>CM076571.1:357191126-358555838 GCA_034641835.2 Pinus albicaulis | reverse complement strand
TTCGTAATTAGGAACCTGCATCATGACATTGTTTGTTTGTTGCTAGACCCCTGCTGGGCTAGTAGGGATCGCCTCTGTCCGCAGAGGGGATTTACCTCCTCAACACAGAGGGACGGGTGGTGCTCTTGCCTTGTGGGCGAATCGTTGGCATCACTCCCATCTTTTGACTGCCGTGATACAGTCGCGAAATAGGGATGGCCAAAAATATCCCACTCGTAAGAATTTTTGGGCGGTAGCTATTCCAAATAGATGACTGTCACATGCACTTGTGTGGCAATCTTTCAGGGCTTGATCGTGAGTGAGGCATCGGCGTAAGATTGTATCGATGACTCTTTTGTATAAGACATCTCCTATGAGGAGGTGTTGAGGGGATTTTTGGCGTATGCGCCGAAGGTCATCTCACATGAGGTGAGGTTTGAACTTTTGGGTTCGTAAAAATAGGAGAATATCCCTGTACCAAGGGTTGTTGGTTGCTACAAAGAACAGGTGTTCATCTAGTAGTGAATCATTTATTGGTGATCCTTTGGAATCTCCTAGGAGGTCCGTAATGAACTCTACTAGGGCAAGTGCCTTTTTTCTTTTGGGAGAGTGAAACTGTAAGTCATATTCTTGGAGAATGAATATCCAGTGGGCATATTTGTGGTTCATTAGCTGGCGTGTGAGAAGGTATTTGATGGGATTAGTATCTGCTACGACCGTGGTCTTTTTTAAGATGATGTAATGGAAGAGTTTCTGTACTGTATGGATTAATGCTAGGGCAGTTCTTTCTTCGGGCTCATATCTTAATGCGAGGCCTGATAGGGTTTTAATGATGTAATAAATTATGTGCTCCCTTCCGTCCAGGCCCTCTTAGACCAATACTCTGGCCAACGTGGCGTCAGAGGCTGATAGGTACAGGATATAATCCTTGTTATAGTCGAGGGGAATGATAAGTGGTGTTGAAGATAGTGTTTCTTTCAACACGTCAAATGCTTGTTGGGCATGATCATCCCATTTAAACGGGATGTCCTAGCAGAGGAGGCATAGGAACCCTTGAGCACAGGTGGCATAATCTGGGACAAAACATCGCAGGCAATTAGCCTTTCCTTGCAGGCTTTAGAGTTGCCTGATGGTTTGAGGTGGGGGGACTTCTTTAATGGCTTGAACCTTTAAAGGGTCAACTCAAATCCCTTGCTGGGACACAATAAAACCTAACATTCTTCCTACATTGACGCAAAAGACACACTTAAGAGGGTTTAAGTGCAGGTTGTATTAACAACATCGTTGGAATACCAATCACAGATCCTCAAGATGGTCGGAGTGATTTTTGGAGCGTACCGTAAGGTCATCCAAGTAGGCGAGGATAAGGTGTGCCAAGTCATGAAATATGTAATTCATGGCCCTTTGGAAGGTAGCTCTGGCATTCTTTAGGCCAAATGGCATTACCTTGTATGTGAATGTGCCCTAAGGTGTGGTGAACGTAGTTTTATACCAATCTGTATGGCCGATATGGATTTGATTATATCTAGAGAACCCATCCATGAAGGATAGGGCCTCGTGGCTAGCGCAAGCATCGATAACTTGGTCAATGAAAGGGGTGGGATAATTGTCTTTAGGACAAGCTTTGTTCAAATCCCGAAAATCAGTGCAGACACGTATGGTGCCCTGTTTTTTCATGACGGGAACAGGGTTAGAAACCCAAGATGTATAGGCGATGGGGTAGATAAACCCGGCTTTGTGAAGCTTATAAATTTCTCATTTTATTGCTTCTGCCTTTGATGGGTGCAGTTGACGTTGTTTTTGGTAGACTGGGGTTATATCCGGCCAAGTGTCAATATGGTGCTCTACGATTGCGGGACTAAGCCCAGGAATTTTTGAGTAGTCCCAAGCGAAGATATCTCAATACTCTTGTAATAATTCGGTATAAGAGGCTACTTCTTTTGGTGAATATGCTGCCCCCAGCGAGATTTCTTCGACTTTTGACGGATTTTGAGATATGTTCACTTTGATGGTAGGTGAAATATTTGACATATTTCCTTCCTTGAATGCATCGAGCACGGGGATGGGATTTTTGAACCAGTCGAATTTTCCTAATGGAAGAAATTATTTTGATTCGATCGCATAGATCTCTTGTTCGGTTGTCTTGTCAGGACTGACTGCCTTCCTGGGAAGAAACAGTGAGCAATAATGCATTTCATCCCATGGGTAATCCGGCTCCGTCATGGTTTCTATGATATCCTCATTTGAATGAAAGAGGGTCTTGAAGGGGGAGTGTTCCCCTATTGGTTGAGACTGAATGGGGGTGATCCTGGTGGAGCTAGTTGAAAAACACGAAAAAGACTCCATCGTGGATGCAGTGGAACCTGATGCCATAGATAGAGTATAGATAGGTTGGGTCTGTACTGTCATAGGGCTAGCTATTCTTGTAGCTACAGCTGTCTTGACACCTATGGTAGATGAGCATATGGCTCGAGTCATGGTTCTAACGCATGATTTCATCAACCGTATGTGGTGTGTCGTGTCGTCGGCATTTAGACGGGGACGGATCTCCCTACTTGGCTGTCTTTCAGATGGACATGACGGGGTGGACGTATTTGTCACATCCTCTTAGGTCATCGAATTGTTCATGGAGTCCCAGTCTGCGACATCCTCTTGAGAGAGGTGGACAATGGTCGATCGCATATAGTCGAAAGCTGTGCGGAATATTGATATGTAGTGGGAATGACGTACAAGGTGGTTATCCCTGCATATTTGGCATGAATATGGAATATCCATGTTAGCGCAATACACTACATGGACTGGGTACCATCTTTGGAACATTTCAAAGGCTGGGTAGTCAAAGATGAAATGATCGAGTTCGTCGCAAAGTATGCACCTTTCGACTGGGGGAGTTGGTATAGCAGGGGGTCGTTCGGGTGACCGTTGTTCTTCTTGTAGGTACAAGATGATGTGCGGCTCATCATTAATAGATTGGATGGAGGGATCATCATTAATAGCTGAATTATTCTCCGAGAGTATCCTGATTACACACTATTTAAGCTTCATGAATAATACATAACCTCTTCTACAATTGATCATTAATATGCGGAAATAGAAAGCAGTCGCATGCGCTCATTAAAACATAATCAAGCACACATATCAACACAGGATGTAATGGGAAAAGCAATAGCTGAAAAACCCCAACTATATGTATAATATAATGATAGAGAACATGTAACAATACATAGCACAATACTTCTCACAAGTACTCAGTACTAGCTCCAAAAGTTACACACAAACTATATGAGATTTGAACAAGTCCTGGGTTCAAATCTCCTCCACAAGTCTGCCTGCCTCTACTGCGCAATCCAAGTGAGTAATGAATGAGATCCAAGTTCGAATCCCACTAGCTCCAACTGCACAATCCTCATTAGAAATCTCCATCAATGTGTGTGCAAATCTCATGCACAGCCAATAGTCACAACTGATAGTAGACTCACCCTTTCACCCACCTCTAACACTGGTCTCCACTGAACTGTCCATGCATAGCAGTTAACTGATGTGTTCTTTAGTTGATTTATGAGTTAATAATCAGTGAATTAATTAATAATTAATTCACACCACTCATCACTAGTGTATTTGTCAGTAGACTAAATACAACTAGTTCAACTAAGTTAAATAGAACACAACTCCACCAACTGTCTCATCAACTCCACCAAACTCTGCCACATGAGTTCTAACTGAAGTCAACCATGCAATAGCTCAACTAACCCTTAGGAAAAGCGTATTTCCTTCTGTCATCTGCATGTGCTACATCCAAGCATCAAACTGAAGTGCTCCAAGAGGATAAGATAATGTTTATAGTCTAAATATTATTAAGGGTTAATAATATTTGACTGTTCTATTTTTAGTCCGACAGTCTAAAAATAGAAACCGCCCAATGTCTAAAAATAGAGGTCCATCTATTTTTACCAACTCAACCAATCATCCATAAATAGCATCCTGCAACTCATAGACCATGATCCATATGTCTAAAAATAGACATAGTCTAAAAATAGACTTTGTGCCAAAAATAGCCTGCGGGCCCACTTAGTGAAGGCGACTTCATTTCACTAAGCTCCATCATCTTGCTGCATTTTCAACACTCCTTCTCAGCAAGATATGGATTATCTGCAACCCCTATCCTGCCTCTGTGGAATTCGAACTTGCTCCTGGTGAGCGCCTTCGTCAGGATGTCGGCATCCTGATCCTCCGTGGGAACATATGAAAGCATCATGATTCTCCGCTGAACACAATCTCTGATATGATGGTACCTGATGTCGATATGTTTGGATCTATCATGAAATACTGGATTAGCCGAGAGCTTGATGCAGCTCTGGTTATCACAGTAGATCACTGTAGGCTCCAAATGCAACCTGAACAAACCTGCGAGGATCTTCCTCATCCAAATAGCCTCGCATGTAGCCAAGCTAGCTGCCATGTACTCGGCCTCTGCTGAACTGAGTGCCACGGATCTCTGCTTCTTGTTGTACCAGGAAACTGCTGTCGACCCAATGCTGAAAACTCCTCCAGAAGTGCTCTTCCGGTCCGTTGGGCTCCCTGCCCAATCTGCATCAGTGAAGCCAGAAAGCTTCGCTCCATCCTCCTGTCTGTACCATAGACCATATCCCAATGTGCCTCTAATATAGCGCAATACATGCTTTCCTGCCTTCCAAAAGAGCTTGGTAGGCTTAACCATAGCTTGCGAAAGCTGGTTAACAGCATAGCATATATCGGGTCGTGTATTGACCAGATACATAAGCGACCCCACCAACTGTCGATAAACAGTGGCATCCACTACCTCCGTCGAAGTAGCATCCTCCTTCCTCCAACCACCAGGAAGAGGAGTATCAACAGGCTTGCAGCCATGCATGTTGAACTTCTCCAGTATCTCCCGGGCATACTTACCCTGAGAAACAAACAGTCCATCACTGCGCTGCCAAATTTCCAATCCCATGAAATAATGAAGGAGGCCCAAGTCCTTCATCTCAAACTCTCTAGCAAGATCCTCCTTGCATGAAAGTATCAATAGCTCATCACCCGTCAAAATCAGATCATCTACATACAGTACAATGATCAACAACTTCCCCTCCACCACAATCTGGTACAGGTTAGGATATGCCTCACTCTTGGAGAATCCAAGTCCGGTGAAATAACTGTTTATTTGTGTGTACCAAGCACGAGGTGCTTGTTTCAATCCATACAGTGCTCTCTTAAGTCTGCAAACATGCGACTCACTACTGAAGATCTCGAAACCTTCGGGCTGCTCTATGTACACCTCCTCCTCAATGACTCCATTGAGGAATGCAGTCTTCACATCCATTTGATGGATGTGCCACCCCATCTGCACTGAGAGAGCTAGGATCGTCCGTATGGAAGAGTACCTTGCGATAGGTGCAAAAGTCTCCTCATAATCGATCCCCTCTATCTGTGAGAAGCCACGGGCAAAAAATCTTGCCTTGTACTTCTCCACACTTCCGTCAGCTGCCTGCTTCACTTTGTAGATCCATCGCGAACCCACCACTGATTTCCCCTTCGGTCTTGGGACAATCTCCCATGCACTGTTTCTGACAATCGAATCATACTCTTCCACCATAGCATCTACCCATGCGGGGTCCTCCACAGCTTCCTCGAAAGAGGATGGCTCTGTCATGACACATTTTTTCAAAAGATCCATGTATCTAGTGTACCGATCTGGTGACTGTCTCTGTCTGCGCTGTGCTGTAGGTGGTCCTACAACCTTCTTTGCATCTTGAGCCAGTCGCTCAGCTTCTGTAGTGCGCTTGCGCCCTCTGATGGTTGGCGCTGCATGAGTGGTTTCTTCCACTCCATGAACTTCCTCTTGTGGCTGATCGACATCCGGAAGCTCATCCTTAGGAACTAATAGCTCCTCATCTGCATGCAAGTGTGGCTCCCTCTCAAGAGAACACTGCAATGGCTTTCTCCTCCTGAAATTTGATATCCCGTCGCACAACAGTCTTGTGATTATCTAGAAAATACACCCGATATTTGTGAGGTGTATCAGTGTACCCCACAAATATTCCAACCTCTGCGGTCGGATCTAGCTTCTTCCTAGCATCCTTTGTCACATGCATGTAGACAAGTGAACCAAAAATCCTCAAATGGGAAATGTCAGGTCTCTTACCAGAAAATGCCTCCTCCGGTGTACTCATGCCAAGTATCTTGTGAGGACAACGGTTCTACACATATACTGCAGTATTTCATGCCTCAGCCCACAAGTCAAGGGGTAGGCCCTGATCATGCAACATCACCCGTGCAGCACCCATGATCGTTCTGTTCTTCCGCTCAGCAACCCCATTCTGCTGTGGGTTATGGGGTGTGATGAGCTCTCTCTGAATCCCTTCTGCACTGCAAAATTCCTTGAATTCAGCAGAGATGAATTCACCACCATTGTCACTCCTAAGAGCCTTCACATGCTTCCCCGATTCCTTCTCAACCAGCACCTTGAACTCACAGAACTTTGAGTATGTCTCGCTCTTCTTCTGCATGAAGAGGATCTAGCACTTCCAAGAAAAATCATCAACAAAGATCACATAGTACTTGTGCTTTGCTGTCGAAGCTACTGAGAAAGGTCCACACACGTCTGTGTGAACTCTCTCAAGGATCGTCGTGGCGCGACTATCCTTCTCGTGAAAGGTGGATTTCACAAATTTTCCAAAGGTACACCCCTTGCACTAATCTGAATGCGCAAGAGTTCCCTTAGGAAGCCCAGTAGAAATCTGCTGCAGTATCTTCAAAGCTCCATGGTGAAGGTGGCCCAATCTCCGGTGCCACAGCTCGCCATCATCCCGGCTCACCACTCCTCCCGCACTACTTGCAACTGATAAAGGTTCTTGACTCGAACCCCTATCTTCCGGGTCTCTCCAGTTGTCTTACTGTGCAGGAAAGCTTTTCCTTCGCTGAAGACCACATCATACCCCTTGTCTTCTAACATCGCCACAGAGATCAGATTCTGCTTCAATCCTGGAACATGCATCACTTCCTTCAATACGAAGGGTTTACCAGACTCCCTCTGGAAGGAAATGGTACCGATACCGGTCTTACTGTATCTACCATCATTGCCCATCTCGATGTGCACTCCAAGAACTTTCTCATCCAGATCTGAAAACAGATCTTGATCTCCAGTCATGTGAAAAGATGGACCACTGTCCAAGAACCATACTGATCCCATCACACTTGAGACCAAGCATGCGATCAGTGAAAAATCTAGCTCAAACTGCGAGGCTAAGGCCTCTCCCGCTGCAGATCCAGCAGCTTGCTTATTTTTCTTCTTCTGCGGACAATTTGTGGCATAATGTCCGTGCTGGTGACAGTGAAAACACTTCACCTTAGACATGTCCTGCTTCTTGCCTTTTGCACCGGAATGAGAAGCTTTCTTGCTCTTCCCCTTATTTTCTTTGGCAGCCAAAGCGCAATTTTCTTCATCAGATGCCTTTGATGAAGATCCGTCTTTGGTATTCCGCCTTATCTCCTCTTGCACAAGATCCGACCAAAGTCGCTCCCATCCTGGCAATTTCTCCCGACCATTGACAGAATCATGATAGGCATTCCAACTCTTCGGAAGACCAAGGAGAGCGAAGCTCACCAATTCCTCATCATCGACAGTCACCCCCACACTTCCCAGCTCATCCCTGCATTGGATGAACTTTGTGAGATACTTCGGCATAATGTCGCCTTTCTCCATCTTTATATGTCTGAGTTTATCCTTGAGTGCCAACTTCCTCTGGTCGCTCTTGCTTTGTAATAAATCTGTCAACGCTTTCCAAATCAAGTATGGAGAATCTTTTCCATGCATGCTAGATACAATGTGATCCTTCACGCCCTCCAATAAAATTCTTCAACATTTCACCATCTTCTTTTGCCAAGCCTCAACTTGAGCAGCATCAGTAGGCTTTGGGATCTCAGCTTCTATGAACTCCTTCAGCCCATTATCATCTAATACTGCCTCCATCTAGTCCTTCCATGCAACATAATTAGAACTGCCCTCAAGGGCATATTCTAGTCGCAATCCGTTGAAAGACATTTCAACTCTAGCACCAAGAAAACTGCTGCAAATTTCGAATTCCAAATTCTGCTGCAAATTCGAATTCCAAGCTCAAAACTCAGCTGCTTCTGGATTTGTGAGAACAAATTATTTCTAGCAAAGAGATTGACTATAGGGGAATTTACTGGATATATCACCTTTCAAATAAAGGATGGATTTAGAGGCTACCTGGCCCATTACAGACTCTGTCTACCGAAATAATTGTAATCACTGTAATAGATCCGATGATCAATTCTCAAGCTCTGATACCATGTAGAAATTTGAATAATAGCTGAATTATTCTCTGAGATTATTCTGATTACACACTATTTAAGCTTCATGCATAATACATAACCTCTTCTACAATTGATCATTAATATGCGGAAATAGAAAGCAGTCGCATGCGCTCATTAAAACATAATCAAGCACACATATCAACATAGGATGTAGTGGGGAAAGAAATAGCTGAAAACCCCCAACTATCTGTATAATATAATGATAGAGAACATGTAACAATACATAGCACAATACTCCTCACAAGTACTCAGTACTATCTCCAAAAGTTACACACAAACTATATGAGATTTTAACAAGTCCTGGGTTCAAATCTCCTCCACAAGTCTGCCTGCCTCTACTGCGCAATCCAAGTGAGTAATAAATGAGATCCAAGTTTGAATCCTACTAGCTCCAACTGCGCAATCGTCATTGGCAATCTCCATCAATGTGTGTGCAAATCTCATGCATAGCCAATAGTCACAACTGTAATTGATGTGTTCTTTAGTTGAATAATGAGTTAATAATTAGTGAATTAAATAATATTTAATTCACTCCACTCATTACTAGTTGATTAGCTAGTTAAACTAATCACAACTAGTGCAACTAAGTTAAACCGAACACAACTCCACCAACTGTCTCATCAACTCCACCAAACTTCTGCCACTGAAGTCCTAACTGAAGTCAACCATGCATGAGCTCACCAAACCCCTATGAATAGCGTAATTCCTCTGTCAGATGCATGAGCCACTTCTGTAGCTCGAACTGAAGTGCTCCAAGAGAGTAAATTGAAGTTTAGAGTCCAAATATTATTAAAGGTAAATAATATTTGACTGTTCTATTTTTAGCCCGGCAGTCTAAAAATAGAAACTGCCCAATGTCTAAAAATAGAGGTCCATCTATTTTTACCAACTCGACCAATCATCCATAAATAGAATCCTGCAACTCATAGACCATGATCTGTATGTCTAAAAATAGACATAGTCTAAAAATAGACATAGTCTAAAAATAGACTTTGCGCCAAAAATAGCCTATGGGCCCACTTAGTGAAGGCGACTTCATTTCACTAAGCTCCATCATCTTGTTGCATTTTCAACAGGATCCTCTTGATAGGATCGCTCCATCGCATGTAAGGCATCCATATACCATGGTATTTCTGGACAGTGGTGGGTATAATGCCCGTAGGTGTCACATAGGGTGCATGCATGATTGGTACGCAGTGGTTTTCCTGTACTTTTGGTGGCAAGTTCCTTTTTATTGGAATGCCATTTTGAGGTGCCTGCCTTGCAGTCGAGGAGTGGCTTTAAATCGTACAACTCTAGGTATATGTGATTAGGGTGTCCTATGACATCACATATAGTGCAGGCTGATGACTCCCTCTGTATGGTGGGGGTCATCACTTTCTTTCCTTTCTTGGAAATTTTATTTATCGTGGTTGCTGATTTCGCAGTGGGGATTTCCCTTGCGGGGGTAGTTTCAATTGCTACTTGGGTAGGTTAGGGCTCCTCGGGACTGGGGGGTTGTAACCCAAATGCAGTAACATTGGTAGCTATCATTCCAAGAGGGGGAACGAGATACTACACTAGGAATGCCAACTATATGTTGGGTAGTACCAGTGTTGCCAAGACTTGCTGGGAGGTGAAGCCAGGAGGTGGGTATAGGAAAGGAGTTTGGGAGGCGGCATAGACTATGGAGGCTACAGTAGCTGATGCCTCGGTGTCTTTATTGCTTGAGTTCGTGTCCTGACTAACCTTGGTGCTTGATGTGGACATCATGCACATCGGGGCCCCTGTGGCATCAGGCGATACTTCAGGGATAATAGGAGGATCTCCTAGGAATGAGCCTAGGACAGACGATGGTTTGAATTGGCCAGGGCCATATTCTTGATACCATACAAGACCTTTAGTGGATGTGTCTACATGGGTAGAACCATATCCGTGTTGGTCAAAGGACGCTTTTCAGTGTGCGTCAGCTGGTCTACTGTAATGATTCGATCCTCATGGGGGAACATCATGATGCCGAAAATGGAGGATGCTATGGCAGACATGGCATACATGTAACTTCTCCCAAAAAGTATATTGTAATCCAAGTGAGCATCCAAGACTTCGATGTCTATGTGGACCATTTTCCCGGCTAGCAGACCAGTACGTTTTGGAAGAGACCAACAGGGGTCGAGGGATGACCGTCGTATGCTCTGAGAGTGATGACAGAAGGTTTGAGTTCTGGGGCTCCTAAATTCTGCCATACATTCTTTGACATGATGCATGTGGATGCACCCTTGTCAATGACACATCAGTGAATAGTGATATTCTATACCGATACTGGTATCTAGAAGGCGACCATGGAGGGAAGCCTATGGGTGGCTTTGTCTAAATCAAAATCCATCATGCGCGTGTTGGCAAGGTCGACGGCGCCTAAGGCAGAGAATAGGGTTTTCCGCTGCTTCGGGCACGACTGCAGTACCTCCAAAGTAGACATATCAGCAAGTGACTGGGCTAAATCATCTACAATGTTGTAATTATGGGCTGCTTTAGAGTAGTTACCTACTCGCCTATTAGGCCTGTTAACCATTTTTGGCAATGGTTCCAAAGGAATATTTGGAATGGTCAACGGTGCAGTTGGCGTGCTCATACTAGCCCCTGACGTACCGGTGTTTAGTGGGGTGTCATAGCTGTGATTCCAGGTTTGGAAAAAAAATTCTTCACCAGCCATGTAAATTTCATGGATGTTTTTCTCGGAATCGTTTGGGTATTACTGCTGAGTTCTGACCGTTCCTTGATGGGGGAAGGGTTCTTGCATAACTGAAATTGTCTGGGAAGATCCTCCTTGTCCTCGGTTACACTAAAGCTTTTTAAGCTCAGGGAGTTTGGGACAGTGGTGAGTATAGTGCCCATACTCACCACATATCGAACAAGAATGGTTTTTTTGTAGAGGTGGCTGCTTGCCTTGCTTTTGGGCATTGCTTGGCTCCTAGTTCTGGTTCCGGTTGGAGTTATTTCCCGGTCGGGGCTGTGGTGGACGTTGTTGGTTGCTGCCCCCCTATCTAGGGTTCCCTTTGAGTTTGATTTTTAAGTTTCTTTTGACCACATTAGGAGGGTAATTCTCTTGATCATACTGGTGTGGATGATTTTGGGATGGCTGCACAAAGTTCACTTGTGCATTAATGTTTTGCGTTGGTGGGTTGTGTGCTTGGGACTGAGCATATTGATGTCCTATGTTTGCACCTAGCCTTTGGGGGGAGTTCTTCCATCAGTTTTTCTTCCTGCGTACTAGGTCCCCTCAGCCGGAGGGTAAGGTCCTCCTTGGTGATACACTGGCACCCTATTAGTCAAATTTTGCTGTTGCATATGATGACTTTGAAATCCGGGTTGAGAAATGTTCTGGGTAGACCCATGTGTGTAACTGGGATTCTAACTGTTGCTGCCTAGGTACCCTTGGGTCATTGATCCAATAAGTCCATCTGTCGAGTTCGACGCGCCTGGAAATTCTTGATAAGATTGCAGGCGCGGGGCGTTAGGGAGGATATTGTATATGTATCCTAATTGCATATACATCAGTTCAAGCTATTGGGCTTTACTGATTGCATCCTCTTCGGATGTGGGGTTACGTTGTGCCGCATCCTTTGAAATATCCACCATCAGAGTTTTCAAGAATAAATTTAAAAGGACCTGGTCATCGAGTTGAGCTTTGCATAAGCTACGATGTCGTCTCCACACATGGAGGTGTTTAGAAATGTGGGTAGAGGGAGATTGTATGAAATGAATGAGTAACTCCATTCCTGAATCGTGGTGAATGGGTAGCTGAAAGTATGTGAGGAACATAGTAGCGAGGACACTAAAGGTTCCATGTGAAGTAGGGGGTTGCTCGACGTACCATTTTGCGGCCACTCCCATGAGAGTGCATTGAAAAAACCTCAATCGAATAGTATCGTTAATGATGCTATTCGATGAGCACCACATGTGAAAGGTCATTATATTATTCCCTGGGTCTTCTGCTTGCTTACCTTCAAACTTTGGTATGTCTGAAGGGAGCTTCATGGGTATGGGAGGCAAATTGGGGTCATGTGCGATGGGGTCATTGGTAAGCTTGGTTAAATCCAGTAGATTTAATGCTGCTAAGAAGGGTGACTGAGAGGTTGACGCCATGGTAATGTGTGAAGACACGAAGTTCTGGTTAGAATGAGGGTTATTTTGTGACATACTCAGTTTTGAATTCAGCTAGCTTCCCGTATGGGATGCACTCGTCTACCCCCTAGGGGACGAGGGTGGAGTGATTTGCGGTGTGGTGTTGGGAGATTGACTAGGGTTCCCAACTAAGGTTTCTCTAGGAAAGGAGGAACCAACCACTATGGAAATGTTTTGTCTTTGATGCCTAAATGATGGAAGACCTAGAACCCCTCCCGATAATGGGGGGAGGTCCAAAAGATGCCTGGACCAACAAGGTTCTGTTGGAACCGTTTGAGGGTCATCCAAGTTAGGTTTTGGAAATTTTTTTTGAGGGGATCAGGTTTGTGATCACAAAAATAATATGGCCACATACATAAGACAAATTGAAAATGAAATGAATTTTCCTTTAACTTAATCTATGTGAGCAATCAAACAAAAAATGGTTTTGTTTGTTTGCACGTGCTACTCAAAAAATCCTAGAAGACCTAATAAAGTCCTCACGCACTCAAAAGCAACTGGGCCTTGAGAGGATTTCTTGCGAGTGCTGTCACAACATCCTGTAAGAGCTGGAGATGCCCCTAGTCAGCCCAAGAGAATCAACCAAGGTAAGGGTAGAGGGTCTGGTGCTTGCCTGCAACGTCACCTATAGGGTAAAGTATTCCCTAGTTTTTGCCACTAAGAACCACCGTCCCATGTGAGCGTTCAAGTCTTGGGCTTCTTGGTAGTCAGCTAACAGTACCGAGTATCAGACGGGTCAGGTAGCCCCAACTGATATTGCACGCACTATGCCTAAGCCTAACCCCCTCTGAATTGAGTCTCTACCACGCTCGGTATTCTTTTCCATGGGTTGATATGTGGATTTTAAATCTCCCTAAAAACACAACTTCTATGTTTCAAATGTGAACCGTGATCAAGGCGGCTTATTGGATGCCTACCCCCTTGATCCTAAATTAAACTATAATTTCTCTTGTGGCCCCTATGGGGAGAGTTTAGTGAGTTGGTTTAAGTTATTTTTAGGTGGCTTTATTTTCTTAGTGGGTGAATGTGTGTGAGCATATGGTGAAAAATATCATAATTTGAACATATGGATATCGGTGATCCTTTACAAAATTCCCCTAGTTAAACTATGTGATGTTGTTCCTTGCTCAAATAAAAATCATTTGCAGATAATGGGCTGCTTCCAAAACCTCCTAATTAGTCTATGTGAGTGACTAAAGGGAGATGGCGAATCAAAAATATATAGTGTTCATATGCTTTTCTAGGCTCACCCAATGGTGCAAAGACAACAGAGATTACCTGCTCTAACTTGCGATTCAATCCTAGTCCCACAATTTCCTAAATGCAAAAATTGAAATTTAAACTAAACAATTTCTACACTAGCTTATGCATGTGTTGTCATGACCCACTTACTTGGACTAGTTAAACTAAGTGTGCATACCAGAATCTGCAAAAAACATAAATTTTTTGGAAAGAAATGGTTAATTTCCCCCCTACTTAAACTATGTGAACACTTTTTGCAAAAAACAAACTTTAAATGAAAACTAACTAAATGCCTACAAAAAGCAGCAAAAATCAGTTCTCAGAAGCTGCGGGGTATCAACACAGGTGTTGGCAGATACATTAGGGGCTGCCCAACACTCTTACAAGTAGAAAAAATGTAGAAGATAGGGAGAAAAACTCTCTCTGCAAATTGTGCGCAAAAACATCTGACAGGTGCGCTTTCCTGAGTGCAGGTCACCTCTGAATGCGCACCCTGCGCGTCTGTGTGAAAAAACAGCGCGCAAAATTATTACAAGTAAAAAAAAATTAGGAGCCACCTTCTTTAGTCTGTCACCTCAGTGAGTTTAGGGACTGCAACATGGGTCAAAGGACTGTTAGCTCCACCCCAGCATAAACTAAGGGTCTCTTGCAAAATATGGCACAACCACATAAACTTGAAACATGTCAGTGGAGTCGCCAATCCTATTGTGGTGGATTCGACACATGAGTGTATGAAATCGCACGAGTTTAGAGAGTGTGGTCTACCCTCTAAAATATAGGTAACAGGTAGTATCTGGGGGGAGCTCAGAAGTATAAGATTTAAATGAAGTAATACACTAAAGTATGCTCTGTTAAAAAACTAAAACTAAAAACACAAAAAGAAGCTATATAGAGAGTTCCAAATAGTAACAAGGTAAACAATGGCTCGATGGAATTCTTCTTATTGAATGCTTGGAATGAAAAAAAATCTTACCCACTTGCTAAAGGGCCTAGGCAGTGGCTCTAGGACTCGATGCAATGATGTTTTTCCTTCAAGTTCTGCCTTCTAACGCAGTCTAACTCTCTCTCTTTGTTGCAATGGGCTAAGATTGTTAGGTGGCCAAAAATAAAGTCTTCTTCTTCAGCTCCTGCTCCTTGGGTCACACAAGAAACTGGTGTTTCTTGGGAAACTTTGGCCATCATAACCTTGTGATCACACATTGTTCATCTCTTTGTGGGTTTATTTAGGTGAGCTTTCAAACCTCCTTCCCTCCCTTGGTACATGATGGATGGTGACCCAAGGGAGGGGCATTATTCCATTGTGTGTTGAAATATGCTTTTGTGTGCTCACACAATGCCTAAGGGGGCGCTGGTGCTCTCCTTAGGTGGCTTTCACATAAGGATAAATTTTCCTTTGCTTAATTGTGGTCCCAGAAAGAGAATTTTTTCCACTTCCAAGAATGTGCGCTTATCGGGCTCCAGTGCATGCAGAAGGTGCTCGTTTCGAAGGAAAAAACACGCATTTGAGCATTTATGAATATTTCAAATTTGATCTTCTCAAAACCTTAGAGATTTTAAATACTTTTTGATTCCATAATGTATCCCTGTCTTATAAATCCTTAGGCTCGACATTAACTGATGTATTTTTCTGCTGTACAATTTTCCAGTGTTAACAATGCTCATGCACACTTTCAAGATTGTATGATAAATTTGAGCATGAATATATATTTTCACCTGATCCTCACATGGCTTCATTGGAAGTACTCCTATACATAAAAAGAAGTCTTCTACCTCTTAGGTAAACTAGGGTAGGTGCATAAAGCTGTTAAGATGCTATTTGGGTTTTTGATTTTTAAAGTGTAGTCACTAAAACTACTTTTGATCTGCATTGGTTGTTAACAAACACATATGTGACACATCTTGTTGAGTATGATTCACTCTAATACCTCATGATTTTTCAAAGTAACCATGACTAATCACTCTAAGAAGTTGTCATCTGTTATATATGATTTCAGTTTCCCTTAGAAGGTACTATTGGAAGCCCCCTATGGAGGACCACTTTTGTTAAGATCATAATAAGCTACTCATGAGAACACTAGCATTCTTAATTCAAGAAGTATTTTAGTCATTATCTGGGATATCTTTAATAAGTATTTAAGGCAGAGGAACTAGTCAGTAATGATTAGTCATTAAAAAAATTTCACGCTATCCCGTACTCTTAAGGAGTAGATCTGTCTCCCCACTTATTAAGTAACCTTTTAGGTTGATCATAATCAGAGTATAAAAAAGATTTAGGGGAGGATAGGAGGTCTCATGATGAACCGACCTACCACGATCATGAGACCTAGCATGCATGACATTACTGCTTCTAGTCACCAAGCCAGAGTAATGGATTTCAACCGAAAAGTTGGAAGATAGGAGGTCTCATCACGAGCGGACCTGTTCATCCATGTTACTTCTTGTGAGTGGCACTGCCATTAGTTTTTTACCAAGCCAAAATAGTGGCCTTCATCTAAAATTAAAATAAGATAACTCTGAATCCATACCTAGTAAGTGGGACACAGACATTTCGATGGGTCAAAAGACACCCCTGCCGAGGTTATGGACACCTGTGGGCAGCAGGGCTATGTCTGTGGTATTAAAGTTAATTGCATACAATGATTTTCTTGGATATCTTTCTCTTCCCCTAAACTTATCCTCTTTTTTTTGGACAATGGTTTTAAAGATGATTTGAACATGATGCTTTGAGTTATATCTTTAAAAAAATCAAGAATCTTTAAGGATGTGGTACCCTTAGCAAAGGTTATTCTTTGTTCTATATTAAGAGGAAATTTAGTTTGAATCCAGATGACAACTGAATTTAGAGTGTTCAATAAAGAAGTTGCTAATTGGTATCATAACTCATTTTGACTTTCATGGTATTTAGAGTGATGAATTACTCAATGATGACTGCTCACAGGATGTTGGTTGGCAATAATGTGTATTGATGGTGGTTGCCTCTAAATATGCACTACATAATCTAGGTACAAGATTGCTATAGTAGGTGCATGAACTTGTGGTAGTTATTTTGAGATTGCACCTTTTAAACAAAATTTGATTTTCATTACAATACTTTGGGCAGAAACTCTTTTGTCTATAATTCCTGCAGATTTTATGCTTGCGCCAGTGCAATCACATTGTAATATACAGTAGTGCAAGAAGAAAAGTGCCAACAAAGCAGGGCAGTTTAGGCGGTGTAAGCAGATCAGTGAAAGCACACACCATCCTTGCAAGTTAGTATTTTTATTTTAGTCCTTGTGATAGAATAATCAAAGAGTCAAACAAACACTCTGTTCTTGAAACAAGATTTATCTAGCGAAGGAAATGTGATCACATAGCATTGCAGGAAACATCATTACAAATGCGCATAAATGTTTTTAATCTTGTTTTTGCGAGGAAGTGAAAATACGACAATTGATTTCCTTGCATGAGGACATGCAACAAGGTCAACATGGGGGGATGTTGGGCCTCTATTTTACCTTCATTTATATCACATTTTACTTGAAATTGCTCATGCTTTTGTTTAGCTTGAATATTCATTGTCATAGTTTTGTGCATTCTCAGAGATAATAAGCAAGTATTTGTTATTCCTTTGTTTTAATTAGATTTAAACATTAAAGGCATATTTAATAATAGTTTGTGTGTTTACAGGTTTACAAATTTGGTTATATGCCTATTCTGATAAAGGCGAAGTTCTTGCACCACACATTCTTGCACTAGTACTGGAACACATTCCTGCACTAGCATTGCAAATTAATAAGTCTGCTCAAAATCCACATAATTTCTAAATGGCCAAGTTTGACCTCAGTTTTTATGCAAATGGAGGTGAATTATGGAAATCTGAGAAAATGGGTTTTTCACAAATATAACCAATTACCCATAACCAAAATCGTTTCCTGAGATTCAAAGTATTCCAAAAGTTACGAACGGGTCTTTGAAGCACTTTTATAAAAAAGATTGTTTTTTCCAGAATTCTAGAAAACATAGTCAACAAGTTTCCAGACTGCCAACTTTCACCTCAGTTTTTGTGCAGATGACGATAAATAAAGAAATTCCACGACATGGGTTTTTTTTCCCAGTCTAGGAAATTGAGTAAAACATGGGCCGATTTCCAAAATACGTAATGGTTGAAGAGATACAAAGGGCGCTCTGGAGGCAGTTTGTTAAAATTACCAAATTTTCCAGAATTCTAGAAAAATCCCAGAATTGGAAAATTTGTATTAAATCTTTATTCTTTTAATAGGGGAACGGTTGTATTGTTATACTATGTAATTAGAATTGGTTGGGATTCAATCCCCATATTCCTTGCAAAGGAACAACTTGTTTTAATCATTATGAAAGATTACAAAAGAAGGAATGATGCACGTAGAAAAGGAGGTGGAGGAGTGACGCTACAGTAGTGTTGCTGTAACTTTATTTTGCTGGTAATGCCCAAATCTGGGTTGGAATCTGTACTTCATTATGTACTTTGCCTTTGTGAATTAATAAGAAAGGAAGCTTCGCCTCATGTTTCATAAATAGTTTTCTATTTTTAAGGTGATGAATTAACTGGTTTACTGAGCAGCATTTTAATTTAAAGGGGAACGCGTTGGTTGGCTAGGGCCCAACCAACACAACATGTTTAGCCTCTTTTTTGTTTCCTGTAATGTGTGTTTATATTATTAAAGTGTGATTTAACTTTCAGCACATATATTCCTATAATTTTTGTTTAAATTATTAAAGTGTGATTTAACTTTTAGCACATGTATTCCTGTCTTATTGAAAACGAATCCATCGTGTGAAGTAGTTACACTTTCTTTCCCTACAATTTACCTTCCTGCATTTAATTTTAGATTGGATTTCTCGACTGGTACAAGCAGAAGAAGTGAACCTGCACCAGTGCACGTTGGTGTGACATTTCTTTTTCCTGCAGTTCTGTTTATTCAGAATTCCCTTCCTGGTATAAGCAGGAGAAGAAAACCTGCACCAGTGCACGTTGGTGTGATATTTCTTTTTCCTGCAGTTATGTTTATTTGGTTTTCCACCGCTTGGTACAAGTAGGAAATATGAAACTGCACCAGTGCACATTGGTGTGTTGCAACAAGTTTTCTTAATCTACTTGCCGTGATTTTTTTTCTTTATTTAAACACTTACGACAGGATAAATGATTTTTTATTTACTTTTGAATTTTTTTAATATTAGAAACATTCACTTTTATGTGTGCGATTTGATTCGACAACAAACTAGCACTTGCAATAATTGAACACTTGTTTTAAGGAATAAAGCTAAGTGCAGGAAGCTCTGATCTAGTGCAAGAACTAGTTTCTTGTCATGAGATCTGAGTGCTCTGAACCTTGAAAAATTTGAGCCCTTGCATGAAGTAAAAACGCTTTTAGTAAAGACACCATTTATACCCTCTGCATAAATCTCTGTTCCTGCACTAGTGCAAGAAGACTGTGATAGTGCAGGACAGATTAATGCAAGAAGGAAATCTCTACATAAGCAGGTTTGAAGGGCCCATCTGATGAGACTGCTAAAGTG
Organism: Pinus albicaulis; assembly: GCA_034641835.2. Lineage (NCBI taxonomy): Eukaryota > Viridiplantae > Streptophyta > Pinopsida > Pinales > Pinaceae > Pinus > Pinus albicaulis. Next base: position 358,536,560 of record CM076571.1, on the reverse strand, counting down.
TCTCTTCTAAAAGAAAAGCATAACACATACTCAGTAATTAAAAATTGATCAGTTGGAGTGATTTCCTTTTTATTTTGATTCCTTTGCAAGTGCATTCTTTCTTGTTCCATCACTAGATTACTTTGATGATTCAGTTATCTTTTACTCTTTCGATTCTGCAAGATTTTCTTTAAGAAAGTAGGAATTTCTATCAGTAAAATTCATACCATCTCTGGCATTGCATGTGCTTCGTCTCTAAGTTTACGAATCCCTCGGGTTGAAAATTAAGTGTTGAGGAGTTTTCTTAAGTGAAATTCCTGCACCCGACAATCTCCACTGTTATTTTGTAATTTTCTTAGGAGGCCCATTTTAGGCCTCAAAATTCCCCTAATTCCATTTTCATAAAATAAACATATGCGGCGAACCAATTATATCATCATGAAATAACATAAATAATTGAAGCATCATATCATATAACATGAGTAAACACCATAGACATGCATCAACAACATATGTGAGAACCAATCAATAGATAAGACAATGTAGTTATGTCTCCAAGTATCATCCAATAGATCTAACATAAGCATATCAATAACCATGTCTTAATGATCCTTGTAGCAACATCATACTCTTGTTCCAATATGAAAGAAGAGTTATCATATGAGAACCACTTCATCAATAATCAATATTATCAACCAATCATCCCTGTGATCTTTTATCACCAAGGTCTTCATGTTTTAGATTAATTCCATTTGCATAATCACGATGTAACATGTGTAAGAATCAAGGTCAGCACAATAGGCATCATTCATAACAGCAGTCATCAACAACAAGGTATGCGTGTTATTTCTTAATATCTGAATCATCAGTCATTCCTCAACTCCACATGTGCATATAAAGAGAATATTCTAAAAATATGATTATGGCTCATCCATAATCTCATCATAAGAAATACATGTATCATGAGAGAAACATAACATCATTCGAACAACTACATGAGCATCACAAGTATTAAATAATAAGCAAACATAATGCCAAAAATGCATCATTAACAACAAAGTTAATGATCCCCCTAAACCTGTGCCAACAGTATACATTCAAGTCTGATCACATCAACTCATACAACACTAATGTCATAAAATCAACTTCATCAATCAGTAATTTTATCAAAGCATCAATGTCATGTAGTACCAACTCATATATCATCATATCTCAATACCACTTATAAGTAGCATCAGTAGACTGTAACCTTCAATATCAGAACAAGAAAGCCATATACTAGTTTTCTGAGGCATATCAAGGTTTTTTTCTGAGTCTGTACCAATGTTTCTCTATCAAAGAAAAACATGTGTGACTGTCTATATAGGAATTCACATATTTACGTGATTGTCTTTCATAGGACCTGTGTACAAAAGGTGAAATACTGAAAAATTCACAATTTCAGGTCCCCCTGACCCTGTACAATTTTTACATTTCTTATGTTATCACATCAGATGCACTTTCAGAAATATAAGAAACCATAACTATCAAAAAAACCACGGGAATCTTCATCAAGATAACTTATGTACTACTTCCCCTGAGATTATATATCATTGATATTAAGGATCTGATAATCATCTTCTGCACTTATGAGGTCTTGTACCTCACATCACTCCCACAGTCACTGATAGCAATATTCTTTCAAGAATGACGGATTGTAGTTTTCACTATCTTCTTTCAGTTTGAGTCTGAATCCTCCTTATATATGCAAGAATTAAAATCTTTAAGCACATATATTTTTTCTACGTTTCTATACCCTCTTGCTATGATATTTCCATTTTGTTTATCCATTACCTTGTAGTTGGTTGATGTGAACACAATTATATTTCCTTTATCTTCCATTTGGCCAACATTGTTTTAGTCCTTGAACTAATAAAGTAACAACAACCTTTTTATTTTTTTTAACTTTGGCTCTTCCTTTTCCCAAAATTTTTGTTGGAGTACTATTTGAAATAATTGCCTTACCATCTTGATTTTTCTTGAGAGACTCCATCTTACTCTCATCACTAGAAATATGATGAGAATATCCATTGTCTATGTACCATTAATTTTTATTTTCGAATGATTAGAGAGCAAGACCACATCTTATCTCTTATTCGTTATGCTTGTTAAAGGGAATGTTGGTGGATCCATATTATTTAGTCATTTTGTCATCGACATCCTTTTTTTATTTCTTTCCAGGTTTGTTCTTGCATTCTTTTGGTATATGCCCAAACATGTTACATGCATAACATCTTATGTGACAAGAAAAGGAATCAGTGGAATCATAATATTTTTGTCTCGTGTTCATTTTATTGCAATCAATATCATTGTGACCAAAAATTTTGCAAGTAAAATAAAATCCCTTAAAGAAACCTGAGTACATGGGAGTTGATGGTATTTCTATGGAGTAGCTATTTGTCTGCGACAAAAATAATCTGCTTCTACAATTGGGTGCAACATGTCCATAATTATGACATATAAAGCATTCAATATTATTGATCAGAGGAGATAATCGACTGAAACTTCTACAGTTAGGATCAAATGATTTCATTTGAGGATTCATGATCCTTGGTTGTTTATCAATTTGGATTTTGTCTCCTTAAACACTTCAGGTTTTTCATTGCTATCCTTTGGTTATTTTTCACTAGCTTGTGAGCTAGATTCTCCTTTAACAATTTCATGAAAAGCAACACCAAATTTGATATAGGGAGACCTTTAACTACTAATAATATTATCCATAATCTTAGTACTATCTTTAAATCTCAAATTTTTATCCTTTTCTTCTAATTTACCTTTTAAAATGTTTACCTCAACCTCCATTCTTTGGTACCGCTTTTCCTTTTCTAGATACTCCTTCTTCATAACTTCTTCGGCCCTTCTTCCTTCTTCTACTTGCTCTTTTAATTTGACAATCTATTCTTTCAGCTCATTTTATTGTTCTTCACATATTTGAAATAGTTCTTCATTTTGCTTATCTTATTTTTCAATATATGATTTTAGAGAGACGATCTCGGCTTCAAGACCTTCACAATACTGGTTATATTCCACACCAACATTTACTGATTTAATATGATCCTTGTTATCATATGCCTGCAACTTTACTTAATATTAACAATATTTTTCAAATCAAGTTCAAGTTTTGTTCTAAGATCATAAATTTACTCTAACATGTTATCTACTTAATTAATAACTCCATCCATCATTGTAAGAGATGCTTTATCATCATGAACTTTATTTGGCATATTGTTAGGGATAGTATTACCTGATAGTTTCTCTGATGAACAATATTCCTCTAGGATTTCTTGATGGATTTATTATAGCTTATCCCATAATTTCTTTGCGTGTGTATAATGCATAACTTTATTCAATACTGAATCAGATATGCTACAAAATATGTCACTTAATTCCTTATTTTTCTTTTGCACTTCCTCGTTTGATGGGGGAATTGTGGGGGAATTATGGTGTATCCATTTCATACTAAATACCAAAAATCATGTTTCATTGTATTAGATGTCATATTTTATTTCTAGTGTTGATAATTACCTTTTCTTAGCATAGGTATATTTGTATTAACCATTGTTTATGACTTGCCTTGATCTTCCACTTCTAGAGGCATTATTTTTTAATCTAACTTCTCTTGAGAATGCTTACATTCACTTTTACCCATGAGTGAAAGTTTATTTGTGTCACTGTCATCATCACTATCAATATGGCATAGACAAGGACATGGACTACAATTAGAACAAGAACCCATACCTGTTATTTCTTTTTTATTGTCTTCTTCATTCCTGATCAATAGAAAATGGGGTCCTCCAAAACTTGAATATTTTCTAACATCAATAATTGTTACTCCATCTTATATATCACTATCACAACCACTTGTTGTCAAATCCTTTCTTTGAGCTAATTTCTTCATTCCCATAATATTGATGGATCTCCTTCAAGCAATCAATCTTCTTCTGAAGAACCTTCCCTGATTCCAATTGTTGGAAAAATACTTGGGGGGGAGGGGGCGGGGGGAGGGGGTTTGGGGGGAGGTGGGGTGGGGGTGAATCAGTATTTTAAAACTCACTTAAATTTTTATTTTCTTATTCTTATTTTTGTACATGACTTTACTAAATTAACCTGCGTATGTACGCGACTGTTATCCACGCGTATATTTAGTGAAATTTTATTTCAGTTAAATATTTCTCTATTTAATTTAAACCAGTGTACCATTGATTCATTAGACATTTGAAAAGAAGTAAACCTGTACAGTAAGAATATAATACAACATTATACACAAGCAACACACTTGAGCACTAGGATTTAAGGTGGAAACCCAATGTGGGAGAAAACCACCGATGTTTTCTTCTCTATATTCAATTTTTATTATAATGAAAAATTCTTACAATATTGTACTCACACAGACTCATACCAGCACGCAGGCACCCACCTGCAAAAGGATTGAACCTTCACTCCGTATCCAACTCCGGCTCGAAGGGAGCTCAAACCCCTTTATCTGATCACCAGATACTACTGGCAAGAAGTTTCAACTTCCTTAATGAAGGAACTAACCCTCAACACCATCGTGGACCACGCTTCACAAATTTTCACACTGGATCCACCTGCTTCAACACATTACAAATTGTAGGCCACTTTTCATCAAATTTTCAGTCTGGACCCACTGCCATTATTTAAGCCCAATACCATATATCAAAACTGAAAATGATCATTTTACTATGTCATTCAACTAATCACTGAATCGTTGAATCAAAAAATCACTGAACTAATCAAACATTGAATGAAACAGTCAAACTAATCGCTAACTCAAATAAACCAACATCTTCTTAAACATTCAAAACAGTGACATCATTCTAACCATAATATCAGTACTGAGCCCAAAACACTGCATAAACATACTAAATCAACTGCAACCTTGATCAACCATATGACAGAATATGTACGCTACTTTTCTTAAACAAACCTGTGTATAGACGCTCTTTTCATGAATGAAACCTATGTACAAATCTCAGTTTATACCAAATTATGAACTACTACCAATCCGAACCATAAAATGAATTACACACATACATACTGAAACATTCTATCAGATCACAGATATCTGAACCTCAAACAGTTAGCTGCATCATGGAAATTCTTTAACAAATCAATACTCAATAAATTTAATTTCAGACATCACTATTAAGCCTAGATCAACACGAAGACTTCATTGAAAAACAATATAAACATAGCAATATTGATTAGATTGATCAGACATATTCTTCAGCATAAACCCTAGATTTCAAATGTGCTTATCATAAATTGTTTTCATGTGTATACACTCTTTTAAGGAATGAAACCTACGTACAAATCTGCCCATACTGTAGAATTGATACTCTACTACTTAGAAGAGTATTTGTGTATATATGTGCCTTACCAGAGAAAAACCCATGTACAGATCTTCAATTACCAACTCATAGTTTTGTTTCACTTCAAAAATTCAAACATACCCAGATCACGACATACATAGTAATAAACATGTGTCATACCACATATCTAATCAACCCATAAGAAGATCATACAATACATAGTCACTTCACTTGTATTGATCCTCGTCCATCATTTTATTACCTGGTGCATACTTATTTCATATCAACCACTCATCAATAACCCATACCATGAAATTATACTTCAAATTGAAGTATTCATCAATCACCCTCACACATGCACACACTATCACTTTGATGTTCACCTCCTTATATAGCTTAGACCTTAGTCAATACCATAGGTCAAAACCACACTTGTGATGATGGTAATCCTTGATGGGATTAAATAGTCATTACTCCACTCAATATTGTGGGAAAATACCATGGCAAGGACCCTTGGTATTTAGGAAACCATAGTTCATAAAATGTACACAACTTTGTTTCATAAAAATTGCATACATATGCGACTTTTATTGACAATGTTGAGGTTTTGGGGTAGCATATGGTGTGCTCTAGCCCTGAAATTTTGTAGAGGGGCTAAGACACACAAGGCCTCCAAAACCTAGAAATATTTTGGAGAAATTTCATCTAGTGTGTGAGATATTAAATTTTTTTTTTTTTTAAATGAGGACCCTAAGTCTAACTTAGGGAATTAGAAAAATTAAAGTGAATTAATTAAACACATGTGATGAAATGTTCTAAGTGTCGCGGATGATGCAGCCTTTTAATCTAAGCCATCAATAAGATATTAAATCATGGTCTTTGATGTGTCAATGAAAAATTATAAGAGAAAGGCTTGGGGTTAGCTGGAGATACACACAGGGAGTCTAAGAGATAGAATTCTTCTGACGAAGCAATGCTCAGACAAAGATAAGATATGAGTGACTCAGAGTTGTTATGAGGGGCATATGCAGTGATTGGTCACGAGGGCTAAGAGTACAGTGTAGAGCAAGGGAAGCAGAGATGCAGTGGAGGCAACCTAGCCATTAGAGGGTGTGACACGATCCCTCAAGAGGGTAATGCAGGCCCATGCAGGGGCCACGCAGATGCAGCACACCATCTCCAAGAATAAGTCTGAAATTATGTTGGAAGAAAGGGTTTCTGAGCTAGCAGGGCTGAAACCAAGATCCTGGAGAAGCAGATCCACGCAGAGCTAGGGTGACACAGTTCCTTAGCCCAGGCTACGCAGGCTTACGCAGTTGCTGCACAGAATCTACACAGAGCTGGCTGAGACTTGCAAAAGTGAGGTATATCTCACATTTTCTCTCATTTCCAAGGTTTTATCTGTTGGGTTAACCAAGTTTATGGCACCCTAGATGTACTTAGAAACTACTGCTTAATAATAACAAACCCTCATATCTACTGCACCATTTTTCCTGGACATTTGTCCAAAAAAAATTTCACTTTGTCATATGAGCGTGCTATTCAGTAAATGATCTATATGTGTAGGTTGTTAATTGTATTTACTTTGATGTTAATTCAAAATATTCATATTAATAACTTGTATGTTTAATCAAGTAAGAGAAGTAAATCGAGATTTAATAGTAGGGTTTATTAGTTAATAAATTTTCACATGGTATCACAGCATTGTAGATCAAGCTAAATATGTTGTCAGGGGGAGGAAATTCTATAAAGGGTTTCTAATCACCAAGAAACCCAAATCTAGTATTTCTATTTAGTGTTTCAGCAGAAAGAGGGAGAAGAGTATTTGTTCTGATAGATTTGAGCTAGATGGCTTCTCATGTACTGAGAGATCCGGACATGTTGGACGGCATGTCCAACTTCGTTATCTGGAGGGCTAGGATTTTGACAGTCCTGGATGAGTACGATATCAAGGACCATGTAGAGAATTTCCTAGTTGTGCCTACCAATCCAGATCCTCTGAATAAATTCAAGGAAAATCAAGCGCGGACTAAGCGCTTGATCATGGATGGAGTCAAATATCACGTCGTGCCACATATTGCCAGGAAGAACACAACAAATGAGATGTGTACGGATTTGGAGATGATGTATCAGGGATGCTCTATCCAAAGGAAATTGATTCTGGAGAATCATATGCGGTTGTTCTAGATGCAGAAGGGTGAGGAGATAGATGCCTTCCTCTTCAGACTCCAGACTATCTGGGATCAACTGATCATCATGGGTGCGACTCCGGATGAAGGATTCTTGGTAATGACTTCCCTGACTACAATCCCCAAGGAAAGGGAAATGTTTATTATAGAGCATATTGGGTAGGGCGGCATTACCATCCTGGGCAGACATGTGGGCAATCCTCTATCAAGAGGAAATCGATAGATTTACCAAGAGGCAAAGCAGTGACAACGGAACAGACAAGGTGAATAAATAAGAGGAAGAGGATTAAACCCATGCATCAAAGGAATGAAGGAAGAAAGGGAAGAATAAGAGGGACCTTTCCAAGGTCTGGTGCTTTAATTGTGGCGAACATGGACATTTCTCCAGGAATTTTCCTAAGAATAAGGACAAGGGATCTTTTGAATCCAAGGCAACAGCAACAAATGAAAATGGGAGTGATGATGACGTATTCATGAGTGCTCATGAGCCACGTAAGTGGGGAAATATGGATCTATAGAGTAGCTACACATGAAGATGGAGGGATCCTTGAGTATTCCCAACTCTTCGATCACATACGAGCTACGGGAGCCTTAAGACGGTAGTGGGACAAGTAGAGCAGTGGGTGCAGGAGATCACAGTGAAGCGGAGGGAAAATCTAGGATGTTGTAGAGGGAGAAGCACAGTGCAGATGTAGCATCAACTTAGAAGCAACAACATAAAGAGGCTGATGGGACTTCAACAACGCAGAGGAAGCAGTGCTGCAGCAACACAGTGACTTCAAGGAAGACACCGTAGAGAAGTAGCCAAGGGAGCTTTAGTGATGAGATGTAGCCCAACTTGTCTGTCAATGATTGGGATGGGGTCCTTCAGTTTATTACTTCTCAGCAACTAAGTTGCAGTGCTACAGTTAGCAGTGGTAGTGCTATGGGAAGCACGATGCATCAAATTGAGAGGGAGTTGCAGTACAGATGTAGCAGTGTCAGTGGCAATTACATGGGTAGCAGTACAAAAATCAATAGCACGGTGGATGGAGGGCAGTAGGCCAAGCATCAGAAGTGTAGATACTGATGCCGAGATATCGTGATACATGGTGTGGAGAGCACAGTCCGTGCTAAGAGGAAGTGTTGATATTTTGAGGTAGCATCAAGTGTACTCTATCCCTGAAATTTTTTAGTGGGGCTATGACACACAATACCTCCAAAACCTAGAAAGCATTGGGAGAAATTTCATCTAGTGTGTGAGATATTAAAATAATTAATTTTTTTAATGAGGAACCTAAGTCTAACTTAGGGAATTAGAAAAATTAAAGTGAATTAATTAAACACAAGTGATGAAATTTTCTAAGTGGCGTGGATCAAGTAGTATTTTAATCTAAGCCATCGATAAGAGATTAAATCATGGTTGTTGATGTGTCAACAAAAAATTACAAGAGAAAGGCTTGGGGTGAGTTGGAGATACACACATAGAGTCTAAGAGATCGAATTCTTCTGTCGGAGCAGTGCTTGGACGAAGATCATATATGAGTGACTCAGAGTTGTAGTGAGGGTAATATGTAGTGATTGGTTAGGAGGTCCAAGATTACAGTGCAGATCAAGGGTAGTAGAGACATAGTGGAGGCAGCGCAAACATCAGAGGGTGTGATGCAGTCCCTCAGGAGGGTGACGCAAGGCCACGCAGGGCCCACATAGAGGCAACACAACATCGCAAAGAAAAAGTCTAAAATTCTATCAGAAACAAGGGTTTCTGAGCTAGTAGGGTTGAAATTGAGATCCAAGAGAAGAAGATCTATGCAGAGCTAGGGTGACGTAGTTCCTTGAACCAGGCTATGTAGGCTTATGCAGTGTCTTCCCAGAGCCAGCTGGGGTTTCACCAGTTTCTCATCCGAATCAGCCGGGACTTGCGAGAGTGAGGTATATCTCAAATTTTATCTGATTGTCGAGTTTTTCTCTATTGGTTCAACCAATTTTATGGCACCCTGAATTTATTCATAAATGGTTGCTTAATAATAATAAACCCTCATATCTGTTGCACCAGTTTTCCTGCATTGGGTTTTTCCGGGGACATTTGTCTGAAAAATCTATGTGTCACTTTGTCATATGAGCGTGCTATTCAGTAAATGATATGTATGTGTAGGATTTTAATTGTATTTACTTCGATGCTAATTCTAAATATTCAGATTAAAAACTTGTATGTCTAATCAAGTAGGAGAAGTCAATTGATATTTAACAGTAAGGTTTCTTAGTTAAGAAATTTTCACACACAGAACCTACATATACACCAACTACAACCCCCTAATATTATCACCAACTACTACTGGCAGGAAGCTTCTACTTCCTCACTGAAGGCTCCAACCCTCGACACCATCGTGGACCACATTTCATAAATTTTCACACTGGATCTACCTGCTTCAACACATTACAACTTGTAGGCCACTTTTCGTCAAATTTTTATACCAGACCCACTACCATTATTTAATCCCAATACCATTTATCAATAATTAAACTTATCACTGTACTAAATCATTCAACCAATGACTGAATTTTTGAATAAAACAATCATTAAACCAATCAATAATTGAACCAAAAATCACTGAACCAATCACCAACTAAAATCAGCCAACCCATTCTTAAAGATTCAAAACAATGAGATCACTGTAACCAGAATATTAGTACTTGACCCAAAACCCTACATCAACATATTGAATCAACCACAACCATGATAAATCGTATGAAAGAATATGTACACCACTTTTCTTAAACAAACCTGTGTATATACGTGATTTTCATGAATGCAACCTGCATACAGATCTCAACATACCAAATTCTGAACTACTGTCAATCTGAACCAAAGAATGAATTACACAACTACATACTGAAAAATTCTATCAGATCACAAATATCTAAACCACAAATATTTAGTTTCATCATGGACATTCTTCAACAAATCAATACTCAGTCAATTCAACTTCAGACATCACTATTAAGCCCATATCAACATGAAGACTTCATTGATAGACAACAGAAACATAACAAGACTGATTAGAATAATCAGACATATTCTTCAGCAGAAACCCTAGCTTTCATACATGCTTATCTTAAAGTGTTTCCATGTGTATACATGCTTTTCAGGAATGAAACTATCGTACAGATCTTTTCATACTACAAAATCGATACGCTACTACTAAGATTAGAATTCACATATATACACGCCTTACCATAGGCAAACCCACGTACAGATCTGCAATTACCAACTCATAGTTGCGTTGCACTTCAAAATTTCAGAAAAATCTAGATCAAGAAATACACAGTAATAAACATGTGTCATACCACATATCTAATCAACCCATAAGAATATCATACAATACATAGTCATTTCAGGTGTATTGATCCCGATCCATCATTGTATTACTGGGTGCATACTTATTTCATATCAACTACTCATCAATAACGCGCGCCATTCAATTATACTTTAGATTGAATTATTCGTCAATCACCCTCACACATGCACACACTATCACTTTGATCTTCACCTCCTTATATAGCTTAGGCCTTAGCCAATACCACAGGTCAAAACCACACTTGTGTCCATGGTAATCCTTGACGGGATCAAATAGCCATTACTTTTATCAATATTGTGGGAAAATACCATGGTAAGCACCCTTGGTATTTAGTAAACCATAGTTCGTGAAATGTACACGACTTTGCTTCATAAAACCTACATACATACATGAATTTTATTCATATAACCTATGTATACATGACTTCTCTTCATCATGCCTACATATGTACACAGTTTTTCTTCACAAAACCTACATACATCTGACTTCTCTTCAACATACTAGTGTATGTACATGGCTTTGTTTCCAACAACTTCATATACTTCCTCAACTTTACCTTCATCATTCCTCTATCAATGACTGGTATTTCTTTCTATGTCATGTCTGAACAGGCATGTAGATACATCCTATTGGCATCTTCATCAAGTAGGTTGCTATCAAAATACAACTCATCGAGTAGGTTTCCATCAAGGACAACATGTTAGTCATAATTCCAACATCTATTCTGCTACAAAACTTCATGTAAATATTATTTACAATAGTTATGTGTTCTTCTTGCTTCCTTTTTCATTAACTTTTCATTTATATTTTATGCTTGTATATTATATTTTTCAGCAAGATAATAGTTTACTTGATTGACAGTATTTTGTTGCAGCAATCAAGAGATTTTCTCATTTCTTGATATATATTATCAGATGATGATTTGATTTCGACACTTGCCTTTTTGTAAAGTGAGAAGAAAAGTACAATACTAGATATTACACCTTTCGCATTTTTCATTAAGATGATTTATTAATAAGAAGATACAAGTATAGCTAACCCTTTAGTATTTTTATTTTATTTTATGTTCTATTGTTTCTTTCGTTTTAACTTGTTTGTGAAATATCCTTTTTTTGGTCGCATAATAAAGGTTACAACTTTATATGATTCACTATATGTTGTATAGGCTTCTCCCACATAGACCTTTGCACTTTGTACCTCTTTGCATTATAAAAATAAACTGGCCTATTTATTTGGTGAAAGGGAGGCCAGCCCTTGGCATCTAGAGTGGGAGGAATGATTAGTCCTCAGTGATCTGGTTTGAGATTGCACTTAGTTATTGGGACACTTTGAGTGCCAACATCTTTTGGCACCGTTGTCAGGGATAAAATTCTTAAAGTTTTGTTTCCCTAGTAACTAGAGTAATCAGTTTAGATTGTGACCTATTGGTGGATGAGGTTACAGTTGTATACGCCTTATAGGATATCAAAGTAAATATTTCTTATTTATTTGTTCACCTGGCGACTCCTTAGTTTAATTTTATTAATGATTTTGTAGTTTAATTTTATTATTGATTTTGTTTCAATGGAGGTTTCATGGATTTATTCATGTTTTTCTCCTTTGAATTTTTATGATATTGCAGGTTTTCCACGTGATTTACCGAACATAGACATATGATATGCTCACCTACTTCATTTTCGAAATGATGAAGGGGATAATACGATGCAACATCTCAGAGAATTTCCCCACTACATTTTGAAGATAGGAGTATACCATGAAGATGTTATAATGAAGTTATTCATGATGTCCTTGGAAGGTGACACTCAAAAGTGGTACATAATTCTCCCTCCTGGTACAATTTGCTCACTCAAAGATTTTCATACAAGGTTTTGTGACTATAATAGATGTATGTATCCTATAGGATTACTTGACTTTGACTATTGCAAACATTATAATGATAATAATATTGAAAATCAATATGATGAAAATGAAGAAACCCAAATGGATTATGAATATGAAGTAGAAGGAAACATTAATGAATCTAACTTTGAAAACCTTGAAAATTCATCTTCTATCATATATGTTAATGAACATGATGTGTTGTCTAATATTGAAGATCATGAACCGAGACACTTCTCTTTCTCTAACAGAATGTAATACAACACATTTTTGTTTAAAATAATCTTCAGACTTATAACTCTTAATGGTTCTTATCTATCTTTGATTTCATGTTTAGAAGAGGATAGTAATGATAATAATAAAGCAGAGGTTACATATGAAATGATTTATTCTACACCTAACCAGTTAGAAATTTTGTCACATATTCCTGAATTCCCTTAATAACTAATAAACAAAGATATTCTTCCACCTATTGATACTCATCCTAAACTGTTTAGGAAATTTCAGCCTAAAATTGGCCTCCTAAGGAAAAATAATAAAATAAGAGTTATGAATTTTAGAGGGAAAAGTAGAAAACTACTTTCTTTAATTGTATTTTAAGCTTATATCCTTATATATATACTCCAATTTCACGTTTAGACAATCATTAGATGTGGAATTAAAATTTCACATCCAACGAGTACCCATTATGCATTCTTTTTAGAAGACCCACATTGATAAAATTTGCAGATACATTAAAAAACGTGTTGAAACACACTTTTTTAATGTATCTACAATTTTTATCAAGGCAGGTCTTCTCAAAAGTATTCATAATGGGTAATAATTAGATGTGGAATATAATTTTTCATCCAACGAGTGTCTACACTTGAAATTTGACTAAACCTATAAGGAGACCACTGAAAAAAATTAATTTAAAAAAGTAGTTTTTCTTTTTTTCCCTCCAAAAAATTTACATGTACCTCTTCTTAAATTTAAATAATTTTGATTGCTTTACATATTATGACATGGAAATTACGTGAAAATTTCATGGGCTAGGTTGAAATTTCCTCTAATAGGCTTTTTGCAATCTAACAGGGAAGTTATTACATGAATTTATGTTTGACTCTTTTGACTCAAATTCACCTGATGTTCATGTCGACTTTTCCCAAGCCCATATTTATGATCGATATTATGATGAATTGAATCATGAAGTAGGATTACAATCTGATCACGAGTTTAGTCCTCGTTTTGAACATACCTTAGAAATTTAGGATACATGTCAAAATGAGGGCTATGATAACTTAATTGAATCAACATTTTCGCAAGCTATTTATGATAATTATGAGGAAAATGAATTTATAAATAAAAATTAAATTAAACGCATAAATTATTTCATTTCATCCCCTCCTATTTATTATAGATATAATCGATCTAATAGCCTAAAAGAAAATCATGATTTAAATTGACATTTTTCTAAACATAAGTTTTATAATGAGGAAAATGGAGTTTATCCTGTTTATAATGATGACACCTTCAATCAAAATTTTCAAGTTGATGCATCTTGTAATAAAAATAATGCTTTTCGTTTACAATCTCTTTCACAACATTCTATGAAATTGGATCATAGTACTACATGCTTTGATTTGAAACATGTTTGTTGTTTCGAAGAATACACTTTATCTTTTTTGAATCATAAATATAAAGGATGTTGTGGGACTAATTCTACCGTCATTTTGGAAAGCAACAATAATTCCTCCTATGAAAAGATTGTTAAAAATTTTACACTTGAAAACTTTGATCATTTAAATTTTCAAACGGGATATCATGACTTTGTGGAGGGCTGGATGAATCATACTTTTAAAATAAAATAAGTGGCATGTCGCTCATACCTCTACTTTATTTTAGGAAGCATGTTAGATGACAAAACTTACTATTTGCTTCCTATATTACAGTTTTGTTTAAGAATGGAGCCCAATGTCAAAAAAATTTCCATTGACAAAAGTTTTGTTTGGGTACACTGGATTTTCCACTTTTTTTATAGATATTGTTGTTGAAACACATTGTATATACACCATGTATATAAATAAAATTTTATTTACTTACATTTATTTGGTTTAGAATGAATAAACATGAATTTTTTTCCATCTTGAAGAGTCTTTATGTGATCATACTACAATGAAATACATATATATGAGTCCTTAGCATGAACTATATTAACAACATTTTTAGATACATATTTAATGATTTATTTTCTTAATCATGTTTGACGGCTAACAATATTTAAAGGGCTCAGATCTTAATATTTTAGTAATGTCACCTTCATATTGAATATTCCTCTCCACATTCCTCTCCATACTACTTACACATAAATTCTAAGGTATTGCATTAATTCATGAGGGCTAGAACTATAACTATAATATTGAGTTGTCATAAAATTCAAATGAAACTTTGGTGGAACTAGTTAGTCTCATCACAACCATACATGAGACCTTCCCTTATCACCATGCTACCCTAGGGATAGGAACAAACATTTTCTTGGGTGGGGCATGATGGTAAAAAAATTCTTACGTGACAGGGAGAGATTATGGAGGAGGGAGGAATATGGAGTGATAAGGAAGGATAAGGCGGAGAGATAAGGAGTGGAGGTGAAGTCAACAGCAGGTGATGTGAGTGGGAGTCATAAGGGATTTAGAACCTTATGATAAAAATTTTGACATCGCACATGAATTCACAATTCGATTTTGGCAGTTTTAATACAAACGAATAAAACAAATATAAAATATTTGCGATATGCGATTTGCGATGTTTCGCAATCACAATATCGCATTGCAACATTGTTTTCAATCGCACATTTGAACTTGTAATTTTTAGGTTGGATTTTGGAAGGAATGATGTGTTGGGAAATGGGGCCCTTGTGGATTAACCATCCTATAATTTAGACTACAGCTACTTTGCATTTTTGGAGTTTTGGATTTGGAAATTTGTTTTAAAATAACAAGTTAGATTATATTACCAATATCCTGAAACGTATTTTCCTCTAGTGTTCAATTTAGCTGGGTCATTTTGTAGGACCGTTAGTGAAAAAATGAAAAAAATTAGTAAAAATTAACTAAAATTTAATATTTACAATTAAGACTATTTTAACTAAGAAAATTGAAATATTGGTACATTTTATACATTTTTTAGCCCAAGCGAGAAAATGATCAAACTTCAAAAGAGTGCCATTTACAAACCAGTTGACCAAATGAAGTGAAACACGTATCGTTGGAAAGCTTATGAAAAATCAGATTCAATGAAACAATCAAAATAGAAATCCGATAAAAATTAAAAATTATAAAATTATAAAATAATTAACTTAATCAAAATCCTACAAGGTGTTTAGATAAATTTTTTGTAGAAAGGGTCCCCATTATTTGAAGTACATGAGTCAAACCACAATAATGGTGACATGTGGGAGAAGAACCAGTTATCTTTGATTAAAGATAGTAAACTTAAATTTACCTAAAGGTTAAAAATAATGGAAATCACAAAATCGTCTAACAATAAAACATTTCAATAGGTCCCACATAAATAGATTAAGCAATATGAGTTTGTAAAGATAAGTACTTAAAATAGACTTGAGTAAAATTGATGAATCCAAATTTGGGGAAATTTGTTTTTTTAATTTTCCTCATGTGAAAAATAGAAGAAGGTAGAGATAGGAGTTTTTGATAAAGCATGTATCCATTTTGTGATTGTCTCTAACATCGCTTCGCTGCCAGCGAGCCTGAACAATACACTGACGAAGTTATATTTTATGTCATACATGCCTATTCCCATTGCCAGTGAGCGTCCATAGCCCCGACAGCTTTACTTGTATTTCTCATGCTTCCTCTTTGTCACTCTTTTGATAAGCACATTTTTAAGATTTTTATTTATGATGTATTTGAGTGAAAGAGGTGGGATGGTAATAGAGATTTTATGTTTAATGGACATAGTACTTTTATAATGTTTGCTCCAAATTCTTTCCCTGCAACTACCAATCGGAGGATTTTTATGTGGAGGGGTGGGAGGAATTCATTGATTAAACTCAAATCAGTTCTTTCCTTGAAAAGGTAAACTCAATCACTTAGAAACGATGTGTGTTCAACCATGAAAAATATTTAAAGCAAGATGGCTTTATGGTTCCATAAAGACATGCCCTTAATGATAAATGAAATTCACTTAAATGGATAGAGTAAAATATTTCCCATGTATGTCAACAACTGTAAGGTAAGAAAAATTCCCTTCACACAAATCATGACAAAGTCACCAAAATCAAATCAAAACTGAAAACAAAAGGAAAATTCCTAAAGTAAAGTAAGAAAATAAATCAGCAAATAAAAATGAAGAAAGAAAAACTTGAAAGAAAAACAAAATTTAAAAGCTAAACTCTAACAAGATCACTTATATGAATTTCTCAACAAAGGATTATAAAATAAAATAAGCATATGTACATTCATTCCTATGTTGATATTTTAAATTTTTTATCTTGCAGAGTTTTATAAAAATGAGGCTCTCAAAATGTAGAAGGTGAATAGTAGTTATGTTGAATGAGAAGTTTTTGTCTGTTGCAAATTTTCTTTTTCGAGGAAAAACCTACATAAAAGCATCTTAACTATTTTCTAATAAAATCAATGCTTAAAAGAAGCAGACTAAAGGTTCAGAAACTCCCTAGTCTAGTTGCTTTGATGAGCATCATTATTGCTTCTCTTAAGAATTTCAAAAAACAAATTTTAAAAACTAATCTGGTAGAGGTGCGAAAATTTTATGAAGACCTGAAAAACAGAGTTAGAGATCAGGAAAAAAATAAAAATAAATAAATAAATAAATAAAATAAAATAAAATAAATGAAAGTGGGTAAATGAAACCTACCATTGAAGAACTACATTTAATCTTACCTGAGAAATATGATTTTCTCCAATGCAAGTTAACTTCTTTCTTGAATTAGAATTAAAAGCATGAAGAATTTTTATTAACCCAAAATCATTATTTATTAAATCTAAAGTAAAACAAATAGTAAACTAAAAGAAATCAATGTTTCATGTTCAAGGAATCAGAAATAAATTGAATCCATCAGAAATGAGGATGAAGTTATGCTTCTTTATGAATTTTAGTGATGAATGTTATTTTCGTTTCTTCCATTCTGAATTTATATCAGCCACAAAGTATTGAAATTGATTCAGAATCCCGAATAACGTAAAAATATATAAAAAGGATTTAAATCTCTATATGACAAGTATGGAGAAAAATCAGAATAAAAGAAAATAAAAAATATGAATTAATCATCGGTACATTACCTTGCTAATTTTTACGCATCACGAGATTCTTTGTCATGCGTAGCTTAAAATATGTGAATTACACTTTTGTCGATATGCGATTAGACTCTTTCCATAATAATTTAAAAGATAATGGTGGAAAACCGAATACCGAAATTTATCGCATCAAAAGATCTTGAATCCAAAGCTTCATTTGAGTTAGTAATGTGATATAATTATTGTGATGGAAATGTTGCAAGATGAACATGTGCGATGGGAAACTCTGAAGGGATGAATGTGATATCGGAGAATAGTCATATTGGAAGATTTAAAGCTTGTGAATGAAATGAAACGCCGATATTATTCTTGCGATAATGAGAATGCGATAAATGACTGATGCAACGTGACTGCAAATATCAAAATATATGTGTGGAATTTTGGTTTTACAGCCCACACAAATGGTGGCCAATCATGCATGGTTTCACTTCGCATATTTTATAATTTATTTTATAGCAGATTTCAAAACTTAACTCTTTTTCAATTTTGCGATTTTGCGATTTCGCAAATCGCAGCGAACTCCACATCGCTCGCTACAACTTTTATCGTTTAACATATTACCTATCTCATTCAATATGCGATATGTGTAGCATCACATCGGAATATCCTTACCTTGTCTTTTATTGCATCGCAACTAATATAATTTATCAGGCGAGGTCTTAACAATAACCACTAAAATTGCTGATATGCGAAACCTTTTTGGGTGTGATTTAAACTCCACTATTGATCTCACTCAGATCTAACGGTCGTCATTATACCCTTACTCTTCTGCTTCGCATTGCAATTCAAAAATTTGTTGTGTTGATATGCCGATTGAGAATGGACATGATATTTTATTATATGGATTTAACCTCATATTGAGTTCGGGACATCGAGACTTTTTAAACATATGCCCCTACCATTATTTCTATTGAATGGATGCAATATTTTTATGAACTTGATTTAAATTTTATATCGAGTCCAGAATTGTGTGGTCATTGCAATATTTGGAGAAATCAACTATTGGATATGCGAAATGCGATATGCGAGAGAATGAGTGAAAAAGAACATCAAAGGTATTTCATTATAAAATCTTATTAGTAAATGCTAAGAGTCGCTTCTGATGGAATATTGCAATACAAATATTTGTGATATGGATGATGTGATATCAGACAAAAGAATCATCAGAAATCGGAGGGAATGAGATTATCGAGAGATCGGAGATATTTGGTGTATGCTCATTTCAAAATCTTTGATATGTGAATTGCGATATATGATGAGCCATATGTGGGGTCAATGATTTCTTTAAAATATTCAATTCAAAAATAAAGTGAGCGATTTAACTTCTCTTTATAATAAATAACCCTTTAATAATTTAATTAAATGTCAAATTTTTTTTATTGAAAATTAATTTTATCAAAACTTTATTATAAAGAGATTTTGTGAAATAAAATGATCTAATATGATTATTCCAACAATTTATTAAGACTTATCAATATTTCAATATAAGAAAAATTTAGATATCCTTCAAATTTCAAATAAAATCATAAATACTTCCCTGAACATGTTGCAGATTTGAAAAGATCTAGCTGCTTGCTTATCTTGTGTCTTCATAATCAAGTCAATGAAGATATACACACAAAACAAAATAGGAATAAGAAACAACCTTTGAAATTAAAATAAACAATAGATGATGATGAATATGTAAACACATACCTGGAAGAAAATTTACGGTAAATTTTACCTCTTTAAAGCTTCAAGTTCTCCCAAATTTTCTCAAAATTTGCATATGTTCAACATTACCTACTTATTTTAATCTATAATGCTAAGTAATGATTTTTTTGAAATTGCATCATTTCCAAAATTACATCAGAAGACAAGAATGGTAAAAATGAGTTCTTAGAATTATTTATGAATAAAAAAATTGTCAAGTGGTAGAAAATCCTTGGAATTTCTTCATGTATGATCAATGTTATGAATTTTGAAAACCGATAAAATTGGATGCTTGACAAATAAGTGTGATATGATAATTCGAGAACTCTTGAAATACTCTAGGCTTCTTTTCTACTATTTAAATAGGATGCTCGCAAGAAATTGGATTCATTACTTGTTTTATTGAAAATCTGAAAATCTAAAATAAATGTAAACAGAAAAGAAAATTAATCTATTCCTATTTCTAAATCAATGAAGGAAACATGACTAGGTATAGTCATACCTCCAATGTAACCATGTAAGCATTTTAATTCCTGCATGTATGTACATGTCAAACATTAGTAAAAATGAAAATATAATTAAACTACAAAAACTAGATCTAAAAGCAAAATGTATCTTTATTGTTAGTAGATTATTCACCATTACCTTCTCTTGAAATGTCCTTTCCAACTGAATTTCAATTGAATCATAAAAATCTGGATGGATTTCCATTATTGAGTGGGAGAGGTTTAAAAGAGAAGATGACAGGCCAGGTTGTAGAAATGATCTTTCAGAAACAATGGTCTGTGTGATTTTATTAGTGTTATGTTTAAGTGCTAAATTATGAACAATCTTCGGTGAAGGAAAATTTTCCAAATTTTTTTCAAATGAGTCAATGAAAAACAGACAGAAGTGTGCTAAATCCAACAAAAGATTATTAATTGAATTAGATTGCTGGTCATAAAGTGAAAATACACTCTCTTTTTGGCACTACTCTTGAGAAGTAAGAAGTAATTGATAAGGAATGAACACCACTTGAAATTGGAAGTTTAATAACTTTTGATGTTCATAATTATGATTTGAAACTTCATTTTTCCATTAAGGTAATGCATTAATTAAGTGTTCAAAATTGCGCTTCTCAATATGTCAGCATAAAGTATCTAAAAGTCTAAAACTAAAAACATAAAATAAATCTAAAGTTAAAAATAAATGTTGAAATAATAACAAAATTGAATCATAGTTTATACTAGTGTTAAAATTATTATTACAACACAATTGGTAATGACTTAAAGTAATTTCCTTTTCACAAGAATTAGGCATAATAATGCAATTAGAAAGATTGTTGATACCCACTTGTGAATTAGAGAGAAGGATATGACTATGAATAGGAATGCAAGCTTGATCATCATATAAATCATAGATTGGAATGGTTTCTTGAATGCTGAAATCATGAATATGATTATTTGTTTGAAAATGAGAACTATTTGGAACAATTTCTAAATTAGATTGTTCTTCATTTTCACATGTGATTAGACTTTGATCATGAGGATTCAATTTTAAAGAAAACAAATCAATATCCTCAATGTCAAAGTATTTATCATAAATGACTTCAAGACATTCATTAGAATTTCCTTCGGTCTTATTCAATGTATCAAAACAAGAAGGAATATTAAGCTCGTGTTCATTAATGTCATAAGAATGATCATTAATTAATTCTCTATCCTGATAAAAACTAATTGGAAATTCATTTAGATCAGATTCTATGTTTTCTGAAATATCTTTAATGTGAAGAGATGTTAAATTACTTTTAAAAAAATTATTAGGATAAAGAGAAAAATATGAATTTGAAACAATGCATTTGAAAATATCTCTATTTGAAAACTCTTGTGCATTTCCTTCATTGCAAATTTCAGCTTTAAGATCATTTACTTGGGTAATTATGCTTTCTTGAAGAATGTTACTTTGTTGTTCTGAATTTGGAATTTGTTCATCGTAAGATAATTCAGAAATTTTTACAGCAAATTGTGTATTATTGGAAACTTCAATTGTTTAGTACTTGCCGGATTATAATCTGATTTTCTGATTCTAATGCATACTGATTTTCTGATTTCAAAGCGGTATCTTCTTCAATAATGCCGCTAATATTTTCTTGCAATTGATCAGTGAAAGTTTTCAAACTTCGTGACTGAGATTTATGGACATGTGAAGGTGCACCTTGATCTTTCTCAATACTGTAAGAAGTGTGCAAAAATTGAAGGAATTTATTATACAAAATAGAGGTCATTTCATCATCATTTGTTTGTACCTCCATATTGGAATTTTCACTTATGTCAATGAATTTAGAAGGAGATTGATCAAACTTTGAAATAATTTTACATGGATTATGAATGGAAGGAAGAGAGAAAATATGTTCAAACCAATCTAATAATTTTGTTTTCAAAGGTTTATCTTCAATTTTAAATTTTAAACAATTTAAATGAAACCTTATGGTAAAATCAATTAAAGATTCACCTTCAAACCTTCGTAGATCTTCAAAATCATCACATCCATGTTTGTAAATATATCCATCAAATTTACAAAGGAAGATTGTAATAAATTGTTCCCAAGTGTGGATTGAGGCAACTGAAAGTGATTGACACCAGCTTCTTGCTTTTGCCAAGAATGTAAGAGTAAAAATCCTACATCAAATATCTTCATCAAAATTTTGAAATTTTTTGAATGAATTGTAAAGTATGATCAAATGCAGAAGTATTCATCTTACCATTAAACATTACCTGAGACAAATGTCTTACGATTTATGGTGAAGTATTGGAAGATGCACGTCCAGAAATAAAACTCCAAATTGGAAGTTTTAGAGGAACCATTGTAATAAAAATAAAATGTTAGAATACAAAGACTCCAAAGTAAAACAAGTCTCATGCCCTCCTTCTAGTGCCAAAATGTTGAGGCCTCAAAATTCGCTGCAACAACATGGGAGATGACCACTCAGTCCAGACCTTAAAGCATTTCCTTTTGTGTTTAGAATGATGGCTCTAACTGGTTTAACTAGGTCCAGTTACCTTCTCTCAATCTCCATTGGCTTAAAATATGACTTTTATCTACCAATGGGAAAGAGACGTCAGATCATTTCTCTTGCCGATCGAAAAAGAAAATGATCCTTAAGCTAATTTGGGCTTAACCAAGCCACAACTAATTTTTTTTCTCTTTGGGAAGATGACTTTTTAAAGATGTATAATTTAATATATATGCAATATTATTCTAAGATGTAAGAAAAAGAAACTATTTTAATCCTATCTCAATTAGGCAGATATATATCAATCCCAACTGAGAGCAAGATATTTTAAATAATTAAGATTTAAATATGTTTGTTTTAAATGAATATCAAGCTAACGAAGTAGTTCAATTAAATGACATTTTGAATACCAAACACATCATATCTAGAGACCTCTTAACTGAAATAATCAATCAACAACACTCAGGAAATAGCTCTCAAAATAATATTGATCATTTAATCAGTAACTTAAATAATTAAACAATAACATAGAAAAATAGTTCACAACATATCACTATTCAATAAATCAGTTTTATAAGATAGATTTCTGAGTAAATAGTTACTTAGAAATCAGAATTCAACCCATAAGAGTAGAGATAAATAATAACATAAATTGAGACAAATTACTCATACCGACAGAAGTGCACCAAGTATGCGAGTAAACTGACACATCCATGTTATCATAAAATGAAACTAGCATTTAAAATAATAGTATTATAAATACCAACTTATGAAGTCCATTTATCTAGCTTCGGTCTCTAATATTCTTTTACAATGCTTGAACTTCTACTTTCAAAATCAGAGCTACAATAGTGCAAGACTCTGTTCATTATACATAACTGAGAATGTAAAATAAAAACCTCAATAATCTCCACATCTGAGATTCCTCTCCTCTCACCCTACAACTCTAAATTCCTATTACAGAAGTGCTTTTAGAATTCCAAAATTGTAGAGGAGAGAAGTCTCTATTACATTTTGCAATTTGTTATTTATAATTTTTACAAAGGAATTCTTCATAGGAAAGTTTGTTTGAAGAGTGGTTTTGCTTAATCAATTTTCATTGGTTCAAATCATATTATTCAATTGCTGGAGCTTTCTCATTGATTGATATTTTCTTCATCCCATCTCTTCAACTATTTTCCTGCAAAAACAAATCAAAAACAAAATTAAAATGCAAAAATAAAATCAAAATGCCAAATCTAGAAATTAAAATAAATCCAATCAAAATTTAATTAAATAAATAATTGTAAATGAAATATAAGTTTTATTTTGAAGTCTCTGCTGATCTAATTGGCCAAGGAGAACATAGACGAATGGATTTTCACTCATAATAAGTTGTGGCAAATTAAAATGCAAAAAATAAAATTCAGAAAATTAGTTTTGTTTAAAAATTCGGAGCTTAATCTTTTGCTAAATTTTAGACCCAATAAATGATCAAATCTAGAAATGAAACCTCTTCAGGAATAATCTCCATCATTTTATCTTTCCAATGAGCTATCTTAGGCCTCATTTGGCCAAGTAAAACTCCATTTATGAGCCTCTAAAGTTGGTATATTAAAATTGTCAAATATTTGGAATTTTTGTTACTTGGACTAAAAATTAGAATTTTTAAAATTAAATTCTAATCCTAAATTAGATTATAATATTTAATTAATTATTACTAATTAATTAAAATTATATTATTAATCTAATTTAGTTATAATCTAATTCTAAATTAAGTTATAATTATCTATTAATTAATTATAATTACATTATTAATTTTAATTAATAAAAACTAATTGAAAATAAAATTAAACTAATTAAAAAATAATTTAAAATTTATTTAAAATATAAATATATTATATTAATATTATAATTTATTTATATTAAAATTATAATAAATTATTATAATTAAAATATAAAAATTATAATAAAAACGTAATATTTATTATATTTTTAAAAAATTTAAAACCAAAAAAAGTCTTACGTGAGAGGGAGAGATTATGGAGGAGGGAGGAATATGGACTGATAAGGAAGGATAAGGTGGTGAGATAACGAGTGGAGGTGAAGTCAACGAAGGGTGATGTGAGCGGGGATTTAGAACCTTATGATAAAAAATTTAACACCGTACATGAATTCACAATCGGATTTTGGCAGTTTTAATATAAACGAATAAAACACATATAAAATATTTGTGATATGTGATTTGTGATGTTTCACAATCGCAATATCGCATCGCAACAATTTTTTCGATCGCACATTTGAAATCGTAATTTTTAGATTGGATTTTGGAAGGAATGATGTGTTGGGAAATGGGGCCCACGTGGATTAACCATCCTATAATTTAGACTACAGCTACTTTGCTTTTGGAGTTTTGGATTTGGCAATTTTCTTTAAAATAACAAGCTATATTATATTACCAATATCCCGAAATGTATTTTCCTCTAGTGTTCAATTTTGTTGGATCATTTTGTAAGACCGTTTGTGAAAAAATAGAAAAAATTAGTAAAAGTTAACTAAAAGTTAATATTTACAATGAAGACTATTTTAACTAAGAAAATTGAAATATTGATACATTTTATACATTTTTTAACCCAAGCGAGAAAATGATCAAACTTCAAAAGAGTGCCATTTACAAGTCGGTCGACCAAATGAAGTGAAACACGTATTGTTGGAAAGCTTATGAAAAATCAGATTCAATGAAACAATCAAAATAGAAATCCGATAAAAATGAAAAATCACAAAATTAAAAAACAATTAACTTAATCAAAATCCTAAAAGGTGTTTAGCCAAAAATTTTGTAGAAAGAATCCCCATTATTTGAAGTACATAAGTAAAAAATGGAGAAGTTGTGTTTTACCACAACAAGGGGATGATCATAGGAACCATGTTTTTCATTGATAAATCTATGTGAAATTCTCATGAAGACATGTAATTATATGATATTTATCATTGGGGCATCTAGTCACAAGTCAAGAGGTAATGTTATGGCCATATATGAGGTTTTGAGTCATTGTTGCAGCCATGTATGTACAATCTATATGTCAAATAGTCATAGTCTTGTGGAGTCTTGGTCCATATGGTGTTTCTATTTATGGCAAGGAAGCAAGGTTTACGACATAAGCAGTTCATTGCAGGTTCGAGATAATCTAGGAGATGACATGTGTTCATGGGGAGCATATATTTACTCTTGTTACTTCAACCATCCATTTATGGAATTATAATCTGCTTGGAGGTGTCATGATGTGCCTCATGTTATCTTATGATTGTGGGGTTCTTGGCCTCAAGTTATGAGCATAGAGATTGATGACGTATTTAGAGATGTTTGGTGGTTGTTGATATGTGTTTTTTCTATGGAGATATGGGTTGGTGTTCATATTATGTGATGCTACCTATTGATGTTGGGTGGTTTCCTCATGTGTCTATTGTTGGATATTGTTGCACATATTTTTTTGGTTATGTTTATTTTGGTTGCTTGTGCATATTGTTGTTGCTGCTAGAGATTTTTGGTTGGATATGTTGCTTTTAATGTTGATTGGTTCTTATGTTGCTTTCTTCTGATATGGAGAGTATGGTCATTGGTTTATATGCATCATTTTTCAGCCACATAGAGTTCAGATGCCTCAGTGTTTGTACTTGTGTACTTGTTGACTTATCAAATGGAGTTGACCCTTTTCCATTGATGCCCAAGGGGGAGTGATAGTAGAGGATATTTTCCTGGAGTATGTGTGGTTTCCATCAATGCCAAAGGGGGGTATTGTTGGCATTATGGTTTTCATTGTGGAAACTGTTAGCACCTAATTTGAACCTCAATCTGAAAAAGGCAAATCAGGGTAACCTTTAAACCACGCTCAGCCTTGTAGCCAGCCCTACAAGGTCAGGAGAGGGCTCTTTCCATGAAAGATATTCAATGAAATATAATTAAAAACTGATTTTAGGCTAGGTATAATAATGGGAAATGTTTTAATGAATGAAATTTCCAGGGATGTATGGAACAAATGGGACAGTTTTAAACTGGGGAATTAAATCAGGGATACAGGTTATTTCATGGGGCAAGGCAGGCAGGAATTTCAGCAATTAAATTTAAATAATATGGAATAGAAAGACTGGTGAGGAGCTGAAAAGGGCATAAGAGATGGATCCTTTTCAAACAGAAGAAAATACAAAATATTGAATGATTTCCCAAGGCAGAGCATAAAATATGGATTCTACCTATCTATCTTGAAATCATTCAACCAGAAATGTTTATGGATGAAAGGTGAACATAACAAATTTACATATGAACACAAAGGAGAGAAAAAATGCTAAAATTCATACCACATGGATCCCACAAATCAGAGCTGCATATCTTATTAATTCCCTATCAAACTGTTATAATGCGAGCACAGAGCATCCTCTTTGATTTCCACACTATTCCCTTACTTGCTCCTTTACAGACTGATTACAAATGACATTAAATAGACTAAAATGTGGGGAAATAGATCCTCATAAAAAAGGGAGTTGTTTTACCAACTCAGAACTGAAATCCGAATATGGGAAAGAAACCAACAAATTGCCCCTGAAAATAAGGAACATCAATACATTTTGGGCCATATGAAGATTTCGCTGTTACACTGGATGAAAGAAAAATAGGCAATATGAAAAACAAATCCCTATTTTACTGCTGCTGTAGAAGTCTCTGTCTCATAATTAGCTCTCGGCCTTTGACTGCTTCTTTTCTTTGTCCTTCGAAGAAGACCAACCTTTAATAAAAATGCTTTTGAAACCATGGAAATGAAATAATGCTTTAAATGACGTAAAGACCCCTTTTGGATATAAGGACAGAAGGGAAAGGTGGTGGGGTTCAAATCGCAATCAAAGGGGAGGAAGGGGATGCAACACATAATGGAGCGTTTGAAATATGCGATGCCATGGTATAATCGCAATTGGGGATCGAAGGGGTGGATATATTTGGAACAAGGCACAAAAATCTTGATGCGATTGGGTAATACAATGGAGAGGCGAGGGAAAAGAGGTCCAATAGTATTATAACGAAATCCCCTTTAAAAAAAATTAAAGGGAACCTTTGCGCTTTACGTAGGGAAAAGATGATTTTTTGTATAAAAGAGCGGAGGGCTTTTAGGTGGGACCCGGGAGTAATAATCACAATCGCAATCGGAAGGGAATGGAGGTGTTAAGGCACAATAAGATTTCGCCAATTGCGATCAGAATAAGCGATGGGGGAATCCTTTATAAAATTAAATAAAATGTGACTAAGCGTATTTATAAAGGAAAATATAATTTTACTTGGAGCAGGGTGGAAAGGACTTAATGTGGGACCCGAAGGTCAATCGGAGTCGGAAGTGAGAGGGGAGCGGAGGCGAAGTGTTATTTGAAATCGCCGATTGCAATGGAGCAACGGATTGTGGGCCGCTTGATTGGATGGGCAGATCAATGACAGAGGTGTAATCAGGGAAGCAGAGTTCATTGCAATCGGAGAAATAGGGAGGGGTCAATCAGAGGGGATCGATCAAAAGCACCGATTGGCATGGAGCGATGAAGTATGGGACGTCCGATCGGATGGTCAGATCGACAGTCGAGATATCAATGGGTGTATGCAATCGGCGATAAGTTAATCAGAGGTATGGAAATTGGGAAGGGGGAATCAGAGGAAGTCAATATGGTGCGATTGCGAATGGAATGAGAGAAATTTATAATAAAAACTTAAAACTTTATTATAAAGTTTAATGGGTAATGTGGGGAAGTGGTTTTATTTAATCGCATCAGGGATTTGTATACGTCAAAGAACTTTACGAATTCGATTAAGCCATCGGGTAGGGGAAAAAGGGGTTTTATAAAGGAAAAGATTAATTTTTTTATGAAATAAAGTGTAAGAGGGAAATGGAAAAGGGGGAAGGGTCAGGTTATAGGGGACCCTTTTTTATTTAGGCATAAATTTCAATCCAGGAGTCAGTTTTGAGAGTATAATATACCGTTAGAAAGATCTTTCCGGGCTCTTTCTAAAGGACATACTTAGAACATGATTCTAGACTAAAAATGCAGTGGAGAACGTCTCTGAAAGGTAGGGTGGTGACTTTATGGAGATCACAGCTTCTGAAGTGTGACTTATTACATATGATGACATAAAATTACATAAAAGATGATAATAAAAGAAAAGTATCATGTTTTCACCTCAAAACATGGTTTTGAGGTGAAAATTACATCAAACTGAATAAAACATTTCTTTGATCTTCCCAGGTGATGTGACTTTGAGTTTATTGACTTCCTCATGACCTTGCTGATATTTATTGACACTTGACTCATTAATTTGACCATGGTGAGATCCTAGATCCTAATAAGAACCTACTAACATGACTCACAAAGTGAAAGTAACTCATGACTAAAGACCATAGAGAGGAGAATCAGCAAGTTTCACATGAGGGACAACTGATGAAAAATCACTACCATCAATGAATCCATGACCTAGCAGAATGGTGAAAATTTATGGTATGGGACTCCTCATATGCAAATGCAAAAGAGAAAATTTGATCATTGATGGCAGTATGACTAGACTAACACGAACATTGGCTCCAATGGGGATGGTAGCTCCTTGGAGGTGCCAAGAACACCGTAGATCAAGTAGCCTTATCCATTGGGCATGGAGTCAAAAAATACTGAAAACTGACACAATGAAAACTAACTCTGACTCATGACTAAGACTAAAAACTAAATTGAAACCAAACCATACACATAAAATTTAGGTTTGATAGCCTTCACCTCAGGCCCCAAACTTTAATGATTGTGTACTTGAAATCTGACCTGAAATAACATGGTATGTACAATGATGGTGACATATTTTTCTGATCCATTATCTTCAACAATGGTAGTGCTTCAAAATCCCACCATTCATTGCTCCTCCACGGCAATCTTGGCCATCCATCTCTGAAATCAAGAAGGAATTTTGTCCCCTGTATGCTGAAATCTTGTATGGTCCTTTCCACAGGTTGTCGAACTTACCATGCTTCCCTTTGTCCTCATTTCTTGCATCCCATCTCAAAACCACATTTCCAACTGAAATTTTTCTTCTTTGGTCTTACGATCATAGATATTCTTTATCTTCTCCTGCAACTGAATAGCGTTCTGTGACACTTCCTCTCTTATTTGCTGAAGGTGGATCATCTGATTGATTCTTTGCTGATTGTCATCATCTTCACTATCAAATTATTGCAATAATCTCATGACTGGAACTGTAAATGATGTGGGAAAGACAGCATCAGTACCATAAACCAGTTCAAAAGGTGACATACCTATGTATTTCTTGCTACTAACTCTGTCTTCCCACAATGCGTTGATGAACCTTCGATGCCAGTTTCTTTTGTTTGCCTCCAGCATTTTCTTGAATATGTTTATCAAAGATTTGTTCGATGATTCTGCCAAGCCGTTACCTTTTGGATAGTATGTTGTTGAATGACCCAACACGATATTTTATTTGTCACAGAACTCCACTATCTTCTTAGATTTAAACGTTGTTGCGTTATCTGTTATAATTTTGTGAGGGCAGCCAAAACGAGATAAAATATTTGACTCTAAAAATTGGATAATTATCGTATCTGTAGCCTACCTTTATGGAACGGCCTCGATCCATTTGGTGAAGTAATATGTACCTTTTAATATCCATCTATGCTATGCTGATGATGTGGGATGGATTTCACCAATGAAATCGAGTCCCCACTGCTGAAAGGGAGCATTTACTGAAACTGGTTTCAAAGGAAGAGGAAGCAATTTCCTTTTTCCTTGAAAAATTTGACATTCATGACAACTCATCACTGTTTTATACAAATCTGAAAATAAAGTGGGCTAATAATATCCTGCTCTCAACACTTTTTTGGCTGTAGTTTTCCAAAACAAATGACCACCACAATCACCTTTGTGAAAATCATGCATTACCTTCTGAGCCTCTTCTTCAACCAAACAATTGAGCAGAATACCACCTGGATCTTTCCAATACAGAGCACTGTTCAAAATATTGTATTTAGCAGACTTAAGTTTCAGTGATCTACCTTTGCTTTTAGACATCCCTGGAGGTGGTGAAAGATGCTGAAGAACATAAAAAATATATGAATGCCATGGGGATTGTAGAAAAATATTTGAAATTGGAACAAGCAAACCTTCATCTTCCTCTTCTGACATTGTTGTTATGAGGTTTATATCCAGGGCATGCAGGTTTTACTGGGCCATTAGCTTTGCCAAGCCTTGTCCCTTGATCAACTTTGTGGGTTTGATCTCCAAATCATACTCCAACATAGCTGATATCCACTTACCTCTTCGACCTTATGGATCAGTTTGCATCAACATATCCTTTACTATTGCATTAGGAACATATGCTATAGTATGTGAATGCAGAATATAGACCCTAAAATCCTTCAATGCCTTTATAAGAGCCAATGCTTGTTTTTCAATAATATTATATCGCAAGGCAACATCTCTAATAGTCCTACTGAAAAAGGCAATTGGATTTTCAATCTGATCTCTCTTCTACATCAAAACCGCGGCCATAGTATGCTCCGACGCAAATGAAAAAATAACAAAATCTTGAGTATAGTCGGGACTAATCAAGACTGGGGCATTGGACAAAGAAAACTTTACCAGATTAAATGGCTTGATAGCATCCTCACTCCATTTGACAGTGCTATCTTTATTTAACATGTTAGTCATTTCTCTTAAATGTTCAGACAAATTAGGTATAAATCTGCGGAAGAAGTTCGTCTTACCATTGAATGCTTGAATCTCCTTTTTATTCCGTGGAAGGTCTATGTGCTAAATTGCCTCCACTCTTGAAGGATCAATGTGGATACCATCTTTAGAGATGATATGCCCTAGTAGCTTGCCTTCATCCATGGAAAAAATGCTTTTCTTTGGATTGAGAGAAATCCCAAACTTCTTACATCACTGGAACACAACCCTCAAATGGTGCAAATGCTCATCATCAGAACCAGAAAACACCGTTAGATCATCCAAATAAACAACAATAAAAAATATTTTTCATTGGCAAAAGCAATGTCCATTACTCGCTGGAAAGTAGCTCCAGCGTTCTTCAATCCAAATGGCATTTTGGCATATTGGAAAGTTCCCCAGGGTGTTGTGAAGGCAGTTTTGACTTGGTCTTTCTCATGCACTAAGATATGATTATAGCCTAATTAGCCATCAAGTAGTGACATTATAGATGCTCCAACTACTCTCTGCAAAATATGGTCCATCTTCAAAAGTGGATAATTATCCTTTAATTATGCTTTATTCAGATTCTGAAAATCTATGTACAACCTTATCTCTCCTATCTTCTTACGTACCAGAACCAAATTTGAAATCCAGTCAGAAAATCTAATTGGGAGTATGATACCAGCTTTGTACAATCTGTTTACCTCTTTTTCAATGGATGGCAGCAGCTTTGGGTTAATTCTTCTCAGCTTCTGTCTAAATTGCTTTTGATCTAGCTTGATGGGAATAGTATGTTGAATTATGTTCTTGTCATACACCTTCAAATCTGAATAATCCCATGCAAACACATCAGAAAATTCAGAAAGAAATTTAACATATTGTTCCTTTACCTTAGGGGACAATGCCTTTGGTAATTTCACAAGCTTGGGTTTGTTTGCTATTCCAAGATTCACATCTTCAACTTCTTTCTCAGTAGGCACCAAGCTTGGTTTCTTAGCAACATCATCCTGATCAAAAAGCTCTTCTAAAGGTATTAGAACTCTAGGAATTACATTGTCTTTCAGTTGCAATATGTCCATATGATTTGTTTCAATTTCTTGATCATCAACCTCATAGTCACCTTCTATGGGAGTATCTTTGAATTTTCCTTCACTCTGCAAAAAAGCATTGATTTCATTGTCATCCCAAAACACTTGCCAATACCTTAAATTTTCTGGAACAGCAGGCCTATGTTTGACATAAATTTCAAACTTGGTGCTGGAGTTCATTGGAATCTTCAAGTTGCTTGTTGTAGTGGCAAGAGAATCAACAATAATGTTCTGCATCCTGGGTACCGCTGTCAAAGTGTACTCAAGGAATGTCTTCAAGATGTCTAGGAATGTGTTTCTATATGCCCTCAATCGCAAATGTTTTGCTTGGTATTCTCCTTTGACCTGTTTGATTATCAGCTCTGAATCTCCATATACAGAAATACTTTTTGCATTTAAATTCTTCAAAAAATTTAGACCTGCAATCAAAGCTTCATACTCTACTTCATTGTTAGAGTAGTCAAAATCCAACTTGTAAGCACATACTCTAACATTACTAGGAACCTTTTCAGGCTAGAAAATAGGGCTCTGAATCCATATTCCAATACCAACTCTGTCCTTGCCAACAGCTCCGTCAAATTCCATGCTCCATAGGCCTTCTTTTTCTTCTTGTATATGCTGAAACTTTGCTTCTTTCTCTACTTTATCTTGATTAATCTCTGCATCTTTCTGTTGTTCACTGTCTTTTTGCTGCTGGCAAGGAGGAGGTTCAGAAGTGCTTGCTGCTTTATCTTTTTCCTTTTTGAGGACTTCCCTAAAATTTTCTGAAATCTCAGGTATCTCATCTACTTGTACCAACTGAATATTCTTATCATTCAAACCACCATCTGAATATAAGACAAAGGACTCTAAATCTGTGTGGACTGCATTAATGGGATGATTAACTGGCTTCTCTTTGCTTGTGATCATATATTTCATTTTATTCTCCCTATATATTTTTTTCAACTAACCAAACATAGGGATGGTGGCATAAGAGAAGTCAAGCTGCATGGTTCCTTTAAGTTTTGCACCCCAAGACCTGGATAGAATCATTCCAAACCATGGTGGAACATCGGCAACAACTACATCCATCAAGACATTCTTGGCTGGGATTTGATCTAAAGACACTACCAAGTCCTTGATAAGACCAATACAATGGACCCTACCAGATTCAAAAGAATACAAATCATGGTATTTGCGGGTAATATCAAGTCCCAGCTTCTCCATAATGGCTTTGGGCATCAAATTATGCGAGGCTCCAGAGTCCAACATAGCATTATGTAGGATGAACTCATGTAATCTAAGACTCAGGTAAAAGGGAGGGACTTCACTTTCTTCAAACTGATCTTCTGTGGCTGGACCAAAGATGAGTTCAGGGTAGTCATCTTCTACATTTACCATATCTGATACAGATTCTATTTGCAAGATTCTAGACACCTGATGTTTATAAGTACTATTTTTCACCAACTCAGTCAAGGGCATGGACACTTTCAGCTTAGAAATTTCATTCTCTAAATTAAAGGAAGGAAATTTTTGTACCTCTTTAACTGGAGGATCTTTCTTCTCTATTTTCTCTTTTGTTGTGCTCTGCTGGTTCTTCTCATTTGCATTGTTAATCGCTGAAGATGTCTTGCTGGGAGAAGGATCCGTAGGCTCTTTTCCTTTTCTCTCAGTATTTGAAGAATCATTTTTCGATTGGAGCTCTTTTCTTTTCTGAATGGTACTGATCAGCACGTTTCTGTTCCTCAAAGAGTACTGCTTCTGTTGTGTTGATAAAGCGTTCATGTATCCTCTTTGATAATCATTGGACTCTTCTTCTAACACTGCATCATTAGCCAAAATCAAGTCTTCATCCTTTTTAATGTCTGCAATCGCTGTATATTCTTCATCTTCTGTGAGAAAAATTGGTGCACCATCGGCGGTGAAGAAATGGTTGGCTTCAATCACAGGATCATCATCATCGTCTGTCTCTGTTCCCTGAACATAATTCTACTGTAATGGAGTTCTGATTTGCTACTGCGGTGCTGCTTGGTCATGTGCTCTCTGTTCTCTTTGTTTAATTCTGAATTGTGGCTGTTGCCCTCTGAAATTCGGATTCCTAATTTGTGTTTCAGGTTTGTCTGAAATTTTCAGCCGATCAACCATCTTCTCCACTTTCCGGATCAAAGTGTCCATCTTACTATTTGAAGGAGAGGCTTCTTCTTTCATAGTGACTCTTTTTTCAGCTCTAGTCCGCGCTCTTTTGGCTAGCAGATTTACTTCTACACTTACAGCTATCTTCTGCATGTCTTCAAGCATAGTGGGATTTCTCTCTCGCAGCTGATATGCCATATCAGCATTGAAACCATATGGAAATTTTAGCAAGGCTAATCCCACAGGAGGTTTTAGGTTAGCCGGAATAGCATTATATACAACATTGAATCTTAGAAAATAATCCTATATAGTTTCACCCACGTTCCTTTTAATATTTTCATACTCAGAAAAAATTTGGAGTGGGTTTTTCTTTACTTCCCATCGGTCTAAAAACTGTGTATGTAACTCCTGCAAAGTGTGGATAGAGCCTGCTGGTAAAGCTCTAAACCACTTTCTGACTTCACCTCCAAAGCTTTGGACAAACAACCTTGTAATTACATTCTCTACCTCTACCTCATGTAGATCAAAAACGTCATTCATCTTATCAACATGCTGCTGGGCTGTGACGCTTTGAGTGGCATCAAAGATAGGAATTTTACTTTGATAATCAGTAGGCATATCATTCAAAACCTGAGGTAAAACCAGGGGTGCATACCGGGCAGCCATGACTCGAGGTGGATTTACAACAGTGTTTGTGGTACTAGGATTTAAGGGAGGTGTTGATGGAGGAGATTAAAGCTGAGAATTGATTGATGGGAATGCTGATGAATTAGGAGGAGGAAATAGTGTTCCTGATGACTCTGAAGGCTCTGGTATATTAGTTACAGTGATAGATGACTGAGGGGAATTTAAAATATAATAATCAATTGCTGTATTTTCCCTTTGAACTTCAATATCTACAAGAAATTCTGGATCTAAAACTGTGTCATCAAGTGCAGTTTCAGACTTACTTTTAAACAAAGAAAGCTCAAAACACTCATAAAAAGAAAGATCTTCTACAAACAACCAGTCACTGGGCCAAGTATGGGATCTGAAGATAGGTTCAGGACTTAGTGATCCTTCTTGTCTTCTGACTATCCTTGGAATGAGATTAGGATTCTCAAACACAGGGGGAGGATTTGGATCTGGATTGGCCCTTGTGTATCTTCTTGAAGCCAGTGTGGTTAAATTTCTACTTTACAAAATTCTATTTCCAGCCTAACAAACTCTGAACATCATTATCCAAAGTCCAGGAATTTACAACAAAAATATTACTGGGGTAATCCGTCTTTATGCTCTGATACCACAAATATATTATGACTATGGATATTTGGAATAAGTACTTGTAATTATATTCCCCTCCAAAGCGTTTTAACAATGTTATCCTTGCGATAATATTCAAACCTCTCAAACAAATCTTTAAAGTTTAATGTGATATAGGGGAACACATTTAAAAATACTTAAGAAAACCTTATCACTCTGGTCATAATATCAAAAATATTATAACAATGGCCCTATTCCTTTAAGAACCACCAACCTTTCAAACTTATATCACTAAACCCTTTTATTCTACCAACGTGACATACATTTCATTAAACGAGGCCCCATGCATCCATTATTTTCCTTTTTATGAATTAAATAAACATTTAATAATCTAAAACCACCGGACCATACCTCGATTTATCGCTCGTGCACTTCACTACGCGATTGCCTTCAGATCTAACATTCTCCAGATTAAACAATCCTCGTCAATATCGCGTTTTTTGAAAGGCCAAGGGTTAACACATGAATGTTGCACAATATGGGTGGTATTTGGGAGATGACGTGCCCAAATATTGTTGGATCGCATTTTTTTGGCGTGGTTTCGCTCCGAGCCAAAAGCAGCGCGAAAAAGGTGGTATTGCTTTCTGAAACCCACTTCTGGTAAATGAAATGCGCTAAACTCGGGTTTTCGTTGTAGTTTGGCACTTAACTCCTCGCGTTAACTCAATGGCTGGGTCCCACTAATATTACTCCGCCGGCAACAGAACAAAGCTTTTTACATCAACAACAGAGTTTCTAAGGGATTGTTGCGTTCTATACAACCAAGGTTTAACCTTAGACAAAGGTTTCAATATTCTTCATTCACACAGGGCCTGACTATGATTTTCTCCTCTACAGGGCCTCTATTCGATTTTCTTCAAAACAAAATAAACACATTCAATTTAAGTGTCGAGAACATGAGTTCGAAGACAGTCAGATCTTCCCCAGTATGGTCGCCATAAATGTTAGCACCTAATTTGAACCTCAGGCTGAAAAGGGAAAATCAAGGTAACCTTTAAACCACGCTCAACCTTGTAGCTAGCCCTACAAGGTCAGGGGAGGGCTCTCTACGTGAAAGATATTCAATGAAATATAATTACAAACTGATTTTAGGCTAGGTATAATAAAGGGAAATGTTTTAATGAATGAAATTTTCAGGGATGTATGGAACAAATGGGACAGTTTGAAATTGGGGAATTAAATCAGGGATACAGGTTATTTCATGGGGCAAGGTAGGTAGGAATTTCAACAATTAAATTTAAATAATATGAAATGGAAAGATTGGTGAGGAGTTGAAAAGGGCATAAGAGATGGATCCTTTTCAGACAGAAGAAAACACAGAATATTGAATGATTTCCCAAGGAAGAGCATAAAAAATGGATTCTACCTATCTATCTTGAAAGCATTCAACCATAAATGTTTATGGATGAAAGGTGAACATAGAAAATTTACATATGAACACAAAGGAGAGAACAAATGCTAAAATTCATACCACATGGATCCCACAAATCAGAGCTTCATATCTTATTAATTCCCTATCAAACTGTTACAATGGGAGCGCATAGCGTCCTCTTTGATTTCCACACTATTCCCATACTTGCTCCTTTACAGACTAATTACAAATGATATTAAATAGACTGAAATGTGGGGAAATAGATCCTTAGAAAAAAGGGAGCTCTTTTACCAACTCAGAACTGAAATCTAAATATGGGAAAGAAACCAACAAACTGCCCCTAAAAATAAGGAACAACAATACATTTTGGGCCATCTAAAGATTTCGTTGTTACACTGGATGAAAGAAAAATAGGCAATCTGAAAAACAGATCCCTATTTTACTGCTGTTGTAGAAGTCTCTGTCTCATAATTAGCTCTCGGCCTTTGACTGTTTCTTTTCTTTGTCCTTCGAAGAAGACCAACCTTTAATAAAAATTCTTTTGAAACCATGGAAATGAAATTATGCTTTAAATGACGTAAAGACCCCTTTTGGATATAAGGAGTGAAGGGAAAGGCGGTGGAGTTCAAATCACAATCAGAGGGGAGGAATGGGATGCAACATATAATAGAGCGTTTGAAATATGCGATGTGATGGTATAATCGCAATCGGGGATCAGAGGGGTGGATATATTTGGAACAAGGCACAAAAATCCCGATGTGATTGGGTAATACAATGGAGGGGCGAGGGAAAAGAGGTTCGATAGTATTATAACGAAATCCCCTTTAAAACAAATTAAAGGGAAAATTTGCACTTTACGTAGGGAAAAGATGATTTTTTGTATAAAAGAGCGGAGGGCTTTTAGGTGGGACCCAAGAGTAATAATCACAATCGAAATCAGAAGGGAAGGGAGGTGTTAAGGTGCAATGGGATTTTGCCGATTGCAATGAGAATAAGCGATGGGGGAATCCTTTATAAAATTAAATAAAATGTGACTTAGCGTATTTACAAAGGAAAATAGCATTTTACTTGGAGCAGGGCAGAAAGGACTTAATGTGGGACCCGAAGGTCAATCGGAATCGAAAGTGAGAGGGGAGCGGAGGCAAAGTGTTATTTGAAATTTCCGATTGCGATGGAGCGACGGACTATGGGCCGTTCGATCGGATGGGCAGATCAACAACGGAGGTGTAATCGGGGAAGTGGAGTTCATCGCAATCGGAGAAATAGGGAGGGGTCAATCGGAGGGGATTGATCGAAAGCACCAATTGGGATGGAGCGATGAAGTATGGGCCATCCGATCGAATGGGCAGATTGACGGTCGGGATCTCATCAGGTGTATACAATCAGAAATAATTCAATCAGAGGTATGGAAATCGGGAAGGGGGAATCATAGGGATTCAATATGGTGCGATTGCGATTGGAATGAGAGAAATTTATAATAAAAACTTAAAACTTTACTATAAAGTTTAAGGGGTAATGTGGGGAAGTGGTTTTATTTAATCGCATCGGGGATTTGTATACGTCAAAGAACTTTACGAATGCGATTAAGCCGTCGGGTAGGGGAAAAAGGGGTTTTATAAAGGAAAAGATTAATTTTTTTATGAAATAAAGTGTAAGAGGGAAATGGAAAAAGGGGAAGGGTTAGGTTATAGGGGACCGTTTTTTATTTAGGCATAAATTTCAATCCAAGAGTTAGTTTTGAGAGTATAATATACCATTGGAAAGATATTTCCAGGTTCTTTCTATTGGACATACTTAGAACATGATTCTAGACTGAAAATGTAGTGGAGGACGTCTCTGAAAGGAAGGGTGGTGACTTTATGGAGATCGCAGCTTCTGAAGTGTGACTTATTACATAAGATGACATAAAATTACATAAAAGATGATAATAAAAGAAAATTATCATGTTTTCACCTCAAAACATGGTTTTGAGGTGAAAATTACATCAAACTGAATAAAACATTTCTTTGATCTTCCCAGGTGATATGACTTTGAGTTTATTGAATTCCTCATGACCTTGCTGATATTTATTGACAATTAACTCATTAATTTGACCATGGTGAGATCCTAGATCCTAATAAGAACCTACTAACATGACTCACAAAGTGAAAGTAACTCATGACTAAAGACCATAGAGACGAGAATCAACAAGTTCACATGAGGGAAAACTGATGAAAAATCACTACCATCAATGAATCCATGACCTAGCGGAATGGTGAAAAATTATGGTATGGGACTCCTAATATGCGAATGCAAAAGAGAAATTTTGATCACTGATGGCAATATGACTAGTGTTGGGGTTCCCATGTTTTGGCAAGGTTGGCAATACCAAAAGATGAGACAACATAGAACCACTTTCAGACCTTAGGATCTAGCCCTCCTAGGTCCAGAGAGGGATCTCTCTATGATTATCAAAGGATATATGTCTTCAAAGTTCTCAATTGTGATTTTAGGCTAGTTATAGGCTCAAGGTTGTTTGTTTTATTGTTTGAGTTTGGTTGTTGAGAATCAGGAAGGAAGGTTTCACCATAAGACAAGGATGGGTAAAGAAGGAAGCTAGGCAAGGATAGATAACTCAGGGAACATCAAGGCCATTGGGCAATGGAGTCAAGAAAGGATTTACTTATGTTCAATGTGTAAGCTTCAGTTGGGCTAGTCGTCTAGAGCATTTGGATCTCAAAGACTGATTGGTGGGATGGAACATTGAGGAATGAGAATGAAGGATGGAGAACCATCCGATTCTGTCTATAGATCAGGCCAGAGGTCATTTAACTCCAGGCCTGCTTGGACAAGACCATAGGCAACACAAGGGATCTTGAAAAGGTTTATATGGAAGGGATAGGTTATGAAGAGGCAGAGACAGGCTTCTAAACCTCCCAATGTTCCTAACCTCTTTCAATTAAATCTTAACAAAAACATCTGAACATTGATTCTATTAACTTGCACATCAGAGAGAAGGCAATAATCATCCACTACACTGGTTTAGTCAATTAAAAACAATATTCAGATACACATATGAGCAGAAAACATTAAATACTGAGAGAGCTGAGACATAAGGTACCTAACAAGGGTAAATCTTATGTCATGCGTTCAGATGCCAGTCAGAAGAACATGAAATGAAATGGAAATAAACGTAGAGATGAGAAAAACATCACCAACTACTGTAGATTAGGATCCAATGAAAACTGCTTATCATGTTAAACACAATACCAATCAGGTACATCATTGCCCAAAGCTTTTACATTCAGCCTGAATACATCATATTTCTCAGCCTATCATACAATCATTACACAGGGAACTTGGCTCGAGACAAAAATGCTTGCAATTCATTGATAATGCATCAACAACCATTACAATGATATCCTTCTGTGCTTTATAGTAGAAGAGACACAGAGGACCGACTGAGGAGGTAGGTGAATTTTAAATGTTACATTTAAACACAACAATGAATGCAGGGCCGAGGCCCATTCCGCTTGATATGCTGTATATTTAATCTTTGTCACCTTCCTTGTGAAAGAAAGATCTGCTCCGGATATGATTTGACCTTTTGGCTGCAGTACTCCAGGTGATTTGAACAAAATGAAAGAAACTGCTGAGAGGTCTGCCTCATAGATGTTAGATTGTTTTGAACTATAGCTAGGACGAAAAACTCCTTCAGGGACACGGCGCATAATAAAGACTGTATGGGAGACCTGTCCTTTGTGGAAAAACATTCTGCTGATAAGAAAACCTTGATATTACCTCTTATTGATGTTCAGGATCTCCAGATCGATCCTCGGGGTCTTCAAAATGATGCTTTGCCTCTTTAAACCTCTGGTTCAGAGCTTAAGATCTTCGTTGATGTGCACTAATCCCTCTGCTCTGTACTGAAACTCCTTGCTGCTTCATTGCTGCCTCTGTCGAGCTAGCTCGAGCTTTAAATGGCGCCGGCATGATTTTCTGCGTTTGAACTCTGCTCTCCATTAATGTGAGTCCTGACGGCCCCATTCCTTGACTCTCCTGATGGTACTGGCTCATTAGATTTGATCCTGACTGCGTCGCTCGCCATTGAGGTAGTACATTGAATAGCGGCGGTCTCATCTCCTAGAAACTCTGCAACACAGCGAACTTATGAAGAAAATAGTGGACGGAGCGATGAATGCAGGGTGGACGGAATGGTAGTGCGGCGGTGGTGGAGCGATGGCCTTTTACCATAATGGTAACAAAATGCAATGAAATGATGAAACCTTATGAACAATGGAGTTTGGTGATAACATGCAGCGCAGACCATTAGATCTTGGTCTGGGAACAAAGATCAACGGTGGAGGTTGAGCGGCGTAGCAATATGTGAAATGGGCAAACAATATACAAAACACATGAAACCCGACGGGAATGATCGTACGAGGTGGGACCCAGCAGAGGCGGAGGGCGATTAGATCAGAACCGTCGGATCCGGGGAAGATTTACGGCCAAGATCCAATCGGCACCATCGCAATCGGAGGTCGGAGTGAGCATCAATCGCAACACATTTTCAAAAAGTTTCGATTGCGATTAGGGGGGTGCTGCGATTAGACACCAACCGTCGGATCTGGGATCAGATCAACGGTCCACATTTAATCGGAGGGAGAAACGGGAGGGGCAATGGGTGATGATACGATCAGCGCTGAGCCATTGGATCTTGAACTAAATGAATGGTTAAGATTGGATCGGCGGATCGCAATTGGGAGACGGGAGGAAGGACTTGCGATTGCGACTGGAAGGGGGGTTTGCGATTGAGCGCTGACCGTTAGATCCGAAGGCCAGATCAACGGCTCACGTTAAATCAGAGGGAGCAGTGCGATTGGGGGATCGGGAGAAGGACTTGCGATTGATCGGAGGGTGCATTCAACATGTTGCGATTGCGATGGAGCGATTGGTGCTGGACCGTTGATCTGGGGGAGGAATCAACGGTGGAGAACGCGATTGGAGGACTATAATCGGGGTGGCACTGCTGAGACTTGCGATTGCGATCGGACAGGAGTTTGCAATTGAGCGCTGGCCGTCAGATCTTGTGACAGATCGACGGTACACAGCACATCGCGGGACTTAAAGTGTTAAAACGATCGCATCGGGACTTTTGTTGTTACAAAGGGTTTTGCCTCCCGCCGATAGTTCCGATTGCGATTAGCGCCTGGGACCTAAGCGCTTGGTCCCAGCGCCAGGGCACATGTGGGGAAGTGGTTAAGGGGCTGGCGAGAAAGGGGCTAAGCCCTAATACATGGTTGGAAAGTGGGTTTTTTTACCCCTTTTAATGGAATTTGAGGATTCAAAAGGGAAACGATAGAGGGATAGAGGGGAAAAAAGGCCAACAAAGGTTAGGGGAGGAAATTTAAAGGGGATTTTGAGGGGATTTGGAGGGTAAATGGGGAGATAGAAGGGGAGACAAGGGGGGATAAAAAGAGGCTAAATGAGGGTAAAAGAAAGGGAATTCGGACAAAGGGAAAGAAGGGGGATTGATGTATGTTGCAGGGGTAAAGGAGGGAATAATAGGCCCCTTTTTAGCAATTTACTAGCAGAGGGGGATTTGTATTAGGCACAAAAATTGAGAGACTTCAAGGAGGATGGGTTTTCAGGGGAAAGGCATTCCTTGAAGGCTCAAAACAATCTAGCCCCCAGCTGACTTGTCAAGAATTTCATAGGGGGGCTAACAGTGGCTCCACATGGGGATGGCTTCTTCTTGAAGGAGTCAAGAATTCATAAAATGATCTCTTGGTGTAGGCCAGATGCCTGCTGCTATAAGCCATCTTTCTTCTTTCTTTAGATTAGCTGCCACAATATATTAGATACACAAATCAACAGAAACATTTTCCCAACCAATCTACCTACCCAAACTAGAGCTCTAACAATTTTCCTTTGGGTGCATTTGAACTAGCAGACCCTTTACATTTTATTTTGCAAAACAAAAACAAACCTATTCTATTTCTACCCTTATTGCTCCATGAGGCCAGATTAGATTGTTGGCCTCATACAATTCTCTACCTAAACTACTACCTGTTGGGATTAAACTGTCCAACAGGTTTCTTCACCTACATTCTAAGACAGAAAATTTAAACACAGCCAAGCCAGGATTAGACTGTCTGACTTGCTGGAGTGAAAAATTTGTAGCAAACTGCAACAAAACTGTGAAGGCATGAAATCTGCAGTTTTGAAAATATCCTTCTTTCTTTGTTTCAGTTCTGATTTTGGGCATGTTAGAGCTGATTTTCTTTCCTCTGTTGATCCAGATTTTGAGCTTGTTTGGATCAGCTATTATGCTTCCTTTTGGCTCAGATTTTGAGTTTATTAGAGCCAATCCTTTTGCCTCAGAGGTTCATGTTTTGAGCATGTCTAAACCTCTCTTTTCATTCTGTTTTTGGGGACAATTTCTTCTCTTTTTTGCTGAAAATGAAAATTTGCAACGGTATATACAATGGAAATGAAACTGGAAATGGAGAATTAGCAGAAATAGTGTTTAAGCATCCTGCCATTGACATGACCCCCAAACAACTCGGAACCATCAAGTTCTTGCAAGAAAAACGCATTAGGACCCACAGTGGCTTGAATGA
The DNA here is from genome assembly GCA_034641835.2 of Pinus albicaulis. Taxonomy (NCBI): domain Eukaryota; kingdom Viridiplantae; phylum Streptophyta; class Pinopsida; order Pinales; family Pinaceae; genus Pinus; species Pinus albicaulis. The sequence continues at coordinate 358,492,620 of CM076571.1, read as the reverse complement.
TGAAGGGACCTTGCCACAAGCTATCGAATTTGCCATGTTTGCCTTTATCCTCTCTTCTTGAATCCCACTTCAGGACCTTGTCCCCAACTTTGAAATTTGCTGCTTTGGTTCTTTTGTCAAACTGTCTCTTCATGTTTTCCTGCACTTTGACAGCGCTATTATAAACCTGCTCCCTTGTTTGCTGAAGATGGATTGTTTCATTAATTCTCCTTATCATGCTATCCTCTTCTGACTGGATTTCTTGGATAAGCTTTACCACTGGTATCCCAAGGCTAGTAGGAAAAACTACTTCTGTCCCATAAACCAGCTGGAAGGGTGACATGCCAATAGATTTCTTTGTAGTGAGCCTGTCTGCCCACAAGGCTTTTATCAACTTTTTATGCCATGACCTTTTGTTCTCTTCCAACAACTTCTTAATGATTGTAACCAGGCTTTTATTTGATGATTCAGCTAGGGCATTACCCTGGGGGTAATAGGCAGTTGAATGTCCAAGTGAAATTCTGTACCTGTGACAGAAATCAATCATTCTCTTGGATCCGAAAGCAGCAGCGTTGTCAGTGATTATTTTCTTTGGGCAGCCAAACCGAGATAAGATAAAGTCTTCTAGGAACCTAATGATGACAGAATCAGTGGCATTCCTAGTGGGTATGGCTTCAATCCACTTAATGGAGTAATCAGTAGCAGTCAGGATCCATTTGTGTTGCCCAGAAGAAGAGGGGTGGATTTCTCCAATGAAGTCTAAGCCCCATTGCATGAAGGGACCTTCTATGGTGATGGGTTATAGAGGGAGGGGAAGGAGCTTTCTTTTGCCCTCAAAAATTTGGCATTTGTGGCAGGTAAGAACCATTTTATGAACATCACTAAAGAGTGTAGGCCAATAGTACCCAGCCCTGAGTATCTTATTTGCAGTGGCCTTCCAACTCAGATGGCCTCCACACTCCCCAGCATGGAATTCTTGTTTGATTCTTTCAGCTTCAGTTTCAGGAAAACATTTCAGCAAAAGACCATTTGGATTTTTCCAATATAGACTCTCATTCATAATGCAGTAATTTCTAGCTTTGAGTTTTATGAATCTGGCCTTTGTTTTGGACAGTTCTGGAGGAGCATTGAGGTGTGTGAGCACGTAAAGGATATCAGTATACCAAGGAGAGTTCTGAAACTGCTCCTCAACAGTTTGATGGGGCAATCCTTCCTGCTCATCCAGGGCATTCATCATGTTAATATCAAGGGCTTGTAGATTAGATTCAACCATCAATTGGGCCAGGCCTTGACCTTTGATCAGCTTGGTGGGTTTGATTTCAATGTCATATTCTAAAATTGTAGCAATCCATTTGCCCCTTTTCCCATCTGGGTCTTGGGACAGGATATCTTTGACCACTATATTTGGCACATAGGTAATGGTGTGAGAATGCAGAATGTACACCCTAAAATCTTTTAAGGCCTTAATCAGGGCATAGGCCTGCTTTTCCATGATGTTGTACTTTAAGGGTGCATCTCTTAAGGCTTTACTGAAGAAGGCTATAGGTTGTTCATTACCTTCTGAATTTTTCTGCAGCAAAACTGCAGCTATTGTGTGTGGGGAAGCAAATGAAAAGATCAGAAAATCTTTTGAAAAGTCAGGGCTGATAAGGACAGGGGCCTGGGTGAGTGCAAGCTTTACTGACTCAAAAGATTTCTTGGCTTCAACAGTCCACTTAATTCCTACATCTTTCTTTAGCATTTCAGTCATTTTCCTAAGATGCTCAGCAAGATTGGGGATAAATCTTCTAAGGAAATTGATCTTCCCAATGAAGGATTGTAGCTCCTTGATGTTTCTTGGATGTGTAATTTGAAGTATTCCCTCAACTCTCTGGGGGTCTATCCTAATCCCTTTCTCAGATATGATGTGGCCCAGAAGCTTACCTTCTTGCAGCCCAAAAACAGTCTTCTTAGGATTTAGGGACAGACCGTACCTTCTACATTTTTCAAAAACTTTCCTCGGATGTTTTAAGTGTTCTTCTTCTGTTTTAGAAAAGACAGTTAAGTCATCCAAGTAGATAACTATAAAGTGTCCAATCTCATCTGAGAAAGCAATATCCATTGCTCTCTGGAAGGTAGCTCCAGCATTCATCAATCCAAAAGGCATTTTCACATACATGAAGGTGCCCCATGGAGTAGTGAAAGTTGTTTTGAGTTGATCTTCTGGGAGTACCAGAACTTGGTTGTATCCTGAAAAACCATCAAGCAGGGAGATTCTTTTAGAGCCTACTACCTTCTGTAAGATATGTTCCATTCTAGGCAAGGGGTAGTTGTCTTTCAGGGAGGCTCTATTCAGGTTTCTGAAATCTATGCATAGTCTGATCTCCCCTGTCTTCTTCCTTACAGCCACTAAGTTTGAAACCCAATCAGAAAACCTTACGGGGACAATTATGCCTGCCTCATACATCTTTTTAATTTCCTTCTCTACTGCAGGCAATTGTTTTGGATTAATCCTACGGAGTTTTTGTCTGAAAGGTTTATGATTTTCCTTCAGTGGTATCTTGTGTTGTATGATGTTGGTGTCATAGGCCTTTAAGTCTTCGTAGCTCCATGCAAACACATCAATGAATTCCTTAAACAAGTCAATGTATCTTTTCTTCATGTCTGCAGGTATAGACTTAGCCAGTTTTATCATTTTGGGTTTGTCTTCGGTGCCTATGTTGCATTCTTCTACATCTGATTCTGCATGTTCTATTGTGGGCTTCTTTGCAACATCATCGAAATCAAAGAGGTCCTCTAAGGGTGCTAAGCCTCTTGGTATGTTCTTGTCTTTGGCTTGCAGCACCTCCATTTCTTCTCTATCTGTGTTTTCACGTTTTATGGCTGAATCTCCAGTTTCTTCAGAAAAAGAATTTATTTCTATACTACAAGGTGTTTCTAGTTCTTCTGGGGAATCCTCACTTGGGCAGCTGTCATCAGATTTCGAGTCTGAATCAGAAAATTCAAACTCATTCCTGCCCATCAGGAAATCTTCAATCTGTTTGTCTCCTTCAAAGACCTGCCAGTATTTTTCATTGTCTGGCACTGCAGGCCTGAATTTAGTCCGAATGATGATTTGTTGGTCAACTGGGGCCTTAGGATATGAGCTAGCTAGGCAGGCTAGTCCATTTGCAATAGCGTTTTGACCCCTAGGAATGGATACTAAATCATATTCAACAAACGTTTTCAGCAAATCTAGAGTATCATTCCTATATGCCCTAAGCCTAAGGTGTTTTTCCGAATACTCACCATTCATCTGTTTGATCACTAACTCAGAGTCTCCTCTCACGACTATCCTACGGGCTCCTAATTTTTTCAACAGATTTAAGCCCAAGATTAGAGCCTCATATTCTGCAATGTTATTCATGCATTTGAAATGCAGATTGACAGCGTGGCTCTCTGCGTGGTCATTTTCGGTGTTACGCAGCCACACTCCCGCTCCAGCGCTTTCTCTAGTATAGGACCCATCAAAGTTCATTTCCCACAGGGGTTCTTTGTTTACTTCCACTTCGCTTTCTTCCTTACAGCTGGGTTCACCATTAGGTTGAGTTGGGAGGTCTGTACTAGGTTGTAAACTATCTTGTTGTTCATAGAGGCCATGGATGTCAGGGAGGTGGTTAGCTTGCTGTTCTTGTTCTGTTTCTGTTTCACTTGGAGTGAGAGGTCCACCACAGATCCTACAGGCTTCATTACTGATTTCCTCTTCATTTTCAGTGTGCTGCCCATGGTCTTCCTGATCATATTCTTCCAGAGTGGCCATTATGTGGAGGTCCATAGGCTCGGTGTTCTCATTTGTATGCCTATTCTGGGACTCTGGCTCTTCTAAGGATTCATCATTACAAAAGATGAAGGAGTCAAGGTCGGTATGCACAGAATATAATGGTGAATTTTCAGGTTTCTCGGGGCTACTGACTAGGAATTTCATTTGGGATTCTCTATACAATCTTCTTAATTGGCCAAATATAGGGATAGTGGCATATGAGCCATCCATCTGCATGGTGCCTTGCAGCTTGGCTCCCCATGATCTAGATAATAACATGCCATACTTGGGTGGCACGTCTACCACCACTACATCCATGACCATACATTTCGCAGGAATCTGAGTCAAACTCACACACAAGTCTTTGATCAGGCCAAGACATTTTACTCTACTCGAGTCAAAAGAATACAAGTCTTTATAGGGTCTGGTGACTTCTAGGCTTAACCTTTCCATAACTACCTTAGGCATCAGGTTGTGTGAGGCTCCAGAATCATGCATTGCATTGTGGAGTATTTTATCATGAATGTTGAGACTAATATAGAAATGTGGTACTACCCCTTCCTGAAACTTACCTTCAATCTTAGGACCAAACAAGACGGCAGGCTGATCATCATTCAAGTTTACAGAATCAGTGTTTTCCCCTAAATTCAATGCTTTCAGAATTTGGCCTTTATATACATCCTGAGAGGCCAGCTCAGATAATGGTACAGAGATTTTAATTTTTGCAATCTCACTTTCTAAATTGAAAGTCAACTGACTCTTTGGAGTGCTTAAATCTGTTTTATTTGCCACTGTTTTAGTGGCTGAATCAGTTTGTGTTTTCTCATTATGTACATGTGTAGAAATAGTTTTATCAGGAGCACTAACTGAGGTGCTAGTGCTACTGGTTTGTTGACCCTGTTTTTCCATGCTTTGGTTGTCCTTTTCTTTGTTACTCTTAGAACTCTTGGCTGTTGAATTGTTGTTCACAGCAGCTACTTTAGAAGATTTTTCAGGCCTTTTCTTGATGGTAACCTCGGGAGTTTTGGTTTTGGAAGTGTCTTGGTTCTTTTTGCTCCTGAGCTCATATTGCTCTCTGACCTGTAACATGGCATTTTGGAACCCGAGTCTGTACTCTTCAGTTTCTAATCTTTCCTCATCCCAATATGAAGATGAGGGTTGATCTTCCTCTGAGTCACAATTCAAAATTGAGTCCTCTGTTTCAAACATGTTAATAGTATTCCCTTCAGGCTCCTCAATGACTCCCTCGTCCTCATCTAGGAAGTTTTGAAATGGGGGAATGATTTGTTGATCTGACTCTTTCTGTCTGTTGGGAGTGTTGTTGTTTCTTCTAAAGTTTTGATTTTGGTTCCTGTTCGGAGTGACAACCATTTTTTCCATCATTTGGTATAGCTTATCCACATTCTTAGACAATCTGTCAATATTTGGATCTGAAGTGGAGGCTATAGTGTCATCCTTGTATGTTACTCTCTTCTCAGCTCTCAGTTTGGCCCTTTTCTCAATCAAATTTTCCTCTATGTTTACTGCCCCTTTCTACATATCCTCCAGGGTGGTGTACTCTTTATCTCTAAGCTCATAGGCCATGTCAGCATCAAATCCATCAGGATATTTTTCTAGGGCCATACCTTGTGGAGGTTTCATGTGTGGAGGGAGAGAATTATAAATACTGTTGAATCTAGTGGTATAATCATGAACACTCTCTCCTACGTTCCTCTTAAGGGAAATGTATTCTGCTAGGAGCTGGCGAGGATTTTCTCTAGTTTCCCATTTGTTGATGAAAGTCTGGTATAAAGTAGGGAGATCTTGGATACTACCAGCAGGTAGGTTTTTAAACCACTTTTTAACCTCTCCCCCCAGGCTCTGCGCAAAAATTCTCATTTTGATTGTTTCATCATCAATTTCCATATAGTCAAAAGAGTCCTCCATTTTATCTACATGTTGTTGTGCTGTTGTAGGCTCTTTAGTAGGGAAGTGTGGGATTTTTTATTGATAATCATTTGGTAAGGGCAGTAGAGGCTGAGGTAAAACTAGAGGTGCATACCAGGCTGCCATGATGATGTTCTGGTGGGGTATAGGGTTGGCTTGAGCAGCTGGTATTTGGATGACAGGGATGTTTGGACCAGCAGAAGTCTGTTGAGAAGATCTTGGGTGAGAAAGCCCCAAGTTTTGGAGAAAGTGGAGATCAGGTGGTGTGGAAGGAGGGGTTTCACTGTCCCTAGGGTCCAGCTGGTCTGAAACACTGAATGACCTAGTTCTAGGTAATCTGTTTTGAAGGTCTAGGTCGAAGAAAGGGTCTAATAGAGCTGCAAGATCTTCTGGTGCAGAATTGGCTCTATGAATGTTGCTGGAAATAGTTGATCTCCTACTTACAAGTGTTCTCTTGAGGATTTTCTCAGGATTATCAACTATTTCGGGTGGGCTTGGATCAGGGAAAGCTCTTGTATGAATGGTTCTGTGAGCCAGAGTGTTATTTTTAGCCAAGCAGCTTAACCCTACTTGTTATTTCTGCTGTGGTTGATGTTGTCTCAGCGCTGGTCTCCCAGTGGAGCCTTCATTATGCTTTGAATTTGGTCTCCCAGTGGAGTCTTATGTGAAACCAAGGTAATCAGCAGGCCTACTGATCACCAGTGGATTCTTTTCGTTTGGGAACAATGGAGTCGCCAGGTGGAAGGTTTAGGATGTTTCTAGGGGGTACACTGTCCACCGCAGTGATGAGGAAATATCCCTTTCAGGAATATCCCACAAAACACAGCAAACTCTAACCAGAGATGGACTGGGAGGGAATTTACCAGATGTGTCACCTCCTAAAGAGGATGAGATCCGGAGGCTACCTGGGCCTTACCAGGCTCTGTCTGAGAGTAAGGGGTAAAACACACCAGAGGTAAGTAGAATAGGAAGGATAAGTGTTTTACTGCCAGCCTAAAAAGAGGTTCTAGGTTTTCTGAGGCTTGGAGATGCAACAAGATGAAAGTACTCAGATATTCCCCAGTGGAGTCGTCATTATGTTGGGGTTCCCATGTTTTGGCAAGGTTGGCAATACCAAAAGATGAGACAACATAGAACCACTTTCAGACCTTAGGATCTAGCCCTCCTAGGTCCAGAGAGGGATCTCTCTATGATTATCAAAGGATATATGTCTTCAAAGTTCTCAATTGTGATTTTAGGCTAGTTATAGGCTCAAGGTTGTTTGTTTGATTGTTTGAGTTTGGTTGTTGAGAATCAGGAAGGAAGGTTTCACCATAAGACAAGGATGGGTAAAGAAGGAAGCTAGGCAAGGATAGATAACTCAGAGAACATTAAGGCCATTGGGTGATGGAGTCAAGAAAGGATTTACTTATGTTCAATGTGTAAGCTTCAGTTGGGCTAGTCATCTAGAGCATTTGGATCTCAAAGACTGATTGGTGGGATGGAACATTAAGGAATGAGAATGAAGGATGGAAAACCATCTGATTTTGTCTATAGATCAGGCCAGAGGTCATTTAACTCCAGGCCTGCTTGGACAAAACCATAGGCAACACAAGGGATCTTGAAAAGGTTTATATGGAAGGGATAGGTTATGAAGAGGCAGAGACAGGCTTCTAAACCTCCCAATGTTCCTAACCTTTTTCAATTAAATCTTAACAAAAACATCTGAACATTGATTCTATTAACTTGCACATCAGAGAGCAGGCAATAATCATCCACTACACTGGTTTAGTCAATTAAAAACAATATTCAGATACACATATGAGCAGAAAACATTAAAGACTAAGAAAGCTGGGACATAAGGTACCTAACAAGGGTAAATATTATGTCATGCGTTCAGATGTCAGTCAGAAGAACATGAAATGAAATGGAAATAAACGCAGGGATGAGAAAAACATCACCAACTGATGTAGATCAGGATCCAATGAAAACTGCTTATCATGTTAAACACAATACCAATCAGGTACATCACTGCCCAAAGCTTTTACATTCAGCCTGAATACATCATATTTCTCAGCCTATCATACTGATCCAGGTGGAATAATCAGGTACAGGTACAAGAGGCTTGAGTAAAAGGCTCAAAAATCAAAGTGTTCGTATTTCTCTCGAACCAAGTTCAAGTTTTAGATCTCGTAATTCTGAATCCAACGGCGCAGACGGCACTCAATTCCGAGTCCGTATGAAGAAGTTATAAGCGGTCAAAGTTGCAGGTTGACTTGGTGATTGGACAGCCTTAAGGAAGCCACAAATTAGAATTTTTCCGGCCACCGGATTCCGGCAAGCTCAGGCCAGATTCCGGGCAAATTTGTGGCCTGTTTAAATTGCCTCCTACGGTCAAAAACCGAATTTTTAAAAAAGGCACATTTTGTTTTAACAAAACAAAAATTAATTAAAAAAAAGAGGTGGCGGGCGACCACCCCCGCCACCCCACTCAGCCAACGGTCACAACATATTAAACAAAAAATATATATGTATGGGCCGGCGAGCCATGACCCCCGCCGGACCCCACGGAGCTCCCCACCAATATAGGCATATGTATTGGTTAAAACATATATATTATACGTTCCAACGAATTTTAAATGGCGAAGGTGGTTGGGGCGGGCCGCCTAATGCGGGTCCGACCCCCCAAAAAAACAATATTATATTGTTTTTAAAACGCGCCCATTTTTTTAACAGAAAAAAAAAAAAACGTGTGCTATGTTGGGAGGGGCGGGATTTGACCCCCCGATCTCTCCTCAACGATTACTAAATCTTACCACTGCGCCCAACTAATTACTTGGATAATTCCGCCCAAATTTTTGTATTTAAACTCGACATTTTACAGTGCGCCCAGGCCATGGAGGAGCAGAAGAGCACGCATGCAGATCGAGGTTTTAATATTTTTTAATGCAAGTCATGTGGAACCATGAGCCCAGAAAGAGGTAGGCGGAACCCTCATTGAGGCTCAATTTTCAGGAGGGTAAAATTTTGACTTTGTCCAAATGGGACAAATTTTATGTCGTTTCAGCACTACTCAGTGCCACGAGTCTGATGGCGTGCTCAGTTTCTACATCTGAGTATTCGATTTTTCAGCCACTTTTGGAAGTGGGTTATGCCGGTGTCGGATTTGCACATGTGAGCAGTCGTCTTCCACTTTCTCGATGCCACAAGATTGATGGTGTTTTCAAATTCTGACGCAGAGCTGCTCAGCCTTCAGCAAATGGCCGCATGAGGTATATGATGTGTATTCCATGTACTTCTTTATTTATTTCTCGTTGAGATGCATTATGTCTTGCAGATCCCGATTGATACATGAGTCGTGGGATCTTGCTTTGTGTTGTTTTTGATGTACTTTCATCTATGGATTTGTGTCATGTATGAGCCCCTTTTATGCCACATTGGCGGGATGCTCTTATTTTCTATGTGTATTTTGAGATCCCTTGTTTTCCAGGATTGGCGGGATACTCTTGTTTGCTACATGTCAGCTATGATCATACTGATAGGAGTCTTTCTTTATGTATGAGAGTTCCGCAGTGGAACATCTCTTAAAGAAGTCAAGCCACTCCTGCGTGAGGGCAATTTTTCCTTGTATTTCATAGGAAAGCACATCCATGTACATCTTTTTCAAACAACACATAATGCAGCGGCCTACACCATCTTGACACCGAGGCCCAGAGATGTAGTCCCTCCTGGACGAACTTCGTCATCAAACCACGTGTTCTTATGATTTCTGATCTTGTTCATTTATGTTCCTCTTATTTACAGCTACAGTTTTTCATTTAAGTTCTTTAACGTCGTTAATGAAATGAAATTCTATTTATCAGCCGAATTAAAAGGTCTTGGTTAACGGGTATCAAGATTTTACCTTGGATCAAGTGGTATCGGAGCAAGTATTCTTGCTGATTGGATTGCAGGCATGAACATTGGACGTTTGCTGAGTTGAGCCATGGAAAGTGTCAAGGACATGTATGAAACCATGCTCAGGGTGTCCGAGAAAGCGGACATATTGTAGGAGGCTTACGAAAAACAAGCAGTAGAGAACAAAGAATTGAAGACCCTCCTACACAAAGAGGAGGAGGAAAAACAACAGTTGCAACTTCAGTTGCAAACCACAATAGAAGCATGGGAAGATTGGAAGCGCAACAATGAAATTCTGCAAGCAGATCATGATGCCTTGAAGGCGTTCCTACATGAAGAGAAGGAGGAGAAGCAGCAGTTGCAGCTTCAGTTGCAAGCCACGACAGAGGCGTGGGAAGATTTGAAACACAACAACGAAACTCTTCAGAGAGATCATAATGTCTTAAAAGAATTCCTACAGAAAGAGAAGGAGGAGATGCAGCAGATGTAGCTTCAGCTACAAGCCGTGTCAGAGGCAGTGACGGAAGTGAAGCGCAACGAAGGCTTACAACAACTTTCTTCATCTGTTTCGCAATCAACACCTAAGGTAAACAGTGTTGATTTTTCTTCAGTTTCTTCACATGATGTCATTTCAGTTGGAAGTGTGGAGATACCAATCACAGGTACCGGCATGAGGCTCCTCACTAAAATGGGGTATAGAGGAGGAGGACTTGGCATTCGTGGCCAAGGCATAACCGAACCTTTGGATGTTGTGCAACGACCTCGTTATGCAGGTTTGGGGTACAGTGGTGAAGGATGTTCGAAGGACATCAAGGGAAAATAGATACTGATGAACTCTCCAAGGAAGAGGAATGATAGGGACACTTTGCCATCATTCCATGGCAGTGCACATTGCAGTGAAGGAACCGAGGCGAGCTCCCATCATCATGATCGCACCAGAGACCACCCCAGAAGGTATACTAAGTCTCATTATTCCAGAGTGCATTTTAATTTCAAGAATGTTGATAACCATGGTCGTAAAATATGGCATCGTAAAACTTGTTATTTTTGTGGTTTAAATAACCATGTGATTTCTGAGTGCTGGAAGAGGATGGCAGCACAAAGAAGGAAGAGGCACGAAAAGCCTTCTTCCCAACAGGAAAAGAAATCAGTTAAGCAGGTTTGGAGGAAAAAAAACTTTTGCACCCATTGCGACCGAAGTGGCCACCAAAGAGCCACATGCTGGAAACTTCATCCAGAGTAGTGTCGTAAAGCCAAAGAGCCCATGCATACACAAGTTGAAAGAGCTGATCGACAAGCAAGTTCGCCACAAGGAAATGATCCACTCATTTTAATAAATGAGAAGTGGTTCTTCTAGATTGTTTTTTTCTAGAGATGTTAAGCTTGTCATGGCCATGCTTGTAAGTCATTTGTCACTTTTTATTATGAAAGTGATGATGTGTTTCCATCACTCGTTTAAGCGACCATGATATTGTTTTTGGCCTTGTTGTATAAGTCGTGTGTTAGATCTCTTTCATGTAAAAGTGATGATGTGTGACATCACTTTGAGATGCGACGTTTATGTTTTGGTCATGTTGTATGAGTCGTCTGATGCATTTCTTTCATGTAAAAGTGATGAGGAGTTTTTCCATCACTTCGAAATGCGACGATGAGGTCTGGTCTTGTAATTTTGTTGAGGTATGATTTCCATTTTGCTGTAAGCTTGACCACCGAGTACATGTTATAAACTCGTGGCAAGTATGGAAACATCTGGGTCATTATTGGTCACATTGAGAATGTAATGTTCATTGCAGCTTTGGGCAGGTGTTGGCATTCCGATTCCGAAGGACAGAAGTGAAGGAGTCTTCAAGGGATGTGCCTTTTCATACATTTTCATTTCAGCAGTTGCAGGTGTTGGCTTTGCATCTCGATTCCGAAGTACGCGAGGTGAAGGAGTCTTCATGGGATGTGCCTTTTCAGACATTTGCATTTCAGCAGTTGTAGGTGTTGGCTTTGCATCTTTATTCTGAAGTACGTAAGGTGAAAGATTCTTCAAGGGATGTGCCTTTTCAGACATCACATTGTAGCAGTTGTACATGATGGCTTTGCATCTTGATTCTGAAGTACGCCAGGTGAAGGAGTCATGTGGGGATGCACCTTTCAACAATAGTTGCAGACATTTGATGATATGTAAAGCTTGATGCTTTTGGAGGACCAAAAGCTCCTCAGTGGGGAGGTTTGATCCAGGTGGAATAATCAGGTACAGGTACAAGAGGCTTGAGTAAAAGGCTCAAAAATCAAAGTGTTTAGATTGCTCTCGAACCAAGTTCAAGTTGTAGATCTCGTAATTCTGAATCCAACGGCGCAGACGACACTCAATTCCGAGTCCGTATGAAGAAGTTATAAGCGGTCAAAGTTGCAGGTTGACTTGGTGACTGGACAGCCTTAAGGAAGCCACAAATTAGACTTTTTCTGGCCACCGGATTCCGGCAAGCTCAGGCCAAATTCTGGGAAAATTTGTGGCCTGTTTAAATTGCCTCCTACGGTCAAAAACCGAATTTTTAAAAAAGGCACATTTTGTTTTAACAAAACAAAAATTAATTAAAAAAAAGAGGTGGCGGGCCACCACCCCCGCCACCCCACTCAACCAACGGTCACAACATATTAAACAAAAAAAATATATGTATGGGCCGGTGGGCCATGACCCTCGCCGGACCCCACGGAGCTCCCCACCAATATAGGCATATGTATTGGTTAAAACATATATATTATACGTTCCAACGAATTTTAAATGGCGAAGGTGGTTGGGGCGGGCCGCCTAATGCGGGTCCGGCCCCCCAAAAAAACAATATTATATTTTTTTTAAAACGCGCCCATTTTTTTAACAGAAAAAAAAACACGTGCTATGTTGGGAGGGGCAGGATTTGACCCCCCGACCTCTCCTCAACGATTACTAAATCTTACCACTACGCCCAACTAATTACTTGGATAATTCCGCCCAAATTTTTGTATTTAAACTCGACATTTTACAGTGCGCCCAGGCCATGGAGGAGCGGAAGAGCGTGCACGTAGATCTAGGTTTTAATATTTTTTAATGCAGGTCATGTGGAACCATAATCCTAGAAAGAGGCAGGCGGAACCCTGATTGAGGCTCAATTTTCAGGAGGGAAAAATTTCGACTTTGTCCAAATGGGACAAATTTTATGTCGTTTCAGCACTACTCAGCGCCATGATTCTGATGGCGTGCTCAGTTTCTGCATCTGAGTTTTCGATTTTTCAGCCACTTTTGGAAGTGGGTTATGCCGGTGTCGGATTTGCACATGTGAGCAGTCGTTTTCCACTTTCTCGATGCCACAATATTGATGGTGTTTTCAGATTCTGACGCAGAGCTGCTCAGCCTTCAGCAAATGGCCGCATGAGGTATATGATGTGTATTCCATGTACTTCTTTATTTATTTCTCGTTGAGATGCATTATGTCTTGCAGATCCCGGTTGATACATGAGTCGTGGGATCTTGCTTTGTGTTGTTTTTTATGTACTTTCAGCTATGGATTTGTGTCATGTATGAGCCCCTTTTATGCCACATTGGCGGGATGCTCTTATTTCATATGTGTATTTTGAGATCCCTTGTTTGCCAGGATTGGCGGGATACTCTTGTTTGCTACATGTCAGCTATGGTCATACTGATAGGAGTCTTTCTTTATGTATGAGAGTTCCGCAGTGGAACATCTCTTAAAGAAGTCAAGCCACTCCTGCGTGAGGGCAATTTTTCCTTGTATGTCATAGGAAAGCACATCCATGTACATCTTTTTCAAACAACACATAATGCAGTGGCCTACACCATCTTGACACCGAGGCCCGGAGATGTAGTCCCTCCTGGACGAACTCCGTCATCAAACCACGTGTTCTTATGATTGCTGATCTTGTTCATTTATGTTCCTCTTATTTACAGCTACAGTTGTTCATTTAAGTTCTTTAACGTCGTTAATGAAATGCAATTCTATTTATCATCCGACTTAAAAGGTCTTGGTTAACGGGTATCAAGATTTTACCTTGGATCACATACAATCATTACACAGGGAACTTGGCTCGGGACAAAAATGCTTGCAATTCACTGATAATGCATCAACAACCATTACAATGATATCCTTCTGTGCTTTATAGCAGAAGAGACATAGAGGACCGACTGAGGAGGTAGGTGAATTTTAAATGTTACATTTAAACACAACAATGAATTCAGGGCCGAAGCCCATTCCGCTTGATATGCTGTATATTTAATCTTTGTCACCTTCCTTGTGAAAGAAATATCTGCTCCGGATATGATTTGACCTTTTGGCTGCAGTACTCCAGGTGATTTGAACAAAATGAAAGAACTTGTTGAGAGGTCTGCCTCATAGATGTTAGATTGTTTTGAACTATAGCTGGGGCGAAAAGCTCCTTCAGGGACACGGCGCATAATAAAGACTGTATGGGAGACCTGTCCTTTATGGAAAACATTCTGCTGATAAGAAAACCTTGATATTACCTCTTATTGATGTTTAGGATCTCCAGATCGATCCTCAGGGTCTTCAAAATGATGCTTTGCCTCTTTAAACCACTGGTTCAGAGCTCAAGATCTTCGTTGATGTGCACTAACCCCTCTGTTCTGTACTGAAACTCCTTGCTGCTTCATTACTACCTCCGTTGAGTTGGCTCGATCTTTAAATGTCACCGACAAGACTTTCGGCATTTGAACTCTGCTTTCCTTTAATGTAAGTCCTGACAGCCCCATTCCTTGAATTTTATGATGGTACTAACTCATTAGATTTGATCCTGATTGCGCCGCTCGCCATTGAGGTAGTACATTGAATAGCGGCGGTCTCATCTCCTAGAAACTCTGCAACACAGCGAACTTATGAAGAAAACAGTGGACGGAGCGATGAATGCAGGGTGGACGAAATGGTAGTGCGGCGGTGGTGGAGCGATGGACTTTTACCATAGTGGTAACAAAATGCAATGAAATGGTGAAACCTTATGAACAATGGAGTTTGGTGATAACATGCAGCGCAGACCGTTAGATCTTGGTCTGGGAACAAAGATCAACGGTGGAGGTTGAGCGGCGTAACAATATGTGAAACGAGCAAACAATATACAAAACACATGAAACCCGACGGAGATGAATGAAAGAGTGGGACCCAGCGGAGGCAGAGGGCGATTAGATCAGAACCATCGGATCCAGGGGAGGATCAACGGCCGAGATTGAATCGGAACCATCGCAATTGGGGGTAAACAGAAGGACTTGCGATCACGATCAGGCGAAGGGTGTGATTGTGCGCTGACCATTAGATCTGAAGGCCAGATCAACGACTCTCAATCCATCGGAGGGAGAAACAGGAGGCGCGAAGGGAATGAAGCGATTAGCGCTAGGCCGTTGATCTCGGGAGGAAACGGACGGCCGAGATCAAATCGGGCAATCGCAATCGGAGGGGGACAGGGGTGACATACATTGAAAGTTCTTATTGCGATTGGGCGGAGAAAGCGCTGACCGTTGGATCGAGGGGTGGATGGACGGTCAGGATTAAATCGGGAGACAGTGGGGAAGGCTTGTGATTGCGACTGGAAGGGGGGTTTGCGATTGAGCGCTGACCATTGATCTCGGGTCCAGATCAACGGCTCAGATGTAATCGGAGGGGTAGTGCGATCAGGGGATCGAAATTTGCGATGACTGTCGGATCTGCGGGAGGATGGACGGCTACGATTAAATCGGGAGATCGCAATCGGAGCTCGGAGAAGAAGGCATGCGATTGAGTTTTGCGATTGCGTTGGAGCAATTAGCGTAGGGCCGTTGGATCGGTGGGACAGATCAACGGTCCACGTTCAATCAGAGGACGGTGGAAAGGGCCTGCGATTAATCGCATCGCAAGTGATTGTGATGGGCCGATCGGGGGAGCGCGCATGAACTTTGCGATTTGCGATTGGAGACTCTACGATTAGAGGCCCGCCGTTGGATCTTCAGGGTAGATCAACGGCTTTGATTACATCGCGAGACTTGATTAATAAAACAGTCGCATCGGGGATTTTCAATGATGCACGGGAATTGCACGCGCCCGACGCTCCGATTGTAATTAGTGCCTGGGACTTAAGCGCTTGGTCTCAGCGCCAGGCCATGTGGGGAAGTGGTTTTAAAGGGGCTTGGGGTAGAGGGGCTAAGCCCTATTACATGGTCGAAAAGTGGGTTTTTTACCCCTTTTAATGGATTTTAAGGGGTTTAAAGGGAAACGATAAGGGGAAAAATGGGAAATAAAGAGTAAGGGAAGGACTTAAGGGGATTTTTGGGGGATTTGAGGGGTAAATGGGGAAATAGAAGGGGAGACAAGGGGGGATAAAAAAGAGGCTAAATGAGGGTAAAAGAAAGGGAATTCGAACAAAGGGAAAGAAGGGGAATTGATGTATGTTGCAGGGGTAAAGAAGGGAATAATAGACCCTTTTAAGCAATTTACTAGCAGAGGGGGATTTGTATTAGGCACATCAATTGAGAGACTTCAAGGAGGATGGGTTTTCAAGGGAAAGGCATTCCTTGAAGGCTCAAAACAATCTAGCCCCCAGCTGACTTGTCAAGAATTTCATAGGGGGGCTAACAACTAGACTGACACTAACAGAAACTATATTGAGGTTGCATTGATGTAAAACTTATGTTGGATTCATCATGCATTATTGTCAATCCCATGATGGTGTGGGTTGGCATTGATATGGTTCATTTCTTGGATTGGTGTTTGTGTTCCATGTGTTGCGGATGGAATATTAGGTCTTAATGCTTATGTTCTTATTCATGACTTGTTACAGAAGTGTGTTGGATTGATGATGAGGTTGTAGAGGTGTTACAAGTTTTTGCAGAGATGTTGCAGTTTATGCAAGTGCCAGACGTGAGTTTTTGGCATGATGTCAACTTTTTTAGAGGCCCTAACTTGTTGATTAAGTAGAAAGGGTTGGAAGAATTTAAATGATGACTTCGAGCCTTCATATGAGCTTGATATGATGGTGTATTTATTCTACTAGCTTGGGAGATGGTTGCAGGTATACAAAGGAATATTCTGGAAGTTTTGGAGAAGGTTTGACTTAGTTTTGGGGGTCAAACAATAGTAACATAGGTTACCATAGCATGGGGAACGTGTTAAATCTTGTTGGCTTTGTTAGAAAAATGTTACCCTTTTCATGAACGATCTTCCCAAAGGAAGAAGGAGTGTTAAATTGTCCATACATTGTTTTCCTACCTTCCTGGCGTATGAAAGGATTTCCATAGAACGAACAATGGTAATTTCCCATTGTATGAATTTGAATATTCTGTTGACTTAATATCTAACTCAAATAAGTGGTTAATTTGTGAAATATTTGATAATTTCATAAGTGAAGATGATGAAAAAATCAAGATAAATAAAGGATAATATCCATCATTCTGAGGTAAGATTGTTGAGTGTAAGGTGAGCAGATATGAGTGCAGACAGAGTAGGTCGAACTTATGCAACATATGATCATATAAAGGATGAGTTACTGATGCATCTGCATATACATAGGTAATGGAACAGGTTAGAAAACTAAGAGATGCATAGAGAGGAAAGTTTCAGTGAAGAAGTAGATATGAGGTATATTCCATATTTCTGAAGCAAACTTCTATAGCTTCACATTAGATTAAGCAGATCAGTAAAGTTTATGTTGTTGGATATTTATAGTTTTACAAATTTGATGCATGGATTTGAGCCACTATTTTCTCAGAGTAGAGAGTGTGTGTTTGGTGGTGTTTTGATTTTTTTGTTGATGGTGTCTTTCTATTGTAAATTATATTGTAGAGCTGATTCTAGTTGGGCAAAGCGTCTTGGATGTAGTGTGAAAATATATGAAACGATATTTGCATAGAGTAGAGGAGCAATGACTTCATGAGAGTGGAGCAGTAATTCCATAATATTGGCGAAAGCAACAATTTCTCCATCCAATCAGAGTTGGATAGTCAAATAGGATTTGGACGAGGATAGTTGATCGTGGTGTCTTTTAGCAGATTGTTTTCAATAGATCTATGTGAGAACATAGCCTTCCAAGCTGATCAATAGAATCGAGTCTCCTGACTGATGGGTGTTGGCCAATAATATATGAGGTCGTGTCTCCTGGCTGATGGGAGTCAACTATCTATGTAAATAACAAACTGCTTGACATAATAGAGATTTAGATCAGTGCAACAACAGCAAGGGTGGTTTTTCTCTGGAAAGGGTTTCCACCAGAAATATTGTGTCTCATATGTGTTATGATTGTGTTGTTTATTCTTTATCTCATTATTTTTTTGGTTTATTTTCACACATGTTTATATGCTTTTGTTTAATCTATTAATGTGTTTATAATTAGTTAATTCATGAATGAATTGAGAAGTAAAATTTGGTAAAATTGTATATTGGTCACATTAATGGTTCACCCCCCTCCCCCCCCCACCCCCCTGCCGAGTAGTGCTCATGGTTTCCAAAAACATAGTTGTCAATCCTTTTAATGGAATGGGGATCAATAGACATGAAATATTTCTCTAATTACATGACACGACTTTCATCAAATTTGTCAAGAAATAATCTTAGCTTCTTCCATGCCTCATGCAAATGGTCGATCCCACTCATATGAAAACAAATTTCTCGAATAATATATGTCGTAATGACCCAACAACCTCATATTTCTTTTTTCAAAGAAAAACTTCAGCTAATTAACATTCTAATCTGGAATAATGGTCTTCATATACAACTGTATCCCTTTTCTCTTCAAAACAATGTTCCACATATTGTTCCCAAATAACATAATTTATCCATTCAAAATTACATGATTAATCTTGGAAGCCATTTTCAATTTTATGCTAGATCTATTCTATCCCAAACTCAGTTCCACTTGGTAAATAATCAACCTAAAGTGAGCCATTATAATATCCAACTCATTACAATTTGCAAATAACAAGGCTAGGTCTAAACCATGTGCTCTAACACCATTTTGGGAAAAGAGGAACCCTAGAATACATAATAGATAATATTCTAAAAGAAAATAATAGAAAATAAGTAATACTTCAAGATGATGGGTAGTGTCTAAAGACATCATTACAACACTTAAGTAAAATGTAATGTGATCAAAACATCACAATGCATAATAAAATTCCATGATCTTCATCATAATTGTCATACATATTTGACCCATAGGGTATTTTATTTATAGTGTCAAAATCTAAGAAAATTCCTTGAATTGTGGAATATTTGGTCCATAAATGAGAGTTAACCATTTCAACTTTTTCCGTTAAATTTTCATAGTTTCATCAACTAGTTAAATATTTAGTTTATTACCTTAGTCAATGCAATTGTTTAGTTGATTCCTCCAACTATTCAATCGATAGCCCCGCTAGTTGACCACTCAACCAATTGTCTGCTAGTCGACTACTTAGCCAACCGATCGACCACTCAGTCGATTTCTCTACTAGTCGACCACTCAATTGATTATCGATCGTTAGTATATCCTTTGATTGAATATCTCCATAAGCTCTAGAGATGTGATGAATTGACATAACCTTAGGTTCCAACATTATCTAAGATATGGAGAGGGTAACATAATCCATTTAGAATGAGATCCATGTAATAGGGATTATGCTCTAAATCCACTATGTCATGCTTTTTTTGCTTGGTTTGAGAGATAAAGTGAACAATGAAGGTCCTTACTAAGAATACCATATTTGGTGGTCTTAATGAGTAAAGTTTCTTTGGATTTGTGTTTTTATTGACCTTAGGAATTATAGAGGTCTTAGCTTACATAATAAGAAGATGGGATCATACTATTTTCACATTCATAAACTCAACCCTATAAAGCATGAATGATCTCTTTGTGGTTAATATAGTGTTTTGATAGAATTACAATCCTTAAATAACGGTCTCGAGGTCTATCACAAATTATTATTTTCTAATAAGATTTACATCAAACATACCTCTTACCTCTTATACTTGAGGTATACTTCAAAAATTTTGTAATATGTTTAAGATATTAAATTAAGATGGAATTTTCAGTCATCTTATGAATACATTAAACAAACCCTATCACAAAAAACTTTACATTATTATTTTTAATATTTTGAAATTTCTATTTAAAAAAATAATAATGACTTAATTGAAAATATTTTTATTTCTAAATATATATTTAATTTATTTTTATTATACGTGAGGTATTACACATTGTTTTTAGGCTCACTGCATATTATTTTGGTCAAACCTATTAAATAATTTTCAATTTGATAAAGTAAAACTTTAGAATATTTTTTTATTTATTGCAAAAAAAAATATTTCATTTATTTTTAATGTTATTGGCTATATTTTTGAACATCTTATAGGCCCATTAACTCATTGTATGATGGTAAGACTCAAACAATACACACAATACACCCCTAACAAGACCTCATGCAAAATACACAACATACGTTTATTTTTATATTAATATCCATTCTTCATTTAGCTACCATTGAGACCTGAAATTTGAAAGTGAAAACTTTTGAAAACCTAATTGATCTTCAAGGTCTGTTTTGTTTTTTTATTAGTGGAAATTATTTTTAGATGCATTATGAAAAATTAAGTTTATTTTCAAATAAAATAATTCATATTTAAATATTCAATTAGATGACATAACATATCACATCTTTTATCTTCTATGGTACTCTTTCCTATGCCTTTGCAACAAAAGGTGCAATTGCTAGCTAAATCAATATTAGTATTCATCCACCACTCTCATTTAAACATATAATTTGAAATATTTTTTTAAACCTAATTGATTTTTTTCTAACAAATTATTATCTCTCATGCATTATTAGCTTTTTTATATTCATACATTTAATATAAAATTAATACAATATATATCAATATCAATATTACTCATTAATAACAATTTTATTTATATATAAAATATTTAAAATTAAACTAACACAGCATACATTTATATTTATATTAATCACCAATATTAATGACTATTCTTCACTTTGTTATCATTGATGTGTTTTGATGCTTATTCTGAATTAATACTTATAGACATTATAGACATTTACCAATGATTTAATTTATATAATTACATTATTTTAATTTAATTTTAAATTAACCTCATTGATCTAACACTCTACTACATCATCTCCCCAATAATTTTTATTGGAACAATTTTTTATTTCATTAACAACTAAACAAACCATTAACAACTATGTAAATTTTTTTTTATAAAAAATAAAATCAAAACCATAAATTTTCATTAACCCATAAACCAAACAATATGTGAAAATTTTCATTACCATTAATTAAATCCTTTAATAATTTGTTTATCTCATTAAATTAAAATTTCAAAAGAATAAAAAAAATCATATAGCATTAAACATCATTATCAAAAAAACCAAAAAGAATATCGAACATTGAACATCATTATCAAAAAAATGAATTTGAAATTTTAAAAAATAATAAATAAAATCAAAATAAAACAAAAAAACACAATTAAATATAGATTTCTGGATTTGTAAATTCGCATATGATATTTACATAATATTATTAAATCAAAATAAAACAAAAAAATCAATCAAATACAAATTTCAATATGTGTAAATTCACTTACTAATGTTGTACTTTGCATTGAAGTCCATGTCACCTAGCATGCATCCAAAGGCACAAATGATCATCCTTACTTCTTGCCTATGTCTTACAGATTTAGCCTCTGCCTCAAAACGATGACACTAAAATACCTATTATTTCCATTCATTTTAAAATTCAAAGTTAGTGGCATCGAAAGAATATTGAATCCCTAATCGAAATTAGTATCTCCCTCAGCACCCTATGGGCAGTCGTGTTCTTCATCTTATCATGACAAGAAAAAATGGAAGGAAAGGGCACAGTTATGTCTGCCTTAGCTTTACCTTGTAATGGCGAAGGTAAAAGGCAAGGCAAGGTTACATATATAAAAAAATTGCATGTGATATTCGCACGTGATATTTAATTTCCTAAAAATAAACCTAATTAATCTAAGAAACTAGAGACATTTGTTGCATACATTCATTCATTTTTTTTTTATAATTTTTTTTTTTTTTCCAGTCAAAGTCTGAATTATATTATTATAGAAAAAAAAAATATTATAGTAGGAGCCACCATGGCTTGATTACATTCATTCAACCTAGAAGGCATGCATTGCGTGTAGAACTTGGGTTCTTTCCAAGGCATTCAAAGAACTTGGTTATTTTCCACAAATTTACAAAAAAACATACCGAAACTATCATCATGGGGGTAGGTGCAGGGGCGCAGGCGGAGGAGCCACGAAGAGATAATCTTGATGGTGCAAGTGGTAGCTGATGTGATCCACTTGGGTCTCCAGGGCTTGGAGGTGGTCTTGGGAGTGCCTCAGTAAAAGACACAGACTCTCCAGAGCCTCAAGGGTCTCCATCTACAGGTTTTGGACAGCATTGATGTGGGGTGCTAATTCGTTTTGATCATCATACCTTTTTTCACGCAGGGTGTCCAGATTGAGCTGGATCTGCTGGAGATGAGCAGAAATGGCTTAAAGGGTGGCTAGAGCCTCAATCTGGCCTGGACATTGGGTTGGAGAAATTGCCATGGCCTCTATTGAATGCTAGCTCTCCATAGACTCTCAGTGGGATCTCGAGTCTCCTGTTACCTCGTGATTGTCCATGTATCATCCAAAACCACCACACTGAGCTCGACCACATTCTCTCGGCATACATGAACTCTCCTCTTTCGCTTGTTGTGTTAGGTTGCAGTGCCAAGTCGCCCAAATTCACCCAGTCTATGAAACCCATGCTCCAACCCTGCACCCTCGACTGAGCCTGTCTCTGACCAAGTCCCAAGCCTCGTAGACGAGGGACACAGGGTTGCCACCAATCTCCATACTGTCATCCAAGGAGGTGAAAAAGCTGCACCACCCGTATATTTGAATTGTAGGAGAGCCAGACTTCTCCATGAGCCCAAGCTAGAACCACCCAGGGACTGGGCCATGGAGGAATTGTTGCTGCACAATCTGAAGATTTTCAATAGGCACCAAGGCTGAAAACTCGAATCTCTCGTCCAAAGACACGTCCTTCACTCTGAAATAATCGCCACCACCCTCATTGGCCTCTTGATGCAGCATGCGCATTCACGAGCCATTGCCAGGATGCCTCCCGACTACCAACCTCTCACCACCACTGCCCGACGGACATGTCACCATCCTTGGCTTAGGCTGGCAGAGCTCAAGCTAGGGCTTGACGGCCAATGGATGCTCTTCTACACATACCACAACATTTACCTTCTCCATCACCTGCGGAAACCAAATGATTTGAACAACGTCCATCCCATGCTTGGGGGGGGTTAGTGAGTTAGTGGGCGCATGGCTAGGGACTGGGTGGGCCTTAAATGCCCCCCTTCCACTTGTCCTGGTGATTGGACACCCCCAACGGGAATTTTATTTTATACTTATTTATTTCATGTGTAATTATTTATTTCTTCTAAAAGTTGATGTGAAATTATATTATGTTACAAACTCTAAATATTTTATTTATCATTGAAAGTAACTGAAATATTTTTACACATTCCATTGTAATATTCACAACAAATCCAGTTGACAACGTTGAATTGAATTTATTAATGGTTTAGAATGTTTTAAATTAAGTATAACTAAACATACTTATTCATAAATTTTATATTAACATCATATATCAGGATACACAACTGATATGTTATCATAGACATTAAGGGAATATGTCTTCAATCCATTGAGATAGAAAAAAAGAGAATGGTATCTTGGCCAACACCAAAATAGAGAGAATGAACAAGGTGACAAAAATTAAAACTATAGCAGAGCATAACAACAACCTACCACAAAAAATGTGCGACTAGAAAAAGAACAAAAGATAGTAGTTTGGAGGGGTTGTTACATTAACAACATATATTCTATTGACTTTTGTCATGCTTGTTTCTTCCAGCATGAGTAGTATCTGATTCATGGAAGCCGAGTGGGTCGTGAAGATGGAGCGTAAATGTTGAACTGAATGTTGATGGAAGAATCGCTTGAAACTTGGAAGCTAACGTCGAATGCTATACTGTAACAAACTTGAGATATTTCATTAATGAACAAATATACTTGAGATATTTCATTAAAAAGCACATCTCAGAGGTACACAGATCGAAACCCAGGAAGACGAAAACAAAAGAAATTTTTTCATAAAATATCTTGCTAACTTACACGATCACCCTCTCGAGAATCAAGCCTTTAGTTGCAGTGTTGTATTGAAAGTAACAAAAATATTCTTCGGAGCATATTCTCTCAAGTTTGGTGTATTTCTTTAAAGCATGCACAATACATTTTACCTCAATTATATCAGTGCTCTGCTAGTTGAAATGGTCCAAAAGGAAAAGTTCCTTAGAAATGTGGTATTGGCAGCGATCTCCTATATCTTGTCCTATAGAATTTGCTAGATATTTCGCAATACTTGATCCCTTATTAAATTTTTCAGGTTATCTATCTTGTTGACACTGAAGAGCTCTAAATTTTATATTCATCTGAGTATATGCAAGTAAGAACTTCCTTTTCCATGGCTGAAGAGGAGATCACAACCATTGCAATTTACATTTTGAGAGAAGCATGAGATAGGGTTTATTTCATACTCAGAGAGATTCATAGGGCTTAAGAGTTAGCAGCATAAATGAATGAGGTAGTGGATCCAATCAATTGTCTAACATTTGATCTGAGGGAAACATAAATTAATGGGGTGTTGGATCCAATCAATCGTCTAACATTTGATCCTTGATGTGAGAGTAGAGACATGTACATAATGATAGCTCGGGGAGTTGTATTAAAAAATGAACGCGGATTTAAACACATCATTACTGATAATTTGAATTTAATTTGACTCCTCCTTAAATAAAATACCTCAATACTAGTAATTTGAATTTTATTTGATTCCTCTCGAACCTAAACCATGGTGATTGGATAAACGACCCTGCCATTGCTTAGAACCATGGTGACCACCTAAAATGTGTTTACATCAGTCAGAAAGTGTTGTAGGAGAACCTTAACAAGTGGCCTATACTCATCCATATTATTGCTTTCAAGAAATTATCCCAAAACTTGGATCACCTCATCTCTTCTGTGATCCTCTCCTCCCTTATAAATCCTCACTACAATATTTAAACCAAAGTGCACATGTGATGCCCACAGATATTTTCAATCGGCAACGGAAAGTCCCGCCAATCAAACAATTATGCTTACTATATCCAACTCCTCTTGCAGATGTTGCTTGGATTCCCTAAAAAAATCTTCTTCCCCTTCACAAGATGTAACAATGACTATCGAAGTAATTAACTAGAGCCCTCGGTTCAGTGGTACGCTAATCAAATAAACATTCTTCTCTTTTTCTTCATCATCATTCCCGTTATTGGGTTCTTCACGATCAGCTACAACTGGAGCGTGTAGGTCTTGGAGGCGGGAAACACAAATATTTACTACGTTGACAATAATGTCAATATAATCAAAGTATGAAATGCAGCGAGACTTGTTTTTAAGCCACGCGGCATAAAGAATTTTCATTCCATATATAGGTGGGTAATAACATTGAAACGCAAATTTATATCATATTTATATCATTTAAGTATATAGGTGGTATATATATATATATATATATTGGAATTATAGGGGAGTCTCTAAATTAAATTAAATATGAAGATATATCTAATTAACATTTTTCTTTTAATCCTTACCATTAAGCATTAAATTCACATATTATTACAAGTATGTCTTTTCAATGAGCCAATGAATGCTAGAGTTTAATGGTGAGTTCACATAAACATAATAAGTCTCTATTAAAGAATTAAATTATTATTTTTACAAGTTGCAAGTACATAAGACCTACCTCTATATTGGTAATTTGACTCATCATTCAATTGGAACATGTAGTAGTATGCTGGTAAAGCATTTAGGAGCTTGGTCAATGTGGGACACTAGTACCCAATAGTTTCCATTGATTGTCATGAGCATGCTATGACCAGTATGATGGTTTTGAGGCAGGGATATTCCTTGGTTTTTGGACCTTCCGATGCAAGGAAACCTTACCAAAGGATGGATCACCTGAGATAAGGGATGTCAGGGAGCCTATAAGGGACTGTGTAGCAGAGAAGGGAAGGTCGAGGATGGAAATTTTTTGGTCATTAGAATTTCCAGATGGAATCATATGGATAATGGGAGTGTGCCCTGGAACAATGATCTAGTAATTGTTCATTGAGGGAACAAGTAGTGCAAGGATCGTAGCATTGGACATTGAATGTGAGTTTTACTTTCGTAGTGGATTATGGACTTCTTGGGAAGGAGGTTAATCTTGGTATTACTTTGAGGGTGGAGGTGAATTTTATCCTAAAGATGATGTGATGGAAGGTGGGTGATATCCATAAAATTCCATAAATGGTTTTTTTTGCAGTATGGAAGGACGTGTTATACCACCATTCAGCCAGAGGTAACCACTTGAACCTTTGTCTTTTTTTATCAGATACAAAGCAACGAAGTTATCCTTCCAAACCTTTATTCATTATCTCAGTTTTCCCATCAGATTGAAGATGATAAGATAAACTATGAGATAATTGAGTACTCAGAAAAGAAAATATTTTTGTCAAAAAATTTCCTATAAAAATGGGATCTTTGTTGCTTACAATAATCTTTGGATTTCCATGTAGATTTTGAATTATTTCAATAAATGCAGTAGCAACTGTGTTGTATTTAAATGGATGAGATAATGAACAAAAGTGTGCATACTTGGTAAGTCTATAAACTATCACCATGATGACATTTTCTCCTTCAGAGTTGGGTAAACCTGTGATAAAATCCATTGAAACCTCCTGCCAGCATTGACTTGGAATGGATAAAGGTTGTAAAAAACTGGGGTCTTAATTGTCTCAACTTTATTTTGTTGGCAAACCAAACATCCCGCCACAAAATTTTGAATATCAGATTTAAGGCCATCCCAAAAAAATCCTTCTTGACCCTGTGGTAAGTTTTTAAAAATCCTCAAGAGCCCTCCTAAGGGAGAGGTGTGCAATTCCAACAAAATATTTTGTTTGAGTTGGGAATTATTACAAATATATAAGTGATCTTTGTACCATAATGAATCATTTTTCCAGCTAAATGTATCAGATGTACTGGGATATTTCTACAACTTTTGAATGTGTGTCCACACTTCTTCGTCATTCTTCAATTCATCCCTTACTTTAGTTATCCAATCCGGTTGGTTAATAGAAAGTGCATCTACAACAACATTTTTCTTCCCTTTTTTTTTAGACGATTTCAAAGTCATAACCTAACATATTTGTGACCCATTTTTGCTACTCTTCTGAAGACAATATTTGTTCAAAAATTTATTTAATACTATCATGATATGTTTTTACCTTGAAGTGTCTTCCCATTAGTTAAGGTCGCCATTGCTTTAGTGCATGTAGTATTTCCAACATTTCCTTCTCATAAATAGCTTTGTTTAAATAATTTTCTTTGATTGGACGACTTTAAAAAGAAATGGGTCTTCCTTCTTGCATTAAAACGACACCAATTCAATTTCCCAATGAATCACATTCCACAATAAAGGTTTTTGTGAAGTCCAGCATCGCTAAGGCTGGTGCGTGACACAATTATTTTTTAAGATGTCCAAAGGCCTTAGTTGCTTCCAAAGTCCAAAAAAATTCATATTTCCTCAGTAATGTTGTTAGAGGTGTTTCTATTCTCCCATAATTCTTAACAAAATTGCGATAATACCCTTCCAAGTCGTGAAATACCTGTAGATGCTTTATGGTTGTGGGGATTTTCCATTCCTTAATGGATTTAGTTTTGTTAGGATCTATCGTAAAACCCTCATGAGATACTATTATGAAACCAACTCACAAAATAGAAGAAAATATAGATCAGTGACTTAGAAATCAACCTCTTCGAGGGGAAAACCTCCTTTACATTACATAAATGAACAATTCTTAGATGATACAAAGAAAAAACCTCCTTTATATATATAAGAGTCCAAGGGGTTACAATATAATCCTAGTCGACATAACAATAAAAATGTAAGGACACAACAATAACAATAGTGGGATTCTTTGGGGCACAATAATAACAATATGTGGACTACATGGGCACAACAATAACAATAAGGGGGCTACACTAACGATAACAATAAGGAGATACACTAGTATTACAGGGACCTAGCATGCCCCTCTCCTTCACAAAAGTGTTTTCCTCTATGCTTGAGTAGTTCTAGATGCTTATGTATAAAATTTTCATCCTCCCATGTCGAATCTTCAGCAGGTAAGTTTTACCACTTGATGAGATACTCTGAAATTGATCGATTTCGTAGCTGTTGAGTCCTTGTTTTTGTGACTGCTTCGGGTTCCAATATGAATTTTATTTCTTCATCAAGTTATGGAAATATTGTTTGAATTGGGAGCTTGTCACATATAACCTTATTTAAGCATGAAATATGGAAAACTGGGTGCACTTGGGAAGATGCGGGAAGCTCCAATTTGTATGCCATAGTACCAATATTTTGCAAAACTTTGTGAGGACCATCATACTTTGGTGATAATTTATTATCCTTCTTAGCTTTCTTGAGGGACATTTGTTTGTATGGTTGTAGCCATAAAAATACATAGTCGCCTGCATCAAAACTTCTTTCGCTACGATGTTGATCTTCCTGTTGTTTCATTTGATTATGCACCAAGGTGAATTTATCCTTTAAGAGTTGGAGAACTTGTTCCATTCATCATTATACACCTCTTCATAATTCTTCCATTCATCCCTTGGTTCAGCTATCCACTCAGGTTGGATAATAGAAATGGCGCAAAGAGCTTCCACATCCTCATCCTTTTTTAGAGTGCATTTGCAACAAAAATTTTCTTCCATTTTTTGTAGATGATTTCAAAGTCATAACCCAAAATATTTGTGACCCATTTTGTTGCTCTTCTAAAGATAATATTTGTTCCAAAAATTATTTAAGACTATCATGATCTGTTTTTACCTTGAAGTGTCTTCCCATTAGGTAAGGTCATCATTGCTTTAGTGCATGGAGTATTGCCAACATTTCCTTCTCATAAATAGGTTTCAGTAAATACTTTCCTTTTATTGGAAAACTTTCAAAAGAAATGGGTCTTCCTTCTTGCATTAAAACCACATCAATTCCATTTCATGAGGCATGACATTCCACAATAAAGGTTTTTGTGAAGTCTAGCGTAGCTAAGACCGGTGATTGGAACATTGCCTCTTTAAGATGTTAAAAGGCCTTAGTTTCTTCTCGAGTCCAAAAAAATGCATGTTTCTTTAGTAATGATGTTAAAGGTGTTGATATTTTCCCATAATTATTAAAAAACTCGTGATAATACCATGCTAACCCCAGAAATCCTCGAAGATGGTTTATGGTTGTAGGGATTTTCAATTCCTTAATGGATTTAATTTTGTTAGGGTCTACCTTAACACCCTCATGAGATAAAATATGACCCAAATATTCCACCTTCTGTACTCCAAAGAAACATTTGGATATTTTTGCATATAATTGTTTCTCCTTAAATAGTTTGAGCACCATGTCAACATGTTGAACATGATCCTTCCAAGACTTGATATAGATTAGTATATCATCAAAAAATACTAACAAATATTTTCTAAGGAAGGGTTTGAAAATGGAATTCATCAAACCTTGAAATGTGGAAGGTGCATGAGTAAGGCCAAAAGGCATGACCAAAAATTTATAATGACCCTCATGAGTTCTGAATGTTGTTTTCAGAATGTCTTCAGTATTCATTCTAATTTGATGATATCCAGAACAAATTTCCAACTTGGTGAAGTAGAGTTCTCTATGTAATTCGTCTAATAATTCATCAATGAAGGGGATGGGAAATTTCTCTTTAATAGTGAGCTTTTTGGGCTCCCTATAATCTGGACACATACACCATGATCCATCCTTCTTGTGCACCAATACTACTAGAGCAGAGAAAGAACTTTGACTAGGTTGAATTATACCAACCTCTAGAATTTCTGCAACCATATGTTCAATCTCACTCTTTTGAGCATAAGGATATCTACAAGACCTAATGTTTGGAGGAACACTTCCTCGAATAAAATGAATAGCATGAGCATGATCATGAATAGGTGGGAGTCCTTTGGGAGTCTTAAATACCTTGGAATGATTGTTCAAGAATTTTTGGAGATATGGAGAAATAGATGATTTGGATATTTGAACATGTAATTAGCATAATTGTGCAATTATGCCTCGTTGTTATTTCTTCAGAATATTTGTCATGAAATTAGAGATGATTATCTTTCCTGGCTTCCCTGCAATATATCGCAATTCAACTTCCTTTCCTTCCAATTTTTTTCAAGAATTTTTTTTGAAAATTAAAAGCTATCATCCCCAAAAATTGTAACCATTGTACTCCTAGTACAACACCTGCACCACCCATTGGAATGGAGAGAATTGGACCATTC
Source organism: Pinus albicaulis (assembly GCA_034641835.2). Taxonomy (NCBI): domain Eukaryota; kingdom Viridiplantae; phylum Streptophyta; class Pinopsida; order Pinales; family Pinaceae; genus Pinus; species Pinus albicaulis. Next base: position 358,462,592 of record CM076571.1, on the reverse strand, counting down.
AATACATATTCCCCCATGTTTAGTTTGATATTATGGCACTTTCCAGAATAATTTATAGTTACTCCATTTGCAACCATCACTTGACACTCTAGTGTTGGGTATAAGAAGCAATTCAATTCCTTGGCTACCTTACAATGAATAAAATTATGGGTACTACCAGAATAAATCAACACTATTACATTTGTCTTATTGATATGTCCTTCTATATTGAGAGCTTGAGGAGTGGTAATTCCTGCCAATGAATTATAGGATATGTACAGATTTATTTCTTCTTCCTATAGGTTTGGTTCCTAGTGTATATCCTCTTCTTTTGAAGTTTCTTGTTCCTTTTCTTCCTCCTCTTCACAATCTATGTAAAATAATTTCTTCTCAGCACACTTATGACCTTTAGTATATTTTCTATCACAAATGTAGCAAAGCCCTTTTGATCTTTTTTCTTCCAATTTTTGTGGTGTCAACCTTGTAGGTTGTGGAAGTCTAGGAGTATCAACACTTCCATCTTTATTGTTGTGAGTGGTAGGCTTCCCTATGGAAACAATTTTGCTTTCAATTTTTCTTGCCAACCTAAATGCCTTCTCTAATGAATCAGGTTCCCAAAAGTGAACCTCATTTTGGATGTTATCCTTTAAAGTCCCTATGAAGAAATAAATCATGTGTTCCTCTGGAATAACAGTTACCCTTAGATTCAATTTTTGGAAGTCCTAAATGTGCTCCACCATTGAACCCTTTTGTTTGAGATTTATCAATTGGCTAAAGAAGGTGTTTCTCTTTGTATCTTCATAATTTGATACCATCTCCTCCATATAAATTGACCAAGTCCTAAATGTGCTCCACCATTGAACCCTTTCGATTTTTTTATTGATGGTGTCTTGCTATTGTAGATTGTATTGCAGAGCTGAGTCTATTTGGGCAGAGCGTCTTGGATCTAGTGTGAAAATATGTGAAACGAGGTCTGCATAGAGTAGAGGAGAAATGAATTCATGAGAGTGGAGCAGTGATTCCATAATATTGGAAAAAGAAACAATTTCTCCATCCAATCGGAGTTGGATATTCCAATAGGAGTTGGATGAGGATCGTTGATCATGGTGTCTTTTAGCGGATGGTTTTCCATAGATCTGTGTGAGAACATAGTCTTCCAATATGATTAGTAGAATCGCGTCTCATGGCTGATGGGTGTTGGCCAATAATATATGAGGGCATGTCTCCTGGTTGATGGGAGTCAACTATCTATGTAAATAGCATATTTCTTGACATAATAGAGATTTAGATCAGTGCAACAACAACAGGGGTGGTTTTTCTCTGGAAAGGGTTTCCACCAGAAATCTTGTGTCTCATGTGTTATGATTTTTTTTTTCTTCTTGCTCTCATTATTCTTTTTGTTTAGTTTCACCTATGTTTTTATGCTTGTGTTTAGTCTACTAATGTGTTGCTAATTAGTTAATTCATGAACAAATTGATAAGTAAACTTTGCTAAAATTGTATATTAGTCACATTAATGATTCACCCCCCTAGTAGTGCTCACAGTTTCCAAAAACATAGTTTTCAATCCTTTAAATGGAATGGGGATCAATAGATATGAATTCTTTCTCTAACTACATGACACAACTTTCATCAACTTTGTCAAGCAATAATCTTATCTTCTTCCATGAATCATGAGAATGGTTGATCTCACTCATCTGAAAACAAATTTCTCGAATAATATATGTCTTAATGACCCAACAACCTTGTATTTATTTTTTTCAAAGAAAAACTTCATCTAATTATCGTTCTAATCTGGAATAATGGTCTTCATATACAACTATATCCCTATAATCTTCAAAAGAAAGTTCCATATATTGTTCCCAAATAACATAATTTATGCATTCAAAATGACATGATTAATCTTGGAAGCCATTTTCAAATTTATGCTATATCTATTCTCTCCCAAACGCAGTTCCACTTGGTAAATAATCAACCTAAAGTGAATCATTATAATATCCAACTCATCACAATTTGCAAATAACAAGGCTAGGTCTAAAACATGTGCTCTGACGCCATTTTGGGAAAAGAGGAACCCTAGAATACATAATAGATAATAGTCAAAAAGAAAATAATGTAAAATAAATAATACTTCAAGATGATGAGTGGTGTCTAAATACATCATTGCAACACTTAAGTACAATCCATTGTGATCAAAACATTGCAATGCATAATAAAAATTCATGATCTTCATCATACTTGTCATACATATTTTACCCATAGGGTATTTTATTTATAGTGTCAAAATCTAAGAAAAATCCTTGAATTGTGGAATATTTGGTCCATTAATGAGAGTCAACTATTTCAAGTATATTCATTAAATATGCATAGTTTCATCAACTAGTTGACTATTCAATTGATTACCTTAGTCAATGCAATTGTTTAGTTGATTCCTCCAACTATTCAATCGATGGTCCTACTAGTTGACCACTCGACCAACTGTCTGCTAGTCAACGACTTAGCCATATGTGCAGGTAAGTGGTTATTCTAAGTAGTGCTCAAGGTTTCCAACAATTGGTATCATAGCAGGGCTCTCAGTTGCAGCCTGATCATTGGAGAGTAGATATGGGGTTTGTTGGAAGAAATTTGTAATATTTTTTTCAGAGTGAACTCTTAAGGAATACTTATCCTTACTCTTGCAAATTTCAAGGTATGGAAAGAAAGTTCGAAGCGTAAATTATTTTCTTTTGGATCTAATCTGTGGAGATTGATTTGTGAAGGATATGATGATGAATCAACTTCATCTGAAGAAACGAAGAAAAATGGTGAAGCAAGGCATATCATCTTAGAGAATCTCCACTGTGCATACTTAGAGAAAATTGGAGATTTAAAATATTCCAAGGAGGTTTAGGACAGATTTCATATGTTATATTGAGCAAGTTGCAGAAGTAGTGATGAAGAGTTTGAGAAGAGCAGCAAAAAGAAGAAGAAGAAAATGAGATCTAATAAGAACAAAGCTCCAGTTGAACCAATTGTTCAAGAGGAAAATTTTTTTGAAGGTATAATTCACATTGATTTATTTTCAAGTTATATTTTTGATAACGGTGGTAATAATAATTCAGAAATGGTTAGTGAAATAGATGATAATAATAGCTTCATGCTTCTTAAGGCTAGATATGAATCTGTAATGGTTGTTATTGAATATTTTTCAAGTGAAATTGGTAGACTAATAGATGTATGTAAGGAGCATGAGAATAAATTGTATATTTGTGATTAAAAGGAGAAACATCTCAAGGAAGAGATCACCACCTTGAGGGCACAGCTGGAAGAATGAAAATAATTGAAGAATTCAATTGCAAGAAGCATAAATATAGGAAGGATTGTGATAAAGCACTTGAAAGCGTAATTGAAAAATTAAGGAAGCAACTTGAAGAAAACTACCAACAGTTGGAGCAAGTAAAGAGAACCATAGCAATGAAAAAATATGGTAGCAATCTTCAAAAGGAAGAGAAAAGCTTGCATCCAAGGAAGAATGATAAAGCAGAACCAAATAATCCTGCAACAAAGAATGTGACCAATAATAAAAATAAGAAAGGAGAGAGAAAACAAATCCAACAATAGAAAAGAAGAAAACAAAAAGGAAATTTCTTGTCTAGAAGATCATTTTCTCCTATGGTTGATGGTAGTAGCTTTCAAAGGAGGAGTCAAAACTCCTTTTCCCCATTGATGGATGAGATTGAGTGTTTCAATTACCACAATTTTGGACATGTGGCAACTGCTTGTAGGAGGAGAATGAACACATCTATGCAACAGTATTATTATCCAAGTAGAGGATCCACTTTCAGGTATACACGTTCATTTAATCAATATTGTTTTGCATGTAACTTGTTTGGCCATAAGGCCATTGATTGAAAATATAACATGAGGAGTTGGAGGTATGATATGAGCAGCCCAAGATACAATCATTTAGCTTCATATATTGGCCACATAGAGTGTTATGTGTGTCACAAATTTTTTCACATGGCAAAATATTGTAAGATGCATAAATCCTTTAAGTCATATGTTCAATAGCAACAAAATGCACCACCAAAGAACCATCCATGGAACACATGGAAGAAGAAGGAGCAAAAAATAGGAACATGTGGTATTTCAATTTGTTCGCGTGATGAGGATGACATGTGGTACATTGATATAGGATGCTCACATCATATGTCAGTAGATACAAGGAAAATTCACTTCCTAAAGAGAACTAATATTGGATGTGTTGTTTTTTAAGGAAATGAAACCACAAGTGTATTGGGAAGTGATAAAGCCAATATTGGTGAGAAGAGGACCAATGTAGATGATGTTTGGATCATTGAATGCCTAAATCATAATATCTTGAGTGTGAGCCAAATGGTTGATGGAGGTAATGAAGTGGTTTTCAACTCCAAAGGTTTCATCATCCAAAAAGAAGGATCAAGGGAGTGATTGCTAAGGGCGTCAAGACACCGAATAATGTGTATGTTTTGAAGGGAAGAGCGAGTAGAAGGAGGAGACCAAGGGAGTGATATTACTCATCCAATTATGAGTACAAGAGATCAAACCCCACCGCATTCCATTCTTACATGTTATATCTACTTGATTGCAAAGGTATATATGAGACTGGTATTATCTCAGGGGGAATGTTAGCAATTGGATAAGTACCTGAAGCAAAGTTGGAAAAATCCATGAGGAAGGAGGCCTAAGAAATACTAATTCAACTTAGAAGTGAGGCACAAAGTGGTACTAACATTTCCCATGCCTTTAAAAAGAGTGTTCTAATGTAGGACATAAGAGTAGGGGGAGCGTTACGTGAAAAATGAGAAATACATGAAAAATTGTGATTGCAATCACGCTTTTCATCTATTTCTCATCTTTTGTGTAGAAGGTACATCGAAAGTATGAAACATGGATACTCCTTAGATGAGGAATTAAATTTTTGATCCAACAAGTACTCCCACTCAAAATTTGAGTAAAAAATTTTGGAGATAAATTGAAAATACGAGTTGAAAAAGTAGGGTTTTCTTTTTTCCCTCTAAAATTTGATGATGTCATCAATCTTATTTTATTATTTCCACTATTATTTTATAATTTCCCTAGGAGACCCATTTTACACCTCAAAATTCCCCTAATGTTTATTTATTTTCACCCACATTTTTGTAGATGGTATACTTATTTTTATGAGTGGAAAAACATGTTATCTCAGCCTTGTTATAACTTTTGTTGATCATTTTCAGCTACCTTAGCATGAGATATTGTGGCATGACATGCATGCTATGACTTGATACATGGACCAACCATGTAAATTTTGTTACATGCAGATTATTATAACCATGTATTTATTATTTATTCATATTTCTATGATTGGTTGAAGGTACAGTAATTAGTAGTGTGAGTCATGATGATGAAAGTCATGTTTTGGGGGAGTCTCATGAGTTCATGTTGCAGCCATATATATGGGCTAATGAATGTAACAATCATGTCATGTTTTGTCTTTGCCATTGGTCCATAGGAGATGATCATAGGAACAATGTTTTTCATTGATAAATATATGTTAAATGCTCATGAAGCCATGTAATTATATGATACTTAACATTGGGGCATCTATTCATGAGTAAAGAGGTAATGTTATGGCCATATATGAGGCTTTGAATCATTTTTGTAGCCATGTATGTACAATGTATATGTAAAATAGTCATGGTCATGTGGAGTCTTGGTCCATATGGTGTTTCTATTTATGGCAAGGAAGCAAGGTTTACGACGTAGGAGATTCATTGCAGGTTAGAGATAATCTAGGAGATGGCATGTGTTCATGGGGAACATATATTTTCTCTTGTTACTTCAATCATCCATTGATGGAATTATGGTATGCTTGGAGGTGTTATGATGTGCCTCATGTTATCTTATGATTGTTGGGTTCTTGGCCTCAAGTTATGATTATAGAGATTGATGACGCATTTAGAGATGTTTCGTGGTTGTTGATATGTGTTTTTTCTATTGAGATATGGGTTGGTTTTCATATTATGTGATGCTACCTATTGATGTTTGGTGGTTTCCGCATGTGTCTATTGTTGGATATTGTTGCACACATTTATTTGGTTATGTTTCTTTTGGTTGCTAGTGCATTTTTTTTTGTTGCTAGAGATTGTTGGTTGGATATGTTGCTCTGAATGTTGATTGGTTCATATGTTGCTTGCTTCTGATATGGAGAGTATGGTCATTGGTTTATATGCATTATTTTTCAGCTACATAGAGTTCAGATGCTTAGTTTTTGTTCTTGTGTACTTGTTGCCTTATCAGATGGAGTTGACCCTTTACAATTTATGTCCAAGGGGGAGTGATAGTAGAAAATATTTTCCTAGAGTGTGTGTGGTTTCCATAAATGCAAAAGGGGGATATTGCTAGCATTATGGTGTTCGTTGTGGCAACTATCTTGAGTTGGCATTGATGTAAAACTTATGTTGGACTCATGATGCATTATGTCAATATGATGATGGTGTATGTTGGCATTGATATGGTTCGGTTCTTGGATAGGTGTTTCTGTTTAATGTGTTGTAGATGGAATATTAGGTCTTAATGCTTATGTTCCTATTCATGACTTGTTACATAAGTGTGTTGGATTGATGATGAGGTTGTATAGGTGTTACAGGTTTGTGCAAAGATGTTGCAGTTTATGCAGGTGTGAGAGGTGAGTTGTTCGCATGATGTCAACTTGTTTGGAGGCCCTAACACGTTGATCAAGTAGAAAGGGTTGGAGGAATTGAAATGATGAATTAGAGCCTTCATATGAGCTTGATATGATGGTGTATTGATTCTACTAGCTTGGGAGATGGTTGCAGGTATACAAAGGAATATTCTGGAATTTTTGGAGAAGGTTTGACTTAGTTTTGGGGGTAAAATAAGAGTAACATAGGTTACCATACCATGGGGAGCATGTTAAATATGGTTGGCTTTGTTAGACCAGCATGATCCTTGTCATGAAATATCTTCCCGAAGGAAGAAGGAGCATTGCCTTGTCCATACATTGTTTTCGAGACTTCCTAGTGCATGAAAGGCTTTCCATAGAACGAACAATGGTAATTTCCCATTGTATGACTTAGAATCTTCTATTGACTTAATATATAACTCAGATAAGTGTTTAATTTGTGAAATATTTGATAATTTCAAAAGTGAAGATGATGAAAAAATGAAGATAAATATATGAGCATATCCATCATTCTGAGGTTAGATTGTTGAGTGTTGGCTGAGCAGATATGAGTGTAGACATAGGAGGTTGAAATTATACAACATATGATCATATAAATGATGAATTAATGATGTGTGTTCATATGCATATATAATGGAAGAGGTTAGAAAATTGAGAGATGCATAGAGAGGAAAGTTTCAGTGAAGAAGCAGATCTGAGGTATGCTCCATATTTCTGAAGAAAACTTCCGTAGCAGAACATCAGATTAAGCAGATCAGAGTTTGTCTAGAGTGATTGAGTAGATTTTATGTTATTGGATGGTTATAGTATTACAAATTAGATACATGGTTTTGAGCCACTATTATGTTGGAGTAGAGAGTGTGTGTTTGGTGGTGTTTTGACTTTTTGTTGATGGTGGCTTGCTATTGTAGATTGTATTGTAGAGCTGAGTATAGTTCAGTGGAGAATCTTCGATCTAGTGTGAAAATATAAGAAATGAGGTCTGCATAGAGTAGAGGAGCAATGACTTCATGAGAGTGGAGCAGTGCTTCCATAATATTGGCGAAAGAAACATTTTATCCATCCAATCGGAATTGGATAATCCAATAGGATTTGGACGATGATCATTGATCGTGGTGTCTTTTAGCGGATGGTTTTCCATAGATCTGTGTGAGAACATAGTCTTCCAAGTTGATCAGTAGAATCAAGTCTCTTGGTTGATGGGTGTTGGCCAATAATATATGAGGTCATGTCTCCTAGTTGATGGGAGTCAACTATCTATGTAAATAAAAAATTCTTGACATAATAGAGATTTAGAGAAATCCAACAACAAGGGTGGTTTTTCTCCGAAAAGGATTTCCACTAGAAATCTTATGTCTCATATGTGTTATGATTGTGTTGTTTATTCTTGCTCTCATTATTTTTTTGGTTTAGTTGCACATATGTTTATATGCTTGTGTTTAATCTAATAATGTGTTGCTAATTAGTTAATCCATGAACGAATTGAGAAGTAAAATTTGGTAAAATTGTATATTGGTCACACTAATGATTCACCCCCCCAATAGTTCTCACGGTTTCCAAAAACATAGATGTCAATCCTTTAAATGGAATGGGGATCAATATACATGAAATATTTCTCTAACTACATGACACGACTTTCAACAACTTTGTCAAGCAATAATCTTAGCTTCTTCCATGCCTCATGGGAATGGTTGATCCCACTCATATGAAAACAAGTTTCTCGAATAATATATGCCGTAATGACCCAACAACCTTGTATTTATTTTTGTCAAAGAAAAACTTCCTCTAATTATCATTCTAATATGGAATAATGGTCTTCATATACAACTATATCCCTTTGCTCTTCAAAAGAAAGTTCCATATATTGTTCCCAAATAACATAATTTATCCATTCAAAATGACATGATTAATCTTGGAAGCCATTTTCAAATTTATGCTAGATCTATTCTATCCCAAACTCAGTTCTACTTGGTAAATAATCAACCTAAAGTGAATCATTATAATATCCAACTCATCACAATTTGAAAATAACAAGGCTAGATCTAAACCATGTGCTCTGACACCATTTTGGGAAAAGAGCAACTCTAGAATACATAATAGATAATAGTCTAAAAGAGAATAGATAATACTTCAAGATGATGGGTGGTACCTAAAGACATCATTACAACACTTAATTACAATGCATTGTGATAAAAAACATCGTAATGCATAATAAAAATTCATGACTTTCTTCATACTTGTCATACATATTTGACCCATAGGGTATTTTATTTATAGTTTCAAAATATAAGCAAATTCCTTGAATTGTGGAATATTTGGTCCATAAATGAGAGTCAACTATTTCAACTATTTCCGTTAAATTCACATAGTTTCATCAACTAGTGGACTATTCATTTGATTACCTTAGTCAATGCAATTGTTTACTTGATTCCTCCAACTATTCTATCGCTGGTCCTGCTAGTTGACCACTCGACCAACTGTCTACTAGTCGACTACTTAGCCATATGTGCACGTAAGCTGTTCTTCTATGTAGTGCTCAAGGTTTCCAACAATTGGTATCAGAGCAGGGCTCTCAGTTGCATCCTGATCATTGGAGAGTAGATCTAGGGTTTGCTAGAAGAAATTTGTATTTTTTTTCAGAGTGAACTCTTAAGGAATACTTATCCTTACTACTGCAAATTTCAAGGTATGGAAAGAAAGTTCGAAGCATAAATTATTTTCTTTTGGTTCTAATCTGGATTTGTAAATTCACATACTTATATTTACATAATATTATTAAATAAATAAATAAAAAATCAATCAAATACAAATTTCAAAATAGTAAATTGGCTTACTAATGTTATATTTTTCATTGAAGTCCATGTCACCCATCATGCATCCAAAGGCACAAATGATCATCCTTAATTCTTGCCTATGTCGTACAGATTTAGCCTCCGCACCCTATTATTTCCATTCATTTAAAAGAATATTGAATCCTTGATTAAAATTAGTATCTCCCTCAGCACCCTATGGGCAGTCATGTTCTTCATCTTATCATGACAAGAAAAAATGGACAGAAAGAGCACGATTCTATCTGCCTCACCTTTCCTGCATAATGGCGAAGGTAAAAGGCAAGGCAAGGCTATATATATATATATATATATATATATATATATATATAATTTCATGTGATATTCGCACATGATAGTTAATTTCCCACAACTAAACCTAATTAATATAAGAAACTAGAGACATTCGTTGCGTACATTCATTCATTTTTTCTTTTATAATTAATTTTTTTTGTTGGTCAAAGTCTATATTATGTTATCATAGCAAAAAAAAAATTAAAGTAGGAGCCACCATGCATTTCTTGTAGAACTTGGGTGCTTGCCAAGGCATTCGAAGCACTTGGTTATTTTCCACAAAATTACAAAAAAACATACTAAAACTATCATCATGGGGGCAAGTGTAGGGGCGCAGGCGGAGGAGCTGTGAAGAGACGATCCTGATGGTGCATGTGGTAGCTGATGTGATCCACTTGGGTCTCCAGGGCTCAGAGGTGGTCTTGGGAGTGCCTCAGTAAACGGGGCAGACTCTCCAGAGCCTCAAGGGTCTTCGTCTGCAGGTTTTGGACATCATTGATGTAGGCCACTAATTCATTTCGATCATCATACCTGTGTTCACGTAGTGTGTCCAGATTAAGCTGGATTTGCTGGAGCTAAGTGGAAATGGCTTGAAGGGTGGCTAGAGCCTCAATCTGGCCTAGAGATTGGGTTGGAGAAGCTACCATGGCCACTGCTAAATGCTGGCTCTTTGTAGACTCAGAGTGGGAGATCGGATCTCTTGGTACCTCAACATTGTCCATGCCTCATCCAAAAACACCACGCTGAGCCTGACCACGTTCTCTCAGCATACACGCACCCTCCTCTTCCGCTCGTTGTGTTAGGCTGCAGCGCCAAGTCACTCAAATTCCCTTTGTCCGTGAAACCCATGCTCCACCCATGCACCCTCAATTGAGCTTGTCTCTGACTGCATCTCGAGCCCCGTAGACAAGGGACACATGGCTGCCATTAGTCTCCACATTGTCGTCCAAGGAGGTGCAAAATCTCCACCACCCGCAAATTTGAATTGCAGGAGATTTGGATTGCTCCGTGAGCCCAGGGCAAAACCACCCAGGGACTGGGCCACGAGGGAATTGTTGTTGCGCAGTCCGAAGATTTTGAGCAGATGCCCAGGCTCAAAACTTGAATCTCTCATCCAAATATTCGTCCTCCACTCTAAAATCATCATCGCAACCCTTGTTGGCCTCCTCATGCAGTGTGCATGTTCCCGAGGCATTGCCAGGATGCCTCCTGACTACCAGCGGACCTGTCACCCTCCTCAGCTCAGGCCATCGGAGGCACTTCGACATAAACCATAGCATCGACCTTCACCATCGCCCACGAAAACCAAATGCTCTAAACAACGTCCATCTCGTGCTTAACAATAAACTTACCTTCCGTGACAACACTTGCCCCGAGGCTCTTTACCACTCGCACGTGGGGGGTAGTGAGTTGGTGGGCACGTGGCTAGGGACCAAGCGGGCCTTAACTACCCCCCTCCCACTTGTCCCGGTGATTGGACACCCCAGCGAGGAATTTATTTTATAATTATTTATTTCTTTTAAAATTTGATATAAAATTATATTAAGTTAGACTCTAAATATCTTATTTATCATTGAAAGTAACTGAAATATTTTTACACATTACATTGTAATATTCACAACAAATCGAGTTGTCAACATTAATAAATTTAATGTTTTAGAATGTTTTAAATTAAGACTAACTTAACATATTTATTCATAAATTTTATATTAACATCATATATCAAGTTACACCACTGATATGTTATCATAGACATTAAGAGAATCTGTCTTAAATCCATTGAGAGAGAACAAAAGGCAGGGGTATCTTGGCCAACACCAAAATAGAGAAAATGAACAAGATGACAAAAATGAAAACTATAGCAGAGCATAACAACAACCTACCACAAACAATGTGCCACTAGAAAAATAACAAAAGACAGTAGTTTGGAGGGGTTGTTACATTAGCAACATATATTCTGTTGACTGTTGTCGTGCTTGTTTCTTCCAGCATGAGCAGTATCTGATTCATGGAAGCCGCATTATCTGATTCATGGAAGCCGAGTGGGTCGTGAAGATGGAGCGTAAGTGTTGAACTGAATGTTGCTGGAAGAATAGCTTGAAAATTGGAAGCTAACGTTGAATGCTTGACTGTAACAGACTTGAGATATTTCATTAACGAACAAACAGACTTAAGATATTTCATTAAAAATAACATCTCGGAGGTACGCAGATCGAAACCCATAAATACGAGAACAGAAGCAGAATTTTCACAAAATATCTTGCTGACTTACACGACCAACCTCTCGAGAATCAAGCCTCTAATTGCAGCGTTGTATTGAAAGTAACAAAAATATTCTTTGGAGTAGATGCTCTCGACTTTGGTGTAGTTCTTTAAAGCATGCACAATACATTTTACCTCAATTATATCAGCGCTCTGCTAGTCGAAATGATCCAAAAGGAAATGTTCCTTAGTGGTGTGGTATTGGCGACGACCTCCTATATCTTGTCATATAGCATTTGTTGTATATTTCACAATACTTGATCTCTTCTTAAGGTTTGCAGGTTCCTTATCCTATTGACACTGAAGACCTCTAAATTGGATATTCATCTGAATTTATGCAAGTAAGAACTTCCTTCGCCATGGTCGGAGAGGAGATCACAACCATTGCAGTTTGCATTTCAAGAGAAACATGAGAGAGGGTTTATTTCATACTGAGAGATTCGTAGGGCTTAGAGTTAGCACCATAAATGATTGAGGTGGTGGATCCAATCAATTGTCTAACATTTGATCTGAGGGCAACATAAATGAATAAGGTGGTGGATCCAATCAATCATCTAACATTTGATCCTTGATTCGAAGAGTGCAGAAATGTACACAGTGGCAGCTGGGTAGATGTTTTCAAAGAGGAACTCTGATTTAAACACATCATTGTTGATAATTTGAATTTAATTTGACTCCTTCTTAAATAAAATACCTCTATACTAGTAATTTGACTTCTAATTCCTCCTTTCAGTCATTCATTCATTAATCTTTAAGATGGATCCCCATTAAGATTCGAAACATGACAAATAGAAAATCCAAATTCCTCTTCATCAATTTGAATTTAATTTGATTCCTATGAAACCTAAACCATGGTGATTGGCTAAACAGCCCTGCCATCGCTTAGAACCATGGTGACCACCTAAACCGAGCCGACATCGGTCAGAAAGTGTTGCAGGAGAATCTTAACAAGTGGCCTATACTCATCCACACTATTGCTTTTAAGAAAATCTCCAAACACTTGGAGCACCTCATCTCTTCTGCTATCCCCTCCTCCCTTATAAAGCGCCGCTACAATATTTAAACCAAAGTACACATGGGATGTCCACAGATATTTGCAACCGACAACAGCAAGTCCCACCAGTCGGACAATAATGCTTACTATATCCAACTCCTCTTGCAGATGCTGCTTGGATTCCCTAAAAAACTCTTCTTCCCCTTCACAAGATGTAACAGCGACTATCGAAGTAATTAAGCAGAGTCCTCGGTTCAGTGGTACGCTAATCAAATAAACTTTCTTCTCTTTTTCTTCTTCATCATGCCCGTTACTGGGTTCTTCACGATCAGCTACAACTGGAGCGTGCAGGTCTTGGAGGCGGGAAACGCAAAGATTTACTACGTTGACGATAATGTCAACGTAATCAAACTCTGAAATGCAGCGAGACTTGTTTTTAAGCCACGCAGCATAGAGAATTGTCATTCCGTTATACAAGTCTTCATTAGATACGTCACAAACATTCTCGCGCCCTCCTAACATATAGAGAGCGATTTGGACAACGCAGGAGCATAAAACCTTACTGTAATCAATGCTGCAGTGGTAAAAAATTCGACGGTAAATTCTTAAAATCATACTCAGCACTTTCACATCGTCGCATTCTGCTGCAAGGTCAGACAGAAAGTGTACAGACGCCCATATAAAATCTTCAGACACCTTCGCCAAATCGCTATCTTTCGAATCGATAACATCCAGGAGGCGCGCCACTTCTTTGCGCACTTCCTTTGCATCATCACATGAAGAGTTGTATTTACGGCATAGGTAAAGTAGCTGATCAGTTATTACTTGGCATAACCATTCGTATCCTCTGATTGAACAGAACATATCCCTATTTTCTGCCCTGTATTGGCAGTAAAGACGAAGAAGATTAAATTTCTGCCACAGGGCCTTCCAGTACTGCTCTTGCTGCAACTCTCTGTTCTTCCACTTTTTAGAATTAATTAGAGATTTGTAGTCTGAAATCAATTCATTCAACAGATTTTTCATATCGCTCTCGCTCACAACTTTAGTATAGTCAGGAATGACCTTTAGGCTTGGGTTGCTAACGATGTAGCCACACATCTGTTCTCTCAACTCCGCCTGCGGAATGGCATCGCTAATGTCGAAGGGCTGGCGGGTGAATGGGTTGAGGGCTTCATGTTTGGCGTCCCAAATAGTCTCTAGAGTCTTGCGGTTGTAGAGAACCTGAGCAGGGTCATTTTTAAGCGGTAGACGAATTGGATCATAAGCGAATTCTTGTACCAGTTGATCAACATACTCTTCCGGTATATTAACACACCCCGAACAATCTTGGGAAATGGCTAGCCCCATTCTTGTTTTTTTTGTGTTTACCTTGTAACGATCAGTGAAATTTGTTTCTTGGCGTTCTAACGAGTAATGTTTCTTTGATTTTTTTTCCCTCGAATCTTTATTTATAACCTAAATGTATCATAAAATTTTATTTATAACCTAAATGTATCATAAAATTTAAGGTGTAGCAAGTGTTAGTGCGTCGGCCTGCGGACTTGGTCACCTTATCCAAAATCAAGTAACAAATGTTGTGTTAAAACAACTAAATTAGAGATAAAGGCCAACTCTGCAAAATCAATAGTTACGAACATTGAAACGCATTTTTATAACGCAAATTTATATCATTTAAGTATATAGGTGGTATATTTATAGGTGGGTATATATTGGAATTGTAGGGGAGTCTCTAAATTAAATTAAATATGAAGATATATCTCATTAAGATTTTTCTTTTACTTTTTACTATTAAGCATTAAATTCACATATTATTACGAGTATGTCTTTTTAATGAGTTAATGAATGCTAGAGTGTAATGTGAGTTCACATAAACATAATAAGTCTCTATTAAAGAAGTAGATTATTCTTTTTACAAGTTGCAAGTACATAAGATCTATCTCTATATTGGTAATTTGACTCCTCATTCAATTTTGGAACATGTAGGAGAATTCACATATTATTACAAGTATGTCTTTTCAATGAGTCAATGAATGCTAGCGTTTAATGGTGAGTTCACATAAACATAATAAGTCTCTATTAAAGAAGTATATTATTCTTTTTACAAGTTGAAAGTACATAAGACCTACATCTATATTGGTAATTTGACTCCTCATTCAATTGGAACATGTAGGAGAATTCACATATTATTACAAGTATGTCTTTTCAATGACTCAATGAATGCTAGAGTCTAATGGTGAGTTCACATAAACATAATAAGTCTCTATTAAAGAAGTAGATTATTCTTTTTACAAGTTGCAAGTACATAAGACCTACCTCTATATTGGTAATTTGACTCCTCATTCAATTGGAACATGTAGGAGTAAATTCACAGATTATTACAAGTATGTCTTTTCAATGAGTCAATGAATGCTAGAGTCTAATGGCGAGTTCGCATAAACATAATAAGTCTCTATTAAAGAAGTATATTATTCTTTTTACAAGTTGAAAGTACATAAGACCTACCTCTATATTGGTAATTTGACTCCTCATTCAATTGGAACATGTAGGAGTAAATTCACATATTATTACATGTCTTTTCAATGAGTCAATGAATGCTAGAGTCTAATGGCGAGTTCACATAAACATAATAAGTCTCTATTAAAGAAGTAGATTATTCTTTTTACAAGTTGCAAGTACATAAGACCTACCTCTATATTGGTAATTTGACTCCTCATTCAATTGGAACATGCAACAATATGTTGGTAAAGCATTCAAGAGAATGGCCATTGTGGGACACTAGTACCCTATAGTTTTCATATATTGTCATGACCATGCTATGACCAGTATGATGGTTTTGAGGCGGAGATATGCCTTGGTTTTTGGACCTTCCGATGCAAGGAAACCTTACCAAAGGATGGATCACCTGGGATAGGGGATTTTGGAAGGTGAGTGACTGCACGGAAGTGGGTGACCGGATTTCCCAAGGGATTGTCTAGCAGAGAAGGGAAGGTCGAGGATGGAAATTTTTTGGTAATTAGAATTTCCAGATGGAATCAGATGCACAATGGGAGTGTGCCCTCGAACAATGATCTAGTAACTATTCACTGAGGGAACAAGTAGTGCAAGGATCATAGCATTGGACATTGGATGTGAGTTTTACTTTGCCAATGGACTATAGACTTCCTGGGAAGGAGGTGAATCTGGGTATTACTTTGAGGGTGGAGGTGTAAGCCTCTAGATTCCCTTGTTGTTGATGTGGGCATCGTATCCTTTTATTTTTTGGTTGAGCAAATGTGCATATGTGTATATGTTTATATTATTGTAAATACTGTATCGAGCTAGATTTATAAAGCTCCATAAACAGTATCATTATTTGATGGTTAAAGAAAATGTTCAATAGTATATGTGATTGTTATTGTAAATATCGCAATGAATTGTGTTATAAAGCTCCAGTAAACTGTATGATTGTCATGTTTTCAGCAGGTTGTTCATTGTAAATACTGCAACGAGCTGAGTTATAAAGCTCCATGGGCAATATGTTTTTCTTTTCAATGGTCTTACTGGTTATAGGTGTCATTTAACACTAAGGACAATGTTCCCCTAAGGGGGAAGGGTTTGTAATAGCTTCGGGTTAAAAGTTCATGTAATAAAGTTAATAAAGGAAAAATAATACCAAAGTCATGGGACATGTATTCCAAGTTGAATGTTGGGAAAAATATCCTATTGGGAATCACTTGTTGTGTATTATGGCTAAGGGTAAATTGGTAAAGGAAATGGAAAAGGCTTTGGAAAGAAAAGAGGTATTTTGGCTTTTTTATTTATGAAAATATAGGAAATTAGGATAAAATGAAGGTGAAAGGTCACATGTTGCATGTGAGGAGGAAATTGAAGAAAATAGAGGCCTCAATGATAAGAAGGCTTTTGAGGATCAATTCACAACTTTTTGTCAAAAAAATTTTGGAATTAGTCTTAGAGAGGAGAAGAGAACCAAGAGGAGAAGGAAAAGAAGCAAGCAAAGGAAGGACAAGGAAGGAAAAGGAAAGAAAGGATCAACCAAGGATAGGTTATAAAAATGATAGATGCATAAAGAGGTTGGTTTCAGTGAAGAAGCGGATCTGAAGTATGTTCCATATTTCTGAATTAGAGTTTTGTTGGAGGACATAAAATTAAGCAGATCAGATTTTGCAGAGTAGAGTTTCCCTGGAGTGATGGAGTAGAGTTTATGTTCTTGGGTGGTTATACTATTATAGATTTGATGCATGGATTTGAGCCATTATTTTGCTGGAGTAGAGAGCATAACTTTGGTGGTGTTTTGATTGTTTTGTTGATGGTACCTCATTGTTATAGATTGTATTATAGAGTTGAGTCTAGTTGGGAAGAGCGCCTTGGATCCAATGTGAAAATATAGGAAATTAGGTTTTCATAGAGTAGAGGAGCAGTTATTTCATGAGATTGGTTTAGAGATTCCATAATGTTGGTGAAAGGAACAATTTCTCCATCTAATCAGAGTTGGATAGTCCAATAGGAGTTGGGCCAGGATTGTTGATTGTGGTGGCTTTCAACGGATAGTTGTTCATAGATCCATGTGAGAATATAGCCTTCCAATCTAATTAGTAGAATAAAGTCTCTCAGCTGATGGGTGCTAGGCAATAGTATATGAGGTCGAGTATTTTGGTTGATGGGAGTCAGCTATCTATGTAAATGAAAAATTTCTTGACATAATAGAAATTTAGAGAAGCACAACAACAGCAAGGGTGGTTTTTCTCTCGGAAGGGTTTCCACATAAAATATTATGTCTCATATGTGTGAGGTTGTGTTGTTTAATCTTTCTCTCATTATTGTTCTGGTTTAGTTGCACATGTTTTTATATGCTTGTGGTTTAATCTACTAATGTGATGCTAATCAGTTAATGCATGAACCAATTGATAAGTTAAATTTGGTAAAATTGTATATTGGTCACACTACTGATTCACCCCCCCCCCCCCCTTTAAGTAGTGCTCAAGGTTTCCAGCAATTGGTATCAAAGGAGGGATCTCAGTTGCAGCTCGATCGCTGGAGAGTATATCTGGGGTTTGCTGGAAGAAATTTGTAATTTTTTTTTTCAGAGTGAACTCCTAAGGAATACTTATCCTTACTGCTACAAATTTCAAGGTATGGAAAGAAAGTTCGAAGCATAATTTTTTTTCTTTTGGTTCTAACCCGATTTGTGAAGGATATGATGATGAATTGCCTTCATCTAAAGAAATGAAGAAAAATGGTGAATAAATGCATATCATCTTAGAGAATCTCCATAGTGCATACTTAGAGAAAATTGGAGATTTAAAATATTCCAAGGAGGTTTGGGACAGATTGCATATGTTAAATGGAGCAAGCTGGAGAAGTAGTGATGAAGAGTTTGAGAAGAGTAGAAAACAGAAGAAGAATAAAATGAGATCTAATAAGAACAAATCTACAGTTGAACCAACTGTTCAAGAGGACAAAATATCTGAAGGTATGAGTCGCATTGATTTACTTTCAAGCTATATTTTTTATAGTATTGGTGATCATAATTCAGATATGGTTAGTGAAATAGATGATGGTCATAGCTTCATGCTTCTTAAGGCTATATATGAATCTGTAATGGTTGTTATTGAATATTTTTCAAGTGAAATTGGTAGACTAATAGATGTGTGTAAGGATCATGAGAAGAAATTGCATATTGGTGATGAAAAGGAGAAATATCTCAAGGAAGAGATCACTACCTTGAGGGCACAACTAGAAGAATAGAAAAGAATTGAAGAAGTCAATTGCAAGAAGCATAAAGATAGGAAGGATTATGCTAAAGAACTTGAAAGTGTAATTGAAAAATTAAGGAAGCAACTTGAAGAAAAATACCAGCAATTGGAGCAAGTAAAGAGCATCATAGCAATGAAACAATATGGTAGCAATGTTCAAAAGGAAGAGACAATCTTACATCCACGGAAGAATAATAAAGCAAAACCAAAGAATCATGCAACAAATAATGTGACCAACAATAACAATAATAAAGTAGGGAGAAAACAAATCCAACAATAGAAAAGAAGAAAACGAAAAGGAAATTTCATGTCTAGAAGATCATTTGCTCCTATGGTTGAAGGTAGCAATTTTAAAAGGAGTCAAAACTCCTTTGTGCCCTTGATGGATGACATTGAGTGTGTCAATTGCCATAATTTTGGACATGTGGCAACTGCTTGTAGGAGGAGAATGAACACATCTATGCAACAATACGATTAGCCAAGTAGAGGATCCACTTTCAGGTATACACATTCATTTAATCAATATTGTTTTGTGTGTAACTTGTTCGGCCATAAGGCCATTGATTGAAAATATAACACGAGGAGTTGGAGGTATGACATGAGAAGCCAAATATCAGATCCTTTAGCTTCATATCTTTGCTACGTAGAGTGTTATGTGTGTCACAACTTTTTGCACATGGCCTAAGATTGTAAGATGCATAAATACTTTAGGCCATTTGTTCAACAACAGCATAATGCACCACCAAGGAATCATCCAAGGAACACGTGGAAGAAGGAGCAACAAATAGGAAGATGTGGCATTGTACTTTGTTCGTGTGATGAGGATGACGTTGGTACATTGATATAGGATGCTCACACCATATGTCAGGAGATAGGAGGAAATTTCACTTCCTAAAGAGAACTAATACTAGTTGTATTTGTTTTGAAGGAAATGAAACCATAATAGTATTGGGAAGTGGTAAAGCCAATATTGGTGAGAAAAGGACCAATGTAGATGATGTTTGGATCATTGAATGCCTAAAGCATAATATCTTGAGTGTGAGCCAAAGGGTTGATGGAGGTAAGGAAGTGGTTTTCAACTCCAAAGGTTGCATCATCCAAAAATAAGGATCAATAGAGTGATTGCTAAGGGAGTCAAGACACCAAATAATGTGTATGTGTTGAAGGGAAGAGTGAGTAGAAAGAGGAGACCAAGGGAGTAACCTTCCTCATCTAATTATGACTACAAGAGATCAACTCCCAATGTAGTCCATTCTTACATGTTATATCTACTTGATTGCAAAGGTATATATGAGGCTGGTATTATCTCAGGGGGAATGTTAGCAATTAGATAAGTACCTGAAGCAAAGTTGGAAAAACCCATGAGGAAGGAGGCCTAAGAAGTACTAACACAACTTAGCAGTGAGGAACAGAGTGGTGAGAATGTTTCCCATGCCTTGAAAAAGAGTGTTCTAACGCAGGACATAAGAGTAGGGGGAGAGTTACTTTGTTTTTGATGATTTTCTGCAGATTATGCATGCATCTCATATGCTAATTCTAGGGTTTCAAGGCTTGTTCTTCATACTTTTATTTATTTTCACTCATATTTGTGTAGATGATATACTTATTGTTATGAGTGGAAAAACATGTTATCTCATCCTTGTTGCAACTTTTGTTGATCATTTTCAGCTACCCTAGCATGAGATATTGTGGCATGACATGCATACGTTAGCTTGAGACATTGATCAACCATGTATAGGTTGTTACATGCATATTATTATAACCATGTATTTGTTATTGATGCATATTTCTATGATTGGTTGAAGGTACAATAATTAGTAGAATGAGTCATGATGATGAAATTCATGTTTTGGGGGAGTCTCATGAGTTCATGTTGCAACCATATATATGGGCTAATGAATGTAACAATCATGTCATGTTTTTTCTTTTTCATTGGTACATAGGAGATGGCCTTACACGCCATCGAGTGATCCTATCAAGAGGATCCCTCCACCCATTCATTTGGCGATGAACCTCTCACCATCCTATACCTACAAGAGGAACGACAACCACCTGAAAGACTCCTCGACAGGCCCCCTCCTCACATCGACCATTGCGTACTCTGTGCTGAGCTTGACCATTTCATCATTGATTGCCCAGCTTTGGAAATGTTCCAGCGATGGTACCCAGTTCATACAGTATATCTCAATAACATGGACATCCAGTATTCATGTCAGATATGTGGTGACAATCACCCGGTGCGCCATTGTCGTTATATACCTAGATTCCGCACAACACTAACTTGTGTGCGATAAAACATAGTCTACCTCTCCCTAGAAGATGGTTCTGAAGCGGAATATACGAACAGCTCGACAACCCACAACAATGTGACGAGTAGATCCATCCTCTTTCTGTCAGCTGAAAAGCAACCAATCAAGTAACCCTTAGTTACCCCCAACTGCTCTCTACAAAATATACCAACATGCGCGTTATGTAAAATTCCCAATCATGTGGTCACCACTTGCCTTGATTTAGCAGCGTTATGACGCTGGCACCCTGCCAGACCACAAACTGAGCACAACGAGTCCCTAATATCTAGGCTATTTTTCCTAGTATGTTAAGGAAATCATTGTGGATAGCGTTGTACCTATATCCTAAGAGTATGTCCCTTCATTGATATAATTCATACAATAGAGAAGAAACGGGACGATCTCCTCAAACGATATTGAAAGTAGATCACCTCCAGGCCAGCAACCCCACACCCACATCAGCGTAATGGGCAAACTGGAATGGCGCACAAACCAAGCATGACCCAGGCCCAACTTAGGATAGCATGTAGACTATGCGACCTGATTGGCCACAAGGTCAATCAATGTAAAGAACTAAAGCATCTTGCCAACATTTTTCGAGTAGTTTTGTATATCCCACAGAGACTTCTCTCTAACCAAGAGAAAATCATGCACATTTATTGTTGTATTTTTTCACACTTCCATCATACAATTAAATGTGATCATCTCTCGAATCTTAAAGCGGAAAGAGCAGCGTTAATTCTACACTTCCCAAAAGAGCTAGACATGCCCATGCCAAAAACTCAGAAACGGAAGCAGAAGACCTCATCTTCTACAACAAATCCTTTCCAAGCGTCCACATCTAGGATGAAGAGTAGTGTTGATTCCCACACAATCTACTCAGTTGGCACAGTGGTACCATGCATCATTTGCACTAGCCATAACCACGAACCAGAGGCATGCCCACTAATGGAAACATTCAGGCACCTCTGCACCCGACACAATTTCAACCGGCAGAAAATTTACCATCCCAACGTGGGTCCCAGCCATGCGCTCATGCAAGCTCCCATCACGGAAATTCACCCCAAGCCACCATACAACTACCAGGTACAAGGGAACCTAATTGCCTCATCCTCTTGAGTTACTACGCATGTTAATTACTGAATACGGTTTGATCGAGTCTTTGGCCCAAGGTCACCTAGGTAGCAGTAATCTGTAACACTGTGATCAGCACTCCATAATGCCCAAAGGCGGTGCCACACATTCACACCCCTGAAAAAATAATTTTTTAGCACCGACAGGTATGCCCTCTCCCATATTATTTTTAAAATAACATGTATTTCAATAATATTTGGATAAATAAGATTATTTCACTTGGGGTAGTTGTTTTTGCAGGTAGTATGCAAACCAGCCACAGCTCCATCCCCTGAAAGTTCCAGAGCAGGTATCATTCTACCCCCAGCATGATAGAGTCCCAGAAAAACTCTGCATATCCTGACATCATTTCTCCATCAGAAATCAACCATAGGTTCCACACACTCGACCATGATTATCATCACCTCACCTCGCACATGATAAGAATCCTCATTGGTCAGTAGAGCCTCCCCTCCATGGCGCTCGTCACCCACATTAGATCATATATCACAGCAAAATTGGCACCATGGCCATACGACCATAGTCTATGAAGCATCTCATGCCCATTCAGTCATCATGCGTAAGGTCAAGTTTTACCATATGATATAAAACCCCTTTCCTGGACCACCAGGTTGTACAAACAAATCTAAAAGCGCACTAATGCGCTTCGCATTTATCCCACCATACCTCCATCAGCATAACCCATCTGTGATACTTTTTCATCCGCTTCATAAGCCTCACACATGAGACCAACCAATGGGGCCCCCACCCTCATAAAAACACCTTCCTCACATCGTAAGTGAGAGAACACTTTCACGTTTTGGGGCACCCATATTTGTGTTTTGTACAAACCAAACCCCATTATTTTTATTCTTTTGGTAAGTGTACAAAGACCACAAATGGTGCACTATGTCCCCCACCCACTCATTCATTTTTTCTCCCATGGCAGCAGTCCCTCGTCACCCTTGGTCGGAGTATCACACCCACAGCCAAAAGCAACCATGACATTCATGTAGGTTTTAACCCAGAACAGAAATTATCTACACACGAATCTTATAACAGAAAATAAACAATAGCGAGAGCATAAAACATAAAACAGATAAACAAAGAGATTTTCTCTTGGATCCCAAATCGGGACGACCAGCTTGATTTTTCATTATATTCCTTTTAGTGTTACAACACATATATATATACATGCCGAAGCATACATAAACCCCAATCCATTAACCTTGGATTAGAACATAACCGTAATTCCCTTGACCGGATCTACAAAATACCAGGGGCCGAAAACCATCGTACCCCAAAACCATGTGCAAACTCATGCACAAAACATGGGTGGGTCCGCCTATGAGTGGGTCCTAGAGCACAAAGCAAATTTGTGGAGGCATTGCCTGAACCCAGGCAGTGTTTGCTTCGCCCCTCGTGACCCCCCAGCTACGCCCGACGCAACATACAACGCGTGGGGCTAATCGTGGAAAGAATATAACACATACCCAACATTCTCCCACTTGTTGTTTTCTTTCCATGGGGGGCCACAGGAGAGCTTAGTCATTTGGCCAATTCTTCAACACCCATTGTTTCTCTACACCAAGAGAACTTCTGAGTGCTCACAGACTTCGTCAATGCATCCGCAACATTCTTCAAAGTGTCCACCTTTACCAACAACACCCGTTTAGCCTCAACCATATCTCTAACAAAGTGATATTGAACATCAATGTGCTTTGTCTTTGAATGATAAGCAGGGTTCTTAGCCAAGAAAATTGCACTTTGGCTATCACAGTCTATCCTTATAGCTTGCTGTACCAACCCCATACTTGAACACAATCTCTGCAACCAAACTACTTCCTTGCTTGCATGAGTGGCTGCTATGTATTCTGCCTCTGTAGTTGAAAGAGACACTACAGACTGTCTTTTACTCATCCAACTGACTGCGCCTCCAAATAGGTTAAACACATACCCACTTGTAGATCTTCTTTGGTCCAGATCTCCAGCCCAGTCTGCATCAACAAAACCATGAATGTCCAACATTCTTTCCAATCCTTGTCTTCCCTGGTAGCACAAGCCATAATCACTAGTGCCACATAAATATCTGAAAACCCGCTTCACTGTTGTCCAATGTTCCTTCCCTGGGTTTGACATAAACCTGCTCAATACCCCCACTGCATGTGCAATGTCTGGTCTAGTACAGACCATTGCATACATCAGACTACCCACTGCACTTGCATATGGAACACGGGACATATCCTCCTCTTCTTCTTGTGTCTTGGGACACTGTTCAACAGACAAATTTCTTATTAATGTGCATGAATAGGAACATCCACCGGTTTACTATCCTACATATTGAACCTCTGGAATATAGTCTCGACATACTTCCTCTAGTTTAACCAGCACTTCCTCTTTGCTCGATCTCTCTCTTAATTT
Organism: Pinus albicaulis; assembly: GCA_034641835.2. Classification (NCBI taxonomy): domain Eukaryota; kingdom Viridiplantae; phylum Streptophyta; class Pinopsida; order Pinales; family Pinaceae; genus Pinus; species Pinus albicaulis. The sequence continues at coordinate 358,437,951 of CM076571.1, read as the reverse complement.
CCATGCCCAAAATATAGTTTGCAGCACCAAGATCCTTCATGTCGAATTTGGAGAACAGTTGGGTCTTCAAATCTTGGATAATTTCTTTGTCATTTCCAATCAACAACATATCATCCACATATAAGACCAAATAAATAACACGGCCACCAATTAATTTAAAATAAACACAGTGATCCTCCTTGCTTCTGGTGAAGCCAAGTCCCCGTATATAGGTATCAAATTTCTGATACCACATCCTTGGTGACTGTTTTAACCCATACAAAGACTTCTTCAACTTGCATACTAGTTCTTTCTTACCCTTCACCATAAAGCCTTCAGGTTGCTTCATGTAGATCTCCTCTTCTAGATCCCCGTGAAGAAATGTTGTCTTCACATCCATCTGCTCTATCTCAAAATCAAATGCAGCAGCAACAGATAAAATTAATCTAACAGAAGTAACCTTGGCAACAGGAGAAAAAATATCACCAAAATCAATTCCCGGCACTTGGGAATAACCTTTTGCTACCAACTGAGCTTTGTATTTCTCCACCTGCCTTCTACATTCATCTTCTTCTTAAACACCCATTTGCTCCCAATGGGCTTCCTTTCTTTCACCCAACCTAACCGCATCCCATGCCTCATTTTTGTGCAAGGATGCCATTTCATCAACCATGCCCTCCTTCCATATTTTTCCATCCTCTGAATCTACTGCCTCCCTGACAGTTCTGGGTTCATCATCAGTTATAGTTAAGGCAAAACTTGAACAGAAAGCAGATGGACTATACCTTTCTGGTTGCCTTTTTTCCCGAACTGATCTTCTCAAAGATGGAGTTTGTGGCTCTTCATCTTCTGAGTCTTCTTCTGTTGTAGAGTCCGATTCATCCTCCTTTAGCTCAAACTCTATCTTCTCAGGTTCCTTTGGTAGGACTTCATGTTTAACAACATCTTTCACTTCTCTAAACACCACATCTCGGCTGTACACAACCTTCCTTGTTTCTGGGTTCCAAAGCTTGTAACCCTTTAAACCATCCTTATACCCATTAAAGATGCACCTTTCAGATTTATTATCCAACTTGGTCCTTTTCTCCTTTGGAACATGTACATATGCATCACATCCAAATACCCTTAGATGTGAAAGAGAGGGTTTCTTACCAGTCCATACCTCATGTGGAGTCTTATCCTCCAACGCCGATGAAGGTGATCTATTAACTAAGTAACATGCAGTCTCCACTGCCTCTGCCTAGAATTCTTGTCCTAACCCGGTACCACTGAGCATGCTTCTTTCCTTTTCCATCAGCATTCTATTCATTCTTTCTGCAACTCCATTTTTTTGAGGTGTGTATGGAGTAGTCTTCTGCCGTGCTATACCACACTTCTTACATAAATCTTCAAATTCCTTCTTGCAGAACTCCCCACCATTATCTGTCCTTAGAGCCTTTATCTTCTTCTCTGTCTGGTTTTCCACCAGAGCCTTAAATTATTTAAATTTTTCAAAGACTTCAGATTTATTCCTCAAGAAATATATCCATGTATTCCTTGAGAAGTCATCTATGAATGAAACATAGTACACAGATTTTCCCAGTGATGGAACTGACACAGGTCCAAACACATCACTGTGCACAAGTTCTAATATCTTGTTCGCCCTCTTAGCACCAGAAGGAAAACTCACCCGATTCTGCTTCCCATATACACAATGTTCACACAAATCGAAATCCAGAGAGAAATTAGACATACCTTCTACCATACCATTTCTATGTAGTATTCGAAGGCCCTTCTCTCCAATATGTCCAAGCCTTTGATGCCATAGCATGGTCTTTTCTCCAGAGACAACTAGGCTTTCTGCTCCACTTTTAGGAACCACATAACTATTACACCCATCAATAACAGTGCTACCTTGTAGCTTGTACAGAGTTCCAGTCCAAACTCCTCGCATTAATACTAGTGCTCCCCGAACCATCTTGCAGGCATCTTTCTCGAACACTGTTTTTACACCTGTATCATCCATCTTGCTTACAGAAATCAGATTTCTGGCCAATGCAGGAATATGCAAAACACCAGGAAGTGTTCTAATCCTTCCACCTTGTAGCTTCAGCTTGACCTTTCCACGTCCGATGATTTTGGCCTTCCTATCATCCCCTAAGAAGACATCACCATCATATTTCTCATACTCGCAGAACCACTCCCTATGGGGAGTGAAGTGAAAGGATGCACTTGATTCAATCAACCATGACTCATGATATACATGTGTATTTGAAGAAGAAGCCAAATACACATCCCCACCTTCATCCAAGGTGGTTTTTGCCTCTGCAGAAGGAGCATCATCAGATCCCTTTCCTTTCTAAGGAGCTTTAGATCTGCAGTCCTTTTTGTAGTGCCCTTCCTTTCCGCATTTCCAACACACTTTTACAAACTTTCCAAGAGATTTAGACCTCCCTCTAGATTTAGATCTCCCACACTTTATTTTTCCTTTTAATCTTCATGGATATGGTCTCATTCTGTTTCCATACTTTCACCATTTCCAGCATGCTCAGAGCAATGTCATCAAAATTCAAGGTAGTTGTATTGCTACCTATTGCAATAACTAGACTGTCCCACAAATATGGTAGAGAACAAAAAAAACTGATGCACTTATCTTCATCCGAGATTTTAATATCAAGAGATGACAATTGACTTACCACAGTATTGAAGGCGTTTAGATGCTCTGTCACCGAGTCTCCATCCTTCATCCTCAGGTTATATAGCTTTTTCTGCAGGAACAACTTATTCACCAGAGACTTAGAGTGGTACAAAGTCCCAAGTTTTTCCCACAAATTTTCTGCCATATTTCCATAGATCCCAATAATTTATCAAGACCTAGAGGACACAACCGTATTGTAGTTCGAGTCCCATCCAGCTTTCTTCCACACTATAGCAGACATTGCCTAAAAGTATTTAGAGTATCTGGATTCACTACACCCTTCTCATCATTCAATAATGGCATTTTCCATCTTTAGCTCACACTGTACCCACTGTCTTTGATCATTTTTCCGCTGTCACATTCTTCCACCGTAGCACCCATTCCGCAGATCTCCACCGAATGTATTCACCTCGTGCCCAAGCAAAAAACCCTCAACAACAAAGGCGTCCCCTTGAAGTCGAAACAGCTCCGATACCAAATGTAGGTTTTAACCCTAAACAGAAATTATCTACACACGAATCTTATAACAGAAAATAAACAATAGCGAGAGCATAAAACATAAAACAGATAAACACAGAGATTTTCCCCTGGATCCCAAATCGGGATGACCAACTTGATTTTTTATTATATTCCTTTTAGTGTTACAACACATATATATACATGCCGAAGCATACATAAACCCCAATCCATTAACCCTGGATTAGAACATAACCGTAGTTCCTTTGACCGGATCTACAAAATACCAAAAATAAAAACGCCATCATACTCCTTAAAACTATGTGCAAATCATGCATTAACATGGTATCCACAGGAACCGCACATCAAAAAGATGACTACCATCATTCTAAATGGTGGGGGTTTCCCTATTAAAATGGAATGACAGCGTGGGGAAGATATGTGGAAGGGAAGAACAAGACACTGCATCAACGCTGAGACACCTTCCTGAATTCTACCCACGACAATGGATTTTCCACTGGACAGTTGGTTACATCACGAGCCACCGTTTTTTATATACTCTAACCTTGAAAGCCATCAATCCCCATCATAGGTTTCCTTTTATCTGCTGTCCTTGCCATCATGTCTATGTTAAATCCATCACATCCAGGATCCTGATCCTCCATATCAGTGACACCCTTGTTCGGTTGAGGCTTCCTTCTTGTCAACATCAACACCTCTTTTCCAAAAAGGAAGCGGTACCTTCGATCACCCCTCTCCACAACAGGAACATCCTCGGGTGGCACTGTGGGAGACATCATTGCCCACAGATGTCATCTCTCCTCGCAACATTCAACTACAACATAAGATTTCATGTCAAGATGGTATCTGTTAGTCATCAGAAATTTTTTCTTTTTGTAGATGACTAAATACTTATCCTAGATTTCTAAAAAAAAATTCATGAATATTGTGAGTTTTAGAAATCTCACTGCCTTCATTATCCTTAGGATAATTTTTTCATTGTTTCGCTACTCTACCATGTCATGGTCCGCCTACCACTCCCAGAAGACCCATCATGGGCTCATGCCACTCATCTCGATCAAGTTTTTCTACCTATGACCTCAGTGCTCTATTTTTCCTTGCCTAACCCTTCCATTTCCACCTAGGATTTCCAAGTAGCCTAAATTTTCCCCCTATTCACCAAAGGCCTCAAGCATTGGTGGTCTTAAGCTACCTCTCTAGGCTCTTTAGATAATTCAAAATTAGTAGTTTTGGTCTGCAATTCATAAAGTTTGTCAAAATATCTATTTTACACCTAAAGACCCCAAATCAACTTTTCAGCCAAAGGCCAAGTCCAAAGAGCCTCCCACTAGGTAATTAAGGTTTCACAGGTTGTAGGGTTTTCTTAGATGTTCTAAATCACTGTTTTTCATGTGCCAAGAAGATGAATCAAATGAGAAAGAAGGTCAGCACATGATTGTCCAAATTAGATCAAAAAGACCTTCAAGAAGGATTGCTTTGCCAAAGACAGCATTCTGCAAAGGATAACTGTGCATCTTAAACATTTCTGTAGGAATGATTGAGATAGCTATCATACAAAGAAATTGGTAAGGTAAAGGGCATGCTTCTCATTACAGATATACTCAAGCAAATGGAAAAGGGAGCAGCCTATGTTCAAGGGAAAATCAGGGTTTCTAGGGTTGATTGGCCAATTAGTGTTACCAAGCAAGGAGCCAATGCAGAAGACCACATGGATACAGGCACACCAGCACAACCAAGCATGAAATGAAGATTTTTTAGAAATAATTGATGAAGAAGGAGAAAAGGTGAGGTGAACTGGACAGAAATGAGTGAACTTTAAAGGGCTATAGAGGTAACCAACAAACAAATGATGATCTTACAGAAAATGAAGAACAAACTAAGAGCCCTAGAGACAGTCAAAACAATGAAAATCTTGGTCAAAATAGAGATAAAAGAAAAGATGAAGAGGGTTGTTCAAATGAAGAATATGAGCACAAACATATGAAGAAGATAAAAAGAGACCTTGGCCTACACACTATACCTTGAAAAACAAACTCACTAGTGCCAAGCTCAAAGAGGCCCTCATTGAAATTCAAAAACACTAAAAAGAGGAAAGGACCAAGTAAACCTTGAAATATTGCTCAATATTTTCTACAGGCTTCTTAAACCCCATGAGGGAGACATCCACCAAATTTGAAGAAATTTTGACAAATTTTGGTTTTTTGTTAATTTGGGGGCCTATAAGTGCAGCACCCTTGGCGCTATGCTTTTTACTCAAGCATCCTCAAAGGGAAAACTTTACATTTTTGGATTTATCATGCCTAGTACACTATTCTCACGAAATTTCAGAGCATTTGGAGCATTTTTGACCCCTCAAAAGGTCAAAAAACACCTCAGTTTCTACCTTTCTGCCTCATTTTCAGGCTTGGCGTTGTGCTTAGAGAAGTGTTGGGAATTTGAATTTTTGTATAGGTTATAGAGGTTCAATTAGAAAACCAAAGGTATATTTTGAAAGTGGACTCATTAGGCTTTCCAACGGGCCATCACGGAGAAAAATACGACATTGGGAAGGTCACCAAAACTTGGATGCAAGTGGACCACTTTTCTCCCTGTGAAGGCGCTGCGCTTACAGACAGCACTGTGCGTTTTTGGCCAAAAGTCAACAAAACACACTCATTTATTGCAAAATCAAATTTTAGTGTTTTTTGAGGCAAATCACTCTAGAATTAGGTGCTAGGAGTTATTTTGGAATTTATTTCATAGGATATTTTCTGTGTTAAGTCCCTATATTAATAGTGTAGCCCCTTATTATGTTAGTGTATCCCCCCTTATTGTTATTATTATACCCCTGTAACCCCCATATTGTTATTATTGTGCCCTTAAATTATTATTGTTAGGTCGGCTAGGATTACATTGTGGCCCACTAGGATTAGATTATGGCCACATGGACTCCTATATATAGAAAGGAGGTTTTGTAAATTGTATCATCCAAGAATTGTTCATTTATGTAATGTATTGGAGGTTTCCCCCTCGAAGTGGCTCATTTCTAAGGTGTTGATATCTCTTTTCTTCTCTTTTTGGAGCTGGTTACACAACATTTGGTATCAGAGCTTTGGATTCTAGGGTTTCGTTGCTCCAAACAGGTCATCGTGGAATTTTCGCTATAACTTTTTTTCTACGAAGCTTCAGAAGCTGAAATTGTTAGGGCGCGAAGCTGCAATCTTGAGGAAGGTGGTCTAAAAATTTCAGATCTTGGTTCGCAATATTTTCGGAGATATGATCTGTGGAAGTTAGGTCTTGTTTCAGGCTCCTAAACAGGTCATCGTGGCATTTGCGCTATAAATTTTTTTCTACGAAGGTTCAAAATCTGAAATTTGTATGGTGTGAAGCTGAAATCCTGAGGAAATTCGTCAAAAACTTTCAGAGCTTTTTTCGCAATATTTTTGGAGATATGATCTGTGGAAGGTAGTGCTTTTTCAGGCTCCTGAATTTTATCTCAAAGAGGTGATCGTGGGAAAAGTTCAATAACTCTCTCTCTGGGCAGTGGATTTGAGTGCCGTAAAAAGTGGTCGCAAGTACACGGACTTTAGTTTCTTGGCTATCAATTTCAGAGACAAAGGATGAAACAGTGACACGTGGAAAGTCATACAAGTTCGCTCTACTGAACCAGTCCATAATTAGGTCATTGTGGGAGATTGGAGACAACTTTGTCTTGGAGAATCCAAATCAGGTCAGACTTGTGGCATTCGAAAGATAATTTAGAGGGCTACTTTGGTACCAAAATTCAGATATTGAAGTGCTGTAATCACAGAGATAATCCAATTTCAATATCGAGCTCCTCAAAAGCAAGAAAAAAGTGTGTATTTTGTTTTCCGAATTGCATAAATCTTGTTTGAAAAATCAGTTTGAAGTGATTCCAAGGGCCTATTGAGCATATATTTCAGTATTGGGTTCTGAGATGCCTCCTAAAAATAATTCAACACCCATTATGCCCTCATAAATCTATACTATGACACATGAAGAGGAAGAATTGCAGTATGAGATATCAAAATTACGGTACCAAGTGCAACAAATTTCGATCTTACGAAGAGCAACCGAAGATGACATAGATGGTTTAAAAGAAGAAATGAAGGCTAAGTTGGATGGTTTGAAGGATCAAATAATAGCTAATATGGATGATAAATTAGTGGAAGATCACATCGAGCATCAACAACAAGTTCTCCAACTCTCAAAGGATAACCTAACTTTGGTACAAAATCTAATGAAACAATAGGAAGATCAACATCACATTGAAAGAAGTTATGAAGTATTCATAGAAAAAAGAACTCAACAAGTACGATCAATTTCAGAGTATCTCAACAAGTGGAAGAACTTTCCTGTAGAAGATTCCACATGGGAGGATGAGAATTTTATACAGAAGCATCAAGAAATAATCAAGCGTTGAGGACAACACTTGTTTGAAGGAGAGGGGCATGTTAAGTCCCTATATTAATAATGTAGTCCCTTATTATGTTAGTGTAGCCCCACTTATTGTTATTTTTGTACCCCTGTAACCCCCATTTTGTTATTATTGTGCCCTTAAATTATTATTGTTAGGTCAGCTAGGATTACATTGTGGCCCACTAGGATTACATTATGGCCCCATGGACTACTATATATAGAAAGGAGGTTTTGTGAATTGTATCATCCAAGAATTGTTCATTTATGTAATGTATTGGAGGTTGCCCCCTCGAAGTGGCTCATTTCTAAGGCGTTGATATCTCTTTTCTTCTCTTTTTGGAGCTGGTTACACAACATTCTGCCTTGGGCCATGCATGGTCTCTTGGGCATTAATGACATTTATGAGTGATTTTGACATTTTCCAACCCTATCTAGGGTTTTTTCCCTCCTTTTCTAAATAAATATATCATGAGGGATTCATTGTAAAACGTTTTCCTTTGATGACTCTTTGGAGAAATCCATATTCTTTTGGAGGTTGAAGAGAAATTAGTGTTTTGGAGCTTCTGAATGGCTTGTTTTGCTTGTTAATGGAGGAGGCTTGCTTGCAGGATCCCTGAGCTTGGTTAATGGTGAAGTGATTCTATTCGGTTATTTTTTTCTCATGTTTCATTATGTTTCCATCTTTCTATGTTGCAATAGAACAAAGGATTTAGACTAACAAATGTTCTTCAAAGGCACCTTAGCTCTATTTGTTCTTCATTTCCTTTATGTTTTCCTCTACTAGGACATTTTAGAGAATTCTTAATTGCTCTCTAGACCCACTAATATTGTTTATTTTATGAATGGTTTAATACAGTAGGTATCAAAGATGATTTATGGCTAGCCCTGCTTGTTTGATGTCGCTAAACGATGTTCTTGAGGTCTCTCTCCAAAGTACCAATAATTAGGTCTGTCAAAGAGGCTATGTTTCGATCATACCCTTTGTCCATGCTTGAATAATTGTTTTTGAGATCTTCATAGCTATGATCAATGATGTTTAGGCATTCCCTCTTATTTGATTAAAGTTATATGTGTATTTTGAATGTTTTCTAACCTTGAAGGTGAAATCACTAGAAGTTAAATGAGTTTCTCGCCTTCTATATTTCATTGGAATGTTTGTCTTGAATGCTTATTTTCTTGAGTTGAATAAAAGAGTTATTGGTTTGCCCTGTCTATTTATTGCTTCTTTATGCTTATTTTATTTAAATCACAACATTTCAAAGAATATTTGGCGTCTACCCCTGATGATGGACTCACTTAGGAAGTCTGAAATGTTGGGTTATTAAAAAACTCAGAAATAGGTTATTCCTCTATTCTAAAAATCTATTTCACCTATATGGATTCTCTTTTTAAGTCCCTTCTTGTTAAAAAGGTACATGTTAAAGGATTCTTGATTTCCCTTTTCCCTACTTTTGTTCACAAACTTGATTTCCATCTCATTTCCCATAAATCTTGAAAATCCATTGACCATGCTAGATTTTCCCTGTGATGCTCTCCGATCCATTACTAAACTTTCCATGACTCTTATAGAATCCATAGCCTAATTACCTGAATATTTCCCCATTCCATCTATTCTACTTGACCATCTTACCCAACCAAAACAATTAAACAAAACCTACACTTAAAAACTAGCCTAAAATCAAACCTTAAAAGCAAACAAATTCACATCCTTGGCAGACAAATAGAGAGAGCCCTCTCTGAGTCCAGGAAGGCTAGGTCCTAGGACTCCAAAGACTGGTATGATGTTACCTTGTGCATTTGGTCTACCAATCTGCTAAATCACGGGACACTAACATAATGGTGATCATGGTGGGACATTCTGAGTAAGTCACAAGCTGAAACATTCTGTATCCATTGATTCATTGCCACCTCATCACCATCATTAACATAATGGTGATCACAGTGGGACCTTCTAACTCAGTGACAAACTAAGTACTCATTAGGACCTCAGAAAATCCATAAACATCCTTAGATTGGTATTCAGTTGTTGATGGTGGAAAATAAGTACATCCTTAAAACATTAACATCCGGCGACTCCACTAGCCTCCAGTGGGCCTACTACTCCACTAAGTTCTCATAGAATCCCCTGGGAATTCATTAAGAAATCCTAATCATGCTGATGGTGGACAAAAAATTTCAAATCTTCCACCTGGCAACTCCACAACCCTCAATATACCAAAAGACTCCACTGGTAGAGAACTCGAGACTGGTTGAAAAGACATAGTTACCCTTTCTGATTAACAAATATGGATCCAAAAATACAAAGGAGATATGCTCCAATGAACAGAGATCATATCTCTGGATTTCCACATAAAATGCCTCAAATAAATTGGATGAAAAACCTACCTATATATCAAGATGAAAAATTTGATGACCCCTTTTTACATCTCATCAAATTTCATATACAAATATAGAGGTTAAAGGTTGAATGGCATGAGGACTGCCTCATGAAAATGTTTATGGCAACTTTAGAGGGTAAGGCAAGAGAATGGTATGAATGGCTAAAAACTGGTAGCTTGTTTTCCTTGAAATATTTCCACAAGGTGTTTTATAAACATTATAAAGGATATTCCTTCTTTATCATTAGCTAAAAATTGTTGTGATCAATCTCAGGATATCATAAAATACCTTATAGATAGTGGTGAAGATTTGGAAAATTTGCACCCTGAAGACCTCTTAGCATCCATCCATGAATTTCATTCTCAGGGTATCTATCATGACAGCCTAGAGGAGTTAGTTGAGGAAGAAAACAATCAAGAAATAGAGGAAAACCCACAGGATCTCTCTGAAGGCACCAGTGATGATTAACCATCTCTTCTAGGTAAGGCTCAAGAAAACATTCAACCTCAAAATCAGCCTTCACTAGAGAAAGATAAATGTTGTAGTCTTATCCAAAAAAAGAGAAAAATGCCTCCTCCTTTAACTAAAGAGGAAATAAATCATATGCTAAACATACAGCCAGCCTCTAAACCTTCACGTGAACAAAAACGTTATGTTCCTTCTCCTACTAATACCATCTACCATAAATCAGAAAGTGAACTTATAGATTTGTTCAAAGAAAAACAATCTGATAATACAGTTTTCTTGATTGGTGACACTACTTATTTTGATGATTTTCCAAAGTTTTATTAGTATGATGACAGTGATGTGCTCCAAACAGAAGCTAACCTTGCAAAGCCATCAGCAGTTGGTTTGTGGGAGGAAGATTTGTTTCATCAACTTGGAAACAATAGTAATCCAATACATACCATCTATGACACTGATGAGGAAAGCCTTGAAAGTTTAGAAGTAAGTGAGGGATCTCTGACTCTTTGCTCTACTTCATTTCAGTTCATCAGAAATAAATTTCATGTAATTGGAAATCAGCAGTCTTTCAGTTTTGATGTTGAGGTTGAAGAGGATGAATAACTTCTTGAGCAAGTTGTCAATGAGAAGCCTTCTCCTGAAATGGTTGAGGAAATCATTTGGACATGGAATCCTCCTTAGCTCCAGATTTGTAGCCAGCAAGTTCCATTGAATTACAAATTGTAGATGAAGGCTTAGAAACGGATAATCACATAAGAGTTGTTGCACTTCTTTCTCGGGAAGAATTTTTGTCAAAGAGTGCCCCTGCTCACCAATATGATGGCCTTCACACAGTTTTCAGTCCACTCCATCAAAACATATCATTTTTGTTAAAGGAAAACATTCCAATATATGATGAGTCTAATAGTGTGATGATCATGAGGAAGAGGTGGAGTGTCTTTCCCAAAAGAGTTCTAATCTCAACAAAGTGGAAGAAGAAGCAGTACTGGATCAATATTATTTCCCAAATTCTATAGGCCAGGTATTATTTCAAGATCCCTTTGCTATTTTTTTAGAAACAATTGAAGAGGGAGTACAATATATCAAGAGCAGTTTGTTCCAAAGTTTAAATAATATGGTAGGCACTACTGTTCAAGAATGAGTGAGGTATAAGTGGCTTTTCTATTATGTCAACACACTCAAAGAGCTAAATAAAAATCACCCATGGAATCATCTGCTTGATTGGTTATGTTGGAAAAGTGAGTTCACCAAATAAATATGTGTATATGTAGGCTAGATTATGATAGATAGGAATGCAAATAAGCTCAGCCTTTTGAGCAGCCAGTTTAGTTTCAGATTGTTTTGTAAAAAATGAAAACACAAAAACAGAGAAAGAAGGAAAAAGAGGGCAGATTTAAAGAAGAGGTACAACCCCATACCCAAAAAATAGTACTACTGAAAATCTGCAAACCTAAATGCCACTACTTTTTCAAAAATAAGATCTTGTTCAGTCACCTAGCCTAATCATGGCTGAACATGCTTTAAATTTGTGTTGATAAGTAGGTAAAAAAAAAATTCTTGTCAAATTATTCAAGCTTGACTTGTCAGAAAGGATAGATTAGGAATGAAAGATATTGGTTCTGCATGCTCAAATCTGAACCAAAGAGAAATATGAGGAAGCTTAACAAATGATCAATCACAGGCCTCATGATTTCTAGTTTTGTTTGTACAAAAATAATGTTTGTGCGCAGCTTGTTCCAATGCCACAGCCCATGGTGAATCAGATTGCCTAATCCTGGTTAAAACCATGTTTTCAATTTCATGTCAATAGCTTAGATAATGAAGTCTGTCATACAGTTTAATCTTGACAGTCAGTTAGTCTAGGTAGAGAATAAAAAGAGTTCACTAACATAATCTAAACCCTTGGAAGTGATAAAGGTAGAAGTATATAGTTTGTTTTTTCTTTCAAAATAAAAGAATTTCAAGGACTTGCCAGTTCAAGGGCACCCAAGGAAAAAAAATTCTAGGCCAAGTAGGCTGGGTACGTAGAGATGAGTTTGAAGTAATCATGTTTTTCAGATTCTTGAGATCATAACTTCAAAAGAAACATCAGCAAATGAAAGAATAAAAATCTGCCCAATGGATGAGGCACTGGTCTTCATAAACCCAGAAATCTGAAATTCTGGACACCTCCTGAAGAGGAGCTGCCCTCCCCAAGTGGGGCCACTGTTAGTCATCAGTAATTTTTTCTTTTTGTAGATGAATAAATACTTATCCTATATTTCTAAAAACAAAATTCATGAATATTGTGAGTATTAGAAATCTCATTGCCTTCATTATCCTTGGGATAAATTTTTCACTATTTCACTACTCTGCCATGTCATGGTTGGCCTACCACTCCCAGAAGACCCATCATGGGCTCATGCCACTCATCTCAATCCATTTTTTCCACCTATGACCTTAGTGCTCTGTTTTGCCTTGCCTAACCCTTTCATTTCCACCTAGGATTGCCAAGTAGCCTAACGTTTCCCCCTATTCATCAAAGGCCTCAACCATTGGTGGTCTCAAGCTACCTCTCTAGGCTCTTTAGATAATTCAAAATCAGTAGTTTTGGGTCTTCAATGCATAAAGTTTTTCAAAAGCTCTATTTTACACCTAAAGACCCCAAGTCAAGTTTTCAGCCAAAGGCCAAGTCCAAAGAGCCTCCCACTAGGTAATTAAGGTTTCACAGGTTGTAGGGTTTTCTTAGATGTTCTAAATCACTGTTTTTCATGTTCCAAGAAGATGAATCAAATGAGAAATAAGTTCAACACATGATTGTCCAAATTAGATCAAAAATACCTTCAAGAAGGATTTCTTTGCCAAAGACATAATTCTGCAAAGGATAACTGTGCATCTTAAACATCTCTGCAGGAATGATTGAGATAGCTATCATACAAAGAAATTGGTAACGTAAAGGGCATGCTTCTCATTATAGATATACTCAAGAAAATGGAAGAGGGAGCAGCCTATGTTAAAGGGAAAATTAGTGTTTCTAGGGCTGATTGGCCAATTAGTGTTACCAAGCAAGGAGCCAATGCAGAAGACCACATGGATAGAGGCACACCAGCACAACCAAGCATGAAATGAAGAATTTTTATAAATCATTGATGAAGAAGTACAAAAGGTGAGGTGAATTGGATAGAAATGAGTGAACTTGAAAGGGCTATAGAGAACTTAGAAGACAACACTAATTATTCTTCTCAAGCAGCCCAAAAACCTAAGGTTTTGGAAATATAGGCAAGGGAAGATGACAATGAAGACAATAGGCCTCCATAATGACAGCAGAAGGTTTGAAAAAGATGTCAGAAGGTGACCTCCATGGTTTTCCAAGGTAACAATGCTTCAATGCATGAAAGGGAGGAAAAAGCATAGAGTATCAGTATGAGGGAGATCAAGCCTTCATTTTCAATCATAGCCCTCTAAATGGTCAAAGGAAATAAGGCATAGGGTTAAGCTTCAAAATGGAAAACCAAGCTAATCATGAGTTTACTGTTGATTAACTGAGGTTTTCAAACTCCAAGAATGAAAAATGGGACAAAAACAATTGTGTCATGGCACCTGCAACAAATCAGAAGTGGCCAAGAGAAGACATAGCAGACATGACTTATAGTCTTTGTCAAAATAGATATATCACTGTCAAAATCAGTAAGAAGGTAAGGAAACATGTTTTCAGGTCACTTACACTCATAAATGTCAAAAGGGATAAAACATATTTTTTATTTTCTTAGTACAGAAAGAGGTTTAACAGTGCCAAAACCCTCAAGGTTAAAGGAGACATCTTCTTTTTTCCAGCAAGCTACCACCAAAGGAAGAAGAGCTACTTTCAAAAGCTTTCAAATCACCTGCAATAAAAGGTCAAAATATATCAGTCAAAATGATAAAGTGACAAAACCTTAGAAAAAGTGGGTTTTCTGATTTTAATTTAGTTTTCCAAGGGTATAAATGCATCTTGTTTATCATTCTTAGCTCATTATACATTTGAGGAGAGCAAAAAAACCCTTCTGGAGAAAACTTCTGAGTTTTTGGACAATTTCTGGGCAAGGTCACTAGCGCTACGCTCAGAGCCTGGCGCTGTGCGTAGAGAGGTCCTCACAGTGCAATTTTTCCATTGGGTTGCGTGTATAGCGAGAGGCGTTGCACTTATAGCCTTGCGCTGCGCAGAGGGAAACCCGACGGGCCCGGCGCTGCGCATAGAGGCCCGGCAGGCCTGCACGCGGGTAGTGCTACGCACAGAAGGCTCAACTCGCCCAAGGCTCGGGCAGTGCTACACACAGAAAGATCGACTCACCCATTTTCTGCCAGTGCTATGCCCAGATAGAGACCCAAAAGGTATTTCCCTGCCTAACGCTGCACCTAGAGGCCAGTAGGCCTGCACGAAGCGTGCATCGCTGCGTGCAGAGGGCCTGACTCGCCCAAGTTTCCTACCCGGCGCTACGCTTATTCCAAAATCCTCAAAACTGCAAATCATTTGCTAAAGGCTCAAGAAAATCAACTCCACCTTACCTCTAAGACCTGCAAGCAAGATTAAAATGATAAAAATGGAAGTAGCAATAAACAGTCAAGTGAAAGTGGGGGTGAAAATGACCATGAGTCAAGCCCAAATGAGGATGAAGGTGAATGATGAATTAAGTCAACAAGAGGCAGGAGACATGGAAACAAAGCAGGGTAATGGCAGTGAAAACAATGATGAAATTAAAAGTAAGAATGGGTCAAGCCAAGGTAAGAAAGGAATCAAAGGTAAGGTAGAAGACATGAAGGTTTATGATGAAAAAGAGGTAAGTGATGAAGAAAGCAGCAACCAAATTAAGAATGGTGAGGATGAAGGTGATAAGGACAACATGGGCACAAATGAGACAGGTAACCAACAAATAGAGGATGATCTTACAAAAAATGAAGAACAAACTAAGAGCCCTAGAGACAGTCAAAACAATGAAAATCTTCGTCAAAACAGAGATAAAATAAAAGATGAAGAGGGTTTTTCAAATCAATAAGATGAGCACAAACATATGAAGAAGATAAAAAGATACCTTGGCCTACACACTATGCCTTGAAAAACAAACTCACTAGTGCCAAGCTCAAAGAGGCCCTCATTGAAATTCAAAAACACTAAAAAGAGGAAAGGACCAAGTAAACCTTGAAATATTGCCTCAATATTTTCTACAGGCTTCTTAAACCCCATGAGAGAGACATCCACCAAATTTGAAGAAATTTTGACAAATTTTGGTTTTTTGTGAATTTGGAGGCCTATAAGCACAACACCCCTAGCGCTACGCTTTTTCCTCAAGCATACTTAGAGGGAAAAATTTACATTTTTGGATTTCTCATGCCTAGTACACTATTCTCACCAAATTTCCAAGCATTTGGGGCATTTTTTACCCCTTAAAAGGTCAAAAAACACCTCATTTTCTACCTTCTTACCTCATTTTCAGGCTTGGCACTGCGCTCAAAGAAGTGTTGGGAATTTGACTTTTTGGTTACAAAGGCTCAATCAGAAAACCAAAGGTATATTTGGAAATTGGACTCATCAGGCTTTCCAATGGTCCATCACGGAGCAAAATACAACATTGGGAAGGTCACCAAAACTTGGTTGTAAGTGGACCAAGTTTCTGCCTGTGAAGGCGTTGTGCTTATAGACAGCATTGTGTGTTTTTGGCCAAAAGTCAACAAAACACACTCATTTATTGCAAAATCATATTTTAGTGTTTTTTGAGGCAAATCACTCTATAATTATGTGCTAGGAGTTATTTTGGCATTTATTTCATAGGATATTTTGTGCCTTGGGCCTTGCATGGTCTCTTGGGCATTAATGACGTTTATGAGTGATTTTGACATTTTCCAACCCTATATAGGGTTTTTTCCCTCATTTTCTAAATAAATAGAGCATGAGGGCTTCATTGTAAAAATTTTGCATTTGATGACTCTTTGGAGCAATACATAGTATTTTGGAGGTTGAAGAGAAATTGGTGTTTTAGAGCTTGTGAATGGCTTGTTTTTCTTGTTAATGGAGGAGGCTTTCTTGCAGGATCCCTGAGCTTGGTTAATGGTGAAGTGCTTCTATTCAATTATTGTTTTATCATGTTTCATTATGTTTCCATCTTTCTATGTTGCAATAGAACAAAGGATTTAGACTAAGAAATTTTTTTCAAAGGCACCTTAGCTCTGTTTGTTCTTCATTTCCTTTATGTTTTCCTCTGCTAGGACATTTTAGAGAATTCTTAATTTCTCTCTAGACCCCATAAACTTGTTTATTTCATGAATGGTTTAATACAGTAGGTATCAAAGATGATTTATGGCTAGCCCTGCTTGTTTGATGTCACTAAACATTGTTCTTGAGGTATCTCTCCAAAGTACCATTAATTAGGTCTGCCAAAGAGGCTATGTTTCGATCATACCCTTTGTCCATGCTTGAATAATTGTTTTGGAGATCTTAATAGCTATGATCAATGATGTTTAGGCGTTCCCTCTTCTTTGATTAAAGCTATATGTGTATCTTGAATGTTTTCTAACCTTGAAGGTGAAATCACTAGAATTTAAATGAGTTTCTCGCCTTCTATATTTCATTGGAATGTTTGTCTTGAATGCTTATTTGCTTGAGTTGAATCAAAGAGTTACTGGTTTTCCCAGTCTATTGATTGCTTCTTTATGCTTATGTTATTTAAGTCCCTTCTTGTTAAAAAGGTACATGGTAAAGGATTCTTGATTGCCGTTTTCCCTACTTTTGTTCACAAACTTGATGTCCATCTCATTTCCCATAAACCTTGAAAATCCATTGACCATGCTATATTTACCCTGTGATGCTCCCCGATCCATTGTTGAACTTTCCGTGACTTTTATAGACTCCATAGCCCAATTACCTGAATATTTCCTAATTCCATCTATTCTACTTGACCATCTTACCCAACCAAAAAAATCAAACAAACCCTACACTTAAAAACTAGCCTAAAATCAAACCCTAAAAGAAAACAAGTTCACATCCTTTGCATACAAATAGGGAGAGCCCTCTCTGAGTCCAGGAAGGCTAGGTCCTAGGACTCCAAAGACTGGTCTGATGTTACCCTGTGCATTTGGTCTACTAATCTGCTAAATCATGAGACACTAATAGTATCGTACCTTACAACCATTGCACTTTGATCAAATTCATCGAAGACCCGTGCCTTTATAAGCATCTCTTTCAACAATGCTTACACGGGAAGGACCCATCCCGCGCCTATGCGTACAATGTGCATTTATATGCCATACCAAATATACGCATAAGGGTATCACTTTCCACCTATTGTCAAAGAAAAATCGCCCATGAGGGCGTCAACAGTCGTTGTCATCAACCAAAAAATCCCTACCATATTAGTGACACGAACAGAATCTGTATTTGTCAAATAGATTTTTTTAACTAGCCAAATCATCACGAGCATGGGACATGCCCGCCTCGTAGAAAATTTTTATATATTGTATTATACCATTTCTTGCAGGGATCCCACAGGACATGGTCACTCTTCGACCCGGTGAAGGGTGTCTCCAATTCCGAGCTACACGCAGGTCTCTCTCTCTCTCTCTCTCTCTCTCTACACAAAGAATACAGAAAAGAAACTATAATGTATTTCGGTTATACAATTCTTCCTAGACCTCACACATTAGGGGGCAACTGTTATCACTAGAAAATCGTACAAGAAAAGGTGACATTATTCAATGTCAAGAAGATGGATTTACAGGGCTGAGAGACATTAGAGAATCTTGAAATATTTAAAAATCTCTAAGGTCTGAGGAAAAATCAAATTGCGTACAAGAGGACTAGTCAAATGTGCCTTTGCGCGCAAAATTCTTCGATAAATGCGTCTTTGCGCCTTTTGCCCAAAAAAGCGCGCATTCCTGGGAGTGGCATAAGTCATTTTCCGGGACCACAAGGCACACTCCAGGACATTGATTCCACCTAAGGACAGCCGCCCAAACCTCCTTAGGATATCAAGGGAGCACACAATGGAATAAATGTGGCACACAATGGAATCACCCTCCTCTCTTAGGTCACCATCTACAATGTACCAAGAGAGGGAAGGAGGATTTGAATTCTCCTATAAAAGGCCACCAAGAGATGAAAAATAGGAGAACACATTGTTATGCTGGCCAGAATTTCCCTAAGAAATACCAGCAGTGTGTGATCCGGAGTAGAGATAGAGGGGAATCAGTTGTTTTCCATCCAACAACTCCAGTCCACCACAGTAGAGAGAGTGAGACTTTGTGCCAAGGCAGGTTGGAAGTAAATACATCCTTGCATCGAGACTTAGAACCCCTAGTTATTAGGGCCCCTTGGAAAGTGGGTTAAATTTTCATCCTCATTCCCTACCAGCACTTAATAAGAGGGGACGTAAGCACTGTTGTTTGGATTATTGAAGTTGTTTGACTCTATTTAGAGCTTTTGTGTTATTTTTTTTAGTTTTAGTTTATTTTTTATGTTTGAATATGCATGCTATTTCTCTATCTAGTATGTTTGTGTTTTAGCATGTTCCACTAACTTGCTTGACTCCATCTATTTTCTGCCTATGACCAATAAATTAAGAGGGAAAACCACACCCCTTAAGTTTGTGTGATTCCGTACATATGTGCACCAAACAAACTAACACAATGAGGATTTACTGGATGACTTCTCTCGAACATATCAGTGACACTGAGATGAGTTGGCAGCATTGACCCAAAACTGAAGTACGGTATGATGAACCATAGGTATGAATGAACCGTCAATAATATTACCCACCCAAAGTCATGATGATGGAGTGAAAGTTTCATGTTCAAGAATGACTAGCTACCATAAAGTGTTTTGTTCTTTTTCCCAAATTTTCCCCAATCATTGCTGACCAGTACCTCTTTGTTTTTTATAAGCTTGAGGAGGGTAACATATGCTTGATCTGTAATTTGACCCTTCGGGTGAATCCATTTCTATTTAATAATTTAACGAGTCTAGCGATAAATGAAACTCGATCTTGCCATGATCGACAAGTCTGTCACTATTTTATGTTTTGACGAGCCTAGCGATAGTGACAGCCCGATCCTTTTCATGTTTAGAGAGTTTGAAAAAGAGGAAAAAATAACACTCCATGAGTCCTTTTTCATAAATTTGTGACCCGGGTCCGAAAAAGTGTAAAATGATACCTAAGAAAACCTCTTAGCCATGTTTGACTAAGGTTTTCCTTTTTCGTAAATAACCTATCTCAGTCCGGAAAAGGGTTAAACTTATACTGAGTAGATGTCATTTCATTTAATTTTATGAGCTTGAAAATACAAGTGCTCGGAAATATTTTCACATTATCGGAGTCTGAAAAGAGCTAAAAGAAGACTCCAGGGGGTTCCTTTTTCACAGTTATTAAAGCTCAAAAAATAGGTAAAATGTGCTTTAACTCCTTTTTCATTTTTATTAAATCTTGAAAAAGAAGGATAAAACTATGCTTTGTCTGACTTTCAATTTAATTTACGAGCAGGAAAAGACAGAAAGAGCTCGACATTTTCATGTGTTTTACGAGAATGAAAAGATAGCAAAAGAGGCTCGAGATTTTCATGAGTTTAACAAGTCTTGAAAATAATAATCAAAATGGACTCGATATAGGTTTCATTTTTGTACAAGCTTGAAACATAGTAAAATTGTGCTTGAAATAAATTTGAATTCCCCCTACAAGATCACATGCTCCCCAAGCTTCATTTCATTCACCTAAGTAAATTAATGGTTACCAATAGCTAGATGGAATAAAGGTTCATTTACAAGATCAGATGAAAGACTTGACTCAATTAGGAGAATATTTGTTTCATTTTTTAACGAGCTTGACACATGAAAAGAACTATGCTCATGGAACCTTGTTTCATTTTTTAACGAGCTTGACACAAGAAAATGAATTATGCTTGTGGGTTTGTTTCATTTATCAAGGTTGACACAGTAAAAGAACTATCCTCAACACCTGTTTCATTTTTTAACGAGGTTGACACAGTAAAAGAACTATTCTCATCACCTGTTTCATTTTTAACGAGGTTGACATAGTAAAATAACTGTCATGATCACCTGTTTCATTT
Source organism: Pinus albicaulis (assembly GCA_034641835.2). NCBI lineage: Eukaryota > Viridiplantae > Streptophyta > Pinopsida > Pinales > Pinaceae > Pinus > Pinus albicaulis. The sequence goes on along the minus strand of CM076571.1, from coordinate 358,417,487 downwards.
TTTAACGAGTTTGACACAGTAAAAGAAATTTCCTCATCACCTGTTTCATTTTTTAACGAGGTTGACATAGTAAAAGAACTTTCCTCGTCACCTGTTTCATTTTTTTACGAGGTTTACACAGTAAGAATTATCCTCATCACCTATTTCATATTTTAACGAGGTTGACACAATGAAATAACTTTCCTCATAGTGCATTAGGACCAGTGAGTGTGCGCTGGAAAAGACAGAGTCTAACGGAGTAATCATTTGAGTTTGATGAGCACCACAAATGATATGTCATAACATGCCTTGACGGGTATTCTCTAGGGTTTCCATTGAATTTATAAATGTCAGAGGGTAATTTGGAATGTGACATGGTAAACATCGAAGGAGTAGCAACAATAGATTTTATCTTAACTGTAACAGATGGTACAGCCAGAGATGTTGACTCAGCCATGGTCATACGACCCAATTTATACCCTACAAGATCTATGGGAACTCGAATTGAAACAGTATCAACAAAAGCAGAGTAATTCAATCAAGGAATAGACTCATAAAGATAAATCTTAGATCCAAAATGGATTGGAGTTGAAGGGTGTGTTTCTTGTTGAGGTTCTTCCTCCATCGAAATCAAACTAGGTGGAAGAACTTCGTCATCAGGCCCGAGATATATTTCAGGTGGTTGACTGCACGATATGGAAGACTCAATAGCTACAATTGATTGTGGAGCGGCTGATACAAGAACAACTTCCGAATGTTCGACTTCGGGATCTAGATGTTATGGTAAAAGAATGATGGGATCCGGATCAACTTCCAGTTGAACAACGTCGGGTTTGGGAGGTATGGTCTCACTGATCAGATGTATCGTGACCACAGGTAGCTGTCAAGACTCTGTTTCGACAACAATGGATGAACTAGGATGTGTAGAGATAACTCGAGATGACTTTAGTATGTGTGATGATGATTACGCACCAAAGGTACCGATGGTACTAGTTTCGGTAGAACGATGTCGCCTTCGCCGACCAGAAATGGTTTTTGGTGGTAAAGGTGGTTTAAGTGTTATTCTACGCAAAATATGGGGAAAGGAATGCTCTTCTTCCATGATGAGTGATTGGTTTTATTAAAAAAACAAATAAACAAAATAAAAGGGTAAGTCTAGGAAAAAGGTTTACCAAGTAATTGTGAACTGCAGAATACCTCCTAGCGAACCAAGAAGTACAAGCAGGAAATCTTCCCAAATGTTGTGTTCGGTGTATCACAAGTTACAAGGCGGTCGAATCAGTTACCTATGGATGGATAGCAACCTAAAGTTGTCCTCCCAAATATACCCAAAGGTACGTGGAGGCCCAAGTTTGCCTTAGCGTTGTCTAATGAAAAATCAGACATTGAGAGCACCCCCTTATACTTTTCGTACTAGAACACCGCCCTATATACCCGAAGGTACGTGGACGAGCTCCGATATACTTACGTACGTGGAGTGAGGTATCACACTCATATTGTATCACAGACAAGTTAACAACAGCTGCTATGTTTAACAACGTCGAAACACGTCTCTAGCCTAGACATTCTAAATGTTATCGTTAATGTTACAATGCTTTCTTAGGTTGATTGATGTAAATTTTAAGTTGATCTTGTTTAAAAAAATTTCTTTGAGGTTCATCGCATGATGTAATGGAAACTCCTAAAAATCAAAACTAAATAATAAGAAAACTTTTCAATTTAGCTTTTTCAATGAAAATCCTAGCTACTAAGGGGAAAGAGAAATCAGATTTTGAGCAAACAACAAAGAGCACAAACTAAATGCAGCTTTCCTAACTTGTTCCTATAGAACACACACAATTCACTATATGCACATGCATGTTTTTATTTTCAGCTCCCTTTAATTTGAATGAAATAATGGAAACTATATGCACAAATAAATCAAACAAGTGTTTTCTTATGAGAAACGAGGAATGAAACAACAATTTCTCTTAGGAAAATGAAGAATGGAACTAAAATTTTTCTACTGGAAACGAGGAATGAAACAGAAATTTCATTTTCGAAAATAGAATTGATCTAATGCAAAAATGAAATACTTTGAATTTGATTTTCCAATGATAAATAAAAACACTAACGAAATATTGAAGAAAATTACTTTTCAGAGGAAGAAGTACAGGAAATTTTACTGGTCTCTAAGAGGTATCAGACATTTGAGAATACAACAAACAAGTGGCTGAAAATTAAAGAAATGAAATTTTTTTATGAAATTTGGTTGGATGAGGGGGAAATGCATTCTCTAAGGGGAGACAATGTGTTGCAAATCATCCCTGAATAGGAGGCATTGCATTGTGCCTTGACCAACAGTGTGTTGGTCGTAGCTAGTGTTTGAAAAAAAGCAGCAGAACACACTTCTAATGCAATTTGTTCATAAAAATGACTGATAACATAAATTAGATGCTACTGATGATGATAAGTAGAGGTAAAAACACCAGGAATGATGAGATTTGTCCCCAGTGGAGTCACCAATTTGTTATACAGAATTGTGATCTACAGATAAACCAAATTCCCTAAGTGTGGTGTTTATCACTTAGAACAATAGAGGAAAGAATAACGATTATTTTCTCTAAAACAAGAAGATATACAAAATAAGAAAGAAGCCTAATGGTGATTATTTCTCTTCTCCTTCTCTTTCTGTCGTTTTTTTCATCGCTCTCAATCCAAATCAAATGGTTAGATCGATTCCTGCAAACACAAACAGAGAACAACAAACAACATACAATATACAAGTATCTACTTATATTACTTAAATCAAACCGATTAGATATAAAATACATACATCATTCAAGAATACATTGCATAAGAAATATATACATATGTATGGGAAAAAAAACATCAATCTTTATTAAAGAGTAGGAGGAGAATATTACAACCAATGGATCAATTTTTCGTCAACCTGCTCCAACTTCATTCCAACCTCATCACATCTAGCATTATACCAGCAGCATATCAGTACTTTCACTCTCTTATCAAATGAGAATCCAACAGCGTAACTTTGCACAAATTATTCCCTCCGAAGCACTAGGATGAGTGCTCAATTTATAGGGAAGCTGATGGTAGTTTATCAATGAATGGTTTTCTAATAATAGGCAAGACATGTTTCCAAGTTCACATGTGGTGGATGGACACTTAGATTCGAAGTTTGACACATATGGACTCTTCTAGAAGGCATTGGCCATGTGGATATTTCTGGAACAATGAGAATTATGCTCCCAGGTGACCAACACGCTCTTGAATGTTAGGTAGTACACTGCAGTGCACCCTTGCATGGAGGAATTGGCACTGCAATGCAGTTAGTCCCTTGTAGAGGAGCATTGGTGAGTCATTGGGTCATATAATATGTACTTAAAACCTTTTAAATCTCACAATAGAAGCCATAAATGAAATTTTCTCATTTAGGGCATATAACAACTAAAATTAAGGGGATGATAGACCCTATTCATTAGTCCTAGGGATGATGTCTAGTTTGACCAGGTCTTGGGGGATGATGCCCAAATTGACCTATAACACTTGCTCTCATTATTTTTTTGGTTTAGTTGCACATATTTTTATATTCTTGTGTTTAATCTACTAATGTGCTACTAATCAGTTAATTCATGAATGAATTAAGAAGTAAAATTTGGTAAAATTGTATATTGGTCATGTTGGCTTAAGGGGTCTTAACCCAGGTTCGGATTTAAGGTTTTCCAACAAACCCCTATACTACTGACCCTTTCGGAAATGACATGCTTGTGTAGGCCAAGGTCTCACCCGAAGTAGTATGGGAGGTTGTTGGAACTAGGTTTCCGCACCCTAGGAGAGATAAAGTTAATTGAGGTGGCCCTTTTTAGATCTATCAGACTTGCGTAGAAGGAGCCCTATCGCATAACCATTAATAGTATACTTGTAGCTTACGAAGCTCATAAACCAACTGACATTATGTAAACAGAAGTAAATCAACTACTAATAACCAGATATATGCAATTAGCCTTTTCTTATAGCATCGCATCCACGTGTGCATTAATAATCATCAACAAATATAATCACAGAAATAGCACAGAGGGGCAGTCAATGCTCATAACACAGAGATAATTCCTTTACTAAAAAACAATCTTCCCATTCATTAGCATTAAAATCTGACTTAAAGAATCAATTATCAACCCACGCACACAGCCAGCGGGGTCCACACACAGCAGGACTGAGGATCTTCGCGCACACAGCTAGTAGGAGTCCTTAACCAAACAAAACCCAAAAAAGATCTCAACAGTTCTCACCCATCACAATTTACACTTTTTTCCTCTCTCTAAACTCAATATATCCATATATTTATAGCATCTTAGCCTGCGCTATCCTATGGTCCGAAAACCGTGGTTTTCAGGCCCTTGGTCTACCCTTTGGCCCGTTACAATACATTGGGGACTTTGACCCACCCAAAGCCCCTGTGCTAGAGTAATTATTACAAACCTTATATCAAAACGCAGCTAGGGGACCCCGTTCCAACAGGCCCGCAACACAATCTTGTGACTCGTCTCGAGTCACAACGGCCGTGGGGTCTGCATCTTCCCCTGAAGTTGCTTGATGGCGACGACCAAAGGGGGAAAAACACCTTCGCTCTAAGCAACAACATTCTGTGCAATCTCAACCAACTTTTGTGAAGTTGGGCCTTCGGTGGCGGCGGCAACACTTTCCAAGGTCTGATTCATCTGCTTGACTGCTACATCCAAATCCTGTGACAAATTGAGGGCTTCATCTGCCCATTGCTTGAGTTGGTCACTGAGGACCTGCTTCTTGTGGCAGAGCCCCTTGATTTCATATCTGAGCACGTGGCTAGCCCACAGAAGTGCTAGGAGTTGTGTTGGAATAAGCGTGGGCATTGTAGCCTCCATCTGTTCAAATTATTATTCCTTCTAGCGCAGCTCTTGAGTAAATTTGCGCAGAAGAAGATCATGCTTCACCGTAGACCATAGCTTCATAGTTGTTTCAAACAATTCAACGCCCTGGGCAATCTGCGTTGTAATGGTCTTTGAAGCTGCTGCGACTAATGCATCCCTCTGGGCGTGCACCTTGGGAGGGGTCTCAGGCTACAACTTAGGCTATAGCGCAGCAATCTGTTGTTCCATCTCTGCTTTAACATTATGCATTTTGGTCCAACAAGCTTTCAGAGCTGCTACTAATCCTTCAATCTTGGCCTGCGGGGCAATGGAGGTCGAAATGACCTCTCGCACGTCTTTGCAAAGTCTATTGATCAAATGTTCCAACTCTGTCTAATGCGCAATGGCAGTGATGAACACGGCCTGTGCCTAGGCAGCCTCAGTAGTCTTATCCATGATGGTTTGCTCCACCTCACTCAGCTGTTGCTGCACCCGCCTGTCTCTGTGTTATATTTCCTCAGAGAGGGATGTATGGAGAGCATACAACTGCTCTCCCTTGAGCCGGGCCAAGTCGAGATGAACTTCAGCGCAATTATGGACTTGGTCGCACAAGCTGGGTAGAATCAGAGTGAACACTGCGCCTGGCAGGGGGTAGAGTTGGCTTTCAGTCATGGAGATCAACTATGTGCTTGTGGTGGGCTGGCTTTCTTGCTGCTACCTCGCTTGAGCCACACTCACTTGCAGGGTATCGGCCTTTAGCTGGAGGGTGTGTAGCTCGAACTGTAATGCTGCGACTGAAACCTTCTGTTGCTCTTCCAGGGAAGCCTACCTGTCCTCCGAAGTGATAGTGACAGCATCCTCAATTCGTTCTAAATATTCCTCAATCAGAGTGACCTCTATCTCTTTACCAGGCTTAGTAGCCTGAAGTTTCATTTGCTGGCCCTTGGGGGGCTCAGTTTCTCATTTTGTGCCATGCAGGGATCGTGCGTTGTGTCCATCAAGTCCTTCGGTCTCCATATCATGTTGCGATTCCTGCTCCACGCCCGTGGTTATATCTGTTGGGATGTCCATCATGGTGGCTCCTTCCGTGACACGCACTTTCAATGCCTTGGCAATATCAGCCGAGGTGGTCTCTTTTGGAGATGTGCTTGTACCATCGATACCTGCAGTGACAGGGCTAGCTGAATTGAATTCCAACCTCCATTGTGGCAGCCAAGTGGCAATGAGCTGATCAATTTCCTCATTTGTGACCATGTATGGGAGCGACATCCAAGCTGGATCATTATGGCCCTGAATCTACACATTGTGCATCATAACCTGAAATGCCGCAATTCCTTTATATTTCTCATACGTCGTAGGGGACAGGCGCAGACGGGAATGAATTGCTCCCACCAACGCTCTGTCAAACAGCACCCAAAACACCTTGTTTTCTTCAACACGTTTCACATCCTTTGAATCCCATAGGTGCACATATCGCGCCCCTTCGCACATATCTGGTTCAATCTCAGGGAGGACTACTCCTTTAGGGGCTTCCCACCCCACCAAGGCAATTAGAAACAATGCCAGGAGTAACAGAATGCCTTCCCGTGGTCCTGTGCCTCGCGCACATTTTCCAAAAATTAAGTGCAAAGGAATTTTAAGTAGTTATAGCAGACCCCTTTTTCGCAGCTGGCAGCAAGCTAAATTACATAGGCGGGGATAGTTGTTGCCTGGCACTTGTGCATCATCTTGCATACCAGCAGCAGGGTACCCATGCGCACTCCCGGGCCAGTGATGGTTCCTACCAAGAATCCCCTTTGGTTACGTTCTACATGACAATCCTTCTGTACTTTGTCATTGATCTGCTGCTCATACTTCTTATCGATGCGCTCCATGGGATTTTTCCCTTGCACGGGGAGACTAGTAATTTAGTGAAGGCAACATCAATTGGAATGCGTCCTTGGATCCACAAACTTTCGTCATGGAACAGTGCTAGCAGCTGTCGCACAACCAGGTTGGTGATATTGTAGCGGCCAAAGTGGGGTATCCGCAGCAAGTTCAATAGCCCCGACCCTGCTAACCTGTGTGGCACGACATTGGCTCCACCTTCAGCACATTATCATAAAGTTTCCTCTCCAGATTTAACTCAGGCACCAATTTTGGGAAGACCTCAATGTTGGTGAGGTTGTGATCATGAAATGTAATGGAGGGAAGACCTCCAGAGTCCAAACATATCTCCAATTATGGGAACTTCATCCGGGACAAACAACATCTACAACTAGGTGCGAACAACATCAATATTCTTGGGCGTACGCACCGTAGGTCTCCTTGGTCAAACATAAGGTGGCAGCCAAGTCAGCGGGGCCACCAGCAGAGAATCTTCCTGAGGAGTTAGAGTACGCTTCGCAGGGTTAGGCGACTGTTCCTTAGACAACCCCCGAGGGTTTTTCACAATCCGAGGGGACGTGCGCGGCTTCACCGCAACCCACTTCGCAATTCTCCCCTTTCCTTGCTCCTGACCTTTTTCTTTTTTCTTCTCCTTTCCCACCTTCTTCCCCTTGGTCGGCATGGACACGACCTCCTCAACTTCAGGAGTTACTTCCAATACTTCGTCGGATGCCATCTCGGCAGAGGAAATGGCATGCGATGATTCAGCGTGGTTGGAAGCAGTCATTCTTGATCAAAAGACGAACTCAGGGTTGTTTCTATCAGAGGGGGTAGCGTGCCCAGACATGCAGCTGGCAATATTACACAAAGTACAAATTTCACTGGAAATCACAGGGCACAAGAGTTTCGGGATGCAAAGAACCCAATTCTGTTCTATGCCCCTCATTTTAAGCTTCTGATGAGTAAAAAAGGTTGGATGAAACTTATTTGTAACTTACCATCAAAGAAATGGTAAAAAATCCTCCCAAATCGCTGCATTAATTTCCACATGCCCGCTCCATTCAACGGTAAAATTAGCTTTTTACCTAGTTTTACTATTCCAACGGCTTGTTTTCACAGCTGCGCACTACCCCTATGTTCCCATCACACCCTTATGCGCCTCCTTACCTGCAGACGATGCCAACGCACACGCCGAGCCCCCCTTCGTTCTTCCCTTTGCATGCACGCATCCATCCTTATAAAGCTACTCCGGCCATATAGTCATTTGGTAGGCGTCAGGTTGGCCCTATATGGTTTTAGACGGCTACCATTAACATACCTCGACAGGGGGTCTCCGCGCAGTGTAGTAAATCTAACCGCACCGCCATCTATAATTTATGTTACAACATAAGGACCCAACCAATGTTGTCAGAACTTTCCTGGGTGGCGCGCAAACTGGCTATCATATAGTAATACTAGCTCATCTTCCTTAAAAGACTTATGTTGAATGTGTCTATCATGCCAGGCTTTTTCTCGGGCCTTCTGAACTTGATGATGAAAGTTAGCAATGAAACGATCCTCTTCCAAGGCAACTAGTTGTGCTAAGCATTCCTCCATGATTTCTGGTTCTGCCATGTTTGTAAAAGCCACGATGCGCAGGCTAGGGACGATGTACTCCATGGGAATAATGACCTCCTTCCCATAAACCATCCGAAAAGGAATTTTCCCAGTCAATTTCTTGCACGTGGTCCGATAGGCCCAGAGTACTGAAGGGATGCACATGTCCCAATCACCTCGATCATCATTACAGACCTTGGTAAGCGCTTGCTCCAAAATTTTATTAAAAACTTCCACCGTTCCATTTGCTTGTGGGTGATACGGGGTACTCTTCGCATGGTGGATCCGGAATTCTTCAGTCAAAGCTTGAATAGTTTCATTAACGAAATGCATACCTCTATTGCTCATCAAGATCTTTGGACAGAAGAACCTAGTTAAAATGTGTTAAAAAATAAAGTGCTTAGTGGTATCCGCAGTGCAATCCTTCACAGCTTGTGCTTCCACCCATCTGGTTACATAATCAGTTGCGGTAATCATGTATCAACCACCTGTCTTCTTTCCTGGCGGGTTGATGGGTCCAACAAAGTCTATAGCCCACTTATCAAACTCATGTAGGGCCATCTATGGCTGCAATGGAATCTCATCCCTACGCGAAGGTCTTCCTGTTCGTTGGCACGCGTTGCAGGCTCTACAATATGCATGGGAGTCGCTATACAGTGTGGGCCACCACAACCCAACTCTTAATACCTTCTGCGTAGTTGCTTTTCCTACATAGTGACCTCTCGCTACTCCTTCATGGGATTCCACTAAAATGGCTTGTCTTTCATGCTCCAGTACATATCTTCGCAACACCTCATTAGCTCCCATCTTGTATAAATGGCCCGCAATGATGGTAAAATCAGTTGCACGGGTTACCAATTCCTTTTTCTGTTGTATCAAGTAGTCTGTAGGTGCCATCCCCGTAGTTAAGAAATGGGTAATGTCTGAAAAGTGCTCATCAACCACCTTAATAGAAGAAAGCTATGGATTGGGTAACCCTTCTTCTAGGTTAGTTGGCTCTTCACCATGCTCGATTCAAGACAAGTGGTCCAGTCTAGAATTTAGTCTCTCGGGCTTCACAATTATTTCAAAATCATATTCCTGGAATAGCAGTAACCATATATAAATATTCCCCCCCAACACAGGCTTATTGACTAGGTACTTTAAATTTGAATGATCTGTGAACATCCCGAAGTGCCCTTCCAGTAGATAGTGTCGATATTTCTGCAGGGCATACACCATTGCCAATCCTTCGCGTTCAATAGTAGAGTAGTTATGCTCTATGCTAGAAATTTTCTTGCTAGAAACACAACCGAGTGGTCAATGTCCCCTTCCTCGGTCTGCGTGAGGACAGCTCCTAGGGCGATCCCTAATGCATCCACATGAACATGAAAGACCTTCACCCAGTCAAGAAATATGAGGATAGGCGCAATGACCATCTTTTCCTTGAGCAGCTCAAAACTCTTCTGACACTCCTCATCCCAGAAAAAATACACGTCCTTCTTTAGTAGCTTCTCCATTGGTGTTATGATCAGCGCGTACCCTTGAATAAACTTCCTGACCAAAACTGGATCATGGACCAGAATGATAGCTAAAAATTCAAAATTTTCAGAAGTGTGTCGAACCTGAGCAACTGGATATATCTCGTCTTCCTGATTCTGGCACCACAAACGGTTCGAAAAACCGACATCGTATGAAGAACTTATCGCAGTTTGAAAAGTCTAGTAAGCTACAAAAACTGGACTTTGACCAAGTTTGAATTGGCATTTTGGGAAATTAAAAAAAGAATATTCCTAGAATACTCCTCGAAATATTCTGTAGAATATTCCCTGGAATATTTCGTATGGACCAATCATTGAAGGCCAAGTGGCAACATATTACATAGCATTTGAATGACTGTGTAAATTTCGGCCAATATAAACCTACCACGTGGCAAGCCCACAGGCCGCCACATGGCCCAAGTCTGATCATGCAATTTTTTTTGGAGTTCCCAGGAATTGAACAGCTGACCTCCTACATAACATGCAGGTGGCTTTACCAAACTGCCTAACGATGTTACTTAACCGTATAGCTAGTGGCTTATATTTAAATTTAAGTCATTTTTAGTTTGGGGGTTTGGGAGGCCAACCCCCCCATACGACCACCAACCATGGACCGTGGGCCAAAATCCAGAACCGTCGGCGCAAAAATGTCAGACATGACCGTTCAACCATGTGCCAACTTTAACCACAACATTTCAATGCCAGCATTCTTCTTGGTGGGAATTTTTGAGCGCCCACCAAATCATGCGGGTTATGCCTATTTTAACTCGAGTTAACTCCAGTCCTCCACATTTAGTGGAGCTGATGTAGGGGACACTGGGAAAAAGTTTTTTTGACTCTATCTTGAGCTAGATTCGCCCTATTTTGGAGTTCCAATAGTCAATTTAGACTATCTCCAACATTCCAGACTCAATGGAGTAGGTTTTAGAGCCATCAGAGAGCTTCTAAGTAGGTTTTTGTATCAATGAAGTTCAAGGGGCCACTAGGAGGCAGCAACAGTTTGAGGCCTAGCCAGGGGAGCTAGAGGTATTTTTCAACAATCCAATAGTCAATTTTGGATGTTTCAGATGTTCTAGAACTAATGGTGTGCATTAAAAATCCTGTAGAGAACTTTAGAAAGCCGAGAAGCTTCAGTAAAGTTCCAGGGGCCATCATTTCCAGCTTTTGCCAGCAGTAGTTCAGGGCAGCTAGAGACCATATGCAGCAAACCAATAGTCATTTATGACTATAAAAAACATTATGAATCCATTTAAGGAGGTTTCAGAAGCTTTTGGGGACTTTTAGAGGTCGAGAACCCATCAAATAATTTTTCAGTGACCCGAGTGCCAGGGGGTGCCGACAAGTGTTGGAGGAAAAACTGGAGCAGCCGGAGGCCAATTTCTGCAAATGAATGGTCTATGTTGACTATTTCAAACATTTTTAAACCAAATGAAAGTAGTTTTAGAACATTTTTATGAATTCTAGAGCTCAAGAAGCTGAAAGGAAGTTTTAGGCAGCCCTGGGCAAACTATGGAGGAAGGCCTAGTTTGGGGATGCAGTGCTCGTTTTGAGAAAATTATCAGTCGATATTTGGTGTTTGATGTGTTCTGGAGACAGTAGGTGTGGTTTTAGGGACAAAAAAATAATTATGAAGGATTTAGTGCCAAGGAGAAGCTAAGTGTAGCTCAGTGCACCGACAGAAGGAATCGAGTCTAAGGGAGCCTAAAGTTGTTTGCAGAGTGATGAAAACCATGATAGGGATATAGATGGTATTCTAAGACCTTTGGATCAGTTCAATATCCATTGGAGTTAAGTGTGGAACTTGTAAAAGAAACTTTACCGTAATCCCAAAGAGCCAAGTCAAGATGACAAAGCTCAAAGGAGACGTAGCCCACGATATTCGGGTGAACTCCTAGATTAATTTTTTTGTTATTTGTGGATTTTTTATTGCTGAATTATATTTCTGTTATTCATGTTAAATTTCAGTAAGAAAAAATGGACTTAAGACACTTAAACAGTTTAAAATCGTACACCAATTTCAAGCATAAATTCCGCAAATTGTCAAGTATAAGCTAGATATTTTAATTGTTTAACTGAGTGGGAGGTTCTTGAAATACATAACAAGTTATCCAAACCATTTTCAGATCAGGTTGGTATCAGAGCACTTGGTTTCTTGATTGAAATAGCAATATCTTGCTTGTATAACTTGAAAGGTGTTTAAACAGTGCAAAATATTGACTGTTTTACTGTTTGCAAACTGACTGTTACTTGAGTTTGCTGGAGGTGAAGGGAAAGCTTTTGATAGCTAATTATAGAATATGACAAGAAGGAAAAGAGGTCTGAAGGCATATTCCTTACCCAAAGGACCTCAAGGCCATCCTTGAAGAACAAACCCTTTTGTCAGTTCTTTGTTGTTTGGCTGCTTGAATAAGAGCTTGTCTCTACAGCCATTTTGTTCAAAATATTTTTCATTTGTGTTGAAAGCTTTGCAAACTTTTTTGAGGTTATTTTGTTCATTTTTATTATGAAAACTTCATCAAGTGAGGTTTCAAAATCCTCGTCTTTCACAATATTCTTCGATGAAGACATGAAGCGTGACTTGTACATCTTGAAGGACATGGTGTAGATTCTGTTTGAAGATAGAAGAGAAAGCACTGAACTCCGTGAGCAATTGTTTGCTATGAAGTAAGAGAAGGAAGAAATTCTTCAAATATTTCATGATATGGAGATACAGCTCCATCAATCCCAAGAGGCTTTGACCAAGAACATGCATGAAGTAGAGGTAATTCACTCTAATTTGTCTTCAGTTTCCTCTTCAGAAAAATGTGTTGGTTCATTTGAAAAGCACACTAGAGGTATAGGGTCCAAGTTCATGTTTAAAATGGGCTATGAAGGCAAGGGTTTAGGAAAACATGCTCAAGGCATGGTTGAACCTATTTTGGTTGAGGAACGACCTAAGAAATTTGGTCTTGGTTATGTGCAATTTAATGGCGAAGACTCCAAAGCCATGAAGGCATGTGAGGCAACTACAAAGAGAAATTTTGTTCCAAGTTCTAATATACAAACATGTCAAGTTTGTTTCCAAGATGATTTCCAATGCTTTAAGCCTTTGTTGCAGTAAGAAGATTGTAGACATGCAGCTTATGGAGAGCATGTGAGTTCGGACATTTTTCAAGACAAGAATGATGATGTTAGTCTATAAATGAAAGCTGGAACCTATACTATTTCATCTCCTCAAGAAGGCAAAAAGGATGGAAACGCAAAGCAGCACAAGAGGTATAATTCTTCCCACAGTCAATTTGATTATATTTCTGCAAGGCATGAAAATTTTGCATGTTTAAATGGAAGAAAGAGTTGTTGTGCATATTGTGGTCGATTTAACCATGATGTTTCGAGATGTTGGATGAGGAAGAAGGCATACAGGAAGCAGATGAAGCAAAGGAAACTTTCAAAGAAGGTGAATAAGACTTGCACATATTGCTAGAAGAGGGGACATGTTGTTTCCTAATGTTGGACATTGCATCCAACGAATCATCCCAAGAACATGCAGCAAGAGGACAGAAAGACTGGCGAAAGTGGAACCAAGGATTCCATTATTGATGTGAGAACGGAAGTTTCACATGAAGAATATTTGCAGCAGCAAAAGTCATCGTGGAAGTGGCTTGGTAAGAAGTGGTTGGACTTCTTAACTATTATGAATATAATTCATAACAAATATAACAAATATAATTATTAAATAGTCAATTAAGGATTATGTAAGTAGTCATTAAGTTAGTGAATGGGCATGTCTAAGAGACATGCCCAGTCATGAAAGGTCACCTGCGTAGGTATATAAGTAGGGCCTCATTGTAACATTTTATCATCTATCTATCTCATATCTTTTATAATACAATATTTGTATCCTCATGGATATCTTTGTATTCCAAGTGTTTTGGAGTATTTAAGCTTGAGAAGGAACTTTGTTCACTTCATTTGGTATCGGATCAGTCGATCTTCTGGCCACTCATCGCTGCACAGAGCTATGCTCCTTGATCCAGGTCTTTGACCGTAAAAATTGTTAACCTTGTTGCCATCGTGACTGAAGCGTTTCACTATCAATCTTGGAGTTTCTCCATTTTTTCCACTAGGCCTTTGGCCATAATAAAAAAAAGGGAAAAAACAAACCAGAGAATTTTTGAAAAGAAATATAAAAAAAGGGGAGAATAATTTATATAAAAAAATTGAAGACATATTAATTAAAAAAAAAAATTAATAAAAGAGAGAAGGAAAGGCAAAGTATATTAAAAAGAAAAAAAAAAGAGATATATATAAAGAAGTACATATACGTACATACCAAGACAAATTAAAATTAAAAAGGAAAAAGAAATAAGGAAGAGTAGGTAAGGTTATTTTGATTATTCTTTCAGTGGTTTACAAGCTCGTGGTTTTGGAAGCCCATGGTAATTGCCCATGTTATTTGCAAGGTAAAATAAGAAGTAAAGGAATAAAAAATCTCTTGTGAATGGTAAGTTTACTTTTACGTGGAGAAATACACATAAGTGGACATATATTTTATAGGTGAATATATGTGAATAGCCACGTTTCACTAGGGTTGTAACCTTTCAACCAAAAAAAGAGTTAAAAAAATCAATTGGTAAAAGAATATATATATATATATATATATATATATATATTAATTTAATTAATTAAAATTATTTAATTAATTAAATTATTAAAAAAAAAATTGAAGGAATAATAACCTCATTAAAAAGAAGAAGAGAAAGTTAGGAAGGGTTACCTTAAAAACCCTAAAAACTCAATTCAACAAACAAAATGAAATCAATCATTGATGAAAAGGAAATTAAATCCAATTCGGAAAGGAAAGAAGGAAGATTTCCTAAAAATTATAGTATTTTAACAAATACAAGATGAAGAAATTATTATCCATAAAACTTTGAGGAAAAAGTTCTGAAGGAAGGGCCAATTCATAACAAATAAATAAATAAAAGTTGATATATTAAATTGTGACGAAAGCAAATGAAGAAAACGGTGCGTGATTGAACTGAAGAAAAGTGTCAACTATAAGCTTTGAGGACAAAGCTTTTGAAGGAAGGGGAAATGTTATGAATATAATTCATAACGAATATAACAAATATAATTATTAAATAGTCAATTAAGGATTATGTAAGTAGTCATTAAGTTAGTGAAAGGGCATGTCTAAGAGACATGCCCAGTCATGAAAGGTCACCTGCGTAGGTATATAAGAAGGGCCTCATTGTAACATTTTATCATCTATCTATCTCATATCTTTTATAATATAATATTTGTATCCTCATGGATATCTTTTTCTTCCAAGTGTTTTGGAGTATTTAAGCTTAAGAAGGAACTTTTTTCGCTTCATTAACAAAGTAAGACATACTCATTTGTACATATGAAAATTTTGATTTTTCATTCATGCATATATGTTGTAATCTCACGTTTTTTTGAGCCACCTTGGATCAATGATCAAGGCAACGATGTTCAGCTACCTTCTGCAAATTTCTCGCCAGAAATTTTTGAGTGAGTGCAAGGGAGACAGTTCTTAACAGGAGGACAAGCACATCGAGGAAGAGAAGTGTCGACTACCTTCAAGTTGTGGTTCAAAGGCACTAGCCATGCAAGGAAATTCTATGGAGGCTGAAGAGAAGAGGGTGTTGTACTCTCATATACTATACAGATCAATATATCAGTATTTTGGGGTCCAAAAGATTCCTAATGGGGAGGTGTGATCAGAATTGGATCATGGACCAGAATGATAGCTCAAAATTCAAAGTGTTCGGAAGTGTGTCGAACCTGAGCGACTGGATAGATCTCATCTTCCTAATTCTAGCACTGTGAATGGTTCAAAAAACTCACATCATATGAAGAAGTTATCGCAGTTTGAAAAGTCCAGTAAACTGCAAAAAATTAACTTTGACCAAGTTTGACTTGGCATTTTTGGAAATTAAAAAAAGAATATTCCAGGGAATATTCCCCAAAATATTCCATATGGACCAATCATTGAAGGCGAAGTGGCAATGTATTACAAGGCATTTGAATGACTGTTTAAATTTCAGCCAATAGAAACTTACCACCTGGCAGGCCTGGAGGCTGCCACATGGCCCAGGTCTGGTCTTGAAATTTTTTTTGGAGTTCCCAGGAATCGAACAGTTGACCTCCTGCACAGCACGCGGGCGGCTTTTTCAACCCGCCTAATTGTGTTACTTAACCGTATAGCTGGCGGCTTATATTTAAAGTTAAGTCGTTTTCAGTTTGGGGGTTTGGGAGGCCAACCCCGAAGGGCCAGGCCCCCCCCCCATACGACCACCAACCATGGACCATGAGCCAAAATTCAGAACCACCAGCGCAAAATTGTCAGACATAACCATTAAACCATGTGCCCACGTTAACCACAACATTTAAACACCAGCGGTCTTCTTGGCGGGAATTTTGGAGCACGCACTGTTACACAACATTTTGTCACCGTCCCTACAATCCCAATCCTGCACATTAGAGGAACATTATTGTGACTTATATGAAGTGTCATTCCTTGAAAAAAGTGTCATTGCATCCCTTGCCTTGAGGAGAACACTTTCTCTGTTAACAATTCCTGGAGCAGAACAACAAAAGCACATGTTTTTTGGTTGGCGTTGGTAGGCCGTTATGGCCTCATGCCAATGAAGGAAGTTAACATTGAGCCCCACGCCCATTGGCACTCTGTCCTAGTGATCTACCCGCACCAACGTATTTTAGGAATTTTTTTTAAATATGGAGGCGAAGTTTCTATGTTAAAAACTTCGTGGGCGAGTCAGCTTGGGTTGTTCGACTGCATAACCACGAACACCTACCTTTAGCCTCTTGTTTCCACCTTTTGGGGGAACCTCCCAAAGGATAAGGCCTCCCTTCCACCACTTGAGGGATCCCAACCTCCTCCTCTCCCTCTATAAATAAACCTCTCTCACATTGATGCAACTAGCTGAATATGAATTGTTGAACATTTTGTTGAAACAGTCTGATATAGCTGGTGTGAGTATAGAAAGAGACCTTTGTTGAGAGAGAGCTTAGGCTTGTGTCCTAGCCTCGTCCCAATTCCCCGACGAACCTTCGAGACGTGCTTCGTCTGAACCTGCTGAAGGAGGCTACAACATCAAGGCTCCAGTTGTAATCTCTTTCTTTCCATTTATATATATATACATGACCGATGATTGGTTCCCATCTTGTGTTAATGTGTTTTACTTTACGCAATGTCTTTAATCTTCCTTGACTGATTAGCTAGTTATGAATGCAATTACTATCTTGTATGCTGCTTTCGTCCATTGATCTTTGTGCAGGCACCCGAGTACCATTGCTGAAGGGCTGCAACGTGTATGGGCAGAGATCAGGAGATTAGTACTACAGCTGCGAAAATAGCATTGGACTACAGGTAGGAAAATTTGTCCCAACCTATTTCATTTGTTAACTAGGAACCCACTCATTAGCTTGTCCTCTTGCTGCTAGACCCACTCTAGGGATAGAGGGATCATCTCTGTCTGCAGAGGGGATTTACCTACATAAAAATTTGGTGACTCCAATGGGGATCAGTGCGAGTTTGTCATCTCATTGTTTGTTGAGAATTTGACTAGTTGAGTCGACTTTGGTCATTTGATTGCTTTTCTGCCTTGCTTGTATGGCTTGACTATTTTAAAACCCCTTGTTCAGTTCCAGAGTGTCAAGACTGACCTCTGGTCATAGGTTTCATCTTTTTCCCTTAGGTTTCCATCTTGGCGCATTTTTTCGATTGAAAGTCGCGCTAATTGGCGCTTGTTTCTTTTGTTGCTTTTGGTCTTCTCAGTTGTTTGTCTGTCTTCTCATCGGTGAGGTTTGTAGCCCTAGGGTTTCTAGGTGTTGTTTGCTCACTGAGCCTTCTGATTGAATATTCGAGACACTTTGATTTTTGTCATCTTAGCTTGTTGACTGATTGTGTTGGTCTTTCTTTCGATTCTTTGCGTTTTTGGTTTGTTGGATGATCGCTCTTGATTTCATTTGACTCTCCATTGCATCGCTCGAAGCATAGATCACATTGCTCGTTGGATCGTTTTGAAAGCCTTTTTCTTACTTGAAAGAGCGCATTCTTGTTTTGAGTGTGTTTGATGTTTGTGTTGCATTCGCTTCATTCATTTTCAATATTTACATTCGTAGCGCTCGAAACTAGTGCTTGTTTTGTTTTTTAGTGTAACGGTGTATTGTGTGCTTCATTCATCTGAAAAACAAAAAATTACATTTCTTTCGTTTTTCATGAAAATGAAAATGTTTTTTTTCATAACTAGCTCTTAGTTGAACTAGGAAAGAGTTTTTGTTTTCTCATTTGGCTGCATTAGGTGCATTAGTGAAATTCTTCTCATAATTTCAATTGATTGCTGCTTTGTATTAGAATCCTTATCCTTCTCTTAGCTAGCATTCATTCAATGGAAATGATGTTCTTGTGCATGTAGTGTGCATTTAGGAATTCGAGAGAACATTCGATAAGGCCTTGGAATTGAAACATTAATTCAAGATCAACTTTAAAATCAATTCAATCAATCTAAGGAAACATTGGAACCTATCGCAAATATTTTAGAGGTCTAAGCTAGTGACGTGTTCCGGCGTCGTTAAACCTAGTAGCTATCGTTCGCCATCTGGCTTTAGACAGCACTAGTACAAACTTGTGCTCCCCATACCATTACGTATATAAAGGGAGACCCTCATAGGTTGCAAACTTTTATGCGTAGGAAGCCGAGTTTTCCGCCCTGTAACCATCATACACCGAACATAGCATTCGGGGAGACTACCTGCATGTACGTCAAATCCTTGGTCATTTCTCTTTCATTTGATCACCAAGGTGTATATGGTAGTTCACGGAAACTTGGTACACCCTCTTGCTTAGATTACCTGAGTAGTCATTTCGATCTTTTGTGACTCTTTAAAAGTGAAAAGACCATCGAGCACTTGTCCTTTCACGCTCGTTCAATTTGAAAGTGACTAGAGTCATATTTTGTCTGTTTCTTGGCTCTTAAAACATGAAACAACAAAGTTTCATTTCACTGTCGTAAAATTAACTGCCTACGATCACACGCCCATTAAATATTTCTACTTGGCTTGTTTTTGTAGTTCCTTAGTGTTTGATCTTGAAGCCTCAAAAAGGATATCTCGTTTTCCTCCTGTTTTGAAACTTTGTCACAGTGGCGGAACCACCAGTTTCGTCATCTTCTTCACTGCCTCCTAGTGGTATTCCTCTTCCTGACGTTTCTTTGGAAACCCCTCAGTCCACTAGGTCTACCGAGTTTTTGCTACCTATTCTCCCGACTGTCTTGCCTCTTGCTACTCGGTCTCCTCCTGAAGGGTTGACTGAGTTCAATTGGCCACCTCAAGGTGCTTGGTCTGGTTTTGGGAGCGAGGAAGAATTCCCTCCTCTTACTTCGGGGTCACCATTTTTAGTCATTTCTTTACCTCCCATTCCTCGTCGTCTTTTCGATGATCTTACGACTTCGTAAGACATGGAATCTTCGAGTCCTGTCGATAGTGAATAACTACATGTTTCTACAGAGGAATATCAGCTTTTCCCAGAAGATCTCCCGCGTGTCTCCAGTCAACCTTCCCCTCAATCAGTGTCTCTTCCACCCGGTTATCGTACTTTGAGTCAGATTATTTCTAGTGTTGCGTCCATAGCACAATCCAATACATCGACTCCTCCAAGGATTTCGGTCCTTCCTACATTAGGAATGTCGCCTTCAACACCTAGCTCGTTGGTCATTGTTACATCTTTCCAGGTCCGACCCACCATTTGTGTGGCTTCATCTGCATCGGTTGTTACTACGACTCAGCTGTCAAGATCTTTTGCTACCCGTAGGTCTATCTTTCTTAATCCCATGTGGCCTGTCAGATCCACCATGAGTTGATCACAACCTTCCACTATGGAAACCATTCTTGTTTCTAGTGCAGCTATGGTTTCTACTTCTATCCCTGGCGGCATTACTTTCGATGAGTATCTCTTGGCTATCCAGCAACAAAGCTCTCAGGGTTCTCAGCAGCCGCAAGCTCCTGTCAATCCTCCCCATCACTATGATGTCTACGGTAATCCCATATATTTGCCTCCTATTGATCCCAATCAGGTTGTTTATCTGCCTTCGGCTGATCCCTATCATACCATTCATCTTCATGGACCAATCCTACAGGGAAAACCCTCAGGCTTACAAGGACAACCCTTACAGGGACAACCTTTGGCTCAGCAGGGAAAACCCTTTGGTGCACAGGGACAACCTTACGGTCCGCAAGGCCAACCCTTAAAGGTCCACCTTCGGTCCAACAAGGACAACCCTATGGTCCTTCCGGTAAACCACAATTTCAACCAAGAGCATCCTACGTTCCCAGGGGAAAATGTATCCACCACATGGACAACATTTTATGCAATAGCAACAACCTTACATTCCACAAGGCCAAACTTTTGTACAATAAGGACAACCCTACGGTTCTGTACCGGGTCAACCTGATTTCCAGGGGAAACCTAGTCCATCTCAACCATCGAGCCAACCTCTTCCACAAGGGAAACCCGGTGGCCCTCATTATCTAGGCCAAACTGCTCAGCAGGGACAGCCTGCCCAACCTCAGCAGCCAATTCAACCTGCTTCGTCCGCTCAGTATCCGGTTCAACCTATTCAACCAGCCCAACAGCTGGTTCAACCTGTTCAACCTGCTCAACTTGCTCAACCTCAAGGCACTACTTACCCTCCTCAAGGTCAATATCAGGCGGTATATAGTGTGCCCCAAGGTTTCACATATTACCCTCAAAATCAATCCCAGTTGGTGTATAATCCACCTCAAGGCAATGCTTACATTCCGCAGCAGAATCCATATGTTGCTCAGCAATGACCTCAATGGTATGCTCAGAATCGAAATCCCGGTCCTCAACCTTCGATGTTTTTTAATCCTCAATTTCCATTTCTCGCTACGTTGGAACTGCTTAATGTGTCAAAGTTAACGAACGATCCAATTCTTCATAACCTGTATTGGCCTCCAATTCCAACCAAGATTCCTGGTGATTGTCCTAAGTTTGAGGGAAAGTCCAGAGAAGACCCCCAAGCGCATGTTATGACCTACCACTTGTGGTGTTCCTCTAAATCTTGGGTTGACGATTCCATTTGACTTCGTCTTTTCCAACAGACTCTTACTGGTGCCGCTACTAAGTGGTACATCGAATTATCTCGTGGCATATTTTAGGACTTCAATTCTTTAGCTATGGCATTTCTCACGCATTTTCAGTTAACGGTTTGGTATGAGACTGGGATGCACCTCCTCACATCCTTGAAACAGGACTGAGTTACTCATATCTCGGATCATATTCATGAATGGAGGCACCACCATCGCTTGATCAAGTTTGAGATCCCTGATCAACTTCTCACTGATTGGTTCACTACCTCATTTTTCAATCAAATCGCTAAAGACATAGCTATGGGGGCATGGGGAACTAAATAACAGGCCATTGCTTATGCCTAGTATCTTGATCTTGTGTACTCCCAGTCCAGCACGTTGTATGATATCCTGCCTGATGCTCCTAGACATGGAACTTCCAAAGCACTGGCAACGCCATCTGTCGACGGCATCATTAGTTCCGTGTCTCAGACTTTTCGGAAGTCTCCTCCTTCGAATCCTGGGAAGAAAATATCTACTCCTTCCAATGACACTGCTTCTCAATTGGTCTCGAATTCTGGTTAAACCGTGGAAGTGAATGCCATTCAGGCCAATCCTGTAGATAAAGCTTCCAAGGGTAAAAAGAAGGGTAAAGGTAAGGCCAAAGCCGATACCCCGAAATAGGATTCTCAAAAATATCATGCTGATGATGGTTCACAGCGTAAACCGAAGCATCCTTGTTTGATTTGTGATGAACAGCACTAAACCAAGGAATGTCCTCGATGGGACGAACTGAGTCGAATGCTCATAGGCACCCAAGGAACTCTAGTTGTTCTTAAATAACCGTTTCTGTCACAACAAACTCATGTGGTAGAGCAACCGCAAGCCTCTGCCCCGTTTGTATCTCAAGTTTTCAGGATGAATGGTTCTACATCTATTTCTATAGCTACCCGGTCTAAAGATTATACCAAACTGCGTCAGGCAGCAAGGAAAGAGATCGCTAATGGTCCTCCTCCTCTATCTGCTTCTGGCCCTCTTCAGATTGAAAGGCCCAGTACTAAGCCCGTTGTCCGGCCACCTTCCAAAGGTGTACTCCATAAGTCTTCTTACAATCCCAACGCCCATTCTGCCCAACATTACAGTTTTGTTGAGGATTTGGCTCAGGCGCCATCTACAATGTTTGCATTAGAAGTACTTCAGAGTTGTCTGTCTCAGTGGAAAGCTTTGCTATCTGTGATCGATGGGATTGATCATGTTGATTCAAGCCTTATCACTTTCGACTTGGAGAATTTCGTCCCATGTCTCCCTCACCAGCTTGCACTCATCATTCAAGTTGGGATTAATGGGCTTAATGTCCATCGAGTGGTACAGTGGACGAAGGTGCATCTACGTGCATCATGTCATCTGCCTGCCAGAAATCCATTGGTTCTCCAACTCTGAATTCATCTCCAAATTCTCTAGAATCATTTGATGGAAGAGAATCTAAACCTCTTGGTGTTCTTGCAAGTTTTTTGATCACTTTAGAAGGGAAGACTATCAACGTCGAGGTTGAAGTAGTTGATGCTAAGCTTAATTACAATCTTCTCCTCGGTCGTAGTTGGACTCATGCCATGCTATGCGTGTCATTCACTCTCTTTCATGTCTTGAGATTTCCGCACAAAGGAAAGATCGTTACTTTTTATCAGTTGTCTTTCTTCACTTCTTTTTCCGAGAATAACGTTCCGTACGTGGATCAAATTCCTATGCCCTACGAGAGCGTGGGGTTGGGTCTTTTCAAAGATCCTGCCCTCATGGGTATTTTTCCTCTTCCTCCACCCAAAACTATTCAAATTAATATGATCTCCAGGTCTGACGATCCGTGGATCATCCCTTCACTTGAGCAGATCGATTCATTTGGAGATTCGATGTCGTTAAGTCCAATTGAGATTGATTATTGTGAGCTTATTTCGGCTTCAGATCCTCCACCTTCTGATCATGCTCTTGTGGGCATGTCTCTTGATACTTCTTCTCAATCCCCTTGGCTCAGCGATTCGGATTCGCCCGATCCCTTGAGAGATATATTTCCCTCCGATGAGGCCATCATGGAAACAATGTCTCTCGAGGATCTTCCTTGGGATGATAATCATCATCGTTCCTCATTTATGCCTAGCCTTGGGGCCATGTGTATGTGTCTCGAGAGGTTCGCTTCTCAGGTTCCTTCTCCTCCACTTTAGACGCCTACTCTAACACACGGAGTATTTGCAGAAGGTAACTTGAGTAACATTACATAGATGATGCCTATTGACATTTCCGTCAAACCGGGAGTTGTCGAGAACATCCATATTGGGGTGAACTATTCTCCCAATGAGATTCAAGTCTATACTAGTCTCTTCCACGAGTTTCACGACGTCTTTGCATGGTCTTACGAAGAGATTCTTCGCATCGATCCAAGTATATTGGTGCATGAGATTCCTACCTATCCTGGTGCGAAGCCTGTTCGCCAGCGTCTTCATCCTTTGCACCCTAGAAAGGCTGCCGCTATTAAGGGAGAATTTGAAAAACTTCTTAAAGCTATTTTTATCTATCTAATTCCCTTGACAGAATGGGTGTCCAACATTGTTCCTGTAGATAAGAAACATGGTACCATTCGTGTCTGTGTTGATTACCATGACATTAACCGGGCTTTCCCTAAGGATAATTATCCTACTCCCTTTATTGATCAAATCATTGATGACTGTGTTGGGAGTGAGGTTTTTTCCCTTATGGATGGGTTTTATGGTTATAACCAGATTAACATTTCTCCGGCCGATCAACATAAGACCACCTTTATCTATCCTTGGGTACTTTCGCTTATAAAAAGCTCTCTTTCCGGGGAAACATTTCAGCAAGCAATTTCATATGCTTTTCACGATATCAAGTGCATTGTTCAGCCTTATCTGGATGACCTTCCAGCTCATTCAGCTAAGCGTAAAGACCATCTTGATCATCTCCATCAGATTTTTCTTCACTGTTGACGCTATAACATCTGGCTGAATCCGCATAAGTTTGTTTTCTGTGTTGACTCTAGTAGACTCTTAGGGTTTATCGTGTCCAAAGATGGGATTCATCTTGATCGACTCAAAGTTTAAGCTATCATCAATCTCCCCTCTCCATCCTCATTACATCAGCTACAGATTCTACAAGGAAAGGCTAACTTCTTATGTCGTTTTATACCTAACTATGCCGAAGTGGCTAAAGGATTTACGCGATTACTGGAGCAGGGCATCCCATTCCTCTGGGATGAGATCGCTCAGAAGTATTTTGACGTGCTAAAGACATTACTTGTAAATACTCCTCTACTGCTTCCTCTGAATTACCATCATGATTATTCCCTCTATTTGGTTGCCGCATTCAGCACAATTTCCATGGTTTTGGTACAAGACGATGATAATGGTGACAAGCATGTCATTTACTACCTATCTCGTAACCTTATCAATACTGAAAGATGATATGCACATGTCGAGAAGTTGGCATTGGCAGTTGTTCATGTTGTTCAACATTTTCGTCACTATATTATATTGTGTACAGTGACTGTGATTTCTGACTGCAACCCCATGACTTGCATATTGACTAGTCAATTGCTGGGGGGCAAGTACTCGAAGTGGATTTTCATCCTCCAAGAGTTCAATTTTGAGTTCACTACTTCCAAGTCAAATAATTCATTAGTCTTCGCTGATCTGATATGCTCTCTCCCTTCCGATTCCACTTCGTCTAGTTCCAAGGAACACATTCCGGACGACACACTTTTTCTGATTAGCACCCTCGATCCTTGGTACGGTGATATAATCATATATCTTCATACTTCCACCTTCCGATCTAAGTTGACGAAGGATGCTCGCCGACACATCTGTCATCAATCGCAACCCTATCGCATATTCAGAGATACACTCTACCGCATCGGAGTTGATTACATTCTTCGTTGGTGTTTGACTCTCGAGGAGGCTGAAAAGGCCCTAAATGACTGTCACAGTGGTACCTGTGGCAGTCACATGTATGTTTAAGCTACTTCTCAGAAAATTATTCGTGTTGGGTATTTCTGGCCCTCCATCTTCAAAGACTGCATCATTTTTGTTCGTAAGTGCCATGATTTCCAGATCTATCAACGCAATATGCAAGCATCACCTTCCCTTCTCCACCCTATCATTACCATTGGTATCGATTTTATGACATTTAAACCTCACTCGGCCGAGGGGGAATTCTTATATCATCGTAGCCATTGACTACTTCACCAAATGGGTCAAAGCAATGCCTACACTTACGGCTGATTGTAAGACAGCAGCTCAGTTCATATTCAATCACATCATTTCTAGGTTTGGTGTCCCTACAGCCATTGTTACCTATCATGGTTCCCATTTTCGGCATTACATGGTGGCGGAGTTGACTTCCAAGTTGGGTCTGTGTCACGACAGCTCAATGTTGTATTATCCTCAAGCCAATGGCCAGGTTGAAGCCGTGAACAAAGTCCTCACCACAAT
This sequence comes from Pinus albicaulis, assembly GCA_034641835.2. NCBI lineage: Eukaryota > Viridiplantae > Streptophyta > Pinopsida > Pinales > Pinaceae > Pinus > Pinus albicaulis. Next base: position 358,392,029 of record CM076571.1, on the reverse strand, counting down.
GCTTCAACGTACGATTGGGATGCACAAATCAAACTGGCATCTCATGTTTTTTTTCAGCTCTTTGAGCGTACCGAACCTCAGTAAAGGATGCAACTGGATTCACTCTATTCCAAATTGTCTACGATCTGGAAGCTACCCTTCTGATTAAATGTGAAATACCTTCACTTAATCTAGTTGTTGAATTGCTACTGAATACTTCACCCGAAGAAGAGCGTCTTCTCTATCTGGAGAGGCTTGATGAAGCTCGTTGCTTTGCTTCTTTGGTCATTGAAACACAAAAAAAAGTGGGTTAAAGCTCATTTTGACCAATCGGTTTCGCCTCATTCCTTTGTACAAGGAGACCTCCTCCTCCTGTACGACCAAGCTCACGATAAGCCGGGGGCAAGAAAATTTCAACCCATGTGGCATGGGCCCTACATTTTTAAACCTGTATTATGAAATGGGGCCTATGAGCTCATTGATTATCAAGGTCATCCTCTGGATCAGCCCAGAAATGGGTTGTATTTTAAAAAATATTATGCATGATTCATTCGTGCATGTTTTTTGTACATAGATGTTCTTTTCATTTTTGTAAATTTTTGGCTTGGTGTGCTTTTCGAGCATTTTCCTACTTATTGGATCGTTGCTTGTTGTGTAGATGTCTATTACCCCTTATGTCGGTTTTGCAGATGGTGTTTCCCGCAGTACCCGGAACTTGTCTTCAGCAGCCTGGGTGATTTATGATACTGCTGGTGAGTTGATAGACCTTCAAGGTATCTGTCTAGGGTGAACTACAAACAATTTCGTTGAATATAGTGTTGTCATTGAACTATTTACTGAGGCCATTTCCCTCGACATTCGTGCATTGATTGTTAACCTAGACTCACAGCTTGTCGTTCTTCAACTTAATGGTCATTATTCTGTTAGGAACCCTCACATCTTAAGGTTGTATTTGCGTGTTCATTTGCTGGAAAGACATTTTGATTACATTACATATCAACATATTCCTAGATGAATGAATCCATTAATTGATACAGTAGCTAACATTGTATTAGATAGAAATTTGCGTAATTTTTAAAATCATCATCACATGAAAAGACCCATACAGGAAAATAGATGTATATATATATATATATATATATATATATATATATATATATATATATATATATATATATATATATATATATATATATATCGAGTGTTTGCATCCGTGTGCATCAATAGGTCAAAAAATATGCATGTTTAGGTTACATCCTGAGACATCATGTCTCTCAAAATATGCGGAAATAAAACCTAGGTGTCTACTCGACATGACGCTCATGATACCACGTCACTTCCCGTACAAGCCACTTCAGCAAGTGGCGAACTCGGTTTGACACCCCTGCAGTGTATCTATGGTATGCACGAGGAATGTCATCGAATCGCGCATAGTTCGGGATCCCATGAGAGATTCCTTCCAAGTTGTGTATGATTTCCTCTTCCTCCCCTCCCTCACAGGCCACATCAAAGTCACGAGGAACTCTCTGTGCTATCAGAGACATACCTGTAGGTATCTCTGGGCCAACATCTGAAATTACATGGATTAATGTTAAAACATGCATAAAAAAAAAAATCATAATACTCATGAAAACAAAAATGAGTCTTTCCAAGTACTTCATCCCAATCCTCTCCTTCTGGGAGTGGGAGGTCTACATCACCAGTGAAATTTGTGCCAGCGTAGGGCCAGTCCTCCATGACAATCAGTTGTCGACGGAGCTAATCAAAGAAATCTGGTCTCCAGGACATCTGTTGACCGCCCCCTGACCTTGGCATCAGAGCTGCCCAACGGGCCATCCATGGCTCCTGTGCTGGTGGTGTCGGGACTATCACCTCCTGACGTTGGAAAATTGGTAGTCATTCCACGATGAACGATACTAGAATAGACCCGTAGCCGAACTGCTTCAATTTGGTTTTATTACACTTTGTCAATTGACGCTTCATGTTGATTGTCACTGCCTCTGCCTAGTTGTAGAGGGTCGGTGTCAAGCAATATATAGCAATAAGTAGCTGTGTATTTGTGTCCTCATGCGGCGTCTGTGATCTCGCAGCTCGTGTGATGGTGTGCAGCACTACCTTTAGTTCCAAATCCGGGATACTCTGGATATCCACTTTCCCACTTCATGATCCTTTCCGTGCCTCTCGACACACCCTGTCAATTACCATGTTCATGTTCTCCATGGTGGGCCAAGTGCCTTTCAGGATTGGTGTTTCCCCCCTCTGCGACAATTTGGTTATAAAATAAATGTCTGAGACCTCAATCTCAAGTTCCTGACCACGAAGAATGAATTTTTCCTGATCCTCATCCCAAATACTGATTAAATACTGAAGCAGCTTCGGTTGAGCTCTGAGGCATGGTGTCATGAAGAATTTCTTGAGCCCACAATCTCTGAGAGCTTCAATGCATCTTTCATTGTCCATGGCAAGTTCATATTCTTCACTGTGTTCTCGTTCTTTCCATTTGATCACCATTTTTCCGCTTCACACCTGCAAAAACATTCATATGAATGTCATTAGCCAAATTCAAAGCTTATGATTAGTGAAAATGGGCTTATTTTTTTGCATTTATAAGCTAAAATGGTCTTCGCGGTTGGCGTGACTCTTTTGGAAATAGTCGCGCCAATTGGCGCTCCCCAGTTCAAAATTTTGGGCGATTGGCGTGAGTCCGTGCCCGATACTAGCGCCAACTGTCGTGCCCTATTTTTTGAAATTTCCCCCATATATTTCCGAATTTGGGGTTGCGGGTAATGAAAGTATAATCAAAATTCAGGGAAGGATGTTAGCTCTTACCTGGAACTGACAGATTCGAGATTGGTCTTCCATATTGCCTGCTATCGTCGCCGCAAAATCACAGTGAAGAAAGGGTAACTATTGCTCACAAGAGGTAAAAGTGAAAAGTAATTATTTTTTACCATTTTAGGCATTTTATAAACTTTTCAGAACACTAATTAGGTTTTAAAGCGTATTTTTCGATTATTTCGCCATGTTATTTCGAGAAATAGGTTTTACGTGCGTCTCTTGTGCAGCAACAGGTTTTCAACGCAAACAGCGATGAAGTAACGAGTTGTATTTTATAATTTTTCGGACTCGGTAAAAACATGAAAAATTTACTGTTGGAGTCATCTTTTAGCTCTTTTCTGACTCTCTAAAACTGAAAATATTTCCGAGACTCTTGTCATTTTGAACTCGTTAAATGGCTATGAAACGATATCTACCCAGTATACATTTACCCCTTTTTTGGGTTGGGATGGATTATTTACGAGAAAGGAATACCTTAGCCTATCGCGACTAAGAGGTTCTCTCAGACACAATTTTCTACCTTTTCGAATCTGTGAGACTATCTACAAAAAGGGACTGCTGGAGTTTTATTTTCCACTTCTTTTCAAACTCTCTAAACATGAAAATATGTCAAGTTCTTCCTTTGTTAGACTCCGTAAAATCTATATGACATAGGACACAGTCATTATGATGAAACCGAGTTCCTCCTTCCTAGGGCTCTTAAAATGTACTAGGTTGGATTTGTCTGAAGGAAAAACTTACATGACAAGCATATGCTATCCCCTTCAAGCTTGTTTTCCAAAACTAATTGGGGTACTCGCCAGCAATGGTGGGGGAAATGGAACCAGTTCTCAGTTGTGTCGGCAGTATGCCGCTCTTGAACATGACACTCATCTGCATTCGTGTCGGGTTGGGGACATCTCATTTCATCATTTTTTGCCTCCATGGGTTTGGGTATTCTCTTTTGGCCTCTCATATTCTCTTTGCCACATCATCATGACTTTAGATCCCTTGATGTCAAATACTACCATATCCAAAGTCGTGTCGCCGCTATGTTCAAGATAAATTTTCGATTGCATTTTTCAACCTCCCTCTGATCCTCTTTTTGTCCTGATTCACTATCATCATGTTCCTCTGTCTCATGTTGATGATGTGGGAAATATTATCGCCCTCCTTCGACCGGTTCACTTCCTGTCAATTTCAGCTCATTATCTAAGAAGTTGATCTAGAGACTCCCTTCTGGTACCTTGGAGCCTACATGCCTCAATGGAAGGTTCTTCGCATTCGACGACAAGTCCACATCATTGGCCTTCGATCGAGTGATTATGCGGGTGTTTGACGCCAGATCGCTATTCACATTTTGTGGATTGTACCTGTTTTACCTTGAGAGCCATTGTCATTATTGGTGGTTCCTCTCGTGCCTTTTAATAGCTTACATCATTGGCTGGTAATCAAGTGATTTTCTTGCATGTTCGACTTTAGCTCACTTATTCGCATGCTTGAATTTGTACTTTTTCGGGTCAAGATGGAGCGCAAGACCCTGGGTTTTGTCTGATAAAATCCAAGCTGTGGGATATCTTGGTTTATCATGACTATATGCATGACTCTTCTAATTGGATGGTTGTGACCATACCTGAGTCTCTTTATTGATCCTTACTGCTAGATGGCTGCGTCCATACCTCAAATCTCAATTTATATGTGTACTCTATTATGGATGGATGCGCCCATGCCACATGTTCATGTATCAGAGATGTCAGTTGTATTTGTACTTGAAAGTATTCTGATAGCAGTGTTTGGTTCGAACGCATTCTCGTAAAGCATTTCACCCCTCCCTCTCTCTCGGACCTCATGCTTTAGGGGGCATCTATTACACAAAATTTTGTCACCGTCCCTGCAATCCCCATCCTGCACATTGGAGAAACATTCCTATGACTTATATGAAGTGTCATGCCTTGCGAAAAGTGTCATTTCATCCCTTGCCTTAAGGAGAACACTTTCTCTGTTGACAATTCTTGGAGCATATCAACAAAAGTACATGTTTTTTGGTTGGCGCTGGCAGGCTGTTATGGCCTCGTGCCAATGAAGGAATTTAACACTGAGCCTCGAACCCATTGGCACTTTGTCCCAGTGATCTACCTACGCCAACCTATTTTAGGAATTTTTTTTAAATATAGAGGAAAATTTTCTATCTTAACAATTTCGTGGGCGAGTCAGCTTGGGTTGTTCGACTGCATAACCACGAACACCTACCTTTCGCCTCTTGTTTCCACCTTTTAGGGGAACCTCCCAAACAATAAGGCCTCCATTCCACCATTTAAGGGATCCCAACCTCCTCCTCTCCCTCTATAAATAAACCTCTCTCACATTGATCTTGAGAAGCTGAAGGGAAGTTTTGGGTAGCCCTGGGTAAACAGTGGAGGAAGGCCTAGTTTGGGGATGCAGTGCTTGTTTTGAGAAAATTATCAATCGATATTTGGTGTCTGATGTGTGCTGGAGACAGTAGGTGTGTTTTTAGGGATAGAAAAATAATTCTGAAGGAGTTAGTGCCAAGGAGAAGCTCATTGTAGCTCAATGCACCGATAGAAGGAATCGAGTCTAAGGGAGCCTAAAGTTGTTTGCAGAGTGATGACATCCATGACAGGGATATAGATGGTATTCTAAGCCCTTTGGATCAGTTTAGTATCCATTGGAGTTAAGTTTGGAACTTGTAAAATAAACTTTACCATAATCCCAAAGAGCCAAGTCAAGATGACAAAGCTCAAAGGAGACGTAGCCCACGATATTCGGGTGAACTCCTAGATTAATTTTGTTGTTATGTGTGGATTTTTTATTGCTACATTATATTGTTGTTATTCATGTTAAATTTCAGCAAGAAAAAATGGACTTAAGACACTTCAACAGGTAAAAATGGTACACCAATTTCAAGCATAAATTCTGCAAATTATCAAGTATAAGCTAGATATTTTAATTGTTTAACTGAGTGGGAGGTTATTGAAATACATAACAAGCTATCCAACCCATTTTCAGATCACTTCCTATAATAGCCAATGTGCCCGAGGATGGAGCGCAGATGTTTCTCAGTGGTGGGGATTGCTAAATTGATGATAACTGCAACCTTGTTTGGTTCAACCATCAATCCTTGTTGAGATACCAAGTTCCCTAAAAAAATATCGAAAGGTACACAAGAATATGCACTTCTTAAAGTTTAGTGAAATCTGGTACTTTCTGCGGCCTGTTATCACCCTAGTAATTCTCAGGTTGTGGGATGAGTATTTATAGTTGAAGAAAACCAGGGGTAACCAAGAACCTACTTTTTAAATTAAGGATCTAGCCTTCCTAAATTCCGGAGAGGGATCTCTCCTCAAGATTTAGCTTTGTTTTTTTTATAAGATTTTAGGCTAGTTATAATTGGACAATTGGTTTGTTTTGAATGTTTGGTGGAAATAAAAGGTACTTCAAGGTAAACCACAGAGGGATCTACCAGACCATTGGGCTATGGAGTCAACTTATTGGCAAGCAGAGCTAGGAAATAAGGTCAAAAGAGAAAATGTACGAAGGGCAGGGTAGATGACCTTCAAAGGGTTTGGAAATAGTCTTTTTGATGAAATGGTAAGATCTGAACAAAAGGGAAATGAAGTATCCTTAAGTTACAGAAAAGAAGATGAAAGAAAGGGGTCAAAAGGGACTAAGAGTAGTTAAGGATTCTTAAGTACGAATATCAGCAGAAAACATATCAATGAATAACTAGTAAAAAACAGGGAGCTTTTGACACTAATCCTGTATAAAATTTCCTAGTCAATCATTTAAGACAGAAAACATGTAAATGTATGTATGGAACTTAGAAAGATAAACAGTGAAAACAGGAAAATACTTGACTTATCTGATCAACACAAGAATCCTGAGTTATGATGTTTGTTTGACTTAGTTCTAGTCCGCTGCTTTACAAATCGACTCACACAAGACTCCCAATGTATTCAGCAAAAATGTCTATAGTAGTCTTGAAAAAATTTATTCCACACAAAATACTTCAAATACTGAAGTATTTATACAAATTGATTGTTTAAAAATATCTAAGAGATATGAGAGAATATCTCTAGGCAAAAATAAAGATTATTACATAAAAAGAGGGACAGCTGCCCAACAAATTGGCAATCTGTCCTCTTATCAAGAAAAAATAGGACTGATTTATCTTATCGAAATTAATTTTTTGCTTTGTTGTAGATGCTTGCTGGCACTTGGAAACAATATCTTATTAGAAGATAGCTTGGAAGACAATCTTTCTAATTTATTTCCTTTAACCTGTGCTTCACCTCTGATACTCTTTCACGTTGCTACTTTTTTACTTTACTATTGTAAAATGAAGAATTACAACAATAAATATTGATTTGACTATTTTATTCCCGGATACTCTTTGACTCTGCTTTTTCACCTGATACACTTTCACTGCAAAATTTTACCCTTTGATCACTGTAAAAATGAAAAATATGACTGCACCTGTTCTGCTATGTTTGCAATGCTGTTATAACCAATCAGTAAATCCCTGACATTGCTCTGCATTAGGTATTTTCATACCTTTCAATTTCCTATAACTCTCATCAGCATCAGTGTATTTTGCAAAGTTTGGTTTTATAGTAAACATGTGTTTGATCTCATTCTGTAAAAAGAACAAATTTTCAAAATATTGTAAAACCACTTTACCACTTGGGGAACCTTGTTGTAAAGGCTTCCTGACTTGTTCCTTGGCATGAGCTCTTATCTTCTTGTCATAATCAGTCTGGACCATCAATTTTTCATGGAAACCGTGTATATCTGGAAGACCTGCTTCTTGTAAAGTTATATATTTTGCAAGGAACTTTGTGATTGATAAGTTCATGGTTTTATTTCTCCTCTAAACTATTCATTATATTTCTTTTGGTTATGACTTTCCTGATTTGCAGAATAGTTTCAGTCCTATCATGAATTTTTATTTCCTCCAATTCAACTCTATTCTTGTTGTTCAAGAATCCAATAAGCCTTACAGCTTGTGAAGGTTTATTTTCCAGTCCTATTTTAATTTTCTGAATTTCTACCAGTGCTGCTTGCAATAAATCTCTTTGCTCATAGATAATCTGTATTGAGGGCCACTATAAATGAATAGCTTGAATTATATTAGCCCATAGGTGATTTTTGATATATGCTACCTGCTCACTGAAGTTTACCTCTTTCTTCAAAGTCTTCACCTGTTCTTCTAAGGCCTTTACTCTATGTTCATGTCCTTTAGAAGTTATTAAAGCATTCTTGTAGGAAGACTCAAAACTTTGATTAGTATTTTTCAAAGTGATGATTTCTTTGTTTTTCAATGACATTTCTTCCATAGATTGAACTATATCTGTTGTACCTGTTGCTTGTTGTACTTGTGATGTAGATGATCCAGTGGCAGAGGTATATACAGATGTTATTGACACTGCAGTTGTCAATACTCCTTTTGGTGCCAAATGCTCTGCTAGTGTAGAAGGAACAGCAGTAGTTGCCATTGGGATGACTGTAGGAATGGAGACCTCATTTGCCTTTTTTAATGTGCCATTTTCTTCAATCAAAGTCTCTGTCTGATTCTTTATTTCTTTGATTTGAGCAGTCATCTTTAGTACTAACTGCATTAATTCATCCTTTTCTGTTTTCTACTGAAGAATCTCCTTTGCTTATGGATCTTCACTCTGTGGAAGTTTCAGTTGTTTTCTTAAGGCAACAATATCTTCATTATTTTGCTTTATGAGTGCTTTAGCAACCTCAATATTGGAAGGATCCACTCTAGTTTCTATAACCAAATCTTCTAAGGAAGTTGATCCTTAAATCCTCGGCATGTAATGATGCTTTGTCTAATTTCATCTGTTTCTATAAATTTGACACAAGTCTTTTGTAGCATAGTAGCACTCATAGTTTTGTTAACCACTTTTAAATAAAGAATTTCAGTGGTACTTCTGTGGAATTCTATCTAATCTAATTCATGTATTGTATCAGTGTCCACCTCCACATCTGTTTTATTATAATCTGCAATTGTTGGTTTAAGGAATGACATGATCATCTTATTTGTGGAGTAGTCAAAAGCTGTCAGCAATCTGTCTTTGTTCCCTGGCTTTTCTTTGAGGAATTGGGAATAAACTTCATTTTTAATCTCCTCATTTCTTTCTCTGATTTATTTGCATTTATTTTGAATGTCATAATCTGTTTCTTCTGCTGCTTTGGAAGAGGAGGGAGCTTCTGAATTTACCTGCATTTCCACTATTTCTCTGTCCTGTTCCTGTGTTAGCACCTGCTCTTTCTGAATTTCTGCTGGAGTCTCATTCACAATTATAGTGGCTTCATCATCAGTTTGTTGATCATTATTATTTTCTTGATCTTCAGTGCCATCTATTTCTATTATCTTTTCTTTCTCAGTAGCAGTAATTTTTTCCCTTTTGTTGTAAATAATTTTGAATTTATTTTCTGCAATGGTCTCTGTTGTATAGCCTTCTTCATTCCTGGTCCTTTTGTTTGAAGCTTCTGTCTGCTCAGTGACTGTTATTTCCTGTGAATTATCTATTTGTCTCTCCTTCTCTGTATTGTCAGTAGGATCAATCAATGTATTTTCTATCCATTCGATTTGATTTGCATATTTTTCAATTTCTGGTCTGGACTCATGAAAGAATGGTGTTAACTTGCATTTGACCCTTGTGTTACTCAAAATGCCTTGAGGATCATAGTTCCAATAAAGGCTTTCTTGGAACTTTAATTCTAACAATTTGCTGACTATTTATTTCAAGGCATCCCTATTATTCACTATGAAAGGACCTATTTGATTTTTGAGCTTAAACTGTGTCTTATTTTTGGAAGCCATAAAATTCACTGCATCTGCATTCAGAATTTTCCTCAAGTACTCCAAAGCAAAAACCCTCATAGTTAGAAATTTGGGAAATTTATAAGGGGCCAGGTTTGCTCCAAATATCCTTAGTTCTGTGTTATTTTCATATAGGTATCAGTCACCTACTTTGCAGTTTTCAGACAACTGTAGAATTCTCTTTATTTCCTCATTAACCCTTGGTTGCTCTGTCTTGTTCAATAAACTCATGGCTGGTCTGATAAAAAAATCTGTGAAGTCCATTATGTTATCACCCTAGTAATTCTCAAGTTGTGGGATGAGGATTTATAGTTGAAGAAAACCAGGGGTAACCAAGAACCTACTTTTGAAATTCAAGATCTAGCCTTCCTAAATTCTAGAGAGGGATCTCTCCTCAAGATTTAGCTTTGTTTTTGTTATAAGATTTTAGGCTAGTTATAATTGGACAATTGGTTTGTTTTGAATGTTTGGTGGGAATAAAAGGTACTTCAAGGTAAACCACAGAGGGATCTATCAGACCATTGGGCTATGGAGTCAACTTCTTGGCAAGAAGAGCTAGGAAATAAGGTCAAAAGAGAAAATGTACTAAGGGCAGGGTAGATGACCTTCAAAGGGTTTGGAAATAAGCTTTTTTATGAAATGGTAAGATCTGAACAAAAGGGAAATGAAGGATCCTTAAGTTACAGAAAATAAGATGAAAGAAAGGGGTCAAAAGGAACTAAGATCAATTAAGGATTCTTCAGTCTGGATATCAACAGAAAACATATCAATGAATAACTAGTAAAAAACAGGGAGCTTTTGACACTAATCCTGTATAAACTTTCATAGTCAATCATTTAAGACAGAAAACATGTAAATGTATGTATGGAACTTAGAAAGATAAACAGTGAAAACAGGAAAATACTTGACTTATCTGATCAGCACAAGAATCCTGAGTTATGATGTCTGTTTGACTTAGTTCCAATCTGCTGCTTTACAAATCGAATTACACAATACTCCCAATGTATTCAGAAAAAATGTCTATAGTAGTCTTGACAAATTTTATTCCACACAAAATACTTCAAAGAGTGAAGTATTTATACAAATTGATTGTTTACAAAATATCTAAGAGATATGAGAGAATATCTCTAGGCAAAAATAAAGATTATTACATAAAAATAGGGACAATCGCCCAACAAACTGGCAAGTTGTCCTCTTATCAAGAAAAAATAGGACTGATTTATCTTATCAAAATTAATTTGTTGCTTTGTTGTAGATGCTTTCTGGAACTTGGAAACAATATCTTATTAGAAGATAGCTTGGAAGACAATCTTTCTAATTTATATCCTTTAACTTGTGCTTCACCTCTGATACTCTTTCACGTTGCTACTTTTTTACTTTACTGTTGTAAAATGAAGAATTACAACAGTAAATATTGATTTGAATGTTTTATTCCCGAATACTCTTTGACTCTGCTTTTTCACCTGATACACTTTCACTGCAAAATTTTACCCTTTGATAACTATAAAAATGAAAAATATGATTGCACCTGTTCTGCTATGTTTTCAATTATGTTATAACCAATCAGTAAATCCCTGCCATTGCTCTGCATTGGGTATTTTCATACCTTTCAATTTCCTGTAACTCTCATCAACATCAGTGTATTTTGCAAAGTTTGGTTTTATAGTAAACAAGTGTTTGATCTCATTCTGTAAAAAGAACAAATTTTCAAAATATTGTAAAACCACTTTACCACTTGGGGAACCTTGTGGTAAAGGCTTGCTGACTTGTTCCTTGGCATGTGGTCAGATCTTCTTGTCATAATCAGTCTGGACCATCAATTTTTCATGGAAACCGTGTATATCTGGAAGACCTGCTTCTTGTAAAGTTATATATTTTGCAAGGAACTTTGTGATTGATAAGTTCATGGTTTCACATTTCTCCTCTAAACTATTCATGATATTTCTTTTGGTTATGACTTTCCTGATTTGCAGAATAGTTTCAGTCATATCATGAATGTTTATTTTCTCCAATTCAACTCTATTCTTGTTGTTCAAGAATCCAATAAGCCTTATAGCTTGTGAAGGTTTATTTTCCAGTTCTGTTTTACTTTTCTGAATTTCTACCAGTGCTTCTTGCAATAAACCTCTTTTCTCATAGATAATCTGTATTGAGGGCCACTATAAATGAATAACTTGAATTATATTAGCCCATAGGTGATTTTTTATATATGCTACCTGCTCACAGAAGTTTACCTCTTTCTTCAAAGTCTTCACTTGTTATTCTAAGGCCTTTACTCTCTATTCATGTCCTTTAGAAGTTATTAAAGCATTCTTGTAGGAAGACTCAAGACTTTGATTAGTCTTTTTCAAAGTGATGATTTCTTTGTTTTTCAGTGACATTTCTTCCATAGATTGAACTATATCTGTTGTACCTGTTGCTTGCTGTACCTATGATGTAGATGATCTAGTGGCAGAGGTATCTATAGATGTTATTGACACTGCAGTTGTCAATACTCCTTTTGGTGCCAAATGCTCTTCTAGTGTAGAAGGAACAACAGTAGTTGCCATTGGGATGACCGTAGGAACGGAGACCTCATTTTCCTTTTTTAATGTTTCATTTTCTTTCATCAGAGTCTCTGTCTGATTCTCCACTTCTTTGATTTGAGCAGTCATCTTTAGTACTAACTGCATTAATTCATCCTTTTATGTTTTCTACTGAAGAATCTCCTTTTCTTGTGGATCTTCACTCTGTGGAAGTTTCATTTGTTTTCTTAAGGCAACAATATCTTCATTCTTTTGATTTATGAGTGCTTTAGCAACCTCAATATTGGAAGGATCCACTCCAGTTTCTATAACCAAATATTCTAAGGACTTGATCCTTAAATCCTTAGCATGTAATGATGATTTGTCTAATTTCATATATTTCTGTAAATTTGACACAGTCTTTTGTAGCATAGTAGCACTCATAGTTTTGTTAACCACTTTTGAATAAAGCATTTCAGTAGTACTTCTGTGGAATTCTATCTGATCTAATTCATGTATTGTATCAGTGTCCACCTCCACATCTGTTTTAGTATAATCTGCAATTGATTTTGGATCTGCAACTGTTGGTTTAAGGAATGACATGATCATATTATTTGTGGAGTAGTCAAAAGCTGTCAGCAACCTGTCTTTTTTCCCTAGCTTTTCTTTGAGGAATTGGGAATAAACTTCATTTTTAATCTCCTCATTTATTTCTCTGATTTGTTTGTATTTCTTTTGAATGTCAGAATATGTTTCTTCTGCTGCTTTGGAAGAGGAGGGAGCTTCTGAATTTACCTACATTTCCACTATTTCTCTGTCTTGTTCCTGTGTTAGCACCTACTCTTTCTGAATTTATGCTAGAGTCTCATTCACAATTATAGTGGCTTCATCATTAGTTTGTTGATCATTATTATTTTCTTGATCTTCAGTGACATCTATTTCTATTATCTTTTATTTCTCAGTAGCAGTCATTTTTGCCCTTTTGTTATAAATAATTTTGAATTTATTTTCTGCAATGGTCTCTGTTATATAGCCTTCTTCATTCTTGGTCCTTTTGTTTGAAGCTTCTGTCTACTCAATGACTGTTATTTCCAGTGAATTATCTGTTTGTCTCTCCTTCTCTATATTGTCAGTAGGATCAATCAATGTATTTTCTATCCATTCCATTTGATTTGCATATTTTTCAATTTCTAGTCTGGACTCATGAAAGAATGGTGTTAACTTGCATTTGACCCTTATGTTACTCAAAATTCCTTGAGGATCATAGTTCCAATAAAAGCTTTCTTGGAACTTGAATTCTGACAATTTTCTGACTATTTCTTTCAAGGCATCCCTGTTATTTACTATGAAAGGACCTATTTGATTTTTGAGCTTAAACTGTGTCTTCTTTTTGGAAGCCATAAAATTCACTGCATCTGCATTCAAAATTTGCCTCAAGTACTCCAAAGAAAAAACCCTGATAGTCAGAAATTTGGGCAATTTATAAGGGGCCAGGTTTGCTCCAAATATCCTTAGTTCTGTGTGATTTTCATATAGGTACTAGTCACCTACTTTGCAGTTTTTAGACAATTGTAGAATTTTCTTTATTTCCTCATTAACCCTTGGTTGCTCTGTCTTGTTCAATAAACTCATGGTTGGTATGATAAACAAATTTTTGAAGTCCAGTATGTTATCACCCTAGTAATTCTCAGGTTGTGGGATGAGGATTTATAGTTGAAGAAAACCAGGGGTAACCAAGAACCTACTTTTGAAATTCAAGATCTAGCCTTCCTAAATTCTAGAGAGGGATCTCTCCTCAAGATTTAGCTTTGTTTTTGTTATAAGATTTTAGGCTAGTTATAATTGGACAATTGGTTTGTTTTGAATGTTTGGTGGGAATAAAAGGTACTTCAAGGTAAACCACAGAAGGATCTACCAGACCATTGTGCTATGGAGTCAACTTCTTGGCAAGCAGAGCTGGGAAATAAGGTCAAAAGAGCAAATGTACTAAGGGCAGGGTAGATGACCTTCAAAGGGTTTGGAAATAGGCTTTTTGATAAAATGGTAAGATCTGAACAAAAGGGCAATGAAGGATCCTTAAGTTATAGAAAAGAAGATGAAAGAAAGGGATCAAAAGGGACTAAGAGCAGTTAATGATTCTTAATTCTGGATATCAGCAGAAAACATATCAATGAATAACTAGTAAAAAATAGGGAGCTTTTGACACTAATCCTGTATAAACTTTCCTATTCAATCATTTAAGATAGAAAGCATGTAAATGTTTGTATGGAACTTAGAAAGATAAATAGTGAAAATAGGAAAATACTTGACTTATCTGATCAGCACAAGAATCCTGAGTTATGATGTTTGTTTGACTTAGCTCCAGTCTACTGCTTTACAAATCGACTCACACAAGACTCCCAATGTATTCAGCAAAAATGTCTATAGTAGTCTTGAAAAAATTTATTCCACACAAAATACTTCAAAGAGTGAAGTATTTATACAAATTGATTGTTTACAAAATATCTAAGAGATATGAGAGAATATCTCTAGGCAAAAATAAAAATTATTACATAAAAAGAGGGACAGCTGCCCAAGAAACTGGCAATATGTCCTCTTATCAAGAAAAAATAGGACTAATTTATCTTATCGAAATTAATTTGTTGCTTTGTTGTAGATGCTTGATGGCACTTCGAAACAATATCTTATTAGAAGATAGCTTGGAAGACAATATTTCTAATTTATATCCTTTAACCTGTGCTTCACCTCTGATACTCTTTCACGTTGCTACTTTTTTACTTTACTGTTGTAAAGTGAAGAATTACAACAGTAAATATTAATTTGACTGTTTTATTCCCGGATACTCTTTGACTCTCCTTTTTCACCTGATACACTTTCACTGCAAAATTTTACCCTTTGATAACTGTAAAAATGAAAAATATGACTGCACCTGTTCTGCTATGTTTGAAATGCTGTTATAACCAATCAATAAATCCATGCCATTGCTCTGCATTGGGTATTTTCATACCTTTCAATTTCCTGTAACTCTCATCAGCATCAGTGTATTTTTCAAAGTTTGGTTTTATAGTAAACATGTGTTTGATCTCATTCTGTAAAAAGAACAAATTTTCAAAATATTGTAAAACAACTTTACCACTTGGGGAACCTTGTGGTAAAGGCTTGCTGACTTGTTCATTGGCATGAGCTCGGATCTTCTTGTCATAATTAGTCTGGACCATCAATTTTTCATGGAAACCGTGTATATCTGGAAGACCTGCTTCTTGTAAAGTTATATACTTTGCAAGAAACTTTGTGAATGATAAGTTCATGGTTTCACATTTCTCCTCTAAACTATTCATGATATTTCTTTTGGTTATGACTTTCCTGATTTGTAGAATAGTTTCAGTCCTATCATGAATGTTTATTTCCTCCAATTCAACTCTATTCTTTTTGTTCAAGAATCCAATAAGCCTTACAGCTTGTGAAGGTTTATCTGCGAGTTCTGTTTTAGTTTTCTGAATTTCTACCAGTGCTGCTTGCAATAAATCTCTTTGCTCATAGATAATCTGTATTGAGGGACACTATAAATGAATAGCTTGAATTATATTAGCCCATAGGTGATTTTTGATATATGCTACCTACTCACTGAAGTTTACCTCTTTCCTCAAAGTCTTCACCTGTTATTCTAAGGCCTTTACTCTCTGTTCATGTCCTTTAGAAGTTATTAAAGCATTCTTGTAGGAAGACTCAAGACTTTGATTAGTCTTTTTCAAAGTGATGATTTCTTTGCTTTTCAGTGACATTTCTTCCATAGATTGAACTATATATGTTGTACTTGTTTCTTGTTGTACCTATGATGTAGATGATCTAGTGGCAAAGGTATCTATAGATGTTATTGACACTGCAATTTTCAATACTCCTTTTGGTGCCAAATGCTCTGCTAGTGTAGAAGGAACAACAGTAGTTTCCATTGGGATGACTGTAGGAACGGAGACCTAATTTTCCTTTTTTAATGTTTCATTTTCTTTCATCAGAGTCTCTATCTGATTCTCCATTTCTTTGATTTGAGCAGTCATCTTTAGTACTAACTGCATTAATTCATCCTTTTATGTTTTCTGCTGAAGAATCTCCTTTGCTTGTGGATCTTCACTCTGTGGAAGTTTCGGTTGTTTTCTTAAGGCAACAATATCTTCATTCTTTTTCTTTATGAGTGCTTTAGCAACCTCAATATTGGAAGGATCCACTCCAGTTTCTATAACCAAATCTTCTAAGGACTTGATCCTTAAATCCTTAGCATGTAATGATGCTTTGTCTAATTTCATTTGTTTCTGTAAATTTGACACAGTCTTTTGTAGCATAGTAGCAATCATAGTTTTGTTAACCACTTTTGAATAAAGCATTTCAATGGTACTTCTGTGGAATTATATCTGATCTAATTCATGTATTGTATCAGCGTCCACCTCCACATCTGTTTTAGTATAATTTGGAATTGATTTTGGATCTGCAACTGTTGGTTTAAGGAATGACATTATCATCTTATTTTTGGATTAGTCAAAAGCTGTCAGCAACCTGTCTTTGTTGCATGGCTTTTCTTTGAGGAATTGGGAATAAACTTCATTTTAAATCTCCTCATTTCTTTCTCTGATTTGTTTATATTTCTTTTGAATGTCAGAATATGTTTCTTCTATTTCTTTGGAAAAGGAGGGAGCTTCTGAATTTACCTGCATTTCCACTATTTCTCTGTCCTGTTCCTGTGTTAGCACCTACTCTTTCTTAATTTCTGCTAGAGTCTCATTCACAATTATAGTGGCTTCATCATCAGTTTGTTGATCATTATTATTTGCTTGATCTTCAGTGCCATCTATTTCTATTATCTTTTCTTTCTCAGTAGTAGTCATTTTTTCCCTTTTGTTGTAAATAATTTTGAATTTATTTTTTGCAATGGTCTTTGCTGTATAGCCTTCTTCATTCCTGGTCCTTTTGTTTGAAGCTTCTGTCTTCTCAGTGACTGTTATTTGCTGTGAATTATCTATTTGTCTCTCCTTCTCTTTATTGTCAGTAGGATCAATCAATGTATTTTCTATCCATTCCATTTGATTTTCATATTTTTCAATTTCTGGTCTAGACTCATGAAAGAATGGTGTTAACTTGCATTTGACCCTTATGTTACTCAAAATGCCTTGAGGATCATAGTTCCAATAAAAGCTTTCTTGGAACTTGAATTCTGACAATTAGCTGACTATTTCTTTCAAGGTATCCCTGTTATTTACTATGAAGGGACCTATTTGATTTTTGAGCTTAAACTGTGTCTTCTTTTTGGAAGCCATAAAATTCACTGCATCTGCATTTAGAATTTTCCTCAAGTACTCCAAAGCAAAAACCCTCATAGTTAGAAATTTGGGCAATTTATAAGGGGCCAGGTTTGCTCCAAATATCCTTAGTTCTGTGTGATTTTCATATAGGTACCAGTCACCTACTTTGCAGTTTTCAGACAACTGTAGAATTCTCTTTATTTCCTCATTAACCCTTGGTTGCTCTGTCTTGTTCAATAAACTCATGGCTGGTCTGATAAAAAAATATGTGAAGTCCTTATAGCTAAATTCATTTACATATTTTCTGAGTAATGAAGTCCAAAGTACCACTGAACGAGGTTTTCCTTCAACGTCCATCTTCTGCAATGCAATTGGGAACTGTTCTGCTTGGAGAAAGAGGAAGAGGTGAAATAGATATGATGAATATCTAAACACTCCTTCTTCAGGAAATTTGGTCAAATGATAGTGTATATTATCAGCAATGAATCTGGAAAAATTGAATACCATTGCAGGAGGTTGCCCTGGGGATAAAGTAGAAAGGAAACCTAGAATTGATGCATCAGTGAACTCATCATTAGAATAGCCTAGAATGAAGGAAAGCATAGATATGATTTGTCTGGAAGATTCAGGAAAATCAGAGGTGGAATAGGGAGGATTTACTTTTGGGAAATCAACATGAGTAGGCATGAAGTTCTGAAGAATCATAAATTTCCTAGGAAAATCCAAGTCTAGGTACAACTGAGTTAAATATTCAATGGATAATGAGACTACTCTTGGATCATGGTTCAACTGGAGTATTTCATTAATGGATTCAGCAGTTATAGAAAACAAGACCTCTCTATCTCTGTTTATAATACTTCTCTAGTCAGGGACATAGTGTAATTGGCATAGTCTAATCAAGTCTTGAGCTGGATGAGTGATTGGGACCACATATTTAGGCAAGTTTGAATCCCATAAAGATATATCATTTTTAAATTTCTTCACAAATTTCTCATGACACTAGTTATGCACTTCAAGTAGATCGAACTCTAATGTAGCATCAGTAATTCTGTAGTCTAAATAAATTAAAGAACTGCTCTCTTCAGAAGTAACAGGTGGTTGTAAAGGTCTCACCACTTCAGTATAATCTGCTATTAGAGCTGGGGTAGGCTTATTTATCTTAGCAAATTTATGTAGTGGAAACTTGCTTGAAGAAGATTTTTGGGCTTTTGGACCTCTAGTCTTAGGGGTGACCTGTTTTCTTGTCATTTTAGGGAAATCTAAGCAAGATTAGACTGTTTTATTAGTTAATTTTGAAAACAGGGGCTAATTGAGCGGATCTGGGAGAAATTTGGGAATCTAGGCAAGGGTTTTAGGATGAAAACACAGGTTTTCAAGGTTCAGAGGACTGAAAAAGGGATTCAATGGCTCTTAGTGTAATTTAAATCAAGTTGAACCATGGAAATTGCCTTTGGATGGCCAGAAACACTTAAAAACTGAGTTTGGAGGAAATGGAAAATTCTGAGAAAATTTTGCCAGGGTTCGCCCTGTTTAATCAAGGTTTAGTTATTTTTAAATTTGGCAATTACTAATTTTCTTTGGTAAAACAGGTTCACGGGTTTAATTTTTCTCTTTGAATGTACAAATTAGTGATTTTTTAGAACACATAGAAATACCTTTTTCAGGTATTGTGGTGGTCGAGGAGGGTTTGCAAGTGGTATCAGTCTTCAAACTGGTCGCAGTCGCTTCTATGGCGAAATTCTGTGGTGAAATCTGCTTCAGGGGGGCAATTAAACAGAAAAGGTTTCAAACTGGGATCTGAGCGTAGTTTTTCAATGGGCGAGGGGAGAAACGATATGAAGGACAGTGAAAAACTATGGTCTAAACCTTTACTTTTATTAATAAGCAATGCATTAATGGCAAGTCGTAGTCAATGGCGGGAGCGGTTTTTATTTTGAATGCGAAAACCATCAGGGGTTATCGCGCTACTCTTAGGTGGTAAGCTGTTTTTCACTTTTGTAACGCGATCCAATTAAAATTGGACATGTAGCAGATGGCGGTATAGCGAAACAACTTTTATCACATAAATTTTTGCAAACTGCGCCCGTTCACTTTTGGCGTGCGATATGAGATCCACACCGTTGGATCGAGATGAATGAAGCGAACGGTCAAGATGTCTCGAGAAGCTGCGAGGGAAAGGTAAGGTGGGACTGCGCTTTTAATATGGGCCATTGATCTAATAGCAGAGATCAACGATCATAATTTAATGTGATAGGGAATGGTGAGATATGAGACCAGGTGATCGCACTCAGTGCAAACCATTGGATTAAAAAGAGTTTGCGGATCAGACAGTTATGAATGAACGCGAGGGCCTTTTGATTGAATAATGGATTATATATAAACCAAGTTTATACATAAGGTTAAAGTCCATGGGGCGAGTTATTTCTTATGCGGAAAAGGTAAGTATATGTGGTATGGTGACATATAAAGACTTCATGTTTTAAACCTTAGTTTAAACCAATATTTAGAACAAGGATCGGAAAGATGTTTATTTTTCAAATATACTGTGTATTTCCGAAAGCTTCCTTAGTATTTTTATTATATATTTATTTAAGCTAAATAATCTAAATAACTATAAGGGGGGGGTATAATTATTTATTGGTAGTTTTATGTCAAAGGGATAATTTCAGGATGTAATTTTCAACATGTGAGTAATATATTTGACATAAAAAGCATATAATAAGGGGTTTTTTTTTTGGGATAATTACATAAAAAGGAGTTATATTAATAGGACTAGGATTTTATATAGGGAGTTAATAAAATAAGTTAGGTGTTAATATGAAAATGGAAAGTGAATACTCAAAACATACAATTATATCCAAGAAAAGTGAAGATTAAAACCAAGCTTTCATTGAAATAATTTCATCTCTTCAACTTAGGATAAAATGCCATTTTGAGGGTTTTATGCTTCATGAGATGTAGGAAGTTAATCAAATGAGGGTTTTAAGCATTATTAAGTAAAAATCGGGTCTTTACTTATGATTTTTCATGGTAATGAATGCATGAATGGAAAATGATGTGATTTTTGGGATTAATATAGAAACTTAACACTTTCAACCAGTCAGTCATTGAGCCTTGAGTCCAGTCCCAACAGAAGTCAGGGAAATGCCCTGAGCCTCTCTTACTGATAGTCTAGAATGTCAAATAGCTATGGGGAGGGGAAATTAGTTATGTGTAGCTTGAAGAAAAATATTTACAATGAATTTCCCGCTTTCTTCTACCTACCCGGTCATATCTTCTAACATTTATTCTTTTTGAAAGCAGTAAAACTATCTAATTCTAACTTATTTCCTCCAAGAATCCAGATTAAACTATTGGATTATTTTTATTCTCTACCTAACTACTGAATTTTCATGATTAAACTGTATGACAATTCCTTATTCACTATCTACAACAAGTAAAATTGAAACATGACAAGTTAAGATTAAATTGTTCAACTCATCATGGATTATGGAATTTATTGATACTCTACCATAATCAACTGCAAAAAGTAAAAGTAGTGGCATTTAGACTTGCACACTTTCATGTTTTATTCATCTTTTTTCTTTTGGGGTATATTATTTTTTCTAAGTCCTTTGATTTTTCTTTTAGGACCTTTTAACCTCTTTTTGATTTTTTATTTTTTATTTTTTACAAAATATGGGAAAATAACTTGCAGAAAGAAAAGTTTGTACATATTTACAAGAATACCATTAGTCAAGTCAAAATTATGAATCCTATATTTATAGGTTACTAACACAGCCATCCAGCATCATGCGCAGGTTCGACACATGCATCTTTACCAACCCAAACATTGTCCAATCATCAAAGTATACTTACAGAAACTTATGAATGAATTCCCTGAAAACTGCTACCACCACACGCGAAAAGATGGCAGGGGAATTCTTGAGCCCGAAGGGCATGACGGTGTACTAAAAGGATCCCCATTCTGTTGCGAGGGTAGTTTTGTTGTGATCTTCATGTGCTATTCTGATCTGATGGTAGCTTGAAAACCTGTCAGTGAACGAGTATGTGTCCTGACCTCCCACATTATCCAGAATTTCATCAGAGAAAGTGGTAGGGAAGGGATCATGTACGCAAGCATAATTCAACTTTCACAGGTCTACGCAGATTCTTATTTCCCCTTTAATCTTCTTTTCTTGGACCACCATATGGCTTACCTAATCTGACTGTTCTACCGGTTCGATGATACCTGCGACTACCATTTTATCGATTTCTTCTCTGAATTTCTACTTATACTTGGGGTTCAATGGGTAGGGTCATTGCTTGATAGGACACGCGTCTGGTTTTAAGGTGATTCACATGACACCCAGATCTCCTACAATGCGTTTGAGCTCTGAAAACTTTGTGGGAAATAGACCCTGATATTTGGTGAGCACTTCTGCGATCTTTACAACTGTATCATCATCCCAGTAATCCCCAATTTTAGCCATCTTGGGTTGTTCTTTTGTTCCAATATTGACTTCCTTTAATTTTAGAGGTTTAGTCACATCGAGTGCCTGTAATAGGGGTCCCGCAACTGCCCGCGCTCCGTCTAATTTAGGGATAGTGATATTTCGCGGGTCCTCATCACACTCCTCTACTGATAGATTTCGGCAGTTGGCAATATCATGCATCTACGCATCCCAAGCTGGTTCCCCATACTCTGTGCGAGGGAGTGATTCATCAAAGACTAGAGTATCTATGTCCTGCAGAGCTTCGTCTAATTTCTCTATCCCACCTATCAACCCGAATGTCCCCAAAACATCTTCTCTCATGGTGTCCCAGTGGCGAGTGCGCTGATGTAGCTCTGCGTCCAAATACCATGTGGTCGTGATTGGTCCCAAGGCATGGATAAACATGTGGACCCATTCATCCCAAGTTCTTTCGCTCCATACTTCCATCCATACAGACAAGTTCTTGCGTGGGTATCCACGGCCAGAGAAAATATCCATTGGTAGGTTGACGATAGGTTCGAATCATAGGATCATCATTCTGCGACATTCCTCCCAATCCTGAAAATTCCCCTTGTTAGTTTCCCACCATCGCACAAGGGTCGTACGCATAGCTAAGTTAAGCGCCCACATCCTCTTTTCTCTGGGAACGTCTGCTTCGAATGCTCTAAGAAAATCCTTAACACTACCAGAACCATCAAAATAGGGCAGTGCTCTTACCTCTAAGGAGATACACCGAAGGATATTTGTGATCTTAATGCATCGTAGCGCAGATATTGCATGCAACTGGTTCTGCCAATTTTCTATCTCACCATCTGAGTCAGAGAGACATTCGTTGTTCTTCTCCCAACAGAGCATGCCATCAGTCTTAGGGTTAATCCAATCATCGTCCTGGGAACTCAGCTTGTAAATATGATCAACTTCATCCCCTTCGCGCATCGATTCTCTATACCGTTCACCCTCCGCTGGATTTAGAGGGACTATTACTCGCGTACCCTCGTTCTAAAAAACCATGCTTTGTCTTTTCAAGTTGATAATACCTCCCATGTCTATAGCCTAATCCAATCCTAAGATCATAGGGTAAGGGTCTACATCATCTACAATTTAAATCACCTCAAAATATGCATACACCTTAACTCCCGCGATATCTACCATAATATTTGATAGCCTTCCTAACGGTATGATCTTTTGTTGGTTAGCCATGCGTAGCTGTATAGTAGACTATTCTAGCTTGGGTTCTCCCATTCTCTTCCAAGTCTGTTTAGGCAGGACATTTGCATTGGATCCTAAATCAAGGATGACTTGACCCATTTCATAATCTCCAATATGTCCAGTTAGCCGCATTTCTCAACCAGTCCTTTGCTTATGCTTATAAAGTCTTTTGACATCTTTAACTTCCACTTGTGGGGCAACCTGTTCTGCGCAGCTGTCTATCAATGCTTGAAGGTTCTCTACTACCTTCTAGTTGTGTAGTAACTTCATACATGTCTATAGGAACGACTTAACTTCTTCGTCTGCCTTTAGATCTGTTGGGGCCTTAGAGGTAGATGCCTTGTCTTTGAAAATTTATTTTCTAGCTTCAAGGAAAGTTTCTTTCTCCTTCTGTAAGTCTAGACTTTCCTTTTTGTCAGCAGCCTTTTTGATAAGTGGTTCGGCTACAGCTTTTTCCTCAGCTCCTCCCATGGCCATGCCACTGTGCGTAATTACGTTAATAATGGGTCCATCATCGCGCGGCTTTGCCTTAATCCTTTGTACATTCTGTGTCAGCATTTTCTATTTCTCCTACATATTCACTATCATCACAGGACAGTCTTTGATCACATGATCCAACAGCCTGCAATATCTGCAATATTGTCATGCAAGGTTCGGGCAGTCCCTTGTGAAGTGGCCCACCTCTCCACAATTATAGCAAATCAGTTTCCCTCTTCCCCGACCAGCACTTCCACCCCCCCCCCCCCCCCCCCCCGGCTTCTTGTAGGGGAGCCTCCTTGTCTAGAGGGAGATAATGGTGATGAAGGGTCAGCCTACACCCTATACAGGTTTCCTCTATCTCTCATTAAATCATATGTCCGGCAGTTTGTCTCATCATGTCCTACAGATGAGCAGAATCTACACCACTGTTGCTTCAATTCTGAGACATATGCACCAAGTCGGGGGAAGTGATTTGTATCATGCAATCCGGCTACTCGACAGTTAGCGCACCATAACTTGGGGGTGCTTCGTCCAGCGACATCTTTGGGGCGTAATGATTTAGGCCCCCCAACCTGCACGTATTCTGATAGCAGAGGGCACTAATCCTTGGTGTGGCCTGACACCCTGCACCGTATGCACCAAATGTCTGCGCTATATTCTTTTCCCTGCTCTTTTCGTAAATTCTGGATTTCTAGGTGCATTGCCTCTAACTGGCCCTGGATCTGCTGCACCCCAAACTGGGCATTGTCCCTTGGCGCAGCTTCTAACTTCATGGCAATTTCCAGGGCCTTTTCTTGCGTATATAGAGGCAAAGTTTCTATCTTAACAACTTCGTGGGTGAGTCAGCTTGGGTTTTTCGACTGCATAACCACGAACACCTACCTTTGGCCTCTTGTTTCCACCTTTTGGGGGAACCTCCCAAGGGATAAGGCCTCCCTTCCACCATTTGAGGGATCCCAACCTCCTCATCTCCCTCTATAAATAAACCTCTCTCACATTGATGCAGCTAGCTGAATAGGAATTTTTGAACATTTTTTTGAAACAGTTTGATATAGTTGGTGTGAGTAGAGAAAGAGACCTTTGTCGAGAGAGATATTAGGCTTGTGTCCTAGCCTCGTCCCAATTCCCCGACGAACCTTCGAGACACGCTTCGTCTGAACCCGCTGAAGGAGGCTTTGACGTCAAGGCTCCGGTTATAATCTCTTTCTTTCCATTTCTATATATATATATATAAAGATATATATACATGACTAATGATTGGTTCCCATCTTGTGTTAATGTGTTTTACTTTACGCAATGTGTTTAATCTTCCTTGACTGATTAGCTAGTTATGAATGAAATTACTATCTTGTATGCTACTTTCGTCCATTGATCTTTGTGCAGGCACCCGAGTACCAATGTTGAAGGGCTGCGACGTGTCCGGGAAGAGATCAGGAGATAACTACTACATCTGCGACAATAGTGTTGGACTACAGGTAGGACAATCTATCCCAACCTATTTCATCCGTTAACTAGGAACCTACTCATTAGCTTGTCCTCTTGTTGCTAGACCCACTCCAGGGCTAGAGGGATTGTCTCTGTCCACAGAGGGGGTTTACCTACACAACACCCACCAAATCATGTGGGTTATGCCTATTTTAACTGGAGTTAATTTTAGTCCTCCACATTTAGTGGAGCTGATGTAGGGGACACTGGGCAAAAGTCATTTTGGCTCTATCTTGACCTAGATTCGCCCAATTTTGGAGTGCCAATAGTCAATTTTGACTATCTCCAAAATTCCAGAGTCAATGGAGTAGGTTTCAGAGACATCAGAGAGATTCTAGGTATTTTTTTGCATCAATGAAGTTTAAGGGGCCACCAGGGCAACCAGGAGGCAGCAACAGTTTGAAGCCTAGCCAAGGGAGATAGAGGTCTTTTTCAACAATCCAATAGTCAATTTTGGATGTTTCAGATGTTCTGGAACAAATGGTGTGGTTTTAAGAGCCTGTAGAGAACTTTAGAACGCTGAGAAGCTTCAGTAAAGTTCCAGGGGCCATTAGTGCCAGCTTTTTCCAGCAGCAGTTCTAGGCCTAGCCAGGGCAGCTAAAGACCATATGTAGCGAACCAATAATCATTTCTGACTATAAAAAGCATTCTAAATCCATTGAAGGAGGTTGCAGGAGATTTTTAGGACTTCTAGAGTTCGATAACCCATCTTAGAAGTTTTTAGTGACCCTAGTGCCAGGGGGTACTGACAGGTGTTGGAGGCGAAACCGAAGCAGCCAGAGGCCAATTTCTTCAAATTAATAGTCTATCTTGACTATTTCATAAATTTTGAAACCAATGAAAGTATTTTCAGAACATTTTGATGACTTCTAGAGCTTGAGAAGCTAAAGGGAAGTTCTAGGTAGCCCTGGGCAAACTGTGGAGGAAGGCCTAGTTTGGGGATGCAGTGCTCGTTTTGAGAAAATTATCAGTCGATATTTGGTGTCTGATGTGTGCTGGAGACAGTAGGTGTGGTTTCAAGGATAGAAAAATAATTCTGAAGGAGTTAGTGCCAAGGAGAAGCTCAGTGTAGCTCAATGCACCGATAGAAGGAATCGAGTCTAAGGGAGCCTAAATTTGTTTGCAGAGTGATGATAGCCATGACAGGGATATAGATGGTATTCTAAGCCCTTTGGATCAGTTCAGTATCCATTGGAGTTAAGTGTGTAACTTGTAAAAGAAACTTTACCATAATCCCAAAGAGCCAAGTCAAGATGACAAAGCTCAAAGGAGACGTAGCCCATAATATTCAGGTGAACTCCTAGATTAATTTTGTTGTTATGTGTGGATTTTTTATTACTGCATTATATTTTTGTTATTCATGTTAAATTTCAGCAAGAAAAAATGGACTTAAGACACTTAAACAGTTAAAAATCGTACACCAATTTCAAGCATAAATTCCGCAAATTGTCAAGTATAAGATAGATCTTTTAATTGTTTAACTGAGTGGGAGGTTCTTGAAATACATAACAAGTTATCCAACCCATTTTCAGAACACTTCCTATAGTATCCAATGTGCCCGAGGATGGAGCGCAGATGTTTCTCAATGGTGGGGATTTCTAAATTGATGATAACTGCAACCTTGGTCGGGTCAACCATCAATCCTTGTTGAGATACCAAGTGCCCTAAAAAAATATCGAAAGGTACACAGAATATGCACTTCTTAATGTTTAGTGAAATCTGGTTCTTTCTACATCCATCCAACATCATGCGTAGGTTCGACACATGCATCTTTACCAACCCAAAAACTGTCCAATAATCAAAGTATACTTCCAGAAACTTATGAATGAATTCCCTGAACACTGCTACCACCACACGCAAAAAGATGGCAGGGGAATTATTGAGCCCGAAGGGCATGATGGTGTACTGAAAAGATCCCCATTCCCTTGTGAAGGTAGTTTTGTTGCGATCTTCATGTGCTATTCTGATTTGATGGTAGCCTGAAAACCCGACAGTGAACGAGTATGCATCCTAACCTCCCACATTATCCAGAAGTTCATCAAAGAACGATGTAGGGAAGGGATCATGTACGTAAGCATCATTCAACTTGCACAAGTCTACGTAGATTCTTATTTCCCCTTTAATCTTCTTTTCTTGGACCACCATATGGCTTACCTAATCTAACTGTTCTACCAGTTCGATGATACCTGCGGCTACCATTTTATCGATTTCTTCTCTGACTTTCTGCTTATACTTGGGGTTCAATCGGTAGGGTCATTGCTTGACAGGACGCGCGTCTATTTTTAAGGTGATTCACATGACACCCAGATCTCCTACAATGCCTTTGAGCTTTGAAAACTTTGTGGGAAATAGATCTTGATATTCGGTGAGCACTTCCGCGATCTTTCCAACTGTATCATCATCCCAGTAATCCCCAATTTTAGCCATCTTGGGTTGTTATTTTGTTCCAATATTGACTTTCTTTAATTTTAGAGGTTTAGTCACATCGACTACCTGTAATAAGGGTCCCACAGCTGCCCACGCTCCCTCTGATTTAGGGATAGTGATATTTCGTGGGTGCTCATCACACTCCTCCACTGATAGATTTCGGCAGTTGGATATATCCTGCATCTACGCATCCCAAGCTGGTTCCCCATACTCTGTGCGAGGGAGTGATTCATCAAAGACTAGAGCATCTATGTCCTGCAGAGCTTTGTCTAATTTCTTTGTCCCGCCTATCAACCCGAATGTCCCCAAAACATCTTCTCTCATGGTGTCCTAGTGGTGAGTGCGCTGATGTAGCTCTGCGTCCAAATACCATGTGGTGGGTATTGGTCCCAAGGCGTGGATAAACATATGATGGGTGGTGTCTAAAGACATCCTTACAACACTTAATTACAATGCATTGTGCTCAAAACATCGCAATGCATAATAAAAATTCATGACCTCCATCATACTTGTCATACATATTTGACCCATAGGGTATTTTATTTATAGTGTCCAAATCTAAGATAATTATTATTATTATTTTTAATATTCTGAAATTTCTATAAAAATAATAATAATAATAATGACTTAACAGTAATAGATCATTATCACAAAAAACTTTACATTATTATTTTTAATATTTTGAAATTTCTATAAAAAAAATTAATAATGACTTAACAGTGATAGATTTTATTTTGTTAATTGAAAATATTTTTATTTCTAAATATATATTTAATTTATTTTTATTATACCTGAGGTATTACACATTGGTTTTAGGGTGACTTTGTATTATTTTGGTCAAACCTATTAAATAATTTTCAATTTCATAAAGTAAAACTTTAGAATTTTTTGTTTTTTTGCAAAAAAAAATAGTTACATTTATTTGTAATGTTATTGGCTATAATTTTGAACATTTTATAGGCCCATTAACCCCTAGGTAAGGCAACGAGATTAAGAATAAGGCTTAGGCTGGTTTGTTATAATCTCGGAAAGTGGATACCCATAGTATCGTCCCCTCTCGGATAAACTTAATATGGCTTAGTCTAATCTTGAGAGGGTTAGGGGGAGACTTAAACCCCGTGGGTAAGGCATTGGGATTGTGTTTTGAGCCATAGTTTCTTCTAGGAGTTTTTATCCATTTGTCTTTGGGGTGTTTTTGTCCATTTGTTTGGTGGTTTTGACCATCTGTTTGGGGGGTTTTGTCCATCTATAAGGGGTTACACCCAAGGATCAGAGGGCCTTTTTGATGGGTAGTTTTGCCCAAAGTTTACATAGACAATCAAGTTCAAGGAAGGTGGGCACCACCAAAGGTAGGGAAGGTAGGTATTCAAGTCAAGGAAAGGTCAAGTCAAGTCAAGGAAGGTGGGCACCACCAAAGGTAGGGAAGGTAGGTAGTCAAGTCAAGGAAAGGTCAATTCAAGTCAAGGAAGGTGGGCACCACCAAAGGTAGGGAAGGTAGGTAGTTAAGTCAAGAAAAGGTCAAGTCAAGTCAAGGAAGGTGGGCACCACCAAAGGTAAGAAAGGTAGGCATTCAAGTCAAAGAAAAGTCAAGTCAAGTAAAAAAAGGTGGGCACCACCAAAAGATAAGAGGATCCTTGAGATCCAATGAGAAAGATAAATGAGAAAGGTAATATTTGTTCCCTTGGAAATATGATCCAATAAGAAAAGGTAAATGAGGAAGGTCAGATTTGTTCCCTTGGAAATACTATAAAGGTTCATTGCTCTCCCAAAGGAACAAACCTTAAATAAAATACCTTTATATATATACTGGTAATTTGAATTTAATTTGATTCCTCACAAACCTAAACCAAGGCCGTTATTGGCTAAACATCCCTACCATCGCTTAGAACCATGGTGACCACCTAAACCGCGTCGACATCGGTCAGAAAGTGTTGTAGGAGAACCTTAACAAGTGGCCCATACTCATCCATAATATTTCTTTTAAGAAAATCTCCCAACACTTGGAGCACCTCATCTCTTCTGCGATCACCTCCTCCCTTATTAAGCACCGCTACAATATTTAAACAAAAGTGCACATGCGATGCCCACATATATTTGCAACCGGCAATGGCGAGTCCCACCAATCGGACGATTATGCTTACTATATCCAACTCCTCTTGCAGATGCTGCTTGGATTGCCTAAAAAACTCTTCTTCCCCTTCACAAGATGTAACAGCGACTATCGAAGTAATTAACCAGAGCCCTCGGTTCAGTGGTACGCTAATCAAATAAACATTCTTCTCTTTTTCTTCATCACCATGCCCGTTACTGGGTTCTTCACGATCAGCTACAACTGGAGCATGCAGGTCTTAGAGGCGGGAAACGCAAAGATTTACTACGTTGATGATAATGTCAACGTAATCAAACTCTGAAATGCAACGAGACTTGTTTTTAAGCCACGCAGCATAGAGAATTTTCATTCCGTTATAAAAGTCTTCATTAGATATGTCACCAACATTCTCGCGCCCTCCTAACATATAGAGAGAGATTTTGACAACACAGGAGCATAAAACCTTAGTGTAATCAATGCTGCAGTGAAAAAAAATTCGACAGTAAATTCTTAAAATCATATTCTGCACTTTCACATCGTCGCATTCTTCTGCAAGGTCAGATAGAGAGTGTACAGATGCCCATATAAAATCTTCAGGCACCTTCGCCAAATCGCTGTCTTTCAAATCGATAACATCCAGGAGGTGCACCACTTCTTTGCACACTTCCTTTGCATCATCACATGAAGAGTTATATTTAAGGCGCAGGTTAGTAGTTGTTCGTATCCTCTTATTGAAGTGAAGAGATCCCTATTTTCTGCCCTGTATTGGCAGTAAAGATAAAGAAGATTAAATTTCTACCATAGGGCCTTCCAGTACTACTCTTGCTGCAACTTTATGTTCTTCCACTTTTTAGAATTAATTAGAGATTTGTAGTCTGAAATCAATTCATTCAACAGATTTTTCATATCGCTCTCGTTCACAACTTTAGTATAGTCAGGAATGACATGTAGGCTTGGGTTGCTAACGATGTACCCACAGATCTGTTCCCTCAACTCAGCCTGCAGAATGGCATCACTAATGTGGAATGGCTGGTGGGTGAATGGGTTGAGGGCTTCATGTTTGGCATCCCAAATAGTCTCTAGTGTCTTGCGGTTGTAGAGAACCTGTGCTGGGTCATTTTTAAGCAGTAGACGAATTGGATCATAAGCGAATTCTTGTACCAATTGATCAACATACTCTTCCGGGATATTAACACTCTTCGAAAAATCTTGGCAAATGGCTAGACCCATTCTTATTTTATTGTTTTTATGTTGTAACTATTAGGGATATTTGTTTCTTGGCGTTCTAATGAGTAATGTTTGCTTGATTTTTTTTCCCTCGAATATTTATTTATAAGCTAAATGTATCATAAAATTTAAGGTGTAGCATGTGTTAGTGCATCGGCCTGCGGACTTGGTCACCTTATCCAAAATCAAGCAACAAAATGTTGTGTTAAAACAACTAAATTAGAGATAAAGGCCAACTATGCAAAAGCAATAGTTACTAACATTGAAAGGCAAATTTATATCATTTAAGTATATAGGTGGTATATATATATATATATCTGTAGGTGGTGTATATATTGGAATTGTAGAGGAGTATCTAAGTTAAATTAAATATGAAGATATATCTAATTAACATTTTTCTTTCACTCTTTACCATTAAGCATTAAATTCACATATTATTACAAGTATGTCTTTTCAATGAGTCAATGAATGCTAGAGTCTAATGAATGCTAGAGTTTTGAGTTCACATAAACATAATAAGTCTCTATTAAAGAAGTAGATTATTCTTTTTACAAGTTGCAAGTACATAAGATCTACCTCTACATTGGTAATTTGACTCCTCATTCAATTGGAACATGTAGGAGTATGCTGGTAAAGCATTCAGGAGCATGGTCATTGTGGGACACTAGTACCCAATAGTTTTCATTGATTTTCATGAGCATACTATGATCAGTATGATGGTTTTGAGGCAGGGATATGCCTTGGTTTTTGGACCTTGCGATGCAAGGAAACCTTACCAAGGGATGGATCGCCAGGGATAGGGGATGTCGAGGAGCCTGGAAGGTGAGTGACTGCACGGAAGGGGGTGACTCGATTTCCCCAGGGACTGTGTACCAGAGAAGGGAAGGTCAATGATGGACCTTTTTTTGGTCGTTAGAATTTCAAGATGGAATTAGATGCACAATGGCAGTGTGCCCTGGAACAATGATCTTGTAACTATTCACTCAGTGAACAAGTAGTGTAGAAATTATATAAATAATGCGTTATACATCCAAGATTCTCCCGATCACACACTATTTTAACTTCATGCACAATACAGAATCTCTTCTACCATTGATCATCGTATGCGGAAATTAAATCAATTGTATGCACACATTGAAACCATAAAAATTCACACATATGAACACAGTGTTTTAATGGGAAAGTTTAAATCTAAAAACCCCAACTATCTGTATATAATATATGTCATAGAGATCATGTAACAATCCTCATACAAAGCTTCTCACAAGCTCTCAGTACAATACAATAGCTACACACTAATCAGGTCCGATCTAGAAAATCCATGCACCGATCCTCTTCCACCTGCTAGCCTGCCTCTACTGCACAATCCCTGCTAAAGAATGGCTTTGAATGAACTCGAATTGGTCTAGCCTTGCTCACGCAGTCCTTATTGGCAACTCTACTATGTGTTGGATGCAATCAATGCATCACTATAGTCACAACTGATAGTCATCTTTCCCTTTCACCTATCTCTCCACTGGTCTCCACTGAAACTGTCCATGCACTGTAGTTAACTGATGTATTCTTCAGTTGATTAATGAGTTAATAATTAATTAATTAATTCACACCACTCTCACTAGTGTATCAATCAGTTAGACTATATACAACTAGCTCAACTGTGTCTAACTGAGTTAAACTGAACACAACTCCACCAACTACTTCTACAACTCCACCAAACTATGTCACATGAGTTCTAACCGAAGTCTCCATGCAATAGCTCCACTTAACCCTCAGGAATAACGTAATTCCTTATGTCAGCTCATGTGCCACATCTGTGCACTTAACTGAAGTGCTCCAAGAGAATAAGTTAATGTTTAGAGTCCAAATATTATTAAGAGCTAATAATATTCGACATATCTATTTTTAGACTGGCAATCTAAAAATAGATTCTGCCCAATATGTCTAAAAATAGAAGTCCATCTATTTTTCCAACTTGACCAACCATCCACAAATAGCATCCTGCAACTCATAGAATAAAATCGACATATTTAAAAATAGACATAGTCTAAAAATAGACTTTGCGCCAAAAATACCCTGTGGGCCCACTTAGTGAAGGTGACTTCTTTCCACTAAGCTCATCATCTTGTTGCAATCTCAACACTCCCTCTCAACAAGATAGGGATTATCTGCCACCCTGATCTTGCCTCTATGGTATTCGAATTTTCTCCTGGTGAGCACCTTCGTCAAGATATCAGCATCCTGATCCTCAATAGGAATGTAAGAAAGTAACATGATCTTCCACTACACACAATCTCTAATATGATGGTACCGGATGTCAATATGTTTAGATCTATTATGAAATACTGGATTAACCGAGAGTTTAATGCAACTCTGATTATCACAATATATCACAGTAGGATCTAAGTGTGAATCGAACAACCTGACCAAGATCCTCCTCATCCATATAGCCTCGCATGCAACCAAACTTGCTGCCATGTACTCGGCCTCCGCTGAACTGAGTGCCGCAGATCTTTGTTTCCTGCTGTACCAAGAAACTGTTGTAGACTTGATACTGAAAATCCCTCCAGATGTGCTCTTTCTATCCGTTGGCTCCCTGCCCAATCTTCATCCATGAAGCCATGCAGCCTCACCTCATCCAACTGTCTGTACCAAAGTCTATATCTCGATGTGCCTCTAAGATATCTCAATACATGCTTCCCCACCTTCCAAAAGAGCTTGGTAGGCTTAACCATAGCTTGTGAAAGTTGGTTAACAACATAGCATATGTCCAGTCATGTATTGACTAGATACATGAGCGAACCAACCAACTATCGATAAACAGTGGTATCCACTACCTCTACTGATGTAGCATCCTCTTTCCTCCAACCACCAGGAAGAGGAGTGTCGATAGGCTTGCAGCCTTGCATGTTGAACTTCTCCAGTCTCTCCCAGGAAAACTTGCCTTGAGACACAAACAGTGCATCATCACGCTACCAAATTTCCAATCCCAGGAAATAATGAAGGAGGCCCAAGTCCTTCATCTCAAACTCCTTTGCAAGATTAGCCTTGCATGAGAGTATCAATTGTTCATCACCGGTTAGTATCAAATCATCTACATAAAGTAAAATGATCAGCAACTTACCCTCAACCACTATCTGGTACAGGTTGGGATCCACCTCGCTCTTGGTAAAACCAAGTCCGGTGAAATAACTGTCTATCCGTGTGTACCAAGCACGAGGTGCTTGTTTCAGCCCATACAACACTCTTTTGAGCATGCACACATGTGAATCGCTGCTGAAGATTTCGAAACCTTCAGGCTGCTCTATGTACAACTCCTCCTCAATGACTCCATTGAGGAATGCAGTCTTCACATCCATCTGATGAATGTGCCAACCCATTTGTGCTGAGAGAGCGAGGATGCTCCGTATGGAAGAATACCTTGCGACAGGTGCAAAGGTTTCTTCATAGTCGATCCCCTCAATCTGTGAGAAGCCTCGGGCAACAAATATTGCCTTGTACTTCTCGACGCTCCCGTCAGCAGCTTGCTTCACTTTGTAGATCCATCTCGAACCTACCACTAATTTCCCTTCCGGCCTTGGGAAAATCTCCCATGCACTGTTTCTGACAATCGAATCATACTCTTCCACCATGGCATCTACGCATGTAGGGTCCTCCACAGCTTCCTCGAAAGAAGATGGCTATGTCACGATACACTTGGTCATCAGAGCCATGTATCCAGTATATCGGTCACGTGACTGTCTCTGTCTGCGTTGTGATGTAGGTGCTCCTACAATCTTCTCTACATCAAGATTCAGTCGCTCAGCTTCTGTAGTGTGTTTCCGCCCTCTGATTTTTGGCGCTGCATGAGTGGTCTCTTCCACTCCATGAACCTCCTCTTGTGGCTAATCCACATCCTGAGGCTCATCCTTAGGAACTAATAGCTCCTCATCTGCATGCAAGTGTGGCTCCCTCTCAAGCAAACACTTCATGGCTTTCTCCTCATGAAATTTGATATCCCGTCGCACAACAGTCTTCCAACTGTCTGGCAAATACACACGATAGTTGTGGGGTGTATCTGTGTACTCCAAAAATATCCCAACCTCTGCAGTCGGCTCCAGCTTCTTCCTGGCATCCTTCTTCACATGAATGTAAACAGGTGAGCCAAAAATCTTCAACTGAGAAATATCAGGCTTCTTACCAAAAAACACCTCTTCGGGTGTACTCATGCCAAGTACTCTATGAGGACAACGGTTTTTCACATAAACCATAGTGTTGCATGCCTCAGCCCACAAGTGTATGGTAAGGCCCTGATCTTGCAACATCGCCCATGCAGCACCCACTATCGTTCTGTTCTTTCGCTCCGCAACCCTATTCTGCTATGGGTTATGAGGCGCTATGAGCTCTCTTTGAATTCCTTCTACGCTGCAAAATTCCTTGAATTCGCCAAAAATGAATTCACCACCATTATCACTCTTAAGAGCCTTCACCTGCTTCCCCAACTCTTTCTCCACTAGTGCCTTGAACTCACATAACTTAGAGAATATCTCGCTCTTCTTCTGCATGAAGAAGATCCAGCACTTACGAGAAAATTCATCAACAAATATCACATAATACCTGTGCTTTGCTATCAAAGCTACTGAGAAAGGTCCACACACGTCTATGTGAATTCTCTCAAGGATCGTTGTGGCGCGACTATCCTTCTCATGAAAGGTGGCTTTCACAAATTTTCCCAAAGTACAACCCTTGCACTGATCTGACTGCACAAGTGTACCCTTGGGAAGCCCAGTAGAAACCTGCTGCAAAATTTTCAAAGCACCATGGTGAAGATGGCTCAATATCCTCTGCCACAATTCGCCCTCATCTTGGCTCACCACTCCTTCTGCTTTGCCTACCATTGTTGTGCAGCCATCTACCTGTAATTGATAAAGGTTCTTAACTCGAACCCCTATCCTTCGGGTTTCACCAATTGCCTTACTGCGCGAGAAAGCCTTTCCCTCGCTAAAGACAACATCATATCCCTTGTCTTCCAACATAGCCACAGAGATCATATTCTTCTTCAATCCTGGAACATGAATGACATCCTTCAATATGAAAGGTTTACCAGACTCCCTCTCAAAGGAAATGGTCCCAATACCAGTCGCGCTGTTTCTACCATCATCGCCCATCTCGATGTGCACTCCAAGATCTTTCTCATCCAGATCAGTAAACAAATCTTTGTCTCCGATCATATGGAAAGACGCATCACTGTCAAGAAACCACACTGATCCCATCACACTTTAGACCAAGCATGCGATCAGTGAAAAATCTAACTCAAACTGCAAGGCTAAGGCCTCTCTAGCTGCAGATCCAGCAGCCTGCTTATTTTTCTTCGTCTGTGGACAATTAGTGGCGTAATGTCCATGTTGATGACAATGAAAGCACTTCACCTTGGACATGTCCTGCTTCTTGCCTTTCGCACCGGATTGAGAAGGATTTTTCTTTCTCTTCCCTTTCCTTGCTTTGGCAGCCAAAGAGAAATTTTCTTCATCTTCATTCTTCGATGAAGATCTATCCCTGGTACTCTGCCTTATCTCCTCCTACGCAAGATCCGACCAAAGTCGCTCCCATCTCAGCAGTTTCTCCCAACCATTGACAGAGTCCTCGTAGGAATGCCAACTCTTCGGAAGCCCAAGGAGAGCCAAGCTCACCAAGTCCTCTTCATCTACAGTAACCCCCACACTTCCCAGCTCATCCCTGCACTGGAAAAACTTCATGAGGTACTTGGGTATACTTTCGCCCTTCTCCATTTTTATTTTCTTGAACTTGTCTTTGAGCACCAACTTCCTCTGGTTTCTCTTGCTTCGGAACAAGTCTGTCAAAGATTTCCACATCAATAATGGAGAAGCTTTACCATGAAGGCTGGACACTATGTGATCCTTCACACCTTCCAACAGAATCCTTCGACATTTTGTTGTCTTCTTTTTCCATGCGTCAAGTGCGGCAACATCGCTAGAAGTAGGTTTTGGAATTTCTCCATCTATGAACTCCTTCAACCCATTATCCTCTAGCACCGCCTCCATCTTGTCCTTCCATGCAATATAATTTGAGCTGCCCTCAAGGGAATACTCCAATCGCAATCCGTTGAAAGACATCTCAACTTCGACACTAAGAAAACACTACTGCAAATTCGAACTCCACTAGCAAAAAACTCAACCACTTCAATGATTTGAAATTGATCCAATGATCAATATAGCTCCGATACCATGTAGAAATTATATAACTACTCCATTATACATCCAATATTCTCCTGATCACACACTATTTTAACTTCATGCACAATACAAAATCTCTTCTACCATTGATCATCATATGCGGAAATTAAATCAATTGCATGCACACATTGAAACCATAAAAATTCACATATATGAACACAGTGTTTTAACGGGAAATCTTAAAGATGAAAACCCCAAATATCTGTATATAATATATATCATAGAGATCATGTAACAATCCTCATACAAATCTTCCTGCAAGCTCTTAGTACAATACAATCGCTACACACTAATCAAGTCCGATCTAGCAAATCCATGCACCGATCCTCTGCCACATGCTAGCCTACCTCTATTGTGCAATCCCTGCTGAAGAATGGCTCTGAATGAACTTGAATTGGTCCAGCCTTTCTCACGCAATCCTCATTGGCAACTCTACTCTATGTTGGATGCAATCAATGCATCACTATAGTCACAACTGATAGTCATATTTCCCTTTCACCTATCTCTCCACTGGTCTCCACTGAAACTGTCCATGCACTGTAGTTAACTGATGTATTATTCAGTTGATTAATGAGTTAATAATTACTGAATTAATTATTAATTAATTCACACCACTCTCACTAGTGTATCAATCAGTTAGACTAGATACAACTAGCTCAATTGTGTCTAACTGAGTTAAACTGAACACAACTCCACCAACTACCTCAATAACTCCACGAAAATCTGTCACATGAGTTATAACTGAAGTCTCCATGAGATAGCTCCACTACACCCTCAGGAATAGCGTAATTCCTTCTATCAACTCCTGTGCCACATCTGTGCATTTAACTGAAGTGCTCCAAGAGAATAAGATAATGTTTTGAGTCCAAATATTATTAAGAGCTAATAATATTCGACATATCTATTTTTAGACTGGCAATCTAAAAATAGATTCCGCCCAATATGTCTAAAAATAGAAGTCCATCTATTTTTCCAACTTGACCAACCATCCACAAATAGCATCATGCAACTCATAGAATATGATCGACATGTCTAAAAATAGACTTTGCGCCAAAAATAGCCTGCGAGCCCACTTAGTGAAGGTGACTTCTTTCCACTAAGCTCATCATCGTGTTGCAATCTCAACAAGTAGTGCAAGGATCGTAGCATTGGACATTGGATGTGAGTTTTACTTTGGCAGTGGATTATGGACTTCCTGGGAAGGAGGTGAACCTTGGTATTACTTTGAGGGTGGAGGTGTGAGCCTCTGGATTCCCTTTTTGTTGATGTGGGCATCGTATCCTTTTATTTGTTGGTTGAGAAAATGTGCATATGTGTATATGTTTATATTATTGTAAATATTGTATCGAACTAGATTTTTAAAGCTCCATAAACGGTATCATTATTTGATGGTTGAAGCAAATGTGCGTAAGTATATGTGATTGTTATTGTAAATATCACAATGAATTTTTTTATAAAGCTCCAGTAAATGGTATGATTGTCATGTTTTCAGCAGGTTGTTCATTGTAAATACTGCAATGAGCTGAGTTATAAATCTCCATGGGCAATATGATTTTCTTTTCAATGGCCTTGCTGGTTATAGGTGTCATTGAACATTAAGGACGATGTTCCCCTAAGGGGGAAGGGTTTGTAATAGAATCGGGTTAAAATTTCATGCAATAAAGTTAATAAAGGAAAAATAATACCAACGTCATGGAACACGTATTCCAACTTGAATGTTGGGAAAATTATCCTAGTGGGAATCACTTGTTGTGTATTATGGCTAAGGGTAAAGTGGCAAAGGAAATGGCAAAGGCTTTGGAAAGGAAAGAGGCATTTTGGCATTTTTATTTATGAAAATACAGGAAATTAGGAGAAAATGAAGGTGAAAGGTCACATGTTGCATGTGAGGAGGAAATCGAAGGAAAATTAGAGGAAATTGAAGAAAATAGAGGCCTCAATGATAAGAATGATTTTGAGGATCAATTCACAACTTTTTGTCAATTTTTTTTGGAATTAATCTCATAGAGGAGAAGAGAACCAAGAGTAGAAGGAAAACAAGCAAGGAAAGGAAGGACAAGGAAGGAAAAGGAAAGCAAGGATCAACCAAGGATATGTTGGAAAAATGATAGATGCATAAAGAGGTCGGTTTCAGTGAAGAAATGGATCTGAAGTATGCTCCATATTTTTGAAGCAAAGTTTTGTAGGAGGACATCAAATTAAGCAGATCAGATTTTGCAGAGTAGAATTTCCCTGGAGTGATGGAGTAGATTTTATGTTCTTGGGTGGTTATAGTATTACAGATTTGATGCATGGATTTGATCCATTATTTTGCTAGAGTAGAGAGCATGACTTTGGTGGTGTTTTGTCTGTTTTTTTTATGGTGTCTCATTTTTATAGATTGTATTGTAAAGATGAGTCTAGTTGGGAAAATTTTCTTGATCCAATGTGAAAATATAGGAAATGAGGTTTGCATAAAGTATAGGAGCAGTTACTTCATGAGATTGGATTAGAGATTCCATAATATTGGCGAAAGGAACAGTTTATCCATCCAATTGGAGTTGGATAGTCCAATAGGAGTTAGGCAAGGATTTTTGATCATGGTGGCTTTCAGCGGATAGTTGTTCATAGATCATGTGAGAATGTAATATCCCAAATGGGAAATAGACAACAATACAAGCATACGACAATATAGAAAATGCCGGAAATAGAACATAAAGCAAATACACATAAAAATGTCGGGAATGCTAAGCCATTTTATTAATCTGAGAATATAATGAGATACAATGGATAATCGGAATAAATGCACCTATCCTTGCACAAGACAAGTGAATAACCCTCTCAAAAAAATAGGAAATGGCTGCTACAGGAAACTGCGTCCCAGCTGTTGGAAGAAACAGCCGTAACTGCTGCTGCTGGAATGGACTGAAGCTAGGGGCTGATCCCCTTGCCAGAATGAGCTGAAAATCTGTAGATCACCTGTACTCATCGCTCCGGACAAAACCCAGAAACCATAAACAAAATGGACCACCTCCGAAAATCACCCCAGAAACCCTCCTCAAGGAAAAGCGATATCCCTCCAGGCCCAGCGCAGATGCTAAATGAAATATGCTGAGATGGAGCCACAAACTCCTCAGGAAAATCTCCAATTGATAAATACTGAACCTCCACACTGAATAACACTGAATCTCCTGCAGAAAACCCCGCAATAGAACATTTCCTCCAAGAACTGCGTCCACTCTCCTAGGGACTGCGCAGTCACCAAAGAAGCCCAAATCCTCCGCAAACCAGCAACCAAATCCTCCGCTGAAAACTGTAGAAAAGACCTTGCCCGAGCAGGCACTCGAAATCCCCTGGGGCTAAGGGTGAGATCTCCGACCGGAGACACTCAGTCGCACTAAAAAGTGCTGCAGACAGGCTAAACAACCATCGTGCTCAAGAAGACAGAAGTCTAGCTCAAATATCATCAACAACAAGAATGCCAAATGAAATGGCTTTCCCACCTTTTATAATGCTAGCTCTCCTCAAAACTCTAACGTGGTCCCCCTCTCTCCACGTGCTCCTCATAAGTCTGCGCAGATGCTCCTAGAGGCTACGTGAGGCCTCCCTCATATGTGGTGTGGACCCCCAAGGCTCCCCTTTAAGTTATAACGTTGCTCCTACTAGGGAAGCACTTTATTTTATTTAAGTGAGTTGACCCCTCTTTCCTCACTTTTATTTATTAATTAACTATAGGCGGCAAAACTATACAAAAATCAAATATTCCAATTAGCGGTGCTAATTAGGAATATTACAGTCTCCCCCGGCAAAATGTTGCTTGTCCTCAAGCAAATGAAGTGATGGATTTTGTAATATCTTCTCATCCTCCCAAGTGGCATTCTCATCCGGCAAATTCTTCCACCTCACCAAGAATTCTCGGATCGTCCTGCTCTGCAGCTGCCTCTCCCTGGTATCAATAATAGCCTCTGGCTGCAACACCAGATGCCCCTCATCATCCGTGGGTGGTAGCTCATCTGTGACCGTCACCTGCTGGCCCAATGCCTTTTTCAAGCATGATACGTGAAAAATGTTATGAATCTTGCTGCCTTGGGGCAGCTCTAGCTCATATGCAACCTGCCCAATCCTGCGTATCACCTTGTATGGTCCATAAAAACAGGGCTTAAGCTTCTCATCCCCCTTCTGCTTAAGTGAAGACTGTCGGTATGGCTATAATCGCAGGTAGACCAAGTCTCCTACCTCAAACTGTCTCTCCACCCGACCCCTATCAGCATATAGCTTCTGCTGATTCTACGCTGTGGCCATGTTATCCTTGAGAGCTCGGAGGATATCCTGACTCTCTTGGATCCAGATCTTGGCTCTCGGAGCCCTGCTAGCACCAAAAATCATGTCCACAAAAGATAAAGGATGATATCCATACAAAGCATAGAATGGTGACATACCAATGGTCATGTGATGTGTCGTATTGTAGCAATACTCTCCCAAATGCAGCCACTTCAGCCATGCCCTCTGTTGTCCACTGACATAGTTACACAAGTAGCCCTCCAGCCACTTGTTAACTATCTCTGTCTGTCCGTCTATCTGTGGGTGATAACTAGTGCTCGGCGTCAACTCTGTCCCCACTAGCCGGAAAAGCTCCTGCCAGAATCCGCCCATGAAACGGTTGTCCCTGTCACTGACAATGGTCTTAGGTAGACCATGCAACCTGAAAATCTCCCTGAAGAATAGCTCGGCCACCTATGTTGTTGTGTGGTGTGCGGATATGGCGAAAAAATGAGCATACTTTGTCAGTCGGTCAATGACGACAAAGATGCAGTCTTTGCCCTGCACCATGGGCAACCCTATGATGAAGTCCATCGATATGCTCTACCATTTCCCCTCTGGAATGGGAAGAGGCTGCAACAACCCTGTCGGATGTCTCATCTCTCCCTTGTTTCTCTGACAAACATCGCACTCCCTGACATGCTGGAGTACTTCCTCCTTGAGGCCCTTCCATGAGAACCTCTCTCTGATGGCCCTATAGGTCTTGGTGAACCCCTGATGGTCTGCCAATGGAGAATCATGTGAAGCATGGAGTATCCTCTTCTTAAGCTGAGACCCCTCAGTCAAGAAAATCATGTCCCTGTAATAGATAATCTCGTCAACCACCCTGTACCTGTCATCTGCTACCTGTCCATCCAACACCTCACATGCAAACCTGTCCTTGGAGTACTCCACCAATAGTCGGGCTCTCCAATCAGCGTCCAAGCTCATAAGAGATAACGTGGCCGATCTCCGTGAAAGGGCATCTGCTACCACGTTATTCTTGCCTTTGACGTACTCAATGTCAAAGTCATAGGCTTGGATCTTACTGATCCACTTCTGCTGCCTCTCCTGCAATTGCTTCTACTCCAGAAAGTACCTGAGGCTGTTGTGATCTGTTCTCACCCTGAATCTGCCGCCCACCAAATACTGTCGGTACTTGGCCAATGCATGCATGATGGCTAGCATCTCCTTGTCATATATGGGATACAACCTCTCATGCGGAAGGAGCTTCCGGCTCTCAAAAGCTATAGGATGACCACCCTGCATCAATACCGCGCCAATCCCCTCTCCTGACGCATCGCACTCCAAAGCAAATGGCTGTGTGAAATCCGGCAATGCAAGCACTGGGCAGCTACTCATCACCTCCTTGAGCTTATCAAAAGCTCGATGTGCTGTGTCCGACCAACTGAATGCCCCCTTCCTCGTCAAATCTGTGAGGGGTGCAGCAAGCTGTGAGAAACCTTTGACGAACTTCCTATAGTAAGTGCAAATGCCAATAAATCCCTGAAGCTCAGTCACGTTCCTCGGCTCTGGCTAATCTCTGATGGCCCTAATCTTCTCCTCGTGGACTCTCACCCCGTCCACTCCTATGATATGCCCCAAGTACAGCATCTCCGTCAATACAAACTCACATTTGGAGAGCTTGGCATAGAACTGTTGCTCCTCCAAGATGCGCAATATTGTCTCAATATGTTAGAGATGCTCCTCCCACATCCTGCTATAGATGAGTATGTCATCGAAGAAGACTAGCACAAATTTCCTCAGATGACCCCTGAAGATATGTTTCATGCATGACTGAAAGGTAGCGGG
The DNA here is from genome assembly GCA_034641835.2 of Pinus albicaulis. Classification (NCBI taxonomy): domain Eukaryota; kingdom Viridiplantae; phylum Streptophyta; class Pinopsida; order Pinales; family Pinaceae; genus Pinus; species Pinus albicaulis. The sequence goes on along the minus strand of CM076571.1, from coordinate 358,348,873 downwards.
TGCATTGGTCAGCCCAAAAGGCATAACCAGAAACTCGAAGTGCCCATAATGACACCTGAAGGCAGTCTTGGGAATGTCCTGTTCCCTCACGCGAATTTGATGGTACCCAAATCTCAAATCAATCTTTGAGAAGAAGCATGCTCCCCTCAACTCGTCCATCAACTCATCGATCTTGGGAATGGGGTACCTATTTTTCAGGGTCTTCTTGTTCAGAGCCCTGTAATCAATGCACATCTGCAATGTGTCGTCCTTCTTCTTCACCAACACCACAGAAGAAGCAAAAGGAATCGTGCTCGGCCAAATGTGCCCAAGGGCCAGCAACTCCTAAATAGTTCGCTCAATCTCATCCCGATAGGCCTTGGGATGCCTATAAGGTGTGGTGATCACAGCCTGTATACCCTGCTCCAGCTCAATGGTATGCTCAAACCCCCGATCTGGTGGCTGCCCTGGTGGAATATCCCCGAATACTATGGCATACCTGTCGAGGATAGTCTGTACCTCTGGGTGCACTGCTTGTCCTGTGGTCGCTGCCTCTGATGCCCGCAGCTCTACTGCCCACTCTATGTCTCCCTTACGGAAGGTCGCCTCCATCCTATGTGCCGACACAGTCTGAGGCGGATATGTGTGTTGTCCCCGTATCTTCTCATGCCTCCCTGTCTTGGGATCATCCCACTCCATCTCTAGGGCCTTCCAATCTGTCGTGACCTTCCCTAGAGTAATAAGCCACTGAACACCCAGTATCATGTTGGTGTCCGGAATATCGACCACAAAAAAATGATCTATCAATGTATAGGTGCCCATTGTCACTAACAACTCGGGAACATATCGAGCACACACCATGGTTTGACCTCCTGGGACCAAAACCGAAAATCCATCAAAACTTTCAGTCTGTATACCTCTCCGCTCAACCATCTGTGCATCGATGAAATTGTGGGTTGCCCCACTGTCGACCAAGACTGAGACTCGCTGGCCACGCACTGTCCCCCGTACGCGCAACGTCAAGTACTTGGGAACTCCCCGCAATGCTGCTAGAGCTCCTCCTGTAGGTGCAAACGACGCACCACCTGTTGGTGGTGGTGGAGGTGGTAAGGTACCCTGCGCTGCATAACAATCTCCTGCCTCCACATCATCCTCCTCATCCTCTTCCCCGCTGCTCTTGGAGAAGACCTCAATGAAATGTGCTTTCCCTACAGCACATCTATGTCCCAGCGCCCACGGCTCCTGGCAAGTGAAGCACAACTGCTTCTTCTTCAGCTCCCTCCGGGCCTCATCATCACCCTGTCCTCGTCCAGGATTCCCCTTGGGAGGCGGAAACCTCATGTCCTTCCCCTTAGGCTGGAAAGCCTGTCTCTGGGGGTAAGGTGTCCAAGTCCTGGGTAAGACATCCTATAAATCTCAGGTCCTGCTGATGGCATCCTGAAGTGTAGCTGTTCTAGTCGACCTGACTAGGCCATGAAGTGGCTCTGCTAACCCCTCCACAAACATGTATACCATCCGAGCTACGGATAGATCTGCCACCATCACTGAAACCCTCAAGAAATATGAAATGTAAGTCTCTGGGCTCCCAGTCTACTTGAGCTTCGTCAGCTCAACAAAGTGCTGCTCCGGATCCCTCCTGTCAAAACGCTCTATCACCCTCCGGGTAAACTCGGCATATGTCCCCACTGTAGAATGCTCGAGTGTAGTCATCCCATGGAACCACCAGTCCTGGGCCTCTGACTACGACATCTAATTAAGCTGGAAATAGATATCCAACTTCTCTACCCAAGGCTTTGCCGAACTGTTTGATGAACCATCAAACATGGGCAAATGAAATCTGCTAGCTGCGCGGTGGTCATCATGATGATGTCTGTGTCCCCTGTGATGATCACGGGGTCTACCATCACACCGGAGCTGAACATAATCTCTAAATGAGATAAGATCTTTGATCGCTGGCCCGCGTGCCAGGTACTCTGCAATGTAGGCGTCCATCTGGCTAGGGTCAACCTCCGGCTCCTGTTGTGCTTCTGCCCCTGCGTCCTCTGCTAGGAAAGTGGGCATAGTGGATCGCGTGGGTGCATACGATGCCATGATGGGGATAGCATCACGCACCGACATATGGTGTGACGTGCCTGATCCCTCACTGACCTGAAAACCCCTTGGGGTTTCCCGCTGCCGAACCTCCAGCACAGTGAGTCTCTGTGACACATCCTGCGTGTGTTGGAGGAGCGCCTCTCTAAATCTCCTCGAATCCTCCTCGTCTGCCATAGGACCCTACTGCTCTGCATCCCCCACAGGCTGCTCCTGCTTTGAATCTGTCCCAGGCTACTCCTGATCTGTGTCCACCACTCGAACACAGTCCCCCTCTCCGTAGGTGTTCTCCAACCTACGCTCAATAACGGCTAAGGCTTCCTAGCCGTCTCTGAGAGACACTATCTCGGCCTCATAGTAACAGCTCCATGGTGAGCAGAGCCTGCTACGATACCCTTTGTAATATCCCAAATGGGAAATAGACAACAATACAAGCATACGACAATATAGAAAATGCCGGAAATAGAACATAAAGCAAATACACATAAAAATGTCGGGAATGCTAAGCCATTTTATTAATCTGAGAATATAATGAGATACAATGGATAATCGGAATAAATGCACCTATCCTTGCACAAGACAAGTGAATAACCCTCTCAAAAAAATAGGAAATGGCTGCTACAGGAAACTGCGTCCCAGCTGTTGGAAGAAACAGCCGTAACTGCTGCTGCTGGAATGGACTGAAGCTAGGGGCTGATCCCCTTGCCAGAATGAGCTGAAAATCTGTAGATCACCTGTACTCATCGCTCCGGACAAAACCCAGAAACCATAAACAAAATGGACCACCTCCGAAAATCACCCCAGAAACCCTCCTCAAGGAAAAGCGATATCCCTCCAGGCCCAGCGCAGATGCTAAATGAAATATGCTGAGATGGAGCCACAAACTCCTCAGGAAAATCTCCAATTGATAAATACTGAACCTCCACACTGAATAACACTGAATCTCCTGCAACCATGATAAAGACACCTTCTCCGAAGCTGCGTCCCTCTCCTCACGGGGCTGGCAGTCACCAAGCCCAGCTCCTCCGCAAAACAACAACCGAATCCTCTGCTGAAAACTGTAGAAAAGACCTTGCCCGAGCAGGCACTAGAAGTCCCCCGAGGCTAAGGGTGAGATCTCCGACCGGAGACACTCAGTCGCACTAAACAGTGCTGCAGATAGGCTAAACAGCCAGCATGCTCAAGAAGACAGAAGTCTAGCTCAAATATCATCAACAACAAGAATGCCAAATGAAATGGCTCTCCCACCTTTTATAATGCTAGCTCTCCTCCAAAAACCTTAACGTGGTCCCCCTCTCTCCACATGCTCCTCCCAAGTCTGCGCAGATGCTCCTAGAGGCTACGTGAGGCCTCCCTCATAGGCATGTAGACCCCCAAGGGCTCCCCTTTTAAGTTATAACGTTGCTCCTACTAGGGAAGCACTTTATTTTATTTAAGTGAGTTGACCCCTCTTTCCTCACTTTTATTTATTAATTAACTATAGGCGGAAAAACTATACAAAAATCAAATATTCCAATTAGTGGTGCTAATTAGGAATATTACAGAGAATATAGTCTTCCAATCTAATTAGTAGAATAAAGTCTCTCGTCTGATGGGTGCTAGCCAATAGTATATGAGGTCGATTCTTTTGGTTGATGGGAGTCAACTATCTATGTAAATGACAAATTTATTGACATAATAGAAATTTAGAGAAGCAAAACAACAACAAGGGTGGTTTTTCTCTCGGAAGGGTTTCCACCATAAATATTGTGTCTCATATGTGTGATGGTTGTGTTGTTTAATATTTCTCTCATTATTGTTTTGGTTTATTTGCACATGTGTTTATATTCTTGTGGTTTAATCTACTAATGTGATGCTAATCAGTTAATGCATGAACCAGTTGTTAAGTTAAATTTGGTAAAATTGTATATTGGTCACACTATTGATTCAACCACCCCCCCCCCCTCTAAGTAGTGCTCGAGGTTTCCAACAATTGGTATCAAAGCAGGGATCTCAGTTGCAGCCTGATTGCTGGAGAGTAGATTTGGGCTTTGCTGGAAGAAATTTGTTTTTTTTTTCTTCAGAGTGAACTCTTAAGGAATACTTATCCTTAATGCTGAAAATTTCAAGGTATGAAAAGAAAGTTCCAAGAGTAAATTATTTTCTTTTGGTTATAACTCATGGATATTTATTTGTGAAGGATATGATGATGAATCACCTTCATATGAAGAAATGAAGAAAAATGGTGAAGCAAGGCATATCATCTTAGAGAATCTCCATAGTGCATACTTATAGAAAATTGGAGATTTAAAATATTCCAAGGAGGTTTGGGACAGATTGCATATGTTATATGGAGCAAGCTGGAGCAGTAGTGATGAAGAATTTGAGAAGAATAGCAAAAAGAAGAAGAAGAAAATGAGATCTAATAATAACAAAGCTCCAGTTGAACCAATTGTTCAGTGTAGAAATTTACTAATATTGATGTATTACTGGATTCTCCTAATCTAACAATATTTATCTTCTTGCTAAATACATAATCCTTCCACTGTTAAACTTGCGGAAATTTAAAACTCAATTGCAAACACATGTGAATAAATTCAATCGCACATAACACAATTGTTTAATGGGAAAGCTTAAAGCTAAAAACCCCAACTATCATATATTATGTATATCAATGGATCATGTAATAATCTTATACAAAGCTTAGTACATCAAGCTCTTAGTACAATCAACAATCGTTATACACTGTCATGCAGAAATTTGCATCTCCATGCACCAATTTCTTGCCTCTTGACAGCCTGCCACCACTGCGCAATCCCTGTTGAAGAAGACCCCTGAATAAATTTGAATTGGCCTTGCCTTGCTGCGCAATCCTCATTGTCAACTCCAATGTGTGTGAGATGCATTGAATGCATCACTATAGTCACAACGGATAGTCCATCTCACCCTTTCACCTATCTCTCCACTGGGTCTCCACTGGAACTGACATGCAAGTAGTTAACTGCTGTATTTGTTCAGTTTTTAGTGAGTTATTAGTTGCGAATTAATTAACTAATTAATTCACTTAACTCTCACTATTATATCTTTCAATTAGACTAGATACAACTAGCTCAATTGATTTTAACTCACTTAACTGAGTTAAACTAAATAACAACTCCCGTAACTACTCTTCCAATTCTGTCATAACTTTTCCACTTCAGTTCTAACTGAGTCCTCCATGCATGAGCCACCAATAACCCTAGGAATTGCGTAATTCCTTCAGCCCACTGATTGCTAAATATGTTCACTGAAATAAAGTGCTCCAAGAGAATAAGTTAATATTTATTGTCGGATTATTATTAAGGGCTAATAATAATCAACATGCATCTATTTTTAGATTGACGATCTATAAATAGACTTCGCATAATATTCTAAAAATAGAATTTCATCTATTTTTAATATTTAACCAACCATCTACAAATAGCATCCTGCAACTTATAGAATATGCTCACCATGTCTAAAAATATACATACACCTAAAAATAGCCTGCGAGCCCCACTTAGTGAAGGTGATTACTTTTCACTAAGCTCATCATCTTGTTGAATCTCAACATTCAAGAGGACAAAATATTTGAAGGTATAAGCCGCATTGATTTACTTTCAATTTATATTTTTGATAGCAATGGTGATAATACTTCAGATATGTTTAGTCAAATAGATGATGGCCATAACTTCATGCTTTTTAAGGCTAGATATGAATCTATAAAGATTGTTATTGAATATTTTTCAAGTGAAATTGGTAGACTAATATATGTGTGTAAGGATGATGAGAATAAATTGCATATTTGTGATGAAAAGGAGAAACATCTCAAGGAAGAGATAACTACCTTGAGGGCACAACTAGAAGAATAAAAAAGAATTGAAGAATTCAATTGCAATAAGCATGAAGATAGGAAGGATTATGTTAAAGTACTTGAAAATGTAATTGAAAAATTAAGGAAGCAACTTGAAGAAAAATACTAGCAGTTGGAGCAAATAAAGAACACCATAGCAATGAAAAAATATGGTAGCAATGTTCAAAAAGAAGAGACAATATTGCATCCAGGGAAGAATAATAAAGTAGAACCAAAGACTCTTGCAACAAAGAATGTGACCAACAATAACAATAATAAAGGAGGGAGAAAAAAATCCAACAATAGAAAAGAAGAAAACCAAAAGGAAATTTCATGTCTAGAAGATCATTTTCTACTATGGTTGATGGTAGCGGTTTTCAAAGGAGGAGTCAAAACTCCTTTGCGCCCTTGATGGATGACATTTAGTGTTTCAATTGCCACAATTTTGGACATGTAGTAATAGCTTGTAGGAGGAGAATGAACACATCTATGCAGCAGTATGATTAGCCAAGTAGAGGATCCACTTTCAAGTATACACATTCATTTAATAATTATTGTTTTGTGTGTAACTTGTTCGTCCGTAACGCCATTGATTGAAAATATAACACAAGGAGTTGGAGGTATGACATGAGCAGCCAAAGATCAGGTCCTTTAGATTCATATCTTGGCCACGTAGAGTATTATATGTGTCACAACTTTGTGCACATGGCCAAAGATTGTAATATTCATAAATAATTTAGGCCATTTTTTCAATACCAGCATAATGTACCACCAAGGAATCATCCAAGGAACACGTGGAAGAGGAGAAACAAATAGGAATATGTGCCATTGCACTTTGTTCGTGTGAAAGAGAACTAATATTGGTTGTATTGTTTTTGAAGGAAATGAAACCACAATAGTATTGGGAAGTGGGAAAGCCAATATTGGTGAGAAGAGGACCAATGTAGATGATTTTGGATCATTGAATGCCAAAAGCATAATATCTTGAGTGTGAGCCAAATGGTTGATGGAAGTAAGGAAGTGGTCTTCAACTCCAAAGGTTGCATCATCCAAAAAGAAGGATCAAGAGAGTGATTGCTAAGGGAGTCAAGACACCGAATAATGTGTATGTGTTGAAGGGAGGAGTGAGTAGAAAGAGGAGACCAAGGGAGTGATCTTCCTCATCCAATTTTGAGTACAAGAGATCAACCCCCACTGCAGTCCATTCTTACATGTTATATCTACTTGATTGCAAAGGTATATATGAGACTAGTATTATCCTAGGGGGAGTGTTAGCAATTAGATAAGTACTTGAAGAAAATTCGGAAAAACCCATGAGGAAGGAGGCCTAAGAAGGACTAACACAACTTAGCAGTGAGGAACACAGTGGTACTAACATTTCCCATGCCTTGAAAAAGGGTGTTCTAACGCAGGATTTAAGAATAGGGGGAGCGTTACTCTATTTTTGATGATTTTATGCAGATTATGCACACATCTCATATGCTAATTCTAAGGTTTCAAGACTTGTTCTTCATACTTTTATTCATTTTCACTCATATTTTTGTAGATGATATACTTATTTTTTATGAATGGAAAAACATGTTATCTCAACCTTATTGTAGCTTTTGTTGATCATTTTCAGCTTCCCTAGCATGAGATATTGTGGCATGACATGCATACATTGAATTGAGACATGGATCAACCATGTATAGGTTGTTACATGCATATTATTATAACCATGTATTTGTTATTGATTCATCTTTATATGATTAGTTTAAGGTACAATAATTAGTAGTGTGAGTCATGATGATGAAAGTCATGTTTTGGGGGAGTCTCATAGTTCATGTTGCAACCATATATATGGGCTAATGAATGTAACAATCATGTCATGTTTTGTATTTGTCATTGGTACATAGGAGATTATCATAGGAACCATGTTTTTCATTGATAAATCTATGTGAAATGCTTATGAAGCCATGTAATTATATGATATTTATCATTGGGGCATCTAGTCATGAGTCAAGAGGTAATGTTATGGCCATATATGAGGTTCTGAGTCATTGTTGCAGCCATGTATGTACGATGTATATGTCAAATAGTCATGGTCATGTGGAGTCTTGGTCCATATGGTGTTTCTATTTATGGCAAGAAAGCAAGGTTTACAACGGAAGAAGTTCATTGCAAGTTGGACATAATCTAGGAGATGGAATGTATTCATGGGGAACATATATTTTCTATTGTTACTTCAACCATCCATTGATGGCATTATGGTCTGCTTGGAGGTGTCATGATGTGCCTCATGCTATCTTATGATTGTGGGGTTCTTGGCCTCGAGTTATGAGCACAGAGATTGATGATGCATTTAGAGATGTTTTGTGGTTGTCGATATGTGTTTTTTCTATGGAGATATGGGTTGGTGTTCATATTATGTGATGCTACCTATTGATGTTGTGTGATTTCCTCATGTTTCTATTGTTGGATATTGTTGCACACATTTGTTTGGTTATGTTTCTTTTGGTTGCTTGTGCATATTGTTATTGCTGCTAGAGATTTTTGGTGGGATATTTTTCTTCGAATGTTGATTGGTTCATATGTTGCTTGCTTCTGATATGGAGAGTATGGTCATTGGTTTATATGCATCATTTTTCAGCCACATAGAGGTTATATGCTTAAGTGTTTGTGCTTGTGTACTTGTTGCCTTATCAGATAGAGTTGACCCTTTGTCATTGATGTTAAAGGGGGAGTGATAGTAGAAGAGATTGTCCTGTAGTATGTGTGGTTTCCATCAATGCCAAAGGGGGATATCACTGGCATTATGATGTTCATTGTTCCAGCTAGCTTGAGTTGGCATTGATGTCAAACTTATGTTGGACTCATGATGCATTATTGTCAATCTCATGATGGTGTATGTTCGCATTGATATGGTTCGGTTTTTGGATAGATGTTTTTGTTCCATGTGTTTCAGATGGAATATTAGGTCTTAATGCTTATGTTCCTATTCATGACTTGTTACAGAAGTTTGTTGGATTGATGATGAGGTTGTAGAGGTGTTACAAGTTTGTGCAGAGATGTTGCAGTTTGTGTAGGTGTCAGAGCTGAGTTGTTGGCATGAGGTCAACTTGTTTGGAGGCCCTAACATGTTGATCAAGTAGACAGGGTTGGAGGAATTGACATGACGGCTTAGAGCCTTCATATGAGCTTTATATGATGTTGTATTCATTCTAATGGCTTGGGAGATGGTTGCAGGTATACAAAGGAAGATTTTGGAAGTTTTGGAGAAGGTTTGACTTAGTTTTGGGGGTTAGAAAATAGTAACATAGGTTACCATAGCATGGGGAGCATGTTAAATCTGGTTGGATCCATTATACCAACGTTACCTTTGTCATGAACGCTCTTACCGAAGGAAGAAGGAGCATTACCTTTTTCCATACATTGTTTTCCTACCTTCCTGGCGCATGAAAGGCTTTCCATAGAATGAAAAATGGTAATTTCCCATTGTATGACTTAGAATATTTTTTTGACCTAATCTATAACTTAGATAAGTGGTTAATTTGTGAAATATTTGATAATTTCAGAAGTGATTATGATGGAAAAATCAAGTTAAATAGAGGAGCATATCCATCATTATGAGGTTATATTGTTGGGTGTAGGGCGAGTAGATGTGAGTGCAGACAGAGGAGGTCGAACTTCTACAACAGATGAGCATATAAATGGTGAGTTATTGATGCATGTTCTTATACATAGGCAACAAAAAATGTTATAAAATTGAGAGATGCATAGAGAGGCAAGTTTCAGTGAAGAAGCAGATATGAGGTATGTTCCAAATTTCTAAAGCAGACTTCTATAACAGAACATCAGATTGAGCAGATCAGAGTTCATCTAGAGTGATGGAGTAGAGTTTATGTTGTTGGATGGTTATATTATTACAAATTTAATGCATGGATTTGAGCCACTATTTTGTTGGAGTAGAGAGTGTGTGTTTGGTTGTGTTTTGATTTTTTGTTGATGGTGTCTTTCTATTGTAGATTGTATTGCAGAGCTGGGTCTAGTTGGGAATATCGTCTTGGATCTAGTGTGAAAATATATGAAACGAGGTCCACATAGAGTAGAGGAGCAATGACTTCATGAGAGTGGAGCAGTGATTCCATAATATTGGTGAAAGCAACAATTTATCCATCCAATCGGAATTGGATAATCCAATAGGATTTGGACGAGGATCGTTGATCGTGGTGTCTTTTAGTGGATGGTTTTCCATAGATCTGTGTGAGAACATAGTCTTCCAAGCTGATCAATAAAATCAAGTCTCCTGGTTGATGGGTGTTGGTCAATAATATATGAGGTCGAGTCTCCTGGATGATGGGAGTCAACTATCTATTTAAATAAAAAATAATAGGTATTTAGAGCAGTGCAACAAAACAAGGGTGGTTTTTCTCCTGCAAGGGTTTCCACCATAAATCTTGTGTCTCATATGTGTTATGATTTTTTTTTTTATTATTTCTCATTATTTTTTTGGTTTATTTGCACATATGTTTATATGCTTGTGTTTAATCTAATAACGTGTTTCTAATCAGTTAATTCATGAACGAATTGAGAAGTAAAATTTGGTGAAACTGTATATTGGTCACACTAATGATTCACCCCCCCCCCCCCCCAGTAGTGCTCACGGTTTCCAAAAACATAGTTGTCAATCCTTTAAATGGAATGGGGATCAATAGACATGAAATATTTCTCTAACTACATGACTCGACTTTCATCAACTTTGTCAAACAATAATCTTAGCTTCTTCCATACCTCATGAGAATCGTTGATCCCACTCATATGAAAAAAAATTTCTCGAATAATATATGTCGTAATGACCCAACAACCTTGTATTTATTTTTGTCAAAGAAAAACTTCAACTAATTATCATTCTAATCTGGAATAATGGTCTTCATATACAACTATATCCATTTTCTCTTCAAAAGAAAGTTCCATATATGGTTCCCAAATAACATAATTTATCCATTCAAAATGACATGATTAATCTTGGAAGCCATTTTCAAATTTATGCTAGATCTATTCTATCCCAAACTCAGTTCCACTTGGTAAATAATCAACCTAAAGTAAATTATTATAATATCCAACTCATCACAATTTGCAAATAACAAAGTTAGGTCTAAACCATGTGCTTTGACACCATGTTGGGAAAAGACGAACCCTAGAATACATAATAGATAATAGTCTAAAAGAAAATAATAGAAAATAAATAATACTTCAAGATTATGGGTGGTGTCCAAAGACATCATTACAACACGTAAGTATGATGCATTGTGATCAAAACATCACAATGCATAATAAAAATTCATGATCTTCATCATACTTGTCATACATATTTGACCCATAGGGTATTTTATTTATAGTGTCCAAATCTAAGAAATTTCCTTGAATTCTGGAATATTTGGTCCATAAATGAGAGTCAACAATTTCAAATATTTCTGTTAAATTTGCATAGTTTCATCAACTAGTTGACTATTAAGTCGATTACCTTAGTCAATGCAATTGTTTAGTTGATTCCTCCAACTACTCAACCAATGGTCCCGCTAGTTGACCACTCGACCAACTATCTGCTAGTCGAATACTAAGCCAACTAGTCGACCACTCAGTCCACTGCTCTACTAGTCGACCACTCAATTGATTATCGATCGTTAGTAGATCCTTTGATTGACTATCTCCATAAACTCTAGAGATATGGATTGACATAACCTTAGGTTCCAACATTATCTAAGATATGGAGAGGGTAGCATAATCCATTTTATCATGAGATCCATGTAATAAGGATTATGCTCTAAATCCACTATGTCATGCTCTTTTTGCTTGGTTTGAGATATAAAGTGAGCAATGAAGGTCCTTACTAAGAATAACATACTTGGTGGTCTTGATGAGTAAATATTCTTTGGCTTTGTGTGTTTATTGACCTTAGGAATTATAGAGGTCTTAGCTTACATAATAAGAAGATGGGATCATACTATTTTAACATTCCTAAACTCAATCCTATAAAGTATGAAGGCTCTCTTCATGGTTCTTATAGTGTTTTGATAGAATTACAACCCTTAAATAAAGGTCTCAAGGTCTATGACAATCTATTATTTTCTAATAAGATTTACATTAAACATACCTCTTATACTTCAAGTATACTTAAACAATGTTGTAATATGTTTAAGATATTAAATTAAGATGGAATATTCAATCATCTTATGAATACATAAAACAAACCCTATCACAAAAAATTTTACATTATTATTTTTAATTTTTTGAAATTTCTATTTAAAAAAATTAATAATGACTTAACAGCAATAGTTTTTATTTTACTAATAGAAAATATTTTTATTTCTAAAAATATATATTTAATTTATTCTTATTATACCTGAGGTATTACACATTGATTTTAGGCTGACCATGTATTATTTTGGTCAAATCTATTAAATAATTTTCAATTTCATAAAGTAAAACTTTGGAAATTTATTTTTTTTATTTATTGCCAAAAAAAATTATTTACTTTTATTTGTAATAGTATTGATTATAATTTTGAACATCTTATAGGCCCATGCTTAGTAACTCATTGTATGATGGTAAGACTAAAACAATACACCCGTGACAAGACCTCATTGGAAGTACACCTGATGCAAAGTACACCCTCACACCTCATGAAAACTACAAAAGAGTGATGACAAGGAAAACAATAGTTTCAGAATTTCAGTAACAAGTTGTTTTTAGTGCGAATTTTTGAAGGATTTTCTTGTGGATTTTTCGTGTCTAATTTCTCTAAAATCTTGCAGAAATTTATTGAAAACAGAAGTTTGATATATAACCTTGGACAATCTAAGTGCCCTAGGGGTTTTTTAGGGTGCTCAATCCATATATGCAGTAAAAAAAATAGTTTAAATAACAAAATCAAGATTTAACCTCAATTTTTTTAGTCAGATTCCAAATCACACTAAAAACAACTCCATTAAATAACTATATTAACATATATCCATTCTTAAAAGCAATTAAGTTTGTACGGATTATTAGGTTTGTAATTTACCTTATGTTACTCCATGTACACGATTCTGCACTAAAGCATATTTCATATGGCATGATTTTCCATTTAACAAGTATGGCATAACATCATAACCCAAAAAAAACAATTCTAAAAGTTTATAATATATAAAAGAGAATATAGAAATATTATTTTAATGTTAATATCATTTCTACATCAAGTTCTGGAATTAGAATTAAATTAGAATTAATGTTGTTTTGTTTTGTTTTGTTTTTTTTTCTTTTTTGTCTTTTTTAAATTTGGTAGGTCTTTACTATTTTCTATTTATCATAAAAAAGCAGGTTGCATCATATATAAAGTTAGTGACCTCAACCTGCTCGAAGGAAACCATGTATGTTGGCCACCTTAACGCATTGAAAGCCATCGAGAATTGATATTGTTTCCTTCTTCTACTAGCCGCAATGACCATTTTAATGTTTAACACATTAACTAAGTAACAACTGAAAACATAAACACTATTAGCAAAAATCATAAAAACTTAATCTGGGCTACTACTTATCAAAAGAGTCTATCGATGTTGGATCCTTTGCAGTGGAACGAGACACATCCACTTGCTGCATTTGTTGAATCTACCTTTCAATTCGACCAATTCGAGTTGTCACTTGAAACTGTGACACCTTGATGTGCTCGAGCTAAATGTTGATATCCTAAAGAAATTCAAATACTGTTGCCGTTGCATTCCCTTGACCTGGATGAAGAATTAGAATTAATATTAATATATATCATGAATAAATATTTTTTATCTTAATTTTTTAAAATTTAACAATTTAAATTATTATTTTTAAAATTAATTGTTTTAAATATTTTAATTTTAAAATAATTATAGTTAAATTTATATTAATCATTTAATATAGATTTTATTTATCTAATTAATATTCAAAAACCATAATTTATTTATCAAATTGCAATGCCACATATTTAATTTAACTAAACTATAATAATGGTTTTCAAGTTTTTTTTAGTTACCGAAGAGCTCTCCAGATTATTCTCAATGCTATAGTCCATGTTTTGAATCCCAACCAGGATCCTGAAAATCGATCCCCTTTGAGATTCGAAACTTCAATCCCAAAATAGATCCCCATTAACACACTGAATAATCCAAAAAATTAACTATAATAATTACTACGATATAACACTTATTAATTAAAAAACATTAGACACTTTCCTTTTGACCCGATTAAAAAAAAATCCAAAAAAATTAACCCTAACACTTTTCCGTCATTTACCGGATAATTCAAAACATTTACATAGATGTCGGATATTTAAACAGATATATCTAAATATTTATGAGTGTCGGAAAAGCGTTCAGTAAATTAATACATGTTTTTGACCGTAAGACAGAGAGGGCAAAGAGTCTGAAAACAATTAGGGCTCATCTGATTGATAAATGATTCTTAAAATTGTAGTCAGAGAAAACTATTCTTAAATTAAATTTGAAATGACAAGAATGCTGGGAATGGCGATAGCTCACCTTATTTAATTAACTTTGGGTGTGGTTAAAAGATTGGAACACTGCACTGGTGAATGAGTGTGAAACTCCGCAAATGGCAATGGCAAAACTCCGGTCGATTCAGAACATAAAAGACATTAATGAGAAAATTGCTCCTCTGGATCGTTACAGGCTGTTCGGATTTACGGCCGTGCGAGAAATTATCAGAGCTGTGCGTCTTTTAGAGGGGAATTTGATGGGGTTGTTTTCGTGAAGCCGAGGTAAATGAAAATCCCATGGAAGACTTGACGTCTTCTTGCGGTTATGGTCGGACGAAATCTTTATAATTTAAGGCGTTTAAAAATACTGGCAGCCTGGGATATTGTTTATTCATTTAGCTATGTCTAAAGCGCGTTCGTCGGATTAAATTTAGGTGTAAGAATCCTTCTTGTCCGGTGATTTAGTTGTGGCTAAAGCGCGTTCGTCGGATGAAATTTAGGTGTAAGAATCCTTCTTGTCTGGTGATTTAGTTGTGGCTAAGGCGTGTTCGTTGGATTAAATTTGGGTTGAATATTTTTATTCATTTGGTCGTGTCTAAAGCGCATCCGTCGGATTAAATTTAGGTGTAAGAATCCTACTTCTCCGGTGATTAGTTTGAAAATTCCGGAAAGGATAAAGGCATAGATGTGTTAAGGCGGTTAGACTGTTGAAAATTCCCGAAAGGATAAAGGCATTGATGTGTCAGTCGGTTAGACTGTACAGAATACATGAATTATTTCTTTGACGTCGTTATAACTTTTAACTTTAGCCTTTAAAGACGGTTAGACTGTGCAGAATACATGAACTATTTCTTTGACGTAGTTTTAATTTTTAACTTTAGCCTTTAACGACACTTTTATTAGCCTTTAAAGACACTCCCGTGGTGAAAAGATAAAGTTAAATACTACGCTGAAGTCCCTTCCATGGCGGAAAGATCAGGTTGAATACTCTGATATTCAAGGTGTGGTTGAGGGATAAAGTGGCGTATTGCGATATCTGCGTGTTTATTTGATTAACAATGGAAGGACATAGAGATCTGCATATCTATGAAGTGAAACCATCATCAGCTGGGAAATCTTTTGATAATGGAATAATAGAGCTTTGACAGCCTCACAAGGAAGGAATTCTTTAAAGGCTAAAGGCGTGGTCGGAAAATCCGAAAAATGTAAGGACAAATGCGATTTTGCATAACGCTCTGCAGGGAAAAGGTGAATCAGAATAACTTCTTAGTTATTTTTGTCTACGATGTTCTGGATCTGGCATATTTTCAATTCTTTTTCTCTCTTTCATTTTCTTCTAAAGATGTTGAAATAGATCAGAGGCATTAATATTCGCAGAACCACAAAATCGATGGCCACGCTCAGCCAAATAATCAAGCAAGACCGTCATCCCGTGTGGCTTGTGGATGCGCTGACTCTTTCAGCCGTCGCATACAGCGACAATCCTCGGCAGGAACTTGAAACGCTGAAAACCGCATTCGGCTTGCCGGAAACGGCGATCTATCAATTTCTGGAAGAAGACAATCTGCGAAAAGAAGGCTTCGAGATCGGCCGAAAGCAGGTTCTCTTGGTCGTTAGAAGCCTGGCCAAAGATCACATGATCATCGCCTGCAGAGGCACCACCGGGTTTATGGACGCGCTAACAGATCTCAGCATTATGCAGAGGTCCTTAAGCCTGGGAGTGGGAGCAGCTCATGCGGGGTTTCTTGACCGGGCCAAGAGCATCCCTTTGAAGTACCTGAGGCATCAGTTAATACAAGGGAGCAAAATTGTTTTGACCGGCCATTCTTTAGGAGGAGCCGTTGCCTCGTTGCTTACCCTAAGATTGCTGGAATCGAGCCCTAAGTTTTGCCACGAACAAGTTCAATGTTATACGTTCGGATGCCCTCTCTTCGCGGATTCAAAATTGGCAAAACACATAAATTCGCGTTACAGAAGACACTTTGTGCATATAGTTTCGAAGAGCGATATCGTCCCTAGGGTTATGCCGCTTGCACATTTTCTGTACACGCTGTGGGCCGGCTTGGAGGCCGGCCCACTGGAAGATGTGTTCTACATAACGCGGCTAGCTCTTTTGGTATGGCAAGTGCTCCCCAGAATCCGTAAACAGCGTCTGGGAATGGCAACGGTGGCAACGCAGGCGGTGTCGTGGCTGCCCGGCTTGATTCGTGGCTTCGTCCATCGGTTGTTGGCTTTGGCGTTGTCCTACCATTCGGGGTCAGGCTACTCCTTCGCAGGCCAGATGGTACTGCTCGATGCAGACAGAAGCTTCGATGAGGATATCGATGACTCCTCGGATGTGGATAAGCATCTGGCCTTTCAGTTTACTCAGGTTGTGGACGGCATAAATGGGCACAGCCTTCTTAGCTACATCGAGAATGTCTTTTCTGTTAAGACGAAGGAAGAAGAATCTGAGCCGGAGGTCCACAGAACCACGGTTAGTGTCTCGCTTGCTGATGGCAGGGATAGGAAGAGTAAATTGAGTAATAATCGGATTCGCCTCACAGAGTTCGAACACGAGACCTCTCATTCTACTGAAAACCCCACCGAAGGGTTTAAAATAAATAATATTTTGAATAAAAGAAATAATCCAAAGGCTTTCCGAAGCAAGGTTGCGTGCTTAATCTTTGCCAAGCGTATGCAGGAGTCTGCTCCCATACCCATCAGGCAGAGACCGAAAGAGAGAAGGAGATGGCTTGCAATAGTAAGTAAAAACCTGGGCAGATTGGGCAGGTTTGCTCGCAAGTGGAACACGCTTTTCCTCACATCTTCCATTTATTATGCATTTATGCAATTTCGCAAATTTTATGCATTGAAATAGCAAATGAAGGAACCCTGTGGGCTGTAGCTACTAACCTGTATCACAATTTCTGCAAAGAAAAATGTTTGCCCTTATCTGAACCACATGTTCCGATGTTTGGTACGAACATTTCACCTGTTTCTATCTGGTCATTAGTCTGAGGATGTACGGTTGCAAGACAATGATGTTCGGTAAAATGGACTCGTTTTAAAATGTAAAACGGTCAAATACTTTTAAAAGTTTTGCGAGTAACTCATTTTTTTTTAATCTAAAATGTTTCTGAATTTTGAAAGTCTTTGAAGCTTTCCCGATAAAATAAAAAATTGTTGTTAAAACTACTAATTGTATAGAGAAGTGCAAAGATGGGATGAAAGAAGTTGAAAAAAAAATTGTTGTTAAAACTACTAATTGAGAAGTGCAAAGATGGGATGCAAGAAGCTGAAAAAAAAAATTGTTATTACAACGACTAATTGTATAGAGAAGTGCAAAGATGGGATGAAAGACGTTGAAAAAGGTAAAAATTAAAGATGGAAATTTATATGATTTAACGAAATATTTAAAAAATAATATTTAAATAGAAATTGGATCATTTAATTTTGGATTTGGGTTAGTAGATCTATAGATTTAGGTTGGTATAATATATATGTAATTAATATTGAAATATTTTATTTATAATTCATATTCTCCACATTAAAATGTTTAGATATTAAATTCATGTTAAATATTTATAGAATTATGAATATCTCTCCTACATTAAATTAGAAAGTAAATATTAATGGAATACAAATTCTTCATATATGTTTATGTTAAAATCTTTTACTCAACTTGTTTATTGAAATATTTTATTTATAACATATAAAAAAAATCGAAAGAAAGTCAAATTAGGAAGAATCTTACAATCTGAAACTAGCATCTCACAGGTGAGACGAGCTACCCTTGGACACTGCCCAAGTAGTACTACTCTATTCCATTGATCATCAAATCGGAAATAAATAAGATTACATTCAATTTAGAGAGATCAAAACTACTCTAAACTAAGACACGCACACAACCGTGAAACAAACTTTCTCCATTAATTTCAACTTTCCCCCTTAATGGAGAAAGGATTCACTTGCACACCTAACATCTCCCTAAACAATTCAAATTTGATCTTCCCAAGAGGCTTGGTGAAGATTTCAAGTGCATTTTCACAAGTGTTACAATATTCAAGAAAAAACACTTTGGACTGGACCTTTTCTCTAACAAAATGAAATTGAGTATCTGTATGTTTTGTGTTTTCATGAAAAACATGATTATTTCCAGCTTTATTGAACTTTGGTTGTCACATTTAATCATCGTAGCATCCTTGTGCTCTTCTCTTACATCATGAAGAAGTCTTCTCAAACAAATTTCTTCACAAGTGGCTGCAGATACAACTTGATACTCTATGTTTGCTGATGATAAAGATACAGTAATCTGCTTTTTACTGCTCCAAGAAATGACCTCGGACCCAATATTTAAAGCATACCCTGTTATAGATCTTCTATCATCCAAATTTCTAGCCCAATCTGAATTTGAATAGCCTGTCAATTTAACATAAAAAGAATCAATATATTTAATGCTAAAAATTATGGTTCCTTGAAGATACCGTAGGACATATTTCGCTACCACCTAATGATTTTCAAGAGGTTTTGTCATAAGCTGACTCAACATACTGATTGAATATGCTAAGTCAAGTCTAGTCGTAGTCAAATAAATCAGACTTCCAACCAATTGTTTGTACAATGTAGCATCCACCTATTTAGAACCATCATCACTTTGAAATTTAACATTCTCTTGTATAGGCATGGAAGAAGCTTTACGCTAATCCATTCTGAATTTCTTCAACAATTCCCTGACATACTTTCCTCGAGTAACAAAAGTCTGCCCATAATCCCTCCAAATTTTGAGACTCAGGAAATAATGCAGTTCTCCAAGACCCTTCATTTCAAATACCTGTGACATCTGCACTTTAATTTCTTCAACCAATTCATTAGAATTTCCAATAAAAATTAAATCATCAACATATAAGGAAATCAACATAATCTGCTTATTTGAATCAAATGCGGTATATAAATTTGCATCATTTTTACTTCTCTTATACCCATCTTGTAAGAAGAAAGAGTCTATTTTCTCATAACAAGATCTGAGAGCATGTTTCAGCCCATACAATTCATTCTTCAATTTGCACACTAAGTGTTCATGACCCTTTTTAATGAACCCTTCAAGTTGTGTTAAATATACTTCTTCCTTCAATTATCCATTTAGACAAACAGATTTTACATCTAGTTGGTGTAAGCTCCAATTGTACTTTGTAGCTAGAGCTATTAACATCCTAATATTGTTTAACTTAGCTACAAGAGAAAAAGTCTCCTCATAATCAATCACTTTTTTATGTGAGTACGCTTTGGCCACCAACCTAGCTTTATACTTGTTTACACTACCATATTCTTTAAACTTAGGTTTATATAACCATTTACCGCCTATGGGCTCTTTTCCTTTTGGAAGTTCAACTAATTCTTAGGTTTTACTTTTAATTATGGACTCATACACTTCTTTCATAGTTGGCCTCCATTCATCATACTGATTTGCTTCATTATAATTCATGGACTCTGCTGACCTCTCTTTGTCAATGACCCCGTAGCAGTACACCTCTTTTTTCACAAAAGGGATCTATCATGTTCGAGTGTTCATGCCATTCAGATTTCATCATTCAGTCGACAGTTTTGTAAATGATGTAAACCCATTCTACATATATATAATGTAAATGATCTTAGTAAGACCATCATGTATGTAAAAACCTAGGTAAGCATAGTATTTTGTTGACGATTTATATCCTAGGAGATTTTTTGTCTCATTGATTCATCTATCTCTAGACATAATGATCAGCAGAGTTTTTCCCCTCCAACCTCACCCCAAATCTAGGGTGGATTTTGTGGTCAAGATATTAAGTGAGTCCTAGTGTTTTTTATCGAGACTTTGTAAAAGTAATCTAGGAATGATCCTAGCTAATTGGCTAGATCATTTTATTACAGATTGTTGGGTCTATTAGATCATATTTTGAGTCGTAGAATTGGGTAGATTATTGAGGGTCTATTACGAACGAGTGTTTCCCCTCATGGGTTCAATGTATTAATCTTATGTAAAGAGGGTTGGAAAATAATTAATCCCCTCATAAGTCAATTAATTAAATTTTCTGGCCAAATTAAATTAAAAATCCTAAGCTAGAAATTTAATTAATTTTATGTCCTAGGTAAATTTAAATTCTTCAAAGACAAAATTCGTGGGTCTCTAAAAAATAAATTTTTAAAGGTCCCAGGCCAAGAGAATGTTGAAAATTTTGAAAAATTTTGGACCCTTGGGCCTTGGTAGTTAAATCAAAATCAAAATTTTGAGGTAATTAAATCGAAATTATTATTTTTGAGTTATTAAAAAGGAATTAAATGAAAAATTCGAAATTCCTCAAAAAATAATATTTTCAACGGACAAGATTAAAAGATAATCAAATCCTTTTTGACGGTCGAGATTACTTTGACGGGGATTAAGCAAACTAACCATTGGAGAATTTATATATAAATTAGAGGTGAGTGT
The DNA here is from genome assembly GCA_034641835.2 of Pinus albicaulis. Lineage (NCBI taxonomy): Eukaryota > Viridiplantae > Streptophyta > Pinopsida > Pinales > Pinaceae > Pinus > Pinus albicaulis. The sequence continues at coordinate 358,328,020 of CM076571.1, read as the reverse complement.
CAATATTTTATTCATCTGTTCTCTAGATCGGGTACTAGTTGTTGAAGCTCTCTTTTACTACTTTCTAGAATAATGCAAACGAAGTCTTCGAGGTTTTATTTGATGTGTTGGAAATGTTGTCATTGATGGCAAAGGAAGTGGCACAGAAGGAGCATCTGAACAGCAACAAGGCAAAGAGAGATAGCTGAAGCAGTAGAGAGGAAGCAAGGCAGATAAGGAATTGTGGCAGCAGACAACACAGAGACAGTGAATAGAAGTAGAATGCATAATTGAAGCAGAATTGTCCAGAGACAGAGTAGGAGAAAAAGGCCATCAAACAGAAAAAGATTCTGCGTTTTCTATGTATATTCTTGATAGAATTCAGAAGGAAGGATAGTTGAGTCCCTGTGGACAACTATGAATCATTTTCCATAAACATCATAAACCCTGTGGCAAGGATTCAAAATTAAAGATTTAGTGTATAAATTGAAGGAATTAATGGTTGCAGAGATATGATGAATGTAGCAAAGATTAAAATTGCGATGGACCATAGTACAGTAATCAGCTTGCGGAATCAAGAACTTGAATGTGCAGTTAGAAGCGGAACTGCGATAGGATAAAACTCTGAACATGCAATGGAAGGTTGATATATTATAGCAGACAGAATGACATTGAATTGTTTCGAGTTAATGTTTGTAAGGAAATCCCGTCGGAAGAGAACGACATTTGTTCATTGATTATTGGAAATCCTGCCTAAGATAGAGCAGAGTTATAGCGCAAACCCAGACTAATCCTTTGGAATCATGAACGGAACCATGACCGAGTGATCAGTGAAGATGGTTTATGGTTTTCATCGCACCACCTATGCGGAGTAAGCGGTATTTGAGGAGTTGGGAGTGATTCCATAAATCATTCGACACGTGGCAAGGAGACCCACGGAAAACCGCTTGTCAATGTGTGCCATCGCGCGTTATAGTTCGACCCAGGATGCCCAGTGATATTATTGTGCGTCGTTGATCTAGAGGGAAGCCATCGGACGGTGGTCGTATGAGGAAGGTGCACGAAGAATAACCAAAGTACGACGGGCCATCGCACGTTAACGTTCGGCATTGGAGGTTGAGCGATATGCATATATGCTGTTGATCTGGAAGCTTGCTATCGAACGGTGATCAGACGCTGAATGTGTGTGAATTTTACCTATGGTACCATGCGCATATTTGATTGGCTATTGACTATATATGTGGGCCCGAGGTCAAAGGTTTATCATAAGGATAAATTGTTTAAAAAGCGTTGGATATTTCTCTAAAGTTTGAAGGGGTGTAATTTTAATCCTAAAGTTCAGTTCAAAGTTGTAAAAAATATTTATTTATCAATTTCTTCAAATTGATAAATAAATTAAAAATAAATCAAAGAGGCACGTAGGGTAAACTAAAGGAAATATTGTCAAAAGAATACCATTAGCAGTTGAATGGTTTTTAATCATGGTATTGATAAAGGTTAAACTATATAAGGCAAAGAGGATGAGAGTACGAGCGTGCATGCGTAAGGGTTGTAAATGAATAAATTTCTCTAAGGAATATCTGCATGGGCGAACTCTGTTCTTTACTGATAAATCTGAATCTATGATGCACCCATGGATATAATGATCTAACAATGATGAATCTCTGGTTTGAACGACAGACTAAATCATTAAGAACTGGTGTGAGTGTACTGAATGAATAAACCTGGTGGCTTGCAAGGTATGTCATGTGGAAACTGGTGGATCCAGTGTGAAAATTGATGAAACGTGGTTCGCAGTGGTGCTGAGGGTCGAAGCCTTCAGTGAGGGGGTTGTAGCTCCCTTCCAGTGGTAGCTGGTAAATGAGAACAAGGGGTTGTATCTTCGTTCCAGGAAAGGCTGGTAAATGAAAGAAGGTTTTAGCCTTCTGTAGGTGGGTGCCTGCGTGCTGGTATAAGTCTGCGCCAGCATAAAATTGTAAGAAATTTTCTTTATAATAAATATTGAAGACTGAGATAACATCAGCAGTGGATTTCTCCCGAATTGGGTTTCCACCTTAAATCCTGGTGTTCATATGTGTTGCTTATGTTTGATGGTTTGTTCTGTTATTTCTGTTCATGCTGACTGCTTATCTGATGAATAAATGATGCAATGATCTAAGTAAAGACATAATAAGATCTTTGGACATACAAGTTGGATGCAGTAATGTAAAATATGGTTTTAAGAGAAAGAAAAAGTAAAAAATTGTTAGTCAACTCTAAATACTGATTCACCCCCCCCTCTCAGTATTTTTCCCAACAATTGGTATCAGAGCAGGGTCCTTCTGAAAAAGCTTAGCCGCTAGAAGGAAGATCAAGCAAGATGAGCAATCAAGATGGAACAACATCTATCAGGCCTTCGCTCTTTAACGGAAACAATTTAATCTTCTGGAAAACAAGGATGAGATCCTATCTTTAGTCTCTGGGAGCAGAGGTATGGACAATTGTTGAAGGAGGATATCAATATCCAGCTGCAGTACCAATAGATCCGACAGAAAGAAAGAATTATGAAACAAATGCAAAGGCGGTCAATGCTCTATTGGGAAGTCTAACTGAATCAGAATTTGTCAAAGTCATGCAGCTGAATATTGCAAAGGAAATATGGGACAAAATCATTCTAAGTTATGAAGGTGATGCAAAGGTAAAAAGTGCTAAACTCCAAACTCTCAGAATTCAATATGAGAATCTAAAAATGGAGAATGAGGAGAGCATTGCCAATTTATTCTTACGTCTTGATGATATAGTAAATCGTATGAGAAATCTGGGAGAAACTATAACCGAATCTACTTTAGTTGAGAAAGTCTTAAGATCACTAACGACAAAATTTGAGTCAAAAGTTTCAGCTCTTGAAGAAAAGCAGGATCTTCAAAATCTTACTGTGGTGCAACTTCATGGCATACTAACTTCATATGAAATGAGAAGAGGAGGACCATCTGAAGTCAAAGAAGCAGTCTTTAGAACTTCTACAAAAGGGAAGGAAGTACAAAAAACAGAAGGATCAGGATATATCTCAGAAGAAGATGAGATAAACTTTATAAAGAAACTTCAACTTGGCACAGGACGGTTCAGAGGTAAGCTTCCTTTCAAATGTTTTGATTGTGGAAGAGTTGGTCATTATGCTGCTAAGTGTCCTTATAAAGAAACACATAAAAAGGGGAAGGAAGTAGCAAGAAGGAATAAGAATCGTTTTAGTACTAGAAAGAGTTACTATACTCATGAAGACAGTGATGGGTTATTTGATAGTGAGGAAGAATGTGAACAAGATCTTAGACTTCTCATGGCATTTGAAAAGGAATCTAGAGAAGAAAAGGATACTTTTGTGGATGCTCTAGAAGACAGTGATTTTCTTGATGAAAACAATAAACTCAAAATTTTCTTAGAAGAGAGTAAAATAACCATAGAGACTCTGAAAAATCAGCTTGAAGAAAAGGAAAAACACAATGAGAAATTAGAGTGTGAAGTAGTAAGCCTAAGAAAAGAACTTGAGAAAGAAAAAACACTGAATCTTAGATTTGCTAAAGGATCTGAAACGTTAGATGAGATTATCAAGGTACAACATTCTCCTCTTATAAAGACAAGTCTTGGATTTATTGGAGAATCTTCCCAGGCTTCAGCACCAAATTATCTAAAAGCAGTTACAACTGGTTTACAACATGTTGCCACTCAACAAGGGAATAAAGAATATTTACAGGTAAAGCATGATCATCTCAATTCAAAGAACACTAACAGGAATGGCTTTCAAAGAAACACCAATCAACAAATAAATTCATATAGAAGATTTTATGATCGCAGAAATTTCTTCTTCAATGGAAAATGTTTCTCATGTCACAATTTTGGTCATAAAGTTGTTCAATGTGTTGCATATAAAACCATCATGACAAGAGAAGCAAGAAAGAAAAGGATTGATATTGAAACAAAGAAGAATACTTATAACAACTTTTCTCCTCTTCAAAATGAAGTTGAATGTGCTTATTGCAATAACTTTGGCCATGAAGAATCAAAATGCAGGAGCAAAGTTTAGCCAAAAGAACATGTTCCTTCAAGCTCCAAATTATGGAAAAATAAGGAATTACAGGTTGAAAATTTTGGCATAGCGTTATTTGCAGAAGATGAAGAAAACCAATGGTACATTGATAGTGGATGCTCAAGACACATGACAGGTGACAAAAAAAAACTTCTAGCATATAGTGCTTTAGAAAAGGAAAAGAATGTTACATTTGGAAATGATACTCCTGCGGTCATTAAGGGAAAAGGGTCTGTTTTTCTAAAAGAAAAGGTGAAAGCTAATGAAGTTATGTATGTGGATGAATTAAAGTATAACCTGTTAAGTGTAAGTCAAATGTGTGATCAAGGAACTGAAGTTGTATTTAGTTCAAAAGAATGTGTGGTACGTGATCTTGATACAGGTAAAGCAATTATAAAAGGAAAAAGAACTCCAAGCAACCTGTATGTATTGAAGAATTGCAAAGAAAAATGTTACTTGAGTAAATCTTCAGAAAATTGGCTATGGCATAGAAGGTTGGGGCATCTGAGCTTCTCTCAAATCAACAAATCAAGCAGACTTAAAGTTGTTCATGATCTTCCCAATATTACTCTACCTGAAAATATCATATGCAAATCTTGCCAATTCGGTAAGCAAACCAGAGTACAATTTAATGCTAAGGAAGGATCATCAAGTAAGCCTCTTGAACTCATTCATACTGACATATGTGGACCTATGAGGAAAAAGTCACCACGTGGTGAAGAATACTATATCTTATTCATTGATGATTTCTCTAGAATGTGTTGGATTGGGCTGTTTAAACACAAAGATGAAGCATTTGAGAAATTTCAGATATTCAAAGCACTAGTTGAGAATGAATTAGATCTAAAAATTAAGTGCCTCAGATCTGATCAAGGAGGAGAATATACATCAAATGAATTCCTTGAATTTTGTGAACAACATGGCATAAAAAGACAGTTCTCTGTAGCTGGCACTCCACAACAAAATGGTGTTGCAGAAAGAATGAATAGAATAGTTCAACAAATGGCTAGAGCAATGCTTGATGATTCCAGAACACTTGACACATTTTGGGGAGAAGCAGCACATACAGCAGTAAACATTCTCAACAAGGCACATGTTCGTGTAAATAGTGATAAAACTCCATATGAACTCTGGTATGGTAATCCTCCTACTATAAAGCATTTTAGAATTTTTGGAAGAAAATGCTTTATCAAAAATAATGATGAAAAACTTGGCAAGTTTGAACCCAGAGCAGATGAAGGAATATTTCTTGGTTACTCCTCTAGGAGTAAAGCATATAAATGTTACAATAAAAGACTTCGAAAGATTGTTGAATGTATTGATGTTGTTATTGATGAGTCTCTTGCAGCTCCAAAAGAAGAAAAACAAACAACAGATGAAGATGATGATGACATATATCCTTCTACATCAAATAAGGATAATATAGACAGTAAACCCAATGAAGAATCCGAAGATGATTTGTCTGAAAAGGCTCCATCCAGATATGTTCAAAAGAATCATCCAGAATCTCAAATTTTGGGAGAAAAGGGATCAGGTGTACAAACAAGAAGGACTCTTGTGGGATCTTCTAGCTATCTGGAATTTCTATCCACTATTGAACCACATAATGTCAATCAAGCTAGAATGTTGGATTCAAGCCATGAATGAAGAGCTTGATCAAATTGAAAAGAATCACACTTGGGAATTAGTACCAAGACCTCATGACAAAAATGTCATTGGAACTAAATGGATATTAAAAAACAAGTTAAATGAGAATGGGGATGTTAGAAGAAATAAAGCTAGACTTGTTTGCAAGGGGTATGCTCAACAAGAAGGTATAGACTTTGAAGAAACCTTTGCTCCTGTAGCCAGACTTGAAGCCATAAGAATGTTTCTTGCTTTTTCAAGCTTCCAACAAATCAAAGTTTATCAAATGGATGTTAAATTTGCTTTTCTCAATGGTGATCTAGAAGAAGAAGTTTATATAGAACAACCAGAAGGATTCATTTTGGGAAATGATGAAAAACTTGTTTGTAGACTTAAAAAGGCTCTATATGGTCTCAAACAAGCTCCACGGGCATGGTACTATCGTCTTGACAAATATCTTCATTGACAAATATCTTCATCAACAAGGATTTTCAAAAGGGTCTGCTGATAGCAACTTATACACAAAAACCAAAAATGACAAACTATTGATTGTGGTTGTATATGTTGATGATATCATTTTTGGAAGTAATGAAGAGTCTATGAGTCAGAAATTTGCTTCTGATATGAAGTAAGAATTTGAAATGTCTTTACTTGGGGAACTAACATTCTTTCTTGGCTTGCAAGTGCAACAAGCAACAGATGGCATATTCTTATCACAAGCAAAATACCTCAAGCAAATCCTGAAGAAGTATGGCATGGAAGATTGCAAACCTGTAAGTACACCAATGATAACCGGATGTAATCTCAGTTCTAATGATGATTCCCCCACGGTGAATCAACCAGAATATAGATCTATGATAGGAAGTCTACTTTATCTCACTGGGACAAGCCCAGACATCATGCATGCAGTAGGGATTGTTGGATGATTCCAAGCTAATCCAAAAGAGTCTCATCTTCAGGCTGTGAAAAGAATATTCAAATATCTACAAGGAACTCAATACTTTGGACTATGGTATCCAAAGAATGTTGATCTTACTCTTCATGCATACACTGATGCAGATTGGGCTGGAAGTGTTGATGATCGGAAAAGCACTAGTGGTGGTGCATTCTTTATGGGGCCCTGATTAGTATCTTGGTTTAGCAAGAAGAAAAGATCCATTGCCTTATCTACAGCAGAAGCAGAATATGTGGCTGCAGCATCATGTTGCACTCAACTTCTCTGGATGATGCAAACCCTACAAGACTTTCAAATCAAATGTTCACCTCCTATCTCCATTATGTGTGATAATATAAGTGCCATCAGTATCTCAAAGAATCCTGTTATGCATTCCAAGACCAAGCACATTCCCATCAAATATCACTTCTTACGTGAACAAGTGCTTGAACAAAAGGTGAAATTGGAATATGTTCCCTCCAAAGAACAAGTTGCTGATATATTTACCAAACCTCTACCCAGGGAAGCGTTCGAATATCTCAGACAGAAACTGGGAGTAGTCTCTGCCATGCAAAGGATCAGGTCTACTTAAATACATAAGATTAAATTGGTTGTGAGGTGCTATTAGGCATCTCTGATTGCACAGGCTAAGGGGGAACATTGGTCATATGAAAAGGATGCATTGTTGGTCATATTATGTTTGAAGATGCAGCATGATCTCAGGGGTAGCATGGTATTGTCGGTTCAAAGGATCTTGATCAACTCTTTGCCATTGACTTCAAAGGGGGAGGAAAAGCCACAAAGGCCACAAAGGGCGTCTATAAGACAATCAGAGGAAGAGTATTGCCATCAATGCCAAAGGGGGAGATTGTTGGAAATGTTGTCATTGATGGCAAAGGAAGTGGCACAGAAAGAGCATCTGAACAGCAACAAGGAAAAGAGAGATAGCTGAAGCAGCAGAGAGGAAGCAAGGCAGATAAGGAATTGTGGCAGCAGACAACGCAGAGACAGTGAATAGAAGTAGAATGCATAATTGAAGCATAATTGTCCAGAGACAGAGTAGGAGAAAAAGGCCATCAAACAGAAAAATATTCTGCATTTTCTATGTATATTCTTGATAGAATTCAGAAGGAAGGATAGTTGAGTCCCTGTGGACAACTATGAATCATTTTTCGTAAACATCATAAACCCTATGGAAAGGATTCGAAATTAAAGATTTAGTGTATAAATTGAAGGAATTAATGGTTACAGAGATATGATGAATGTAGAAAAGATTAAAATTGCGATGGACCATAGTACAGTAATCAGCTTGCGGAATCAAGAACTTGAATGTGCAGTTAGAAGCAGAACTGTGACAGGATAAAACTTCAAACATGCAATGGAAGGTTGATATATTATAGCAGACAGAATGACATTGAATTGTTTCGAGTCAATGTTTTTAAGGAAATCCCGTCGACAGAGAACGACATTTGTTCGTTGATTATTGGAAATCCTGCCTAAGATAGACTAGAGTTATAGCACAAACCCAGACTAATCCTTTGGAATCATGAATGGAACCATGACCGAGTGAACAGTGAAGATGGTTTATGGTTTTCATCGCACCACCTATGCGGAGTAAGTGGTATTTGAGGAGTTGGGAGCGATTCCATAAATCATTCGACACGTGGCAAGGAGACCCACAGAAAACCGCTTGTCACTGTGCGCCATCGCGCGTTATAGTTCGACCCAGGACGCTCAGCGATATTATTGTGCGTCGTTGATCTGGAGGGAAGACGTCGGACGGTGGTCGTATGAGGAAGGTGCATGGAGAATAACCAAAGTACGGCGGGCCATCGCATGTTAACATTCAGCATCGGAGGTCGAGCGATATGCATATATGCCGTTGATCTGGAAGCTTGCTATCGAACGGTGATCAGACGCTGAATGTGCGTGAAGTTTACCTATGGTACCATGTGCGTATTTGATTGGCTATTGACTATATATGTGGGCCCGAGGTCAAAGGTTTATCATAAGGATAAATTGTTTAAAAAGCGTTGGATATTTCTCTAAAGTTCGAAAGGGTGTAATTTTAATCCTAAAGTTCAGTTCAAAGTTGTAAAAAATATTTATTTATCAATTTATTCAAATTGATAAATAAATTAAAAAGAAATCAAAGAGGCACGTAGGGTAAACTAAAGGAAATACTGTCAAAAGAATACCATTAGTGGTTGAATGGTTTTTACTCATGGTATTGATAAAGGTTAAACTATATAAGGCAAAGAGGATGAGAGTACGAGCATGCATGCGTAAGGGTTGTAAATGAATAAATTTATCTAAGGAATATCTGCATGGGCAAACTCTGTTCTTAACTGATAAATCTGAATCTACGATGCACCCATGGATATAATGATCTGACGATGATGAATCTCTCGTTTGAACAACGGACAAAATCTTGAAGAACTGGAGTGAGTGTACTGAATGAATAAACCTGGTGGATTGCAAGGTATGTCGTGTGGAAACTGGTGGATCCAGTGTGAAAATTGATGAAACGTGGTCCGCAGTGGTGCTGAGGGTCGAAGCCTTCAGTGAGGGGGTTGTAGCTCCCTTCCAGTGGTAGCTGGTAAACGAGAATAGGGGGTTGTAGCTCCCTTCCAGGAAAGGCTGGTAAACGAGAGAAGGTTGTAGCCTTCTGTAGGTGGGTTCTTGCGTGCTGGTATAAGTCTGCACCAGCATAAATTGTAAGAAATTTTCTTTATAATAAATATTGAAGACTGAGATAACAACAGCGGTGGTTTTCTCCCGAATTGGGTTTCCACCTTAAATCTTGGTGTTCATATGTGTTTCTTATGTTTGATGGTTTGTTCTGTTATTTCTGTTCATGCTGACTGCTTATCTGATGAATAAATGATGCAATGATCTAAGTAAAGACATAATAAGATCTCTGGACATACAAGTTGGATGCAGTAATGTAACATATGATTTTAAGAGAAAGAAAAAGTAAAAAAATGTTAGTCAGCTCTAAATACTGATTCAACCCCCCCTCTCAGTATTTTTCCCAAAATGATGGTTGTGTTTCTCTTCGGGATTTTATGGTAAACTTGTTCTTTATATTCTATCGATAATTATTTTAATGAATTGTTGATTAATAGCTCTTATAAATTAATCTATTTCACATGTATCTTTCTTAGGTTACTCGATTTAGGGTAAGAATTTTAATTGGATTGTATTAGCAGGTATCTCTGATTCTTGAAAATTTTATTTATATTTTATTTCTCTATTGTTTTAACATTTTAACTTCAAGTGTGCAGAAATCTCTCGGATTTAAAATTGGGCGTTTGGGGAAGTCCTCGGCTGGACTAGCTGACCTTCAAGGAAATAATATCTGAAGATCCCTCCAGATCTAATTCCCCAAACTTATCTTAAGTTCTCTTTTTGTAGGGTTTTTCTAGGGCTTGTGCCTAAAAAAAAAAATTATCTTAACTTTTACTGAATTTAAAGTTAGATATGGCTAGTAAGAGCCCTATATCTTTAGATCTAGGAGAAAAGTTGAACTTATACTCCTAATATCTGACAGATCTGCAACTCTTATGCATAGATCTATAAATACATTGTATAGATCCATATTTTTAATTATGTAAATAGTTAGATTTTTTTTTTTTTTTAATTTCTAACTCGGGGTTTCAATTTTAGTTTTATGTATATGTGTTGGGTTTCTGGGTTTTGGTTTCTGGTTATGTACATGATATAACAAATGGTTTTTCAAAGGAAACTCTAAGATCTGACCAAGATCTATGTCCTGGAGGGTAAGATCTTGTCTCAGAAAATAATTTTTTTACAAGATCATTCAAATAAATTTTACATCTAGGGTTGTTTTTCATAGAATATTCTGGGTTTGTTCCAAATGAAATTCTCAAGTGATTTAAAGTAATTTTTTTGAAGTAATAGTTTTGATTTCTAGGCAAGAGATTATCGTTTTTCTCGGTTCTCCCTCGTGCCTGCATATTTGTATCCTCAGAAAATCTGTGTGTTTGCTGCTAGCATCCCCATTCTCCTCTACGTGAGTCTTATCCTTCTTCTCCACCATCGCTCTCACCTCTCACACAGCCTTCACGCTCCTACCCTCATTCTCCTCGCGTGTCCTTTTCTATGCATTCCGTTCTCCTTCAAGCGCTGCCATTTCCCTCATTTCGTAGATGTTGCTGCGTCCCTCTACATGTTATATCCGCGGATCCGATGCCTTCTCATTTCCGCTCCTGTTCTTTCATGTCTCATCTAAGCTGTCATCGATCTCTCTCGCATTTCCTTCCCATTTCCTACCTTAATATGCTAGCCTTCAACCTGCCAGTAACTTCCTCCACGTTATTTCTTTCCCTCATGAAGTCCTCCTCCTCCAGTCTCTAGCTCCTCCTCGACCCTCATCTCCTATGGCATTCGCTGTTGTTTTCACCTTGACGGCTAGCGGCTCCATCTCTTTCGCTCCTTGACCGAACCTGAAACCTAACTCATATCAAAGCTAACGATTTATAACATTTGACATTGATATTTTTTATGAGATTCAACTTTTTTTATTTAATTGGCCTTTGTAAAAAACAAAAAAATTATTTATTTTTAACTTTCTAACTTTTGACATTTAAATTTTTATTTTCTAACTTTCAACTTTTGATATTTAAAAAAAAAAAGTTTTAACCCTAACTTTTAAATTTTTTTATTTTTTATTTGCACATTAAAAATAAAATAAAATAAAAATCATAAAATTTTTAACATTAGTCAAATTAAATTCAAATTCTTTTTGTATGATTCTTAAAATTGTTTTTGGGAAAAATCATTTTTTGGGACATTGAGGTTTTGAACTATTTAGATGATAAAAGTCTTAAGCCTCAAGGAAAATATTTAATTGTGGAGAAAAATACAAATTTTATCGAATTTGAATTATTTTAGAAGATTGTTTAATCCATAAAATTGTTTGACGAAGTGTTTATTTAACATTGAAATTTCATAGTGTTTCTTGGTGATTAATTACTGAAATTTAAGTGCTAGTTACTTCCATATGCTTCAGCTGATTTTGATGATCAATGGCATGAGATTTTTAAATGTTTGATATCGATTAAATCGCCTAATGTTTAATTAGCTCTTGTTTCATTTACTCGAAAAATATTGGATATTTTTCGAATATTTTTGGGAAACCTTCTAGTAATTGTGATTGATATTTTTTAGAGCTCTATTGTGAATCTGTGACAAATTGTAGATCGTTTAATTGAGTAATTTTTTTCATCTTCATAATTAGCACTCTCGCTTAAATACTTGGTGGTTGAATTGAATAATTTGTAATCTAAGTGTTTTTAGCTTATAACATCACCTCTCATCTTCGAAGCTTGCTTCATCTCGCTCTGTCTTCTAATCATTCTCCTTGCATTCTGCATTTTAAGTTAGCATTGCATATAGGATATCTATTCATCCAAGCAACATTTTCTCATCAAGTACTTGGTTGTAATTTCCTTAGCAATATAGTTGAATCCATAAGGCTCTGGTATCAATCATTCAAATTTAATCAAATCATTTAACCTTGCTAGATCTTTTACAAGTATTTGGTCATTTAATTGTGTCTCCTGAACTAGTTGGTTCCCAACTAGTTCTTGTTCATTCCATTTCCATAGGATCTACCCCCTTTAGTCTGCTATAAGGAGACAAATTAAACAGAGAGATTGGGGATCGAGGTGACAACCCTCGATCTGAGTCGTTTCCGCGGTGCCTAGACATTCTGTGACAATAGGATCAACAACATTTAAAATGCTATTCATAAGAACATAATATTTGCACCTTGCAAGTAAGTGAGTCTGTCATCCTGATCTCCTTGGTAGCAGACTTGTATTTGTAGAAATTATACAATATGCGTGTATATTATCGGACTCCCCTGATCTAAAAATTAAATCCACTTTTAAATACATAATTCTTCTACTCAATTCTTTGTGAAAATTAAATCGCCAATTGCAAACACATGAAGAAAAATCAAGCACACATAACAAGATGTTTTACCGGGAAAGCTTATTAAAATATAAAAACCCCAACTATCATATATTATGTATATCAATGGATCATGAAACAATCTCATATATCTCATACAAAGCTCTGCTCATAGAGCTCTCAGTACAATATACAATCGTCTCACACTGTCTTGCAGAAATTTGCACCTCCATGCACCAATTTCTTGCCTCCTGACAGCCTACCTCCACTGCGCAATCCCTACTGAAGAAGAACCCTGAATGAATTCGACCTTACCTTGACTTGACTGCACAATACTCATAGGCATCTCCAATGTGTGTGTGGATGCATTGAATACTCCACTATAGTCACAACAGATAGTCCATCTCACCCTTTCACCTATCTCTCCATTGGGTCTCCACTGGATCTGACATGCAAGTAGTTAACTGTTGTATTTATTCAGTTGCAAATAAGGCACTACTTGTGAATTAATTAACTAATTAATTCACTAATCTTTCACTAGTGTATCTTTAGTTACAACTAGCACAACTGAGTTTAACTCACTTAATTGAGTTAAACTAAATAAAAACTCCCATAACTACTCTTCCAACTCTGTTACAACTGTGTCACACTCAGTTACAAAGAAGTCCATCATGCATGAGTCACCAACCAACCTTGGAATGTGTAATTCCTTCAATAAAATGGTTTTCCACATCAGTTAATTGAAATCAAGTGCTTCAAGAGAATAGATTATTATTTATCGTCTGATTATTATTAAGGGCTAATAATAATCGACATGCATTCTATTTTTAAACATGTGATCTATAAATAGACTTCACCCATCTTCTAAAAATAAAATCTCATCTAAAGACAGATTTTTCTCAGCCATCTAGAATCAACATCTTGCTAATTTTAGAATATGCTCACCATTCTAAAAATAGACATACACCTAAAAATGGCCTGTGTGGGCCCCACCTAGTTTAGGTGCTTATTTTTCACTAGGATCAAGGATGATGTTTCCAGATGCCAATTTCACTGTTTCTTGTTGCAATCTTCAACACTCCCTCTCAAAAAGAAAGGAATGTCGTTGCATGCGCCCTGCAACTCCATGCATCCACCCTGCAACTCTTGTATGCAACACTTCCGAAACTGAATAGCCTCCAAACAACTCAATCAGTATAATGCATTTGTCATCAAAGTCTTTTGACCTCTTTTTAGCTACTGCACATGTCTTCAGGAAACACTGCGCTATTGAAATCTGCACCCATGCACTCTGCACTTGCTGTCAACTTTGATCCGCGCTCCAGTATCCGACACTGTCACTTTGATCTGACTGCATTAGTCCAACTGATGATGCTACTGCTCCTCTGTGGCTCCTCGTAGCCAGGTTTGATTCATGAGATCCACACAATCTCAATGAATCCTGCCCAAAAATCTCTTCTTAGGATTACTCAAGCATGTCGCCCCACCTCTTACCTGGTAGTATAGCTGCATGCACTCTCTCTACCCATATGGCACGAAATTTCTCTGCATGAGTGGTTGCTCCCACTCCATGATCCTCATCTTGTGGCTGCTCCACATCCTGAGGTTCACTCTTACCTGCATGCAAATCCTGCTCCCTCTCAAGCTTCAATTGCATGTCTTTCTCGCACTTCCCAACAGTAGGAAGCTTCGTAGAAACCCCATCTACTTCAAGTATGTAGAGATTCTTAACTCGAATCCCAACTTTCTTGGCTTGCCCTATTTCTTTGTGTCGCAGGAACACTTTTCCTTCACTAAAGACAACATCATAGCCTCTATCCTCTAACATTGTGACTGAGACTAAATTCTTCTTTAAACTTGGAACATGAACAACATATTTTAAAAGAATGAGTTTACCTGACATCCTCTGAAAGGTAATGGTACCAATGCCAGTCACACTGTATCGTCCATGATTTCCCAACTCAACATGCATCTGGAGATATTTCTCCACCAAGTCATTGAACAATTTCTCATCTCCCGTCATGTGAAAGGAAGCACCACTATCAAAGTACCACCCTGATCCCAATGAACTAGACACCATGCATGCAAGAAATAAGAATTCAAGCTCAAATTGCGAGGCAAGAGCCTCACCAACTGTAGCTCCAGCACCATCTTGTTCTTCTTCTTATGTGGACAATTTGTGGCAATATGTCCAAACTCGTGACAGTGAAAACACTTCACTTTGGGCATGTTGTGCTCCTTTCCATCTTCACCTGCCTCAAATCTAGAATGGAATTTATTGCCCTTCTTCATCTTCACCTTGGCAGACAAAGCACAATCCTCTTCATCATCATGCTTTGATGAAGAGCCATCCCTGGTGTTCCGCCTTATCTCCTCCTGCACTAGATTCGACCAAAGTCACTCCTAATCCAACAATTTCTCCCATCCATTGACAGAGTCTTCATAACTATGCCAACTCTTTGGAAGCCCAAGGAGAGCGAAGCTCACCAAATCATCATTAGCGACACTGACTCCTACATTCCCAAGCTCATCCTTGCATTGGACAAACTTTGTCAAGTATATCGGAATAGTGTCGTTCTTCTCCATCTTGATTTTTCTGAGTTTATCCTTCAGCGCCAATGTCCTATGGTCATTGTTGCTTTGTAAAATATATGTCAAAGCTTTCCACATAGCATATGGAGTGGCTTTCCCAATAAGGCTTGACACAATATGGTCTTTCATACCTTCCAACATAATTCTCCTCGCCCTTGCTACTTTCTTTTGCCATGCATCAAGTATTGCAGCTTCCACCGAAGTGGGCTTAGGAATATATTTCTCAATGAATTACATCAAGCCATTATCTTCAAGAACTGCCTCCATCCTGTCCTTCCAGGCTATGTAGTTCGAGCTTCCCTCAAGTTCATACTCCAACCACAAACCATTGAAAGCCATTTCAATGTATACTCAACTGTCACACCAAGAAATTCTTGTAGCAATTTCGAATTGTTTCCACCAACAAAAAACTCAGCACTGCTTCACTATTGCAATCTCTTTAGCTCCGATACCATGTAGAAATTATACAATATGCATGTATATTACCGGAATCCCCTGATCTAACAATTAAATCCACTATTAAATATATATTCCTTCTACTTAATTCTTTGCGGAAATTAAATCACCAATTGCAAACACATGAAGAAAAATCAAGCACACATAACAAGATGTTTTACCGGGAAAGCTTAAAGCTAAAAACCCCAACTATCATATATTATGTATATCAATGGATCATGAAACAATCTCATATATCTCATACAAATATCAGCTCATAGAGCTCTCAGTACAATATACTATCGTCTCACACTGTCTTGCAGAAATTTGCACCTCCATGCACCAATTTCTTGCCTCCTGACAGCCTGCCTCCACTGCGCAATCCCTGCTGAAGAAGAAACCTGAATGAATTCGACCTTACCTTGCCTTGACTGCGCAATACACATAGGCATCTCAAATGTGTGTGTGGATGCATTGAATGCTCCACTATAGTCACAATAGATAGTCCATCTCACCCTTTCACCTACCTCTCCACTGGGCCTCCACTGGATCTGACATGTAAGTAGTTAACTGTTGTATTTATTCAGTTGCAAGTAAGACACTACTTGTGAATTAATTAACTAATTAATTCACTCATATTTCACTAGTGTATATTTAGTTACAACTAGCACAATTGAGTTTAACTCACTTAACTGAGTTAAACTAAATAACAACTCCCATAACTACTCTTCCAACTCTATTACAACTGTGTCACATTCAGTTACAACAAAGTCCATCATGCATGAGTCACCAACCAAACTTGGAATGTGTAATTCCTTCAATCAAATGATTTGCCACATTAGTTAACTGAAATCAAGTGCTTCAAGAGAACAAATTATTATTTATTGTCTGATTATTATTAAGGGATAATAATAATCGACATGCATTCTATTTTTAAACATGTGATCTATAAATAGACTTTGCCCATCTTCTAAAAATAGAAACTCATCTAAAGACAGAATTTTCTCCACCATCTAGAATCAGCATCTTGCTAATTTTATAATATGCTCACCATTCTAAAAATAGACATACACCTAAAAATGTCCTGTGTGGGCCCCACCTAGTTTAGGTGCTTATTTTTCACTAGGATCAAGCATGATGTTTCTGGATGCCAATTTCACTGTTTCTTGTTGCAATATTCAACAGTCTCAATTATTTCCTGTGTGATTTATTTCTCACCTCTGAATGGACTTCGACTATTGAATGTATCCACACCACTAGATTCCTCTTTCTATTGTTGCAGCTGTAAATAACTGTCTTTGGCTTCATCATTGCTATCATCAATCACTAAAGGCATGTGCCACTCCTCATGACTTTTGTGATTATTCCCTTCATCAACTTGTTCATGGAAGATAACATATCTACTTGCAAGTGCCTTCTGAGTAGATGGATTAAACATCTTATATGATTTGAAATCAGAACAATACCCTACAAATATGCATTTTATAGCTTTAGCGTCCAATTTCTTCCTATCTTCCTTAGGAATGTGTGCAAAGGCTCTAGAACCAAACACTCTCAAGTGATGAACTGCATGTTTAAAACCATACAAAGCCTCAAATGGTGTCTTGAGATCAAGACACCTAGTTGGAATTTTTTCTTTAAGTAAACTACAATACTAATTACTTCTACCCAAAAACCGTTGGATAGGTTCTTACCTTTCATGCTCTAGAATTTCATCTCAAACAGGTGTCCAATGTAAAATCATCATAACTTTCGTTTAAGACATTGGATTGGAATTATGTAAAAAATGGTCGAAATTGCATGGACTGTAGTTTATGTTTTATCGATTGTAGAGTTGAAGGATGAAACATTCACACATGGCATGTCGTACAATTTCACTCTACTGAACTAGTCCACAATTAGGTCATTGTGGGAGACTAGACATAGCTTTGTCTTGCAGAATCCAAATGAGGTCTAACCTGTGGAATTGGAAAGAAGACTCAAAGAAATACTAAAGGACTGAAGCTAAATTATTGGGGATTTGAAATCCTAGAGATACATCAATATCAATATCAAGCTTCTAAAAGGCAAGAAAAAGGCATGTATTTGTTTTTTCTAAATTGCATAACTTGTTTTTGAAAAATTAGTTTGAAGTGATTCCAAAGTTATATTGAAGCATAGATAGCAGTGTTGGGTTCTATAATGCCTCCCAAAAGTAAATCAATGCCTATTAAGCCCTCATAAATCTCTACTATGATGCATCAAGATGAAGAAGTGCAACATGATATATCAAAATTATGAGACCAAGTGCAACAAATATTGCTCTCGCAAAAAGTAACCAAAAAGAAATGGAAGTTAAGATGGATGGTTTGAAGAAAGGCATGGAATCTAAGATGGATGGTTTGAAGAATGGCATGGAAGTTAATATGGATGGTCTAAAGAATGGCATGGAAGCGAATATAGTGTTGAAGTCCAACAAGAAATTGCAGCACACACTCTAGTGTGGGACAAATAGGTCCTAGCGATACATTAATGTGAAGGCCAAATTAATTAATTAATTTGGTGTAGTGTCTAATTTAATTTTCCCTTAATTAAATTGGACAATAAAATGTAATCTTATCTTATGATCACTTGTAACAATTAACTGATTGTGATAAACTCAGTCAGCTCATGAATTTCGAGTTGAGGGTGGTTGGTGAGGCATGCAGAGTAATTCTGTTAGTTATGGAGTTCGAATTGTAGTTGGTGCATTAGTTTAATGCATGAGTAATCAGTTAACTCAGTTAGGTATTTAGATTTAGTTGAACTAGTTGTAATTGTTTGTTGCACTAGTGAGAGATCAGGTGAATTAAATATTATTTAATTCACAATCAGTGATCTACCATGAAACTGATGATTTACTATTAATAGTTGCATGCATGTCAGTTCCAGTGGAGACCAAGTTCATACAAAGGTTAAAGGGATGTTAACTATCAGTTGTGTGATTATTAGGTTGCATTCATGCAACCAAACATCCATTGGAGTTCCCATGATCCTTGCGCAGTTTTGGAAGGCCTAAATTCCTAAAGAATAGGGATTTCATTCATTAGGAATTGCATAAGAAAGGCAGGCTATTTAGAGGCTGAAAATTGGCTAAGTGTTGGCCAATTTTTTCCAGGATAGTGTGAGACAGTTACGAGAGTGCAAGAGACTCTTGTGAGAAGAGTGCATTGTAATTGTTTCATGATTCCATGGTTAATATACAATAGAAGATAGAGGGGTTTTGAGCAACAAGATTTCCCCGGGAAATTATCTGTGTTGTGGTTTGATTTGATTCTTTCTTTGCTTAATGTGATTGGAAATTGTGTTTAATTTCCACAATTAATTTGTAGAAGGATTCAGTATCTAGATTAAGTACATTGTTAGATCAGATTGAATCCATTGATATAAATATGTTTGTATTATTTCTACATGGTATCATAGCACAAGAAATCACTATAGTGGAGGAGAAGCTGAGTTTGTGACTGAATAGAATTTGAATTTGCAAAATACATTCTTGGTGCGCGAGGCGATTAAGGATCAAAATGGATTTCAATGGCTTGAGATTAGAGTATGCACTAGAGGGCAGATCTAATTATATTGCTTGGAAATACAGGATGGAGGTAGTACTGGAGGAAAATGGGTTGAAAGAATTCATTGACAATGAAGTTCCCAAACCCGTTGTAGTAGATGCTACAAATTTTGATGCTTGGCAAAAGAAGGTTGCAAAGGCGAGGACGATATTGTTGGAGGGAGAAAGGGACCAGATTGTCTCAAGTATCCATGGAAAAGCAACACCATATGCAATGTAGAAAGCTTTGACAGATCTATTTTAGAGCAGCAGTGATCATAGAAAATTGGCACTAAAGGATAAACTCAAGAAAAACAAAATGGAGAAAGGTAACACCATGCCAAAATATTTAACAAAGTTTGTCCAATGTCGGGATGAGCTTGGGAGCGTCGACATTACTGTCACAGATGATGACTTGGTGAGCCTAGCTCTTCTAGGACTTCCCAAGAGTTGGCATAGTTATCAGGACTCTGTCAATGGAAGGGAAAAGCTTCCAGATTGGGAACGAATTTGGTTGGATTTGGTGCAAGAATAATTTAGGCAGAATACCAGGGATGGTTCTTCATATAAGCATGATGATGAAGAAGAGTGCACTTTGGCTACCAAGGCAAAGAAGGGGAAAGGAAAAAAATTCCATTCCAAATCTAAGTCCGACAAAGATGGCAAGAAGTGCGACATGTCCAGAGTGAAGTGTTTTCATTGTCACAAGCATGGACATTATGCCAGAAATTGTCCACAAAAGAGGAAGAACAAGAAGGCTTCAACATCTACATCTAGTGAGGCTTTGGCCTCACAATTTGAGCTTGACTTCTCGCTCATTGCATGCATGGTGTCAAGTGCAATGGGATTGGTGTGGTACTTGGATAGTGGTGCATCCTTTCACATGATGAGAGACAAATAAATTTTCAGTAGCTTGGAGGAGAAGGAACTCCAGATGCATATCGAAATGGGTGATGATGGGCAGTACAGTGCTACCAATATTGGTATAGTTACCTCCCAGAGACAGTCAAGTAAACCCTCTCAATTAAAATATGTAATGCATGTACCAGGCTTGAAGAAAAATTTGGTCTCAGTCGCAATGTTGGATGATAGAGGCTATGATGTTGTTTTCAGTAAAGGAAAAGCTTTCCTGCAACACAGAAAAATAGGACAAGCCAAGAATATTGGGTTTCATGTGACGAATCTTTATAAACTTGATGTATATGGTTGCGCAACATTGATGGGTAAGGCAGAAAAAGTGGTGAGTCGGGATGAGGGTGAGTTATGGCACAGGAGATTGAGCCATCTACACCACGGAGCCTTGAAGGTCATACAACAAAATTCTATGGGTCTTCCCAAGGGTACTCTTGCGTAGTCAGACACATGCAAGGGATGTACTATGTGGAAGTATGAAAAGGCCACTTTTCATGAGAAGGAGAACCGAGCCTTAAAAATCCTTGAGAGAGTTCACTCAGGCATGTGTGGACCATTCTCTACTGCTTTGAAAACAAAGCATAAGTACTATGTGATATCTGTTGAAGAATTTTCTAGAAAGTGCTGGATCTAATTCATGTAGAAGAAAGATCAAACATTCTGAAAATTTCTTGAGTTCAAAGAACTGATGGAGAAAGACACGGGGAAGCATGTGAAGGCTCTTAGGAGTGAAAATGGTGGTGAGTACATCTCTAATTAATTCAATAAATTTTGAAACAAATAAGGAATTCAGATAGAGTTTATTGCGCCTCATAACCCACAACAGTATGGGGTCACAAAAATAAAGAACAGAACAATTGTGGGTGCAACACGAGCGATGTTGCATGATCGGGGCCTACCGTTGCATCTGTGGGCGGAGGCATGCAACACAACGATATTTGTGCAAAATTGTTGTCCTCATAGGATACTTGGCATGAGTACACCATAAGAGGCTTTTACTGGTAAGAAATGTGATGTTTCACATTTTAAGATTTTTGGCTCATCTCTTTATGTGCATGTGACCTCAAGATGTGGAACAACCACATGAGGAGGATCATGGAGTGGCAAAAAACACTCATGCAGAGCCATCCACCAGAAATGGTAAAAGGCGCACCATGAAAGCTGATAGATTGAGACTTGATGCAACAGAGAACGTAGGAGCCCCTACTTCACTATGTAGACAGAGATCGTCTCTAGACAGGTTTACTGGATACATGGCTCTTATGAGCAACTGTATTGTGACAGAACCACCTTCCTTTCAGGAAGTAGCGCAGAAACCAATTTGGGTTGATGCTATGGTAGAGGAGTATGACTCCATCATCAAGAACAGTGCATGGGAGGTTGTCCCAAGACCAGTTAGAAAATTAGTGGTTGGATCAAGATGGATCTATAAGGTGAAGCAAGCAGTGGATGGGAGTGTGGAGAAGTACAAGGCTAGATTTGTGGCCCGGGGATTCTCACAAGTTGAGGGGATCGACTATGAAGATAATTTCACACCAATCGTGAGGTACCCTTCCATTAGATCTATCCTTGCACTCTCAGTGTAGATGGGGTGGCGCATTCATCAAATTTATGTGAAAACTCTATTTCTCAATAGTGTCATTGAGGAGGAAGTGTACATAGATAAGCCAGAAGGTTTCGAGATCTTTGATAGTGAGTCACATGTGTGCCGACTCAACAGAGCATTGTATGGGCTAAAGCAAGCACCTCGTGCATGGTACACTCAAATTGATAGCTATTTCACTAGATTGGGCTTCATCAAAAGTGAAGCGGATGCAAACCTATACTAGATTGTGATTTATGGTAAGATATTGATTATTATACTTTACGTTGATGATCTAATTTTGATAAGTGATGTACAACTGATAACTTCATGCAAGGAGGATCTTGCAAGGGAGTTCAAAATGAAGGACATGGGACTCCTTCACTATTTCCTTAGTTTGGAAATATGGCAGTGGGATGGTGAAATTTTTGTTTCTCAAGGGAATTATGCCAAAGAGATATTGGGTAAGTTTCACATGGAGAGTTGTAAACCCATGGACACTCATCTTTTAGGAAATTGGAGGAAATAGGATGCTACTTCTGGAGAAGTAGTGGAAGCTACTGTCTAAAGGAAGTTAGTGGGTTTACTGATGTACTTGGTTAACACTAGACCAGACATTTGCTTTGCAGTTAACCAGCTAATTCAAGCTATGGTTAAGCTGACCAAGATCTTTTGGAATGTGGGGAAGCATGTCTTGAGATATCTCAAGGGCACTACAGAGTATGGATTATAGTATAGACAGATAGAGGGAATGAAGCTTCAAGGCTTCACGGATGTAGATTAGGCAGGCAGTCCATCAGACAGAAAGAGAACATCAGGAGGGATCTTCAGCATAGGACCGACATCAGTTTCTTGGTATAGTAGGAAGAAGCGATTTGTGGCTCTCAGTTCAGCCAAGGTAGAGTACATGGAAGCAAGTCAAGATGCATGTGAGGCCATCTGGATGATAAATATACTGGTTGGTTTTTTTGGTTCTCAGATGGATCCGACAGTGATACATTGTGATAACCAGAGTTGCATTAAACTCTTGGTTAATCGGTGTTTCATGACAGGTCCAAGCACATAGACATCTGATACCACCATCTTAGAGATTGTGTTCATAGGCACATTATTTTACTTCAATCATTCCCACAGAAGATTAGGATGAAGATATTCTGACGAAGGTGCTCACTAGGAGAAAATTTGAATACCATAGAGGCAGGATCGAGGTGGCAGATAATCCCTTTCGTGTTGAGAGGGAGTGTTGAAGTCCAAAAAGAAATTTCAGCACACACACTAGTGTGGGACCAATAGGTCCTAGCGATACACTAATGTGAAGTCAAAATTAATTAATTAATTTGGTGCAGTGTCTAATTTAATTTTCCCTTAATTAAATTGGAAAATAAAATTTAATCTTTTCTCATTATCACTTGTAACAGTTTTGAGTTTGATAAACTCAGTTAGCTCATGAATTTCGAGTTGAGGGTGGTTGGTGAGGCATGCAGATTAATTCTATTAGTTATGGAGTTCGATTTGCAGTTGGTGCATTAGTTTAATGCATGAGTAATTAGTTAACTCAGTTAGGTGAGTTAGAGTCAGTTGAACTAGTTGTAACTATTTGTTGCACTAGTGAGAGATCAAGTGAATTAAATATTATTTAATTCACAATCAATAATCTGCCATGCAACTGATGATTTACTATTAATATTTGCATGCATGTCAGTTCCAGCGGAGACCCATTTGAGAGAAAGGTTAAAGGGATGTTAGCTATCAGTTGTGTGATTAGTAGGTTTCCTACATGCAACTAGACATCCATTTGATCTGGATTTATGCAGGATTGCAATAGAATACACATATAATCATAAATACAAAGATGCAGTGGAAATAACACTTCATTTCATTACTATCAAAGAACTGAAATTTTCTTACAGACAGAATGGAAATAAACTATCTAGGGCGCTGGTAGCTTATCTCTGAGAAACATTTGGCGGCTACAAGCCTCTGAACTATGTTACAATGAGGCTCAAGGGCCTATTGATTATTTAGAAACAATGGAAAACCATAAACATCCAAAAACCTAACCCTAGGAGATGAAGCGTCAAAACTATAGGCCCTGTTTGGGTAAATTGGTGTTTCAACTTCTGGGGGACGTAACTTTGGCATACGATCTCTATTTGATGCGCACCATACCTCATTAGAAAGATATATCCGAGGAATACAACTTTTGATGTGAGAAACATCTATTCATGAACCCATTTCTCCCATTTTTCCCAAAAAACGTCATTTAGGGCCTCAAAATGGCCCCGGAAGTTCAGGACCCGAAAAAACTACTAAAAATACTAAGTTGTGCCGAAACTGAAAAAATGAAAGAGACAATGGTGGGGCCCCAAGTGGAATAGGTGGGTGGCCACCAATATCCACCTGGATCATTCCTCCCCCCTTAGGAAGCAATGGTCCCCATTGCGTTGAGTTCCTCTATGAGATGAGGAAACTTCTGCTGAACTTGGTCCCTGGTGAACCACTTGCCTTGGTGTAGGAGTTGGCTAGCTTTGACAACTCGATACAGTTGGATCTTCTGTTGGCGAGTGTTCTTGATTTGCATGTCCATGATACAATCTGTGGTGGCCTGTTCCATGTAGTCTGCATTTAAATTTGTTGGTGTGAGTTGTTCTACAATGTCAGAGGTGTCCAGTAGAGGTGGGAAGTAGGGACAAAGGTGGTCCACATTGAGTACTGGGTGCAGAAAAAGGAATGGTGGAATACTGAGCTCAAAGGCATTATTCCCTATAGCCTTAGTGATAGTGTACGACCCATATTGGAGCGGGTGAAGCTTGCGGTAGGGTCCAGTGAGGCACTCCTTCTGTAAATGTAGCCACACTTTGTCGCCCACCTAGAAGTTGTGTGGCACCCAATGTTGATCATGTCGTTGCTTGTACTTAGCATTATCTCTTCCCAATATGTTATGAACCTGTTGGTGGATGTGATAAATGCACTCGATGAAGTTGTTCGCTTTGTCAGCTTCAGACTGGACATGAGCCGAATCAGCCTGAGTAGCCGCAAATGGCATGGCTACGTCAATGGGACATAGTGGCTGGAATCCCAAGCCCACCTAAAAGGGGTTGTGGAGATTCCAGTTATAACTGTGTTGTACATAGGGGAGGCTCTCATCCCATGTGCATGGATGCTTTGAATTGTACATGCGCAGAATGTGTACAGTAATCCTATTGACGACCGCTATCTGGCCATCAGTTTGGGGATGGAAAGCTGTGGACTTGGTGAGCTTGGTGTACTGCATTGACCAGAGGTTGGACCAAAATGTGTTGAGGAACCTACTATCCCGATCTGATATGATAGACTGTGGGATCCCAAAGTGCACCCACACTCGTTCAAATAATAGTTTAGCAGTGGCTTCTGCTGTGATATTCTTCTTGCAGGACGCCATAATGGCCATTTTTGAGAATTTGTTGACGACCTTGAAAACACAGTCATTTCCATGCTTAGTAGAATGAAGGCTCGACATGTAATCCATGGAGATGGATTTCCAAGGTTGACTAGGGATAGGTAGCAAAGTATATAGGCCTTGCTTCTTGATGGTCAGTTTGGAAATGGCGTAAGCATTGCAGGATTTGATGTACTTCCCGACATCCTATCGGAGGTTCGACCAATAGAAATACTTCTGCAGTACTGCCACTATTTTCTCAACCCAAAAATTCCCAACGAATCGAATGTAGTGCACTTCCCATATCATCTTGGCACGCTCGCTTGAAAGAACACAAAGGTGTCCCAGGTGACATAATAGTGCATCTTAGAGATGAAAATTTGAAAATTGCGTATGCCCAAGAGTGCCTTGTATGTGTGGTTGAATTCTGGATCACTCTTGTAGAGAAGTGGCCAATCAAAAGTCTTGTGCCAGCAAGAGTTGAGAACAGTGGTTAGCACCACGATCAGTGGTTGGCTAAGGCATTCTGCAACATTATTGGTGCTACCCTTCTTGTACTTGATGTTCAAATGAAACTATTGTAGATATGTGGACCACTTATGATGGAAATCATTCTCCAACTTCACTTGTGTCTGTATGAATTGCAGGGGTCAGTGGTTTGCATGGATGATTGTTTCCTTCCCCAAAATTTAATGCTTCCATTAGCGACAATATTGCACAATGGAATATATTTCTTTGTCATAAGTGGGATACTTGTGAACTGTGTCGGATAATGTCTCACTATGATATGCCACTGGATGCCCCTATTTAGTAAGAACTGCCCCAATACCATAGTCAGAGGCATCTATCTCGATCTCAAATGGTTGTTGCAAATCTGGTAATGTGAGAACTAGGGCAGAACAGAGGCGATGTTTCAATTCTACGAATGCCTTTTGTTGAGGTTCCGACTAAAATAATTTTACTTTCGCTCCTCCCTTGGTGAATTGACTCAAGGGCCAAGTGATATGAGAGAATCCCAACACAAACCTGTGGTGGAAATTAGCAAGACTCAAAAAGCTACGAAGCTCTGTTAGAGGGGTCGAGGCTGGCCAATCCTGAATGAATTGGATCTTGGTTGGATCCACATGCACCCCCTTTCATCAATAATGTATCCCAGATATTGAACCTGGGTCATGCCAAAAGTGCACTTCTCCAAATTGGCAGACAACTTGTGTTGCCGCAGTGTTTGGAGGACTTGTCGAATGTGGTGGAGGTGCTCTTCCCAAGTCTGACTGAAGATCAGAATGTCATCGAAGTACACCACTACAAATCAGTTGGTGAATGGCCGCAAGATGTCGTTCATCAACCTCATGAAGGTTGCGAGAGCATTTGTCAACCCGAAAGGCATGAACAACCATTCAAAAAGGCCCTCCTTGGCTTTGAATGCAGTCTTCCACACATGAGAGGGTTCGATTAGTACCTGGTGATACCTAGACTTTAGGTCGATCTTGCTGAAATATTTTTCCCTTTGAGTTGGTCTAGAAGGTCATCAATCTGTGGGATCGGGTACCTATTCCGGATAGTGATCTTGTTCAATGGCCAGTAGTCAATATAGAGTCTTCAAGTCCCATCCTTCTTCTGTACCAACACAATCAGGCTCCCACAAGGTGATGAACTTGGTCAGATGTGACCTTTCTGCAATAGCTCCTGAATCTGCCTCTTGATTTCATCGTTCTCCAAAACAGAGCGCTGATAGATCGGTCCATTGGGTAGCAGTGCACCTGGGGTTAGATCATTGGGATGCTTAACTTGAGAGTGCAGAGGCACCCCTGTGGGTGAGGTGAAGATGTCTCCGTACTCCTCCACAACCTTTTCCATTTGTTGTTGTCGTGTAGAGGAGCCCTGTATGGAGGTCATGGCCACAATATTCTTCTTGGCATGGGGGCAGATCATCAGAAAAAAAATTCCTAATTTGGGAAATGAGCTTACTACATTGTTTTGCAGGAAAAAAAGAGATAACGGTAAGCGATGGTACCTCTGGTATCCTGTACAACTTATTTCCAAAAGTAACAATAACAACACGAGGTCGAGACTCATACACAACATGTCCCTTCCACAAGTATGGTTGGCCTAATAATACATCAGAAATATCAATAGAAGCAATGTCACATAATACCTCATCCGTGAAGGGCTTGATGCTGTAGGGAAGGCGCCACTGCTGGCTGACGTGGAGATCTCGTCCTTGATGAAGCCACCCGATGATGTATGGTTGTGGGTGTGCTGTGGTTGGCAAGCCCAACCGCTTCACAACGTTTGCTGAAATGAGGTTATTTTGGCTCCCATTATCGATAATGAACTCTAATGGGGAACACTTTACCCACATCTGGATCTTCGCAGTGGCAAGAATGGAATTGGGCTCCGCATCAATAATCTATTTCCCTTTGTCATTCCCCTTGTCAAGTTCAGATTCAGAGTTGGGCATGCATCTGATTCAGAAGCACTCATCTTGGCCACCAGCGACTGCTTGGCCTGACACTCACTTGTGTTGTGAGTGGAGCTCTTATGGAACTCACACCTCTTTCTCGTGTCCTTCTTTGGCTTCGCAATGTTTTTTTTTTTATTGTGGCTTTGACAGGGTGTCTTGGGCCTCCATGCCTTGGCTTTTTCCTTTGTTCTGCAGTTTGGGGACACCTTTCCCTTGCTTTTGATTTGCAGATCCAAAGTCTCGCTTCTTCTGTTTGAATTTTTGCTCAACCTTGGTAGCATACCGATATGTTGTACCAAGCGAGGAGATGTCGAGGAACTCCATTTCCTCCTGAATATATCTGTGCAAACAACTACGATAATTTAGCACCAAATGTTTCTCAAAAACTTTGATACCAAACTTTTTGCACAGGGTATGGAACAGATTCGTCATCTCATGCACATCTTGATCCCTTTGTTGCCGCAATGTGGTCCATTGTATGCACTTGTCCTCATAGCTCCCCATGGGATAATATTGTTCCTTGATGGCATCTCGGAAAGAAATCCAAGTGGGTACGACTGAGAACAGAGAGGGTTGTGTCTCGTCCTTTTTATCACAGTAGGTTTCCCACCAGTCATTTACATGGGGGGTAGCTTTGAGGAGTGAAAAAATAATCTTCTCCTGGTCAGAAAAGTCATGAACTGAGAAATATCCTCCTAATAGATTCAACCATTTATTTACAACATCTGCATCTATTGGACCCTCAAATATGGGAATGTCAAAGTTTACTTGTACCTTGAAGGGATTCACGCCTCCAGAGTGGCTGCTGGATGGAGATGTGCTGCCGGTGGGCAGTCGTTGAAGGATCTGGGAAAAGTTATCCATCATCGCGTTCCTTTGTTTTTCGAGGGCCTTCTCGAGCAATATTTTGATAGGATCTCCCGCTCTCTCATCTTTCTTTTCATCCCCCATGGGCGGCCATCGGGGTTTTTGAGGTTGATCTTGCAAAGGTCCAACCAGATTGAGCCCTAACTCCTTATACCTCGACCTCGTTGGGGACATGCAAAGAAGGATCGAGAAAAAGCAGACTGCTCTAGTACCACTGATCCAGATTTATGTAGGAACGCAATAGAATACACACATAATCATAAATACATAGATGCAGTGGAAATAACACTTCATTTCATTAATATCAAAGAACTGAAATTTGCTTATAGACAAAATGGAAATAAACTAGCTAGGGTGCTAGTAGCTTATCTCTGAGAAGACATGTGGCAGATAAAAGCCTTTAAAATGTGTTAAAATGAGGCTCGAGGGCCTATTTATTATTTAGAAACAATGGAAAACCCTAAACATCAAAAACCCTAACCCTATGAGATGAAGCGCTAAAACTATGGGCCCCGCTTGGGTAAATTGGTGTTTCAAATTCCCGGGGATGTAACTTTGGCATACGATCTCCGTTTGACGCACACCATACCTTGTTAGAAATACATATCCAAGGACTACAACTTTTGATGTGAGCAACATCAGTTTATAGACCCATGTTGCTCCCAGGTTTCCCAAAAAACGTCATTTAGGGCCTCAAAACGGCTCTGGAAGTTCAGGACCCGAAAAAACTACTAAAAATAGTAAGTTGTGACGAAACTGAAAAAATTAAAGAGACAATCGTGGGGCCCTAAGTGGAATAGGCGAGTGGCCACCAATATCCACCTGGATCACCATTGGAGTGCCCATAATCCTTGGACAGTTTTGGAAGGAAAAAATTCCTAAAGAATAGGGATTTCATTCATCATGAATTGCAAAAGCAAGGCAGGTTCTTTAGAGGCTGAGAATTGGCTAAGTGTTGGCCAGTTTTGTCTAGGACAGTGTGAGACAGTCGTGAGAGTGTAGGAAACTCTTGTGAGAAGAGTGCATTGTAATTTTTTTATGATTCCATGGTTAATATATAATATAAGATAGAGGGGTTTTGAGCAGCAAGCTTTCCCCGATAAATTATCTGTTTTGTGGTTTGACTTAATTCTTTCTTTGCTTAATGTGATTTGCAATTGTGTTTAATTTCCAAAAAAAAATTGTAGAAGGATTCAGTATCTATCTTTAGTACATTGTTAGATTAGATTGAATCCATTGATATACATATGTTTGTATAATTTCTATAGATAGATGGTATAGAAGGAAACGATTTGAAGAAAGACATGGAGGGTTTGGCTAAGATGGATGGTATAGAAGTCAACATGGAATATTTGAAGAAAGACATGGAAGGTTTGGCTAAGATGGATGGTATAGAAGTCAACATGGAAGATTTGAAGAAAGACATGGAAGGTTTGAAGGAATGTTTGGAAAATTTTCTACAAGAAAAGCTTCCTAATGGTGAAAAGGTAGTAGAGGAAACTTATGATGAGAAAAAAATAAATTTTAATCGTTATTTCATAGACTCTAACATTGGATTGAAGACCCACCATATTCCAAAGATCGATATGACAAAGTTTGATGGAAAGGATCTCGTAACATGGATACTACATATGGAGCAATATTTCGATCTCCATAATGTACAAAACACACAAAAGGTATGTATTGCAACTTTATATTTAGAACAAAATACATTTTTATGGTATCAATGGCATTTCTCTTGTAAAAATATTGTCATTTGGTCAATTTTTACAAAGGAAATGATAGCACATTATGAGGATACAAAGAGAAACACCTTCTTTAGCCACTTTATAAATATCAAACAAAAGGGTTCAATGGTGGAGCACATTTAGGACTTCCAAAAATTGAATATAAGGGTAACTAATATTCTGAATGAACAAATGATTGATGTCTTCATAGGGACTTTAAAGGATAACATCCAACATGAGGTTCACCTTTGGGTACTTGATTCATTGGAGAAGGCATTCAGGTTGGCAAGAAAAATTGAAAGTAAAATTATGGCGACAAGGAAGCCTACCACTCACATATATAAATATGGAAGTGTTGCTACTCCTCGACTTCCACAACCTACAAGGTTGACACCACAATAATTAAAATAAAAAAGAGAAAAAGGTCTTTTACTACAATCATGATAGAAAATAAATTAAAGGTCATAAGTGTGCTAAGAAGAAATTATTTTACATATATTATGAAGAGGAGGAAGAAAATGAACAAGAAACTTCAAAAGAAGAGGATATACACTAGGAACCAGCCCTAGAGAAAGAAAAACATGAATCCGAACATATCCCGTAATGCATTGGCAGGAATTACCACTCCTCAAACACTCAATATAGAAGGAAATATCAAGAAGAAAAATGTAATAGTGTTGAATTATTTGGATAGTACCCATAATTTTATTCATTGTAAGGTAGACAAGGAATTGAATTACTTCCTATAACCAACACCAGAGTGTCAAGTGATGGTTTCAAATGGAGGAACTATAAATTGCTCTGGAAAGTGCCATAATATCAAGCTAACCATGGGGGAATATGTATTGAATAGTCCAATGCTTTCCATTCCAATGGGTGGTGTTTATGTTGTACTAGGTGTTGGGAAAAATATTGAAGGGGGGTGAATCATTATTTACAATAACCATAACCTTTTACTTTTGTTTACTAATTTCTATACGTGACTATAATTAGTCCAACTAGCGTATGCACATGGCTTTCTTAAAGGAAACATGTGTATACACATATAACTTTAATGAGTAGATAAATCTTCATAAACTTTACTTAGCCCAATTCATCAGTTATGCATCATAAATTTAAGTAGTAGACACATGCAGTAATAACAGAATAAATCATCACACAAAAAGCATCACATATGAACACCAATATTTAAGGTGGAAACCCAAGTTGGGAGAAAACCACCGTTGTTGTCATTTTTGTCTTCAATATTTATTATATAGAAAAATTCTTACAACGTTGTACTGATGCAGACTCATACCAGTACACATGCACCCACATGCATAAGGCTGCAATATTCTCCCGTTCTCTAGATGCTATGGAAGGGAGCTCCAACCCCTTAATCTTGTTTACCAGCCACTACTGGAAGGGAGCTTCAACCCCCTGAACTAATCACTAGCTTCTACTTGTGGGAAGCTTCGACTTCCGCACTGAAGGCTTCAGCACTCAGAACCACTGCATACCAAGTTTCATTAATTTTATCACTAGATCCAACAACTTCAACATAACACAATTTGTAGAAAAAAACTAGTAAACATCAACCAATCTTCAAACAGAACAGTGAGATCACTGTAACCAGTTCACATCATTAAACCCAAACTTCTGTATTAATACGCAGAATCAAATTCAACCCCGATCATTCATAAAACAATTGTATATGCTACTTTACTTACTGCAACCTGTGTGTATACGCGCTTTCCTGTGGACAAACCTACATAGATATCTTTATATACTGAGAATTTAGAGTTCTTTCCAGACTCAGATCAGATCAGAGATATTAAGATACATTTTGTTAGATTTATAGAATCCTTAAACAGTTAGTAGCATCCATCATTCTCAATCAATCAGTCACTGATCATCTTTATACATAATCAACTAGTAGCATAAACAGTATTGAAACAATCCAGATCTACATGAAGACTTCATTGATAGACAACATAAACAAAATATAAATGATCAAACATTTTCTTCAACAATCTCCAGAAAAACCCTAACTTCCATACGTGCCTTTGCTGACACAAACCTGCAGGTATACACGCTTTCATCGTGATGAACCAACGTATATATCTATAAACATTACAGTACTGCACAACACTTCAAAGAAAAAAACTTGCTGATATCATATATTTTACTTCAGCAATTATGCACCAAACCACAGATCTAAACAACTCATAAATATATCATGCAAATGCATATTCATTTCAGGTCTAGAGATCCTGATCCATTATTATATTCATGAATGCATCAAAATATCATATCTATCTATTTATTATAGCCTATTCCATGTAGATATACTTCAAACTGAAGTATTCATTCCATTCCCATTCTCATGCACCCCACTTTTCACTATGATCTTCACCTCCTTATATAGTTTGAGCCTTAGCTAATACCAATACCCAAAACCACACAAGTGTCGATGGTATTCTTGGACGGGATCAAATAACAATTATTGCGCTCAATATTATGGAAAAATACCATGGTAAGGACTTATGGTATCATAACCTTACTGTGAAAAATACATACACTACTTTGCTTCTTCTTACCCGCATGTATACACTACTTTGCCTTGACCAACTTGCGTATATTTTATTAAACATGTGCTTTATCCATCTTTTGATACTGGTCTGAAAAAATTATGTCCCATCACTTTGACATTATGTTCCAACACTGTGCCATCTCTTATTTTATCCATAACCAATTTATTTGGTCTTTACAATAGGGTTTCCATCAAGGACAACTCATGCAATCTTAATGCCAACACTAGGAGTCCAATGGTTGCAATCTTTGGGGATGATAACTTTTAATTTTCAAGAAATTTTCTTGAAATTTTTTTCAGAAGGAAAGGATGATGAATTATAGGGTATATCAGGGAAGCCGGGAAAGATAATAATCTCTAATGTCATGACAAATCTTCTAAAGAAATAACAACGAGGTGTAATTGCACAATTATGATCACTAGAAGTTCCAACATCAAAATCATCTATTTCTACATATCTCCAAAAAGTCTTGGACAATCATTCCAAGGTGTTTGAAACTCCCAAATGAATCCCACCTATTCGTGATCATGATAATGCTATTCAGTGTTCCTCCAAACAGAAGGCCTTATAGATATCCTTATGTCCAAAAGAGCGAAATTGAATGTATGATTGCAGAAATGCTAGAGGTTGGTATAATTCAATTTAGTCAAATTTCTTTCTCTGCTGCAGTAGTATTGATACACAAGAAGGATGGATCATGGTGCATGTGTCCGAATTATAGGGAGCTCAATAAGCTCACTATTAAAGATAAATTTCTCATTCCTATGATTAATGAATTATTGGATGAATTACATAGAGCAATTTATTTCACCAAGTTGGATCTTCGTTCAAGAGATCATAAAATTAGAATGAAGACTGAAGACATTCTGAAAACAACATTTCAAACTCATGAGGGTCATTATGAATTTTTGGTCATGCCTTTTGGCCTTTCCAATGCACCTTCTACATTTCAAGGGTTGATGAATTCCATTTTCAAACCCTTCCTTATAAATTCTGTGTTAGTATTTTTTTATGATATACTAATCTAAAACAGGTCTTGGAAGGATCATGTTCAACATGTTGACAGGGTGCTTAAACTGTTGGAGGAGAAACAATTATATGCAAAAACCTCCAAATGTTTCTTTGGAGTACAAGAGATGGAATATCTGGGTCATATTGTATCTCAAGAGGGTGTTAAGGTAGACCCTAGCAAAATTAAAGCCATTAAGGAATGGAAAGTCCCCACAACCATAAAGTAGTTGCATGGATTTCTCGAGTTAACATGGTATTATCACAGGTTTGTTAAGAATTATGGGAAAATAGCAACACCTCTAACAACAATATTGAAGAAATATGCATTTTCATGGACTCCTGAAGAAACTAAGGCCTTTGAACATCTTAAAGAGGCAATGTGCCTAGCACTGGTCTTAGTTATGCCAGACTTCACAAAAACCTTTATTGTGGAATGCGATGCCTCAGGAAATGGAATTGGTGTTGTTTTAATGCAAGAAGGAAGACCCATTGATTGTTAAAGTCATCCAATCAAAGGAAAGTATTTACAAAAAGATATTTATGAGAAAATGTTGGTAATACTATATGCACTAAAGAAATGACGACTTTACCTAATGGGAAAACACTTCAAGGTTAAAAATGATCATGATAGTTTTAAATACTTTTTGGAACAAAGAATATCTTCAGAAGAGCAGCAAAAATGGGTCACAAAGATGTAGGGTTATGAATTTGAAATCGTCTACAAAAAAGGGAAGATAATGGTTGTTGCAAATGCACTCTCAAGAAATGATGAGGATGTGGAAGCATTTATTTATGCCATTTCTATTATACAACCAGATTGGATAACCGAAGCAAGGGAGGAATGGAAGAATGAAGAAGAAGTGTGGAAACACATTCAAAATTTGAAGCAAAAACCCAATACATCTGATACATTTAGTTGGAAAAATGATTCTTTATGGTATAAAAACTTATATCTTTGTAAGAATTTCGAACTAAAACAAAATATTCTTTTGGATTGCACACATTTCCCTTAGGAGGACACTCAGGATTTTTAAAAACTTACCACAGGGTGAAGAAAGATTTTTTTGGGATGGCCTTAAATTTGATATTCAAAAGTTTGTGGCGAAATTTTTGGTTTTCTAGTGAAATAAAGTTGAGACAATTAAGACCCTGGGTCTGCTACAACCTTTATCCATTCCAAGTCAACGTTGGGAGGAGGTTTCAATGAATTTTATCTCGGGTTTACCTAAGTTTGAAGGAAATAGTGTCATCATGGTGGTAGTTGATAGAATTACTAAGTATGCACACTTTTGTGCATTATCTCATCCATTTAAAGCGAGTACAGTTTCTACTGCATTTATGGAAACAATTCAAAAGCTACATGGAAACCCAAATATTATTGTAAGCGATAGAGATCCCATTTTCACTAGAAATTTTTGGACAAAATTATTTTCTTGTTTGGATACTCAAATAGCTCATCGCTCATATTATCATCCCCAATCCGATGGGAAAACTAAAATAGTGAACACATGTTTGGAAGGATATCTTCATTGCTTTGTATCTAATAAACAAACACAATGGGTCAAGTGGTTACCTCTGGCTGAATGGTGGTATAACACTTCCTTCCACACTGCAACAAACATGACCCCATTTATGGCACTTTATGGATATCATCCATAGTCCATCACATCATCTTTAAGAGAAACTTATAAGGTTCAAGCAGTGGAAGATCACATCGAGCATCAAAAACAAGTTCTCCAACTCTTAAATGATAACCTAAATTTGGCACAAAATCAAATGAAATAACATGTAGATCAACATTGCAGCGAGAGAATTTTAGATGTAGGTGACTGTGTATTTTTACGGCTACAACCATACAAACAAATGTCCCTCAAGAAAGCTAAGAAGGATAATAAATTGTCGCCAAAGTACTATGGTCCCTATAAGGTGTTGCAAAAGATTGGTACTATGGCATACAATTTGGAGCTTCCTCCTTCCTCCTGAGTGCACCCAGTTTTCCATGTTTCATGCTTAAAGAAGGTTATAGGTGAAAAATTTCCAGTTCAAAAAATATTGCCTGAACTTGATGAGGAATTGTTTTCAAGATAAATCCCCTCTGTGGACATAGGCGATCTCCCTAGCCCCAGAGTGGGTCTAGTAACGCGAGATTGTTTCTAATGCAAAGCTCTCTTAACTAACATTTACAATGCGACAAGAAAAGAGACATAAATACATTTTTCCCAACACTACGTTTGAATCCGTTGGTGATGACCTTGATCCACGATCATTTTAGGCCAGCTCCCTACCACTGATGGCACACGAATACCTACAGATGATCAAGAGACAATAAAAAATGTAATAGAATACATAATAATCATAAACATTAGCTATCTAACAGATCAAGGAGTACTAGAATATTTGCATAAACATTTATAAAAATATAGAAAGAAAACATCAGATGTTATTATTGATAAATACAAAAAGAGAGCTTACAACCCAAGCCTTGATGTTGGAAGCATCCTTTGGTGAAAATATGAGTCCTTCACAGAAGCTAAAAAGCATTCCTTCTTCCGAACACTTAGGAATTATCACAATGCTAGGATGCAAGGGGATGAGAGTTCATACAAGTCTAACAATAACCAACCAAGCTCTAAAATTGTGGGAATGAGGGATATAAATTTATGGGAAGGGAGAAGAGGTTGGGAGCCCATGAAAGGAGGAGGAAGGCCCACTTTCTAAGGGATAAACCCGCATGGATGAGATCAAATCTCTAAAATAATAGAGATCAACCCTATCATCACCGTTTAAAAACCAACTTGTTGCCCTGGAGCTTCTAGAGGTCGAAGTTTCTCCTCCATTTGATGAAACACTACCAGAAATGGATCAATGTGGTTTTCCAAGAAATAAGGGTGCTAGTAGCGCTAAGAAAGAACTGTGAAAATGACATCAGCATGGTCATGACAATAGGAAGGGCGCTGACTCGGGAAACTAATAATTTCACCAGGTTTCTTCAGTAATATTCCAGGGCAGTTTTATTTAGATCTTCAGGGGATGTATTAACATATTTCTTCATGGTGGAAACATTTCACATGATCTGTCATGGGGCATTTTAGGATCAGGGATGGGAAAATGAGCATGGTGACAAAATATTGTGTAACAGATGCCCCTTAAAGCATGAAGGCATAACAGGGACTGCTGGTTGAAATGCCTTATGAAACAAGACAAAGAACGCAGAACACCTCCGGAAAACCTATCAAATCAAACATATTACAATATGTGACATCTCTGGTATAAATATGCCTAGTCACATAACTCTGCACTAGGCATAAAATAACACATGAACCCACGATATGGTCGCAACCATCCGTCTAAAGAGATCATAGAAATGGATCCGCAGTATGGACGCAACCATCCTTATAGATAGGATCATGTATACAATCATGAATACTCAATAACTCCTCGCAGCCTAGATCAGAATCAGATGTGACCTAGGGTCTTCACTGCGATCTCAATCAACCTAAGGTACAAATCTAGCCATGCAAATAAATGTATTGGTTTTGAACATGGTAGAAACCACCCGATTACCGGTCAATGATGAAAACCGTTATCGGGCACAAGAGAGACCACCAATAATGACGATGGACCTCAAGGTACAACAAAAAAATCTACAAGTGTGAATGAATGTGTTGAAGTCGAACACTTTCAGAATCATTCAATCAAATTTCAATGATGTGAATTTGTCATCAAACATGAAGAAATTTCCATTGAGGCATGCAAGCTCCAAGGTACCGAGAAGAAGTTTCTAAATCGCCTTCCCAGATAATGAGATGAAGTCCACGGGAAGTGATTCGTCGAAGGAGGGACATGATGATTCCCACATCATCGACATGAAACAACATATATCTTAAGATAATAGGAGTGATTTTGGATTGTAACAAAGGAGGTCAGATAAGTAAAGGATGTTTAACAAAAAGGACTTCTATTGAACATATTGGCGACACGACTTCAGAGTGTGGCAACATTTGACTCAAATAGGATCAGAGGTCACGTTGACAACATTGGTAATCAAACGAGAGGAAAATAAATTTCCCAAACCCATGGAGGAAAAGTGACGAATGTAGGAAGTCCCCCACCCGACATGAACTGCAGATGAGTGTCATGTTAAAGAGCGACAAGCTGCCAAAAAAAAAACAGAGGATGTTCACATTCAATTTTCCCCCGTTATTGATAACGATTACCTCTTTATTTTTTATAGCCCATGTGAAGAAGATATAACATGTTGAGCATGTAAGTTCACACTTTGAATGAATCCATCCTAGTAAGTTTAACAAGCCCTAGGAAGGAGGAACTCGGTCTTGTCATGGTGACAAGTCTTTCTTCGTTTAATCTTTAATGAGTCCAACGAAAGGGTAACTCGGTAACTTTTCATGTTTAAGGAGTTTGAAAAGAAACGAAAAGAAAGCTCCATCATGTCCCTTTTCATAAATCGTCTCTTGAATCCGAAAAGGTAGAAAACAATATTCAAGTGATCTTCTTGACCATGTTCGATTAATCTATTCCTTTATCATAAATAGTAAATCTCAGCCCGAAAAAGGGGTAAACTTATACTGATATTACGTCAATTCATTTAATTTAACGAGTTTGAAATGACAAGTACTCGACAATATTTTCATTTTTTGAGAGTCGAAAAAGAGCTTAAAATTGACTCATCTTGGAGAAACAAGTGGTATAAAGGGTAGAAAATGATTCTGGTGATGGTGGAACTTCTCAAAACATTTAAAGGTCAAGAAACTAGCTAAGAAGACCACTCATCGCAGGGTTCCTCAAGAAAGGGTAAAAACAATCAAGTGAGAGTGTACGATCAACCTCAACCAAGCAGATGGTGACGATGGACTGAGAAAACCAAGGCTCATCTGGCAGAAGAGGCAGCTAAAATGGAAATCATGGGAGGTGTAATGAGAAATGGTTTCATTTTTTCACAAGCTTGAAACATAGGAAACTATGCTTGAAATCAGTTTCATTTTTACACAAGCTTGAAACATGTGGAAAAAATATGCTTGGAATAAGATTGCATGCCCCCATCATGGTGACTCAATTCGAGGTACACACCCCATAGCTTCAGCTCATTCACCTAAGTAGAGTAAGGGTTACTAACAGGTGGAGGAAATGAAGGTTCATTTACGAGATCAAGTGAAAGACTCAACTGGGATTTTATGAGATCTAGTCAAAGAATCAAATTAAGAGGGGATTTGTTTCATTTTTTAATGATATTGACATAGTAAAATAAATATGCTCAGAAGGAACTTGTTTAATTTTTTAGCGAGGTTGACACAGTAAAAGAAATATCCTCATGACACCTTGTTTCATTTTTTAAGGAGGTTGACACACGAAAAATAACTCTTCTTTGAAGCGCTTGTTTCATTTTTTAAGGAGCTTGACGCAAGAAAAGGAATTTTGCTCCAAAGACCTTATCACGACCCATAAGAGGTCATGGATTCCAAGAGGTTCTCATCAGACGAGAGAAAAACACTCTATAAATTAGGGTCCAACGCCTTCGATACATGACGCACTGTATCATTGACCAGATAATCAGTAGATACAGGCATGGATCAGGTTGCAGCATAATTAACCTATGGCGGGGAAGATACCACTTGCATGTAAGGACCATGAAAAGATTATGGTTGACTGGGAGCCAAATTAGGACCAAAAAATGAAATTTGATCAATGGTAATAATTATTCCTTCATGCGGAAAATATATCACATGAAAGAGAGAAGACACAAGAGCTCCCATAACATAAGTATAGTCATGCCCAAGGATTAAGTTAAGGTAAGTTAAGGTCCAAAGGTCCTTGGAAAACAATCATGTCTATATAGACAGTATTTCCTCCCAAGGTAATAGGCAACTTAGGAAGGATCCCTAACGATTGGCTAGTTCCTTTGTTAAATGCTAACAAATTCTGGGTAACAGGCGCAAGCTGTGGAGAACCAAAATCTTGCCAAGTAGTTGAGGACATAATACTAACAGATGCAACTTTATCTTTTATTATGCTAGGTTTAGCCACATTATAGGTCTATAACATGATATCAAAGGGAACGCAAGAAGGAATATGATATCTTGTTAGTCGAATCCAATCAAAGGAAGCAACCAAACTACTTGGAGGGAGTGACATGGGAATGGGAGAACCACTCCCTTGTGTTACAAGATTCTCTAAATCAAGGTAATATGAGGAAACAAAAATAACCTGAGTGGTATGATGTTCAATCTCTATGGGAAAGGTATGATCAATTGAAGGTGGAATCAGGTCAACCCTTTTCTCAACCAATGGTTGGTCGGGAACAAACTCGTGGGGTTCACTTTCAGAGAGAGTGGGATTGACCATTTATGACTTCCGATTAATCACTTAATCAACTAGTGGAGGATCAGAGGGAATATTTCGGTAACCAACATGAAGACAAGGTTGAGAAGCAGTAATGTTATCCAACACTTTCGAGGCTTCATCCATATAAGGAAAAAGGTGAATGGGATGATTCCCTTCACATAACCTACAGGAAATTTGAAGTGACCCTTTTTCCCGTGGGCCTTATTATCACTAGTTGAGGGTTTATCACCAGCATGATATCCAGAGGCCAATGACAAAGGCTGATGTGAGCTAGTGGACCACACTTGTAATATCATGGGAATACCAGGACAATCTCTAAGAAGGTGGTCATGCTTACATAGATTGCAAGGGAATTTGACTTTGTGGGATTGATTGGAAGGTTTTTCAACATCTGTTTCATTAGTAAAAATGGTTGCTTGGTTTATCCCTTGCTTATTTTGCTTCTTCTTATTCATCCTCTTCTTCTTCTTCTTAGCCTCCTGGTTACTAGAATCTAGACTTTCACCAAGCGAAGAGGAAGTACAGGGTGAAGAAATAGGCAAAGAAGGCGAGGGGTCAACTTTAGGATCAACATGTGGTTGAAATTGTTCAGGTGAAGGAAAACTTGATTGAGAAGAAGCTTGGACGTTTGGAACCATGGGGGTTGAAAATAACCAAACTGGTAAACCAATGGTTAATCCCGGGAAGGACAACATTGCCATATAGGGAG
The DNA here is from genome assembly GCA_034641835.2 of Pinus albicaulis. NCBI lineage: Eukaryota > Viridiplantae > Streptophyta > Pinopsida > Pinales > Pinaceae > Pinus > Pinus albicaulis. The sequence continues at coordinate 358,287,263 of CM076571.1, read as the reverse complement.
TACCAACATTTCCAAAAGAAGAAGAAGGATCGGGATTCCCATCAGAGGGTATTCCTTGACTAGAAAACTCAGGAAATGTTGCCATTATTCTCAACGTAAGATCTGCTATGGAGTTGTGCACGGGTAAAATTTTATTCTGTGGGCAGTAAATTTTAGAAATTAAACACAAAATAAATAAAAATGGGTGAAATAGGCATAAAGGATCACCAGGTATCTGTGAACTACAATATACACCTTAAAAAATAAATTTACCAAGGACTTAACATATGAAAGCCAATCTACCCTAATGCTATGTTCGGTGTATCATGTCTATAAGGTGGCTGACTCCGTTACGTATGGAAGGTTTGCAACCTAATGGTGTCTCCCAAAATATATGAAATGGTACGTGGGAGTCCAGTCCGTAGTAGTGTTTTCTAATGCGTAACCGTTCAATGAGAGCACCCAAAATATAATTATCATACATAAACATACTTCCATACGTGGGACATGATATCACCCCGAATTGTAACGTTGACTGTTAATGACAACTCTTAAGTTTAATGACATTGGCACATGTCTCTATCCTAGACCTCTAAATGTTTGCGTTAATTTAAAATGATCCTTAGGTTAATTAGTGTTCATTTTATGTTGATCTTAATTAAAGTTTCAATTTCAAGGCTCAAAACGATGTCACCTAAATACCTATAATGCAACAATCATGAGAAAAGAATTCTTTCAATTCAATGAATGCTATCTACTTTAGGGAAAAGTTTCAAACAATGACACAACAAAAAAAAATGCAACAAACGAAGCTCTTTGATCCAGGTGGATATCGGTGGCCTCCCACCTATTCCATTTGGACCCGCAGCATCAATTCTTTCAGTTTTTCAGCTTCAGCACAACTTACTATTTATAGCAGGTTTTCGGGTCCTGCACACCCGGAACCGTTTTGGGGCATTAATAATCCAGGTGGATATTGGTGGCCACCCATCAAATCCATTTGAACCCCCACCATCAGTTATTTCAGTTTGTAAGTTTCGGCACAACTTACTATTTTTAGCAGTTTTTCGGGTCTTAAACTTCCGGAGCCGTTTTGAGGCCCTAAACGACGCTTTTTGGGAAAACGGAGAGCAACATGGGTCCATGGACCGATGTTGCTCATTCAAAAGTTGTACTCCTCGGACAGATCTTTCTAACGAGCTATTGAGCGCGTCAAACGGAGATCGGATGCCAAAGTTACGTCCTCGGGAAGTTGAACCACCAATTTACCCAAACGGGGCCCACAGTTTTGGCGCTTCATCTCCTACAGTTAGGGTTTTGGACGTTTCGGATTCTACATTGTTTCTCAACAATAAATAGGCCCTCGAGCCTCATTGTAACACAGTTCAGGGGGCTGGGAGCCGATACATCTCTTCTCAGGGATAAGCGCTACCAGTGCCCTAGCTCGCCCCATCTCCATCATGTCTGCATTGTAACACAGTTCAGGGGCTGGTAGCCGCCACATCTCTTCTCAGGGATACGCTGCCAGTACCCTAGCTCATATATTTCCATTATGTCTGTAATAGGCCTGTGAGCCTCAATGTAACACAGTTCAGAGGCCTGCGTACGCTACATCTCTTCTCAGAGATACGCTACCAGCGCCCTAGCTTACTTCCATTATGTTTGTAAGCTTATTGCAGTCATTCTTTTATTAATAAAATGAAGCATTATTTCCGCTGCATCTCTGTATCTATGGTTATATCTGTATTCTGTTGCGTTCCTGTATAAAATCCGGATCAGTGGTATCAGAGGGGGTCTGCTCTTTCTCTGTTTTTCTCTTCATGTCCCCAACGCGGCCAGGGTATAAGGAGTTCAACCTCGCAACCCCGACGACCCCCCATGGCGGAAAGAAAGAAAGACGAGGGAGCAGGAGATCCTATAAAAATCTTGCTCGAGGATGCCCTCGAGAAACAGAGGAACGCGATGATGGACAAATTTTTTTTTTCAGATCCTTCAATGGCTGCCCACCGGTGGCACATATAAATCCAACACCAAGTTCAGCAAAATCCCCCCCACCCCCCATGGAGGAACTTAACGCAATGGAGACCATTGCTTCCTAAGGAGGGAGGAATGATCCAGGTGGATATCGGTGGCCTCCCACCTATTCCATTTGGACCCGCAGCATCAATTCTTTCAGTTTTTCAGCTTCAGCACAACTTACTATTTATAGCAGGTTTTCGGGTCCTGCACACCCGGAGCCGTTTTGGGGCATTAATAATCCAAGTGGATATTGGTGGCCACCCATCGAGTCCATTTGAACCCCCACCATCAGTTATTTCAGTTTGTAAGTTTCGACACAACTTACTATTTTTAGCAGTTTTTCGGGTCTTAAACTTCCGGAGCCGTTTTGAGGCCCTAAACGACGTTTTTTGGGAAAACGAAGAGCAACATGGGTCCATGGACCGATGTTGCTCGTTCAAAAATTGTACTCCTCGGATAGATCTTTCTAACGAGCTATTGAGCGCATCAAACGGAGATCGGATGCCAAAGTTACGCCCCCAGGAAGTTGAACCACCAATTTACCCAAACGGGCGCCCACAGTTTTGGCACTTCATCTCCTACGGTTAGGGTTTTGGACGTTTCGGATTCTACATTGTTTCTCAACAATAAATAGGCCCTCGAGCCTCATTGTAACACAGTTGAGGGGGCTGGGAGCCGATACATCTCTTCTCAGAGATAAGCGCTACCAGTGCCCTAGCTCGCCCCATCTCCATCATGTCTACATTATAACACGATTCGGCGTGCGTATCTCTTCTCGAGGGGATACGTTGCCCGGTACCTAGCTTAGCTTATTTCCATTATTTCTGTATGTGGGCACAAACCTCAATGTAACATAGTTCAGAGGCCTGCGTACGCCACATCTCTTCTTAGAGATACGTTGCCAGTGCCCTAGCTTGTTTCCATTATGTTTGTAAGCTTATTTCAGTCATTCGTTTATTAATACAATGAAGCATTATTTCCACTGCATCTCAGTATCTATAAATATATGTGTATTATGTTGCGTTCCTACATAAAATCCAGATCAATGGTATTAGAGGGGGTCTACTCTTTCTATTTTTTTCTCTTCATGTCCCCAATGCGGCCAGGGTATAAGGAGTTCAACCTCGCAACCCCGACGACCCCCCATGGCGAAAGGAAAGAAAGACGAGGAGCGGGGAGATCTATCAAAATATTGCTTTTATTTTGGCTCAGAAAACGGAAGACGACTCCTTTGGACAAATTTTTTTCGGATCTTGATGTTTGCCATGGGTGGCATCTAAATCAACCTGAAGTTCAGCAAAATTCCCCCCCCCCCCATGCAGGAACTTAACGCAATGGAGACCATTGCTTCCTAAGGAGGGAGGAATGATCCAGGTGGATATCGGTAGCCTCCCACCTATTCCATTTGGACCCGCAGCATCAATTCTTTCAGTTCCATGCTCTTATTTATAGCGGGTGTCGGGTCCTGCCTCGAAAGCCCGTTTGGGCCTTCAATAATCCCGAGGAGTGGATATTGGTGGCCACCCATCAAGTCCATTTGAACCCCCGCCATCAGTTATTTCAGTTTGTAAGTTTCGGCACAACTTACTATTTTTAGCAGTTTTTCGGGTCTTAAACTTCCGGAGCCGTTTTGAGGCCCTAAACGACGTTTTTTGGGAAAACGGAGAGCAACATGGGTCCATGGACCGATGTTGCTCGTTAGTGTAGTCCTCGGATAGAGCTTTCTAATGATGTATCATAGGCGTCAAACGGAGATCGGATGCCAAAGTTACGCTCCTCGGAAGTTGAACCACCAATTTACCCAAACGGGACCCACAGTTTTGGCGCTTCATCTCCTACGGTTAGGGTTTTGGACGTTTCAGATTCTACATTGTTTCTCAACAATAAATAGGCCCTCGAGCCTCATTGTAAGATAGTTCAAGGGGCTGGGAGCCGATACATCTCTTCTCGGAGATAAGCGCTACCAGTGCCCTAGCTCGCCCCATCTCCATCATGTCTACATTGTAACACAGTTCAGGGGCTGGTAGCCGCCACATCTCTTCTCAGGGATACGCTGCCAGTACGCTAGCTTAGCTTATTTCCATTATGTCTGTAATAGGCCTGCGAGCCTCAATGTAACACAGTTCAGAGGTCTGCGTACGCTACATCTCTCCTCAGAGATACGCTACTAGCGCCCTAGCTTATTTCCATTATGTTTGTAAGCTTATTGCAGTCATTATTTTATTAATAAAATGAAGCATTATTTCCGCTGCATCTCTGTATCTATGGTTATATCTGTATTCTGTTGCATTCCTGCACATAAAATCCGGATCAGTGGTATCGGAGCGGGTCTGCTCTTTCTCTATTTTTCTCTTCATGTCCCCAATGCGGCCAGGGTATAAGGAGTTCAACCTCGCAACCCCGACGACCCCCCATGGCGGAAGGAAGGAAAGACGAGGGAGCAGGAGATCCTATCAAAATCTTGCTCGAGGATGCCCTCGAGAAACAGAGGAACGTGATGATGGACAAATTTTTTTTTTTAGATCCTTCAATGGCTGCCCACCGGTGGCACATCTAAATCCAACACCAAGTTCAGCAAAATTCCCCCCCCCCCCCCACCCCCCCATGGAGGAACTTAACGCAATGGAGACCATTGCTTCCTAAGGAGGGAGGAATGATCCAGGTGGATATCGGTGGCCTCCCACCTATTCCATTTGGACCCCGGCATCAGATTCTTTCGGTTTACGACATTTTGACTTACTATTTATAGCGAGGTTTTGGTCCTGCCACACTCAACCGTTTTGGGCATTAATAATCGGTGGATATTGGTGGCCACCCATCAAATCATTTAGTTAGCCATCGATTATTTCAGTTTATGAAAGTTTTGGCACGGCTTACCTTTTACTTGATTTCGGGTCTGAACTTCTGGAGCGTTTGAGGCCCTAAACGCTTTTTGGAGAAGCGGAGAGCAACATGGGTCCATGGACCGATGTTGCTCGTTCAAGTGTACTCCTCGGATAGATCTTTCTAGAGCTATTGAGGCGCGTCGACCGGAATCGAATGCCAAAGTTACGCCCCCGGGAAGTTGAACCACCAATTTACCCAAACGGGACCCACAGTTTTGGCGCTTCATCTCCTACGGTTAGGGTTTTGGATGTTTCGGATTCTACATTGTTTCTCAACAATAAATAGGCCCTCGAGCCTCATTGTAACACAGTTGAGGGGGATGGGAGCCGATACATCTCTTCTCAGAGATAAGCGCTACCAGTGCCCTAGCTCGCCCCATCTCCATCATGTCTACATTGTAACACAGTTCAGGGGATGGTAGCCGCCACATCTCTTCTCAGGGATACGCTGCCAGTACGCTAGCTTAGCTTATTTCCATTATGTCTGTAATAGGCCTGCGAGCCTCAATGTAACACAGTTCAGAGGTCTGCGTACGCTACATCTCTCCTCAGAGATACGCTACCGCGCTAGCTTATTTCCATTATGTTTGAAGCTTATTGCGGTCATTATTTTATTAATAAAATGAAGCATTATTTCGCTATCTCATGTATGGTTATATCTGTATTACATTGCATTCACACGCAAAATCCAGGATCGGTGGTATCGAGACGGAGTCACCTCTTTCTGCCTTCTCTTCCATGTCCCCAATACACGGCCAGGGTATAAGGAGTTCAACCTCGCAACCCCGACGACCCCCCATGGCGGAAGAAAAGAAAGACGAGGGAGTAGGAGATCCTATCAAAATCTTGCTCGAGGATGCCCTCGAGAAACAAAGGAACGCGATGATGGACAAATTTTTTTCAGATCCTTCAATGGCTGCCCACCGGTGGCACATCTAAATCCAACACCAAGTTCAGCAAAATCCCCCCCCCCCCCCCATGGAGGAACTTAACGCAATGGAGACCATTGCTTTCTAAGGAGGGAGGAATGATCCAGGTGGATATCGGTGGCCTCCCACCTATTCCATTTGGACCCGCAGCATCAATTCTTTCAGTTTTTCAGCTTCAGCACAACTTACTATTTATAGCAGGTTTTCGGGTCCTGCACACCCGGAGCCGTTTTGGGGCATTAATAATCCAGGTGGATAATGGTGGCCACCCATCAAGTCCATTTGAACCTTAGCCATCGTTATTTCAGTTTGTAGTTTTGGCACAACTTACTATTTTACTTGTTTCGGGTCTTAAACTTCGGAGCCGTTTTGAGGCCTAAAGCAGCGCTTTGGGAAAACGGAGAGCAACATGGGTCCATGGGCCAGATGTTGCTCGTTCAAAGTGTACTCCTCGGATAGATCTTTTCTTTGAGCTGTGAAGCGGCATCAAACGGAGTCGGATGCCAAAGTTACGCCCCGGAAGTTGAACCACCAATTTACCCAAAACGGGACCCACGATTTGCGCTTCATCTTTAAATTTGGTTGGACGTTTGATACATGTGGATTTCTCAACAATAAATAGGCCCCTCAAGCCTCGGTGTAACACGTTGATTGAGGGAAATTTAGGAGCGATACATCTCTTCTCGAGAGATAAGCGCTACCGATGCCTAGCTCGCCCCATCTCCATCATGTCTACATTGTAACACAGTTCAGGGGCTGGTAGCCGCCACATCTCTTCTCAGGGATACGCTGCCAGTACCCTAGCTTAGCTTATTTCCATTATGTCTGTAATAGGCCTGCGAGCCTCAATGTAACACAGTTCAGAGGTCTGCGTATGCTACATCTCTCCTCAGAGATACGCTACCAGCGCCCTAGCTTATTTCCATTATGTTTGTAAGCTTATTGCAGTCATTATTTTATTAATAAAATGAAGCATTATTTCCGCTGCATCTCTGTATCTATGGTTATATCTGTATTCTATTGCATTCCTGTACATAAAATCCGGATCACTCTTCCTAAATAGATCACTTTCACTATCCCAATTAAAGTCAAAATTCAATTCAAAGGTTGAATTTATGCAATGTAATCTATGCAAAATTTCTTTTTCCCGAAAATTATGCAACTGTAATCTACGCACAATTTCCATTTTTCTTTTTGATGAATGAGAATGCATTCAATGCACTTTTCGAAGAAACAAGAATCTACTTAATGCGCCTTCCAATGAATGAGTATGCAGTCAATGGACCTTTTAGCTTTCAATCATTAAACAATGTAATCTGAGTTCAATGATAGATCTTAAAAAATGAATTTTCAATGCAATGTGATCTAATGCACTTTAACGAAAAGTAAACCTTGAGATGAAAACTAAATGAATGCAAAATAAATTTATTTTATGGTCTCAAAAGAACCAATAATACTCAATCAACAAAAAATCAGTGTTCCTTCCAAACACACAACCAACAAATAATAATTTTAATTGACTCAAAGAATCAAACACTCAACCAAAATTTCACGTTTACCACATCAAGTATAGTATGGATTTTTTTCACACCACAAATAAACTAACACCAAAAAGACAAAATTTGATGCACACAGAGCAGGAGGATGACTTTAGAGATCAGGACACACTAGGCCTTTAGAAAAAACCCCAAAAATTCTCAAATTTAAGGATCAAAGCTATATATAGAAAAAATTGTGCTGACTGGGTCTTCAGCGCAACTTTAGACCCCCAAACCCGTGTTGCCAGTGCTACTCTTCATGGAAAAAACAGTGCTGGTCTACGAAACTATACTAGCATGAAGAGAAAGTGAAAGACAAGGTTTTCAGCGTGACTGTACTTATAAATATCTACACTGGCAGTGCGACTGTGTCTGAAAAAAGATGCGTTGGTCGAGGAATGCTTATGATCCAAGTGGATATTGGTGGCCACCCACCTATTCCATTTGGACCCACCATCGGTTCTTTCAGTTTTGCACTTTCATCCCAACTTACTATTTTTAGCAGGTTTTTGGGTCCTAAACTTCCAGAGCCGTTTTGGGGCCCTAATGATCTAAGTGGATATTGGTGGACATCCACCTATTCCATTTGAAATGCCACCATCAGTTCTTTCAGTTTTTCAGTTTTAGCAGAACTTACTACTTTTAGTAGTTTTTTGGGTCCTGAACTTTCAGAGCCATTTTGAGGCCCTAAACGACATTTTTTGGGAAAATTGGGAGCATCATGGGTCCATGGACCGATGCTGCTCACAAAAAAATTTGTACACCTCAGATAGATATTTCTAACAAGATATCGTGCGCGTCAAACATAGATCGTATGCTAAAGTTACGTCCCCAGGAAGTGGAAACACCAATTTACCCAAACGGGGCCCATAGTTTTGGCACTTCATCTCCCAGGGTTAGGTTTTTGGATGTTTAGAGTTTTTGATTGTTTCTCAATAATAAATAGGCCCTCAAGCCTCATTTTAACATAGTTCAGAGGCATGTAGCCACCACATCTCTTCTTAGAGATAAGCTACCAACGCCCTAGCTAGTTTTTTTCCATTATGTCTGTAAGCATATTTCAGTCATTTGATTTTAATAAAATGAAGAATTATTTCTACTGCATCTCTGTGCTTATGTCTATTTCTCTCTTTTATTGTGTTCCTGCATAAATCCGGATCAACTTATTAAAAGCAGTCTAAACCGACATAGAAACCTACACCTGATACCCTAAATCAAAAATCAAACCCTATGAAAACTCACAGAGACCTAAGCAAGCTTAGATTTCAGTAATCGGTTAAACTGATCCAAGATCAGTTCAGGGAAGGAAGACTAAGAGGCTAAGCTCCCTAGTGGAGTCACCAGTTCTATTGTCAAGATAAATCCCCGCTGTGGACAAAGGCGATCTCTCTAACCCTAAAGTGGGTCTAGCAACATGAGATTATTTCTAATGCAAAGCTCTCTTAACTAACATTTACAATGCGACAAGAAAAGAGACATAAATGCCTTTTTCCCAATGCTATGCTTGAATTCATTGGTGATGACCTTGATCCATGATCCTTTTAGGCCCACTCCCTGCTACTGATGGCACGTGAATACATGCGGATGATCAAGAGACAACAAAAAACGTAATACAATACATAATAATCGTAAGCATTATTTCTCTAGCAGATTAAGGAGTACCAGAATATTTGCATAAACATTTAGAAAAATATAGAAAGAAAACATGAGACGTTATTATTGATAAATATAAAATGATATCTTACAACCTAGGCCTTGATGTTTGAGGCGTCCTTTGGTGAAAATATGAGTCCTTCACCGAAGCTCAAAATCATTCCTTCTCCCGAACACTTAGGCTTTATCAAAATGCTATGATGCAAGGGAATGAGAGTTCAGATGAGTGTGACAATGACCAACCAAGCTCTAAAATTGTGGGAATGAGGGTTATGAATTTATAGGAAGGGAGAAGAGGTTGGGAGCCCATGAAAGGAAGAGGAAGGTGCACTTTATAGGGAATAAACCCCCATGGATGATGTTAGTGTCAGTGTTTTCATCCTTCCACCAGTGATCAAATAAAATATTTCATGTCATGTTAAGGGTCCCATTCTGAAAATTTTGTCATTCCATTAGGTCATCATGAAAAAATGTGGTCACTTGGTGCAGATTTAGGTCAAATATCACTCCTCTCAAAATTTTATAATTTTTTGGCTCATTTCATCACTTTGCTGAGTGTACCATCAGTCTTGACTTGTCATCATCATTTTAGTCATTTTCATCATGGTTTCATTCATTCATAGCCTCCATTAGGTTTTAGGGTTTCCAAGGTCATAAATTCATCATTTGATTTCATAAAAGCCCAGCAAATGTAGGAGTGAAAATAAAGAAGTTGCATTAGTAAGTTTGATTTGTGAATATGGTTTCAAAGAAAAATTTTATTTTATTTTTTCTAATTTGTAATAAATACTCAAAAATTCCAAGTAGCTACACACTCAAAGTTCCATCAACAGATTAGCCAAAGTTCCAAAAGGTCAAATAGTGTTCCTAAGCTATCAAAGGATGAAGTTCAATGATCTAGTTTAGAAATTAAAAGATAAAAAGCAATAAAAAGTCAATTTCAAGAAAGGAAAGGTGGGTCCCAAGGTTTTTTAATGAAATTTCTCCAAGTATAAAGGCTGCCAAAGACCAAGAAAAAATTCATTTGCATCTTCAAATCATCGAGCTCTCATCATCATAAGAAAAAAACCGAGTTTTCCTTCCAAAAATCAAATTCTGGGCCATTCGTTGTGCTTTTTCCATAGGCGTTGTGCTTTTCCAGTTGCATGCTATGCTTTTTCCAAAGGTGCTGCGATTTTTCCAGATTTCACTGCATTTTTTCTCTACACGTTGCAATTTTTTTAGAAGGGAGCCACGGTCCCTAAGCTTAATTGTAGAGGTTTTCATCATCAATTCAGGGTTTTTATAACTATTTTCAAAGTAATTGGCATCTTCATAGCCCCTCCTTTCAGTTTGTGGTGTCAATTTCATGGTGTATGCCCTACATTACATTTCATGCTATGTTTTAAGCAATTTAAACCCTAGTTCCTAAATTACAAACTTAATCACTCCCCCAAGGACCCACACACCTTCCCTCCACTCTAACTCACTCCTCACTACCCATACACTTACTCATTTCCCATTCCCAAATCCCTATTTCCCAAACCCTACCACTCTAGCTATGCTTTCCTAGGCAGCTAGACACCTCCCTATAATACAATTTCCTACCCTATTTCCTTAACTATTTCAACCTCCATTACTTCCCTAAGCTCACTAATCCCTTCCTATATTCCCTCAAATTTTTTATTACCCATCACAATCCCCTAACCCCACTATCCTACTCCCTTTCCCTTCCCTTTCTTCCCTAGGGTTTAAAAACAAAAACTAAGCATAATAGAGGAAGAAAGAAACACAATGGAGGAGGAAAGAAATGCTACAGATGAAGACAAGAAAACATATAACAAAGGAGGGAGGATTTTGAGATTAGATTCAACATACACAAGAGAACTAATGGCATCACCCTTAGCTGTCAGATGTTTCCAGCATGTGGGTTGCATTGAATTCTGTGAGATGGTACAAAGAGTCCAAAGTCACCCTACTTTGACCAGGGTTTTCATCAGCAACCTCCAAAACAACCAAGTGACTATAGCAAGGGTGACCTTCACTATTTACACTGATATCATAGCAGCAGAAATAGGGATACCCAATGTGGGTGAAAAGTGGTTTAAAACTAAGGATTTGGATGCCCAGTTGTATGAGCCTTATCTCAAGGCACCTTACAAACAAAACATCAAAAAGGTCTTTCATTTTGGCCAGTTGTTGAACATATTCCCCCCCATGATGAAAATCATCATGAAATAATTCACTTGTGAGGGCAGATTCTCCAGATTATATAGCTATCATATTGTGTTTCTCATGCATTTCAGTAGGGTGAAATTTCTCAACCTCCCCTACTACTTGTACAGATAAAATGGCCTACATTATCCAAAATAGAGATTTTGAGCTTCATATGAAAAACCTATTCCATCACTCTCTGATAAAAATCATTGTCCTTCACCACCTTAATCAGTTGAACATATCATGGGAGAATTTCATAGAGGCTGATGTCTTCACTGCAGGTCTAAGTCAACCTGCTAGACCTATTCCACCCACAGTTTCAATTCCTCACAAGAATACTAGGAAAACTAGCAGGGCTACAATGAAAGTGGCCAAAAAGGTAAAAGAAGCCAAATAGGTCAAAGGAGCCAAAAAGAGCAAAACCTACCAAAGGGGACCTAGGCAAGTGTTTGCTCCATAGATTGTGGAAGGGGCCTTGCCTTCTTCATCAACAAAGAAGGGAAATCAAAAGCACAAAGAGGCAATTATCCATGAGGAGGAAGACCTTCCTAAGGAAGAAAGAGATTTTGAGTTGGTGGAATTGGATTTCCAAGATGATCATGAGGCCTCAAATATGATCATCAAAGATAAGGATGACATAATCAAAGAACTGCAGGACAATATGGCAAGAGCCCAATTTTTTATATCATTCCTTGACCAAGAGAACAAGCAGTTGAAAGACAAGCATGTACTCATGGAGTTAGAGCTACTAAAGGAAAAGAGACAAGAAATCAAAGGTAAAGTAGTGATGAAAAATTATGGGTTTGACCATGGTGAGGCTCAAACCATCAAGACAAGACCAAAAACCAGAGGTCTTAAGAGAGCTTTAGAGCAGGAGAAACATGAGGTAGAGAAGCTTAGTTTTGAGGAAAGGATTGCAAAGGAGATTGATGATGATAGAGAGGTGTGGCTTGAGAGGGATAAAATCCACCTTGAGAAGCTCCTCCATAAGGCCAACAAGGAAAATGAGCAGACACATGGCCAAAAGATACATCACTAGAAACAACATTTGCAACATCAGGATCAAGCAGTTGAAGGAGAAACACAAGCAAACCCTAATAAAGCAAAAGGAGGAGGAAAAACTTGAGATTATTGCTGATGGCTGCCTGATTTCTTGAGACACCTCATTAGCACTTCATCTACCAAATTTTAATTTTTTTGGGCAATTTTTCAAGTTTTTGGCATTTATACAAATTTTGACACACTTTTTTCACAGTCAGCCTGCAAAAAGCGCAGTGTGGGCCACACTGCGATTTTTGTGGAGGCCTCTAAATGACAAATGGGTTTCAGATTGGATTTAGAGTAATGTATAAATGCAATTTTGACTATTGGCACTCAAAAAATGGAGCTTTTGACAAGTATAAAATGCAAAAAACCTCTCAAAAATCAACTTTATAACTCATTTTTTAGACCTTCGCTGTGCTTTTGGAGCAGTCTTGGGAGATTCAATTTTTGAAAAACTTTCCTCAACCATTTTCAAAACTTGAAGAAATTTTTTACAAATAGATTGGAATATCTTTCCAATGAGCCATCTTGGGCTCAATTTGAACCTCGGGAAGGAAATAAAAACTCAATTTTAAGGCCCACGCTACACTTTTTCCTAGCCACGTTGCACTTTTTGAAGTTTCCTGTTTTCTTCAAATTTTTCCAGTTTGATCAATTGATGGATGAATTCAGTGGATTTTTACTGATGTAATGATGAAATGTAAATTTAATTATTTCCTAAATATTTACTAGGGGTAGATACATCATGTAAATAGGTAATTTTGGTCAAAATGAATCAGTTTCATGAATGATAGGGATGGGTTGGATAACCTCCCTAATCACTAGGATTATAGTTGATCACTTTGTGGATCAGCTACAAAAGTCATGGATTCGACCCTTGAGAGTGGAAGAAGTTTTTTTTGGCCTAGATCTTTCATTTCCTTTCTCATTGAAATGGTTGGATGCTGTAGAATTTGATCATTGAACACTATTGTAATCAGACTTTTGGTAAGAAATAACAAACTGAGTTGCAGCTATTTTGATGGGATACCTATGGTAATGTGATTTGAAATTGTTTATTCTTATTTATTTCAAATGTGTGAATGTATTATGATTTCATATTCATGCCATCTCTGTATGTAATTGATTCCTAAGTCAGAAATAAATAATACATTAACTTATGCTCTGTTTTGGAGGAATAGTTACAGTTTTGTTTTCATCTTCTTCTAATTGAAAAGAATTCAGGTTGCCATGATCTTTTCTGAAACCCTAGTATTCCATACCACTCCATCAGATATCTTAATGTGTTAAGCTATTTACCTACCTTGCCCCATTAGATCTTTGCAATTATGATCCTTGTTTTCCCTGACCTAGTTATTCTTTGACCTATTCAGCATCCAACACCTCAAATTCAATCAACCAAACCCTAGTGCTACTATACCTAGCCTAAAATCCTCTTTATCCAGTCATCTTGTCTATGATCTTATGGAGAGAGCCCTCTCATGCCTAGTAGGGCTAGCTACTTGGCAAGATATTGGTCTGTGGTTACCTTTGCTAGTCTCTTTCAGCCTTGGAGATCCAGTGAAGTGATAAAATATGAGATCAAAGCTCTAAAATCAGAGAGCTCGACCCTATCACCACCATTTAACAACCAAATCGCTGCCCTGGAGCCTCTAGAGGTTGAAGATTCTTCTCCATTTGAGGAAACACTGCCAGAAATGGATCAATGTGGTTTTCCATGAAATAAGGGCGTTGGCAGCATTAAGCTAGAACTGTGAAAATGACATCAGTGCAGTCCTGACACCAGGAAGGGCACTGACCAAGGAAACTAGGAATTTGAGCAGGTTTCTTTAGTAAGCTTCCAAGGCAGTTTTATTTATATCTTCAGGTGTCGTCTTAACATATTTATTCATGGTGGAAACACTGCACATGATCTATCATGGGGAATTTCGGGATCACAGATGGGAAAATGATCATGGTAACAATTCACTATGTAACAGGAAGGAAAAATCATATTGGAACCTGAAGCAGTCACGGAAACAAGAACTAGACAACTATGAAATCGATGAATTTCAGAGTATCTCATCAAGATGAAGAACTTCCCCACTGAAGATTCCACATGGGAGGAAGAGAATTTATATAGAAGCATCTAGAACTACTCAAGCGTTGAGTACAACACTTTTTTGAAGGAGAGGGGCATTTTAGGTCCCTATATTACTAGTTTAGTCCCTTATTTTTGTTAGTGTATTCCCCTTGTTTTTATTATTGTGCCCCTGTAGTCCCCATATTGTTATTTTTGTGCCCATAAAAGTCCACTATTGTTTTTGTTTTGCCCTTACATTATTATTGTTAGGTCAGCTAGGATTATATTGTGACCCCATGGATTCCTATATATAGAAGGATGTTTTGTCATTTGTATCATCCAATAATTTTTCATTTATGTAATGGAAAGGAGGTTTCCCGTTTGAAGAGGTTGATTTCTAAGTCGTTGATATCTCTTTTTTTCTATTTTGTGAGCTGGGTTCATAATACTCTTCAATTCTAATGGAGAAAATCTTACTCTTCAGAAACAACACACGATTTGTAATTTTCATTTCATAAAAATCCTTGAGTGTCACCCAAATCTCATTGGAGGTTTTGTAGTCTCAAATATGAGGGATTACATTTTCTTTTACCGACATCTTCAAAAACACCTTCGCTTTATTTTCCCTCTTCTCCCACTCTTAAACTGTTGCGGTTATGGAACCTTCGGCTGCAATCAACTTTGCTTCATCTCTATTTTCAATTTCCAATGCACTAGAACCCTCAAGCAATGTATGCAACTTGAACTTCTATTTGGTGTAATTTGACCGATCAAGCTTATTGTTTTCATTAAGGTATGTCTCTGCAATGTGAATATTCATTGTGACAAAACAATTTCAGCAGTGCCCTACCTTTAATTCACGAGCACCACCAGTAGCTTGTTTGATCAATAGATCCATGACTCCAATAACAGATCCACTAGTCCAATATCCAGATCCAATAATCTAGCAACTGATTCTTGGATCCAACACCAGATTCTCCAACAATTGATCTACATAGCTAACACCAGATCCTCCAACAGTCGATCTACACATCCACCTCCAGAACCTTCAACAATAGATCTACGAATCTAACTCCAGATTCTCCAATAGATGATCTACGGATCTAACTCAAGATCTGGGTGCTACGGATCCAACTCCAAACAAATGGCTTTCAATAAAAAAAATCATTGGATAGTATCACCAAAACAGGTACATCTAGTCTCAGGTCACCTTTAATATGAAAAAAAACACCAGCACGGGTTCACCTTGCTGCAGGTCATGCTGTAAAAAACTTCTATACATTTTCACTATCAGCGTGGATAGCAGAACAAGCCATTTGTGATGAAAAATAATCTTTATCTATTTACTTCCAGCGTTGGTAAGTGCAACCTCTCTTTTCAGGGGCAAGTTGATCAGGTTTATTCAGAAAAACCAGCGCTCTGTCACACATAAAACAATTGTACCAGCGTACCTCTCATCTCAGCCACCAAGGCTCTCAGCCACAAAGGATCTTTGATATCAGCTACCAAGGCTCTCAGTCATAATGGCTCAACTCACCACAAACCTAACTCACACAAAGCTTTGATACCAAGTTAAAAAAAAATGGAAAGTCAAATTAGGAAGAATATTATGATTTGAAACTAGAAACTCACAGGTGAGACGAGCTACACGTGGAGATTGCCCAAGCAATACAACTCTATTCCATTGATCCTAAAATCATAAATAAATAAGAATACATTCAATTTATGGATATCAAAACTATCTCCTAGAAAATAGGAACTAAGTTTAAACTAAGACACACACACAACCGTGAAACAAACTTACTCCATTAATTTCTACTATAACCTATTTATTTTATTTATAGTAAAATATCTTTTGTTATTAATATACTCTTGTTTTAAATATCACATATAAAGTGAACATAGAATGAACCATAATTATCTTTTTGTTTTGAACAACTCAAAGAAGAATATGAACATCGCTAAGATTAGAACTAATTCTCATGACCTTGAAAGTGAAACTTGGAGGTGATCTACTCCCAAGATTCCCTAGGACAATAACAAAAAACACTTTCTTTTAGATTTTTCGATAGTTGCATCCTCTCTCATTTCCATAACATATGTCACACTTCCAATCTTCTTCACTTGTTAAGTGAGCCCAACTATAGTGATCTTGGTGCATTTCTTGAGCACAAAAATAAGATTCTAAATAATTACAATTAGTTTCTTCTTCTTCTTAATGTCCCATAGACAACATTGGTCTTAGTGGACGTTAATCATCATCATGAGCATCATAATCATCAAAATCAATAATATTATTCCATGTAATCTCCATATTAAGTAGAGGTAGTAAAAAATAAATTACTTTATTTTTACTTCTCTCCATATTATAAATTACATTTCTTCCTCATACTAAAAGATATTTTTTTATTTATTTTATATCTCTATATAAAGTTATGTAAAATTAAGGTGCAAATTGAAGTATTTTAATTATGGTTGACATTAATTTCTTTTTTTATTACTATTTTAATTTGTTAATTTGTATTATTATTTTTCTATTTTAAATCTCTTCCATATTGGGTTGTTATATCTCTATATAAATTTATGTAAAATTAAGTTGCAAATTGAAATATTTTAATTATGGTCGACATTAATTTCTTTTGTTATTACTATTTTTATTTGTTAATTTAAATTATTATTTTACTATTTTAAATCTCTTCCATATTGCGCTGTAGAATGCCTCTCGGCCCAAAAATAAAACGATAAAGTTAATAAACGATTTTTTGTTTCAATATGTATCAATTCAAAATCATTATCAAAACAGTTTAAAAAAATTATTATTTTTATTATTAAAAATAATTGCCCTGAGAGGCTCTCTACAACCCAGTATAGGTGTGATGTCAACCTAGTATAGGTGTGATGTGTAGGTGTGTATCAATTCAAAATAATTATCAAAACAGTTAAAAAAAATATTATTATTATTATTAAAAATAATTGCCCCAAGAGGTGCTCGCTCTACAACCCAATATAGGTGTGATGTCAAGCTAGTATAGGTGTGATGTGTAGGTGTAATGTAAGAAAGTCTGTAAACATTTTTACATGTAGGCTTAATATGTTGAATTTATATTGATATTTCCAATTTATGATAAGTAAAATATTGATTGGTAAACATTTACATGTCACTTAAAAGTACTATAGAGCCCAGTGGCACCAAATCCATTTTACCTTATAAAATATAATAATGATTTTGTAACCATATTTAAATTTAATTAATAAGCAAATAAAAACATTATACTAACAATAAACTTACAATATAATAATATGCTTAACCATGGATACTCACGTCCACTTTGTCATAGATATTATTAACTTGTAAATAGAATTTGTTATAATACCATGAACCAATACCATGGCTCACCAATACAACATGCCCAAAAACCATCTCTCATTTCTCAATCAAAATATTTTATAAATATTTAATTTGAATTTAATTCTATAATATCTTTTTGATTAAATCTAAAAGAAAAAAAAAGTGGGATGGAGGTGTCGAAGTGAACTATAAAATGTATCCAAACGGACTATAGGGAGCCCGACTTTGCAAAAAAATCTAGTTTGTGACATGTTAATGGAGGACCGAAACCTTTCAATGGTTTACAAGCTAAGCTTGTAGTCTGAAGAACCTTCATCGCAAATCCATTAATGGAGCATGAGGTGAACTCGGGGTGGAACATTTGGAAGTTTACATGGGGACAGGTGTTGAGGAGAGCTGCTGGCCAAGTGCTATCAGACTATGGGTGAGTCACCACTTGCCACATGTCTATCTTCTTTGAACTAGGGAAATGGTTTGCACATGGTTGTTTAAACACATCTACAACATTTCTCTCAGGTTTTCCATTTTCGTGCTAGGGTCTCTTTACCGTGGGGGGATCGTGATTTACAAAGTGGTATTTTTTCCTATCCTTGTTTACGACGCGCCGTTTCAGTCACTAACATAAGGTCTCACTCCACAGGTCGGGAATTTTTTTCTTTACTCCAATATCCCCGTTTTTTGGGGGTTTCAGGTAAGTTTCATATCATTTCTCTATCATTTCTCTGCTCCCTGTTTTTACGGAGGCCTGCTGTCATTTTCTGGGTTTTTCGGAGGTTCTACGGAGGTGGTATTGTTTGTAGCTTTTTGGTTGTGTCTTTAGTGGTGGTTTAGGGTTTGGTTTCTACCTATTTTCCCTAAAACCTCCCGGTCTTGGTGGTTGAATTCGTTTTGGTCGTTTCTTTGTCGGTTTCTTCCCTTGGTTTTTTCCAGAGTTTTGTGGGTTTTCACTATCGGTTCATCTTCCTCGGCCTCATGGGAAATGATATAGAATTTAATGATGTGGAACCTGCGGCAGAAGATATACTGTCTGTCTGGGGTATGGAACCTATTGGCCACCTATAAAATTTGTTCTATCAAAAGGTGGCAAAAACATTGTTGGAGCCTTCAAGAAACAATTTTTATGCACAATGTCATCTCTTGAAGCCTCTTGAAGACATCATCTCCTCTGTTTCAAAATTTTCATTACTGTTCCCATTTCAAATCTCAGAAAATTCTGCTGATTTCAAAGAGAAAGACTACTGCAAAAAATCCATTTTCCTTTTCCCTCCATCTCAGAACTAACCTTCATTTTGCTTCCTCTTTCTTCATAAAATTCCTCTATCTTTCCTTTGTTCCATTTCCTTCTTCATAAAAATCCACCTTGCATAGTTTAAAACTCCTTTTTAAACTATATCAAAACTCTCAAAACCCTTGAAAAGCATTGAAAACTTCATAAAAATCACATTTTTTATATTATGGATTCAAGCCCCCTTGGGCTAGGTCCTTAACTGTTTCCACTACATACGCCTTGGTGTTGGAACCAAGCGCTTATCGCATTGCTCGACGCCGATTAGCCCTGTGCATAAGCCCCTGGCCATATTATCTTCCATAAACCCACGGCCCCGCAGACAAGCGCTAAACCATATTGCAAATATTTTTTTTCCCCAAAGTTTGAAACTTTGTTATAAATGATTTTTCGAGTTTTTAATGTGTTTTGTCATTTTATTAAAAATAAAAACTAGGTGGGATTCATCGCATTTCTTTTGCGAGGGCGGTAGTTTTTTTTCGTTTGGCAGCGATTCCATTCAGTGACCGACACGTGGCCTCAAGCACTATTGGAAAACTGCCGCTTATCACACGTTAAAGTTCGACTGTGGACCCGACACGATATTGATGTGCACTGTCTGATCTGAGGCCACTCATCGGACGGTGATCACGCTTGAAGAAGCCCGACAGTTAACCATAGGTACAGTGCAGTCATCAAAGGATCTCTGCCGTTGATCTGATCCGCAGATCGATAGCCCATACTCCATCGCCCCGGTCCCCAGCGCCACATCAGCGTCCACATGGCATCATCAGATTGGAATGGGTTTCCATTGGTTCCTCGCACAGTCAGCAAATGCGGACCCGGGAAAATTATTCATCATGGTTTTATTTAAAAATTTTTGAAGTCCGGGTGTGTTTTATAAGGTTTTTGACATATGATCTCTGCCGTTGATCTTGTGAGCCGGTCTCATCTGACGGCCCACAATCATCCTGAACCCCACACACCGTTTTTAACCATTTTCGCCGAAACAAAGGTTTTTTAATCCATTTTCTCCATTTTTCCAAAAATGACTTATCCGCTTTGAATTTTCGCCTCCGCTCCTGACCGTCGATCTCTGTGCGATCGACGGTTCCAATTTAATTCCTCATCTATTTCCCTTTGACCCCTTCCAATAAATCTCAACCGTTGGATGAGGCCATCCAACGGCCACGCTCACTCCACATGCCTTCTGAAGCAGTAAACCTATACATGCAGGATTTTATAAATGTTTTTCATATTTTGCAGGGTTTAAAGGTTTTTTCCACTATATCTGAAGAAAATTCAAAGGCAGAGGGTGACGATCCTCTCGCCTTTGATTCACCAGAGAAAATCATTCACAAGGTTTAAAATTCACATTTCATCGATGTTTCATAAGGCATTGATGCCATATCACCCCTGCACAGCCCTAGATAACAACAAAAAATAGTAAATCAAGCACTAATCAAAGAGTATTAGTGTCGAAGACAGAACACACCAGAACAGGAGATTGAAGACCTAAAACACAGATCTCAAGTAAATTAAAGGTGTTTTAGGGAAATACGAAGACATCTATCGAGCCAAGAAAGCCTCCACCGCCATAAGAAGAGGCCCATTGAACCCTCTCCAGCTCCTAAAGACACCTGTAGCCTCACAGGAATCAAAGAAGTTTTAGTCACTACCTAAACAAGAAGTGTTTGCCTAAAGACAGCTGAACAATTAATGCAAATCAAAGATCTTATCTCTAATTGTCGGAAAAAATATTTTAAAAGATTAAGAATAGCCCAGAAGCAGATATTTTTTGATCATTAGGCCTCGAAAGGCAGAAAAAGAGTTATGAAACAGAATTAGAAATGATTACATTCCCGCATCATGCCTTTCCTGGTTCCCAAAGGCCAGGAATTGCATTGATTACATAATTAATGATACTTGACCCCTGGGAAATCCTCCCACCTCCTCATTCTTCTATAAATACTTATGTAGAAGATGAGCCAATGTTGGTATTTGGACATATGACTGTATGTAATAGTTCTCTGAAGCTACTGATGCCCTATGTGCAATTTGAAGATACATAAGCTAATATGAGAAGTTTAAAGTTGTAGAGACCAACCGGGCTTGCTAATTGTAACTGGTTTGAACATCAAATACAAGCTGCTGATTCATGGGATCCTGATTTGTGTTAATGGTGATGTGTTCCTCACTGTCAATTGTTATTTTCTTTAATGTTTCCACTCTGTTCACTTTCTCTGATAAGGAACAACAAACATAGAGCTAGGACTTACTCTCAATAGTACCTTACTCTTACTGAAAACTTTATTTTCTATGTTTTCTTCATTCGAAAGTCCTCTTTAAAGAGTATATTGAAGCAGGTTGGTTTCAAAGCACTTGCATGATCTAGATTTCTCTTTGTGATGATTATCTGCGTTTTCCTTTAGAATATGCTGAAAGTAGGTTGGTTTCGAAGCACTCATCTGATCTTAAGCTATTCTAATTGTTTTAAAAATGTTTTTTAAATGAAATTACTTCAATGCAGGGTAGTTTAAAATTACTTACCTGATCTCAGAGTACTTTTATGTTTTGTTTCTCTAAGTATCTGCCAAAGCAAGATAGTTTAAAAGCACTTACTTGATCTCAGGCTGTTCACTGTTCTTCATTTGTGTTCTCCATTTCCTATCTGTTTCATTCCATACAATCAACTTAAGAGATCCTTTGACATAAGTGACTTGCCCCATGGATCCTTCTTGAAACTTGCTGTCCAATTAAAATCCTCCTATGAATCCATAGCCCAATGGGTTAAGATGTTTTTTGCCCTTTCTATCAGCCGAATCATTCCTTCATTTGCATACATCTTCACTCTTTATTATGAACTGCCTTCACCTTCATCATGTCTTTGCCCAACCAAAACAAACAAAACAAACCCATGCTATACATAACTAGCCTAATATCATGTTTCAGGCTTTAAAGATCACATCTTTAAACTCATTCATAGAGAGATCCCTCTCTGGATTCAGGAGGGCTAGATCCTTGAATCCCAAAGTGGTTTGATGTTGTCTTATCTTTTGGTTTTTTTCAATGGAAAAAACATAGGAACCCCAACATAATGGCGAATCTGCTGGGGAGTTTTTGAGTTCATAGTTGCTTGGCCAGATTTTTATAAACTCCTTAGTTTCCCATACAACCACTAGAACTTAAAAAATCCAAAAATAGTTCACAATGATATTCAATAAACATGGTAGTGGACCATAACACATTTTACCTCCGAAAGAGCTAAAAACTTCCACTTGGCAACTCCACAACCCTGCAGACCTTAAGAATCCACTGGGAGGACCCGTAATCATTATAAAACCATTCAAAATAAGTAAGAGGGCTTTAGGATTAAATTTCTCTAAGCAAAGGATCAGTTAAATCGCTCAAAGATTGTCATATCTGGTTAACACTTTTCTTGTTTATTTAGGTCTAAAAAACACAACATAGTGGCTTCTAGAAAGACTGACACTAGAGCCTATCCTGACCTTGATCCACGTGAGATAGTTGATAACCCAGAAAGTATCCTTAGGAACTCTCCTAGGATTAAATTATCAACTATTTTCGGATCACCCTTAAGAGCTAATTCAGTTCCTGAAAATATTTCAGCTCTACCACAATCACAAGTTGACTTAGTGAATCCCTTTAGAACTAGGTCTCTTGATGATTTAGATCAGTTAGATTCTGAGTATTCACTTTCATCTCCTGAAACAAGTGAACATCCTGGTAGCAGAGAAGCAACAACTCCTAATTTACATTTCCTTCACAACTTAGGTGTCTCTCGTCCAAGATCAACTCAACAATCTACTCCTGGTCCATCCACTTCTGCTCACCCTACATCCACTGTTCAAACCACTCCATTCCAGCCCACTTTCCCTCCTATTAATCCACCTCTTGTAAATCCACCTCCACCACATATCATGGCAGCATGTTATGCCCCCTTAGTCCTTCCTGTACCATTAGTCAATATTCCGCAAGACTATCAGTCCAAAATTCCATTATATGATGCTAGCAATGCTACAACTGCATCACAACATATGGATAAGATGAATGACTACTTTAAAAAAAATGAAATTGATGATGATTCTGTCAAGCTTAGATTATTTGCTCAAAGCTTAGGAGGGGAAGTCAGAAAATGGTTTAAAGGCTTAACCCCTCATAGTATCAATGATATCCAAGCCTTCCATTAGACATTCTTAAACAAATGGGAAGTAAATAAAAACCCTCTCCAAGTCCTTTCTGATTACAAGAACCTCCATAGAGACATGGGGGAAAGTGTACAAGCTTATTGTACTAGATTTAATAGTGTATATAATGCACTTTCCCAAGATCTAAAACCTCCACAAGGCTTAGCTTTAAACAAATTTCCTGAAGGGTTTGACCCTGAGATGGCCTATTAGCTGAGAGAGAGAGATCCTGCAACTCTTGAAGAAATGCAAAAAGGTGCTCTTGCTGTAGAAGTAAAATTGATGGAGAAGAGAGCAAGAATGAAAAATGAAAAGAGAGTGTCCTTTAGAGAGGAATCTACACCCTCTAATTCCAACTCAAAAATGGAGAGAATGATGGAGGAAATGATGAAGCAAATGAGCATCCTTGAGAGAGCACAAGCCAGTCAAAACCAAACTGCTCCTCAAAACAAAAACCAGAACCAAAATTAGAATTTTAGAAGGAACCAACCTCCAAACAGACCTAGGGAAGATGATCAACAGATCACTCCTCCCTTTCATCAAAACTATATAAGTGAGGTTGAGGAAACAGATGAGATAACAGCGGAAGATGATATCAACATGCTGGGGGTAGATAATGATGACTTTGAGATTCATTATGATAGAAAAAAAGGTCTTTATACACCTTATGATAAAAAAAGAGATGATGATGAAAGTTATTTTCAAGACATGGAAAATGTCATCATAGAGTCTAAAAAAGAATATGACCTTAGAAGCAAAACCAGTCAACAAACTCCCAACACCAAAACCTCTGACAAATCTTCACAAAACAACACTACAACCAAGCCTAAAATTTTCAAACAAAAGGATAAAACAGTGGCTGTGAATTCTGATAAAGGTAGAGAGAAAGGCACTCAAAACAATGAAAAACAGAGTGCGGACATTAGTAGTACTACCACTTCAGCTAGTACTCCTGTTAAGACCATTTTGTCAAATATGAATAGAACAAATAAACAAGCTGATGTTGCTGATAGACTGACAACTAGTAAGGCTGAGACAAGTTCTTCAAAGAACCAAACTCCTTTCAGCCTAGAGCAGGAAATTTCAAAGATCAGAATCTCTGTTCCCCTGACTGAGTTAGCTGCCCAGAATGTATATAGGACCCAAATTTTGAAGGCTTTAAATATTGAGAATAATAATGATACAGTCAATCTTAATGATGACCAGCCATAGCTTATTTTTGGTCCTAATATTGAAGGTATATATCAAGAGGGACCTGTTCCTCCATTTTATGTGAGTTTAAATGTTCATGAAAAAATCCTGCATAATGCTATGCATGAATCTGGAGCCTTGCACAACCTTATGCCAAGGGTAATAATGGAAAGGCTAGGACTAGAAATAACCAGAACTTACAAGGATTTATATTCTTTTGATTCTAGCAAAGTGAAGTGCCTTGGCCTAATAAAAGAACTTTGTGTGAGTTTGACTCAAATCCCAGCCAAGTGCATGGTTATGGATGTTGTGGTGGCTGATGTGCCTCCTAAGTATGGCATGTTGTTGTCAAGATCATGGGGTGCCAAGCTGCAAGGTACAATACAGATGGATGGGACATATGCCACTATACCTATCTTTAGCCAACTTAGAAGACTATACAGAGAGGCACACATGAGATTCATGGTCAGTAGCTCAGAAAAGCCTAAAAATTCCCCCATTTACTCTGTCCATATAGACCTGGATTTGTTTATCCTTTACAATAATGAATCCACAAAGGAGTCAGAGCCAGAGGACATCGACTTAGATAACCAGTTAGAGGCCCCTAATCTAGAAATGATGACAGTTCTAGATATGGAAGAAAACGAGAGAGAAACTGTTGAACAGTGCACTGAAACAACAGACCAGAGTGAACAAATCCAAGATGGCAAACAAAAAACTACCCCTCGCGCTAAACTCCATGAAAATCCTGAGGAACGAGACCCAAAAAAACATGTTGCGGATCTCAGAATAGAACATAATGATGAACAAGGAAGTAGGGATGAAAACGATGTTAACCCTACAAAAAATCCCTTATGGTGCATGAACTTCGATGGGTCTTGCACTAAAAGGAGTGAGGGAACTGGGGTATGGTTGGTCGACACTGAAAACAATTACTCCGAAAGCCATGCTTTCAGGCTAGATTTCAAATGCACTAACAACATCGCAGAGTATGGGGCCCTCATCCTAGGATTGCGTCTATTGAAAGAACTAGGATCTAAGAAGATAATTGTTCAGGGATACTCAGAATTAGTCATCAAACAACTAAATGGATAGTATGCCATTAAACATCCTAGACTAAGGGTATACTGAAATAATGCCATAGATTTCCTGAACACGTTTACAAAATATGAGCTCATGTTTGTCCCAAGGAGTCAAAACATAATTGAAAACGGGCTGGCCTGCGCTGCTAGTTCATGTCAAGAATCACTTGGTGATAAACAAATCATCATTCAAACAAAATATAGACCTGCAGTGCCAGATAATGAAAAATATTGCCAGGTCTTTGAGGGCGACAAGCAGATAGAGGATTTCCTGCTTGGCAGGAACGAATTTGAGTTATCTCATTCACATTCTAAATCCAATGAAAATTTCCTCAACAAAGAGTCCCCTGAGGGAGATAAACTATCAATTTTCGTAAAAATCAACATGTTAAATAAAAAACTTGGAACTCATACTGAAGAGTACGAGGACGTAGAAAATGAAGACATAAAGGTATTACCGTCAAAGGACAAGAACATACCTAGGGGGTTAGCACCTTTAGAAGACCTGTTTGATTTTAATGACGTAGCAAAGAAACCCACTGTAGAATACACAGAGTCTGATGTCGAGGAATGCAACATAGGCACCGAGGATAAGCATAAAATGATTAAATTAGCTAGGTCCTTGCCAGCAGATACGAAAAAGAAATACATTGACTTATTTAAAGATTTTTTTAATGTGTTTGTCTAGAGCTATGAAGACTTAAAGGCCTACGATACAGAAATCATCTAGCACAAGATCCCATTGAAAGAAAACCAAAAACCCTTTAGGCAAAAAATGCGTCGAATTAATCCAATACAACTGCCTCTAGTAGAAAAGGAAACCAAGAAAATGTATGAGGCAGGAATCATAGTGCCTATGAGGTTTTCAGATTGGGTTTCCAACCTTGTAGCTGTGAGGAAAAAGATAGGAGAAATCAGACTCTACATTGATTTCAGAAACCTTAACAGAGCCTCCCTAAAAGACAATTACCCTTTACCCAAAATGGAACACATCCTACAAAGGGTAGTTGGTTCAAAGACAATTTCTCTGTTAGATGGTTTTTTTGGGTACAACCAAGTTTTAGTACTCCCAGAAGACCAACTCAAGACAGCGTTCACCACTCCTTGGGGCACTTTCATGTATGTGAAAATGCCTTTTGGATTAATGAATGCTGGGGCCACTTTCCAAAGGGCCATGGACATTTCATTTTCAGAGGAGATAGGGCACTTCATTGTAATTTACCTTGATGACATAACAGTTTATTCCAAATCTGATGAAGAGCACCTTAAACATCTAAGAAAGGTCCTTGAAAAGTGCAGAAGGTTTGGATTATCTTTAAATCCCAAAAAGACAGTGTTTGGCCTACAAGAAGGTAAACTCCTTGTCCATATCATATTAGAAGAAGGGATTAAAATAGATCCAAAAAGAGTTGAGGGAATACTACAGATTAGCCAACCAAGGAACATAAAAGAATTACAGTCCTTTATTGGAAAGATTAACTTCTTAAGGAGGTTTTTTCCCAACTTAGCAGAGCTCCTTAGAAACATGACTAATATGCTCAAGAAAGAAGTAGGAGTGAAATGGACTGTAGAAGCCAAAAGATCCTTTGAATCGGTAAAACATGCACTCACCCGGGCACCTGTCCTAATTAGCCCTGACTTTTTGAAGGATTTCCTTATTTTTTCCTTTGCCTCAGAGCATACTGTGGCTGTAGTCATGTTGGAGAAAAACCCAGAGGGACAGGAACAACCTATTGCTTTTTTTAGCAAGGCTTTAAGGGATGCACCCTTGAAATATAACATAATGGAAAAACAGGCCTATGCTTTGGTAAAGGCCTTAAAGGAATTTAGGGTGTATATTCTGCATTCCCACATCATTGCCTATGTGCCTAATATAGTGGTAAAAGAAATCTTGTCACAAGAACCAGATGGAAAGAGGGGAAAATGGATTACTACAATATTAGAGAATGATTTGGAAATCAAACCCAAAAAACTCATTAAAGGTCAGGGCTTAGCTCAATTAATGGCTGAATCGAATCTACAAGCCCTTGACATTAACATGGTAGATGCCCTGGATGAACAGGAAGATTTACCTGTCCCCATTGTTGAAGAGCAGTTTCAAAACGCACCTTGGTACACTGATATCTTGTATGTGCTTACAAATCTTAATGCTCCTCCCGATTTATCAAAAACAAAGGCAAGGTTTTTAAAGTTGAAAGCTAGGAACTATTGCATTTTAAATGAAGGTTTATATTGGAAAAATAATAATGGTTTATTGCTTAAATGTTTGCCTGAAGCTGATGCAGAGAGGATCAAGCATGAATTCCATGAAGGAGAGTGTGGAGGTCATCTCTACTGGAAAAACATAGCCAATAAAATCCTTAGAGCTGGCTATTACTGGCCCACCCTCTTTCAAGATGTCTATAAAATGATAGTTTCCTGTCACAAGTGCCAAATTTTTTAGGGCAAAAGAAAACTCCTCCCTTTACCATTACAACCTATCACTGTTGAAGCTCCTTTTCAACAATGGGGCCTAGATTTCATAGGAGAAATCCATCTTACTTCATCTGCCCAACACAAATGGATTCTCATAGCCACTGACTACTTCACCAAATGGATAGAGGCCATCCCTTCTAGGAATGCCACAGATTCTTTCATTATAAAATTTCTTGAAGATCATATCCTGTCTAGATTTGGCTGTCCTAGGAATTTTATTAGTGATAATGCTGCTGCTTTTGGTTCTAAAAAGATGATTGATTTTTGTCACAAGTATCAAATTACGCTTGGTCACTCTACTGCTTACTACCCCTAAGGTAATGGGCTAGTAGAATCATCAAATAAAAGTTTGGTGACCATCATCAAGAAGTTACTTGAAGAGAATATAAAATCATGGAATAACAAGTTGGTGCATGCTTTGTGGGCAGATAGATTGACCACAAAGAATTCCATTGGAATGTCCCCTTACCAGCTTGTTTATGGAGCAGATGCAGTGTTTCCCACCAGCCTAGGTGTACCAGAGATAAAATTAATCCAAGAAATACAGTCAGAAGAAGACAACATGGTAAGGAGGATCAATCAGACTATACATCTCCAGCAAACAAGGGAATAAGTCTACAATAGAGCTCAAAAGGTGTAAGAGAACATAAAGAAGTTGTTTGACAAGAGAACAAAAGCTTGTGACTTCAACATTGGAGACAAGGTACTGAAGTGGGACTCCAGAAGAGAAGATAAGGGTAAACATGGCAAATTTGATAGTTTGTGGCAAGGTCCTTACGTTATTCAGTCCACCATTGGTCCAAATTCCTTTTTTCTGCAAGAGTTAGATGGCACAGATATGTTTGGGGGTCCTGTCAATGGCAGGATGCTCAAGAATTACTACTGCTGAGTTCAAGTTTAAAGGCTTTCATTTCCATTGTAAATACCATTTCTTTGTTCAGTTTCATAAAAAGAAAAATACAAAAACAATAAAAGAAATAAAAGAGGGTAGATTGTGAAAACAAGAAAGGTATAGCCCCATACCAAAAAAGAGAAACAATTCTGAAAGTGTGCAAGCCTAAATGCCACTCCTAAAAGAACGCACTTCTAGTTAGTCAAACAGCTTAATCTTGACTAATTAGCTTTGCTGATAGGATAGTGAATTCGATTTGCTAAACTGTTTAATCTTGGCTTATCAGTAGATAGATTAGGTTAGAAATGAAGGGTTCAAACATGCTCAAAATATGAACCTAAGTTTTCATGAGAAATGACTCAAATATTTTTATTCCTTGAGTCAATAAAGGAGGTGAATAACTGGTTCTAATCAGCTCAAAATATGAACCAGTTGACAAAGGAAAGACAACTCAAATAAAAGGAAAAAACAGAGCTGTAAAAAAATGAAGGAAGTACTGGAACTGTTAGATCTGAAGCCTTCCATTTTTTGTTTTAAATTTTCTGCAAAATAAATGTCTATGTGCAACTTTTTCTTATGCCATAGACCAGCATCAAGTCAGACTGTTTAATCCTGACTTGACTGTTTTTAAATTTCTGTTGTAGAATTTAGAGAATAAAATCTATTGGACAGTCTAATCCCAACAGATGGTAGATTAGGTAGAGAATTATATGGGCTCAACTGCTTAATCTGATTCCATGGAGAAATAAGGAGTAGAAATAGATTAGATTTCCTATTTTCAAAAGAATAAATGTTGTAACAGATTTTTCCAATCCAAGTGCACTCTAAATGAAGAAAAAATGTTAGATCAGTAGGATTGGGTAGGTAGAAAGTTTGTTGATAAAGATCCATTGTTTTTTCAAAAGCTGCTAACATGTTTTCAGAGCAAAAGCAAATCATCCAAGCAAAGAATGCAGCCCAATGGATAAAGCATTGATCAACCTCCCAGAGGATGCAAGTCTGAAATTATTGATGCCTTCAGGAAGGCACCATCCCCAAGTGGAGCCACTGTTGGCCACCTATAAAATTTGTTCTATCAAAAGGTGGCCAAAACATTGTTGGAGCCTTCAAGAAACAATTTTTATGCACAATGTCATCTCTTGAAGCCTCTTGAAGACATCATCTCCTCTGTTTCAAAATTTTCATTACTGTTCCCATTTCAAATCTCAGAAAATTTTGCTGATTTCAAAGAGAAAGACTACTGCAAAAAATCCATTTTCCTTTTCCCTCCATCTCAGAACTAACCTTCATTTTGCTTCCTCTTTCTTCATAAAATTCCTCTATCTTTCCTTTGTTCCATTTCCTCCTTCATAAAAATCCACCTTGCATAGTTTAAAACTCCTTTTTAAACTATATCAAAACTCTCAAAACCCTTGAAAAGCATTGAAAACTTCATAAAAATCACATTTTTTATATTATGGATTCAAGCCCCCTTGGGCTAGGTCCTTAACCATTTCCACTACATACGCCTTGGTGCTGGAACCAAGCGCTAGCCATCCAAGCGCTTATCGTATTGATTGACGCCGATTAGCCCTATGAATAAGCCCCTGGCCATATTATCTTCCATAAACCCACGGCCCCGCAGACGGGCGCCGAACCGTATTGCAAATATTTTTTCGCCCCAAATTTTAAACCTTTTTTATAAATGATTTTTCGGGTTTTTAATGTATTTTTTCATTTTATTAAAAAGAAAAACTAGGCGGGATTCATTGCACTGCTTTTGCGAGGGCGGCAGTTTTTTTTGGTTTGGTAGCGATTCCATTCAGCGACTGACACGTGGCCTCGAGCACTATTGGAAAACCGCCGCTCATCGCACGTTAAAGTTCGACTGTGGACCTGATGCGATATTGATGTGTGCCGACCAATCTGAGGCCGCTCATCAGATGGTGATCGCGCTTGGAGGAAGCCTGACAGTTAACCACAGGTACGGTGCAGTCATAAAAGAATCTCTGCCGTCGATCTGATCCACAGATCCACATCCCATACTCCATCGCCCCGGTCCCCAACGCCACTTCAGCATCCACACGACATCATCAGATTGTAACGGGTTTCCATTGGTTCCTCGCACAATCAGCAAATGTGGACTTAGGAAAATTATTCAGCATGGTTTTATTTAAAAATTTTTGAAGTCCGGGTTTGTTTTATAAGGTTTTTGACATATGATCTCCGTCGTTGATCTTGTGAGCCGGTCTCATCTGATGGCCCACGATCATCCCAAAGCCCACACACCACTTTTAACCATTTTCACCGAAACAAAGGTTTTTTAATCCATTTTCTCCATTTTTCCAAAAATGACTTATCCTCTTTGACTTTTCACCTCCGCTCCCGACCGTCGATCTCTGTGCGATCGACAATTCCGATTTAATTCCTCCTCTGTTTCCCTTTGACCCCTTCCAATAAATCTCAACCATTGGATGAGGCCATCCAACGGCCACACTCACTCCACGTGCCTTTTGAAGCAGTAAACCTATACATGCAGGATTTTATAAATGTTTTTCGTATTTTGCAGGGTTTAAAGGTTTATTCCGCTATATCTGAAGAAAATTCAAAGGCAGAGGGTGACGATCCTCCCGCCTTTGATTCACCAGAGAAAATCATTCACAGGGTTTAAAATTCACATTTCATCGGTGTTTCATAAGGCATTGATGCCATATCACCCCTAGGCAGCCCTGCATACCAGCAAAACATAGTAAATCATGCACTAATCAAAGAGTATCAGTGTCGAAGACAAAACACACCAGAACATGAGATTGAAGACCTAAAACACAGATCTCAAGTAAATTAAAGGTGTTTTAAGAAAAGACGAAGACATCTGTCGAGCTAAGAAAGCCTCCACTGCCATAAGTAGAGGCCCATTGAACCCTCTCCAGCTCCTAAAGACACCTGTAGCCTCACAGGAATCAAAGAAGTTTTAGTCACTACCTGAACAAGAAGTGTTTGCCTAAAGACAATTGAATAATTAATGAAAATCAAAGATCTTATCTCTAATTGTCAGCAAAACTATTTTAAAAGATTAAAAACAGCCCAGAAGTAGATATTTTTTAATCATTAAGCATCGAAAGGCAGAAACAGAGTTATGAAGCAGAAATAGAAATGATTACATTCCCGCATCATGCCTTGCCTGGTTCCCAAAGGCCAGAAATTGCATTGATTACATAATTAATGATACTTGACCCCTGGGAAATCCTCCCACCTCCTCATTCTTCTATAAATACTTCTATAGAAGATGAGCCAATGTTGGTCTTTGGACATCTGACTGTATGCAATAGTTCTCTAAAGCTACTGATGCCCTGTGTGCAATTTGAAGATACATAAGCTGATACGAGAAGTTTAAAGTTGTAGAGACCCACCAGATCCTGATTTGTGTTAATGGTGATGTGCTCCTCACTGTCAATTGCTATTTTCTTTAATGTTTTCACTCTGTTCACTTTCTCTGATAAGGAACAACAAACATAGAGTTAGGACTTACTATCAACAATACCCTACTCTTACTGAAAGCTTTATTTTCTATGTTTTCTTCATTCAAAAGTCCTCTTTAAAGAGTATATTGAAGCAGGTTGGTTTCAAAGCACTTGCCTGATCTAGATTTCTCTTTGTGATGATTATCTGCATTTTCCTTTATAATATGCTGAAAGCAAGTTGGTTTCGAAGCACTCATCTGATCTTAAGCTATTATAATTGTTTTAAAAATGTTTTTTAAATGAAAGTACTTCAATGCAGGGTAGTTTAAAAGTACTTACCTGATCTCATAGTACTTTTATGTTTTGTTTCTCTAAGTACTTTCCGAAGCAAGATAGTTTAAAAGCACTTACTTGATCTCAGGATGTTCACTGTTCTTCATTTGTGTTCTCCATTTCTTATCTGTTTCATTCCATACAATCAACTTAAGATATCCTTTGACATAAGTGACTTGCCCCATGGATCCTTCTTGAAACTTGTTGTCCAATTAAAATCCTCCTATGACTCCATAGCCCAATGGGTTAAGTTGTTTTTTGCCCTTTCTATCAGCCGAATCATTCCTTCATTTGCATACATCTTCACCCTTTATTATGAACTTCCTTCACCTTCATCATGTATTTGCCCAACCGAAACAAACAAAACAAACCCATGCTATGCATAACTAGCCTAATATCACGTTTCAGGCTTTAAAGATCACATCTTTAAACTCATTCATAGAGAGATCCCTCTCTGGATTCAGGAGGGCTAGATCCTTGAATCCCAAAGTGGTTTGATGTTGTCTTATCTTTTGTTTTTTGTCAATGGCCAAAACATAGGAAACCCAACATAACCCACTAAACAGAACTTGGCTAAAGTTTCTCTTCTTGCTCGGTCACATTCCGAAAAGGGTGGGTTGGATAAACTGAGGTGGAATCCAGTGGATGGTCTTACCTCTCTGGGTCTCAGTCAAACCTGTGGTGGTTTCTCCCCTGGTTAATAAAGGGTCGGTTATGGATCATTTTGGTTTGGTCTCTACTTCGGGAAAGGTAAAAAAATGCAGTCCCCTCTCCGTCTTTGTCTACTATTTAGATCTAGGGGTTTGGACGACATTGTAATGGGAGCAGGTGGAGAAGTGACTTTGGGTTTGGGTCAAACCCTAGAGGTGGGGGTTCAGTTGTTTCTTGAGATGAAAGTTGGTGTCTCCCTCTGGCAAGATAATATCATCCCTCTCACCTATGCCCCTGGAAAGAATGTGGTTTTCTCGACTGGTCTTATAGTGAACGAGCTTGTTGGGAGAACTGATCTAGAATGGGGCAAAAAAGATGTTAGGTCCCTATATTACTAGTATAGTCCCTTATTGTTGTTAGTGTAACCCCCTTATTGTTATTATTATACCCTTGTAACCCCCATATTGTTATTATTGTGCGTGTTAGAGTCGGTATAGTCATACCTCCGTCAGAGATCAAAAACTCTTTGTTGCATTTCATTTTAGGTGTCTCATCTAGTCCAGTCAGTTGCATTCCGTTAGGAAGCATCGATTATCTGACGGAAGGGTCTTGTCTCTCATTTTCCCTCATGTCAGGTATCTGTTGGTTTGTGTCTGATCATCAAAGTTTATCAAAGTCAATGTTACAGTCCTTCATAGTCATGGATGGTATTTTGGTTAGCAAAGAGTCATTTCAGTCATTAGGTCTAGGGTTTCATCTTCAAACATGTCAAATAATGCCAGCAGTTGTAAATTTCTCAAGCGCAGCCCTGGTCACCTTGCCAAGTTCCAGGCCATTCATCCCTACAAGACAGACAAGATAGTTCATCATTTAGCTCAGAAAATCCCAAATCAAGCAAAACAGAGTTTCAAATTGAAGTGTCAAAGGTTTCAAAACTACAAAAGTGGGTTTTCCACGTCAAAAATCAAGGTCCATGATATATAAGGCATTTCTGGTGTTTAGATAATCCATTCACACCCCAAAGACATCAGAGAACCAAAGACAAGTCGTGGAGGAGCGAAAACATTGTTTTAGGCTGAATTGTGTGTTGAAATCAGCTGCACGTCGCGTTGGCTGAGTGGCGCGGCACATTGAACAATTTTCCACAGTGTAAAAACACACTGGCGCGGCACACATGGCCTGCGCGGTGCACTGGGTTGACTGCGCAGCGCATAGGCCCGAAACGTAGATTTTTATCATTGCTTCCAAAAATTCAAATCAACTCGGTCCTTCTCGCTCCGAATGAGTTTATGAAATTTCCATTAACTTGTTTGGTGTTGATTGAAGTGGGTTATGAGAATTTGTAATGCCAAAATTATCAACCCTATCACCATGTTAAATTTGCTCCCTTAGGGTTTGAATTCGGGATTTAAAATTTGATTTTGGTGCCAACTTTATTCCCCACCTGTGGTTCCTTTCCCATCAGTGTTACATTATCATTATAATCCATTTTCCGTTTCCTTATCTCAAAGTCATCTCCCATCATTACTGTCCCTCCCTTATTCCCTTATATCCCAAGTCACTTACTCCTAAGCCCTGTGTTCCTATCCCTAAATCAATTCATTCCCTATCATTACCCCCTTCCCCATATCATTTGCAAAAGGTTCTTAGTTCCCAAAGTCCCCAAACCCCACATTCCCCAAACATAATCAAGTGATTGTCTTCACATTATAAACTTCACTTGGTCGAACCATACTTTTCCCACAGTCCACTATACTCACTCTCCTTATTTACCACAGTCCCTTCCTATACAGTCCCTTCCTACTTGGCATATTTTGACAATTGAAACAAGACACCAAGTTCTCATTTCTCATTTTCAACAAACCAAATAAACACTTGACGTATACTTTGCAACACCATGGAGGTGGACACAGATTCGTCATATGACCAAGACAGTGACTTTACAACTGAAACTGCATGCACCAGGAGGACACTAAACGTCGAAAAAGGGAGGATAGACTCTGAATCTTGGCTGGAGCTTCTTTTGCTAAGAATGATACTTGATGAGGGACTTTTAGTCCAAATTTCAAGGAATTTGGAGAAAATTTTGTCAATTTTGAATTTTTGGTCACAAAACAGGTTTTCCTGCCCTACGCGTAGCGCCACCTTGCGCACGCTTATGATTGGGAGATATTCTGGAGGAAAAATTGACATTTTTGGATTTTTTATGAAAAGTTATGCATGCTCAGGAATGGCCTAAGGATTTCATCAAGTTATGGGTGGCCTAAAGGGTCAAAAAAACCCTAAAATTGACCTTTCTGCCACCTTTTGCAGCCACAGGAAGCAGTGTTGGGAGATTGAACTTTTGGAGGGGCCAATGGACACCAAATCTAGAAATTCTCATTGGGTTGGAAAGTAGACAGGTAGGGCTTTCCAACGAGCTATCATGAGCTCAATTTGGACTTCAGGAAGTGCCTCAAAATCAACTCCAAACTTGTGCTATGCATAGAGATTTTGGGCGCGACGCATAGAGGATTTTGGCCTATTTTTCACTCCACAGCTCAGAATTTCGCCTAGATTTGGCCAGTTTTACTTTTTGATGTAAATCTTGATCTATCTTGATGTAATTTCATGTTCATGATGTAATTTGGGCATATTTTTACTTGTTCTAGAAGATTTATTCACTAAAGGGTGAAATGTGAGTGAATGGATCAGTTTCCTACCATATAGAGGCAAGTTATTTGATTGCCTAGATTTCAGTTCCTAGTTTAGATATGGTTGAAACAGCTCCTAGAATGATGAGCTCGACCCCTAGAGGCATGGGAATGGGTTAGGCTGGTCTATATTATGTATTTTCTGAGTCATTTTCATGGTTGGATACTTGGGAATTGTTTGGCACTTCATTGTACATACACTTCTGCATTTTTGGCAAAGGAAAGACCAGGGTTTTACAACACTTGTTGGGATCCTTGTGGCTCTGAGTTTTGATGGTGTTTTTCTCCATGTAATTTTAATTTCATTAATGTTCTATGTATGCCATTTCCCTTCTCTTTGCTTCTGAGATTAAACAAATGAGTGACTAAGGTAGAATTCATTAGTTTGCTGGTGCTCTGCCTTAAAATTTTGTTTAGTTTTATATGTTTTCAGTTGTTTGAAGAGGATCCTTGCAGCCTCTTGCCCTCTTCAACTCCTCAGCAGTCTTTTCTATCCATTCATTCAATCTAAGACATCAAATCCATTGCCTTCCTTGCCCCAACTTGAACTCTGCAAGAATTTGGCCTCATCCCCAAGCCCAAAATGCCTTTCCCTTTTTTCCAAAAAAACCCCCAAAAAAATAAAAACAAACCCTCCTATTTAAATACCTAGCCTAAAATCAGTATTCATTTCAAGTCATCTCAGACCCTATTGATTATTTTTACTGATTTTGACCCGGAGAGAGCCCTCTCCTGTTCTGGTAGGGCTAGCTACCAGACTGAGCATGGTTTGGTGTTATCCTGAACTCTGCCTTCCTTCAGCCTGAGGTAGATTTAGGCAATAACATAGTGGTGACCATACTGGGGAAGAAAATGGTTTTCTTGTTGGTGTTATTCGTTTTATAGACTACAGAAGGAGCCTGAAGTTAGCCAGGTAGCCTTCAAAATGCTCTTGCATTGCATTAGCGAAAGTAGATAAACGTTGCTTCAGTCAATCTCCGATCTAGTTTGTAAACGTAACATCTAACTTATAAATTTCCCCAGTACATGTATCAAGTTAGATCTGATGGTTGATGGTGGACAACGATCAGACATAAGAAGGCTAAAATCATTCACCTGGTGACTCCAACTCAATGTAGAGACTCCACTAGAGGACTGACTTTTTCTCTGAGAAAATGGAAGGATCTTACACAAAGTTCAGGTATCCAAAGTGGAATGGTATTAAGGATCTAGTCTTCTTTCTTGTAAATTAATTCATTGCTGTTCTTGAAGCTGTCCCAAATTTTTTTCAGAATTTTTTGTATGATAAAGGTGATCAAAATCTTCACTCAACCCATTCAAAAAGTGTAAATACTAAGTTTCCTTTTGATCCTAGCCTCCTTACTTTTCCCACATCTCATGACGACTCTCTTCAAAGTGATGAGCCTAAAGAAAAAAAAACTGATCCCATAGCTCTTGTATATACTCCTACACCTTATATAGTCCCAAATAGGTATAAACCTCTTGTTTTACCTTCTGTTCTTCATGCTTTCCCTAAAAATTATGACCTATATCTACCAAGATTTGACGGTGAATGTAACAATGTCAATGCTAAGTAACATGTGCAGAATATTGAGACTTTTCTAGACCTTTTTGAAGTTGATGACGAAGATGTTAGTATTAGGCTTTTTTCTCTTTCTTTGCAAGCCAAAGTCAAGAGTTGGTTTAAAGCCCTGCCTGATGTGAGCATCTCAGATTTCCAACAGTTCATCAAATTTTTCCTCGACAGGTGGGTGATCAGACAGAACCTTTTCTTGATTATAGAAGAGTATAACCAGCTGAAAAGACTGCCAGGGGAGACAATACAACAGTTTTCTGCTAGATTTAACCAAGTATATTTTTCGATGCCAGCTGATATAAGACCTTCTCCTAGATCTTATCTCTTGCACTACCCGGGTGCCTTTGATCTGGAAATGGATTTTCAGTTGAGAGAAAGGAATCTTGCAACACTTCAGGAGATGCAGAATAGTGCAGTGAATGTAGAGGCTCATTTGCTGATCCGAAGGGCAAGGTTGAAGGAAGAAGAGATGAAAGACATGGATCCGGAGAAATCGACATCTCTAGAGGTAAAGCTTGACATGTTGGTAAGTGCAGTAGAAGAGATGATGCAAAAGAACACCACAAGGAATGAGTATAATTTTCAAACCCATGACTTGCTGATTGAAGAAGAACAAGTGGTTGATCCCAAACATTTTGTTTCTTATCCCAGTTGTCATCGTGATTGCTTTATAGATCATCTTGAAGAAGAGAGAGCTGTTGATATGACATGTATGCTTGATGATGTGTTTTATACTGATGATTTACCTCAACTTGATCAGTATGACGATGATTGTGTTCTCCAAATAGAAGCTAATCTTGCAGACAAATCAACAGCTAGTTTGTGCGAGGAGGAAGTTCACTTTCAACGGCTTGAGTACAGTGATCAACTGATGCATATCAGCGATGACAATGACGATGAAAGTGCAGTAAATTTTGAAGTAAGTGAAGGATCTTTGCCCTTTTGTTTTGATTCGTTTTAGTTCATCAGGGATAACTTCCCTGCAATTAGAAATCAATTGCCAACAAGTCTTGATTTGGACCATCTTGAGGGCAATAAAAACCTTGTTCAAGACTTCTCATATTCAGATTTGCAGTCCCCGAGTGCCATTGATTGTCAAGTTTCGAATGAAAACATGGAAACTGGCACATATTATCAAATGATACAAGATGAATCTGTTCCATTTTGTTTTGAATCATTTCAGTTTTTGAAGGGTAAATTGCATAGTAAATCTTCAAATGAGCAGCCTATAGGAAATCAAAAATCTCTCAGTTTTAATGTTGAGGATGAGACAGATAGTGAAATTCTTGAGCAAGTTGTTGATGAGAAATCTTCCCCTGAAACGACTGATGAAATCATTTTGGATACAAAATTCTCCCTAGCTCCAGATTTGCAGCCACCAAATGAAATTGAAGGTCAGATTACAGATGAAGGCGTGGAAGATGAAATACATGATTTGATGATGCAAGAGGATTCTGTACCCTTTTGTTTCGAAGCATTTCAATTTATAAAGCAGAATCTTCGTCATGTCTCTAAAGAAAAGGATGAACAGCCAGTAGGATGTCATACCTCGCAGCAGTCTTCTCAAGTTTTTGATGATCCTATTGCTCGTGTGTTGGATGATGTTTGTTGTAAAAGTTCTTCCCCATTGGCTAACCATGTGCCAGAAAAGAATGTTGATAATAATCTTATTCAAAAGTCGCCTTCATTATCTTGTTTAACAAATTTTTCATTACAAAGCCTATATCAAGATTTGCAGTCATATGAGGAGATTGATAAAGGAGACGTTCGTTCTTTTTGGAATCAGCAACAGAGTTTGGTTATTCACAAAATTCAGGATCCTTTTGACAACTTGCTGCAATCACCAAAGAAAGACAGCACAGATGTGAGAAAAATCTTAATATCCGGCTATGAAGATTACTTGGACCAGAGCAGTAATGTGTTAATGGAAATCGGTAGCTATGTTTATGAAGACCCTTTCGCAGTATTCTTGAAGTCATCCAGTCAATTCATGCTTTGTAAGTTTATTAGCAGTCAAATTGATTCCAAGTTTCCATGGGAATTGCCTTTCGATTCTTCCCTTTTCCTGTGCATCAGAAAGCATTTGGGAAGAAATCAAATAGCAGCCAGGATGCTTACATGGTTGCATTGGCTGTTCCATTTCACTTGATCGGGTGGTGAAAAGAACAATTAGAGTAGGTTTGATGAATAAGCTCAATTATGAGCATCTTTCCAGTTTGTTAGTTATGTTTAGTCATGTTAGGTTTTATTATGGTTTTTAGTTTTAGCCTTGAGTCAGAGTCAGTTTGCATAATGTCAGTTTCATGTTTTGACTCCATTGCCCAATGGATGAAGGCACTGTCTACTCTCCCAAAGATCTGCAGTTCTTGGCACCTCCCAGGAGCTACCATCCCCATTGGAGCCAATGTTAGAGTCGGTATAGTCATACCCCCGTCAGAGATCAAAAACTCTTTGTTGCATTTCATTTTAGGTGTCTCATCTAGTCTAGTCAGTTGCATTCCGTTAGGAAGCGTTGATTATCTGACGGAAGGGTCTTGTCTCTCATTTTCCCTCATGTCAGGTATCTGCTGGTTTGTGTCTGATCATCAAAGTTTATCAAAGTCAATGTTACAGTCCTTCATAGTCATGGATGGTCTTTTGGTCAGCAAAGAGTCATTTCAGTCATTAGGTTTAGGGTTTCGTCTTCAAACATGTCAAATAATGCCAGCAGTTGTAAAGTTCTCAGGCGCAGCCCTGGTCACCTTGCTAAGTTCCAGGCCATTCATCCCTGCAAGACAAACAAGATAGTTCATCATTCAGCTCAGACAATCCCAAATCAAGCAAAACAGAGTTTCAAATTGAAGTGTCAAAGGTTTCAAAACTAAAAAAGTGGGTTTTCCATGTCAAAAATCAAGGTCCATGATATATAAGACATTTCTGGTGTTTAGATAATCCATTCACATGCCAAAGACATCAGAGAACCAAAGACAAGTTGTGGAGGAACGAAAGCATTGTTTTAGGATGAATTGTGTGTTGAAATCAGCTGCGCGGTGCGTTGGCTGAGTGGCGCGGCGCACATGGCGTGCGCGGCGCATTGAGCAGTTTTCCGCAGTGTAAAAATACACTGGCGTGGCGCACTGAGCTGACTGTGTGGTGCATAGGCCCGAAACGTAGATTTTTATCATTGCTTCCAAAAATTCAAATCAACTTGGTCCTTCTCGCTCCGAATAAGTTTATGAAATTTCCATTAACTTGTTTGGTGTTGATTGAAGTGGGTTATGAGAATTTTTAATGCCAAAATTATCAACCCTATCACCATGTTAAATTTGCTCCCTTAGGGTTTGAATTTGGGTTTTAAAATTTGATTTTAGTGCCAAATTTATTCCCCACCTGTGGTTCCTTTCCCATCAGTGTTACATTATCATTATAATCCATTTTCCGTTTCCTTATCTCAAATTCATCTCCCATCATTACTGTCCCTCCTGTTATCACTCAGGTTTTCCTAGAAGTTGTGTAAGAGGAAAGTATACCCGAGGTAACCACAAACCAACCTTTTAGATGCAGAATCTAGCCAATCTGCATCCAGAGAGGGCTCTCTCTTTATAATTTATCTTTGTTTTTGAAAGGTTTTAGGCTAGTTATAGATTCAAAGTTTGTTTTGGGAAAATGGTGGAATCCGCAAACTAAGGGCAAGGCTGAGAGCTTTCAGTCCATTGGGCTATGGAGTCAAAGGATGGCTTTACTGGACTTCTATTCAACGCACAAGATGGTATTACAGGGCAAGATAGCTAGACAGAGAACAATCCTTAAAATTTAAAGTGGGTGGGATGATCTTGAAGGGATGAAAGGCAACTAAGAATATTTCACCATGTTCAACAGAAAGAAGTGAATTGACTACAAACAAAGAGCAATGAAGAATTCTGTGTTATAGTAATCAAACAATGCTTAAATTAGCGAAGCATGAGCATTTAAGAATTCATGCTTATAGCTAATTTAGAAGAAAAAATTTAGGAACAATCACATTTGAAAACAGAGTACAATTAAGCAAATTCTGTTTCAATCCTTTATGTAAATTATTCAGAAATGGATATGATGGTATTATAAACTAATATAAAATTTCAAACAAAGGGTAGAAACACTTATTGAACTGTAGTCCAACACATGAATCCTGCAACAAGTCCAGTGCTTCAAATGGTCATCCAGTAAGCCACAAGTAAATTTCTCCAAAAGCTTTTATTCCGAAAATCTCAATGTTACAGCAGAGTAATAGAATCCACCATCAATACTCTCTTTGAGGGTTTATTTATACAAATTCTAAACTAAAATATCTTGAAACAAATATCAAAATTGGTTCACAAATCTCTCCAACTATTTACATAAATAGAACTAAAGTAAAGGACACTCAAACTATTTGGCATTATTTTTGATGGATAGGTGATGACAAAGAGGAGAATTCGAATCTGATCCAACTCTTAGTTGATGATGAGGCATCCAAGTCACTAACTGCTTCCTTTCTTTGTGCAATCTGCTCCAACAATTCTGCAAACTTGGGGTCCAATGATATCTTTTTATTTCTCAATCCGTAATAGATATGTAAAAAGGGAAAGAGGTTATTGTGGATTAATATGTTGGTGAGATAAACCTCTTTCAGTTTCCCAAAATTCCTCTCCAGCTGTACATAATATTCTCTGTACAAAATATGTGTAAAACAGAGTTTTACAGAGTCTGAAAAATAGCCTCTAAAGATGTGCATTTATCTCTCATTCTGAAATCACTGTGAAAAAAGTGAGATAGATTTTTGTATATGGGTCCCTTAGGAACAACAACCTCCTTCATTTTTGTAAAATGTATTTCTAATTGGCCACAATATTCTCTGCAAAATGATGACTTGACTGTAATTTTCTGCAAAAAATGCTTTCCAACTTTGTTTAATATTTCCAAAACCATAATAGCTGTTAGAAAAATGAGAGAGGTTTGTGTAGATGGTACTCTTAAGAAAATAAACCTCCTTCAGTTTTGAAAAATTCATCTTATATTGATCAAAATAGTGTCTGCAAAACAATGACTAAAACATGCAATTTCTGCAAAAATGTTCCTTTTTGTTGTGTTTTTCATCTTTTTACTTTTTTGCTCTTTTGACTGTTTTACTTTCACTTTTAGACAAAATTCACTATTGGTGAAATTATTCTCATCTCTTTTTACCATTTTACTGCCTCTGTAATTACTTTTACTGTTTTACCTTTGACTGCTCTGTAACTTCATTTTAACTTGCACTCTGACTTTTACCTGATACACTTTAACCACTGATACTCTTTAACTGTTATGCTTTTCCTATTCCTGTAATTTCTCATTTCACTTTTACCATTCACTGGGAACATTTCATCATTCTAATATCTCTCTGACTTTGTATACAAACTGTTTGTTGAATGGAGATATTGAATTAAAATCTGAGAATTTGGAGTAAACAATTTTGTCAACTAGTATTGAAATTGTTTGAGTCCAAATCCATATTACGATAGTAACATAACAAATCAAACAATTTGTTAATGAAATCAGGGTCTCTGTAAGGAGAGCGTTCAATGAAGCGACGTTTAAAGCCACGAGGGCTTCCATTTTGGTTCTTGTGGAGTCAGGCCAAAATTTGGCTAATGGTGAGGGTTGAGTAAATTCACGGGGAAAACAGGTCCAATTTGCAGGTTCAGGGAAACAATTTACAGTCGTAAAACTCAGGGAATGATCTTAGGACTAAGATTTAAACACTGATTTCAGTGAAAAACAAGGAAAACAGAGTTTCATTTGAAGTTCGGGGCGTAATAGGATAAATACCTGTTCTTGGAGGCAAACTGGTTCTTTAACAGGTAACAGGTGATGGCGGGACTGTTCTTCAACACGGGCGCAGCGGAATCTTGGAGTGAATTGGTCAATTGCAGTGGAAATTTGAAAATCGCAGCGGGAGCTCTGTCGTTTTCAGAATAACGAAAATAACAGGAAAAACACGAAAAAATGGCTTTATTTACAAGTCAAAAGGGTTTTTATTTTTTCGAGGTGTGACGTCATTGGCGTACGGGGTGACGTATGCAAAGTCGGGTGATAAGCGGTAAGCGGTAAGCGCCCGCACCGCTTTTGGTCGATGGTGGTTTATATCGGAAGGGCAGCGATTCCACAGGAGGATCGCCACATGGACGGTTGACTATTCAAAAACCACCCATCCCCCGCTGGTTAAAGTGCTGACAAGGGATGGGCAGC
Organism: Pinus albicaulis; assembly: GCA_034641835.2. Classification (NCBI taxonomy): domain Eukaryota; kingdom Viridiplantae; phylum Streptophyta; class Pinopsida; order Pinales; family Pinaceae; genus Pinus; species Pinus albicaulis. Next base: position 358,243,579 of record CM076571.1, on the reverse strand, counting down.
GGGGTGAACACTGGCCGTTGATCTACGACGGGGTGATCCGACGGCTGAAGAAATGGGGGAACGTGCGGAGGGTTCAGGGGTGGGCCCGTCGGGTTTTAAAACAGTTTTAACGTGTAATTTAATCACCCCGGGAGATTTTTAATAGGCGGAAAGGTTATTAACTAGTCCTGATGACTAATTAATCCCGAGTGTGTAAGAAACAGGTTGCGGCGGGGTTTGGTTAGGTGGAATGCCATGTGGATAATCCACGGTGGCGCAAGACTTCTCCGAAGTTTTATTCATATTTTTGCGTTTAAACACACATATCACATGTTTTTATATATATATTTTATTATATGGTAAATTAATTAATATAACTAATTCACCATAGGGGCGGGATTAATGTATAATGCTATATTTTAACCAAAGGGCTTGTAGAAGTGGGTTTTAATGAATATTAGGGAGGTAAATACTTTGGTCAAAACATTATAATAAACGGGTTTTTGGGGTATTTATAAAAAAGGGAATTATATACTTAGGAAAGGGTATTTCACTAGGGATTTAATATAATAGAGTTAAATGTTAATATGGCAAAGGACAAGGAAAATCAAAACATTTTTGTACATCTAAGAAAGTGATAACTTGTGAAGTAAATTGCAACATTTTATCTTCAACACTGAAACTTAGAATAACAAGTTATTTTGAGGAATTTTTATGGAATTTTGCATGAGTTTCCTAAGCAAAATAGGATTTTACTTAGGACAAGATTAAAAATGGATGATTATAATGATGGATCATCTCAAGTACTTAAGTCTTTTTGATCATTAGGCCGAGGGTCCGGTCCCTCCAGAAGTCAAGGAAATGCCTTGAGCCCTTTTGATCTCCAAATACCTTAGTACTTTTGGGGGGAAATTAGTAAAACTCTTGAGGGGGAAAAATGATGAGGGAGGTTAATGAATTTGACTTTGCTTGCTGTGATTTTCCAGTGTATTTCCTGCTTTAGTACTTGTGATGAAAGTAAATGATTAACCAACATGTAGCAGCACCATTCATTAGATAACACTTTGTAGCACCATCTACCTACCCTATCTACTTAGCACTACCATTTTGTCTTCTTTATTAGGGTGCATTTAGACTTGCAAACCCTTTTCAATCTTTTTCTTTTTACATGATGAATCTATCTATTTCTACCCTTATTACATCCAAGGGCTCGGATTAAACTGTTGAGCACCTTTTATTCACTCTACCTAGCTACTTATCTGCCAAGATTAAACTGTTTGGCTAGATATTTATTCTCTAATCTATAACATGAAATTGAAATATGACTAAGCCAAGTTTAAACAGTTTGACTTATTCATAAATTGTGGCAAAAGTTTGACAAGCCGCACACAATTGATTTATTACAAAAATGAAATAGCAGTGGCATTTGGATTTGCACACTTTCCTTGGTCTATTTTTACTTGGGGTTCATTTCTTTCACTTTTTTGACCATTTTATTCTTTTTACCCTTTGATCTTTCTTTTAGGGTATACCCTCTTTACATTTTTTAACTTTTTGATTTTTTGGTTTTTTCCAAGAATATGGAACACCTTTGCTCAAGAAAGAAGGTTTGAACATATTCCATAATTCAATCAAGACAATCATGAAAGATGAAACCTATTGGTATAGGAGGCTAACACTGGCTCCACTTGGGGATGGCTTTTCCTTGTGGAAATTCAAGAACAGCAGGTCAGATGCCTCAAAATGTCTTCAAACTGAAAGTATGAAATCTTCCTTCTTCTGGTAGCTTTATTTTACATATGATAGTGAAACTTTTGAAGCTTAGGGCCTTCACTTCGGGCTTCAACTTCAGTAAGTCACCATCCAATCAAAAATGTGTTTCCCAGTTGGAAATCTTGAATTGAATATAGTCCTTTTTCTGAAACCTGAAATCTGATCTTGAAACTAAAACAACACACAAAAATTTCAAACCAACTTAATGAAAAACTAACTGAAAATTGAAAACAAAAAAATGCTCAAAATTCTAAGCTTATTAGCACTCATTTACCTACTTTAATCTACTAAAAATCTTATTGAATCAGGTAATACAAAAATGCCAATGAAGCCAATCAAGTAGATGTAAAAATAAATGGATAACTTGATTGCTTGTGATCAAAATTGGATGTTATGATCATGTGCCTTTATAATAAATGATATGATGTGTAAAGGCCATTTTTGATGTATTTGATCCTTATAGAGAAAACATGTTTGCATATTTGGGCTTAAAAGATTCTCCATATAATCTGATATAGGATCAATAAAAGCATGATGTATGTTATTTACTTCTAGGCCTTCAATGACTAATTGTTCAATTGAATTATGAATATTAGACCATGAACTTATTTCTTCGGTCTTGTGTTTGAAAGAATAATCATCTTCAATATGCAAGTCAAAAGATAATACAATTTCCTCTTGCTTTGGAGAAGGAAGATTTTCAAAGAATTCTTTAGGATTTCGGAAATTGTATGACTGAATTTGAGAATGCAAAAGTTTGATTTCATTTTCATAATTTTCAGAAATTATATCAAGAAGCCATTTTTTAACTTGAGGAGAACATTTTCTTGTTTTCAAGAGAAGAAAGAAAGCTCTTAGAAAATCCTCATCAAACTGAATTTTTGATAACTCATCCCTAAATTCATTTAAAATTTCATCAAATGAAAGATTTTTCACAAACCCTGTCATCCAGTATCATTATTAATGCTTTGGACTATGGATTATTTGGTTGTGGAATTTCTCTGAAACTTGAAGCTCTGGATCTCTGATCTACAGTGTCTTGATTGGAAAATGATATCAAAAGAGTCAGAAGAATGATGCTCGAATGTGCATGGATATTTTATATTTACAATTTTCAAAAGAGATAAATTAAAAACTACTCTAAGTTCTTCTCTAAAATACAATATACATTGGAAAACTCTATCAATTTAGAAAGAACATAATGTCTTGGATAAAAATCCAAGTTGAAAGCCTGATCTTTCCATATTGTTCTTCCAGGTTCATTCCTCCAGTGGAGTCTTAGTAGTGAAATTGATTTTGGAGTCGCCAGGTGGATGATTTTAACCTTTGTGTGTCTGATCCCTGTCCACCATCATAGATCATATCTAAACCTGTAAAACAATTCTGAAGAAAAAGTTAGTTCTTCAGGAAACCAAATTTTGAATATTTTATGATTATTTTATTTTTTGTGAATTTTCAAAACAACTTCTACAAACTCTTCAAGAAATTTAAGATTTTTAATTAAAATTTTCTCAAAGATTTATTAAACTAGAGAGTCTGATTAAACATTTGAAACTAAGGTTCAATGTATAAGCTAAATCGGAGATAGACTGAAGCAACTTTTATTTACTTTTGCAATTGCAGAGCAAAAGCAATTTCAAAGGCTACCTGGCTGATCTTCAGACTCTGTCCATAGCTTATAAATCAAACAATAGTATCAATAAAATGATTCAGATCCCCAGTATGGTCGCCACTATGTTATCACTCAGGTTTTCCTAGAGGTTGTGTAAGAGGAAAGTATACCCGAGGTAACCACAAACCAACCTTTTAGATGCAGAATCTAGCCAATCTGCATCCAGAGAGGGCTCTCTCTTTATGATTTATCTTTGTTTTTGAAAGGTTTTAGGCTAGTTATAGATTCAAAGTTTGTTTTGGAAAATGGTGGAATCCACAAACTAAGGGCAAGGCTGAGAGCTTTCAGTCCATTGGGCTATGGAGTCAAAGGATGGCTTTACTGGATTTCTATTCTACGCACAAGATGGTCTTACAGGGCAAGATAGCTAGACAGAGAACAATCCTTAAAATTTAAAGTGGGTGGGATGATCTTGAAGGGATGAAAGGCAACTAAGAATCTTTCACCATGTTCAACAGAAAGAAGTGAATTGACTACAAACAAAGAGCAATGAAGAATTCTATGTTATAGTAATCAAACAATGCTTAAATTAGCGAAGCATGAGCATTTAAGAATTCATGCTTATAGCTAATTTAGAAGAAAACATTTAGGAACAATCACATTTGAAAACAGAGTACAATTAAGCAAATTCTGTTTCAATCCTTTATGTAAATTATTCGGAAATGGATATGATGGTATTATAAACTAATATAAAATTTCAGACAAAGGGTAGAAACACTTATTGAACTGTAGTCCAACACATGAATCCTGCAACAAGTCCAATGCTTCAAATCGTCATCCAGTAAGCCACAAGTAAATCTCTCCAAAAGTTTTTATTCCGAAAATCTTAGTGTTACAGCAGAGTAATAGAATCCACCCTCAAATGCTTCCAAGAGTGGAGTATTTATACAAATTCTAAACTAAAATATCTTGAAAAAATATCAAAATTGGTTCACAAATCTCTCTAACTATGTTACATAAATAGAACTAAAGTAAAGGACACTCAAACTATTTGGCACTATTTTTGATGGATAGGTGATGACAAAGAGGAGAATTTGAATCTGATCCAACTCTTAGTTGATGATGAGGCATCCAAGTCACTAACTGCTTCCTTTCTTTGTGCAATCTGCTCCAACAATTCTGCAAACTTAGGGTCCAATGATATCTTCGTATTTATCAATCCGTAATAGATATGTAAAAAGTGAAAGAGGTTATTGTGGATTAATATGTTGGTGAGATAAACCTCTTTCAGTTTCCTAAAATTCCTCTCCAGCTGTGCATAATATTCTCTGTAAAAAATATGTGTAAAACAGAGTTTTACAGAGTCTGAAAAATAGCCTCTAAAGATGTGCATGTATCTCTCATTCTGAAATCACTGTGCAAAAAGTGAGATAGGTTTTTGTAGATGGGTCCCTTAGTAACATAAACCTCCTTCAGTTTTGTAAAATGTATTTCTAATTGGCCACAATATTCTCTGCAAAATGATGACTTGACTGTAATTTTCTGCAAAAAGTGCTTTCCAACTTTGTTTAATATTTCCAAAACCATAATAGCTGTTATAAAAGTGAGAGAGGTTTTTGTAGATGGTACTCTTAAGAAAATAAACCTCATTCAGTTTTGAAAAATTCATCTTATATTGATCACAATAGTGTCTGCAAAACAATGACTAAAACATGCAATTTCTGCAAAAATGTTCCTTTCTGTTGTGTTTTTCATCTTTTTACTTTTTTGCTCTTTTGACTGTTTTACTTTCACTTTTAGACAGAATTCACTATTGGTGAAATTTATTCTCATCTCTTTTTACCATTTTACTGCCTTTTGTATTTACTTTTACTGTTTACCTTTGACTGCTCTGTAACTTCATTTTAACTTGCACTCTGACTTTTACCTGATACACTTTAACCACTGATACTCTTTAACTGTTATGCTTTTCCTATCCCTGTAATTTCTCATTTCACTTTTACCATTCACTGGGAACATTTCATCATTCTAATATCTCTCTGACTTTGTATACAAACTGTTTGTTGAATGAATATATTGAATTAAAATCTGAGAATTTGGAGTAAACAATTTTGTCAACTAGTATTGAAATTGTTGGTCCAAATCCATATTCTGATAGTAACCTGCTAAAATCAAACAATTTGTTAATGAAATCCAGGTCTCTATGAGGAGCGTTCAATAGGGCAACGTTTAAAGCCACAGGAGCTTCCATTTTGGTTCTTGTGGATTCAAAATGGAAATTTGGCTAATGGTGAGGAATTGAGTAAATTCACGGGAGAAACAGGTCAATTTGCAGGTTCGGGGGGAACAATTTACAGTCGTAAAACTCAGGGAAGACTCAGTGATGATTTTTAACCACTTTTTCAGTGAAAAAAACAAAGGAAACTGATTTTTACTTGCAGTCGGGGCGTAAAAGATAAATACCTGCTTTTAGACGGAAACTGGTTCTTTAACAGGTAACAGGCAATGGCGGGACTGTTATTCAACACGGGCGCAGCAGAATTTTGGGGCGAAATGATCAATTACAGTGAAAATTTGAAAATCGCAGCGGGAGCTCTGTCGTTTTCAGAATAACGAAAAGAACAGGAAAAACACGAAAAATGGCTTTATTCGCAAGTTAAAAGTATTTTTTATTTTTTCGAGGTGATGACGTCATCGACGTACGGGGTGACGTAAGCCGGTGGTAAGCGGTAAGCGGTAAGTGGTATTCCCGCACCGCTTTTGGTCGAGGGTGGTTTTTATCGGAGGGGCAGCGATTCCATAGGATAATCGCCACGTGGATGGTTGACTATTCAAAAACCACCCATCCCCCGCTGGTTAAATTGCTGACAAGGGATGGGCAGCGGAATCAACGCTGGCCGTTGATCTGCGGGAGGCTGATCCAACGGTTGGGGCGATGGGAAGATGGGCGAATGTTTCGCGTGGGCCCCGTCGTACTTTAAAACACTTTTAAATGTTTTTAATCGCTCCGGGGGCTTTTTAACTGGCGGAAATAGTTATTAATTAGTCCAGATGACATAATTAATCCTATATGCATAATGAACAGGGTTGCGGCGGGGTTTGCTTAAGCGGAATGCCACGTGGACAGACCACGGTGGCACAAAACTTTCGCAAAGTTTTATTGATGTTTTTGGTATTAAACACACATATTGTATGTCTAAAGTTTTTATATATATTTTTTATTATATGATGAATTAATTAATACAATTATTTGACCGTAGGGGCGGGATTTATATTATAAGGATATATTTAACCAAAGGGGTTTATAAAGGGGGGTTTTTACTGAATTTTGGGAAAATAAATACTTTGGTTAAAACATTAAAATAAAGGGGTTTTTTGGGGTATGTATAAAAAGGGAATTATATACTTAGGAAAGGGTATTTCACTAGGGATTTAATATAATAGAGTTAAATGTTAATATGGCAAAGGACAAGGAAAATCAAAACATTTTTGTACATCTAAGAAAGTGATAACTTGTGAAGTAAATTGCAACATTTTATCTTCAACACTTAAACTTAGAATAACAAGTTATTTTGAGGAATTTTTATGGAATTTTGCATCAGTTTCCTAAGTAAAATAGGATTTTACTTAGGAAAAGGTAAAAGATGGATGATTATAATGATGGATCATCTCAAGTACTTAGGTCTTTTTGATCATTAGGCCGAGGGTCCGGTCCCTCCAGAAGTCAAGGAAATGCCTTGAGCCCTTTTGATCTCCAAATACCTTAGTACTTTGGGGGAAATTAGTAAAACTTTTAAGGGAAAAAGTGATGAGGGAAGTTAATGATTTTTAGCTTTTCTCATTGTAATCTTCCAGTGTATTTCCTGCTTCAGTACTTATGATGAAAGTAAAGGATCAACAATATGTAGCAGCAACATTCATCAGATAACACTTTGCAGCACCATCTACCTACCCTATCTACTTAACACTAACATTTTCTCTTCTTTATTAGGGTGCATTTAGACTTGCAAACCCTTTTCAATCTTTTTCTTTTTACATGATAAATCTATCTATTTCTACCCTTATTACATCCAAGGGCTCAGATTAAAATGTTGAGCACCTTTTATTTACTCTACCTATCTACTTATCTGCCAAGATTAAACTGTTTGGTCAGATATTTATTCTCTAATCTATAACATGAAATTGAAATATGAGTAAGCCAAGTTTAAACAGTTTGACTTATTCATAAATTGTGGCAAAAGTTTGACAAGCTGCACACAATTGATTTATTACAAAAAATGAAATAGCAGTGGCATTTGGATTTGCACACTTTCCTTGGTCTATTTTTACTTGGGGTTCATTTCTTTCACTTTTTTGACCATTTTATTCTTTTTACCCTTTGATATTTCTTTTAGGGTATACCCTCTTTACATTTTTTAACTTTTTTGATTTTTTGGTTTTTTAAGAATATGGAACACCTTTGCTCAAGTAAGAAGGTTTGAACATATTCCATAATTCAATCAAGACAATCATGAAAGATGAAACCTATTGGTATAGGAGGCTAACACCTCCCTTATTCCCTTATATCCCAAGTCACTTACTCCTAAGCCCTGTGTTCCTATCCCTAAATCAATTCATTCCCTATCATTACCCCTTTCCCAATATCATTTGCAAAAGGTTCTTAGTTCCCAAAGTCCCCAAACCCCACATTCCCCAAGCACAATCAAGTGATTTTCTTCACATTATAAACTTCACTTGGTCGAACCATACTTTTCCCACAGTCCACTATACTCACTCTCCTTATTTACCACAAGGTCCCTTCCTATACAGTCCCTTCCTACTTGGCATATTTTGACAATTGAAACAAGACACCAAGTTCTCATTTCTCATTTTCAAAAAACCAAATAAACACTTGACATATACTTTGCAACACCATGGAGGTGGACACAGATTCATCATATGACCAAGAAAGTGACTTTACAACTGAAACTGCATGCACCAGGAGGACACTAAACGTCGAAAAAGGGAGGATAGACTCCGAATCTTGGTCGGAGCTTCTTTGGCTGAGCATGGTACTTGATGAGGGACTTTTAGTCCAAATTTCAAGGAATTTGGAGAAAATTTTGTCAATTTTGAATTTTTGGTCACAAAACAGGTTTTCCTGCCCTACGCGTAGCGCCCCCTTGCGCGCACTTATGATTGGGAGATCTTCTGGAGGAAAAATTGACATTTTTGGATTTTTTATGAAAATTTATGCATGCTCAGGAATGTCCTAAGGATTTCATCAAGTTCTGGGTGGCCTAAAGGGTCAAAAACACCCTAAAATTGACCTTTCTACCACCTTTTGCAGCCAGAGGAAGAAGTGTTGGGATATTGAACGTTTGGAGGGGCAAATGGACACCAAATCCAGAAATTCCACTTGGGTTGGAAAGTAGACAGGTAGGGCTTTCCAACGAGCTATCATGAGCTCAATTTTGACTTCTAGAAGTGCCTCAAAATTAACTCCAAACTTGTGCTACGCATAGAGATTTTGGGTGCGGCGCATAGAGGATTTTGGCCTATTTTTCACTCCACAGCTCAGAATTTCGCCTAGTTTTGGCCAGTTTTACTTTTTTATGTAGCTCTTGATCTATCTTGATGTAATTTCATGTTCATGATGTAATTTGGGCATATTTTTGCTTGTTATAGAAGATTCATTCACTAAAGGGTGAAATGTGAGTGAACAGATTAGTTTCCTACCATATAGAGGCAAGTTGTTTGATTGCCTAGATTTCAGTTCCTAGTTTAGATATGGTTGAAATAGCTCCTATAATGATGAGCTCAACCCCTAGAGTCATGGGAATGGGTTAGGCTGGTCTATATTATGTATTTTTTGAGTCATTTTCATGGTTGGATACTTGGGAATTGTTTGGCACTTCATTGTACATACACTTCTGCATTTTTGGCAAAGGAAAGACCAGGGTTTTGCAGCACTTGTTGGGATCCTTGTGGCTCTGAGTTTTGATGGTGTTTTTCTCCATGTAATTTTAAGTTCATTAATGTTCTATGTATGCCATTTCCCTTCTCTTCGCTTCTGAAATTAAACAAATGAGTGACTAAGGTAGAATTCATTAGTTTGTTGGTGCTCTGCCTTAAACTTTTGTTTAGTGTTATATTTTTTCAGCTGTTTGAAGAGGATCCTTGTAGCCTCTTGCCCTCTTCATCTCCTTAGCAGTCTTGTCTATCCATTCATTCAATCTAAGACATCAAAGCCATTGCCTTCCTTGCCCCAACTTGAACTCTGCAAGAATTTGGCCTCATCCCCAAGCCCAAATTGCCTTTCCCTTTTTTCCAAAAAAAACCCCAAAAAAATCAAAACAAACCCTCCTATTTAAATACCTAGCCTAAAATCAGTATTCATTTCAAGTCATCTCAGACCCTATTGATTATTTTTACTGAGTTTGACTCAGAGAGAGCCCTCTCTTGTTCTGGTAGGGCTAGCTAACAGACTGAGCGTGGTTTGGTGTTATCCTAAACTCTGCCTTCCTTCATCCTAAGGTATATTTAGGCAATAACAGTGCCCTTAAATTATTATTGTTAGGTCGGCTAGGATTACATTGTGGCCCCACTAGGATTACATTATGGCCCCATGGACTCCTATATATAGAAATGAGGTTTTGTAAATTGTATCATCCAAGAATTGTTCATTTATGTAATGTATTGGAGGTTTCCCTCTCAAAGTGGCTTATTTCTAAGGCGTTTATATCTCTTTTCTTATATTTTTGGAGCTGGTTACACTACATTTAGTATCAGAGCTTTGGATTCTAGGGTTTCACTGCTCTAAATAGGTCATCGTGGAATTGTCGCTATAAATTTTTTTCTATGAAGTTTCAGAATTTGAAATTTTTAGGGTGTGAATCCAAAAGCGTGAGGAAACTCGTGAAAAAATTTCAGAGCTTGGTTCGCAATATTTTCAGAGATATGATCTGTGGAAGGTAGTGATTTGTCAGGTTCCCGAATTTCATCTGAAAGAAGTGATCGTGGGAAAGGATTCATAACTCTCTCTCTGAGAATCGGATTGGAGTTCCGTAAAACTTGGTTGCAAGTACACGGAATGTAGTTTCTTGGCTATCAATTTTAGAGATGAAGGTCCAAACAATGACACGTGGCAAGTCATACAATTTATCTCTACTGAACCAGTCCATAATTAGGTCGTTGTGGGAGATTGGACACAACTTTGTCTTGGAGAATCCAAATCAGGTCAGACCTGTGGAAATAGAAAAAGAACTCAGAGGGCTACGTTGGTGCTAAATTTCAAATATTGAAGAGTTGCAATCACAGAGATAATCCAATTTCAATATCGATCTCCTCAAAATCAAGAAAAAGGTGTGTATTTTTTTTCTGAATTGCATAAGTCTTGTTTGAAGAATCAATTTGAATTGATTCAAAGGGCATATTGTAGAATAGATATTAGTATTGGGTTCTAAAATATGCCCTGTAAAAATAATTCAGCACCCATTAAGCCTTCAGAAGGCTCTAATATGAATCATGAAGATGAAGAATTACAACATGATCTATCAAAATTACAAGAGCAAGTGCACCAAATTTCGCTCTCGCAAAGAGCAACAAAAAATGAAATGGAAATTTTGAAGAAATACGTGGAAGTGAAGATGGATGGTTTGAAGAAAGGCGTGGAAGTTAAGATGGATGGCATAGAAGCTGGCATGGAAGCTAAGATGGATGACATGAAAGACAACATGATAAACATGAAGAATGATCTAAAAGAAGACATGGACGGTTTGAAAAAGTTGATACAAGAAATGTTTCCTAATGGCAAAAAGATAGTAGAAGTAACTCATGATGAGAACAAAATAAATGTGAATCGTGATTTCACAGACTCTAATGTTGGCGGGAAGAACCACCTTATTCCAAAAATGGATATGAGGAAGTTTGATGGAAAGGATCCTATAACATGGATACTACAGATGGATCAATATTTTGATCTCCATAACATGAAAAACACACAAAAGGTACGCATTGCAACTTTACATTTAGAACAAAATACATTTGTATGGTATCTATGGCTTTGCTCCCGTAAAAAAAATTGTCACTTGGTCAATTTTTACAGAGGAAATGATAGCGGATTTTGAGGATACAAAGAGCAACACCTTCTTTAGCCAATTGATAAATCTCAAACAAAAGAGTTTAGTGGGGCAGCACATTGAGGACTTCAAAAAATTGAATATAAGAGTAACTGATATTCTAGAGGAACACAAGATTGATCTTCATAGGCACTTTGAAGGATAACATCCAACATGAAGTTCGCGTTTTGGAACCTGATTCATTGGAGAAGGCATTCAGGTTGGCAAGAAAAATTGAATGTAAAATTATGGCGACAAGGAAGCCTACCACTTACTTCTATAAAGAAGGAAGGCGCTATGTCTAGATTTCCACAACCTACAAGGTTGACACCACAACAATTGGAAGAAAAAAGAGAAAAAGGGCTTTGCTACAGTTGTGATAGCAAATACACTAAAGGTCATAAGTGTGCTGAGAAGAAATTATTTTAAATAAATTGTGAAGAGGAAGAAGAAAATGAAAAAGAAGAGGATATACACCAGGAACCATCCCTAGAAGAGGAAGAAATGAATCCGACCATACCATGTAATGCGCTGGCAAGAATTACCACTCCTCAAACTCTCAAGATAGAAGGACATATCAAGAAGAAAAAGGTAATAGTGTTTATTGATTCAGGTAGCACCCATAATTTTATTCATTGTAAGGTGGCCAAGGAATTAAATTGTTTCCTATACCCAGCACAAGAATTTCAAGTGATGGTTGCAAATGGAGGAACTATAAATTGCTCTGGAAAATGCCATAATATCAAGCTAACCATGGGGAAATATGTATTGAATAGTCCAATGCTTTCTATTCCTAAGGAGGTGTTTATGTTGTACTAGAGTAAGCAATGGTTACATAATCATTGAGCTTTTAATTTTCGTGGAAATTTTCCAATTTTTTCAAGGAAAGAAGTCTGACTAATGTGGTAATATAAGAAGACTTTGAAAATGATAATAAGTCAACGCTTTGAAAATCTTCTTAAAGAAATAATAATGAGGTAATATACAACATATCACTATAAAACCAACATCAAAATCATATATTTCTCGTTGTATCTCCAACAAGTCTTGGACAATCATTCCAAGGTGTTTGAAACTCCCAAAGGAATCCCACCTATTCGTGATCATGATCATGATATTCATTTGATTCCAGGAAGTGTTCCTCCAAACATCAGGCCTTATAGATATCCTTACTTCCAAAAGAGCTAAATTGAACGTATGATTGCAGAAATGTTAGAGGCGGGTATAATTCAACCTAGTCAAAGTTCTTTCTCTGCTCCTGTAGTATTGGTACACAAGAAAGATGGATCATGGCGAATGTGTTCGGATTATAGGGAGCTCAATAAGCTCACCATTAAAGATAAATTTCCCATTCCTGTGATTGATGAATTATTGATGAATTACATGGAGCAATTTATTTTACCAAGTTGGATCTTCATTCAGGATATCATCAAATTAGAATGAAGACTGAAGATATTCCAAAAACAACATTTCGAACTCATGAGGGTCATTATGAATTTTTGGTCATGCCTTTTGGCCTTACCAATGCACCTTCTACATTTCAAGGGTTGATGAATTCCATTTTCAAACCTTCCTTAGAAAATTTGTGCTAGTATTTTTTGATGATATACTAATCTACAGCAGGTCTTGGAAGGATCATGTTGAACATGTTGACAGGGTGCTCAAACTATTGCAGGAGAAACAATTATATGCAAAAACATCCAAATGTTTCTTTGGAGTACAAGAGGTGGAATATCTGGGTCATATTATATCTCACGAGGGTGTTAAAGTAGACCGTAACAAAATTAAAGCCATTAAGGAATGGAAAGTCCCCACAACCATAAAGCAGTTGCGAGGATTTCTCGGGTTAACAGGGTATTATCGCAAGTTTGTTAAGAATTATGGGAGAATAGCAGCACCTCTAACGACATTATTGAAGAAAGATGCATTTTCATGGACTCCTGAAGCAACTAAGGCCTTTGAACGTCTTAAAGAGGCAATGTGCCTAGCACCGGTCTTAGCTACACCAGACTTCACAAAAACCTATATTGTGGAATGTGATGCCTCAGGAAATGGAATTGGTGCAGTTTTAATGCAGGAAGGAAGACCCATTGCTTTTGAAAGTCGTCCAATCAAAGGAAAGTATTTACAGAAACCTATTTATGAGAAGGAAATGTTAACAATATTGCATGCACTAAAGAAATGGCGAACTTACCTAATGGGAAGACACTTCAAGGTAAAAACTGATCATGATAGTCTTAAACACTTTTTGGAACAAAGAATATCTTTAGAAGAGCAGAAAAAATGGGTCACAAAGATGTTGGGTTATGACTTTGAAATAATCTACAAAAAAGGAAAGCTTAATGTTGTTGCAGATGCACTCTCAAGAAAGAATGAAGAGGTGGAAGCATTGCTTTGTGCCATCTCTATTATCCAACCAGATTGGATAACCAAAGCAAGAGATGAATGGAAGAAGGACAAAGATGTATGGACACTCATTCAAAAGTTGCAGCAAGATCCTAGTACATCTGATACATTTAGTTGGAAAAATGATTCCTTATGGCACAAAGATCGCTTATATCTTTGTAAGAATTCCCAACTAAAACAAAAGATTCTTTTGGAATTGCACACTTCTCCTTTAGGAGGACACTCAGGATTTTTAAAAACTTACCACAGGGTGAAGAAAGAATTTTTTTGGGATGGCCTTAAATCTCATATTCAAAATTTTGTGGCGGAATGTTTGGTTTGCCAGCAGAATAAAGTGGAAACAATTAAGACCCCAGGACTTCTACAACCTTTATCCATTCCAAGTCAACGTTGGGAGGAGATTTCAATGGATTTTATCACAGGTTTACCTAAGTCCGAAGGAAATAATGTCATCATGGTGGTAGTTGATAGACTTACCAAGTATGCACACTTTTGTGCATTATCTCATCCATTTAAAGAAAGTACAGTTGCTACTACATTTATGGACAGAATTCAAAAGCCACATGGAAGCCCAAGGGTTATTGTGAGCGACAGAGATCCCATTTTTACTGGAAATTTTTGGACGGAGTTATTTTCTTGTTTGGGTACTCAATTAGCTCATAGCTCATCTTATCATCCTCAATCTGATGGTCAACTGAGATAGTAAATAAATGTTTGGAAGGATATCTTCGTTGTTTTGTATCTGATAAACAAACACAATGGGTCAAGTGGTTACCTCTCGCTGAATGGTGGTATAACACTTCCTTCCATACTGCAGCAAAAATGACCCCATTTATGGCATTTTATGGATATCATCCACCATCCATCACATCATCTGTAAGGGAAAATTCGAAGGTTCAAGCAGTGGAAGATCACATCGAGCATCAATAGGAAGTTCTCCAACTCTTAAAGGATAACCTGAATTTGGCACAAAATTGAATGAAACAATAGGCAGATCAACATCGCAGCGAGAGAAGTTTTGATGTAGGAGATTGGATATTTTTACGGCTACAACCATACAAACAAATGTCCCTCAAGCAAGCTAAGAAGGATAATAAATTATCGCCAAAGTACTATGGTCCTTACAAGGTGTTGCAAAAGATTAGTACTATGGCATACAAATTGGAGCTTCCTGCTTCTTCGCGAGTACATCCAGTTTTCCATGTTTCATGCTTAAAGAAGGTTATAGGTGAAAAGCTTCCAGTTCAAACAGTATTGCCAGAACTTGATGGGGAAGGGAAAATCATATTGGAACCTGAAGCAGTCATGGAAAAAAGAACTCGACAACTACGGAATCGATCAATTTCAGAGTATCTCATCAAGTGGAAGAACTTACCCACTGAAGATTCTACATTGGAGGATGAGAATTTTATACAGAAGCACCCGGAGCTACTCAAGTGTTGAGGACAACACTTTTTTGAAGGAGAGGGGCATGTTAGGTCCCTATATCACTAGT
The DNA here is from genome assembly GCA_034641835.2 of Pinus albicaulis. NCBI lineage: Eukaryota > Viridiplantae > Streptophyta > Pinopsida > Pinales > Pinaceae > Pinus > Pinus albicaulis. The sequence goes on along the minus strand of CM076571.1, from coordinate 358,228,215 downwards.
ATAGCCCCTTATTATTAGTGTAAACCCCTTATTGTTATTATTGTACCCTTGTAACCCCCATTTTGTTATTATTGTGCCCTTTAATTATTATTGTTAGGTCGGCTAGGATTACATTATGGCCCACTAGGATTACATTATGGCCCCATGGACTCCTATATATAGAAAGGAGGTTTTGTAAATTGTATCATCCAAGAATTGTTCATTTATGTAATGTATTGGAGGTTTCCCCCTCGAAGTGGCTTATTTATAAGGTGTTGATATCTATTTCTTCTATTTTTGGAGCTGGTTACAAAAAAAAAGAGGTTTGGGGAGCCACACCATTGGTGGTTTTCGTGGAGGCTTACCTTTCTAGCAGGAATTGGGAATTGAATGGGAAAGAGAAAGCTTGGACCTGCACTGTCAGGGTCAGTGAACTAGTGGTTTTGGGGGACCGACTGCGAGTTGTTTGGCCCTACTTCTAAATCTGGAAGAGGATAATCTCTCTCTGGGGTGTATTAAAAATTCTTCGGGAGGCTCTAAACAAAAGGAGGTATCGAAGGCTCATACTAAATCCTCCAAGTTTTCTGTAAAACTTGATGAACAGGCCAAGGTGAAATGAAAAAAAGGGAAAGTAATCAAGGAAGTTTTGAGTGCCCTAATCTGATTTTCAGTGTTGATCTCCATTTTGACCATGTGATGGCAGCATCAGAGTCCATATTGGTTGGCAGAGAAAGAGGTAAATTTTCCTTGCCAAATACATAATAGAATGGACCAATCGAAGCTGGGTGGATGCCCCAGATAGAGAGGTAGAGGTGATAACCTTGTTGAAAGGCTAGTTTATGGTAAATTTTAAGAATGTAGAGACTCTTGAAAGGATTCTATCAAGACAATGGGGTTTCGACATCGCTCCCATACTCTTTAAGATATTAACTCCTATTTTTTTATGCCAACAAATAATGGGTGTATGAAATTCCAGTGTGGGTTAGACTCCCTGCGCTCCCACCATATTTTTGGACCATGGAGGTGTTTCATGCTATCAGGGATGGTCTAGGGACCTTCCTGGAGGCAGAAATGTCTTTCTTGGAGACTCGCTCTAGGAATATTGCTCTTATTCTGGTGAAGCTTTCCCTGAGAGATGGATTGATCTCAAATATTATCCTCAACGTCGATGGCCATGCTATTGAGAAATTTATAGACTAAAAACACCTGCCTTTCAGATGCCATCACTGCCATAAATTAGGCCACCTGGCACAAGATTTCCCTCTGGGCTTTTCAAATAGAAGGAAAGACAAGAGTGGTGAAACTCATGGGCCCCGCTTTAGATTTGAGGCCCCTGTCCAAGAGGAGGTGGCAGATGCAAGGATGGGGGTGGGACACATGGTGGATATCACTTAGCAGGAGGAAAAGGCTCTCAGGGAGGAGGGGACTACATTTCAAGCGGAGGATATGCAAGACATGGTTTTGGTTCATTCTCAGGAGCAGACAATGACTGCCCCTGTTGATCCAACGTCAGATTTAGCGAGTACTGTCCCTTTCCCCTCTTCTCCTAATTTAAACTCCTTTGATCTTTATTTTAATTGCATGATTTTTCCTGGTCCCTCTAGGCGTGATCCGACTTCTTCCCTCTATGTTAGTAATGTATCTTTGGCCATGGACAACATAATTACCACTATTTCTAAACTTTCTATTGATCCTGCCCCATACAATATTTGTCCCTACAACAAGAAATTTTTGGATAAGGAGATCCATAGTGGGCTTGATGGCGTGCATGCCTTGGATAAAGTCAAACGCATGAGGGGGAGAAAATCGAACATCTCCAAAGAAAAAATTAAGGCCATTCTTGATATATTTGATGGTAGGAAGCTATCCCTTAAAGGGGCACTTAGAGCAGCGATTACCCCGGCCTTGGTATCTAAATGATAGTATTATCCTTCAATTGTAGGGGCCTAGCTAGTTGCCCCAAAAAACTAGCGGTCAAAATTTTAATCTCCCAATATAAACTCGACATTTTACTTCTACAAGAAACTTTTGGTTCTAGGGACCTCATCTCCTCTTTCCTGTTCGCTTTACTCCTTGGGTGGACTTTTTTTACCTCAGATTTAAAGGGTCATTCAGGAGGTCTCACTACAGGGATAAGAAATGGCTCTGTCAAGATGCTTAACTGGTGGACCTTGGAACTTCTAATTGGGGTGGAGGTTACTTCTTTGGAGCTGGTCTCAAGTTTCACCCAAGTTTCACCCTTATTAATTGTGATAGGATTGGCTACTGGAACTCTTTTTTTGATAGATCTTTTATGAAAGTTCTGCACCTGATTGTTGGGGGTGATTTAAATTTCTCCCTCGCATGATCGAAGGCCTAGGGCCCAAATTTTGGGACAGATCCCTTAGCTAATTTATTCCTCAAAAAACTTTGGGATGGCAAGTTGATTGATCCAAATATGAACAAATATGTTCCCATGTGGAGAATCAAACAGGTGGGGGGGGTTAGGATTTCCAAAATGTTGGATGGCTTCCTTTTAAGTGACGATTTTGCATCCGTGGCTACAAATTTTTGTCAATGGGTTGGTATTGGTGGTGTATTGGATCATTACCCGATTATCCTGGGTTTGAAAGGGCCAGTTAAAAAACCTGCTTCCCCCTTCAAATTCAATGATGGATGGCTGAAAGAGGGGAATATCATAAGTTGGTGGCCGATACTTAGAGACCTATCAATGTGTTGGAAAATGGTTCTTACGCCTAGGCTCTTGTAAACAACTTAAAAAACATCGAGAAAGCCACAATTTCCTGGACCAAATAAAAGGATAAAAATGACTCTAAAGACCTTCTAGACATTAGTGAGGCCCTCGAATAGATTTATGGAAACATTGATGTAGGTTTTACTGACAAAGAATCTGGCGTCAGATTAAGAGAGTTGGAAAGCAAGAGAAGGGTGTTGTTGAGGGGTAAGGAAGAAAGCTGGATGTTGAAGAGTCGCGCCATATGGTTACATGCTGGTGATGAGAATACCAAAATTTTCAACAACTATGATAAGAGCCACAAGAACTCTAATACTATTTGGGAGCTCACCACCCCAGAGGGTGACATGGCTAAATCTATTGAAGATTTCTCCCACTAGGGGAAAAATTATTTCAAGAACCTCTATGATGATCAGGGTGGAGTCTCGGTTTGGGAAATCAACCGGGTGGCTCAATTTTTCCCTAGATATGTTGGCGAGGAGGAAAATTATTTTCTTCTAGCACCAGTTGAGAAGAAAGAGGTGGAACATATAATCAAATCCATGCAAAAAGACAAGAGCCCTAGTCCAGATGGTTGGACGGTTGAATATTTTTAGCATTTTTTTGATCTGATGGGGGACACTATCACGAATGTTGTGGAAGAATCAAAATCTAGAGGCCTCATCCATGATTACCTTAAGATGAATTTCCTAGATCTCATCCTAAAAAGGACTCTCCTTCCACTTTTGATGATTTCAAGCCTATTTCTCTATGTAATTATATATACAAAGTTATTTCCAAAACTATTGCTGACAGGTTAAATTCCATTTTATATAAATCTATTTCTAAAGAACAGTTTGGTTTCCTAGATGGCAGGAAAATTCATGAAGCTATTGGTGTGGCACAAGAAACTCTTCATAGTTTTAAACTCTCCCGGAAAAAATGTATAATTTTGAAGATTGACCTCTCGAAGGCGTATGATAGGATCAATTGGCTTTATCTTAGACTCTTGCTCACACATCTGGGGTTCCACATTGATCTCATCAACTGAATTATGGGTTGTATCACAAATGTGTCTTTTTTTGTGCTAATAAATGGGGTTGCCTCCCCCTTTTTTTTAACAAGTGTGGTTTAAGACAAGGGTGTCCTCTCTCCCCTTTGTTGTTTCTTCTTGCGGTTGAAAGCCTTAGCCAATTGTTTCATCAGGCTACGAGGGATGGGGATTTTGGGGGGATTGAGGTGGCTACAAATCTATTTATATCTCACCTCGTTTTTGTTGATGGCATCCTTCTTTTTTACAATGGGAACATGCAGGAGATCCAATGCCTGAAGAACTCATTGGATATTTTTATGAAAGCCACCGGTATGAACATAAATTTTCAAAAGTCCATCCTCACCCATGAGGACATATAGGAGACTGATATGGCCTGGACTCTGAATATCATTCCTTTCATTCGGTCCCCTTTTGGCTCATGTATTAAATACTTTGGGTTCTCCCTCAAGCCGGACTCTTACCATAAGTAGGATTTGTGGTGGTTGGTTTCAAATATTGAAAAAAGGATTAATATTTGGAGCCACAAGTGGCTGTCCAAAGAGGGGCGGTTGGTTTTCATAAAATTGGTGCTTATGGCTATACCTGTGTACTAGATAGCACTTGCTTGGGTTCCCCTAGATATACTTATCAAAATTAAAAGTATTTTTAGCAATTTTATTTCATCCGAAAAAAGATACCAAGATGACTCTCCCTTGGGTGGCTTGGGATAAGATTGCAAAGCATAAAAGATGGGGTGGTGGGGGCATCAAAAACCTTCGCCAATTTTCTACTTCACTGGCAGCTAAGTCGAGTTGGAGAGTCCTCACAGCTAATAACCTATGGACCTCCATGGTGAAAATAAAATACATTGACCCTCTACCGATTGATGACTGGATCCGCTTACTGGATAAATATTTTTACAGAGTCTCCTCTATATGGAAGGCCACCCTTTCAGCTTTGGGGTCAATGGAAAAAGGACTGGCTTGGATAATTGGAAATGGGGAGGGATGTCACATTGGTTTGGACCCCTGGGTGGGTTGTAATAACATGTTTTCACTCTCTAATGGTTTAAGGGAGGCCCTTCAAGCCCGAGCCCTAAAAAAATTGAATCAGATCAGTGATCCGGTGGGTTCTACGGTCTAGGATCAAGCCTGGAGAGACACTGATGAACTAGGTATTGAGTACCAATGGAAGAAGGAATGGCAAGACTACATTAGTGAACTGGAGCGTACTGGTGCCCAAATAAAAGATTCAGATGATACCCTGTGTTGGATACACTCTAAATTGGGCCACTACTCTCCAAAATTTAGATATGCACAAATTACAAAATTGAATGAGCATGGACAAGTGTGGTGGTGGTATAAGATATTATGGAAGTTGGGAGGCCCAAATAAATCAGAGCTCTTTTTCTAGTGCATTCTTAGGCACAAGGTCCCTACTTTGGATGTTCTTCAAAAGTGGTATATGATTGGCTCAAGTCAGTGTGCCCTGTGCATGGAGGAGGCCAAATTTACTAATCATATTTTCCTCTCATACCATTTTACAAGGAAAGTTTGGGAGCACACCAGTTTTCTTTGCAACTCTACTATTTCACAGAGTGGGAATAATTGTGAGGAGGCTTGGAACAGTTGGTGGGAAAATTGCATTGATCTGGCCCACAGAAGTGTACCTCTAATTGTCTCCTAGGGTATATGGCTTGCCAATAATAAAATTATTTTCAAGGATATTTCTTCTCAACCTGATAATGTAGCAGTTGAATGTGCGGCCATCATCTCCTCCTTACCCCTTGTCAACTCTCATAGTGCCCAACAAAGGGTTCAACATGAGCATATTGATCCTTCGATCCCTTGGGCATATTTCGATGGGGCGGTGGCCTAGGGCTCTTATGGTGCTAGGAGGATTATCCACAGAAACCATCATATTACTATGTCTGTTTTGATTGGTCTTGGTGATGGTTCGAACAATTTTGTTGAACTACAAATGTTAAAACTCCTTCTCTGCTAGCTTATTCATTTGGGCATTGAGTCGATTCAAATTTTTATAGATTCAATGAATGTTGGTTTAAAAACACTCAGAGATGTTTGAACTTTTTATTTCTTGTTATACTTGAAGAAATACAGGCTCTAAAAACTCATTTCAATTTGATTTCTGTATGCGATATCTACAAGGAATGAAACGGGGCGACTAACAACCTGTCTAAGAACGGTCTATAACTTGCTCCGGGCATGTGGACCATAGAGGAGAAAGAAGGCCTGGTTGTTCGTGTGTCGAACACCAGACCTTACTTATCAATGTATTTTCTCATCATGCTCTGTCCTTTATGTTTTTTTTCTCTAATCATGCCATATCTCTTTGAGGTTTTGTAATATAAATGCTATAAGCTTATATTTTTTGTAACAGTTTGTGTAAATATTTTTTCCAATTTAAATACTTATCCACATGTTTATGGACATATTTATGGGGTTGTTTTCTCTCTCGAGAGGCCCTTTGGACATATTTGTAGGGTGTTTCTCCTTATGGAGGTCCTTCTAGTTGTTACTTTGGTTGTATATGAGTTTTTGCTGTGATGTTAGCTTCCCTGTGGGCTCCCCTCTAGGGGGTCCCCATATGCAGCTGCTGACCTCATCTCCTCTGCTATTTTGTGGAGGTGGTTTTTTTTGACCTCGGCCCTTTTCTTAGGGTAATGCTCTCTTATGGAATTCTGTGGCATCTGCAATGTAGCTTTTTGTGACTTTGTTTATAAAAATTTTGATTTTTTTCTATGGAAAAAAAAAGAAAGAAAAAATATAATTACTTTTGAGATATATCTACATGTCTATGACATTAAAATATATAAGATATAAATAGTAGCTATAAGTTAAGATTCATTTTATCATATAAATTAAAATAATAATTTTGTAACCATATTTAAATTTCATTGATAAGGATGTAAAAACTTAATACTTACAATATAACACGATTTTTAACCATGGATATTTTCCCCTTCTTTACCATGGATATTATTAATCATACCATACCATGGGCCAACACCGTGGCTCACATATACCATATGTCCAAAAACCATCTCTTATTTCACAATCAAAATAATACCTACAATATAACAAGATTTTTAAGCATGAATACTCACCCCAATTTGCAATGGATTTTATTAACCATACCATACTATGGGCCAATATCATGGCTCATCAATACCACATGCCCAAAAACAACTTCTCATTTCACAATCAAAATATTTTATAATTTTTTTTTTTTGGGTTGTCCTTTATATTATGTTATCTAAACACCCTCTACAACCCAATATAGGTGTGATGTGTAGGTGTAATGTAAGAAAGTTTGTAAAAGATTGATAAGTAAAATATTGATTGGTAAACATTTACATGTCGCTTAAAAGTAATATAGATCCCATAGCACCAAATCCATTTACCTTGTAAAATATAATAATTATTTTGTAACCATATTTAAATTTAATTAATAAGCAAATAAAAGCATTAATACTTACAATAAACTTACAATATAATAATATGCTTAACCATGGATACTCACGTCCACTTTGTAATAGGTATTATTAACTTGTAAATGGACTTTGTTATAATACCATGAGCCAATACCATGGCTCATCAATACAACATGCCCAAAAACCATCTTTAATTTCACGATCAAGATATTTTATAAATATTTAATTTGAATTTAATTTTATAATATCTTTTTTATTAAATATAAAAGAAAAAAAAATATAATTACTTTTGAGATATATCTGCACCTCTATCACATTAAAATATGTAACATATAAATAGTAGCTATAAATTAAGATTCATTTTACCATATAAATTAAAATAATAATTTTGTAACCATATTTAAATTTAATTAACAAGGACATCAAAACTTAATACTTACCATATAACAATATTTTTAACCATGAACGCCCCTACTTTACCATGAATATTATTAATCATATCATACCATGGGCCAATACCATGGCTCACCTATACCATATGTCCAAAAACCATCTCTTATTTCACAATCAAAACAATACTTACAATACAACAAGTTTTTTAACCATGAATATTGGCCCCAATTTTTCATGGACTTTATTAACCATACCATACTATGGGTCAATACCATGGCTCATCAATACCACATACCCAAAAATCACCTCTCATTTCACAATCAAAATAATTTATAATTTTTTTTTTTTTATTTAAATTTATTACATTTTTGGGTTGTCCTTTATATTATGTTATCTAAACATTTTTACCAAGTCAAATTACATATAAAAATGAAAATGAAAATAAAAAATAAATTATTAACTAAGACATTTTGACATAGTGAAATTACATTAAAAAAATTAAACTAAAAAATAAAATTAATAATTAAACTAGCCTAGATCCATCTTAACTCTGGATCTATCAAGCTTGAGAGGGACCAAATCTATAGGGGTTCAAACCTTTCCTAATTTAACTCATTTTATTATGGAGATTTCTTAATTTGTAAATAGTTTTTTTCTTAATTTGTAAATATATTCTTAATATCACGTGCCTAAAAAAACTATAACTCATTTCATATACTTCTTGTTTATATGAGATTTCTTCTCAAAGTAATTAAAAGGTTAAAAAACATAATTACTTTGGACATAAATCTCAATAATTTATTTGCTAATACTAAGGTATTTTAGAATATTCAATGGTTAAATTCTCCTCCTAATAATTATTCATAATTAAATTAAAATTATGATGGCCCTATTGAAAAATAGACATGTCTATCAACATAAATACAAGTAATGAAAATATATAATAGAAGAGTACAAAAGTTAAAAGTTTGGAAAACATCCCAGATGCCGGTGTTAGACGTGGAGACAGATTTCCACTTGGGCGCCATGTGGCAGGGCACCTATCCTCCCCACGCGCCTGCACATGGTAGCCCAACCCACGATAAATGTTGGAGCATGACACATTTATTTTCCACCCCCGCCAGCTTCCTTTCTACGTCCTTTATCTGTTGCTCATTAATTCTGCTCAACCTACCTCGGCATGCTCCCATGGACCTTAAATCCGCTACCCCCACTCCACCCTCCTCCATTTGTCTTTTCCTTTAGCTCTGTGCAGTTGCTTCTGGCATCTCTGTCATGCCTTAGCCCCTCTATTATGTTTCGTTTCTCTATGACTGCTTCTCCACTAAGTATGGCACCCCGACTACTCCAGAGGTCGCCCCATCCCCACTGTGCTCCTCTCATTCGCCTATCATGCCAAGACGACATAGGATGAGGTGCCGCAGAGTTTGTGGACAAGGTCTCCCCTCCAGGCCTCCTTCCTCGACCGCCATAGGCAGGGAGGTGAATCTTTCTATGGGTTGGGAGGAGCCGGACCTACTCGACCCTGTCAACCTCCCACCCCTCTGTCCCTCCATCTCCCTAGCCCTCTACCTAAATCCTCTAGCCTTCGACCCAAAAAATAGCCCCGTAAATCCACCATTCAGTCTACTCCAGTCTTCTCTCCTCGCAAAATGAAGGCCATGCCTATGTAGAGCACTTCCTACAGCGGTCATGGTTCAAGCAGTAGTACAGGTTCAAGCTCGAACAAAGACGGAAAGGACGTCAGCACCAACACTCATGCAACCTCCTCCATTTCGCCAGATTCCCAAGTGTTGTTTCTCCCTCCATAAACTACCCACGAGTCCAAGAAGGAGGAGGACGAGTCACTCTATGTTTGCAGGATTGTGGAAGAGCCACCCAATCCTCCAGAAAAGAATGAAAACTCACCATCAGCCTAATTGTTGGGTGCTCCTCTGTTTTTCCAGTTATCTTCTGGTGTTTTCTAGTTTTCCTGTGTTTTGGAACTATTTTCTGTTATGGTTTTGCATCAGTATTATAACTTGTTAAGCTGGTTTCCCGCTTTGGGCAGCTCATAATCCTCTCTGCTTTTGGGCTAGTTTCCCCACTTGGGGCAACCCCTATTTTTTTGTTTTTCTTTTGATACTTCCCTCCGAAATTGGCCTGCCAAATTTGGAGGATGAGAATTGTAATATTTTTACGTGTATGATATAATAGAAGTAGCCTAATTTAGAAAAAAAAAAAATGGAAAAGAAGAAAGGCTTTTTTTTTTTTTTTAATTTTCATACATACCAAATTTTTCATGAAAATTTATTTTTTAATTAGAGAATAATGTTAGAAGGAAGATGGGGGAGATATATAAGTTACATGAGGGTTTGAATTTTGAAATGGTAATGTTATGTTAGCCTTTTATAGTTAATGTTGATAATTGCTATTATTTCCTTGTGTAATGTTATGTTTTAGAGATTGATGTATTGTTAAACCATGTGCCATGCATAGCGACAACTACTTAATTGCACCCCTTGCTACAAGGGTGATTAGCATGATTTGAATTGGAAACATCCCATGGAAAACCTTTATAGTTGATAAAGGCAACAACACCAAAGTGCCACAAATCCAAAGAGTTTAGAGCTAGGGTGTAAGAAATGGAAATGACTTTCCCACTGGCTTTGTTAATGAGGCCCATCACAACCTAGCACAAGTTGCTTGTTAAGATCATCTAGATTTTGCTAGTCCTTGCACATAAACACTTTCAAGTCAAGTTGTTAATCTTCTAGCTCAACAAAAAATTATTATCTCCTTTTATCTAAATAACATCAAGCAACGATCATCCCTAGCACATGCATTTGTTGTGTATAAGTGTATAGAATGCTCAAAGGTATGTTATTATTCATTCAATAACAAGAAATTTGTTCTAGACATGAGAAGGTTCTAGTCCTTAATTCCATGCCTTGTAGTTTTAAGGTTGGAAAGGAGGTTTCAAAAATCAACCTCATAAGGGTCACCATCCTGTTGAGAGAAAATAGTTGTAAGTATGATAACTATGTTAGATTTATGCCAAAGTGTGGTGCCAAGAGATTCCCTTGCATACATACAAACATGTGTAGCTCTGAGGTAAAAAAGGTAGATTTATGGTGTTACTCCATCAATTCTACTAACAATGACTCAAATATTTTCAAGACATTAAGGTTTAGTATCCTCTCTTGCTTGAAAATATCAATGAATGTTTTTTTTCCCACCACGGAATTTGATCACAAACTACTTCAAGTTCCATATTCTAACTAAAACTTTCAATCACAACAAAATAAATGTAACATAGACTAAAATATATTTCCTAGAATCAACTATAGGCCCTATTCTTCTTTACCTATGCTATATGGATGATATGCCACTCTCCCTTGGGTTTTGTTAGGTCCCTATATTACTAGTATAGTCCCTTATTATTGTTAGTGTAACCCCCTTATTGTTATTGTTGTACCCCTGTAACCCCCATATTTTTATTATTGTGCCCTTCAATTATTATTGTTAGGTCGGCTAGGATTACATTGTGGTGCCACTAGGATTACATTGTGGCCCCATGGACTCCTATATATAGAAAGGAGGTTTTGGCATTTGTATCATCCAAGAATTGTTCATTTATGTAATGTATTGGAGGTTTCCCCATCGAAGTGGCTGATTTCTAAGGTGTTGATCTCTCTTTTCTTCTATTTTTGGAGTTGGTTTCATAACATTTGGTATCAGAGCTTTGGTTCTAGGGTTTCGCTGCTCCAAACAGGTCATTGTGGAAGTTTCGCTATAAATTTTTTTCTACTAAGGTTCCGAAGCTAAAATTTTTAGAGCGTGAAGATGAAATCCTGAGGAACATCGTCGCAAAATTTTAGAACTTGGTTCACAATATTTTCGGAGATATGGTCTGTGGAAGTTAGGGCTTTTTTAGGCTCCCGAATTTCATCTCAAAGAGATGATCGTGGGAAAATATTTATAAATCTTTCTCTGAGCATCATATTGGAATTCTGTAAAAAGTGACCGCAATCACACGGACTCTAGTTTCCTGTCTATCAATTTCAGATATGAAGGAGGAAAAAGTAACAAGTGGAAAGTCATACAAGTTCGCTCTACTGAACTAGTCCATAATTAGGTCATCGTAGGAGATTGGGCACAACTTTGTCTTCAAGAATCCAAATCAGGTCAGACCTGTGGCATTCAAAAGTGGATTTAGAGGGATACCTCAGGGCCAAATTTAAGATATTAAAGATCTGAAATAACAGAGATAATTCAGTTTCAATATTGAGCTCCTCAAAAGCAAGAAAAGGTGTGTATTTTTTTCCGAATTGCATAAGTCTTGTGTAAAAAAATCAGTTTGAAGTAATTCCAAGGGCCTATTGAGCATATATTTCAGTATTGGGTTCTAAAATTCCTCCTAAAAAGAATTAAAAACCCATTAAGCCCTCAGATTACTCTACTATGACTCATGAAGATGAAGAATTGGAACATGATCTATCAAAATTACAAGAGAAAGTGCACCAAATTTCTCTCTCGCAAAGAGCAAAAAAAAATGAAATGGAAGTTTTAAAGAAAGGCATGGAAGCAAAGATGGATGGTTTGAAGAATAATATGGATGGTTTGAAGAAAGGCGTGGAAGCTAAGATGGATGGCATGGAAGCTGGCATGGAAGCTAAGATCGATGACATGGAAGAAAAAATGAAAGACAACATGGAAAACATGAAGAATGATCTGAAAGCAGACATCGATGGTTTGAAAAAGTTGATACAAGAAATGTTTCCTAATGGCGAAAATATAGTAGAGGAAACTCATGATGAGAACAAAATAAATGTTAATCGTGATTTCATAAACTCTAATGTTGGATGGAACAATTACCATATTCCAAAGATGGATATGAGGAATTTTGATGGCAAGGATCCCGTAACATGGATACTACAGATGAAGCAATATTTTGATCTCAATAATGTGAAAAACACACAAAAGGTACACATTGCAAATTTACATTTAGAAAAAAAAACATTTGTATGGTATCGATGGCTTTTCTCTCGTAAAAAAATTGTCACTTGGTCAATTTTTACGGAGGAAATGATAGCACGTTATGAGGATACAAAGAGCAACACCTTCTTTAGCCAATTGATAAATCTCAAACAAAAGGGTTCAGTGATGGAGCATATTGAGGACTTCCAAAAATTTAATATAAGGGTAACTGATATTCTAGAGGAACACATGATTGATTTCTTCGTAGGGACTTTAAAGGATAACATCCAACATGAAGTTCGTGTTTGGGAACCTGATTCATTTGAGAAGGCATTCAGGTTGGCAAGAAAAATTGAATGTAAAATTATGGCGACAAGGAAGCCTACCACTCACATCTATAAAGATGGAAGTGTTGCTACTCCTAGACTTTCACAAACTACAAGGTTGACACCACAACAATTGGAAGAAAAAGGAGCAAAAGGGATTTTCTACAGTTGTGATAGAAAATGCACTAAAGGTCATAAGTGTGCTGAGAAGAAATTATTTTACATAGATTGTGAAGAGGAATAAAATGAGGAAGAAACTTCAAAAGTCGAGGATATACACCAGCAAGAAAACCTAGAAGAATAATAAATAAGTCAGACCATATCATGTAATGCATTGGTAGGAATTACCACTCCTCAAACTCTCAAGATAGAAGTACATATCAAGAAGAAAAAGGTAATAATGTTGATTGATTTGGGTAGCACCCATAATTTTATTCATTGTAAGGTAGCCAAGGAATTGAATTGTTTCCTATACCCAACACCAGAATTTCAAGTGATGGTTGCAAATGGAGGAACTATAAATTGCTCTGGAAAATGCCATAATACCAAGCTAGCCATGGGGAACATGTATTGAATAGTTCAATGCTTTCCATCCCAATGGGAGGTGTTGATGTTGTACTAGGAGTACAATGGTTACAATCTTTGGGGATGGTAGCTTTTAATTTTGAAGAACTTTTCTTGAAATTTTTTTCAGAAGGAAAGAAAATCGAATTACGGGGTATCGTAGGGAAGCCAGGAAAGATAATAAGCTCTAATGTCATGACAAATATTCTGAAGAAAGAACAACGTGGCGTAATTGAAAAATTATGCTCACTAGAAGTTCCAACATCAAAATCATCTATTTCTCCAGATCTCCAAAAAGTCTTGGACAATCATTCCAAGGTGTTTGATACTCCCAAAGGATTCCCACCTATTCATGATCATGATCATTCTATTCTTTTGATTCCAGGAAGTGTTCCTCAAAACATCAAGCCTTATAGATATCCTTATGTCCAAAAGAGTGAAATTGAACGTATGATTGCAGAAATGTTAGAGGCTAGTATAATTCAACCTAGTCAAAGTTCTTTCTCTACTCCCGTAGTATTGGTGCACAAGAAAGATGGATCATGGCACATGTGTCTGGATTATAGGGAGATCAATAAGATCAATATTAAAGATAAATTTCCATTCTTGTGATTGATGAATTATTGGATGAATTACATGGAGCAATTTATTTTACCAAGTTGGATCTTCGTTCAGGATATCATCAAATTAGAATGAAGACTGAAGATATTCCGAAAACAACATTTCGAACTCATGAGGGTCATTATGAATTTTTGGTCATGCCTTTTGGCCTTTCCAATGCACCTTCTACATTTCAAGGGTTGATTAATTCCATTTTCAAACCCTTCCTTAGAAAATTTGTGCTAGTATTTTTTAATGATATACTAATCTACAGCAGGTCTTGGAAGGATCATGTTCAACATGTTGACAGGGTGCTCAAACTATTGGAGGAGAAAAAATTATATGAAAAAACATCCAAATGTTTCTTTGGAGTACAAGAGGTGGAATATCTGGGTCATATTGTATCTCATGAGGGTGTTAAGGTAGACCCTAACAAAATTAAAGCCATTAAAGAATGGAAATTCCCCACAACCATAAAGTAGTTGCGCGGATTTCTTGGGTTAACAGGGTATTATTGCAAGTTTGTTAAGAATTATGGAGAATAGTATCACCTCTAACAACATTATTGGAGAAAGATGCATTTTCATGGACTGCTGAAGCAATTAAGGCCTTTGAACATCTTAAAGAGGCAATGTGCCTAGCACCAGTCTTAGCTACACTAGACTTCACAAAAACCTTTATTGTGGAATGTGATGCCTCATGAAATGGAATTGGTGTTGTTTTAATGCAAGAAGGAAGACCCATTGCTTTTGAAAGTTTCTCAATCAAAGGAAAGTATTTACAAAAGGATATTTATGAGAATGAAATGTTGGAAATACTACATGCACTAAATAAATGGAGACCTTACCTAATGGGAAGACACTTCAAGGTAAAAACTAATCATGATAGTCTTAAATGCTTTTTGGAACAAAGACTATCTTCAGAAGAGCAGCAAAAATGGGTCACAAAGATGTTGGTTTATGACTTTGAAATCATCTACAAAAAAGGGAAGCTAAATGTTGTTGCAGATGCACTCTCAAGAAAGGATGAAGAGGTGGAAGCATTACTTTGTGCCATTTCAATTATCCAACCAGATTGGATAACCGAAGCAAGGGATGAATGGAAGAAGGACGAAGAAGTGTGGAATCTCATTCAAAAGTTGCAGCAAGATCCTAGTACATCTGATACATTTAGTTGGAAAAATGATTCCTTATGGTACAAATATCACTTATATATTTTCAAGAATTCCCAACTAAAACAAAATATTCTTTTGTAATTGCACACTTCTCCTTTAGGAGGACACTCAGAATTTTTAAAAACCTACCACAGGGTGAAGAAAGAATTTTTTTGGGATGGCCTTAAATCTGATAGTCAAAAGTTTGTGGCGAATATTTGGCTTGCAAACAAAATAAATTTGAGACAATTAAGACCCCGAGTCTTCTACAACCTTTATCCATTCCAAGTCAACATTGGGAGGAGATTTCAATGGATTTTATCACAGGTTTACCTAAGTCCGAAGGAAGGAGTGTCATCATGGTTGTAGTTGATAGACTTACCAAGTATGCACACTTTTGTGCATTATCTCATCCATTTAAAGCAAGTACAGTTGCTACTGCATTTACGGAAAAAATTCAAAAGCTACATGGAAACCCGAATATTATTGTAAGTGACAGAGATCCCATTTTTACAGGAAATTTTTGGACGGAATTATTTTCTTGTTTGAGTACTTAACTAGCTCATAGCTCATATTATCATCCTCAATCCGATGGTCAAACAGAGATAGTGAATAAATGTTTGGAAGGATATTTTCGTTGTTTTGTATCTGATAAGCAAGCACAATGGGTCAAGTGGTTACCTCTCGTTGAATGGTGGTATAACACTTCCTTCCATACTACAGAAAAAATGACCCCATTTATGTCACTTTATGGATATCATCCACCATCTACCACATATTCTTTAAGGGAAAATGCTAGGGTTCAAGCAGTGGAGGATCACATCAAGCATCAACAAGAAGCTCTCCAACTCTTAAAGGATAACCTAAATTTGGCACAAAATCAAATGAAACAAAAGGCAGATCAACATCGCGGTGAGAGACGTTTTGATGTGGGAGACTGGGTATTTTACGGATAAAACCATTGAAACAAATGTCCCTCAAGCAAGCTAAGAAGGATAATAAATTATCGCCAAAGTACTATGGTCCTTACAAGTTTTTGCAAAAGATTGGTACTATGGCATACAAATTGGAGCTTCCTGCTTCTTCGCGAGTGCATCCAGTTTTCCATGTTTCATGATTAAAAAAGGTTATAGGGGACAAAATTCCAGTTCAAACAATATTGCCAGAACTTGATGAGGAAGGAAAAACCATATTGGAACCTGAAGCAGTCACAGAAACAAGAACTCGACAACTACGAAATCGATCAATTTCAGAGTATCTCATCAAATGGAAGAACTTGCCCACTGAAGATTCTACATGGGAGGATGAGAATTTCATACAAAAGCACCTGGAGCTACTCAAGCGCTGAGGACAACACTTTTTGAAGGAGAGGAGCATGTTAGGTCCCTATATTACTAGTATAGTCCCTTATTGTTGTTAGTGTAACCCCCTTATTGTTATTTTTGTACCCCTGTAACCCCCATATTGTTATTATTGTGCCCTTCAATTATTAATGTTAGGTCGGCTAGGATTACATTGTGGCCCCACTAGGATTACATTATGGCCCCATGGACTCTTATATATAGAAAGGAGGTTTTGTCATTTGTATCATCCAAGAATTGTTCATTTATGTAATGTATTGGAGGTTTCCCCCTCGAAGTGGCTAATTTCTAAGGCGTTTATCTCTCTTTTCTTCTATTTTTGGAGCTGGTTTCATAACAAGTTTCCACATGTAGGCTTGATAATATTATATCCCTAGCCAATGTGGCCAATTGAGGCAATAAATTAATACAAAAAGGAATAAAATTACATGTGAGTTTCTCACAATTGAGCAATAAAAAATGGCCCTCCATGTTCTTTAAATGTAGATAATAGGTTGATTCAATGTTAATTCATAGATCAATAAGTCATTATTATATAGTAGATAGTGATATTAGATAACTAGAAGTGCATACTAATACATAATAAGAAATATTGCTAAACAAACACACATTTAAAGACACATTAGACCAAATTGATCTTCACTAACTCTTAACTAACTAAATATCCTAATAAATTTTAACGTTTTACATATTATTCTTATTTTAAAGAACTCTTATTTTATTCTTACATGGGAAAATTGGTGTATGACAACAAATGTCAGTTCAATTCAATTTTCAAGGTTCATATTTAATACATGGAGAACCTTCCTTTACAATTTCAAAAACAAATATGGGGACCATGTTTACATTTCTTTTGTTGGTGAATTTTCTTATATGCTTTGGCATCACATGGATACCCACAAAAATATTTGTCTTTACTATTTTGATAATGTCCATCTAACCTCTCTATAATTCATTATTCTTAATATTCTTAAGGGTGGGGTAATGGAAAATAATTAGCATCGAATATCTATAGGTATTTAAGCTATCTAGCCATTATGGATCCACTCCAATATGGATGAATCCTTAAAGATGCAAAGTTTACCATGAAATATGAGCGAAATACTTTGGGTGTTTAGCTTTCCCTTGAGAGAGTAAAATGCTACATAGTTAGATTTTAACACTATGAGTGAATGATGTGGGAGGCTTCTCTAAGATAAAATTTTGGTTTCAGTTATCATATTTCATCGAAGCTATACATTTCAATAAAATATTACTAATTTTCAAAGGTTTCAATATGGATTATAAGTTTAGCTTTGTGTTTAAATTCTAATACCATCCCATATATATTTTTATATCTCATTTTTTAAAAGTTACAAATAGTCTAGAGTCACATGTTATTCGAGTTCACGTGAATACAATAAATCTAGGATGAGAATGAAATCCTAGGAATTCATTACATGCCTTATAATGGATGGTCTCAACAATTAGAACTTTATACCATGCAACCACTCAATATATTGATGATATTCATACCAAACATAAGATATGTACCTTTTAAATGAGACATTATTCTTACTCCATAAACATTGTAAATTCTTAGCAAAGCATATAAGAATACAATAATAATGAAGGAATAATTTTTCATGCTACTCGTTTCCCTTGTTTACTAGAAAAAAAGGTAAATATCTTATAATGTCCCTGATATGATATGACAAACATTATTTTGTTTTTATACCCAAGTTCACTTTAATCAACGTCAACTAAATTGACTAAGGATAACCAATATTCATCAAATATAACTTCATCTCGGTCTTCATTGTAACACTTGCAAAGTCATCCACTATTTTTTTGGTTTAAGTATGGTCACTCGCAATCATGTGGCATTGTCTTGAAACCTACCTAGTGAATTTGTCACCTAAAATATGACCAAAACCTTTAATTTTTCTAACTCAATTAAGAGTTATAGAATGATCTAATAAACACAAGAATGGTTGCAATGAACCATGTCTTCTAAAGTATCCCTAGCTTCAGTAATCAATCACATAATTGAAATGTGTTAACACATCAACAACTTGATATCATGGCAGTTCCAAATATAGGAACATTAACTTTTGTTTAGGAAAAAAGTGACCAATTATATTACAACAATGAGCCCAACCAACACCCACATATATGCATTTAACTAATAGTCTAAATATCTTCTAAATTTTTTGGATCTACAAGTCTACCTTCTCACAAGATTGATATTTCTTCAAGTAACAATGAAGCCTTATGCTTGTCCTAAATACCTTTCACTTCTACATTAGAATAATTTTAGTTTCAATATGGAAAACCTACCTCATTTATCCAACTCTAGTACAAATTTCCACCACTCAAAACTAACCACCTACATGCGTTACCCAATTTGCAACTCCACTCAATATTTTCTCTTTGACCCTTGAGATTATTTAGGCACTCCAAGTTGCATGACCACCCAAACTCATATGTTAGTGATTAAATATTCAATCCATGCATGCTCTTAGATTGAGCAATTCACTTGAACTGGGTTATACAAGGAATGAAATGAAAGGTAGGAAAGGAAACGAAATGTGTACACATAAAATTATAGCATAGAGCATAGCAATATAGTGAAAACCCAACTTCTATTAATAAAAAAAATTACAAAATATTATGGAACAAAAACTGGATACATGGTGGTAGTTATCACTGAAGAGAGAGAGGTGGTGGCTACACGCATTCACAAAAATTTATTACAAGAGGCCAAAACAATTCCATTTTAACATAAATAAATAAAACTAGTGGTCCCAAACCTAAACCTAGAAAATGAGGCACACAAAATATTTGTGGGTGTCGAAGTGGTTAATTCGTAAATCAACTTCCTTATGGTGCAAATTTTGCATACAATATCCATTTGGATAATAGGGAATCTCATTGGAAATACTTATATAAGGATTACAAATTTGAGCTAGGGCCAAGGAATTCCATGGAAACCCTTGCCCCCCCAACTCCCATTGTCCAAAAAACATCATTTAGGGCCACAAAATGACCCAAAAGGTTTGGGACCTAAAAATCATAAATAAATGACTAAGAAGATAGAGAGAAATTGAGGTAGTGGAAGAGGTGGGTGCCAATTAATGTACACCTATATTAATCCCCCCCCCCCCCCCCAAGAAGAAATGGTCTCCATTGTGTCAAGTTCCCTCATCAAATTGGAAAAATCCTACTGAATTTGGGTTCTAGTAAGCCACTTGCCTTAGTGAAGAAGTTTCCCTACTTTTAATAGAGTTTTATGTTCTATTGGCAAGTATCCTTCATGTTGGTGTCCATGATTTGATCCATTGTATCTTGTTCAATGTAGTCAAGGTTGATTTCTATGGGGGTTAATCTCTTATTTACCTCTTAGGTCTCCAACGGAGTGGAAAATATGATCGAAGCAACTCCACATTAAATATTGGGTGCAAGCCAAGGAAAGGGGGAATACTCAATTCAAAATCATTTTCACCCATAGCCCTTGTTGTGTAACACCCATTTTAGAATGGTTTGATATTCCTATAGGGTCCTATGAGGTTCTATTTTTATAATTGCAACTACACCTCCAACCTGAAACTTGTGTGGAACCTTATGCTAGTCATGCAATTGATTACACTTGGCCTTAGCTTTTATGAGATATCATGAACTTGTTATTGGAGTGATATATATATATATATATATATATATATATATAAAAACTTTGATTTCTCTATCTGCCTCAGACTGAGCATGGGAGGGCCCTACTAGTGAAGATTCAATGGGAAAATCTACATTAATTGGGGCCAATGGTTGGAACCCTATGCACACCTAAAAAGAACTGTAGCCAATAGAGCTATGGAGGGCTATGTTATATCTATGATAAACGTATGGAAGGATTTCATCCCATGTATCTGGATGCTTGGTGTTATACATGCATGAAATATGCACATTCATCCTGATAAATAATTCTTTTTTTCCATTTGTTTGGGGAAGAATGACGGTCAATTTGGTCAAGTTGGTATCCATCAGAGACCATAGGTTGGAATAGAAGGTACTAAGGAAATTATTGTCCCTATCTAAAATAATTTTTTTAGGTATCCCAAAATGAACCCAGATAAACTCAAAGAAGATTTTAGTAGTGTATTCAACTATGATACTCTTTTTGCATTGTGTCTGAATGGCCATCTTAAAGAACAAATAAAAAACCACAAGCACACAATTTTTACCATGCTTGGTGGAGAGAAAACCCGATATCTAATCCAATAGAGTTTCTTCTAAAGTACCACTACTATCTTCCTGACACCAAAGTGCCCGACCATCTAATTGTAACGTGCCTCCAAAATTAGCATTGCACACTTGCTTGAAGGAACACAAAGGTGGCCCAGATACGATAATATCACATCCTAAAGATGGAAGTTTGGAACTTGTTTTCCCAATATCAACATCTAGTATGTAACAATGAAGTCAGATTCACTATCATATAATTTTCACCACCCAAAGGTCTCATACCTACAAAATTTAATACTTGTGGTTAGCACCACAACTAAGGGTTGACATAGACATTTTATAACATTATTGGTGCTACCCTTATTGTACTTGATGTTCAAGTGTAATTTTAGTAGGTATGTGGGCCATTTTTATGGTGGTAATTATATAAATTTCATTATTTATACTTGAATTGAAGAGGCATGTAATAATATTGGATTATTGTCTCCTTTCCCAAAACATAATGCTTCCATTGTTTGCATGCCTACAAGATGGAGTACATCTCCATGTCATCGATTGGGTATCTCCAGTTTTGTATCAAAGATTGTTTCACTCTGATGGGCCACTATGTGTCTCTTTTGAGTGAGGACTACACCATTAGCATAATCAAAGTCACACATGTCAATCTCAAATGATTTTTGTAGGTCTATTAGGGTGAGGACCGGTGCAGAGTAGTTAAGACTTTTTAGATCCTAAAAAGTTTTCTATTTGAATAGGAAAACATGTATTTAGATCCAACCTTGGTCACTTGAATTAAGGGACAACTAATATGAGAGGACCCTAACACAAACCCTTAGTAGAAGCTAGCAAGGAAAAACAATCGACATATATTTATTATAGTTATTAGGGTTGGTCAATCCTGAATGACTTGGATCTTGTGTTGAAAATTTCTGGAATTAACTCGTGTAAATATTTTGATCTTTCCATTGTCTTTGTTGGGTCCACCTATACCCCATATTCATCCTCAATTTATCCAAAATAATAAATTCTCTATATGCCAAAATAAGCATTTATCCATATTGTCTTACAAATTGTGTTGTTGTAGTGTACTTATGACCTGTTGCATATGTTGCAAATTTTTAGCCTAAGATCTACTAAAGGTGAGGATATCATCCAAATATAAAACCAAAAAACATTTTTTGAATAGCCAGATGATATTGTTGTAGG
Source organism: Pinus albicaulis (assembly GCA_034641835.2). Classification (NCBI taxonomy): domain Eukaryota; kingdom Viridiplantae; phylum Streptophyta; class Pinopsida; order Pinales; family Pinaceae; genus Pinus; species Pinus albicaulis. The sequence goes on along the minus strand of CM076571.1, from coordinate 358,206,256 downwards.
GAGGCCCCCTAGGGTACTTTTTTGGATACTTTTTGTTAAGTTTTGTAGTACACGCTGCATGCAAATGGTCAAAGGGGCTTTGGGGCGAGTCAAAGTCCCTTAATTATTGTAATGGGTTAAAGGGAAAAACCATGAGTCTCAAACCATGGTTTGAGACCATGGTATGTGCTCATCTATGAAAATATAAATATGTAAGAGTCAAGCGATGAATAAATGAATAGATCGATCATGATATGTATGGTTGTTTGATTAATGTTTTGATATAAGTTTGGGTTTTTCTCTAGGTAGAAAGGCTCCTGTTGGCTCTGTGTGAGGAGACCTAAGTCCTGAGCTGTGTGCGAACTCTGATGTTGTGTGCACAGAAGATAGATTGTAATGAACTGAAATATCTCTTAATAAAGAAGGCATTTTTGGCGAACCCAGATTATTATGTGATTTACTGTCTTGATTACCTGTTATTTGTTGTCGATTTGAATCTGATCTCTTATTGCGTATTTACTTTTCTACTTTTGTTAATGGTTAATTTCATCTATGTGAAATAGTGCAAGTATTACTCGATTTTAAATGAATGGATCTAAATGAAGTATAATGTGAGCAAATATATATTGAAGTATTAAGTGACAATCTGCGAAAGGGTTAGATCTATTGACTGTGCATGTGAAAAGCTTTTATATTATTTATAGTTAGTATGATTAGATATTCCACATCAAAATCTCCATGAGGGTGCAGAAACATGGTTCCAGCACCCCCCCATACTTCTTTGGGTGAGACTTTGATCTGCGCAAGAAGATCATTGTCGAAAGGGCCAATAGTTTTAGGGTTTTCTTGGTTGCACGATAATTCTGAACCTGGATCAGGACCCCTCAAGCCAAAAAATGGTTTCGTTGCTGGGGTCAAGATCATTTTGAGGGATATTTAATGTTGTGGCATCTGACCTAGAATGAACTATAATATCGGCTCAATATGAAGATACTTGAATTTGTGATCCAAGAAAACAGAAGCACTAAATTGTTTGCCGAAGATTGGGCACAAAGGTATATCTATACAGAGGTCCACGTAATTTTCTTTTCTTCCTTTGAAACCGAGATGCACGAGTGGTTATCTTGGATTTATGAATTCTAGACCTGTGCAAAGGATTACACAATCACTCAGTGGACCCTGGAGTTGGTACAACAATTAGAGAAAACTAGCAACAAGATCACCTGCGCGGTAGATCATTGGATCAATAGTGTTTTGGGAGGATTTGTGATTGAATTTTATATTGATCAATTTTTATCCTATTCTAAAGTTGAACGAAGGTTTTTCAAGGGTCATGGAGGTAAGTTCCTGCACTCTATGAAGCTGTGGATTAAAATTCTATTATGTGAACAGGGTACTTTGTGCAATCATATTGCGTGAATGCCCCGTAGAGGCCCAACTACGCACAATGGAAGAAATTACAGAGTAGATCTAGAAGAAGCTTTCATTTATATCCCTCTCAAAGGTAAATCTAACAGTGAAGAAGAGTCTAAATTCAGTAGCTATGGTGAATTTGCACAATCAGAAGGAGAGGAATTGCAAGATCAGGCTAGTCTTGCGTCGTTGGCCATAGTTCAGATCCCATCCAATCTTCTCCCAAACTCATCTCACTCTAACAAACCATCCACTCAACCCCCACCTCCACCACCAGACGTTGAGATGCCCGCCTACATGAAGTTACCTACTTTCCGTGGTATCAGGAATGAAGACAAACCAATTCTGGTTTGTTACTAATGCTGTATGGACAACGCAACAGGTTAAAAATGAGGATGTTAAGAAAGCAAAACTGGCCACCGCTTTTGAATACTGTGCACTGGATTGGTACATAAGGTATCTGGCAAAAAACCCTAATGCAACTATTGATAATCTAAAGGCCACATTAAAGGAACAATTCAAAAGGCCAAAATTGTTTGCACAATGTGTAATTGAGTTGAAGGAGATTCACCAAAAATTGAACAAATCTGTATGGGACGTGGATCAACAGCTGAAGTGCACAATCAAATATGGAGGATTTACTATTGATGACACACAATAAAAAGAGTGGTTCATTTCTATTTTTCTACCACATATGTGCCAACCCCTAAGTTAGTAGAACATTTCCACGCAGGCTAAAGTCGTAGTGATTGCAATGAAGAGATAAGCTTCACCGGTACCAACTGCACAGATTGGGACCTTACAAATCCAAAGCCAATTGGAGGTAATGCACTTAGAAATACATATTTTTCGCAAGGATAAGGGAAAGGAGACATGCACAGACATAAGATGTATACATTGAAAATTTTTCTGGCATCACAAGGATCAGTGTCCCATATTCAATGATTATCTATCAACCAGAGGACCAAGCCTGATGAAGAGCGTGGTTGGATCGAGTGGAACTCCTACATTTTGGTGCGCAATTTGTCAAGAAATGGGTATGTATACGACAAACTTCTTCCTGATGATTGGTAAATATATCCCTAAGCTTAAGCAACCATTCTGCAAGTTTTTCTCATCGGTGAGACATGACAAACAACACGTCGCAACTTCGATTTGATGATTTACCGAGATGACCTATCCAGGATGCACGCTATGTTGGAATCATGATTGTCGTTAGACCAAAACCTGCAGGCATCAGTATTCGCTACAATCGCTAGAGTTAGGATCCACGAGAGGCAGTTAGTCCATGTCGTGAAATACACAAGGAGCATTGAACCCAATGTCCAAAAATATCCCCCCCAACCCGAGCCAGATGAGTTTCGAACTCGAGACCTGTCGCTCTGATACCACTTGTTGGGATCACAATTTCTATTAGACCAAAACCCGCAGGTATTAGTCTCTGCTACAATTTCCATGCTTAGGATCCACGAGAGGCAGTTAGTCCATGTTGCGAAACACACGGGGAGCGTTGAATCCAATGTCCAACACGCTGAACCAACCTCACCATCATCTCCGTCTGGGCATGGTGGATTACAAAGTAGAGGACGAGGAAGAGGAGGAGGACCTGGTCGAGGAAGAGGGTAGCTCATCTGTTATAATTGTGGATATGTGGGCCATTATGTGCATGACTATCCAAACCCAACACGATAGTATTGTACGTACTATAGACAATTTTATCATGTTATTTAAGATTACCCTATTTTAATTGCACAAATATAGGAAAATAAAACTCCCACTCAAAATATTCAGATGGTAAGATCTGAGATGCGTGAAGAAGAACCAAGTGTGAATATCATGACTAGGAGTGGTGCAACCATTGGTGAAGACAAGGGGACAAATCCTTATACTAATCTCTAGATCCAAAAATCACTTGAAAATAAGGAAGGATTCAAATTACAACGAGAAAAAGAAACCTGTGTAGAAGTGAAAAAGGTTTTGCAGAAGCGGGTGCCTCAACATCAAAGAAACCTATGGATGTGGTTGGGGTAGATGAAGAGATAAAGCCCTTCCTAAAGGCTTGTTTCAAATGGTTGCACAATAAGAAGGCAGTCGAGAACATCCAAGAATTAATAGACAATTGCGTTGATAAATAACAGCCCTAGATGGAGCAGAAGGTTGTTAATAATATCTATAAGAATAAAATAAAAACTGGATGGGAAATGCACTTGACTTCTCAGATTGGTGCATATGAGATGGATCAGGTCATTCTGGATCTAGGATATGATGTGAATGTTGTACCAAAGAAGACTTGGAAATGAATGGGAGAGCCTAAGTTTGAATGGTCCACTATCCGATTGCGCATGGAAAATCAGAAAAATATTATCCCATTAGGAAGGCTCTTGTAGGTTGTAGTGGATATCGAAGGGGTAAGGGTACTCGCAGAATTTGAAGGTATACAGATTTTTGATGATACTGACCCATATCCTGTGCTGTTGGGTTTGTATTGGGCTATCAATATGGGTGGCACCATAAATCTTAAGCACAAAAGTATGGTATTTGAAAATAATAGAACCAGGGTTGTGGTCCCCCTAGATCTTGCAGAAGGTGAAATATATATAGAGTCGATGTGCACAGATGATGATGTCGATCATATATATAATTTGACTACATGGGATGAAGACTAGATCAACCTGAGAGCTGATGGAATATTACTCAACTGGGAGAAGGATAGCTCCCGCTTTTCAGATTCAGATGAGGAACTGGAGAATTGGCAGAACCGGCTAAATGAAGTATCTGCGTTGCACTGCAACTGGCTGGCAAAAGCCCTTCGTTGCTTATCCTTAGAGATACAATAATTGCCTTATTATGATGGTCTGACTAATGTTAATATGTTTTTAGAAGAACTTGAAAAAATTGTTCTAGAAGCACAAAGGTTCCATGCACTTGAGATAGCGCTGCGCTCAACCCCAGCATGATGGTGGGAGATGCACAAGGGAAAATGGGATAATTTGGGAGAATGCACCCGCATGATGCATCTGCGATTTGACCATATAAATACCAGAATGGGAGAGACCTATTCCGGAGAAGGAGATATGCGCATATATTTGGCTAGATGGAATGAGTCATGGGGCGCAGAGCTGAGGCCAAAATGGGTGCATATATTCATCCACACTTTGGGGAAGGTGCCTACGGACTGGTACGTCGAAACTGAGTTACGACGGAGAAACCAATGAATGGACTGCACTGATAGAAAGGTTTATCCTAACCTTTAGTCGTGACCGTGGATTTGAATGCCTGGATGAGGCACTGCAGGATATTCATGGAGTCATCTTTAACACCACAAAACCGATGGTAGTGCGTGCCTTGCCAACATGGGATGTGCAGTTGAAGGACATCATTAATTGTCAAAATATATCAATTGAAGATAATGAGGAAGACCCAAGGAACATTACGATCCTTGAATCAGAAGGAAAACACACCGTTTTTGGGCCTGTGATTGAGTCACTAGATGTAACTAAGCCTTTGAAGATTCAGCAAGTCAACATTGGCTCAGAAGAACAACCAAAATTAGCGAAGATAGGGGATTACTGGGATGACGACACAATGGGTAAGGTCGCCGATCTATTGACCGAATATCAAGACCTGTTTCCTACGAAATTTTCTGAGTTTAAGGGGATAGTACAAGATCTTGGGGTAATGAATATCACCTTGTAGTCGGATGCGCGACCTGTGAAGTAGCGCCCATATAGGCTGGATCCAAAATATATGAAAAAATTCAAAGAGGAATTAGAGAAAATGGTTGTTGTAGGGATCATAGAACCAGTGGAAGAATCAGATTGGGTGAGACCTATGGTGGTGTAGGACAAGAAAACCAAGGGATAAATAAGGATATGTGTGGATCTGCACAAGTTGAATGCTGCTTGTGTACATGACCCATTCCTGAATCCATTTTCTGATGAAATCCTAGACAATGTAGGAGGACAGGAGGTCTACTTATTCACGGATGGTTTCTCAGGATACCACAAGATCATAATTGCACAGGAGGATAGAAGAAAGACAACCTTCACAATAGAATGGGGATCCTTTCAGTACACAGTCATGCCATTCGGTCTAAAGAATGCGCCAACTATATTCTCACACATGGTAGTAGCTGCATTCAAGGAATACATCCATAAGTTCTTAGAATTATACTTTGATGACTTGACTGTATTTGGGTTACTGAAGAAGCATCTGTCGAGTTTGTGCCTGATGTTGGATGCTTGCAGGAAGTATTAGATCTCGCTCAATCTGAAAAAGTGTATATTTTTTGTTCCATTTGGGATATTGCTAGGTCATATTGTTTGTTAACAAGGATTTATGGTGGATCCCACAAATATCGTTGTTATTGTTAACCTAGAAGTTCCTGCAAATGTGAAACAGTTGTGCTCAATTTTGGTGCATACAGGGTATTACCGAAAGTTCATTCAAGGCTACGCGTTGATCATTGCGCCCATGGAGAATTTGTTAAAGAAGGATGCCTCATGTTTTTGGGACGAGGAATACCAAAAGAGATTTGAATTGCTTAAAGAGAATATGGTCACTGTGCTCATATTGGTCTTTCCAGATTGGACAAAATAATTCCATGTACATGTTGATTCCTCCTGCATCGCATTGGGAGTTGTCTTAGCGCAGTCGGGAGTTGGGGAGATTGACCACCCTATTGCATTTGCAAGTAGGAAATTATTAAGCATGGAGCATAATTACTCGACCATGGAGAGAGAAGGATTGGCTATGGTCTATGCACTACAGAAGTTCCACCACTATCTGTTAGGAGGACACTTTAAGATGTTTACTGATCATTCTGCTCTGAAATACCTAGTCAGTAAACCTGTGTTGGGGGGGAAGATCTACATATGGTTGTTGTTATTTTAGGAATATGATTTTTAAGTAATTGTGAAACCTGGGAGACTGAATGTTGGACCAAACCATATTTTGCATAGAAAGTGGAGAAGAGCCAACTAACTTGAAAGATGGTTTACCAGACATGCAACTATTTGCCATAAAAGTAGTTTTTGATCATTTTGCATATATTATTCATTTTTTGACCACTGGAAGTGCACCACGAGAATATACGCTGAAACAGAAGAAAGATCTGGTCACGCGCACAGCTAAATTTACTTTGATTGCTGGTCAGTTGTACAAAATGGGTGGTGATGAAGTCATAAGAAGGTACGTGTTGGAATTCGAGAGACGAGATATATTAGTTGAGGGTCATAGAGGGGTTGCATGATGTCACTATGCAAGGAAAGAAACTGTGTAGAAGATTTTACAAGTGGGATTATGGTGGCCCATGACACACAGTAACGCACGCGAGTATTTCCGTGGTTGTGATGTATGCCAAAGGACAAGGAGACCGTTGTGCAAAGATGAGATGCCCTTGCACCCAAATATGACTTTTAAAGCTTTTGAAAAATGGTCCATTGAATTTTTCAGACCTAGAGACCCTCCAAGAAAGAATACAGGTGTGCGCTACGTAATCACTTTGACAGATTATGTGACCAGATGGGCTGAGTCTAAGCCTGTGAAGGATTTTAGTGTGGACACAGCCGCACACTTCATTTTTTAGAACATTTTGGCTCGGTTTGGGTGCCCTAAGATTTTGATGAGCGACTAGGGTACAAAATTTGTCAGTGAAACTATTCAAGCTCTCAAAAAATAATTCTAGATTCATCTTCAGAAGAGTACTTTGTATCATCCACAGGCAAATGGTGCAGTGGAAGCTTTTAATAAGATATTGGAGACTGCACTCACTAAGATCTACAATGCTAATCGAAATGATTGGGATGTGCACATACATGTGGTTCTTTGGGCATATAGAACCACATGCAAGAATTTGACAGGAAAGGCACTGTTCAGAATGGTGTATGGGCAAGAAGTTGTTAGGCCAGTAGTTGGAGGGTTTTTGTGGTTCTGCAATAGCTATGAACCTGGGTCAGGACCCCTCAATCCAACATATATCATCCACTAGCCTTATGAACATTCTTGTAGAATCATTCAAGACAAAGGGAATTATCAGCCACTCATAAATGCCTTCCTTATATTTGAAGGTTGTCTTCCATACATCAATTTTTTCAATTAGAAACTGATGGTAACTTGACTCCATATCAATATTACTAAATAAATTGGAACCCTTAAGCTACCAAATTTTCTACATGTATGCATGTATGGACAAACTCAAATAGATCATCAAAGTCATCAGGCTCATGTATGAATTGTCTCACTTTAACTTGAGTTGTGAAGTTTTGGGGTACTTGGTTTGGGTCATACTGTTTGCTGGGAGTAGTGGGAAAATTAAGGCACTTTATCTAGTTAATTTCAAACCCATAGTGCTTGAATTATCCATAGCATATACTCCGCAATGGATGGGGAATGATGGCCAGGAATATTTCTTGACTTCTTTCAGTGCTTTAGTTAAGCCATTTCCTACAGTTTGATAGACAACTTCTCAGGCCAAAAGCTTTTCAGGGCCATAGAGTGGGAGAACATGACGTCTGGCTAGACTACCAAAAACCCTAACATAAGTAAATAAATCTTCTCCAAACCACTTGCCTGTGGCTATGAAATCATACTTGGCTTCATCATATAATTCGAGGGATTTTTCACCAAAAACATCTTGGTGTAAAGGTAACATGACTCCATGACAAATTTTATAGAAATGGAGTTGGAGATTAAACTCCCAAAGGATTTTGTGATAGATGTGAATAGGCGTATGGTCTTCTAGGGTCCATTTCCATCCCATGGATAGGAAATAAGAGGTAAAGCAAATGACTTCCATAATATGTACGCACATATAAAAAGGGGGCACTTTCTTGGTAGAGATTTTCCAGTCTCTTATATAGGCTAGGATTTGGGAAGCTATATTATTCGACATGATAGTGGCTCGATCCATTACATAGGAATCTGCTACAAAATCAATTAGGGGGGCCCATTCAATTGTAAAATTTGTTTTATTGGGATATCCAAATAACCTACACATCATACCAACAGTATATCAATGAGGACCAGGGAAAGAAGATATGGAGTACATACCCTTTTCACCATGCTTGTGCTTGTTTGGATCCCATCTCCACTGTCTTATCTACTTAGACTAAACCTTGTTTTCATCTGCAAACTTCTGAAGGAAATTATTATCATATATCTTTTGTGGGTCTGGTAGATGATACATTTTCTTCAAGTATTCAGCTCTAAAAGACCCAATTATTGTTTGTCTTGAGGTTAGGAAGGTCCTTTATGAAATATCTAGATTGTCAATAACCCACTTAACCATATCAGTATAGGGTAGAATCTTAGGTTGAGCAACAATTCGATGAAGGAAGGAATTGGTGACATCAACGTAAGTAGTTTCAAAAGATTAGGAGTCATCATTCGTGCCTAACCTTTGGATCACTTTCGGTTCTTCATCTTCAAAGAGCTTGTACATGGCTTCCCATGAAGAGCTTCCTAAATCTGTAGTGCATTTTATATCAGAGAATAATGGGGAATCCTACTTATCTATGGAGAAGGTGGAGCCACTTGTGGTGGAACAATAGGATTTTTGTTCTTCTTGGTGTTTTTCGACATTTCGTTCAAGTTTTTCTTGTTGGGACTAGCTTGCAGTAGAGAGAAAGAGAAGAGAATGAAAAAATACTTTGGATGCGATAGAATTACGATAAAAAAAAAATGAAGTGACATGGGATATATGTTTTATGAAAAAATCACGAAACATTAAGTGAAGGCGATCAAATCATTTACATTCTTGAGGACATAAATACTGTTACACTTCAATCATGAATGAAAAACATGCATTCACATGGTTAAATAGATAATTCAGTGCCCCGTTTGATATCTTGCATAGCTTGTTTTCTTAAGTACACAACTTAGAAATTATGATATTCTCCTTTTTTTGATATGTGATTGAGTCTTGTTATAGCTAGAAACTAAAATGAAAAGGTAAGCATGTATCAAAGTCTAATCTCATCAGAAGATCATTAGACCAAACTTGTTTCGATTTTTGTAATGTGATATAAATATCATGATCGAAAATATTGAGGGATAGGCATGTGCGATGAGGAATTGAAATATATCGCATCGAGGAATTGGAGAGGGAATTACAAATGAAACATCGACATCAATTTTGCAATGGAAGAGATGCGATAAGTGACGTGGAAGATTGGTGGGACTTGTGGAATTTATTATGTGTAGAATAATTTTTATTTGTTGAATTTTTTTAAGACTTTAACGTATTTTCCTTTTAGTCGGGAAAGTCGCATCACAATTTTTCGTGGTAGGGTGCTTTGATCTATGGTTGCAACCTTGCGATGTGCGATAAATAATTATTAAGCTTTGTTTAAGTCCTTCGACCAATATAACTAAAGCTTAAGTTTGGATGATTTTTTTTTTTCGTCCTTTTAATTAAAATGACTTGTTTTATTGTTCTAGATTAAAAAATTAAGAGGGTACCCGTTATTTAATAACTATCTAATTATGTTGAAATTTTCAACAAGAAATGGTGAAATTGGAAACTAGAAAGGACAAAACGTACACACACATTGGTGAGGAAATTCAGTGAGGAATTTCAGTTACACACTAGTGACGTTACAAACTAGTGAGGTTACACCCTGGTGAGGTTACACACTAGTAAGGAATGTGGTTGTCTAATTTATTTTTCCCTTAAATAAATTGTAATTTCATATCACAACAACTTGCATCAGTTAAATAAGTCATGATGACTGATTTAGCTCAATAAATTCGAGTTGAGGGTCTAAGATGAGGCATGAAGAGTGATTCTAATATTTTGGGGGTCCAGTTGCAGTTAATGCACTAGTGGGAAGCAGGTGTAATCAATTAACTCAATTAATTGAGTTAAAATCGGTTTAACTACTTCTAACTAAGTGATGAATTAGTGAGAGGTCCAGTGAATTAAATTATATTTAATTCACAAGAAGTGATCAATAAAATAAATTATGATTCACTATTAACAATTTCATGCATGTCAGTTCTAAGGATGACCTAGTTGCGACAGAGGTTAAAGGGAACATAACTATCAATTGTATTTTTAGATAATTTCCCATGTGAAATTACAAATCCATGAGGAAGCCATTATGGATTGCACAATCAAGGAAGGTTGATTTTCCTATGTAATAGGGGTCTAATTCTTTATGAATTGCATGAGAAAGGCAAGCTGAAGGAAGATTGAGAATTAGCTATGTGTTTGCCCAATTTTTCCTAGATTAGAAGGAGACAATTGATAGAGTGCTGGAGAATCTCATGAGAAATTAAGCATTGTATTGTTTCAATATTCCTTGACTTTATACAATATATGATAGCGGGGTTTTGAGCAGTTTCCTTCCCTAAGAATGTATTGCATTGTGTGATTAATTTACTTCTTTCTCTTACTTTCATGTGAGTGAGTGATCCTGTTTTGTATTCCACAAATATTGTAGAAGGATTCAATATCTTATTTTAGTACATCACGAGATCAAATTGTATCCATTGATATAGAATTTCTATAAATTTCTACATGGTATCAGAGCGTCAGGAATCACAATAGAAGAGAACAAATTGAGTTTGTCTTGAACAGGTTCAAATTGAATATTTATTCTTCAGGATCCAACAACAGATCAAGATGTATTCAATGGCTTGAGACTCGAATATGTGCTCAACGGAAATTAGAATTATATTGCATGGAAGGACAGGATGGAGGCAGTGTTAGAGGACAACGGGTTGAAGGAATTCATAGATAATGATATTCCCAAGTTGGCACCAACATATGCCCAACTTCTTAATGCATGGAAAAAGAAGGTAGCAAAGGCAAGAAGGATCTTGTTAGAGGGAGTTCGAGATCATATTGTCTCGAGTCTCCATGGGAAGGCAACTCCATACGATATGTAGAAGGCCTTGATAGATCTATTCATAATAGTAGTGACCATAGGAAGTTGGCATTGAAGGACAAGCTCAGAAATATCAATATGGAAGAGGGCGAGATGGTACCAACATACCTGGAGAAGTTCACTCAATGTCGATATAAGCTTGGAAGTGTCAGTGTGACAATAGCCTAGGATGATTTGGTGATCCTATCACTTCTAGCCCTTCCCAAGAGCTGGCATAGTTACAAGGACTCTGTGAATGGGAGGGAGAATTTACTAGACTAGGACGTTTGTGGTCTGAATTGGTAATAAAAGAGAGAAGGCAGAGCACCAGAGACAGGACCTCCAACACCAACAAATAATAAGATTGTGCATTAGTCAGAAAAGGAAAGAAATCCAAGGGAAATAATTCCCAGGGGAAGAGGGAAAGAGAGGCATGTCCAAGCTTAATTTTTTTCACTGTCACGAGCATGGGCACTATGCCTCGAATTGTCCACAGAAGAAGGCAAGCAAGAAGGAGCCTGAAATTGCAGCGGGTGAAGTGCTAGCTTCACAGTTCAAGTTTGATTTTACTCTAATTGCATGCATGGCCAACACGATAATGGGATGCATGTGGTATCTAGACTCTGGTGCCTCATTCCATATGACGGGGAATAGAGATATCTTCAATGACTTGGAGGAGAAGGACCTCTAGCAAAAAATATAGTTTAGAGATGACAAGAGGTATAACGTGATTGACATAGGTAAATTTACCTTTCATAGGCAGTTTAGCTCCCCTCTCAGACTGACAGATGTTTTGTATGTTACAGGCCTAAGTAAGAATCTTGTCTCCGTAGTATTATTGGAAGATCATGGTTATGATGTGATGTTTATAAAAGGAATGGTTTTCCTTAAACACATATCCACGGGAAAGGTGAAACAGATCGGTGTAAGAGTCAAGAACCTGTATGATCTTGAGTTTGAGGATGCTTGCAAAGATTTGAGGGGAAAATCAGTGGTTAATAACTTGGTAGTTGAGAGGGAGAAATTATCTCTCAAAATGCAGCTTCAGAAGCAGTCTCAGAAGGATGTGGAGCAACCATAATTGGAGAAGCAGAGAGGAGATCGAGTGGAAGAGTCCACTCAAACAGATACCTCTAGGAGGGGGAAATTTCGAGCTAGATGGGTAGAGGGAGTACATACAGTTATCCCTCTATATGAGAGGTGGGGTGATGTGCATATATAATCCCAAGAATAAATTTGGGCAGGGTCCATTGAGATGGTGTGTCTCATGGATCGAACCTGGCTATGAGGACCCCACACTACAATAGTAGTAGGAAGGATTGGTTGGATTGATGTAGTCAGATGTTAGGAATACAGAAATCAGAGTGACAAATGTTGGATAATGGAGTGTAGATCATATTTGGCAGCAGTTCAGAGGGCATGGATGCATATGTCAGCAACAGTGTAGAGATTCCAGTAGATAGGTGCAGTAGCTAGCAGTAGTCAAAAGACTCTGATGACAGATGCATTATACTGATTCAGTTTTTCGGAGGCTATTCGATTTCATGAATTGTAGGTGAAAACAAAACTAGAGAAGTGTTGCATGCAGAAAATTCCAAAGGTACCAGATTGGGATAGATTGAATTCCTTTCTTGTTGAGAGGGAGTGTTGAAATTTTCAACAAGAAACCGTGAAATTAGCAACTAGAAAGGACAAAAAGTACACCCACATTGGTGAGAAAATTAAGTGAGGAATTTTAATTACACACTAGTAAGGTTACACACTAGTGAGGTTACACACTGGTGAGGTTACACACTAGTGAGGCTACACACTGATGAGGTTACACACTAGTAAGGAATGTGGTTGTCTAATTTGTTTTTCCCTTAAAAAAATTGGAGAATAAATTGTAATTTCATCTCATAACAACTAGTATCAGTTAACTAAGTCTTGATGACTGAGTTAGCTCAATAAATTCGATTTCAGGGTCTAAAATGAGGCATGTAGAGTGATTTTAATATTTTGGGGGTCCAATTCTATTTAATGCACTAGTATGGTGTAGGTTTAATCAGTTAACTCAATTAATTGAGTTGAAATCAGTTTAACTAGTTCTAACTCAGTGATGAATTAGTGAGAGGTCAAGTGAATTAAATTAGATTTAATTCACAAGTAGTGATAAATCAGATAACTGATGATTCACTATTAATATCTACATGCATGTTAGTTCTAAGGATTACCTGGTTGAGACAATGGTTAAAAGGAACATAACTATCAGTTGTATTTTTAGAGAATTTCCTATGTGAAATTATAAAGCCACGAGGAAGCCATTATGGATTGCGCAATCAAGGAAGGTTGATTTTCCTATTTAATAGGGGCCCGATTCTCTAGGAATTACATGAGCAAGGAACTCTGAAGGAAGGCTGAGAATTGGCTATGTGTTTGTCAAATTTTTCATAGATCAACGAGAGACAAAATGTAGAGTGCTAGAGAATATCATGAGAGATTAAGCATTGTATTGTTTCATGATACTTTGACTTTATACAATATATGATAGCGAGGTTTTGAGAAGTTTATTTACCCAATAATATCTTGTGTTGTGTGATTGATTTACTTCTTTCTCTTACTTGCATGTGATTGAGTGATCTGTTTTGTATTCTACAAATATTGTATAAGGATTCAATATCTTGTTTTAGTACATCACAAGATCAAATTATATCCATTGATATAGAATTTCTATAAATTTCTACATGGTATCAAAGCTTCTAAAAAATTTCTACATGGTATCAGAGTTAGAGGAATCACAATAGAAGAGAAGAAATTGAGTTTTTCTTGAACATGTTCAAATTTGCAGATGTATTCTTCAGGATCCAGCAACAGATCAAGATATCTTTCAATGGCTTGAGACTTGAATATGCACTCGAGGGAAATTCAAATTATATTTCATGGAAGGATAGGATAGAGGTAGTGCCGAAGTACAATTATTTAAAGGAATTCATAGATACTGATATTCCCAAGCCCACAACAACAAATGCCCAAATTCTTGATGCATGGTAGAAGAAGGTAGCAAAGGCAAGAAGGATCTTGTTAGAGGAAGTTTGAGATCATATTTTCTCAAGTCTCCATGGGAAGGTGACTCCATATGCTATGTGGAAGGCCTTAACATATCTGTTTCAGAATAGTAGTGACCATAACAAGTTGGCACTGAAGGAAAAGCTCAGAAATATTAAGATGGAGGAGGGCGAGACGATACCAACATACTTGGTGAAGTTCACTCAATGTCAAGATGAGGTTGGAAGTGTTGGTGTGAAAGTATCCCAAGATGATTTGGTGAGCCTAGCACTTCTAGGACTTCCCAAGAGATAGCATAGTTACCAAGACTCTTTGACTGGGAGGGAGAAGTTACCAGACTGGGAGCATTTGTGGTCTGACTTGGTAATAGAAGACATAAGGCAGAGCACCAGAGACGGGACTTCCAGCACCAACAAAGAAGAATATCGTGCATTAGTCGGAAAAGGAAAGAAAGAAAAGGGAAATAAGTCCCAAGGTGACGAGGGCAAGAGAGACAATTCCAAGATCAAGTGTTTTCATTGTCACGAGCATGAGAACTATACCTCGAATTTTCCACAGAAGAAGGCAAGCAAGAAGGAGCCTGCGGCTGCAGCAGGTGAAGTGCTAACTTCATAGTTTGAGCTTGATTTTACTCTCATTGCATGCATGTCCAACACTATAATGGGATGCATGTGGTATCTAGACAATGGTGCCTCATTCCATATGACGGGGAATAGAGATCTCTTCAGTCACTTAGAGGACAAGGACCTCCAAAAAAACATATAGTTTGGAGATGACCAGAGGTATAACATGACTGGCATACGTATAGTTACCTTTCAAAGGGAGTTTCTCTCCCCTCTCAGATTGGCAGATGTTTTTTATGTTCCAGGCATAAAGAAGAATCTTTTCTCCCTAGTGGTATTGGAAGACCATGGTTATGATGTGATGTTTAGAAAATGAAAGATTTTCCTTAATGTTACACCATTTTTTGGTCATCTAACCTACTATCATTAGATGGACCCAAGTACACCACGTAAGACCAATTTTACCCTAAGTAAAATTGCTTTCACTATGTAAAATAACTTAATAAAACACATTTATTAGGTTGTTTATGGTCTAAACAGGAAACCCCAAAAGAAAATATTAAACAAACCTATATTTGTTTGATTTTCCTGGTCATGTTTAACCCAAAACAAAGAAATTAATTAGATAAATCTTTATTTATCTTATTATTTTCTAGGAATAGTTATTTAAATCTTATTTAAATAATATTCCTTGTTAAATATGACTAAATCACCCTTAAATAATTAAATAAATCATTATTTATTTGATTATCCTTCAACCACTTCCTTAAAATGATAAATAAATCATTTTTTTATTTATTATTCACAAATAAAGGGATTTGACCCAAGTCAAATACCTTTTCCCTCCAACAAATATAATAAAATATTCCATAAAAGGTGGATCTAGATTTGGTTAATGTTATTTTAATCATGCACCAAGATCTAGAATGACCCAATATTTTGTTATAAATAGGAGGGTTTTCCTATCATTCTTCACCTTTTGTTGCCTATTAGATCACTCTGGATCTAGACTCTTGGTCTGACTTTGAGCCATTATCATTGTCATATTTTCCATTATTTGCTGTGTGAGCTCCCTTTGAGTTCTATCTTTGTCTGGGTTTTCTACACCAACGGGAGAGAGAAATGCTAGATCTGAAGTGCTGAGGACTTCCAAGAACCCATCCCATTGAGGAGAATTGGAAACATCTTCTTGTTTTCCTCCCAGGTGCCCTTAATACAAAAAATTCTTTCAAAAATTGTTCTTGTCTTGTCTGTTGGATATATGGAGCAAACCCTTCTTTTTACTGCTTAATGTCTTTCTATGCATAGATCTGGTTTTTTGCAGCTCTTGTCTTGATCAACTAACTACAGATCTGAAGATATTGGCAGCCACTTTTGTTGTTAGGGCTATTAGTTATGCGTAGCTAAAGTGGTCCTTTTTCGTACACTTCGACAAAGGATTCATACTAACAAATGGCGACTCCACATGGGTTTTAAATTACGACCGCTATCATTTTTCATATTCCTGCATATCCAGCTACTTCAGACCCTAGGGTTTCTTTTCAACTTTTTGTTTTTTCTATTTTTATGTTTTTTTTCACCTATAAAACCATAAAACATTAAAATTTATAACTTCCGCGTGTTTCTAGCCCTATTGCGCAGGTGACAGACATCAGCCGCACCTGAGACGGCAACTTTTTCGGAAATCTTCCGCCGGGACACCCGGAGCTTCAAGTCGCACTTTTCAGCCCAGAAACTGCGACCTGGACTCTAGGTCGCACTTTTCAGCCATTATGCGCGGCACATGCAGAAAACGGAGTCGGGGCTTGCGACTGCCAATTTTTGCCCTTATTTTCTGCAATTTTTTAAGGTTTTAAGAGAGAAAGCACGTCGAAGGTTTTCCGGCCTGTCTCGGCCCATTTCGACTGTTTCTGATGTTTTGATCATCTAAGTGGGAACAGCCCCACAGAACGTTACCCTCACTTTTTGGTGGGGGATTTTTATACGTGCTGAGGTGTACGTTTCGAGTTTCGGCTCCCCTTTTCCAGATACGATACCTCCTTTTCGGATCTCTTTTAATCGCATCGGCGCTCTTCTCCCTTTGCTTTCAAATCACCTCACGAAAGATTTGTGTGGATCTACCTTTAAGGGCCTCCTCACTTGCCCCATTTGCTTTTTGCTGATTTCCTCCTTTTTTCCAGCCACCTTGCCTCTACCTCTTGGCTGTGTTCAGCCCCTCTTTCCAGTAGATTTCTCCTTTAGATCCCTGTCCCTTTCGACCCTAGATATATTGGCCTCTTTTTAGTGTGTTTTGACTAGTTTTTTTCCCTCTGTTAGACTAGTTTTGAGAGCCCCGCCTTTTTGGGTTAGATCGATGCATTGATTAGCTGTCAATTTTCTGTTATTTCAGCATTATATACTGTTTTATGCAGCATTATTTTCAGTTACGCAACACACTTTTTCTCTTGCTCTCAAAAGAAAAAGGGTTTAAAAATTAAAATTAACACACGCCACACACTCACCCTAAGCGAAGAAGAGCCTGGTTTACACTTACAGGCAAAGACTTTAAAATAAATTGAAACTGAACCTATCTGCCCTTGTTTCGACATTGTACTCTCTTGATTCTGCACCTCCCTGCCTTTGTTGATCATTCTTCTTCCCCCTGTGTCGTGTTTGTGTTGTCACCATTGCGCCCCCAAGGTGCGCATCCCGGAGACTTCTTGGCCTTCACCCTCAGTTTCCGGTCGGTCGACCTACTCCCTCCCGTCATCGATGAGTTAGTCCTCCTCCGAGTCTACACTCCGACTCCTCTTCTGATTCATTGGGTTCTCCTTTTGCTTCTGGTTCTCCCCCTGTCACCTTCACCATGTCTGGTCCAGGGCCTAACGCTAGCGGTAATCCTGGCCCTAATTCTGGGACTACTACTAGCGGAACCGCCACAGGAACTACCTCGGCTGCACCTTTGCTCCCTTACATGGCAAGCCTCAGCCTCCCCGATCTCAATCAATTGATCAATGACCCTATCCGCCACGATGTTGGTTGGCCTGCTATGCCAACCAAGCTCCCCTCCGACATCCCTAAGTTTGAAGGCCTTGCTGGAGAAGATCCAATAACCAGCAATAGATCTTTCCACATGTGGTGTTCCTCCAATTCCATTACCGATGATTCCATCCGTCTTCGGTTGTTCCAACGCACGCTTACCGGCGAAGCTTCTAAATGGTATGTTGACCAAGCCACCTCTTCCCATACCACCTTTGCAACCATTGCCCAAGAATTTTTATCTTATTTCCATCTCCCTCTCCGATACGATACTGGTACAGAGCTTTTGACTTCTTTTAAGCAAACCTCTTCAACCCGCCTTTCCACTCATGTCTAGGAATGGCGGAGAAGAAGGAGCTTATGTCGAGCCCCCACCTTCGAAGATCGGGTTTATATGGACTGGTTCCTTCACACTCTCTTACCTCCCATTGGCAAAGATGTCGCCTCCCATTTCCCTCAAACCGAAGAAGCCGCCCTCCAAATAGCCTTGAAATATGACCTGATCTACGCTTAGTCTGGTTATGTTTATACCGTCCTTCCTGACCTCCCCAGGCCCGGTGGCGCTAACGCCCCGGGGACATCTCATTCCACCGACGGTATCGTTGGAGCCCTTTCTTATCCGTATGCTCAACCCCCTATGGGCTATGGTCTCCCTCCGGGAGGGGCCAACACCTCTAGCACTTTTCCCCCTCCAGGTAGCATGTACCCAGGATATGGCATGCCTCATCCTTTTGCCAAAACTCCTGCTTACCTCAATGTTTCCCAACCTAACCATTATCCTTATCCGTAGCCTGGTGCGCCAGCTCCTCCAGCATATGCGTTTCCACCTCCCTTGCCTCCTCCACCCCCGCAACAACACCTACAGCCCCCTCCAGGGCAAGTATTTGCATAGCAGGGCGCGACTAATCCCCCTTCTTCTCAAAGAAGGTGGAGAGGCAATCCAAATCAATCTACCCCTGGTACTCGTGGACCCAATCCCCAAGGTACTGACCCTAACTAACCAGCAACAGGGCACTCAGCCCAAGCCGGACAGGCCTATTCGCACAAATAAACCTTGTTCGTGTTGTGGTGTTTATGGTCATTACACTCACGATTGTCCCCTCCTACCACAGATGCGGCAGATGTGGGAGTCTCAAGACACATTGCGAGGACAACATGCCTCCCCTCATGCTCCCCCTAATGTGGCCACTACTCAACCGGTTGTGTTTACTGATCCTTTCCCCCATCAAGGATTCGTGGCTACCCAACCACCTGACGGACAGGTCGCCACTCAACCTTCCCCTTCTGGTTCATCCGATTACCAGATCCTCATGATGAACTCTGATCCATCCCCAACCGTCGACCTTAACCTTCAAAATTGGTCTCGCCAGTACCCCAAGCCTCCCGCTCAGTCTGCCTCCGAGTCCCCTTCTTCAGGTTCTACCGAGCCTCTTTCGACATCCAATGGTCCCTTACATATCCCTCAACCCAAAGTTGAGGTTCATACCAAGATTCCTAAAGGACCATTACGCCAAAATGCTGCTCCTAGTCGAGCTGCTCATTCGTATAGCATAGTAGATGATTTGGCACAGTCTCCTACTGCCATTTCCACATTGGAACTCCTCCAATCATGCCCTTCCCAAAAGAAGGCTCTGCTATCTGCCGTGGGCGCTGTAGATCCTGTCGATGACCAAATGATTGTTTTCAACGCCCATCAATCAGAACATCCTCCTCTTCCTGCTTCCGTCGCCTTCCAAATCCCAGTCAAAATCTGGAATGCCAACGTTTCTCGGTGTATAATTGATGAGGGGGCATCCACCTGTGTGATGTCCGCTTCAGTTTGGAAGCAACTCAGATCTCCTGAGTTGGCCCCTTCCACGATCACCCTTCAAGTGTGGGACGCCCACGCCTCCCTACCCATTGGCCTTTTCCGTAATTGTCCTATCACTCTTGCGGGCAAGACTGTTTGCGTTGATGTCGAAGTCATCGACGCCCCTCTAGATTACAACATTCTATTGGGGTGAAGCTACACCTATGCCATGTCTGTTGTCCCATCTGCAGTTTTTCGCAAGATGTCTTTTCCTCACAATGGAAAGATAGTCACCATCGACCAGTTGACTTATCATGAGCCAAAGTCTCAGACCTCCCCTGAGACGACCATATCTTCTGTAGCCAATAAGCAAACCGTCGATTCCTTGACCAGTGTCTCTCTCGCCGTCTACAAAGACTCCTCTTTGCTTGGAACTTTCCCTGGTCTCCCTCCTCCTCCTATCTCTGATCCCAGCTTATCGAATGTTTGCATGATGCAATCGACTCGGGCCGCCCTTAAGCGACCCGCTTCGGCTAGTCAGCAACCTCAGACTCAACCTCGCCCACTGCAACCCGCTCCTAGCCATTCATCTTAGCTAGCCGGACCTCCTCCTTCTGGCCCTTCTCCTACAGCTGGTATCCCTGAACCCCTCTATCCTCCTAGGTCAGTTCCCCCAGGCCTCAACCATCTTGGAGCCGTCCCTCCTGGTCATTATCCCACTGGTCAGATACCTTTCCTGGCTCCCCCTCCCGGAGTCTATATGGTCCCCGTCATGGCCACCCTCTCTCTCCCTAACCTGACCCTGGGCATACCTGTCTGGTACCTTGACCCTCCAGCCGCTACCCCACCTGGTCACCCCAAACCCTATCTTGCCTTGACACCGGTTCAACCGGTCCCCCTCGCTTCCTCCGTTGCCACCATGCCCTCCGCACCTCCCCAGGACCCTGCCCCTGTGGTGACAGCTCCAGGAAAGAAAGGCAAAGCTCGCAAGGGGGCAGCCAAAGACAAGGCCACCCCGACTAACCCGACTCCTCCTCTGCCTGCAAAGCCTTGCGCCTTGTGTGATGTCATCAGTCACGCCACCCATACTTGTCCTGAATTTCCCCGTATTCAACCCATGGTTAAAGTCGCATTACCTGAGTCTACGGTCCCTGACCCCTCTATTCTATCCTCATCTGTAACCAAGAACCCAAAGATTATTCGCACCAAAAAACCCTGTGCTTTATGCGGTGTCCATGGCCATTACTCCCACCATTGTCCTCACCTGACGCATTACCGCGCCTCTTTAGAGGTAGTTCGAGAGTATGAGGTTGAACAAAATCAATCCGCCTCTCCCATACTTGCGCAGTATGCTTCAGGTCAGCTTGAGGATCCCCTCGCTCCCATTGACATCCCCCCCCCTGATGTCCAGATGACAGAGTCTACTACCACCATTCTTTACCTATCATCCTCTGTGAGACCCTTGGAGAACATTCCCTTTGATTCCTCCCCTGTTGTTTCGCTTGACCCCCCTTCAGCGACCACCCTGGGCTCAACATCATTTGACCATTTGTTTCGCTGTTCTTCTATCATTCCCCGTGACGATCCATATGTGAGCCTTTCTTCCTCTACGGATGATTTAGGTAACTTTTCCGCATCATGTGGTTTCCCTTCCACTCGTCATCCCCTCTTTTCCCGTCTGGATGCCTCCTTGGGAACCTTTTCCACCCTTGACCTCATCCTTCCCACCCATACACGGGATAACACCATTCGTATCTCTGTTGACCTCCGTAGCCCGAGTCCCAGCCACCCCTCCTATAGCCCTCATATACCACCATCTCATTTGTATATGCGTCATAGCCATCTTGCCCATCACACTCCCTTTCGCAGTTGCCGTCATTGTAGCTCCTCCCCCCATTTTTTGTCTTGTAACACTATTCCGCAAGACCTCCCGTCCCCACCCTATATCGGTTACGCTGATGGTGCAAGTCATTACTCCCGGAATCTAGCCTCGGCAGGATGGGCCATTTTTAACCCCTTGCATGCCCTTGTTCTATCAAACGGGGTCTGCATTGGCACTGCCACCAACAATCAGGCCGAATATGATGCAGTGCGTGGTCTCTTAGCCGATGCCCTCTTTCATCGCATCCTCCATCTGCATGTTCGTTTATATTCCCTACTTCTTGTCATGCAACTAAATGGTGTCTATCGTGTGCATAATCCTGTGCTGTTTAGACGATATTTACGAGTGAAACTCTTGATACGTGAATTTGAAACCATAACTTTCAACCATGTACCTCGAGAACAAAATCACTATGTAGATAGCATTACAAACCATGTTCTAGATTGGCATTTATCACACGCATTTTATACAAGACAATAACATTCATAATCATTAAAAAAGATGCATATCCATAATATGTGTCACAAAACATGTGTTTAAGAGTCCATCTACTCTGATACATATGACATGCCCATAGCATGTTACAAAAAACGCAAAACTGGGGGGCACCAGCTGTCCCTACATACACACTAGGGGGCACCACCTGTCCCACACCTAATCACTATTTGGCGGATCGCGAGCCAATGGCTCTGCTCCTGCAGCTTGTATATCACGTATCCCCTGACCGGCCATCGCCATGCGCCGCATGACACCCCGCCATTCCGAGGGTCGACCAATACATGGCTCTATGTACTGGTCGTCTAAGTCTTGCCACCCGCGCTCTGAAACACCGGTCAGCAACCTCTCGCATCTACGGCGGATGTCCTCCAGGAGGGCGGCCGCATCCTCATTATGCGCCGCTCTCGATCCACTCGGGCCTGCAGCTCCTGATGCTGCCGGTCGTCCCATATATCCGGCCGGTTTTACCGGAGCTATATCTGCATACCAAAAGTACATGAATCAGTACCCTATCTACTATTCACTAACTTTAACATGCCCAAAAAAGAATAGTTACTTATCACTTACCATCGGGTCCCCATACTTGACCAGGCGGAAGTGGTAGGTCCGGATCCCCATAATAACTCATCCCACTATAGGGATAGTCGTCTATGTATAACGGCATCTGATCCCAATGGGCAAAGAACTCAGGTCGAAACACTCGTCCGACCGCCCCTCCTCCTCCTCTGCACAGTAGCCGCCCCCACCGGCGCATCCTGGGCTCTCTCGGGCCCCCATCTGGGAGCTGTATACGAGGTCGTAAGGTCGGGATCTTCTCAAAGAAGAAGGCGCACAATAAAGTCCCATACGAGCAATCGTGGTTCACTTGCCACTTGCAGAGAGAAAACTGTCATTTTAATGACACCAACATCATTTGGGCCCACCCATAGTAGGTCCCACTCAACACACTCTCCACAATCATAATCTTCCCCCCTGTGATGTGATGGAGCGCCTGGATGCCCAAGATCTGCAGCACCGCTGCGGCCACCGCACGGGTCTCTAACCTCTCTAGGTCCCTGATCGGTATCTGAGTCCCTTTGATTTGGAGACCCGGTCGGCAATGTCGCTCCACAAACTCCATGATATGATGCCCCCGCGGTAACACTGGCTGCGTGTTTCCCACCATTCCAAGTGGCGGGAGACCCGTCAGAAAATACAGATCCTAGATTGTCAATTCGATCCTGTGCCCCTGCACTATAAAGACCTCATGATCTGGATCGCAATATCTGACAATCTGGGCCAACAAGGGCTCCCCAGCCCTCATCAGAGGGTTCTCAAAAAACTTCAAAACCCCAAACCTGGCCAGTACACGACGGACACCCTGATCCGCCTGGATCTCTGACCGCAATGTACCCGGGTCTCTCTCTCTCCAATTGACCTGTATATCTGCCATATCTGCAAAAAAACATCATCTTTGTCAGCATACAGATAAGAAACACTGCAACCATCCACAAAAACCAAAGTCTCAGCCCTCACACAGCACTAAAATCCCCTCCATCTTTAGGTCGCACTTTTCTACCAAATCCTGGGACAGCTCGCACTTTTTTGCTCAAAACCTGCTTCCCAGGTCACAGATTTTGGCCCAAAAAGTGCGACCCGGCCGTAGAGATCAAAGAGGGTATGTTCTTGAGATTTTGGGCCCTAAACTGGACTTTCAATCCATCAAAATGAAAGAGTAAGGTTAGGCCTCTTACCTGCAACTGACAAATCTCGATTCCAACGGTCGGTTTGTCCGCTACGCTCGCCGCAAGATTTAGGGCCTTCTCTCCTCTCTACATTCACCACAGCAACACTAGCAAATGAGTGAATTTGGAGGGAAAACTGCCTTATTAAAAGAGAACCCTTGTTTCTTCTTTCGCCTACTGCGACCATACCGTAGCCCCGTTTGACAAACCGTCTGCACCGTCGGAAAGCTCTCACCGAGCCCTCAAATGGGTATCTGTTAGTTTTTTGTCATTTGATACTTCACTAGGACACATTTTGTCCAAGAAGGGTCATTTCACCTCTCCTTAAAATCGCATTTCTTAACTTACGACACTTGTACTTGGGGCACTATTTTGCCTCCTTACTTGTCTTTGTTTGTGTTGATTTTCGTCATGAGTTACCATCTTTTACTCATGTTTTCATGGTCCCCCATTGGGCCTTTACTGTGTGGCAGCACCATCGAGTCGCCCTTGTTTAGAGCATCCAAGTTGAGTCATCATTGCATTCATGGAGTCTATCCCGAGTCCCTTTGTACCCCGCTATAGCCCTCCATCCTTCATTGCTTGGTCTCTCTCTTGTGTCGCACATTATGGCTTTCAGTCCCACTGTCCCCTATCCCTTATGATATTGTGTCAGTCGCTGCCATGTCATTCATGCCCTTTATGCTCTAACAAGGGAAGTCGTCCATTCGCTACTCAGTCCTTTCCATTTCACCATCATCATTAGTGTCAGTCTGTCTGTCGCTCTACTATTTTCTCTCGTGCCTTAGGTGAGGATCTCTCATTGCCTCACTTATGGCGGGCCTCCTTCTGTCGACATCAGCTCATTCATTCCAGAAGCCGGGTCTAGAGGGCGGTGTACCTTGGTTCCAGCTTCCACTCTTGTTCGGTGCCTCGGATCAGGCAAAGGGATCTCTCATTTCCCTTTGACTTGATTGTTTCTCCACTCCATCTCCTTTCAGCATGATCGAGATCCGTATACTTGATGGTTCAGTGATGCAGCAGCAGCTCTTGGTGATTCCTGGGTGTGTGTGAGATGTCTCAGCCCTCATGAGGGGGTGGCCCTGCAGGTAGCCCCCCACATGCCCGGATGACCTCTTCATTGCAGCCTTCGATGCAGCTCCATATATTTGATGATGTCGGCCTTAGCCACTTGCAGCGCCTCTTTGATTTGCATGTATCAGTTAGATTTTGTGAGCCCTTCCCCGCTTATATGGGGCATTTGGGTTGTATTTGTATCTCATGTACTCAGATATTATTGTATAAGTCCTGGCTGTTATCCCAGGCACAACATGTATATGGGATCCCTCATTGTATTTTTATCTGGCTCATGTTTATGCCGACTGTACTTTATGGTTCGGTCCCTTGTTTACTGGACACACTATTCTTTTGTACTTTGTCTTGGCGGGCATAGGTATGCCTCCCCCGCCGCCTTTAGCACAGGTACCCTCTCATAAAAAGAGACTTGTTGCACCTGTAAGTCTCGTCTCCTCAGGGTCTAGTTCTTCAGCACATTAGTCTACCTTACATCTCTCTCTCCGACTTCCCTTTTGATGTCTGGTGATTGAGTTCTTACAACGTACTTCGGTCATACGATTTGCTCCTAACACTCGCACGCTGGGGGGCAATCTGTTACACCATTTTGTGGTCATCTAACCTATTATCATTAGATGGACCCAAGTACACCATGTAAGACCAATTTTACCCTAAGTAAAATTGCTTTCACTATGTAAAATAACTTAATAAAACATATTTATTAAGTTGTTTATGGTCTAAACAGGAAACCCCAAAAGGAAATATTAAACAAACCTATATTTGTTTGATTTTACTAGTCATGTTTAACCCAAAACAAATAAATTAATTAGATAAATCTTTATTTATCTCATTATTTTCTAGGAATAATTATTTAAATCTTATTTAAATAATATTCCTTGTTAAATATGACTAAATCACCCATAAATAATTAAATAAATCATTATTTATTTGATTATCTTCCAACCACTTCCTTAAAATGATAAATAAATTATTTATTTATTTATTATTCACAAATAAAGGGATTTGACCCATGTCAAATACTTTTTCCCTCCAACAAATATAATAAAATATTCCATAAAAGGTGGATCTAGATTTGGTTAATGTTATTTTAATCATGCACCAAGATCTAGAATGACCCAATATTTTGTTATAAATAGGAGGTTTTTTCCTATCATTCTTCACCTTTTGTTGCCTATTAGATCACTCTGGATCTAAACTCTTGGTCTGACTTTGAGCCATTATCATTGTCATATTTTCCATTATTTGCTGTGTGAGCTCTCTTTGAGTTCTATCTTTGTCTGGGGTTTCTACGCCAACAGGAGAGAGAAATGCTAGATCTGAAGTGTTGAGGACTTCCAAGAACCCATCCCATTGAGGAGAATTGGAAACACCTTCTTGTTTTCCTCCCAAGTGCCCTTAATACAGAAAATTCTTTCAAAAATTGTTCTTGTCTTGTCTATTGGATGTATGGAGCAAAACCTTATTTTTACTGCTTAATGTCTCTATATGCATAGATCTGGTTTTTGCAGCACTTGTCTTGATCAAATAACTGCAGATCTGAAGATATTGGCAGCCATATTTGATGTTAGGGCTATAAGTTATGCATACTAAAGTGGTATTTTTTCGTACACTTCGACAAAAGATTCATACTAACACTTAAACACATAGCCATGTGACAGGTGCAACAAATCAGTGTAAGAGTCAAGAACATGTATGCTCTCGAGGTCGAGGATGCATGAAAATATTTGAGGAGAAAAGCATTGGTTAATGACTTGGTTGTTGAGAGGGGGAGATTATCTCTCAACATAAAGCCTCAGAAGTAGTCATAGAAGGATGTGGAGCAACCACAATTGGAGAATCAGAGAGAAGATCAATTGGAAGATTCCACTCAAGCAGAGACCTCCAGGAGGGGGAAATTCTAAGCCAGATGGGTAGATGGATTACACGCATCTATACCTCCAGGTCAGAGGTGAGGTGATGTGCAGATATAATCCCAAGAATAAATTTGGGCAGGTTCCATTGAGATGGTGTGTCTCATGGATCGAACTTGACTACGAGAAGCCCATAGTACAACAGTAACAGGAAGGATCGATTGGATTTATGTAGTCATATGTCAGGAAGATAGAAATAATAGTGACAGATATAGGATACTAGAGTGCATATCATAGTTGGGAGCAATGCAGAGGGCATGGATGCAGATGTTAGTAGCAACGCAAAGAATCCAGTAGACAGGTGCAGTAGCTAGCAGTAGTCAGAAGACTCTGATGACAGATGTATTATAATTATTCAGTTGTTCGGAGGCTATTAAGTTTTAGAGATTGCAGGTGCAAACAACACCAGAGAAATTTTTCATGCATAAAATTCCAAAGCTACTAGATCGGGATAGATTGAATTCCTTTGCTGTTGAGAGGGAGTGTTGAAATTTGCAACAAGAAACAGTGAAGTTGGAAACCAGAAAGGACAAAAAGTACACACACATTGGTGAGGAAATTCAGTGAGGAATTTCAATTACACACTAGTGAGGTTACACAGTGGTGAGGTTACACACTAGTGAGGTTACACACTTGTGAGGTTACACACTGGTGAGGTTACACATTGGTAATTAATATGGGTGTCTAATTTATTTTTCCCTGAAATAAATTTGACAATAAACTATAATTTCATCTCATAACAAATTGTATCAATTAACTAAGTCGTGATGACTGAGTTAGCTCAAGAAATTCGAGTTGAGGGTCTAATATGAGGCATGTAGAGTGATTCAAAGATTTTTTGGTTCCATATGTAGTTAATGCACTAGTGGGGTGCAGGTGTAATCAGTTAACTCAATTAATTGAGTTAAAATCAATTTAACTAGTTCTAGCTGAGCGATGAATTAGTGAGAGGTACAGTGAATTAAATTAGATTTAATTCACAAGTAGTGATTAATCAGATAACTGATGATTCACTATTAATATTTTCATGCATGCCAGTTTTTAGGATGACCCAATTGAGACAAAGGTTAAAGGGAACATAACTATCAGTTGTATTTTTAGAGAATTTCCCATTTGATATTATAAAGCTATGAGGAATCCATGATGGAGTGCGCAATCAAGGATGGCTGATTTTCCTATTTAATAGGGGCCTAATTATTTAGGAATTGCATGAGCAAGGAAGGTTGAAGGAAAGTTTAGAATTGGCTATGTGTTTGTCCAATTTTTCCTAGATTAGCGGGCGACAATTGGTAGAGTGTTGGAGAATCTCATGAGAGATTAAGCATTGTTTTGTTTCATGATTCCTTGAATTTATACAAGATATGATAGAGGGGTTTTAAGCAGTTGCTTTCCCCAAGAATATCTTGTATTTTGCAATTGATTTACTTATTTCTCTTACTTGCATGTATTTGAGCGATCGTATTTTGTATTCCAAAAATATTGTAGAAGGATTCAGTATCTCGTTTTAGTACATCACAAGATCAGATTGTATCCATTGATATATAATTTCTCTAAATTTCTACATGGTATCAGATCTTCTACATAATTACTACAAATTTTAATGGGGGGTTGTTGAGTAGCACAACAATTGGCATTTTAATGGAAGAACCAATTTTCTCTGATATAATATATAATGGAATTTTAAAAACTTTAAGAAGTAAAAATGATTTAGGAAAGGAAAACTATATTTGAAATGATGGATAAATAATATTACTCTGAATAAAACTCATTTTATTGTTATTCTTTTAGAGCCTCTTATAGATGAAAATATTGACAATTTGTATCAGTCATTAATAATTTATTAATATAAATTAGGGGGCTTTTGAAACTTAGCTTATTGATGATGTAATATTCCTAAATTAGCATGCAGCTAATAGGAATATTAATTTTGTTTTTAATATCTAGTTAGATGAATAAATGGGCAAGGAGGCTCATAAGTTGTTTAAATAAGCATAAAATCCCTCATGATGTGAAAAGGGATCATGTTAATAACTAGATAAAACATCCTCATGTGTGAACAGGGGGTAAAATGTGTGGACAAAGTCAATTTTGACCAAGTCAACAACATTATTATATGAGGATTGGATCATAAATAAATACAACTCAGTGTGAATGAAGATCAATCTAGCTAGTCAAATGAAGACACCTTGAGTGTGAAAAGAGACAATGCATGAAGATCAATTCAAGGTTGACTAAATAAAACAGCGTTGTAAATAGATGAGTGGGACTAATGAAGAAAGCGTAATTTTGGTGGAGGAGCCTTTGCATGGAAGCAACCTCATAATTGGGTGGGACCCTTGATGAGGAAGCTCATCAACTATATAATGGAGGGAATGGCAGCCATATGGGGCATGATTGAAGATTATATTTTGTATGTGGTATGTTTAGACTTTCTGCATCCTTTGGCTTTTTAGCTAAGTTTTTTGCACTGTTTAGTGCAAGGGTTTTCTCATGCAAGAATTCCCCACTCTTCCTTGGAGATCTTGTTTAAGAAATTTTAGGAGAGCATCTTGTGTTATATTTTCCACAATATAGTGTTAGGCCAAGCAGTCACCTTAAGCAACAGCGCACTCGCTTGGAGAAACTACGTTATTTCTTAAGGTATTCCCGTGGAGGGGTTAAAACCCCACTTTTATGAGCTAGTTTCCCAGGAGGAGGATCAGCCTTTTTCCCGGAAAGCTAGTTGGAGAGTCTACAGCCAATTTTATGCACAACTTCAGCTATACAGTGTGATTTAGCCATATATCTACAACAAATATTTCATGTATATCATGTTTGTCAAGAAACCCTTGCCGGGTCATCTTGGATCTATGTAAAAGATACTAGATATCTGTTTTTATGCCTCATTGACTAATATAATAGCAGATCTGCTTTGTCTCTATATTTCTGAGCATAAAACCTCTATAAAATACGTTTTCACTTTATGCAGTAATTTGTGTTGCGGTAAATCTTGGGGTTTCAGTGTTTTTGGGCTATTTTGAGCATGGGAGGTCTGTTTAACTAGGAAAAAGTCATTTGTTTCCGATTTCCTCTCATATCTAGTTGCTATAATTTCATATATAATGGATCCATGGGCTGCATTTTTCTGTTACTGCTTTTATTTTTGAAAAATACATTTTTTGTGCATGTATTGCTGAGTTTTCCCATGTGGGAATATTACAGTGGTATTAGAGCTCTAATCTTGGCTCAGCCTGTGTTCTTCAACCATTATGGAGTACTCTCCTCATGGGAAGGAGAAGATCTTCAAAATAGATCAAATCAGACCCTTATTGTCTGGAGGAAAGAGGTTCTCAAAACTTCTTCTACAAACTTTGTAGGGTATAAGCAAAGACATCAAAGAAATGAGGAGGGAAAAGCCTGGAGATCCCTCAACAAGATCTATACATGAGGAAAGATCCAGTACCTCATCTTATGGGTGAGCATTCAGCCACATCATCAAATTTACAATGCTCTACCAGCCATTTTTTCATGACAAAGAAGATGGAGAAAGGAGATGTGCCAAAGAAGGAGTCTCTTGGTAATTATTTGCAAGAATATGAATCTCAAACCAAGAAGTTCAAAGATCACATAAACTTCCAGGAGTTTTGCAGAATCAAAGAAGAAAGGAGCACAAAGGGCAAGCATCATAGTGTGGGTAGATTCTTTCTATCTACTTTTTATGGATCACCTAAATGTCTAGCTAGGGTTTGGGTAAAGGAGCTAGACACCTATGTGCAACAACATCAATTTTCATAAAGTGAAGCCATCAAAGTTGCGGCACTACATTTTGAAGGTAAGGCCTATGCTTGGTGGTTGTTTTAGTCCTTCTCATTAAAAAATGCAAACACATATACTTATGAAAAGTTCATTAGAAGAGTATTGGAAAGATTTGATGAGAGAGCTCATAAAACATCCTCTATGGAGCCTATCAAACCAAAACAAACAAAACCTTTGCATGGGTTGGAATGATCTATAAACTCAACTCCATTTTAGAAAACCATTGAAGGGGATAAAAACTTGTATGATACCTTGCCAAAGGCAAAAGCCCCATTGCATGGAGAGCTTTCTTCTCAAGAGGAAGACATGGATATTCCTCCTTCAAAGGAAGATCTATATCTAAGATCTCTCACTATTGGAGAAGTATTCTCAAATATTGATGAGGAGAAAGAGAAGGCTGGAGATAAAAACACAGTCATATCAAGAGCACATCTAGTACCTCATGAAGAGGAAAGTGGAGCACTTGCTCCAAGGAGAGAAACTCTTGCACTCTTGCAAGGACTTCCAAAGAATATCACATATGGAGATCATGGCACAATCCATGTGCAACATGTGCCATCACTGTCAAATGGTGAGATCTTGAAGATAGAAGAAGATAAAGGGGAGGTCAAGCATCATATTATGAGGAGTATACACCCCTATTTATTTCAAAAGATTGATATACAAAGGAGGCAGGAAGATTTGTGCAATGAAGGCAAGGGAAAATCTGTCCACACACATATACATTGTGCTCTGTGCCTTGATGTCTCTTTGCATGGAGGCATTCCACCAGGGAGACCCCCTGATTGGAAGAAAACTAAAGTGTTCTCTCAACTATGTGTAGCAGTGACATATTTGGCTAAGGAAGGAGCCTTGAGGGGAGCTACCATAGCGCTGAGAACCATCGATGGGTTCCAAGGAGAGCTAAGAACTTTTCTGAATTTGAATTTGCTATCTTCCACTCAACTATTTGCGCTGGAAAAGAAGAATTTAGAAATCTATGTCAACATGAGCATGGTATCAAAGGGCCACTCCATAGCCTTGGAGCAAAAAAATATACTTCTATACATAATGAATATTTCTGAATATGACAAGAGGGTATTACCACTCTTGTATGCATGGGAAAAACTATGGAAGTTTGGGAAGAAAGAAACCTTTCAAAAGAAGGTTGAATTCCATGAACTTCAATCTCTTCTTGAGCAAGATCAGCTGCAAGAGAGGCAGCAAAAGAAAGGTGATAGTACTCCAAAATGTGACTTTGACATCAATCATGTCAAAGAGGAGAGCCATGTTATGATAGGGGCTACATTTCAGATTTCTGCAGCGCTGCCATTGCTGGGAAGCCTAGATCCATATTGGGAGTCCCAACTCTTGATGGAATATTCCAAGGACCTCTTCACATGTAAAATTATTGATGGGAAAGTGATGGATAGGAGGTATAAAGTGTTTGATGGAGTCATTTATTCTCATGATCAAATCTATTTAACTAAAGACTCCAAGCTCAAGGATAACTACTTAATGCAGCCTATGAGATCTTGCTTTCTAAACCCACTAATTTCATTAGAACATACCATACTATCTTGGAGGGAGTCATGTGGGAAGATTTGAAAAAGGAGATGCACTATCACATAAAGAAGTGCATAGATCATTTGCTGATTGAGGAGGAACATAGCTCTTGTGAAGGGTTATTATTGCCACCTTATTCATTGGGTGTAAGAAGGAGCTCATCTATGAGCTACCTCACTGATTTGAATCAAGAGTATGGTAAGACTTGTATTTCTAAACATCATGATGTATCTACTATATGCTTGTATTTTCTTAACACTCATGTACAGGGCTTTGCTCCAAGAGGGGGCACTTTTTCTTATGGGCTTCATGGGCTACATGGGGCCATGAACAATGGTGATGTTGACCATTCCTTAGGATATGTTAGAGAGATGATGTACTCTTCATGGTGTGATTTATTAACAACAACCATCATACACCTTCTCCAAGCATGTAAGAAGGATGGGACAACAAACAACTGTTGGGAAAAACACATGTTATATCATATTCTATGGCAGTTAGGAGTAAAACTATGCTGGTTGCACTTGAGGGACCATTGTCCTTCTCCATTATTGCATATGGAAGCTAGCATGACTCTGATTGTGATTCCATATGCTAAAGATGTTCTTATATTTGTTGGGAACATGGTTGGAAGGAAGAAACATAGGGTGGATCACTTATTTCCCACATGGTTCCCACACTTTCTGCACTAAATGTTTGAATGGGAGCATGGGAAACTATATGGCCACTATTGTAGATCACTTGTTTCTTTATGAGGTGGGCCATATAATTGATTGGAGCACTTGGGACATGCCTCTCATGAGCAATTGGGAGGATATTTTCTATGAATTACCAAGCTAGGAGGTGATTCATTTCATTTGGACGATAGCATGGAGATGGGAGTCCTTCATTGATGATGGAATTCCCCATGTTTTTCATCACTTCTACCTTGAGGAGGCCATTGATCAACAATAAAGTTTCCATTTAGACCTTCCATTCTTTCATGATGAGAGCCATTTGGTTTATCCACCAAAGGCCAATTTTCACACTTGGGAGGAACCATTGGGAGACATAATTATTTCAGAAAATATGAAGCAATGGTGGAGACCGTTGTATGAGGAGGCCACAAGAGGAGGAGGGGAGATTTTGCAACACCCTTGCAGTTGCTTGAGGACAAGAAACATTTGGGAGGGGAAGACTGTAATATTCCTAAATTAGCATGCAACTAATAGGAATATTAATTTTGCTTTTAATATCTAGTTAGATGAATAAATGGGCAAGGAGGCTCATAAGTTGTTTAAATAAGCATAAAATCCCTCATAATGTGAAAAGGGATCATGTTAATAACTAGATCAAACATCATCATGTGTGAACAGGGTCTAAAATGTGTGGATAAATTCAATTTTGACCAATTCAACAGCATTATTATATGAGGAGTGGATCATAAATAAAGACAACTCAGTGTGAATGAAGATCAATCTATCTAGTCAAAATGAAGACACCTTGGGTGTGAAAAGAGACAATGCATGAAGATCAAGTCAAGGTTGACTAAATCAAATAGTGTTGTAAATAGATGAGTGGGACTAATGAAGACAGTGTAATTTTTGTGGAGGAGCCTTTGCATGGAAGAAACCTCATAATTGGGTGGGACCCTTGATAAGGAAGCTCATCAACTATATAATGGAGGGAATGGCAGCCATATGGGGCATGATTGAAGATTTTATTCTGTATGTGGCTTTTTTATACTTTCTGCATCCTTTGGTTGTTTAGCTAATTTTGCTGCACTGTTTAGTGCAAGGGTTTTCTCATGCGGGAATTCCCCACTCTTACTTGGAGATCTTGTTTAAGAAATATGAGGAGAGCATCATGTGCTATATTTTCCATAATCTGGTGTTAGACCAAGTAGTCACCTTCAGCAACAGTGCAGTCGCTTGGAGAAACTGTGTTATTTCTTAAGGTATTGCAGTGGAGGGGTTAAAACCCAACTTTTATGAGCTAGTTTCCCAAGAGGAGGATCAACCTTTTTCCCGGAAAGCTAGTAGGAGAATCTATAGCCATTTATTTTCATGTTCAGCCAATTTTATGCACAGCTTCAGCTATACAACGTGATTCAGCCATAAATATGCAGCAAATATTTCATGTATATCATGTTTGTCAAGAAACCCTTGTCGGGTCATCTTGGATCTATGTAAAAGAGACTATATCTCTATTTTTAAGCCTCATTGACTAATATAATAGCATATCTGATTTATCTCTATATTTCTAAGCATGAACCCTCTATAAACCTCACTGTCACTTTATGCAGTAATTTGTGTTGCAATAAATCTTTGGGTTTGAGTGTTTTTGGGTTTTTTTGAGCATGGGAGGCCTGTTTAACTAGGAAAAAGTCATTTGTTTTTGATTTTCTCTCAGATCTAGTTGATATAATGTCAGATCTAATGGATCCATGGGCTGCATTTTTCTATTAATTCTTGTATTTTTGAAAAATGTGTTTTCTGTGCATATATTGCTAAGTTTTCCCATTTGGGAATATTACAGATGAACTCATTTTGTCATAGGTAGAGCCTCTACTGCTAGCAGGAATCCATAGCCTCGCCAGGGTTACCTTTTAACCAACAATGATCTAGTATCCCATCCACTTATGATTGCAATCTTTAGAGATAAAATTTAATATATATATATATATATATATATATATATATATATATATATATATATATATATATATATATATATATATATATATATATATATATATATATATATATATATATATATATATATATATATATATATCAAGATACTTAAAAGGCATGGTCTTGGTTTGGTAGCCAGATAGTGAAAATGTCATTCACATGTTGTAATAAAGTTGAACAAGCTAGCTCTTAATGAGACTCATTGTCTTATGATTGAGTAATCATAAGACATTACCCTGGCTTGGTGTGCACTAGTGATAATGTCAACCTAATATTTTCCCATGATCATGTTGGACCCTTGGTTAAACTGAGAGGGGGCGGGGGGGTGAATCAGTTTAATGCAATCATGTTCTTATTAAACTTTCTTTTATACTCATTCAAATCATCATTTTGTGATCAAATTAATATACAATGGAACAAAAATCTTAATAAATGAGCAGCAGGTATTAAGCAAAATAAATAATGAGTTTCAACACATAATCATCATGCATATAGACCACAGATATAAGTGGAAACCCATAAGGGAGAAAACCACATCTTATTATTGTTGTGATGCAAAGGCAAGCTCCAACTCCCTCTCACCACTAATTTTCTGTAGGCACCAACCTATAGGAGGCTCCTACCTCAATTCTGCAAGCTACAACTTGCAAGGAAGCTCCAACTCCCATCTATTTTTTGCATGCTACAACCTACAGGAGGCTCCTACCTCAGCCAGCTACAACTGACATCTATCAAGGTACAACTTGATATGGAAGCACAAAATTCCTCACTCTTTCAAAAAACACATGCTGATTTACCTGGATATCAGCTATGTTCTGTTCCTTTTCACTGCTGTCCACTAGCCTTCATATCTACCTTATATCATCTCTGAGTCTTCACAGCTTCTCTATCTGCTCCTCCTTCTTCTTACCCTCTCTGCCTCAATTTTCCATTCTCTAAACTCTCTATGCATATCTATGTGATATCATTTATAAAGTTCACCTCATGACTGTTTGTATTCCACAGGGAATTCAAAATGAACAACCATGACTCTTTGACTTCCACCTTCTCATTTCTTTCCTAGCATATTCAGAAAAATATAACAATATGTATACATTTCAATATTATAGTGGGATATTTCTTTGCCTCCGGAGACTTGCCTTTGCATCACAAACAATATAAAATCAATTAAAACATTTACATTTACATTTGCATCTGATATATCTCATTCAACCCTTTCAGTTCTTGGCTCACTGTGTGCTTGTATTTTCTGCTGCTGTAGTGTAACAAACCTACATTTTCATTCCTGTGCATTTCAAATTCATATTCTGCAAATCTGAATACCTTCACTGCACACCTCTTCAAAACTGCAATATCTGTTTACTGTAATTGTGTATCTGCTGCATATATAAATGCTTTACAAGTATAGCCCCCAATTAATTTTAACTCTGGGAAATTTCTAACACTATGCGGAAGCTTTAAATTTTCCTCAATGGTTAGAACCATATAAATAACCCATTTCATGATCTTCGGATTAATATTCAAATAGACATTAGCCCCCAAAAGTCTTCGGACTTCACCAGAAATCTGAATGTATTTAGGCTTGGATTAAAACTCAAATTGTAATATGGCCCGACAACATATATTATATCCAATATAATCTTCGCCCTTAGTTAAAACTAAAGTATCAACAACCCGCTCTGTAGCATATCAAGTCATTTGATTTCAAATGTCAACTCATTCGATACCCCATTCTATATCAAAGGTTCGACCTTGGATTAAAACACTGTGCCAATATAAATATTTAACATTTATCCCCTATTATTAAGCCTGCTGTAAAATTTTTTCTTCAATCTGAAGTTTAAGCCATATACTAGAGACCCCTTTTATAACTTATCGAATAAATATTCGATATTGCGTGAAATGTATATGCGCACCCAACTTTGCAAATATTAAGAAGAATTCAATAAACCTTGGAATTTATATGAAGACCCATCATACATTAATATTTGTTTGGGTCCCACAACTTTATTCAACACATAAACTGAATATCAACACATTAGAGTTCTTTTTACTCTTTCTCTCGGGCCCACAGTTCTAAAACTTTGGCTTTCACACTTACCAGCTCACCTTATCATCTTATATCAAAGCTCAACTTTGATACAACCCCAAGTGCTAACATATATGTTAATGTATATTGGTTTTGCCTTTTATTAACACATTTGGGTTATGTTCATATTCCATTGTATTTCATACGAAACTCCGACCATATTAACCTTAAAACTCAATATCAATAATTTCGGGCCCACAGCACATCACAACATATATTAATGTGACAGTTGGGTTTGACCCCACCAATTTATATAACTCCACTTGAATAAAACTCAATTATCCAAATGATTAATACGGGCCCCACATATTAACTCTTACCTCTTCACCAGTTAACACTTTACTTGTGATCCAACGGTGGTTGCAACACCTCATCCCATCCTGCGAAATCCAACGGATATCGAAAAAGTTTTAACCCCGCGGTTTAACACAAAAATATTTTGTGAAATAGGTGGATTTGGAATACCACCTGGGCCACGTGTCGATCAATGGGCACTATCTCATTTTTTTCTTTGATTCCACTTACCGTTTTTAAGAAATGTGAAAACTACTTGTGGTTTCTAAAACCGCTTCTACTGTTCACTTGCTCAGGTTCCACTTAACACCTCAAGGTTCCACATTCCATTAACGCACCATCAACATTTTTTTCCATCGCTAATATTAACACTTTGTTCACAATTTCCTTGGTTTCTCACAAGTTCGCCTTAATCCTTTAACACATGATTTCTGCCATTCACTAGCTTATGATTTCTATCCCAATTCTTCAACGCTGATCTTGAACATGAATGTGATTCATCATTATTCAACGCTGCCCTACGTTCACAACTCTGTGTTCCACATTTAAATTTCACTTCCTTCACATTGATGAGAAAGCTCTTCAATGCTATATATAAACCACATGGTACAAACTGCAGAATTAACCCACGCACTAGACAAACCATTCATGAAATCGATCTCTTCAGATTCAATGAGGTTTAATTATTCGTGTTTAATTAATTATTTAAAACACTCTGCACCCCTTTCACTTCACTGTTTATACTCAACAGTGTGATTATTACTTATGAAGGGTTCTTCCCTTCCCTAATAGATTTCATTCATCAATCAACGCATATAATTCTGAAATAGATACTTAAGAACTACCCTTCTACTTCAATTCGATGGCCCCTCTACTTCATCTGCTGCCTGAGCTGCCTCTTTTTGTTTCTTGTCTAATGTTGCTCCTATCTTCTCCTTTGCCATCAATGAAAATATTTCCAACAGATCATGGTAAGCAGGCTCATGACGAGACCTGTAGAAATTATATAGAAAATCTATACCAAGGGATTCAATCTGATCATGTAATGTACAAAAAAAAGATATTGAATCCTTCTACTATATTTGCAGAATATAAAACACAATCACTCAATCACATGCAAGTAAGAGAAGGAAATTATCAATCACACAACACAAGATGTATCTGGGGAAAGCACCCGATCAAAACCCATCTATCATATATTTTACATATTCAAATAATCATGAAACAATACAATGCTTTCTCACAGCGAGAAAATCTTGCACTCTACCGATCGTCTTACCCTGATCCTGCACAAAAATGACTAGCAATTCTTAGGAAAAATTAACCAACACTTAGCCAATTCTCAGCCCCTACTTAGCCCAGTCTTTCTCACGCAATCCATAGGAAATTAATCCCTATTAAATAGGATAATAAACCTTCCTTGACTATGCAATCCACCATGAGCCTTCCTGTGACTTTATAATTGCATCGGGCAATTTGCTAATAATACAACTAATAATTATCTTCCCTTTAACCTCTATCTCAACTGGGTCTTCATCAGAATTGACATGCATGCAAATAATAATAGTGAATCGTCAATTATTTGATTGATCACTACTTGTGAATTAAATCCAATTTAATTCACTGGACCTCTCACTAATTCTTCACTCAGTTGGAACTAGTTAAACTGATTTTAACTCAATTAATTTGAGTTAACTGATTACACATGCACTCCACTAGTGCATTAACTACAACTGGACCCCCAAAATAATAGAATCACTCTACATACCTCACCTTTGACCCTCAACTCAAAACTTTTGAGCTAACTTAGTCTTTCTGACTTATTTAACTGATACAAGTTGTTATGATATGAAATTATAATTTATTTTCCAAATTATTTAAGGGATAAATAAATTAGGCGCCCACATTTAGCACTAATGTGTAAATGAATTCCTCACTCATGTGTGACTAGAATCCCACACTAGTATGTGGTTAATTTTTTTCCTTTCTAGATGCCAATTTTACTGTTTCTTGTTGCAAATTTCAACACTCCCTCTCAACAAGAAAGGAATTAATATATCCAGATCATGTACTTTGGAATGTTTTGCATGCAACATTTCTCTAGTGTTGTTTTCACATGCAACTCCTGAAACTCAATAGCCTCCGAAAAATTGAATCAGTATAATGAATATGTCATCAAAGTCTTCTGAATACTACCAGTTATTGCAGATGTCTACTGGACTCTCTACGTTGTTGCTGACATCTGCATTAGTGCTCTCTCCATTGCTGCCAACTTTGATCTGCGCTCCAATATCTGACATATGTCACTCTGATTTCTGTCTTCCTGAAATATTACTACATCAATCTAACTTATCCTTCTTGCTACTGTTGTACTGTGGACTCCTCATAGCCAGGTTCGATCCATGAGACACACCATCTCAATGGAACTTGCCCAAATTTCTTCTTGGGATTATATCTTCACATCGCCCCACCTCACACCTGGAGGTATAGCTGCATATACTCCCTCTGCCCTTATGGCTCTAAATTTCTCCCTTCTGTAGGTCTCTTATTGAGTGGAATCTTCCACTCGGTCTCCTCTCTGCTTCTCCAATTGTGGTTGCTCCACAATCTTCTGAGACTTCTTTTGAGGTTGCATGTTGGGAGATAATTGCTACCTCTCAACCACCAAGTCATTAAAAACTCATTTTCTCCTCAAAGATTTGAATTCATCCTCAACCTCGAGAGCATAGAGGTTCTTGACTCTTGTACTAATCTATTTCACCTGTCCCGTGGCTATGTGTTTAAGGAACACCCTTCCTTTTTCTGAACATCACTTCATAACCACAGTTTTCCAATACCGCTACAGAGACAAGATTATTCCTTAAGCCTGGAACATACAAAATATCTGCTAGTCTAAGAGGGGAGCTAGAATCCCTTTGAAAGGTAATTGTACCTATTTCGCTCGCGTTATAACTCATGTCATTTCTGAACTATATGTTTTGTTGGAGGTCCTTCTCCTCCAAGTCACTGAAGAGATCTCTATTCCCTGTCATATAGAACGAGGTGCCGCTTTCTAGATACCACATGCATCCCATTACATAGTTGGTCATGCATGCAATGAGAGTAAAATCAAGCTCGAACTGTGAAGTCAATGCTTCACCCGCTGCAAGTGTAGGCTCCTTCTTTCTTGCCTTCTTCTATGGAAAATTCGAAGCATAGTGCCCATGCTCGTGACAATGAAAACATATGACCTTGGAAAAGTATCTCTTTCCCTCTTCACCTAGGGACTTCCTTCCCTTGTCTTAATTTTCTTTTTTCGACCAATGCACAATCTTCTTCTTTTTTGGTGTTGGAGGTCCTGTCTCTGGTGCTCCTCCTTATCTCTTTTATTACCAATTCAGACCACAAACGCTCTTAGTCTGGTAACTTCTCCATCCCATTCACAAAGTCCTGGTAACTATGCCAACTCTTGGGAAGGCCTAAAAGTGATAGGCTCACCAAGTCATCATTGGCTACGGTCACACCAACACTTCCAAGATTATCTCAACATTGAGTGAACTTCGCCAAGTATGTTGGTACAGTCTCTCCCTACTCCTTCTCGATATTTTTGATCTTGTCCTTCAACACCAACTTCCTTTGGTCACTACTGTTCTGAAACAAATTTTTTAAGGCTTTCCACATAGAATATGGAGTCGCCTTCCCATGGAGGCTCGAGACAATATGATCTTGAACTCCCTTTAACAATATCCTTCTCTCCTTTGCTACCTTATTCTTCCATGCATCAAGAAGTTGGGCATCTGCTGCCGCGAGCTTTTGAATATCAAAATATATGAATTCCTTCAACCCGTTGTCCTCCAACAGTGCTTCCATCCTGCCCTTCCATGCAATATAATTTTAATTTCCCTCGAGTGAAAATTCGAGTCTCAAGCCATTTAAAGACATCTTGATCTGTTGTTGGATCCTAAAGAATAAATTTGCAAATTTGAACCTGTTCAAGACAAACTCAAATTTTTCTCTTCTATTTTGATTCCTAGTGCTCTGATACCATGTATAAATTATATAGAAAATCTATACCAATGGATTCAATCCGATCATGTAATGTACTAAAACAAGATACTGAATCCTACTACTATATTTGCGGAATATAAAACACGATTGCTCAATCACATGCAAGTAATAGAAAGAAATTATCAATCACACAACACAAGATATATCTGGGAAAAGAATGCGCTCAAAACCCCTCTAACATATATTTTACATAGTCAACGAATCATGAAACAATACAATGATTTCTCAAACCGAGAAAATCCTGCACTCTACCCATCGTCTCACCGTGATCCTGAACAAAACTGACTAGCAATTCTCAGGGAAAATTGACCAACACTTAGCTAGTTCTCAACCCCTACTTAGCCTAGCCTTTCTCATGCAATCCCTAGAAAATTAATCCCTATTAAATAGGGTAATCAACCTTCCCTAACTACGCAATCCATCATGAGCCTTCCTGTGACTTTATAATTGCGCCCGAGAAATTTGCTAGTAATACAACTGATAGTTGTCTTCCCTTTAACCTCTATCTCAACTATGTCTTCATCATAATTGGAATGCATGTAGCTAATAATAGTGAATCATCAGTTATCTGATTGATCACTACTTTTTAATTAAACCTAATTTAATTCACTAGACCTCTCACTAATTCTTCACTCAGTTAGTACTAGTTAAACCGATTATAACTCAATTAGTCTGAGTTAATTTATTACACATGCACCCCACTAGTGCATTAACTGCAACTGGACCCCCAAAAGAATAGAATCACTCTACATGCCTCATATTTTCCCCTCAAC
Organism: Pinus albicaulis; assembly: GCA_034641835.2. NCBI lineage: Eukaryota > Viridiplantae > Streptophyta > Pinopsida > Pinales > Pinaceae > Pinus > Pinus albicaulis. The sequence goes on along the minus strand of CM076571.1, from coordinate 358,164,274 downwards.
TCGAAATTCTTGAGCTAACTCAGTCTTTATGACTTAGTTAACTAATACAAGTTGTTATGAGATGAAATTACAATTTATTTTCCAATTTATTTAAGGGATAATTAAATTAGATGCCCACATTTAGCACTAATGTGTAACTGAATTCCTCACACACGTGTGACTGGAATCCCACACTAGTATGTGGTCAATTTTTCTCCTTTCTGGATGTCAATTTCACTGTTTCTTGTTGCAAATTTCAACAAGACCTCTTATCTTTTAAGTTTCTTATATTTTTTAATTACACTCTAAAAAATGTATGATTAATGGATGTGTAGGACCATTGACTCCTTAAGAGTAATGGATGACAACTAGAGTTAAAGATGCTAAAACTATACAATAGTCTTTAATTTCTTTCGTTTTTAAAGAAAACATTTCGTGACTAATAAAAATATCAAATATTTTATAAAGTTTGAGGTTAAAATAACTTACAACTTTTATGGATAAAGATTTCATATTTTTATGATAATTATCCAATTTTCAATTTTGTAATCATTTCTGTTGAAATTTCTATTTTCGAAATAAAAAATATCATAAAATTATTAGAGATATTGAAAAAAATCAAAAAGTATGTTTCCTAACATTATTTATCCTAAAGACATTGATATGTATATGTGAATATTAACATACTTACAATAGAACATATGTTCTTTTATGAAAATAGTTTTTTGAAAATTAGCCCATTAACAAGAAGAGTATCTCTCTTTCCTTGTAAAATTGTAGAATGAAAGTTGATGAGCCTAATTGCTCAAAAATTTGAAATGGTCCAAGCCAAAATTTTTGAAATTTGATATGCTTTCCTTTTTCTTCATGTGCCTTGTCCCATTTCAGGACTAGATCTCCAACTTGAAAAGATATTTTATCAATTGAGCTTGCACCAAAGGAAGATCTTACTAGTTTTTGATGGGGAGCATGTATTTGTTTGCCTTTTTCCCTTTATTCTTCTAATTTAAGTATTTGAGACACTCTTAATTGCAGAGAAGAAGAAGGTTTTTATTCGGATAAATTGTACTAGGGATAATGAGGGGAGGGCTAGGTTAGGAGGAAGGATATTCTCTTTCCCATATACTATATTAAAGGGATAAGTACCTATGGAGGCCTTCTTATTTATTCTATCATCCCATAGAGAGAATATCAAAGTTTTATGCCAATTATTTTAGCTTGGATCAACAGTTCGTTTAATAATCCTAAAGAGGTTTTATTAGTTGACTATGTTAAACCATTCCTTTCAGGATAGTAATTAGCAGAGAATTTAAGTTTAAACCCTCTTTTTAAAGCAAACTCAGTCATGCTATTTCCTGAAAAGTAAAATGCACTATAAAAAATAAGTGCATTGGGTAAACCAAACCTGGTGATAATGAATTGATCAATGAACTCAGTAATATTGTAAAATCAGCTACTTTAGTGGTATTGCTTCCACCCACTTGGTGAAGTAATCTGTAGCAGTCATAATAAAATTATGTTACTTAGAAGAGTGAGGAAAAATCTCACCTATTATATCAAATCCCCATTGTTCAAAAGGTTTCTCAATGTTGACTGGTTGAAGAGGTAAGGTTGGTTTTCTTTATCTTCCTGCAGTAGTTTGGAAAATTTTATATTTCCTTACATATGCATTGGTATCTTTAAATAGAGTTGGCCAGTAATACCCAGTGTTAGCCACCTATAAAATTTGTTATAGCAAAAGGTGGCTAAATTTTTTTGGAGCCTTCAAGGAACAAATTTTATTACTAAAAAGTGTTGGCTCTTGAAGACTCTTGAAGGCCTCATGCCTCTGTCCAAATATTCACTACTGTTCCTATTTTATACTCAAAAATTCTGCTGATTTGATAAGAAGAAACTGCTGCAAAGGCCATTTTTCCCTCCTCCCACTTCAAAACTAGCCTTTATTTTGCTCCCCTTTTTCTCCATAAAAGTCCTCTATTTTAATGATTCCTCTTCTTCCATTCATGCAAATCATTTTACATAGTTTAAAACTCATTTTTAAACTATTCTAAAACCCCCAAATCCATTGAAAACTATGAAAAAATTCATAAAAAACAAGTTTTTTATTACTAAGGACTTAATCCCCCTTGGGATAAGTTTTAAACCACTTCCCCCACATGCCTATGCCCTACAAACTAGGCACTATGCCCATCAGCTGCTTATCGCATCGAAAGTAATTCACAATGGGTTGATTGAAAGACTGCATCAAAATTTTTGATGCGATTGAGTCCCTTTATTATAACTCCGCCCCCTCCACTTTTCATTCCATATAACCTTCACCTAGGACCAAGTGATAAGAGTCCAGAGGCGCCAATCGCATCGCAAGTTTCAAATGGTTAGATTGAAAAGCCCAAGCCCGAAGGCCCGATCCCGATTAGCCCATATATACATTAGCCCCGGGCCCATTAATGTTCCATATAGACCAGGCCCCACAATCGGGCGCCAACCATTTCATATATATATCCCGCCCCCAAAGCATAAAACCTTTGGATTATATTAAATTTTTGGGTTTTTTGTGTTATAAATTTTTTCCGCCGGTGCAAAGTTTTCAAACGTTATTGACAGTTGATATTGGTCCAATCAACAATCACCGCCAAGTCACATCACAAGTTCTCACCGGGTGCCTTTTTATATGTTCCCCCCCATCTCCAATTGCGATGCCCCAATCGCACAATCGCATCGGCCTTTCCCTAATCGCGCAATCGCATCGGAGATTTCTATTGCACCCTTGCTCTCTCCCCCCGATTACCGATCTCCTGATTTAATATCAGTCGTTGATCTCCTCCTCCCTTTCCTTTGATCCAGCGGCCCTCATTCACTCCGATCACAAGTCCTTCCTCCGCTTTCTGAACCCCTCCGATTCAACTCCCACCATCGATCTGATCTGCAAATCGGCGGTCTTCATCTAATCGCATCGGATATTTTCATCAGGTGCATTTTTTAACTTTTATTTTTCCCCTCGCCAATTGCGATCCTCCGATTGGATCTGGACCGTGCACGTGTCCAGATCGGATGGTCCCAGATCATTCCTGCATTATTTCATCACCCTCCGCCTTCCACCAAAGGGGTTTGAATGCAAATCTCCACTATTGATCTCATCGGGTGGATTTCATCCAACAACCATGCTCCCTCCCACAACCTCTGAAGCAGTCAAATCAATATGCAATATTTTGTAACATTTGTGTGTATTTTGTAGGGATCAAAGGTTTTCCATTGTATTGAAGAGAAAGACGAAGGTTGGGAATGACGATTCCCGTGCCTTTGATTCATCAAAGGGAACAATTCAAATGGTTCTACGACACGTCTCGTCGATGCTTCATGGGCATTGATGCCACATGAGGCCTGTGCGACCCTGCACATCAACAAGACACAAAAAAATGAATAAAACAAAATAGTATCAGTGTCGAAGACTTGCCACAACAGAAACATAAGATTGAAGACCATTTTGGATGAATTACGGCTAAGATTTATTATCAAAAGACTAATCCTCCGAATTAAAATAGGATTAAAGGAAACTCAAAAGGATCTATCAGATAGAAAGCCTCCACGACCACATCAGAGGCAAATTGATTCTTCTCAGCTACCACAGTACCACCTGTAGCCACAAGCATTCAAACGGAGGCCGAAGTTATTGATCAAAATCAGATATTTGCCTCAGCGCAACCAGAGAGTTAATTCTGCCAAAGAACTTAATGACTAAATATCTGCAGAGTTACTCCAACATGAAACAGAGCCTCAAAAGTCAATAAGAGCTCTCACCGAGCTTGAATATTAAATGTAAAACATTAATACAGACAGAACACCTGTAAACTTCTCCATCGAGCCCCTCAAAGGCCGAGAAGTCATTAATCTGTATTAATTATCTTGGGAGATATTTTATCCTCTCCCACCTTTTCATCCTTCTATAAATACTGTTGTAGAAGAAGAGAAAATGTTGGTTGATCACTAGTTGTAATATTGGAACTCTCTGAAATAATACATAGCCTGTTGAAGTTGAAGAATAAATTGAAGCCTTGGATGCCCTGATGATGTTGTTGCATGCTTGTTACTATGAAGGCTCTATCATTGGATCCATGAGCTTGGCTGTTGGTGAAGTATTCTGAACTATTTAATGTTTTCCCCTGTTTTCATTATGTTCCACAATTTCTTACTACAATAGGTTGAAAGTTTTAGACTAAGAAATGACTCTTGGAAGCACCTTAGACCTGTTCATCCTTCACTGTTTTATGTTTTCTTCTGCTGAAGTATTTTAGAGTTTTTAATCTCTCTCTTTAGTCTTCATGCTTGTTTATTTCCTTAATAGTTCGAATAGTTGGTTTTAGCATGATTTATGGTTCTCCCTGCTTGTCTGCTGCCACTTTAAAACTATTATTGAAGTCTCCCTTTAAAGTTTTCTGTTTACAGTGAGTCAAGGAGGTCTGTTCCGATCTTTCCCTTTGTCCTTACTTAAATATTTGTCTCAAAGTTCTTTATAGTTGTAATCATAGATTTGTTAGGTGTTCCCTCTTCTATGCCTGCAGTTATCAGTGAATCTTTTATGTTTTCTAAGTCATTTGAAATAAAATCTTTGAGGAAATAGGGTGTTCCCCGAATCTTAGATTTCATTTTAAAAGTTGTTTTGAAATAATTGTTTGCTTAAAGGTGTGATTTGTAGAATTCATGGTTAGCCCTTTCTATCAAAAAGCTCTTTAATGTTCAAATTTTGTTTTCAAATTCCCTTTGTTGAGAATTAAACTTCTCTTTTCAAATCATTGATGTCCATCTCATTCCAAAAACCAAAGGATCCTGTGGCCAAGTTAGATTTTCCCTCTGATATCCCATATCCATTGATAAGTATGTTATGACCTCTTCTTGACTCCATTGCCCAATGAACCAGATGTTTCTCCATTCTATGTATCTCTCCTAGACCTTTCATGTTCTGCTGTACCAATCCAACCAAACAAATAAACAAACACCTGCACTTAATAACTAGTCTAAAATCCATACTCAAAGCACACAAGATAAACCTTTGCAAACAAACATTTGAGAGATCCCTCTTTGAGAACAGGAGGACTAGATCCTGTAACTCTAAAGATTGGTTCTGATGTTGCCTTGTCTTTTGATTTTCCAAACTATCAAAACACGGGACACCAACATAATGGCGATCACGGTGGGACCTACTAAGATTACAGTGGTTTGAAAGAACTTCTTAAAACTCTTTAGGCCCTTAAAACTTGATAAAGAACACCCTCTCGACTTATCCCACCGCTCACACCAACATAATGGCGATCATGGTGGGACCTACTGAGATTACAGTGGTTTGAAAGCAATTCTTAAAACTCTTTAGGCCCTTAAAAATTGATAAAGAACACCCTCTGGACTTATCCCACCGCTCACACCAACATAATGGCGATCACGGTGGGACCACTGAGTTCATAGTTGCCTAGTAAGCTCTTATAAAGTCATTAGCCTTTCAAACAACCATAGAAACTCAGAAAAACCCAAAATATTTAATTTGGCTTCATAACAAACATGGTGGTGGAACCATAAAACATTTTACCTTTACAAAAGCTAAAACTTTTCCACCTGGTGACTCCATGGGCCTCTAAAAGGCCTATTACCCTTCCAGTCCTTGAAGACTCCCTTGGGAATGCATTGAGAAAACCAAAGCATGTTGTTGGTGGATAGAAAATTTCAAAATCTTCCACCTGGCGACTCCACAATCCCAAAAGACCTAATAACTCCACTGGTAAAGGACTCTGAACTGGTTAGAAAGATACAGTGACCTCTTATTACAAACATGGATCCAAGTATGGATAGAGAAGCTAAACTAAACACATTATTGGACCTAATTGGGAAAATATTGTACATACTTGATAAAATATTGGGAAAGCATGAGGATGATATAGATGTTGATTATCCAGAGCAACCTATGTTTTTCCCAGATCAAACACAAACTCAACCATTACAAGAACTAGACAATGAGCAATATATAGATGATGATCAAGACTTTATAAAAGAAGGTGAGCAAGATTATAGAGAAAACAATAAAGAAAAATTGTTGGTCATGATGGAAAATATGGTGTATATACTTGGGAAAATATTTGAAAGGTATGAGGCCAATTTAAAAATTGATAATCTAGAGCAGCCCATGCTCCTTTCAAATCAAGAACAAACCCAAAAACTATCAGATATGTATGATGAACAACATTACAAAGAAAGAAATGAAGAATGTTGTTAGGAAATTCCTGATTACCTAACTATATCTTGTACAAGGCTATTAAGAGAACTTCATGATCAAATTACAAATACTAATAGTGAGCAGTACCTTGAGGAAAACATAAGCCATTTTGAACCCACAAAATATGAAATAGGAGAAGAGAAAACACAACCAGAGTCTCTGCCTTTATGTTATGACTCATTTCAGATTATTAAAGAAGAATGGCATCCTGACAATATACTTGAAACAACTTGTTGGGGTTCCCATGTTTTGGCCAGGTTGACAAGACCAAAAGATGAGACAACATAGAACCATTTTCAGACCTTAGGATCTAGCCCTCCTAGGTCTAGAGAGGGATCTCTCTATATGAGTCCAAAGGTGTTTGCCTTTGAGGCTCTAAATTATGATTTTAGGCTAGTTATATGAGCTCGGGGTTGTTTGTTTGACTGTTTGGGTTTGGTTGTTGGGAATTAGGAAAGAAGAAACCAATACGAGACAAGGATGAGTAAGAAGGACAACTAGGCAGAGGTAGACATTTCACAGAACATCAAAGCCATTGGGCAATGGAGTCAAGAAAGGATTTACTTGTGGTCAATGTGAAAGCTTTCAGTTGGGCTAGTCATCTAGAGCATATGGATCTTAGAGATGATAGTTGGAATGGAACATTAAGGACAGAAAATGAAAGGAGGAGAACCAACCAACTCTGTCTATAGATCAGGTCAGAGGTCATTTAACTCTAGGCCTGCTTGGACAAAATCAGGGGTAGGACAAGGGATCTTAGGAAGGCCTAATTGGGATGGAAAGATCCTAGAGAGGCAGAGACAAGGTTCTAGACCCCCCAGTGTTCTTAACACATTCAACCAAATCCTAGCAAGAACATCTAAACACAGATTTCATTAATTTATACATCAGAGAGCAGGCAATAACATCCACTACACTGGTTAAATCAATTGAAATCAATATTCAGATACACACATAAGAAGAAAACATAAATGGCTGGGAGAGCAGTAACATAAGGTACCTATCAGGGGTAAATCTTATGCCAAACTTCTGATGCGAGCCAATAGAAAATGGAATGAAATGAAATCAAACACAGAGATAAGAAAACATCACCAGCTGCTTTAGATCAGGATCCAAAGAAATATGCTTGTCATATTAAAAACAACACCAATCAGGTACATCATAGCCCATAGCTTGAACATGCAGTATGAATACATCAAATCTCAGCCTATCTTACAATATTACACAAAGAACTTGTCTCAAGAGGAAAATGCTTGTGTCTCACTGATATCTCATCAACAACCTTTACAACAATTTCTTCCTGAGTTTTATAGCAGAAGATGGGCCGAGGAGGGTAGGTGGAGTACTAAATGAAGCATTAAAACACAGAGAGAAGGAGCGGGCCGAAGCCCATTCTATTTTAAATCTCTGCATCTATTCCCGGTACCTCTTTGGAATGAAAGAGTAGTCTTCTTTAGCTCCCATTTACTTTGACATGGTTCAGATGTACTCTGGCTACGGTAGTACTCTGTGGTACTATGGGTGGATGAATAAACTAGTAATACAAATGGAATGGCCTGCCATACCGCATTAAAAACATGCTCCGGTAGCTCGGACTATGTTCTGGGCGGAAATATTTTCACTGGAGCACGGCATGGAGTAAAAACAATATGGGCGTTTCGTCTTTTCATGGAGAAAAACATCTCTGCTGATGTGGCTGTCCTGATAACCTAGTTTTCTGCGCATTAAAATCTCTGCTGCTGCATTGAATACTGCATAATCAAGGCGGCCCTTCCCAACTGATGACCCTGCAGTAACACGAGACTGGGTGATGAAGAATGATGCATCAGGGGAATAGCTATGGAGGATGGCGGGCAGTGGCTCGGCGGCGAAACAATATTTAGAATGAAAGTAAACAAATGCATTGATGTGGTGAGAAAAACGGTGAATAGGGTTTGGTGTAAATATGCGTGAGGACCGTTAGATCATGACCTGGAGATGTAAATCAACGGCGGAGATTGATCCGTGGGAGGACTTATGGACATGGTGGCATACATACGAAACATGCAATTTCAATGAAACATATGAAACTTTAGACTTGGGTGGATATGTATGGAAATGCAATGAAATGCAACGAAACGGATGTATGAAGTGGGACCCAACTGAAAACGCAATCGCAATCGGAGCGGGGAGGAGAGTCATGCATATGAACCACAAACTTTTCGATGCGATTGGAATGTGTGCTGACCGTTGGATTTGCACGGGAAACAGACGGCGGAGATCTAATCGGAACAATCGCAATCGGAGGGAACAAAGGGTGACACATATAAAAACTTCCGATTGCAATTAAGGAGGACAAGCGATAGCCGTTGAATCGTGTATCAAACGGACGGACGGGATTATATCGAGAGATTTCAATCGGGGTGGCACTACTGGAGTTTGCGATTGTGATCGAACGGATGGTGCGATTAGTGCTGGACCGTTCGATCCGGCGGGAAAATCAACGGTGGAGAAGCGGATCGGGGGATCGGAAGACAGGGTGCGATCAATCACGTCGCAAGTTTTTTGCGATGGGCTGATCGGAGGGACACACATAAACATTGCAATTGCGATTGGGCGGGGGCTGCGATTAGCGCTCCGTCGTCGGATCTTTATGACAGATCAATGGCCTAAAACACGTCATGGGACTTATACAACAAACCATCGCATCGGAACTTTTACGATGTTTACAAAGGATTTCGCACCCGCCTGGCTTCCGATTGCGATTGGGCCCCAAGGCTTAAGCACTTGGCCTTGGGTAAGGGTTACGTGGGGAAGTGGTTGAAGGGGCTAGCGGAAAAGGGGCTAAGCCCTATTACAATGTTAAAAAGTGGGTTTTAGCCCATTTAAGTGTATTTCAAGGTTGGGGAAGGGTAACGATAGAGAGGGAAAAGGGCAAAAGGCTAAACAAAGGGTAAGGGTAGAAATTTAAGGGGATTTTGGGAGGATTTGAAAGGTAAGAAGGGGAATAGAAGGGGAGACAAGGGAGAACAAAGTAGAGGCTAGGTGGGGGTGAAATAAGAGGGAAAAAGGGCCTTTAGGCATTCTTCTTCATAACAGAGAGGCTTTAGAAGGGAAATCAGTAGAGGGGATTTCATCAAAGGAAAAAAGGCACAAAGAGGCTTCAAGGATGATGTGTTTGCTAGGGAAATGCATTCCTTGAAGGCTCAACAACAATATTAGCCCCCTGTTTTTCTTGTCAAAAATTTCATAGGGGGGCTAACAGTGGCTCCACATGGGGATGGCTTCTTCTTGAAGGAGTCAAGAAACCAGAGATGATCTTTAGAGTAGGCCAGCTGCCTACTGCTTAGCACATCCCTTTTTTTTCTTCAATTTTAGCTGCCACAAAATGATAGAAACATCAGCAGAAATACTTCCCAGCCAATCTACCTACCCACACTACAGTCTTAACAATTTCTCTTTGGGTGCATTTGAGCTAGCAGACCCCTTACACTTTATTTTCAAAATGAAAACAAACCTATTCTAAATATACCCTTATTGCTCCATGAGACCAGATTAAACAGTTGGCCCCATATGCTTTTCTACCTAATCTACTACCTGTCGGAATTAAACTGTCCAACAGGTTCCTTCTCCTATATTCTAAAACAGGAAATTGAAAAACAGCTAAGCCAGGATTAGACTGTCTAACTTGCTGGAATGAAGACTTGTAGAAAACGGCAAACAAAACTATGAAGGCATGAAATATTCCGTTTTGAAGTATCCTTCTCTATTTGTGACTCAGATTTTGAGCATATTAGAGTCACCCTTCCTTTGATTTCAGCTCTGGTTTTGGGCATATTAGAGCTGATTCTCCTTTTCACTGCTAGTCCAGATTTTGAGCATATTAGGACCAGCTATTCTGCTCCCTTTGGCTCAGATTTTGATCATGTTTGAGCCATTCTTTTTGCATTTCAGAGGTTCATGTTTGGAGCATGTCTGAACCTTTCCTTTTTTTCTGTTTTGGAATATTTTTTATTTTCTTGAAAGTAAAACTACAATGGTATGTACAATGGAAATGGAACTGGAAATGAAAAATTAGCAGAAATAGTGTTTGAGCATCCTGCCATTGACAGGACCCCCAAACAGCTCTGTACCATCAAGTTCTTGTAAGAAAAATGCATTAGGACCCACAGTGGCCTGGATGACAAATGGACCTTGCCACAAGCTGTCAAATTTGCCATGTTTGCCCTTGTCCTCTCTTCTTGAATCCCATCTCAGAACCTTGTCACCAATTTTGAAGTCTGAAGATTTGGTTCTTTTGTCGAATTGTCTCTTAATGTTTTCCTGAATTCTGACGGCTCTACTATGTACCTGCTCCCTTGTTTGCTGAAGATGGATCGTTTCATTTATTCTCCTTATCATGCTGTCTTCCTCTGACTGGATTTCCTGGACAAGTTTGATCACTGGTATTCTAAGGCTAGTAGGAAAAACTGCTTCTGTCCCATAAACCAGCTGGAATGGTGACATGCCTATAGATTTCTTTGTGGTGAGCCTTTCAGCCCACAAGGCATGTATCAACTTTTTATGCCATGACCTTTTGTTCTCTTCCAGCAGCTTCTTAATGATTGTGACTAGGCTTTTATTTGATGATTCAGCTAGGCCATTACCCTGGGGGTAATAGGCAGTCGAATGTCCAAGTGCTATTCCGTACCTGTGACAGAAATCAACCATTCTTTTGGATCCGAAAGCAGCAGCATTGTCGGTGATTATTTTCCTTGGACAACCAAACCGAGATAGGATGAAGTCTTCTAGGAACCTAATAATGACAGAATCGGTGGCATTCCTAGTGGGTATGGCTTCTATCCATTTAGTGAAGTAATCTGTGGCAGTTAGAATCCATTTGTGCTGTGCAGAAGAAGAAGGGTGAATTTCCCCAATAAAGTCTAGGCCCCATTGTAGAAAGGGACGTTCAACAGTAATGGGTTGTAAGGGAAGGGGGAGGAGTTTCCTTTTACCTTTAAAGATCTGACATTTGTGGCAAGTGGTTATCATTTTATGGACGTCATTGAACAGTGTAGGCCAATAATAGCTAGCCCTGAGTATTTTATTTGTCGTGGCTTTCCAACTCAGGTGGCCTCCACACTCCCCAGCATGAAACTCCTGTTTAACATTTTCAGCTTCAGTTTCAGACAAACATTTCAGCAATAGGCCATTTGAGTTTTTCCAGTATAGATTCTCATTTAGAATGCAGTAATTTATAGCTTTGAGTTTTATGAATCTGGCCTTGGTCTTGGATAGTTCTGGAGGGGCATTGAGGCGAGTGAGCATGTAAAGGATATCAGTATACCAAGGAGAGTTTTGAAACTGCTCCTCAACAGTTGGACGGGGCAATCCTTCCTGCTCATCTAAGTCATTTATCATATTAATGTCGAGGGCCTGCAAGTTTGATTTAGCCATTAGCTGGGCCAGGCCTTGACCTTTGATCAGCTTAGTGGGTTTTATTTCAAGGTCATATTCCAAGATCGTAGCAATCCATTTGCCCCTTTTCCCATCAGGGTCTTGGGACAAGATATCTTTAACCACTATATTTGGGACATAGGCTATGGTGTGAGAATGCAGAATGTATACCCTAAAGTCTTTTAAGGCCTTAATCAGGGCATAGGCATACTTTTCCATAATGTTGTACTTTAAGGGCGCATCCCTCAAGGCTTTGTTGAAGAAGGCTATAGGTTGTTCATTGCTTTCTGAATTTTTCTGCAACAATACTGCAGCTATTGTGTGCTCGGAGGCAAAGGAAAAAATCAGAAAATCTTTTGAGAAGTCAAGGTTGATAAGGATAGGGGCCTGAGAGAGTGCAAGTTTTACTGACTCAAAATATTTCTTGGCTTCAACAGTCCACTTAATCCCTACACCCTTCTTTAGCATTTCAGTCATTTTCCTAAGGTGCTCAGCAAGATTGGGAATGAACCTCCTAAGGAAATTGATCTTCCCAATGAAGGACTGTAACTCCTTGATGTTTCTTGGGTGTGTGATTTGGAGTATTCCCTCAACTCTCTGTGGGTCGATCCTAATCCCCTTCTCAGAAATAATGTGACCAAGAAGTTTACCTTCTTGCAGCCCAAACACAATTTTCTTAGGATTTAAAGACAAACCATACCTTCTACATTTTTCAAAAACTTTCCTCAGATGTTTGAGATGTTCTTCTTCGGTTTTGGAAAAGACAGTCAAGTCATCTAAATAGATAACTATGAAGTGCCCTATTTCCTCTGAGAAAGCTATGTCCATCACTCTCTGGAAGGTGGCGCCAGCATTCATCAGTCCAAAGGGCATTTTCACATACATGAAGGTGCCCCATGGAGTGGTAAACGCTGTTTTGAGTTGATCTTCTGGGAGTACCAATATTTGGTTATATCCTAAAAAACCATCAAGTAGGGAGATTCTTTTAGAGCCCACTACCCTTTGTAAGATATGTTCCATTCTAGGCAAAGGGTAGTTATCTTTCGGGGAGTCTCTGTTGAGGTTTCTGAAGTCTATGCACAATCTAATCTCCCTTGTTTTCTTCCTCACAACCACTAGGTTTGACACCCAATCAGAAAACTTCACAGGAACTATTATGCCTGCATCATACATCTTCTTAATCTCTTTTTCAACTGCAGGCAATTGTTTCGGGTTGATCCTACGGAGTTTTTGTCTGAAAGGCTTCTGATTTTCCTTTAAGGGTATCTTGTGTTGAATGATGTTGGTGTCATAAGCCTTTAAGTCTTCATAACTCCATGCAAAAACATCAATGAATTCTTTAAACAACTCAATGTACTTCTTCCTCATGTCTGCGGGTAAAGACTTAGCTAGTTTGATCATTTTGGGTTTGTCTTCAGTGCCTATGTTGCATTATTCTACATCTGTATCTGCATGCTCTATTGTGGGCTTTTTCGCTACGTCATCAAAGTCAAAAAGGTCCTCTAAGGGTGCTAGGCCTCTGGGCATATTCTTATTTTTGACCTGCAGCACCTCCATTTCCTCACTATCTTCGTTTTCGCAATTATTGGTTGGGTTTCTAGTTTCCTCCGAAAAAATAATTTATTTCTATGTTACAGGGTGTTTCCTATTCATCTGGGGAATCCTCACTTGGGCAGCTGTCACCAGAATTCGAGTCCGAATCAGAAAATTCAAACTCATTTCTGCCTACCAGGAAGTCTTCAATCTGTTTGTCTCCTTCAAATACCTGCCAATATTTTTCATTGTCTGGCACTGCAGGTTTGAATTTGGTATGAATGGTGATTCGTTGGTCAACTAGGGTCTTAGGATATGAGCTTGCTAGACAAGCTAATCCATTTGCGATTGCATTTTGACCCCTAGGGACAAACACTAATTCATATTCAACAAACGCTTTCAGTAAGTCCAGGGTGTCATTCCTGTATGCCCTAAGCCTGGGGTGTTTTGCCGAATACTCACCATTCACTTGTTTGATCACTAACTCAGAATCCCCATGCACAGTTATCCTACAGGCTCCTAATTTCTTCAATTGGTTCAGACCCAGGATGAGAGCCTCATATTCTGCAATATTATTTGTGCATTTGAAATGCAGATTCACAGCGTGGCTCTCTGCATGATCATTTCCTGTGTTACGTAGCCACACCCCCGCTCCAGCATTGTTTCTAGTATAGGACCCATCGAAATTCATTTCCCACAGGGGTTCGCCATCATGCTGCGCTAGAGGGTCTGTACTAGGTTGCGGGGTACCTTGTTCTTCACGTGGTGTGTTAGTTTGAAGGATGTGCCTAATGGGCTAACTACATTGCGTTTTTGGCTCATTCTGGGTTAGGCCCCCACCGCATATTCTACAGGTTTCACTCCTGTTTTATTCTTCAATTTCTTCCAAGGTGGCCATTATGTTCAGGTCTGTGCTACCGGCCTCTACGTTTGTATCCATGTTTCCAGATTCTGACTCCCCCACGGATTGGTCGTTATAAAGGATAAAAGAATCTAGGTCAGTGTGTACAGAGTACAATGGTGAATTCTCAGGCTTCTCGGGGCTACTGACTAAGAATTTCATCTGAGACTCTCTATACAGTCTTCTAAGTTGGCCAAATATGGGGACAGTGGCATAAGAGCCATCCATATGCATTGTTCCTTGCAGTTTGGATCCCCATGATCTGGATAGTAACATGCCATACTTAGGTGGCACATCCGCCACCACCACATCCATGACCATACATTTGGCTAGAATCTGGGTCAAGCTCACACATAAGTCTTTGATTAGGCCTAGGAACTTTACTCTGCTAGAATCGAATGAGTATAAATCCTTGTAGGGTCTGGTGATTTCTAGGCCTAGCCTTTCCATCACTACCTTAGGCATTAGATTGTGGGATGCACCAGAGTCATGCATGGCATTATGAAGGATCTTGTCATGAATGTTGAGACTGACATAGAAAGGTGGAAATACCCCTTCCAGAAACTTTCCCTCAATTTTTGGACCAAAGAGTAGGGCTGGTTGATCACCATTCAGGTTCACAGAATCATTTATTTCTCCCAGATTCAATGCTTTCAAAATTTGGCCTTTATATACATCTTGAGTGGCCAGCTCAGATAATGGTACAGAGATTTTGATTTTTTCAATCTCACTCTCTAGATTGAAAGTGGAATGGACCTTTGTAATGCTCAATTCTGTTTTATTTGCCACTTCTTTATTGGCTAAATCCGTTTGTGATTTCTCACTATGTACAGGGTTAGGAACCATTCTATCAGGAGCACTGGCTGCAGTGCTAGTGCTGCTAGCTGGTTGGCTCTGTTTTTCAGTGTCTTGGTTGTCTTTTTCTTTGTGTCTACCAGAACTTTCAGCCGCTGTTTTTTTATCTGCAACAGATGCTTTCGAGGATTTATCGGGTCGTTTCTTGATGGTTACCTCAGGAGTTTTGACTTTGGAAGTATCTTGGCTTTTCTTGCTCCTAAGTTCATATTGTTCCCTGACCTATAACATGGCACTTTCAAATCCTAATCTATAATCTTCAGTTTCTAACCATTCCTCATCCCAGTATGAAGGTGAGGGCTGATATTCCCCTGATTCACAGTTAAGGACCGAGTCCTGTGTTTCAAACATGTTTATTTCATTCCCTTCCGACTCTTATATGATTCCCTCATCTTCATATAAAAAGTTTTGGAATGGGGGAATAACTTGTTGATCTGATTCTTTCTGTCTGTTGGGAGCGTTGTTGTTCCTTCTAAAGTTTTGGTTCTGATTCTGGTTCTGGTTTCTGTTCTGATTGCTAACTGTGACAACCATCTTCTTCATCATTTGTTGTAGCTCCTCCAATTTTTTAGACAGTTTGTCATAGTTTGGATCGGATGTGGAAGCTACATTGTCATCCCTATAGGTTACCCTCCTTTCAGACCTCAGTGTTGCTCTTTTCTCAATCAAATTGGCTTCTATGTTTACAGCCCCTTTCTGCATATCTTCCAATGTGGTGTATTCTTTATCCCTAAGCTCATAGGCCATGTCAGCATCAAACCCATCAGGGTATTTTGCTAAGGCCATACCTTGTGGAGGTTTCATATGTGGAGGGAGAGCATTGTAAATTCTATTAAATCTTGTTGTGTAATCATGGACACTCTCTCCTACATTCCTTTTAAGGGTCAGGTATTCCGCTAGGAGTTGACGAGTGTTTGCCCTAGTATCCCATTTGTTCATGAAGGTCTGATATAATGCAGGAATATTTGGGATACTGCCAGGAGGTAAGCCCTTAAACCATTTCTTTACATCACCTCCTAGGCTTTGGGCAAAGATTCTCATTTTGATTGATTCATCGTCAATCTCCATGTAATTCATCGTCAATCTCCATGTAATCAAAGGAATCCTCCATTTTATCTACATGTTGCTGAGCTGTTATGGACTCTTTTGCAGTAAAGTACGGGATTTTTGACTGATAATCATTTGGTAAGGGTAACATAGGCTGAGGTAAAACTAGAGGTGCATACCAAGCTGCCATGATGATATTCTGATGGGGTAAAGGGTTAGCTTGAGCAGCTGGTATATGGATGACAGGGATATTAGGACCACCAGAAGTCTGTTGAGCAGATCTAGGGTGAGAGAGCCCCAATTTTTGAAGGAAGTGCAAATCAGGTGGTGTAGATGGAGGGGTTTCTCTGTTCCTAGTGTTTTGACCACTGTTAGATGGTGTGCTATGAGGCTCAAGGTCTTGCTGGTCTAGGTGATTGACTGACCTAGTTCTTGATAAACTGTTAGGTAGGCCTAGGTCAGGGAGAAAAGGTGCTAGAGCTGTTAGGTTTTCTGGTGCAGAATTAGCTCTAAGAATGCGTCTGGAAATAGTTGGTCTATTAGGTGTAGGAGCTCCTTTGAGGATTCTCTCCGGATTGTCAACTATTTCAGGTGGATCAGGGTTGGGATAAGCTCTCATGTGAATGTTTCTAAAAGCCAGAATGCTATGCTTCTAACTAAGCAGCTTAACCCTACTTGTTACTTCTTTTGTGGTTAATGTTGTCTCAGAGGCTGGTCTCCCAGTGGAGTCTATTGTGAAACCAAGTTGATCAGAAGGCCTATTGATCACTAGTGGAGTCTTTTCGTTCAGGAATAATGGAGTCACCAGGTGGATGGTTTTAGGGTATATCTAAGGGGTTACACTGTCCACCACAGTGGTAAAGCACTGTCACCTTTCAACAATAACCTCAAAAATAGCAAACTCCAACCAGAGATTGACCGGAGGGGCATTTACCATATGTGTCACCTCCCAAGGAGGGTGAGATCCGGAGGCTACTTGGCCCTTTCCAGGCTCTGTCTAAGAGTGTGATGGATATTCAATAATGGAGGTCGATTCAAGAAAGGAGTGACTTACTATCAACCTAACTAGAGTTCTAAGTTTCTGAGTCTCCAAGAATGTTTAAGGAAAAATGCACTCAGAATTCCCCAGTGGAGTCACCATTATGTTGGGGTTCCCATGTTTTGGCCAGGTTGACAAGACCAAAAGATGAGACAACATAGAACCACTTTCAGACCTCAGGATCTAGCCCTTCTAGGTCTAGAGAGGGATCTCTCTATATGAGTCCAAAGGTGTTTGCCTTTGAGGCTCTAAATTATGATTTTAGGCTAGCTATATGAGCTCGGGGTTGTTTGTTTGACTGTTTGGGTTTGGTTGTTGGGAATCAGGAAAGAAGAAACCAATACGAGACAAGGATTAGTAAGAAGGACAACTATGCAGAGGTAGACATTTCACAGAACATCAAAGCCATTGGGCAATGGAGTCAAGAAAGGATTTACTTGTGGTCAATGTGCAAGCTTTCAGTTGGGCTAGTCATCTAGAGCATATGGATCTTAGAGATGATAGTTGGAATGGAACATTAAGGACAGAAAATGAAAGGAGGGAGAACCAACCAACTCTGTCTATAGATCAGGTCAGAGGTCATTTAACTCCAGGCCTGCTTGGACAAAATCAGGGGTAGGACAAGGGATCTTAGGAAGGTCTAATTGGGATGGAAAGATCCTAGAGAGGTAGAGACAAGGTTCAAGAACATATAAACACAGATTTCATTAATTCATACATCGAAGGAAGCTGACAATAATCACTACCTTTCGGTTAAATCGGTTGCAAATCAATATTCGATATTTAGATACACACATAAGCAGAAAACATAAAGGGCTGGGAGAGCAGCTCCATAAGGTACCTATCAGGGGTAAATCTTATACCAAACTTCTGATGCGAGCCAGTAGAAAATGGAATGAAATGAAATCAAACATAGAGATGAGAAAACATCACCAGCTGCTTTATATCAGGATCCAAAGAAATATTCTTGTCATATTAAAAACAACACCAATTAGGTACATCATAGCCCATAGCTTGAACATTCAATCTGAATACATCCAATCTCAACCTATCTTACAATATTACACAGAGAACTTGTCTCAAGAGGAAAATGCTCGCGTCTCCTTTGATATCTCATCAACAACCTTTACAACAATTTCTTCCTGAGTTTTATAGCAGAAGATGGGCCGAGGAGGTAGGTGGAGTACTAAATGAAGCATTAAAACATAGAGAGAAGGAGCGGGCTGAAGCCCATTCTGTTTTAAATCTCTGCATCTATTCCCGGTACCTCTTTGGAATGAAAGAGTGGTCTTCTTCAGCTCCTATTTACTTTGACATGGTCTAGATGTACTCTGGCTATGGTAGTACTCTGTGGTACTGTCGGTGGATGAATAAACTGGTAATACAAATGGAATGGCCTGCCATACCGCATTAAAAACATGCTCCGGTAGCTCGAACTATGTTCTGGGCGGAAATATTTTCACTGGAGCACGACATGGAGTAAAACCAGTATGGGCGTTCCGTCCTTTCATGGAGAAAAACATCTCTACTGATGTGGCTATCCTGATAACCTGGTTTTCTGCGCATTAAACTCTCTGCCGCTGCATTGAATACTGCATAATCAAGGTGGCCCTTCCCAACTGATGGCCCTGCAGTAACACGAGATTGGGTGATGAAGAATGATGCATCAGGGGAATAGCTATGGAGGATGGCGGGTAGTGGCTTGGCGGCGAAATAGTATTTAGAATGAAATTAAACAAATGCATTGATGTGGTGAGAACATCGGTGAATAGGGTTTGGTGTAAATATGCGTGAGGACCGTTAGATCATGACCTGGAGATGTAAATCAACGGCGGATATTGATCCGTGGGAGGACTTATGGACACGGTGGCATACATACGTAACATGAAATTTCAATGAAACATATGAAACTTTAGACTTGGGTGGATATGTATGGAAATGCAATGAAACGGATGTATGAAGTGGGACCCAACTGAAAACACAATCGCAATCAGAGCGGGGAGGGGAGTCATGCATATGAACCACAAACTTTGCGATGCGATTGGAATGTGCGCTGACCGTTGGATTTTCACGGGAAACAGACGACGGAGATCTAATCAGAACAATCGCAATCGGAGGGAACAAAGGGTGACACAGATAAAAACTTCTGATTGCGATTAAGGAGGACAAGCGATAGCCATTGGATCGTGTATCAAACGGACGGATGGGATTAAATCGAGAGATTTCAATCAGGGTGGCACCACTAGAGTTTGCGATTGCGATCGGACGGATGCTGCGATTGGTGTTGGACCGTCCGATCTGGCGGGAAAATCAACGGTGGAGAAGCGGATCGGGGGATTGGAAAACAGGGTGTGATCAATCGCGTCGCAAATTTTTTTGCGATGGGCTGATCGGAGGGACACACATAAACATTGCGATTGCGATTGGGCGGGGGCTACGATTAGCGCTCCGCCGTCGAATCTTTATGACAGATCAACGGCCTAAAATGCGTCGCGGGACTTATACAATAAACCATCGCATCGAAACTGTTATGATGTTTACAAAGGATTTCGCACCCGCCTGGCTTCCAATTGCGATTGGCCCCCAAGGCTTAAGCACTTGGCCTTGGGTAAGGTTACGTGGGGAAGTGGTTGAAGGGGCTGGCGGAAAAGGGGCTAAGCCCTATTACAATGTTAAAAAGTGGGTTTTAGCCCATTTCAGTGTATTTCAAGGTTGGGGAAGGGTAACGATAGAGAGGGAAAAAGGAAAAAGGCTAAACAAAGGGTGAGGGTAGAAATTTAAGGGGATTTTGGGAGGATTTGAAAGGTAAGAAGGGGAATAGAAGGGGAGACAAGGGAGAAGAAAGTAGAGCCTAGGTGGGGGTGAAATAAGAGGGAAAAAGGGCCTTTGGGCATTCTTCTTTATAACAGAGATGCTTTAGAAGGGAAATCAGTAGAGGGGATTTCATCAAAGGACAAAGGCACAAAGAGGCTTCAAGGATGATGTGTTTGCAAGGGAAATGAATTCCTTGAAGGCTCAACAACAATATCAGCCCCCTGTTTTGCTTGTCAAAAATTTCATAGGGGGGCTAACACAACTCATGAACCTTATAGTCAAAGTGACTACCATGAAAATCATGAGGTGTTGTTTGAAATTGAGATAGATCAGGAAAAGGAAGAGAATCCTCAAAATTCCCCTACAAGCACAAGTAATCATTCCCTAGAAGAGGCTCAAGAAGACATCCAGCCTCAAAACTAGTTAACACAAGAGGGAGAGGATTGTTGTTCTTCTGTCCAAAGCAAAGAGAAAATTCCTTCTCTTTTTACAGAGGAAGAAATTGATCAGATATTAAATAAACATCCAACCCTCAATTCTTTATTAGAACAAAACACTTCTGCTCATCTACTTACTAAATCTTGTTGTCTTGAAATAGAAAATAAACTTGTAGATCATCTAAAGGAACAAACTGATAACCCAATATGCTTGATTGGTGAAATTGTTTATACTAATTATTTTTTAACTTCTGATCAATCTGATGATGATGATGAGCTCCAAACAGAAACTAATCATGCAGGGCAACCAACAGTCGATTGGTGTCATGAATTTCATTATAATCAGCTTGAAATCCACAATCATCCAGTCCAATTCATCAGAAATAGCTTTCACATAATTGGGAATCAGCAATCTATTAGCTGTAAGGTTGAGATTAAAAAGGAAGAGGAATTTCTCGAGCAGGATGAAGATAAGGAGCCTCCTCCTGAAAGGATTGAGGTAATAAAGGATACCCCTACTCAAGAACATGCTGATATCTTCACAAAGCACAGTCCACTGAATCAGAGCATACCAGGACTACAAGAGGACAAAACTGCAATATATGATGAATCCTCTAGTTCAGATAATAATGAAGATGAGGAAGTTTTTCTTTCTCATAAGAATCTTTGCCTTAATCCAGTGGAGAAAAAAGAGATAATCCTGGTTGAAACACATCTTCCAAATACTCTTAACCAGGCACTATTTCAAGATCCCTATGCTCACTTCTTGAAGGCATTTGAAGAAGGGATCAAGGTCATTAGGAGCAGTGTATTACCAAAAGCAAGAAGATTATTTAGCATTGCTGCTAAAAAACAAAAGGAATGGGAGTGGCCCTGTTTGTCCAGCCTGCCCAAGGAGATGAAAAAGGACCAATCGTGGAATCATTTACTGGATTGGTTGTACTAGAAAAGAGAGTTCATTAGCTAAACATGTAAATATTCCAAGTTAGATTAGGTTAGATAGGAATGTCAATAAATCTCAGCTTTGAGCATCTAGTTAGTTGTTGATTTTTGTCTTGAAAGAAAAAAGAAAAATACAAAAAACAATAGAAAAGAAAACAGGGCAGATTGTGAAACAAGAAAGGTACAGCCCCATACCAAAAAGAGAAACAAATCTGAAAGTGTGCAAGCTTAAATGCCACTCCTGAAAAACACAATTCTAGTTAGTCAAACAGCCTAATCTTGACTAATTACTTTTAAATTTACTGCTGATAGGATAATGAATTCAATTTTCCAAATAGTTTAATCTTGGCTTATCAGTAGATAGATTAGGCTAAGAGAAAAACTGGTTCTAATCAGCTCAAAATCTGAACCAGAGAAAAAAGAAGAAACAACTCAAACAAAAGTAAAAACAGAGCTGTAAAGATAAAAGAAGGCCATGATGAGAAACTTTCAGATCTTAAGCCTTCCATTTTGTTTTAAATTTTCTGCAAAATAAATGTCTATGTGCAGCTTAAAGTTAGACTGTTTAATCCTAGCTTGAATGCGTTTAAATTTTTGTTGTAGAAATTAGTGAATAAAATATGTTGGACAGTTTAATCCCAACAGATGTTAGATTAGGTAGAGAATCATATAGGCTCAACTGCTTAATCTGAGTCCATGGAAAAATAAGGAGTAGAAATAGATTAGATTTCCTGCTTTCAAAAGAATAAAATGTTGTGAAAAGAGTTTGCCGATCCAAGTGCACTCTTATGAAGAAAACATTTTAGATCAGTAGGATTGGGTAAGTAGAAAGCTTGTTGATGAAAGATCCATTGTTTTTATGGCTGCTAATATGTTTTCAGAGCAAGATCATCCCAGCAAAGGAAGGGCAACCCAATGGATGAGGCACAGGTCAACCTCCCAGAGAATGCAAGTCTGAAGTTCTTGATGCCTTCACAAAGGCACCATCCCCAAGTGGAGCCACTGTTAGCCACCTATAAAATTTGTTATAGCAAAAGGTGGCTAAAACTTTTTGGAGCCTTCAAGGAACAAATTTTATTACTAAAAAGTGTTGGCCCTTGAAGACTCTTGAAGGCCTCATGCCTCTGTCCAAATCTTCACTACTGGTCCTATTTTATACTCAGAAATTCTGCATATTTCATAAGAAGAAACTGCTGCAAAGGCCATTTTTCCCTCCTCCCACTTCAAAACTAACCTTCATTTTGCTCCCCTTTTTCTCCATAAAAGTCCTCTATTTTCATGATTCCTCTTCTTCCATTCATGAAAATAATTTTACATAGTTTAAAACTCATTTTTAAACTATTCTGAAACCCCCAAATCCATTGAAAACTATGAAAAAATTCATAAAAAACAATTTTTTTATTACCAAGGACTTAAGCCCCCTTGGGCTAAGTTTTAAACCACTTCCCCCACATGCCCACGCCCTACAAACCAGGCGCTATGCCCATCAGGCGCTTATCGCATCGGAAGTAATCCACAATGGGTTGATTGAAAGACCGCATCAAAAGTTCCGATGTGATTGAGTCCCTTTATTATAACTCCGCCCCCTCCGCTTTTCATTCCATATAACCTTCACCCGGGACCAAGTGATAAGAGTCCAGAGGCGCCAATCGCATCACAAGTTTCAAATGGTTAGATTGAAAAGCCCAAGCTCGAAGGCCCGATCCCGATTAGCCCATATATACATAAGCCCTGGGCCCATTAATGTTCCATATAGACCAGGCCCTGCAATCGGGCGCCAACCATTTCATATATATATCCCACCCCCAAAGCATAAAACCTTTGGATTATATTAAATTTTTGGGTTTTTCGTGTTATAAAGTTTTTCCGCCAGTGCAAATTTTTCAAACGTTATTGACCGTTGATCTTGTTCCAATCAACGATCACCGCTAAGTCGCATCGCAAGTTCTCGTCGGATGCCTTTTTATATGTTCCCCCCCATCTCTGATTATGATGCCCTGATCGCACAATCGCATCGGCCTTTCCCCGATCGCGCAATCGCATCAGTGATTTCTATTGCACCCTTGCTCTCTCCCCCCCCAATTGTCGATCTCCCGATTTAATATCAGCCGCTGATATCCTCATCCCTTTCCTTTGATCCAACGGCCCTCATTCACTCTGATCACAAGTCCTTCCTTCACTTTCCGAACCGCTCCGATTCAACTCCCATCGTCGATCTGATCCGCAGATCGACAGTCTTCATGTAATCACATCGGATATTTTCATCAGGTGCGTTTTTTAACTTTTTTTTTTCCCTCGCCGATTGTGATCCTCTGATTGGATATGGATCGTCCACATGTCCAGATCAGACGGTCCCAGATCATTCCCACATTATTTCATCACCCTCCGCCTTCCACCAAAGGGTTTTCAACGCAAATCTCCACCGTTGATCTCGTCGGGTGGATTTCATCCAACGGCCATGCTCCCTCCCACAACCTCTAAAGCAGTCAAACCAATATGCAGGATTTTGTAACATTTGTGTGTATTTTGTAGGGATCAAAGGTTTTCCATTGTATTGAAGAGAAAGCCGAAGGCTGGGAATGATGATTCCCGTGCCTTTGATTCATCAAAGGGAACAATTCATAGGTTTCTACGACACGTCTCGTCGATGCTTCATGGGCATTGATGCCACATGAGCCCTGTGCGGCCCTACACATCAACAAGTGACACAACAACAGCTGAAATTCAGTACCCTTTCTCCAAACCCTCGTTCTTTTGCTCCATGTGGTCTACTTACATTTCCTCGGCAAATTTATTTATCAATTTTGGAGAAAATTGATAAATAACTATATTCAACAGCTTTGAATATCAAATGGTATCTCCTGGCTTATATCTTATTTCCAACTGTATAATCAAAGTTTATACCTTCACGCGTTATATGTTAATATTGGCTTTATAATGAACCTTAGTAATTTAAATAAATCTCCGCGCCTTATATAATATCTCGACACCTTATAACTAACCAGCATTATAATAGACCTTCGGTCGGCCCCACGTATATGTCAATGGCCCAATCAAATGCGCGCATCGTACCTTGTTTAATCTCTGTGCATCTCCGTCGAACGAACACCGTCCGATGGCCTTTGCCCAGATCGACGACTCATACACATATCTCTCGTCATCCAACGTCAAAGTTTAACGCGCGATGGCATGCTCGAATGGTGGTTTTCCAGGGGTCCACCTTGCCACGCGTCAATTTTTGTATGGAATTTCTCCTCGAACCAGAAATACTGCCTTCGCACCAAAAGCGGTGCGATATGGGCAATCCGATTTCACGAATCTGCTAGCGGTTTTGAATAGTGGCCAACCAGGGTTCACGTCGGGGGTTGCATTCGCCTTTGTATACTCCGGATGTTAACTCGAGTTCAGAATCTAGTTGGGAGCTCCAATTAACGATAAACGATTGCAACTGACTTTGTTAAGCGAGATTATATTACCATTAACCAGAGTTAAATGACCATTGTTTTCACAGGTTTCTCTACTCGAGCAAATTGAGGGAGACAATAAACAGGGACATGCAGAATCTATAAAACGGTTGTTCTAGTAGATACATATGCACAGAGTTCATCACTTCACAATTAAACAACCTCTTGAAAATTAAGGATTCAACACGATTCTAGGGTAAATGCGCACAGAAACTATTTAATTGGAAGTAATTGTAACACACAGAGTTTATTGCAGAATATCCTCTCTTTTTTTTTCTTTTTTTTTTCTTCCCCTTCCCCATACATCCGAGGGTTACAATTATATACATAAACCTATGACTCTTCGGCTCCTCTCGGAGGACCGTTTCAGGAAATCAACAGTCTAATTAAAACAATTCAACTAACTGTAATATGACATCTAGACTAACTGAGCTATTCAGCTTCTACGACTCTAACTGATCTAATAATACAATCAGCTAAGGTATTAACACCTAGTTGTGATAATTCGATTGTTTTCAAACCCTCCTAGCCACAACATGTGGACAAAACTCCTACATTGCTGGCTAGTGCCTAATGCCCCTGCATCAAACTCCCGAGGGCAATCTTCTTCATGGGCTCCTGTCCATGAGCTCTTCCACTGATCTGCCTATCTTCTGCAACATTTCTTCAGTCATCCAAGTGGCATATTCTTCTGGCTTATCCTTCCATTTGATCAAGTACTGAAAGTACTCTCGTCCTCTGGTCCTTCTGAACACTCTTTTGCCCAATATCTTCTCTGGTTGCAATGGTTGTGCTAGTGGTAGCTGCTCTCTCCAATCAATCTGTTCCTTGTCTACTGCCCTTTCTTCTGCACCATCATCTTCATACTTGTAAAAATCTGCAACATTAAAAATAGGAGATATTCCAACATCAGGAGGTAATTCGATCTCATAAGAATTTGCAGAAAACTTCCTAAGTATATTGCATGGCCCAATCTTCTTGAACTTCAATTTGTTGTACTGCTTCTTTGGGAATCTCTCCTTTCTCAAGTATGCCAAAACCTGATCTCCTACTTCAAAATGAACTTCTTTTCTGCTCAAGTATGCTCTGTTTTTGTATCTGATGCTGCTGCCTTGTAGTTGCTGTTTCACTTGTTCATGTATGGCCTGGATCTCTGAAGCAAATTCCTCACCATCTGCGCTTCTAAGCTCTGCCTTTCCCAGATTTCTTAACTCTGATATTCCTCTGGGGTGCATTCCATAAACAATGTGAAATGGACTCTGCCCTGTGCTCCTGTTTGGTGAGTCATTATATGCATACTCTTCCTGGGGAAAAATATGATCCCACTGCTTGGGGTGCTCTCCTGTAAGACTTCTAAACAAATTTCCCAGACACCTATTCACAACCTCAGTTTGTCCATCAATATGAGGATGATAAGATGAGCTGAAACTTAGTTTGGTACCAAGTTTCTTCCACAATGTCCTCCAAAAATGACCCACAAATCTGGTATCTCTTTCTGAAACAATACTCTTGGGCAACCCATACAATCTAACAACTTCTTTGAAGAACAAGTTAGCAACATGGGTGGCATCACTAGTTTTATAACATGGAATAAAGTGTGCCATTTTGGAGAATCTTTCCACCACAACTAAGACTGCATCATTCCCTCTCTGGGTCTTAGGCAATCCTAGAACAAAATCCATACTCACCATGTCCCAAGGCCTGTCTGGAATAGGTAAGGGAGTGTACAATCCTACATTCTGGCTCCTTCCTTTGGCATATTGACAAACCTTGCAATTCTTCACAAACTTGTCCACTTCTACTCTCATCTTGGGCCAGAAATAAAAGTGACTCAGCTGCTCATAAGTCTTATCATTACCAAAGTGTCCAGCAAGTCCACCACTATGCTTCTCTTTGATCAAATTTTCCCTCATGGAAAAATTTGGTACACACAGTTGGCTTCTTCTGAATAGTAAGTCCTCCTGCGGGAAGTAATCCAGCCACTGGGTTCTATCTATTAAAACAGGGTTACTACATGCCTCAAATGCTTCTTTAAAATATGGATCTGTTTTATACAATTCTTTCAGAAAATCAAACCCTACAACTTCAAAATTAGTTTCTTGAACAAGCATGTGCCTCCTACTCAAAGCATCAGCTACTTTATTGGCTTGGCCACTTATATGCTTCAGAGCAAAATTAAAACTTTGGAGATACTCAACCCATTTAGCATGCTTATGTTTCAACTTGGGCTGCTGTACAATATACTGCAAAGCATGATTGTCAGAATATAATACAAATTCCCTGGACATCAAATAATGTCTCCACTTCTTCAGTGCCTGAACAATTGCATAGAATTCCTTCTCATAAGAGGAATAATTTCTTCTGGTTTCATTCAGCTTCTCACTGAAATATGCCACAGGCCTATCATCCTAACTCAACACAGCTCTGATGGCCTCTCCACTGGCATCAAATTTTACTTGAAATGGTTTTGTAAAATCAGGCAGAATCAAAATAGGCTTCTCTGTTATCTTTTGCTTCAGCAGCTTAAAATTCCTTTCTGCTTCAGCAGTCCACTTAAATGGCTGTTTGTTCTTCTTTATTGTCTCTATTATGGGTGTATTAATCTTACTGAAGTTTCTTATAAACTTCCTGTAAAAACTAGCAAGTCCATGGAAACTTCTTACCTCAAAAACATTCCTGGGTGAAGGCCACTCCACAATTGCCTTGAACTTTTCTGGGTCCATCTTTAATCCTTCTACAGAAAAAACAAACCCCAAATACACCAAATATTCCTTCATGAATGAGCATTTCTTCAGATTTATCAACAGTTTCTCTTGGTGCAGCTTCTTCAAAACATGATTAGGGTGCCTTAAATGTTCTTCTTTAGTTCTGCTGAAAACTAATATATCATCCAAATACACTATCACAAATTTACCAATGAATTCTTTCAACACTTCATTCATAAGTATCATAAAAGTGCTAGGTGCATTTGACAGCCCAAAAGGCATTACCATCCATTCATATAACCCTTCATTTGTTTTAAAGGTGGTTTTCCACTCATCACCCTCTCTTATTCTAATCTGATGATATCCACTCTTTAAATCTATCTTTGAGAAATATTTAGCACCACTCAAACAGTACATTAAATCCTCAATTCTGGGCAAAGGGAATCTGTACCTGATTGTGATCTTATTAATTGCTCTAGAATCAGTACACATCCTCCAGCCCCCATCTTTCTTTGGGCTCAAAACTGCTGGTACTGCACATGGACTCAGACTTTCTCTGATCAGTCCTTTATCCACCAACTCCTGTACTTGTCTCCTGATTTCCTCATTCTCCTTGGGAGTCATTCTGTAGGCTGCCTTATTTGGCATATTTGAACCAGGGATAAAATCTATCTAATGGCTGATCTTCCTCACAGGTGGCAGCTCAACAGGGAAATCATCCACAACAATGTCACAGTAATCATCTAACATCTCTTGTATCTCTACTGGTAAATAAGAAATCTTTGTAGAAGTAAGAACTACTTTAGGCTTGCAAACTAAAGCAAAGCTTACCTCTTCTTCTTCTATCTGCTGCAGATATTCTTTCCCGCTCAGCAACAAGGTCTTTGGATCAATCACTCTGCTGGATGGCTCTCCTTCCTCCATGGGAATCAATGTATGATATACCCCATCCTTGAAGAACTTGTAAGTGTTCTTCTTGCCATCATGCACTGCTGCTCTGTCAAACTGCCAAGGTCTACCCAGCAGTATATGACACACATCCATGGGCATTACATCACACAAGACCTTATCTTTGTATTTGCCCATTTGCAGCTCTATCTCACACTGTTCTTTTACAACTAGCTGGTGCCCTTTATGCAGCCAGGACACCCTGTAGGGAGTTGAATGCTCCCTTGTCTTTAGCTTCAAATTTTCTATTACCTCAGTGGAAACCAGATTGTCTGTGCTGCCACTATCAATGACTAGCTGGCAACATTTCCCTTGGACTTTGCATATACTCCTAAACAAAGTCTTTCTTTTTGCAGGCTTAGTGACCTCTTTGGCTTGCTTCAACATGACCTTATTCACCACCAAGGATTCTCCCCTCTCTGGAAGAATTTCTTCTTCAATCTCTGCCTCTTCTCCAGTCTGGGCAACAACAGCATTCCTTGGACCGGCACCCACATTATCTGGACATTCGTAGTGCTTGTGTCCCACTTGCTGACACCTATAACACCTCAATTTTCTACCTCTGCCTCTGTCTCTGCCTCCTCTTCCTTTTCCTCCGTAAGAACCCCTTCTACCCCTTGCATCATCCTCTACAGATGCATTCTAAGGTGAGCTACTGTTAGCTCCATCTCTGGGTGTAGCAGGCTTTCCTCTACCACCCTAACTTCCCTTTCCTCGGAAAGTACCTCTCTTCTTGGAAGATTGTTTCCTCAGGAGTTTCTCCTCTGCTTTCAAGGCCATCTGATAGGCCTCTTCCACTATCTTAGGAGATAGGAGACCAATCTCATCTTGGATCTCTAGCTTGAGACCATTCACATATCTGGTAGTCTTCTTTGGTGTGTCTTGGAATTTCCCAGCCCTTATGCTTACTCTGTAGAATTCCTCTGTGTATTCCTTTACTGTCAGCAACCTCTGTCTCAAGTTCTGCATTTGCTTATATAATGTTAGCTGGTAATCACTAGGAAAGAATTTACCTTTTAATTTAGCCATCATTCTGGTCCAGCTCTTGATAGGTTGCTTGCGAACTCTCCTCCTTTCTGCTTGCACTCCATCCCACCAAAGTGCAGCATGTCCTTTCAGCTTTGTTACTACAAACTTGACCTTCTTATCTTCACTTATTTCTTCATAATCGAAGCACTTATTCATTTCATTAATCCAGTCCACCAGCTCCTCTGGATTCAGTCCCCCTGCATAGCTTGACACTTCCATTCTGGGCTTAATTGCAGACCCCAAAACAGTTCTAAGGAGCCTCTTGTCAGGAGGAATTTCCACATTTTCTTCTGCTTCTTCTGTCTCAGGTTCGCTGATGTCTTCAAGATCTCTGGGCTGTCTTTGTTCCATGGCATCCATTCTGGCTTCGACCCTCTGCAACATCCCCAACACCTCTGTGTTGGCAACAGGTCTCCTTCTGCCAGCACCTCTACCAACTCGGATTGCCATGTCATCAAAAACAACTTCAACTTGGCTCTGATACCACAAATGACGCAACAACAGCTGAAAGTCAGTACCCTTTCTCCAAACCCTCGTTCTTTTTCTCCACGTGGTCTACTTACATTTCCTCGGCAAATTTATTTATCAATTTTGGAGAAAATTGATAAATAACTATATTTAACAACTTTGAATATCAAATGGTATCTCCCGGCTTATATCTTATTTCCAACTGTATAATCAAAGTTTATACCTTCACGCGTTATATGTTAATATTGGCTTTATAATGAACCTTTGTAATTTAAATAAATCTCCACACCTTATATAATATCCCGACACCTTATAACTAACCGACGTTATAATAGACCTTCGGCTAGCCCCACGTATATGTCAATGGCCCAATCAAATGCACGCATCGTACCTTGTTTAATCTCCGTGCATCTCCGTCGAACGAACACCGTCCGATGGCGTTTGCCCAGATCGACGGCTCATACACATATCGCTCGGCATCCAACGCCGAAGTTTAACGCGCGATGGCGCGCTCGAATGGTGGTTTTCCGGGGGTCCACCTTGCCACGTGTCAATTTCTCTATGGAATCGCTCGTCGACCCAGAAATACCGCCTTCGCACCAAAAGCGGTGCGATATGGGCAATCCGCTTTCACGAATCTGCTAGCGGTTTTGAATAGTGGCCAACCAGGGTTCACGTCGGGGGTTGCATTCGCCTTTGTATACTCCGGATGTTAACTTGGGTTTGGAATTCGGTTGGGAGCTCCAATTAATGATAAACGATTGTAACTTACTTTGTTAAGCGGGATTCTATTACCATTTACCAGAGTGAAATGACCACTGTTTTCACAGGTTTCTCTACTCGAGCAAATTGAGGGAGACAATAAACAGGGACATGCAGAATCTATACAACGGTTGTTCCAGTAGATACATATGCACAGAGTTCATCACTTCACAATTAAACAACCTCTTGACAATTAAGGATTCAACACGATTCTAGGGTAAATGCGCACATAAACTATTTAATTGGAAGTAATTGTAACACACAGAGTTTATTGCAGAATCTCCTCTCTTTTTCTTTTTCTTTTTTCTTCCCCTTCCCCATACATCCTAGGGTTACAATTATATACATAAACCTATGACTCTTCGGCTCCTCTTCGAGGATCGTTTTAGGAAATCAACAGTCTAATTAAAACAATTCAACTAACTGGAATATGACAGCTAGACTAACTGAGCTATTCAACTTCTACGACTCTGACTGATCTAATAGTACAATCAGCTAAGGTATTGACACCTAGCTGTGATAATTCGACTATTTTCAAACCCAACTAGCCAAAACATGTGGACAAAACTCCTACATTGCTGGCTAGTGCCTAATGCCCCTGCATCAACAAGACACAAAAAAATGAATAAAACAAAAGAGTATCAATGTCGAAGACCTGCCACAGCAGAAACAGAAGATTGAAGACAATTTTGGATGAATTACAGCTAAGATTTATTATCAAAAGCCTAATCCTTCGAATTAAAATAGGATTAAAGGAAACTCAAAAATATCTATCAAATAGAAAGCATCCACCGCCACATCAGAGGAAAATTGATTCCTCTCAGCTACCACAGTGCCACTTGTAGCTACAAGCATTCAAACGGAGGTCGAATTTATTGATCGAAATCAGATATTTGCCTCAGCACAACTAGAGAGTTAATTCTTCCAAACAAATTAATGACTAAATATCTGCAGAGTTACTCCAACATGACACAGAGCCTCAAAAGTCAATAAGAGCTCTCACCGAGCTTGAATCTTAAATGTAAAACATTAATACAGACAGAACACCTGTAAACTTCTCCATCGAGCCCCTCAAAGGCCAAGAAGTCATTAATCTGTATTAATTATCTTGGGAGATATTTTATCCTCTCCCTCCTCCTCATCCTTCTATAAATACTGCTGTAGAAGAAGAGAAAATGTTGGTTGATCACTAGTTGTAATATTGGAACTCTCTGAAATAATACATAGTATGTTGAAGTTGAAGAAGAAATTGAAGTCTTGGATGCCCTGATGATGTTGTTGCATGCTTGTTACTATGAAGGCTCTATCATTGGATTCATGAGCTTGGCTATTGGTGAAGTATTCTGAAATTTTTAATTTTTTCCCCTGTTTTCATTATGTTTCACAATTTCTTACTACAGTAAGTTGAAAGTTTTAGGCTAAGAAATGACTCTTGGAAGCACCTTAGACCTGTTCATCCTTCACTGTTTTATGTTTTCTTTTGCTGAAGTATTTTAGAGTCCTTAATCTCTCTCTTTAGTCTTCATGCTTGTTTATTTCCTTAATAGTTTGAATAGTTGGTTTCAGCATGATTTATGGTTCTCCCTGCTTGTCTGCTGCCACTTTAAAACTGTTATTGAAGTCTCCCTTTGAATTTTTATGTTTACAGTGAGTCAAGGAGGTCTATTCTGATCTTTCCCTTTGTCCTTACTTAAATAGTTGTCTCAAAGGTATTTATAGTTGTAATCATAGATGTGTTAGGTGTTCCCTCTTCTATGCCTGCAATTATCAGTGAATGTTTTATGTTTTCTAAGTCATTTGAAATAAAATCTTTGAGGAAATAGGGTGTTCCCCGAATCTTATATTTCATTTAGAAGTTGTTTTGAAATCATTGTTTGCTTAAAGGTGTGATTTGTAGAATTCATGGTTAGCCCTGTCTATCAAAAAGCTCTTTATTGTTCAAATTGTGTTTTCAAATTCCCTTTGTTGAGAATTAAACTTCTCTTTTCAAATCATTGATGTCCATCTCATTCCAAAAACCAAAGGATCCTATGGCCAAGTTAGATTTTCCCTCTGATATCCCATATCCATTGATAAGTATGTTATGACCTCTTCTTGACTCCAATGCCCAATGAACCAGATGTTTCTCCATTCTATATATCTCTTCTAGACCTTTCATGTTCTGCTGTATCAATCCAACCAAACAAACAAAAAAACACCCGCAATTAATAACTAGTCTAAAATCCATACTCAAAGCACACAAGATAAACCTTTGCAAAAAAAAATTTGAGAGATCCCTCTCTGAGAACAGGAGGACTAGATCCTATAACTCTAAAGATTGGTTCTGATGTTGCCTTGTCTTTTGATTTTCCAAACTATCAAAACACGGGACACAAACACCCGGCATGCAATTTTTTATGAGTGGTGGTATTTTCTCCAAAGCGTCCACCAGCTGGTCCATCATGTAACTCCTGCAAGACCTTTTGTGCTTCAGAATTTTCTAAACATCTTAAAAAAACAATTTTTTTTTTCCTAAATAACACATTATTAATGATTCATATTGATTATTTTTCAATATTAAATCCCATTTCCTTTTGTAATTGATTTCAGGGAGAGCATAACCATTTTTTAAGTAAAAAATGAGATCAACATATTGGGACCCAGTATTAGTAAGGCATACCTCAGATACCTGGATAGTGTTACTTGAGTCTTCATCAGCTGATATATTGGAAGCTCCAGTAAATAATATACAAAAACCTTGACCTCTGACAATTTTAGCCGATTTTATTTCTATGTTATATTCTTGCAGAGCAGTGACCCACATTTCTCTTTTCTCTCCCAGCCCTTTTTGAACAAGAAAAATTCTTATCGCTGGAAATGGGAAAATTAATTTGGTGTGAGTTTTCAAAAGAAAAGGCCTAAAATTCTTTATGGATTTGAAAACAGCAAAGGCTTTTTTTCCCCCTCTGAATAATTCGATTTTGCACCCTGGAATTTTGAGCTAAAGAAAGAGATAGGTGCCTCTATTTTTTTATCATTGAGTTGTGTTAATATAACAACATAAGAAAACTCGGAAACAAACATATACGAAATAAAATGATAAGAAAAATTGGGAGTTTTTAAAGAGGGAGCATTAATAAAATCTTGTTTGATTGACTCAAAGGATTCTTTTTCATTATGTCCCCATTTGAAAATTGAGTTTTTCTTGATCATAGCTTGTAAAGGAAAAAAAGTTTGAGAGAAATCAAGAACAAATCTCTTAGCAAAATTAATCTATCCTAGGAAAGATTGCACAGATTTTTTGTTATGAGCCAAAGAGATTTCAGAAATTTCCTTAATCCTATCAAGGTCTATGAAAATTCCTTCCTTATATATAATAAATCTTAGGAGTTTTCATTCACTGAGAGCAAAGTATGAATTCTTAGGATTTAGTGAGATTATGTACTTTTGCATCATTCAAAGATATGTTTTAAATCATGGAAATTATTGCTACTTTTCTTGGAATATATAGTTATATCATACAAGTAAACAAAAATAAATTTATTTATTAGTCCCATGAAAGCGATGTTCATAGATCTTTGGAAGGTTTCCTGCATTTATTAATCCGAAAGGAATTTTTTGGTAGGAATAAGTTCCCCATTTAGTTATAAAAGTATTTTTTAACCTACCATCTGGATGGACCAGGATTTGGTTATATAGAAACCATCAAGGAAAGACATAAGTTAAAAACCCACTACTGCTTGTAAGATTTGTTCCATAAGTGGTAGAGGAAAGTTGCCTTTTTCACAAGATTTATTTAAATTCCTAAATTCAATGCAAATGCATATCTTACCATGCTTCTTCCTGACAGGCGCCAAGTTTGAAACCCATTTATAATGCCTAACTAGAAAAATGATTTTGGCCTTAAGAAGTTTGTTCAGTTCACCCTTAATTTGATTTTCTAAATTTGGATGAAATTTCCTAAATTTTTGTTGAACACGTTTGATATCAAATATCATTGGAATAGTATGTTGAATGATGGAGGTATCATATGTTCTCAGATCTTCATAACTCAAAGTGAAAACATTTTTGTATGTTTTCAACAAATTAATAAAGGCTAATATTTCATTTGTTGAGAGCCCAAGACCTAAATTGACGTTTTTAGGTTTAAGATCTATTCCAAGGTTTACCAATTAAAACCTCAAAGTTGAACTCTATAGTTTATAGTTGGTAACCTTTTTAAATATATCCTTTAATTCATTCAGATCTTCCATCTTAACCAGATAATTAGGTAGGTAATTTTCTTCAATTGATTATTTCAATTATTTGATTATTGTATGACCCTTCAGTTTTTAAAAAACTTAAAATGCTTCGCCATCATTAAACACATGCAAATTAGTGATATTGTCAAGAATGGATGGGAGAAAAATTAATTCGATTGAAAATATATCTGGAATATAATCCTCAGGTGGAATGAGTCTGGATGCTACATTAGCCAGCAGGTCAGAGCTAAAATTTTGAAGTCTTGGGATAGGAGAAACATTAAATGCTAGAAAATGTGAAGTGAGGGTTTAAATGAGAGATTGATAATGCTTCAAATTACTATAGACACAATGAATGGTGTTTCTCACCTATTTTACAACAATTTTTGAGTCTCCAAATAGTTGAAGGTATGTCACACCAAGACCTATCACTTTGTACAAACCCTATACCAATGCTTCATACTCAACAATATTATTTGTGCATTCAAACTCTAATCTACATGCCAACATTTTTTTTTCTCCTTCTAGACTTATTAAAATGCGTCCTCGGCTCTTGCACAATCATTGAATTTAGAACCATCAAAATACAACGCCCAAAACAAATATTTAATTATTTGTTTATCTACAATATTTACACATTTCGATGAATTGGTATGAGAACAATTTTCAATTTTGGAAGTGATAAAATTGGTTGAGAAATGATATTCTTGCACATTAAAACTACCCAAAAAGGATTCAAAAAAATAGTTCCCAAGGATATTATTGGTAAAGACCACTGATTAATTCTCTTTTTCAAAATCAGTTATTGAATGTTTCATATGCTTTTCTCGGTCAATTAAAATTTGATTGAGATTTCCATTGTAATCAAGCCACAAGTGAGACCATTTTATGGAAAAATAACCATGAAACTTATCATTCTACTTAGAATCAAATTGTAAAATTCAGGAATATCAGCAACAAGTATATCAATAATTTGACATACTTTGCAATTGGAAGAAAGTCTTATGAGAACAGAATTCATTCCCCCCAATACCTTGACTTTGGTTCTATCAATTTGAACAATATGAACAACATATTTTTGTGGCGAAATATTGAGTTTGAGACAAACTGAGTAAGGAATTATATTTGTATACGCCCCTGAATCCACCAAGTAGTTTTCCACATTTTTATTGAAGATCTCAAAAGTCAAAAGGAAAGGAGGATTATGGGAATTTGATATATTCCCAATTAAGATAGCATCAGTGGCATCATATTTTCTGAAGAATAATTGGGATATTTTCCTTTTCCTGTAGAAGCTTTGGATGTGAGAACAATAGGTAAATGTTGGAGATGGGATCCCCACAAAGTATGCAACAAAGAAACACTCCATAGATATAGGAGTGGAGTGTGCAGTGCAGAGTCTATTTTGAGTCATACGGGATTTGGGGTGGTGTTGAAGCCTCGAAAATCGCTGCAAGGGGGATGACCACCCGGTCCGGACCTTAAAGAAACTCCTTTTCCGTTTGGAATGGTGGTTCCGACTGGTTCAACTAGGTCCAGTTACCTTCTCTCCATCTCCAATGGCTTTAAAATATGACTTTCATTCACTAATGGAAAAGAGACATCAGATCAACCTTCTTGCTGATCAGACAAGAAAGTGATCCTTAAGATGATTTAGGGCTCAGCCAATCCACTACTAAAGTTTGCCTCTTTGGGAAGAGGACTTAAAAGAATGTAGAAATTAATCTAAATGCAAACTTATTCTAAGATGCAAACAAAAGAAACTATCTTAATCCTATCTCAATTAGGCAGATATAGATATAACCCAACCAAGAGCAGGTATTTAAAATATTGGGATTGAAATATGTCTTGTTTATAATGAATATCAAGTTAATGAAATAGTTCAATTAACTGACATTATGGATAGCAAAACACATCCTATTGAGACGTTTTAACTGAAATAATTAATCAACCACACTCAGGAAGTAGTTCACAAAATGGTATTGATCATTTAATCAGTAACTTGAATTATTAAACAGTAATATGCAGAAGAAGTTCACAACATATCACTATTTATTCATCCAATATTAAAAGAAATATTTATGAGTAAATAGTTACTCAGAAATCAGAATTCATCCCATAAGAGCATAGATAAATAACAACATAAAATAGAAGAAAATTACCCATACCGACAAAATTGCACAAATATGTAAGTAAATTGACACCATTCCTGTTATCATAAAATAAAACCAGCATTTAAAATAATATTATTCGAAATACCAATTTATTGAATCCATTTCTCCAGCTCCAGTCTCTAATAGTCCTTTACAATGCCTAAGTTTCTACTTTCAAAAGCAGAGCTACAATAGTGCAAACTCTGTTCATTATACATAACTCAGAATGTAAAAGAAAAACCTCAATAATCTTCAGATCTGAGATTCCACTCCTCCCACCTACAACTCTAAATACCTATTACAAAAGTGCTTTTAGAATTCCATAATTGTAGAGGAGAGCAGCCACTATTACATTCTGCAATCTGCTATTTATAATATTTGCAAAGGAATTCTTGAGAGGAAAGTTTGTTGAAGAGAAATCTGCCCAATCCAATTTTATTTGCTCAAAATTCCAATCTTTAATTGCTGGAGCATTCTTATTGATTGAGATCTTTTCTCCTTATCTCTTCTACTGTTTTCCTGCAAAAAGAAATCAAAATAAATTAAGATGCAATGAATAAAATCAAAATACCATTTCTGGCATTAAAATAAACCTAATCAAATTT
Organism: Pinus albicaulis; assembly: GCA_034641835.2. Taxonomy (NCBI): domain Eukaryota; kingdom Viridiplantae; phylum Streptophyta; class Pinopsida; order Pinales; family Pinaceae; genus Pinus; species Pinus albicaulis. The sequence goes on along the minus strand of CM076571.1, from coordinate 358,126,699 downwards.
AATTTAAATAAATAATTGAAAATAAAATATAAGCTCTCTATTGATTCCTGGGATGGTTTAATTGGCCAAGGATATTATTGACGAATGAACCTGCAATTAGAAGAGGCTTGGACAAATGAAAATGCAGAAAATAAATCAGAAAATTGATTTTGTTTTAGAAATTCGGAGCTTGATATTCTACATGATTTTTGACCCAATTAATGACCAAATCTATTAGTGGAACCTCCTCAGAAATGTTCTCCTTGATTTTTTCTTTCCAATGAGCCATCCTGGGCCTCAATTGGCCAAGCAAAACTCATTCTATGAGCTTCCAAAGTTGATGAGTCAAATCTGGCATAATTCTGGAAATTCTGTTGCTGGGCTAAAAATCAGAATTTTTAATTAGAAATTTAATCCTAAATTAGATTCTAATTATCTAATAATTAATTCTAAATTAATTATTAACTAACTAATATATACAATTAATTCTAATTAATTATTATCTAATTTAGAAACTAATTAAGTTACAAAATTAAATTAATATAAAAATGATTTGAAAAAGTTAATTTAAATATAACTAATATTATAATTCAAATTATATTAAAATTATAATAAACATTCTAATTATAATATAATTATTATAATATAAAATATTAAAAATTAATTTACAAACCATTGGAATCAATCCAAACCTAAAACCCATAAAACAAACCACTGAAATCAATCCAAACTCATTAATTCATCCATGTGAGTTATGGAGGGATATGGTGAGTGGAGTGTGAGGTGAGGGTGACGTGAGAGTGAGTGAGGTGGAGGTGCGGGAGGCATAAGGGGTTAAAAACTTTGTATTAAAATCTTTTAACACATCGCATTTAGCCTTATCGCATATCGGGGGTTTGTCATGTTTTAAGAAAATGTATTGTTTGAAAACCTGCGATGTGATCTTGCGATCCGACATCGCACATCGAAAGAAATACACCATCGCATTTTGTGGAATGTTCACATATAAAATCTGCGATGCGAGAAATTTTGCGGTGTAGGAATATGAAACTAGTATGAGGTCACAGGAGTTATAAGGAATTTAAAAACAAAAGTCAATGTTTGACTTATTGCATCGGATAAATGGTTGAATGGTATTTTATCAAACTTTGGTTAATGCTTGAAGATCCATCGCATATCAGGGAATGAAGGTCATCGGGTTTTTTAAGATGTGCATGTTATTAAAATTGCGCTAGTTGCGATATGCGATGTAATTTTTTGTTTTTTATTTGTATATATATATATATATATATTATATTAAATTTTATTTTAATTAAATTAATCATATTAATTTAATTAATTCAAAATTTAATATTAAATATCAAAATTTTTATTTTTGGTTTTATTTTAATGAAATTAGTTATGAAATTATCTAAACTACAGCCACTCCGAAAATAAATAAAAAGAATAAAAATAGCATTTTTAACCCAGACTAGATAAATGATGGGACTTTAAAGGAGTACCATTTTCAAACCAGTTGACCAAATGAGGTAAAACAAGCATCAATGGGAGGCTTATTAAAAATCGATTTTAACAAAGCAATCAAAACAAGAATACAAAGTAAATGAAAAATTAACAATTGCGTAGGATAATCAAATAAATAAAAATCCTAAAAGGTGTTTAGCCAAAAATTTATAGAAAGGGTCCCCATTATTTGAAGTGAACAAGTCAAAAATGGGGGGGTTGTGTTTTACCACAACATGTGGGTAAAATCCCCTTATTATGTAATAGGGTGAGATTATTTTGTGAACATTGGACTCCAACCATGGTTTTCGAACCATGGTATTGTAAGTTCCAAACCTATATAAGGAGTCTAGAGAGAATTCATAGGTAAGGGAAGAAGCTTAAAAAATAGATCTTATGAGATGCATTTGGATGGAAGATTGTCTTGAGTCAAAGGCTCCTGCATCTATGTGCATGAAGACCTTAGAAATTATGCAGGTTTGTGTGTAGACCCCTACAATTATGTGCACGTATACCTTAGAAAGTCTGCATTTGTGTGCACAAACCCTACAGTTGTGTGCGCAGGGTAGAACTGAATGTATGAGAAGGATTTGGTTATTAATGAAAGAACTATTGGATAGATTTGAGTTACATTGATGTCTTTTTCTTTTACTTACTATCTATGAATATCTGTGTTGAATAAGGGTTTTTATCTGTAACTGAATAACACAGTCTTGTTTATGGTTGTTTTCTTTGTTTAATGCATGAATAAGTAAGTCACATAGTTTTTTAGTAAGTTCAACATATGTGTTGAACAATGCTTGTATTATTGATAGATCTGACCTGCGAAGATATGTAATGAAGGAAATTCGTAAAGCCACAATCATCTATCCCTTTGGATGCATAAACCTAGTTCTAGCATCCCCCCTATATTGCCTCGGGTGAGACTTCGATCTGCACAAGTAGGTCGTTGCCGAAAGGGCCAGTAATAGTGAGTTTTGTTGGACTACGCAGACACTTTGAACCTGGGTCTAGGCCCCATCAAGCTAACAGTAAATGGGATGAAGGGACTACATTCAATTCTTTATGTAAAAACTTCAGTTTTTATTTTAATTTGCTTACTTCATACAAGGAAATATAATCTTTGACCTTCGTCATATCCTCTACTATATTATATTCTATGGTAAAAAACCACCAAAGTATTAGATGTAGATGGAGACTTTGAAGAAGATGGAATTAATTCAGAAGATGTAGAAGGATATTTTTTGTTTATACCTTTGTATTTAGTAGTAGGAGAAGAGGGTTTTTTCTTTTGAATTGATTGTGGAGAATCTGCAAGCCCCTTACTTCTTGTGATAATAGGTAAAGTTTCATGGTCATCTTCATTATCAGAAACTGGAAGAATAAAATCCCATAATCCATGCACTTCAACTAATTCTTCATCTTGGGAGTTTATCGACAGATAATGTTATTTCTTTTTCATCTTCGTCTTGAATCAAGTTCAGCATTAGATATGATTTTTGTACGTTGAGGATTTGATCTTTGAGCTTTCTTAAAAGACCTAAAAGGCTTCTTAGAAGGTACATTATCACTAGGCTTTGAGGTAGTTGGGAATTTTTTTAGCAATTTGTTAAATCTAGAATTAAAATCTTTGATATTTTTGCTTGAATTTTCTTTAGATGGGAAATATCATTGATTAAAGTGGCAGTTGCGTGATCATCACCAAACCAAATTAAGAATTTCTCTTAAAATATATCCCAACTAGTAATAGTTCCTGATGGTAATGAGAAATACCATGAACTTGTTGATCCTTCGAAGGTAGAAGGAAATAACCTAACTACACAATCTTCCTTAGCCACTCGATTGATATTGATGGATAACATGAAATTATGGAGGTGTTCCTCGACAGGGAGTCCATCATCAAGATTATACTTAGGCAACCTTATTTTAGGGTGCTTAGGTAAATCATGAAGAGGTCCTGCCATTTGAACAACTCTAGGATTTTTCCATGGTCTGGATGCCATTATAGGATTTGTGGGAGTAGAATATGGTGTAGGAGTTCTAGAGGTTGATGTGGTGGTAGAAGAAATAACCCCTGAAATAGCATGGCTTGTGAAAACACTAGTTGACTGAGTTTGAGAAATTTGAATAGATGAAGTGATTAGTTGGGAGGAAGGAAATGAAGGAGGAATGAATGAAGGAGTTTGTGGAGGTGAGGAAGAAGTAATCTCGCTAGTGGATGTTTGAGCTTCTGATGTGGGATTTTTTATTCAATGAGAATGAAGTGGAAACTCAAAAGGAGTAATTCTGAGTTTTTTTTCTTTGTGACCAAGTTAATACACCAGAAACTTGTAAAGAGGAAGTTACACTTCCTTCTGATGGTTAAAATTGAACTTGATTTTATTTTGAAATAGAAATTTCTTCTAATTTATTAATCAAAGTATGGACTTAGGGTGAATTTGGAGTGTAATCTTGAGGGATTACCTCAGGAAGTGTACTAGGATATTTATGAGGTGATTGGACAACTTCATATCTAGAGGTTGGAGACTTTGAGTGAGATCTTGAAGTTGTAGGAGATTTTGGAGGGTGATTGACTCTTTTGATGATCTTTGGATTTGGGATTAGACCTTAATTCCATTCATAGTCTTTAGGCCCTCCTTCCAGTGCAAAAAACGTTGAAGGCTCAAAAATTGCTGCCTCAACATTCAGGATAACCACCTGGTCGGGAACTTGAAAACTATTCCTTTTCCATTTGGAACAGTGACTTCGATTGGGGATAATGGGACTAGTTTCCCTTTGAAATATAATGGAGTGGGTGTGAGATGTAAAATAGTGAAATGGGAGTGATAAATGGAATTAACATTAACTTAAGTATGTATATATCTATTTATCTATATCTCGAGACTTAATTCTAGTATTTTATATGTGGTTTCAAATATTTTCTTAAGTGGAAGATAATATAGATCGTCAAACACTTAAAGAAGTAAATGAAGGTAAGATGCTTAATTTGTTTAAATAGTTAATCAAAATAAATTTTAAACGCATATCGCATGAAAGATATTATTGTTTCATAAATAAATTTAAAGATGGCAATTTCACATGTTCAGTAGTGAATTAGTGCTCAACTATATTTAAAGAACATACATAAAAAAACAATCTAAAGAGAAATATGATTATAAATTACATATGAACACAAAAATCATATAAATATAAAAGTGTTTGATATATCATAGCTCTACTCATGAAAAAAATAGCCTTGGTCCAACCTTTCTATTAAGATGATTCAAAAAGTACAGTAGTGCGACTTTCCAAAGCCTTCTTTATAAAAAAATTCATAACCCTTTTCTTAAAGACATGAAAGGGTTTTTATAGTTGAGAGTTAAACTAAAAAAATAGTAAATAAATGAAATGATGAGGAGGTTTGAAAACAATCCTTAAAATAAGACTTAAAAAGAGCAAAAATAGAGTTTGTTTGAACAATAACTTCAAAAATCAGAAGTTATTTGCTTTCCAATTTGTTGCTTCATTTCGTATATATCCATCATGGGCTTCAATTTAGGAGGTTTAGCTGGCCTTATGTGCATATGTCCTGTATACACTGCATATGAGAGTGCAGGTAGCATGTATGAAGTGGTGTTGGAAAGGCATCACAACATCAACCATTAGCTATGTGGCTTTACTAGATATTGCCAATACTTCTCAAGATTTAATTTTGATAACTTATTAATAACATACTCTTTCTTCTTGGACCATTCCTACCATTATTTCATGAGTATATTAACATTAGGCAAGGAACCAACTGGGCATTCTTAAATTATATTAGCGCCAAACAGGTTGTCGATGATAGTTTCAGAAATATTACTTGCAATACCTCTTGCTCTAAAGATGGCTCTTTCTGCTTGTTTCAATTTTATATCCCAGTTTGTAAAGAGGCTTTATTTATGTGAATCTTATATCCTTGTAAGGTTTGCATCTCTTCCTTATACACTATCTTTCCATGTGATATAATCAAAAAATTTATCATCAATGTCATCGTATTTTGTCCTCAGATCAGACAAATGATTCATCCATGAATCGCTTGTTTTACATAGATCATTGATTACTTCCAAAGTTTGGCATAAAACCACCTGCTGATAGGCTAGGAGGGTGTTAAGTTCCACTGGTTATTTCTTAAAATCCTCAATTTTTGGAGTATCTTTAATTGGTGAATTTTGAATTGGAGTTCTTGTAACTGAGAATCTTTAATCTTGATTTTAGTTTTATGCTAGAGTTTCATTTCATCCAAGCTCTGTTGCAATTGTGATAGCTGTAGTTGTCATTGATGATAAATGTTCTCTTTTTATTTTAACAATTATTTCTCCAACTATTGGATCCTAACATATTTTTCTTTTATTAATTGTTGCACTTTTGAAGCCTTGTCAATGGAGTTGTTTCATAGGACCCTGCAAACTGGGATAGCCTGGTTAAGTCATCAGAGGGGTTTTTTTGTGGATCCTTCCACACAACATCCAATGACACATCTTTGGGAACTAGATCCTAGGACTTCTCAACTCTCCTTCTCTTCCTTTTCCTGCTCATTATGACCCTATGCCTAGGAATGTAAAATATATTCAGAGGAGAAATATCTTCGATTTTAAGAACAATTTCTGAAGTGGGGTATGTCGGGATGAATTCTACATCATCTGTATTAATATATTTGTCAGAAGCCCCAACATTAAGCAGCTTTTTCTTATTAATTTTAGGAGTGTTGATTGTTTCTCTTGAAGTTGAGGTCTTTACCTCTTGCAATCCTGATTTATTAATTTATTGATCAAACTGATCCCAAACTCTATCCAAGTCACTCTTAAATAGCATTTCTCCAGTTTTTTGTGATGTTGATGTAGTTTCCATTTTTCCTTGTGTCATATCGATGTCCATTGTAAACTGCGTCAAATCCTGCTCTGTATGTAAAATTGGTTGAAAAACCTCAATGTGTCAAGAGGGAGATTTTCCAACCTTTTACTTATGTATTCTCTGAACTTATTGAGCTACTCTCAATTCAGACATCCTTCTACCAACTTTTCTACATGTATGTATGTGTGGGAGGACTCAAATAGATCACCAAAGTCATCAGGCTCATGTATGAACTATGTCACTTTAACTTGAGCTGTGAAGTTTTGGGCTACTTGGTTTAGGTCATACTGCCTGATGGGAAGAGTGGGAAAATTAAGGCATTGTATCTGGTTAATTTCAATCCTAGCGTTCTTGAAATTATCTAGATCATATACTCCACAACAGATGGGGAATGATGTCCAAGCATATTTCTTGGCTTCTTTCAGGGATTTAGTTAATCCATTTCCTACAGTTTGATAGGAAACTTCTCGAGAAAAAATCTTGTCAGGGACATAGAGGGGGGAGAACATGAGGTCTGGCCAAACTACCAAAAGCCCTAACATAAGTAAATAACTCTTCTACGAACCACTTGCCTATGGCTCTGAAATCATCCCTAGCTTCATTAAATAATCTAGGGGTTTTTTCACCAAAAACATCTTGGTGTAAAGGCAACATGACTCCATGACAGATTTTATAGAAATGGGGTTGGAAATTAGACTCCCAGAGGATTTTTTGATAGATGTGAATAGGAGTATGGTCTTCTAGGTTCCATTTCCATCCCATGGATAAGAAATAAAAGGTAAAGCAAACGACATCTATAATTTATGTGCTGATATAAAAAGGGGGCACTATCTTGGTAGAGATTTTTTGGTCTCTTCTGTAGGCTAGGATTTGGGAAACTATATTATTTGACAAGATAGTGGCCCAATCCATTACCTAGGAATCTGCTACAACATCAATTAGGGGGACCCATTCAATTTTCAACTTTGTTGTATTGGGATATCCAAACAGCCTACACATCATACCAACGATATAGAAATAAGTGCCAACAAGAGAAGATATGGAGTACATACCTTTTTAATCATGCTTATGCTTGTTTGGATCCCATCTCCACTATCTTATCGACTTCGACTCAACCTTGTTTTCATCTGCAAAATTTTCAAGCAAACACTTATCATATATCTTTTGTGGGTCTGGCAGATGATACATTTTCTTCAAGTCTTTAGCTCTGAAAGACCCAATTATTGTATGTCTTGAGGTTAGGAAGTACCTTTCCAAAATATTCAGATTGTCAATAACCTAATTTACCATATCGGTATAGGGTAGAATCTTAGGTCGAGCAACAATTTAGTGAAGGAAGTAATTAGCGACATCAACATAAGTATTTTCAGAATACGAGGAGAAATCATCAATCGTGGCTACCCTTTGTATCACTTTTGGCTCTTGATCTTCAACCAGTGTGTACATGGATTCCCATGAATAACTTCCTTAATTTGTGGTGAGTTTTGTATCAGAGAATAATGGGGGAATCTCAGTTATCTCTAGAGAAGGTGGAGACGCCTATGGTGGAAGCATAGGTATTTTGACCTTCTTGGTGTTTTTCGACATTTCGTTCAAGTCTTGTTTGTCGGGACTAGCCTGGAGCAAAGAGAAAGCACGGAGAATGAAGAACAAATGCTTGGGATCTGAGTGAATTATGACAAAACAATAAAGTTTTTATGGGATATATGTTTAATGAAAAAATATCGAAACATTAAGTGAAGGAAATCAAATCATTTATGTTCTCGAGGACATAAATACAGTTACACTTCAATCAGGAATGAAAAAAGTGCATTCACATGGTTAAATAGGTAGCTCAGCGCCCCGTTGGATATCTCACATTGCATGTTTTCTTAAGTACACAACTTAGAAATTTTGATATTATCCTTTTGCCGATATGCGATTGAGTCTTGTTATAGCTAGAAGCTAAAACGAAAAGGTAAGCATGTACCATGGTATTATGGCATCAAAAGATCATAAGACCAAGCTTGTTTCAATTTTCGCGGTGCAATATAAATATCATGATTGCAAACATTGAGGGATAGTCATGTGCGATGAGGAATTGTGATATAGCGATTGAGATATATCACATCGGGGAATTGGAGCGGGCATTACAAGTGAAACATTGATATCAATTTTGTGATGGTGTGGATGAGATAAGTGACATGGCATATTGGTGGGACCTGCTGCGGAATTTATTATGTGTAGAAGTGTTTTTCTTTGTTAAAGTTTTTTAAGACTTTAACATATTTTCCTTTTAAGTCAAGCAAGTCGAATCACAATTTTTCTTGATAGGGCACTTTGATTTGTCGTTGCAACCTTGAAATATGAGATATGCAATAAAGATTTAATAAGCCTTGTTTAAAGTCCTTTAGCCAATAGAACTAAAGCTTAAGTTTGGATAACAAAAAAAAATTGTCCTTTTAAGTAAAATGAATTTTCTTATTGTTCTACATTAAAAAATTAAAAGGGTCCCCATTATTTAATAACTATATAATTATAATGGGGGGTTATTGAGTAGCACAACATGTTGTTATAGGAAACATGTTCAATGAAGTGATTAAGTTTTCCCAACTAGAAACTATTTATAAGAATAATACCAATGTGAGGGATAGCACATTACGTTGGAAATGGATTTAATTTTTGGACATGACCTCAAAGTAATGCATGTTTTATTACTTTAGATGGTCCTAAAAAAAATTTGGATCTACAAGGCTTAATCATGGGAAACATGATTAGGCATGATATGTTTCATGTAACAACCCCTGGTTGATTTTCCATCTAAATAAAATAATACCAAGGTCATGGGACATGTATTCCAAGCTAGATGTTGGAAAAAACATAGTATGGGTAGCACTGGTGTTTAATTTATGGCTATGGAAATTGGCAAAGGAAAATCAATAATTGGCATTTTATTTATGAAATAAAGGAAAATAGGAGAAAAGGAAGGTGAAGAAACACATATTTTCATGAGAAGAAAATTCAAGGAAAAATGAAGGAAAATGAATAAATACATGCCTCATTGATGAAAAAGCTTCTGAGAATCAGTTCACAACCTTTTGTCAGTTTAGTTTTGGAGCTCTCTTCTATTATTTCACTCTTGTGTACTTAGAGAAAATCTTAGAGAATTCTTGGAGAAATTTGGCATACATTAGATTTGGAGAAAGAAGGTAAAGGAAATAAGGAAAGCACAAGGGAACATGTGGATCAATAGGTACAACTATATTTCTTTGCAAGTAACATGTTGCATGTGTGATTTCCTTGTTTATTTATGGATGCATGGTATGTGCATTTGATTTTCTAGTTATGTGATGTCATTGGCATGGATATTTACCTAGATTGACAGTGGTTTTATCCTTTCCTTGCCATTTCCTAGATAGCCATGGTGTTGTGGGTTTTTCCACTTGACTGTTTTCTGATTGGTGCTCATAATTCCTAATGGATGTGGGTTGGAACAAACACTCTGGAAGCCCTAGAACAACATGGGTTGAGTTACTAGTCCAGGAGCCTAGGTTGGGACAAATGATTTGGAGCTCTTGGAGGGTTGCAGTATTGTTCCTTGGAGTTAGGTTGGATAAAAACTCTAGATCCCTAGAAGGTTGTGGGTTGAGTTACTAGTTTCAGGAGCTAGACAACTTGGGTAGATATCGATATAGTTGGTGTTAGTGATGTTCAACCGTGGAGGTGGAATCACTGTGGTTGAGGGTTGAGGTTGTTTGGTCTATGGAATCCCTGGTTTGGTTTCGTCTTGTTTTATTCCATGAGATCCCACGTTCATGCTTGGGATATGGCGCGGGTTTGATTGGTTGAAAGAGAGATTTGGTTCAACCCAATCTATGGTTGGGTGGTACATGGAGGTCCCTAACTTGGTTGTATTTTCATATGTTAATATGATACATTTTTTGATTATGACCTATGAGAATTTGTAGTATTATATTGGTGATATTATGGCTGTGTTTCCATGGTTTCTATGCTAGTTATTTTCTAGTTATATGATAGTTATATGATGTGTACCATCTATGACTCTTGTCATGAATCATTTAGTTATGGACTAATAAGTGTTATTGAAACTATGTGGAGATGGTATAAAACCTTCTTGGTGATTCTCAAATGAATCTTAGACTATCATGATTAGATATGCATTCATGACTTGTAGCTTCTATGTGTTCCATGTGTTTGACGAAATGTCTAGTGTGTTCTAGGATAATTTCTTGATTCAAGTTTAAATGTTTAGCTTTGTCCTCATGTCAATAATGATTCTAGAAAGTCTCAAACATTTCTAGGTAGTGGTCTGGAGGCTAGCTAGGAATTGTGGGTCAGATCGCGGGATCACACCTTCTGAACTGTAGATTTTGGGATACAACTACATGGAAGCAGTGTCATGTGTGCGGTTGGATCCATATAACCGAACCCTTGACTTGTTTTGCATGTGGTTGGGGATTAAAATGTGAGAAACGAAGCCCCAACTTAGGGTTTGGTCACCCGGGAGGGTCCTTTGGTCCCCGCGTGTCTTGTATCTCGAAGTGATGTTTGTGAGAAGTCAGTTGTTGGCCCCACTTTCATAACTGAAGCTTGGAGGTCAGGTCATATCATCATAACTCTTCGTCTCACATTTACCCTGGCAGGCCAGTGAAATTGGGTAAATGTGGGTGATCCTGGTGGATATCGGTGGCCACCCACCTATTCCATTTGGACCTGCAGCATCAATTCTTGCAGCTTTTCACTTTCAGCACAACTTACTATTTTTAGCAGGTTTTCGGGTCCTGCACTCCCGGAGGTGTTTTGGGCCCTTAATGATCTAGGTGGAAATTAGTGGCCACCCACCTATTCCATTTGAACCCCCACCATCAATTCTTTCAGTTTTTAAGTTGCAGCACAACTTACTATTTTTAGTAGTTTTTCGGGTCTTGAACTTCCGGAGCTGTTTCAGGCCCTAAATGACGTTTTTTGGGCATTGTTTGTTTGGAGAATATGATTCCATTTCAAAATAAATATTTGCAAAAATAGTTGTATTCCTCGGATAGATCTTTCTAACTGTGTATCATACGTGTCAAACGGAGATCGTATGCTGAAGTTACGTCCCCGGGAAATTGAAACACCAATTTACCCAAATGGGGCCCATAGTTTTGGTGCTTCATCTCCTAGGGTTAGGTTTTTTTACGTTTAGAGTTCTCCATTATTTCTCAATAATAAATAGGCCCTTGAGCCTCATTGTAACACATTTGAGAGGTCTGTAGTCGCCACATATCTTCTTAGAGATTCGCTACCAGCACCCTAGCTATTTTATTTCCATTGTGTTTGTGAGCATATTTATGTTATTTGATATTAATGAAAGGAAGCATTATTTCAACTGCATCTCTATGTTTATGATTGTTTCTGTATTTTTTTGTGTTCCTGCATAAATCCAGATCAGTGGTATCATAGCGGTCTACTCTTTCTTTGTTTTTCTTTGCATGTCCCCAATGTGGTCAGGGTATAAGGAGTTAGGGCTTGATCTAGTTGAACCCTTGCAAGATCAGCCTCGCAAGCCCTGACGACCTCCCATGGTGGATGAAAAGAAAGATGAGGGAGCAGGAGATCATATCAAAATATTTCTCGAGGAGGCCTCGAGAAACAAAGGAACAAGATGATGGATAACTTTGCTCAGATCCTTCAATGATTTCCCACCTACGGCACATCTATAGGCTTTAACCCTATACAGAAATTATCTACAAATGAATATTGAAAACAAAAAATAAACAGTAGCAAGAGCATAAAACATAAAACAAATAAACATAGAGATTTTCCCCTGGATTCCAAATTGGGATGACCAGCTTGATTTTTCATTATATTCCTTTTAGTGTTACAACACATATATATACATGCCGAAGCATACATAAACCCCAATCTATTAACCCTAGATTAGAACATAACCGTAGTTCCCTTGACCGGATCTACAAAATACTAGGGGCTGAAAACCATCGTACCCCAAAACCATGTGCAAACCCATGCACAAAACCATGGGCAGATCCACCCACCAGAAAATAAGGACCAAAATTTTTTTCTCATACTCGCAGAACCACTCCCTATGGGGAGTGAAGTGAAAGGATGCACCCAAGTCAATCAACCATGACTCATGATCTACATGTGTATTTGAAGAAGAAGGCAAATACACATCCCCGCCTTCATCCGAGGTGGTTTTTGCCTCTGCAGAAGGAGCAGCATCAGATCCCTTTCCTTTCTCAGGAGCTTTAGATCTGCAGTCCTTTTTGTAGTGCCCTTTCTTTCTGCATTTCCAGCACACCTTTACAAACTTTCCAGGAGATTTATATCTCCCTCTAGATTTAGATCTCCCACTCGAAACCTTATTCTTGTTTCTGTTCTGGGACCTTCCTCGTATATATAAGGCATCTCCATTCTCACCCTCCATATTTCTCCGTCTCATTTCCTCCAACAACAAGGCTTAGACAATGTCATCAAAATTCAAGGTAGTTGTATTGCTACCTATTGCAATAACCAGACTGTCCCATGAGTTTGGTAGAGAACACAACAAACTAATGCACTTATATTCATCTGAGATTTTAATATCAACAGATGACAGCTGACTTACCACAATATTGAAGGCATTCAAATGCTCTGTGACCGAATCTCCATCATTCATCCTCAGGTTATATAGCTTTTTCCGCAGGAACAATTTATTCACCAGAGACTTAGATTGGTAAAAAGTCCCTAGCTTTTCCCACAAGGTCTTCACCGTAGCTTCCCCAGCTACATTCAACAATACTGAATCTGAGACACACAATCATATTGTACTCTTTGCCTTCTGATCCAGCTTCTTCTAGTCTTCATCTGACATTTCCGTTGGTTTAGTACACAGATCTACCGTGATCCATTGATCTTTATCCACTAGTAGATCCTTCATCTTGAGCTTCAACAACTCAAAACTATGACCATTAAATTTCTCGATCTCTATCTTCCCACCGCTCGTCGTCTTCTTTCACCACAAGAATCAATCCCACAGATCTCCAACTGAATAGGGTCTATCTCAGGCCCGAGCAAAAAAAAAAAACCCTCAGTAGCAAAGGCGTCCCCTTGAAGCTGAAACTGCTCTAATACCAAATGTAGGTTTTAACCATGTACATAAATTATCTGTAAACGAATCTTAAAAACAAAAAATAAACAGTAGCAAGAGCATAAAACATAAAACAGATAAACACATAGATTTTCCCCTGGATCCCAAATTGGGACGACCAGCTTGATTTTTCATTATATTCCTTTTAGTGTTACAACACATATATATACATGCCGTAGCATACATAAACCCCAATCCATTAACCCTGGATTAGAACATAACCGTAGTTCCCTTGACCAGATCTACAAAATACCAGGGGTCGAAAACTATCGTAACACAAAACCATGTGCAAACCCATGCACAAAACCATGGGCGAATCTGCCCACCGGAAAATAAGGACCAAAAAAAATTTCTGGGCCGCTGCCCCAGACCCCGACAGGGGGGGCTACCGCCCCCCCGCATGTTATTAGTCATGTAAATAATATAACACATACCCAACAACATCTACATCAAACAGCCACTTCCTTCAAGGTACAGGTAAACTTTGACATTCCTGTATTTGAAGGCCAATAGATGCAGACGTCGTAGATATATGGTTGAATTTTCTAGAAGGGTATTTCTCGATCCATGATTTCTCTTACCAAGAAAAGATTATTTTTTCACTCCTTAAAGCCACCCCCCATGTCAAATACTGGAGGGAAACCTACTTTGAGCAAGAGGACGAAGGGGAACCCTCTCTATTCTTGGCCACACCCACTTGGAATTCGTTCTGAGATGGCATCAAGGAACAATATTACCCCGTGGGGAGCTATGAGGAAAAATACATCCAATGGACCACCTTGCGGCAACAAAGGGATCAAGATGTGCACGAACTGATGAATCTGTTCCATACCCTACGCACAAAGTTGGGTATTAAAGATTCAGAGAGAAATTTGGTGCTCAAGTACTGTGGTTGTCTATACAAACACGTTCGGGAGGAAATGGAGCTCCTCGACATTACATCGCTTGGCACGACATATCGCTATGCCGTCAAGATCAAGCAGAAATTTAAGCAGAAGAAGCGAGACTTTGGATCTGCGAATCCGAAAGGTGCCCCCAAACCGAAGAACAAGGGGCAAGGCCAAAGTAGTGTGACTCAAAACAACACCAAAAATCCAAAGAAGGAAACAAGGAAGTGGTGTGAATTTCATAACATCCCCATTCACAGCACAAATGAGTGTTGGGCTAAATAGTCATTGGTGGCCGAACTAAAGGCACCCGAATTAGATGCATTTTTTGATCCTGAGTCAGAACCAGACAAATTCAATGACAAAGGGAAGTAGATCATTGATGCGGATCCCAGTGCCATTTTTGCCACCACCAAGATCTAGAGGGAGGATCCAGAGGATCCAGAGGAGGGGGAGCACCTCTTCCATTCGAAGATGTGGGTGAAGGGTTCTCCGCTGCAATTTCTTATCAATAGCGGAAGCCAAAAGAACCTCATTTTAGCAGAGGTCATGAAATGGCTCGGCCTACCGACCATAGCACACCCACAGCCATATACCATCGGGTGGCTCCACCAAGGGAGAGATCTCCGCATCCGCCAACAGTGCCGCCTTCCGTACTATATCAAGCCATTCACGGATGAGGTATTGTGTAATGTTTCTCCTCTTGATGTAGCTGATGTATTATTGGGCCAACCATACTTGTGGAGGCGACATGCTATGTATGAGTCTAGGCCTTGTGTTGTTGTTATTACTTTTGGAAATAACTTGTACAGGATACCGGAGGTAGTACCGCCTCCTGTCATCTCTTTGACTATTGTAAAACAATGTAGTAAGATTGTTTCCCAAACCAAGAAATTTATTTTCCTTACAACTCACTCACAGGGAAAGAAGAATATTGTGGCTGCAACCTCGAAACAGGGCTCCCCTGCATGGTTGTAGCAGATGGACAAATTCATGGAGGAATACGAGGAAATTTTCTCCTCACTCATAGAGGTTCCTCTACACTGTCAGGACAAGCACTCTATTGATCTGAACCCCGACACACTGTCTCCTGATGTTGCCATACCTCATGCGATTACGCAGATAGAATCCACACATGTACTATTTGAGGCTGATAAAGTAACCAAATTTACTAATTGCATCCAGCATGTCCGCCCGCAGGTCCATGACATCTTCGACCATAGAACGTGCCTCATTTCATGGAGTATCTCAACGCAATGGGGACCATTGCTTCTTAAGGAGGGAGGAATGATCCAAGTGGATATCGGTGGCCACCCACCTATTTCATTTGGACCCGCACCGTTAATTCTTATAGCTTTTCACTTTGAGCACAACTTACTATTTTTAGCAGGTTTTTGGGTCATGCACTCCCGGAGGCGTTTTGGGGCCTTAATGATCCAGGTGGACATTGGTGGCCACCCACCTATTCCATTTGAAACCCCACCATCGGTTATTTTAGTTTTTAAGTTGCAGCACAACTTACTATTTTTAGTAGTTTTACAAGTCCTGAACTTTCGGAGCCATTTTGAGGCCCTAAACGATGTTTTTTGGGCATTGTTTGTTCGGCGAATAGGATTTTATTTTGGAATTGATATTCGCAGCAATAGTTGTAGTCCTTGTATAGATATTTCTAATGATTTATAATAAGCATCAAATGGAGATTGTATGCCGAAGTTCCGTCCCCGGGAATTTGAAACACCAATTTACCCAAACGGGGCCCATAGTTTTGGCGCTTCATCTCCTAGGGTTAGGTCTTTGGACATTTAGAATTCTCCATTGTTTCTCAATAATAAATAGACCCTCGAGCCTAATTTTAACACAGTTGAGAGGTCTGTATCTGCCACATCTCTTCTTAGAGATTCGCTACCAGCACCCTAGCTATTTTATTTCCATTATGTTTGTAAGCATATTTTTGTTATTTGATATTAATGAAATGAAGCATTATTTCCGCTGCATCTCTATGTTTATGGTTATTTCTGTATTTTTTTGTGTTCCTGCATAAATCTGGATCAGTGGGAGGGGTGGTTATAGGTTGGTATCAGAGCTTCCAAGTTTGAACACTTGGACTGGATGGGAAGAATGTGTTTTTCATGCATGTATGTTGGTTTTCTATGTGTTTTTTATGCATGTGTATTAGTTTTCGATTTTTTTGTAATGCATTCATGTTGCTTATTTCTTGAGACGATCATTTTTGCAATTGTGTCACTATGTAGAGTTTGATGATGTTTATGTTGAGACGATTGATATGTTGATTGTTGGAAATACTGAGAGGGCGGGTGAATCAGTATTTCTTTCAATTGATCTTCAATTATTATCAGTGTTTGTACAATGATAACATCAAAAAAGAGGAACACAAATTCACACAATTTTTAAGGTGGAAACCCACTCCGGGACAAAAACCACCTAATGCTTTTCTAATAATTCTTTTCAACTCCAATTGAAAATAAAGCTCCAACTTCCTAGAATCTAGAAAAGCATTCTTCTCTAGCTCCCCCTTTGGATAGGACACTCAACGCTCGAAACGTGCATAACACCCAATGAGCTACAACTCACCTAGCACAGCCCACCCTATAGAAGAATAAAAGAAGAATGGACTCCCGTACCAGGGAAAATGGTTCACTTTACAATGATATAGAATGATGTAGAAGAAGAAGACACAGTAGAAAATAACCCCAAATATGACACAACCACCTAATGATGGTCCTATACCTCATGACACTGCCTCTTCAACTCTTGGCAAATAAACACTTGTACAATTTTTACAATGATGCATTTACAATGACTGAGTACAGTGATACCTTTACAATGATTGTATGCAATGTTGCTCACTTGAAGACTTCATGTGGTGAAATTATTACTGCTATTATGCTTCTTGATTGTTGCTCTTGTCATGCTACCCTATGTTGAACCTTGATTTTCTTTGCTGCCCTAGAATGTATGGTCCTTTGCAGCCCTTGACAACACATGATCTAGCCTTTTCTTGCCTTCTAGGAGCTCGATATTGAATCTGGTGTATCTCTGTTATTTCAGATCCTCAATATCTGATTTTTGGTCTTGTAGTAGTCCTTTGAGTCTTCTTTCCAATTCACGGAGTCGGTTAATTTGGATTCTTCGGAGACGATTACACCCATTATCTGCCTAATTGTAATTTGTTTCAGTAGAGCACACTTGTACGGTGTGCCACGTGTCACCGTTTCTTCATTTGTCTCTAAAATTGATAGAGTGCAAATTACAGACTGTTCACTATCTTTCACTTTTTATGTACAGTTACAGCGTTACCAAGGTCACTTCTTTGAAGTAGATTTGAACCTACAAGAAAACCCTAACTTCCACGAGATCATATCTTATCTCCACAAATATTCTGCATTGCAACGATATGAAATTTGTCTTTGCGACTACCTGGACTGGCTTCACCTCACAAAAATTCAAACACGAACCTTCACCGAAAAAATGTTAGAGCGAAAATTCCACGATGACCTGCTTCAGATGGCCGAATCCCTTGCCTAAGGAGGAAATGAAGATCACAATATATATGAATGCTTAAGTTGAGAGGGGCTTCAAAAAGTGAACGTGGGAGGGATCTTAGGAGCTTCAAAAATATTAATTATTACTTTTCAATGACCCATGCCCCAACCACATGGGGTTTTAGCCCACTAACTGGGGTACAAACTTCAAACATGAATATCTCTCAAAACGTGAAGAATTACATGGCGTGCCATATATCAACGGAAACATCTCGACAAGTAGAAACCATCAAAGTAATTATTTACCCAGAATATATTAATTTTGTAGGTCAAACTTCCCATTCAATATTGGGTTAGCCCCTGGTGCTGCTTAGGTTGACATCAATGACAACCACTGATCAACAATCTCCCCCTTTGGCATTGATGGCAACATAAGTACTCCCCTTGCGATCATGACACCTCTTCTTACAACATTCTCTCCCCCTTTGACATCAATGGCAAAGGGTAACTCCCCCTGAAACACAACCATCCTGCAGACCTGTGCACACTTCCACTCGCGTTGACACACAACCGTCCTGTAGACCTGTACACACTTCCACTCTCCCTTTATATTTTGAAAAAGGAAAATCTAATGAGAACTTGGGAGAGTCCCAAGCTTCTGGTGAAGATATTCCAATGCTGGAAAATATTTAATATGTGATTCTTTTGGTGCTGCTTGGAATCTTGCTACTTGTCAGCGCACTTGTTCGGGAGGGCCCAGTACATATGAAGACTACTAATCATAGATTTGTACAACCTTTGATCCACATCCTTATATGAGTGAGTCTATGCTCAATTTGCAACCAAGTAAAGACATCTCAAAATCACTTTGCACCTTTGTAGCAAACTTCTTACTTAGTCGATCATTATTGCGACCAATTATTGTATCATCCTCTTTAGCTATTAGACATGATTTAGTTGCTTCATCTAGAACATATATGTCGTTTGGAGCTCGACTTGCTATAGCCACAATTTCACCATACACACCTTTCCGGATTTCACATTTCGTGGAGTTGAATAGTATCGTTTGTCCTTGATCACACATTTGTCCAACATTGAGCAGATTGTGATTCATGTTATCAACCAACAAAACATTCTTGGCTAGAGCATATTTGCTTCCTAGAGTGACAGTACCTGATCCTATAACATTTGAAGATCCATCATTTCCAAGGGACACGGTTCCATCCTTCTTCTCTTTCAGAGATACAAATTTATTTCTATCTCCAGTCATATGCGTTGAGAAACCGCCATCAACATACCACACATATTTATTCTTTTGAGCCTTGAAAGCGAGAGCACAATTATCATTCTTCTTCTTCTTCCATATTCGTTCATTCCGTGGCTTCGAAGATTCTTCTGGAGGATTTTTAAGTATGCAGTCTTTGGCTATGTGTCCAAAGTTTCGACATTTGTAACATTCAATATTATTTCTTAAATGTTCAAATCTATTGATATTTCGCTGAGCCGTGGGAGGTTCATGTTAGAATTGCAACAAGATGAGGAGCTTAGTGGAAAGATTTTTGGGCTTACTAAGGGGCCCATAGGTGCATTTTTTTGGCACAAAGTCTATTTTTAGACTATGTCTATTTTAGACATATGGATCATGTTCTATGAGTTGCAGGATGCTATTTGTGGATGGTTGGTCAAGTCGAGAAAAATAGATGGACTTCTATTTTTAGACATACTGGGCGGAATCTATTTTTAGATTGCCAGTCTAAAAATAGATATGTCGAATATTATTAGCTCTTAATAATATTTGGACTCTAAACATTATCTTATCCTCTTGGAGCACTTCAGTTTGATGCCTGGATGTGGCACATGCAGCTGACAGAAGGAATTACGCTATTCTTAGGGTTTAGTGGAGCTATTGCATGGTTGACTTCAGTTAGAACTCATGTGACAGAGTTTGGTGGAGTTGATGAGACAGTTAATGGAGTTGTGTTCAGTTTAACTTAGTTGAGCTAGTTGTATCTAGTCTAACTGATTGATAAAATTAGTGAGAGTGGTGTGAACTAATTATTAATTAATTCACTAATTATTAACTAATAAATCAACTAAATAATACATCAGTTAACTGTAGTGCATGGACAGTTTCAGTGGAGACTAGTGAAGAGGTAGGTGAAAGAGCAAGTATGACTATCAATTGTGACTATACTGGTGCATGAGATTTGTACACACATTGATGGAGAAGCCAATGAGGATTGCGTAGTACATACTGGTGGGATTTGAACCTTGATCTCATAATTATCCATATTGGATTGCGCAGTAGAGGCTAGCTAACAGGTGGAGCATATTGGAGCAAGTGTTTTGTATGATCTGAGCTTGTGTAGTGTGTAACAATTGGAGATAGTGCTGAGAGCTTGTGAGGAGTTTGTACTATGATTGTTACATGATATCTATCATTATAATATACAGATAGTTGGGGGTTTTCAGCTTTAAGCTTTCCCATAAATACTGTGTTTATATGTGTGATTGTTTATGGTTTTAATGTGCGCATGCGATTGTTTAATTTCCACAAATTGATGATCAATAGTAGAAGAGGTTATGTATTATGCATGAAGCTCAAATAGTGTGTGATTAGGATAATCTCGGTGAATAATTTAACAAGTTATTCAAATTTCTACATGGTATCAGAGCAGTATTGATCATTGGAGCAATTGCAAAACATTGAAGCGGTTGAGTTTTGTGCTGGTGGAATTCGAATTTGCAGCAGTGTTTTCTTGGTGTCGAAGTTGAGATGTCTTTCAACGGATTGCGATTGGAATATGCCCTTGAGGGAAGCTCGAATTATATTGCATGGAAGGACAGGATGGAAGCGGTGCTGGATGACAATGGGTTGAAGGAGTTCATAGATGTTGAAGTCCCAAAGCCTACTTCTAGCGATGCTGCCGTAATTGAGGCTTGGAAAAAGAAGAAAGCAAAGTGTTGAAGGATTCTGTTGGAGGGCGTGAAGGATCACATAGTGTCCAGCCTGCATGGTAAGGCTTCTCCATTCCTGATGTGGAAAGCCTTGACAGATTTATTCCAAAGCAAGAGCGACCAGAGGAAGTTGGCGCTCAAGGATAAACTCAGAAACATAAAGATGGAGAAAGGCGATAGTATGCCCAAGTACCTCACGAAGTTCACCCAATGCAGGGATGAGATGGGAAGTGTGGGGGTGATTGTAGATGATGAGGACTTGGTGAGCTTGGCTCTCCTTGGGCTTCCGAAGAGCTGGCATTCCTATCAGGACTCTGTCAATGGTCGGGAGACATTGCCAAGATGGGAGTGACTTTGGTCGGATCTTGTGCAAGAGGAGATAAGGCGAAGTACCAGGGACAGATCGTCATCAAAGAACTCGGATGAAGATAATTGCGCTTTGGATGCCAAAGCAAAGAAGGAAAGAGCAAGAAGTCTTCTCATTCCGGTGTGAAAGGCAAGAAGCAGGACATGTCCAACGTGAAGTGCTTTCACTGTCACCAACACGGACATTATGCCACAAATTGTCCGCAGAAGAAGAAAAATAAGCAGGTTGCTGGATCTACAGCTGGAGAGGCTTTAGCCTCACAGTTTGAGCTGGATTTTTCACTGATCGCATGCTTGGTTTCAAGTATGGCGGGATCAGTGTGGTTTCTGGACAGTGGTGCGTCTTTTCACATGACAGGAGATCGAGATTTGTTTACTGATCTGGATGAGAAAGATCTTGGAGTGCACATCGAGATGGGCGATGATGGTAGATACAGTGCGACCGGTATCGATACCATTTCCTTTGAGAGGAAGTCTGGTAAACCCTTCAGATTGAAGGAAGTGATGCATGTTCCAGGATTGAAGAAGAATCTTATCTCTGTGGCGATGTTAGAAAAAAAGTGATATGATGTTGTCTTTAGCGAGGGAAAGGATTTCCTGCGCAGTAAGGCAACTGGTGAGACCCGGAGGATAGGGGTTCGAGTTAAGAACCTTTATCAATTGCAGGTAGATGGCTGCACAATAATGGCAGGCAAGGCAGAATGAGTGGTGAGCCGAGATGATGGCGAGTTGTGGCACCGGAGATTGGGCCACCTTCACCATGGAGCTTTGAAGATACTGCAACAGATTTCTACTGGGCTTCCTAAAGTCACTCTTGCGCAGTCAGATCAGTGCAAGGGGTGTACCTTGGGAAAATTTGTGAAAGCCACCTTTCACGAGAAGGATAGTCACGCCACGACGATCCTTGAGATAATTCACACATATGTGTGTGGACCATTCTCAGTAGCTTCGACAGAAAAGCACAGGTACTATGTGATATTTGTTGATGATTTTTCTCGTAAGTGCTGGATATTCTTCATGCAGAAGAAGAGTGAGACATACTCAAAGTTCTGTGAGTTCAAGGCACCGGTTGAGAAAGAATCGGGGAAGCAGGTGAAGGCTCTAAGGAGCGACAATGGTGGTGAATTCATCTCTGGCGAATTCAAGGACTTTTGCAGTGCAGAAGGAATTCGAAGAGAGCTCATAGCACCTCATAACCCATAATAGAACGGGGTTGCTGAGCAGAAGAACAGAACGATCGTGGGTGCTGCACGGGCGATGTTGCATGATCAGGGCTTACCCATTCACTTGTGGGCGGAGGCATGCAATACTGCAGTATATGTGCAGAACCGTTGTCCTCACAAGATACTTGGCATGAGTACACCCGAGGAGGCGTTTTCTGGTAAGAAGCCCGATATTTCCCATTTGAGGATTTTTGGTTCACCTGTTTACATTCATGTGACGAAGGATGCCAGGAAGAAGCTGGAGCCGACCGCAGAGGTTGGGATATTTTTGGGGTACACTGATACACCCCACAACTATCGTGTGTATTTTCCAAACAGTCGCAAGACTGTTGTGTGACGGGATATCAAATTTCGGGAGGAGAAATCCATGAAGTGTTCACTTGAGAGGGAGCTACACTTGCATGCAGAGGAGGAGATATTAGTTCCTAAAGATGAGCCTCAAGATGTGGATCAGCCACAAGAGGAGTTTCATGGAGTGGAAGAAACCACTCATGCAGTGCCAACCATCAGAGGGCGGAAGCACACTACAGAAGCTGAGCGACTGACTCAAGATGCAGATAAGGTTGTATGAGCACCTACATCACAGCGCAGACAGAGACAGTCACCTGACCAGTATACTGGATACATGGCTCTCATGAGCAAGTGTATCATGACAGAGCCATCCTCTTTCAAGGAAGCTATGGAGGACCCCGCATGGGTAGATGCCATGGTGGAAGAGTATGATTCGATTGTCAGAAACAGTGCATGGGAGATTGTCCCGAGGCCGGAAGGGAAATCAGTGGTGGGTTCGAGATGGATCTACAAATTGAAGCAGGCAGCTGACGGGAGTGTGGAGAAGTACAAGGCAAGATTTTTTGCCCGAGGCTTTTCACAGATAGAGGGGATCGATTATGAGGAGACCTTTGCACCTATTGCAAGGTATTCTTCCATATGGACCATTCTTGCTCTCTCAGCGCAGATGGGGTGGCACATTCATCAGATGGATGTGAAGACTTCGTTCCTCAATGGAGTGATTGAGGAGGAGGTGTACATAGAGCAGCCCAAAGGTTTCGAGATCTTCAGCAGCGAGTCGCATGTGTGCAGGCTCAAGAGAGCGTTGTATGGGTTGAAACAAGCACCTCGTGCTTGGTACATACGGATAGACAGTTATTTCACCAGACTTGGATTCTCCAAGAGTGAGGCGGATCCGAACCTATACTAGATTGTGGTGGAGGGTAAGTTGTTGATCATTGTACTTTATGTAGATGATTTGATTTTGATAGGTGATGAGTTGTTGATACTCTCATGCAAGGAGGATCTTGCAAAAGAGTTTGAGATGAAGGACTTGGGCCTCCTTCATTATTTCTTGGGATTGGAAATTTGGCAGCGCAGTGGTGGACTGTTTGTTTCCTCGCAAGTATGCCCGGGAGATACTCGGAGAAGTTCAACACATGGCCGCAAGCTCATTGACATTCTCTTTCCCGGTGGCTGGAGGAAGGAGTGATGCTACTTCAAAGGAGGTAGTGGACAAGCATCGTTTATCGACAAGCCAGGTCGCTATATCTGGTCAATACACGACCCAACATATGCTATGTTGTTAACCAACTTTCACAAGCTATGGTTAAGCCTACCAAGCTCTACTGGAAGGCAAGAAAGCATGTATTGAGATATCTCAGAGGCACATCGGGATATGGATTATGGTACAGACAGTCGGATGAGGTGAAGCCGTGTGGCTTCACGGATGCAGATTGGGCAGGGAGGCCAACGGACAGAAAGAGCACATCTGGAGGGATTTTTCAGTATCGGGTCGATAGCAGTTTCTTGGTATAGCAGGAAGCAGAGATCCGCGGCACTCAGTTCAGCAGAGGCCAAGTATATAGCAGCGAGTTTGGCTGCATGCAAGGCTATATGGATGAGGAAGATCCTGGTCGGGTTATTTGGTTCACACTTAGAGCCCACTGTGATTTATTGTGATAATCAGAGTTGCATCAAACTCTCGGTTAATCCAGTATTTCATGATATATCTAAACACATTGACATCCGGTATCATCATATCAGAGATTGTGTGCAGCGTAGAATCATGTTACTTTCATACATTCCTACGGAGGATCAGGATGCTGATATCTTGATGAAGGCGCTCACCAGAAGCAAATTCGAATACCACAGGGGCAGGATAGGGGTTGCAGATAATCCTTATCTTGTTGAGAGGGAGTGTTGAGATTGCAACAAGATGAGGAGCTTAGTGGAAAGAAGTCGCCTTCACTAAGTGGGCCCGCAGGCTATTTTTGGCGCAAAGTCTATTTTTAGACTATGTCTATTTTTAGACATATGGATCATGTTCTATGAGTTGCAGGATGCTATTTGTGGATGGTTGGTCAAGTCAGAAAAAATAGATGGACTTCTATTTTTAGACATACTGGGCGTAATCTATTTTTAGATTGCCAGTCTAAAAATAGATATGTCGAATATTATTAGCTCTTAATAATATTTGGACTCTAAACATTATCTTATCCTCTTGGAGCACTTCAGTTTGAGTCATGGATGTGGCACATGCAGCTGACAGAAGGAATTACGCTATTCCTAGGGTTTAGTGGAGCTATTGCATGGTTGACTTCAGTTAGAACTCATGTGACAGAGTTTGGTGGAGTTGATGAGACAATTAATGGAGTTGTGTTCAGTTTAACTTAGTTGAGCTAGTTGTATCTAGTCTAACTGATTGATACAATTAGTGAGAGTGGTGTGAATTTATTATTAATTAATTCACTAATTATTTACTCATAAATCAACTAAAGAATACATCAGTTAACTGCAGTTGATGGACAGTTTCAGTGGAGACCAGTGGAGAGGTAGGTGAAAGAGCAGTGTGACTATCAGTTGTGACTATACTAGTGCATGAGATTTGCACACACATTGATGGATAAGCCAATAAGGATTACGCAGTACATACTGGTGGGATTTGAACCTTGATCTCATGATTATCCATATTGGATTGCGCAATAGAGGCTGGCTAACAAGTGGAGCAGATTGGAGCATGTGATTTGTATGATCTGAGCGTGTGTAGTGTGTAACAATTGGAGATTGTACTAAGAGCTTGTGAGGAGTTTGTACAATGATTGTTACATGATCTCTATCATTATAATATACAGATAGTTGGGGGTTTTCAGCTTTGAGCTTTCCCATAAATACTGTGTTTATATGTGTGATTGTTTATGGTTTTAATGTGCACATGTGATTGTTTAATTTCCGCAAATTGATGATCAATAGTAGAAGAGGTTATGTATTATGCATGAAGCTCAAATAGTCTATGATCAGGATAATCTCAGTGAATAATTTAACAATTTATTCAAATTTCTACACATATTTGACAGATCTCCTGGAATTGTATTCGTTCCTAGGGTACGTGCGACATTCTATAGCTTTATGACCAAATTCTCCACATGAATAACAGTAGCCATAAAAAATATGTTGGTACCTGGATGGAAATTTTCATCAAGGAATTGTCTTCCAAGGTTGTTCTTGCGAATCTTGTCCAATGAAGTCTTCATGCATGTCAGATCTCATAGGTTCATTGTATTTTGTTGTATAAGGTCCTTCTTCTTCTTCTTTGTAACCGATGCCAGTTTTGTCATTGTAAGATCGTTGATTGTTGATGAGTTCTTCCAATGCCCTTGAGCTGTTGGCATAGTTTTGGATATTTTTTCCTTTCTTCACTTCCTCACACAGTGAGACTACTTGGGCTTCTAATTCTTCCCTTTCTTGGTTGCTTTCTTCCAACTTCTTTTGAAGTGACTCTTCAATGCATTTGTGTTTTTCAACTTCAATTTTGAGACCTTGAACTTTTTCTTCAAGAGTTTTGGAACGTATCTTCTCCACCTTGAGATCTTTTATAAGCTTGATTGCTTCCTCATAAAATTCGTCTATGGTCCATCCTTCTTCATTGTTTGATACCTCTTGCTTATTGTGCTTGGGTTTATTGTGCTTGGCCATAAACAATACTCTCTCATTGGCTTCTTCTTCACTATCATTGTCTTCATCGGATGATGAGCTATCTTCTTTAGAGAGAAAGTTCCTTTTGGATCCTTGCTTGTTGAATTTCTTAAAGCCTTTCTTTCTTTTTGAGTTGCCATTACTTTTTTTTGGACATTTTGCTGCAAAATGCCCAACCTCATTACAGCTGAAACATATCAATGGAAGTTTACCTTTGAATTGTCCCTTACCAATTTGTAGTTTTCTCGTGAAGTAATCATATTCTTCATCTGAAATACCTTCTTCATCATCTCCCTTTTCTTCACACTTGCAGGGGCATGTCTTTTCAATTGAAGGTTGTTTATCCTTATTGGTTTTCTTATATGCAACAAACGCAGTTTCTAGATGCGAAGTACCCTCTTCTTCATCAAGTCTCATTTCATATGCTATGAGAACTCCATGTAATTCCTTTTTTCTGAGTTTGTCTAGATTTGCACTATATTCTAAGACCGATACCTTTGGGTTGAATCTCCCTGGTAACGTTCTAAGAATCTTCCGTATAATAGTCTTCTCATCAACTGGCTCTCCCAATCCTTCCAGAGTATTGGTTATTTCATCAACGTATTGAAAGTATGCAACAATGTTGCAATCTTCTTTCATTCTGAGTTGCTCAAATTTTTCTCTATAGATTTGAAGCTTTGCTTCTTTGACATTTGAGTCACCTGCATATATATTCTCAAGCTTTTCCCATACATTTTCGGCAGTTTTGCAACCCAACACCTTATGATAAGCAGATTCAATAAGTCCACTGATAATAATATTCTTTACTTTTGCATCATTTACCAAATTATTCTTACCTTGTTCATCTGTGGTTGATGTAAATCCATTTTGAACAGTGTACCATACTTCGTAACCTTGCGCTAAGAGATAGACCTCCATTCTTCCTTTCCAAAGTGCATAATTATTTTCATTGAATAGAGGTACACCATTCTTGGTATGCTCCATGACCTCCTTCCAGCTGTTAAACTGCTATTGAAGGAACCAAGCTCTGATACCAATTGTTGTAAATACTGAGAGGGGGGGTGAATCAATATTTCTTTCAATTGATCTTCAATTATTATCAATGTTTGTACAATGATAGTAGAAAACAAGAGGAACACAAATGCACACAATTTTTAAGGTGGAAACCCACTCCGGGACAAAAACCACCTAATGCTTTTCTAATAATTCTTTTCAACTCCAATTGAAAATAAAGCTCAAACTTCCTAGAATATAGAAAAGAATTCTTCTCCATATCCCACTGGATGGATGCTCCAATACCCGAGAAACAGATGCACCAACACCCAATGAGCTACAACTCACCCTAGCACCACCCTACCACCCTATAGAAGAATAAAAGAAGAATGGACTCTCGTACCAGAGAAAATGGTCCACTTTACAATGATATAGAATGATGTAGAAGAAGAATATATACTAGACCATAACCCCAACTTTGACACAACCACTGCCTCTTCAACCCTTGGCAGACAGACACTAGTACAATTTGTACAATAATGTATTTACAATGACTAAGTACAATGATACCTTTACAATGATTGTATGCAGTGCTGCCCACTTGAAGACTTCATATGATGAACTTATTGCTACTGTTATGCAACTTGGTTGCTGCTCTTGTCATGCTACTCTCTGTTGTACCTTTATTTGCTTTTATGAAGTAGAAAGTCTGGTCCTTTGCAATCCTTGACAACACATGATCTAGCTTTTTCTTGCCTTCTAGGAGCTTGATATTGAATCTGGTGTATCTCTGTTATTTCAGATCCTCAATATTTTATTTTCAGTCCTATAGTAGTCCTCTGAGTCTTCTTTCCAATGCCATGGGTCTGACCCAATTTGGATTCTTCAAGAGAGATTTATACCCAATTTCTCACACTGCCCTAATTATGGACTGTTTCAACAGAGTGCACTTGTATGACGTGCCACATGTCACTGTTTCTTCATTTGTCTCTAAAATTTATAGAGCATAAATTAAAGACTATGCAATATTCGTCACATTTTATGGAATTCCAATCCGATAATCAAAGAGGGAGTTATGATGAATTTACCAAGGTCACTTCTTTGAGATGAATTTCAGCAGCCTACAAAAATCCTTAATTCCACAGATCATATCTCCACAAATATTGCGCAACTTGATCTAAAATTTTTACTGCAACTTCCTCAGGATTTCGGCTTTGCCTCATAAACATTTCCCCTTCTGAGCCTTCGTAGAAAAAAATTTAGAGTGAAAATGCCACGATGACCTGTTTCAGATCGCCGAATCCCTTACCTAAGGAGAAAATGAAGATCACAATATATATGAATGCTTAATTTGAGAGGGGCTTCAACAAGTGAACATGGGAGGGATCTTAGGAGCTTAAAAAATATTAATTATGACTTTTCAATGACCCATGCCCCAACCCCATGGGGTTTTAGCCCACTAACTGGGGTACAAACTTAAAACATGAATATCTCTCAAACCGTGAAGAATTACATGGTGTGCCATATATCAATGGAAACATCTCGACAAGTAGAAACCATCAAAAGCATTATTGCCCCAGAATCTATTAATTTTTCAGGTCAAACTTACCATTCAATATTGGGTTAGCCCCTAGTGCTGATTGGGTTGAAATCAATGACAACCACTGATCAACATTGATTTCATTATATATATACATACTATTGGGGTTCCTGTGATTTGGCAGATTTGGCAATACCAAATGACAAGACAACATCAAACCACTTTGGGATCTCAGGATCTAACCCTCCTGGACCCAGAGAGGGATCTCTCTATAAAAGCAAAGAATAATATATCTTTGAAGTTCAAATTAAGGTATTATGCTAGGTATAGGGCACAAGGGTTTATATTTTGTTGGTTGGTTGGGAAGCATGAAAGAAGGGTTCAGTGTAAGGTAAAGAAATGAGTAGAGAAGGACTTCTTTGGAAATGGGGAGATAATTCAAAGAGAACACAAGTCCATTGGGAAAGGGGTCATAAATGGATTTACTTGTAATTCAAATATCCAAGGCTTTCAAAGGGCCAGTCATCTAAAACAGAGGATCTCTGAAGATGATATTATGGGATGAGACAATAAGGAAATGAATGGGAATGACAAGGAAAACCTTCCGAGGTGACCACTTCAGAGTAATTCTAGGGACAGGGCATGCCTTAAACCTCTATGATCAATACTCCTGATGAGGCTAACTCTGAAGACAACAATCCATTAGTCCTCCTGACTACTTTCAGACAATAGAAAACATTTAAGTTTAACACAAAGTGAAACCTAAGATCAGAGAAAGACTTTTAACCTTCTCTGCTTTTGGTACTCAACTCAAAGGGATCTTCGAAAGGCTAGCTGTTTGAAAAGGAACCTAGGGAACAGGGTTAACTCTAAATCTCCCTGTTTCCTAATTCTTTTAGCTGAAACGACGCAAGAACATCTAAGAAACAAACTCTAAATTCATACATCAATAAGCATGGACAAACCAACTTCTATACTGGTTAAATTATGCTGAATTTGTTCTAAGATACAAAATTAGCAGAAAACATTGAAGACAAGAAAGTGCAGGAAGCATTAGGGTACTTGCAGCAGTATATCCTAAGCTAAATTTACTGTTTCTTATCAGAGAAAATGAGACATGGTGTAAAACAAAGGGAAAACAATAAAAAATAAGGGACACATCACCATTGATTTAAATCAGGATTCGATGAACATGCTTGTCATATTAGTAGAGCAAAAACAGTCACATACATTCTTGTCCAATAGCTTGATATCATCCAGAAATCATCTCCCAACCTATTTACAACTACTACTCACAGAACTCTAACTCAGTAAAACAACTTACAATCAGTGTTTTTTCAATAACCAACCAACCAACATTTACAATGTATCTCTCATGAGTTCTTATACGTGAAAGAGTGATAATAGTGGTAGATAAAACTTAAATGTTTCATTAAAATAGAGGGAGAAGTGTATTTCGAAGCCCATTTTGTTTTAATATCTTTACATTAATTTTTAGTACTCTTTAGATGAATTAGGGGTCTTCGTCAGTTTGATAATAACTCCAAGGGTATGTTCTTGAAGTACTCTCTGGTTGTAGTACTCTATTCTATCCTCTGTGACAAGTAAAGAAGATAGATGGCTTTCAGGTCTTCCACACTTTGTAACTAATGCACTGACAGTTCTTAGGACTCTTTGTCAGTGTGATAACTGTTATGGTGCTTGAAGGAGAATGGAGTAGGTCATTTGATTAGTCCTTTCTTGGGGAAAGAACATTATGCTAATGTTAAATCACTGATATAACTTGATGTGTGCTTTAGGCTTCATTAAACCTCCTTGATCATCTTTAGGTCTTCATCTGTGTCTTTTATGTCTGTAACTGTGATTAGGCCTTAAATACAGTGCGCTAATCCTTTTAATCCTTTCTGGCACTCTTTAAGCTTCTGTTGTCCTGTTTTTGTGAATATACAGGTTACAGAGGTGATGGATGGTTTATTTCAAGGTTATTAACACTGATCTTTCAATAAAACATGTTTTAAACCTTCTTAGTGGTGCCTTTCCCTATGATTTTCAGCATCCGTGATGGTCTTTCACCATTACTATGACTGTGAAAACAATGCGAATTCATCATGCTTTGAAACCTGCAAAAAATAGAAAACACGTTATAAAAACCAATAGGAATGGGGATGACTGCTTTAGAGGCTTTTGGGGATGGAGGAGTAGTGATGGAAAAATTTGGATGCGGCGGAAAATGTGATGAAAATCCTGGCATAATAGCAAACCAGGTGCAAACGAAAGTTTGGGTGTGAGGATGAGCTGTGGACTGTTAGATCGGGATGATCTACGGTGGAGATTGTCCGATGAAGTCATTGGGATATCAGATGAATGGTGGACGAAATGAAAATGCGATATAACGTGGGTCATTAGATCATGGTGATCTACGGTTGCGATCCTTCGATGGGGCGTTTGGGAGAATGGATGAAAAGGTGAGTGAACGGGGTTGCAATATAATAAGAGCATTTCGATCTCAGAGATAGACGAATGGGATTAAAAGCCAAATTTGCATTGCGGAGGGTGGTAAGGCAGAAAACTGAAATGGTTTTCGCGCACCAAAATGGGGGGGAAGCGGTATTTCCCAAAAAAACGCGATTCCATACAGCATCTGACGCGTGGAAAATAAAAACCGCCCATTTCTCGTAATTTTGAAACGTTAACTCTTGGGCGCAAAAATTTTGCGAAACGAAGTGTCAGCCGTCAGATGATGGGTGGGAGATCCGACGATGAGGAATGAACGCAATAGCAGGTGAGCTGCCCGGGTAGAAGGCGTGGTGGGATATGCGTGAGCCATCCGATTTGGTTGGTGGACAGTTGGGATCACATCGGGAGATTTCTCTTCGTGGAAGGAAAGGAAAAGGACCGATGGATTGAAATTTTCCAATACAATGCTGTGGGACCAGAATAGGCACCGAGGCATGGTCCTGTGGGAGCAAGCATGACCAGGGGTTTAGAGGAAGGTGCTTATCGCATCGAGGGAATAGGATGAAAAGAAGTTCGAGAAAGAAGAAAATTGCAATTGCGATTAGGCCTTAGCGTTTGGTCGTAGAGCGGGTTATATGTAGAGGAGGGGCTAAGGGATTCTAAGCCCTCGGGGTTAATACCTTTATAGAGCGGAAGACTTTTTTAGGCCAAAAATAGGGATTTTAAGGCCAAATGAGGGGTTCTGATAGGCCAAAGAAGGGATTTTAAAACCAAATAAAGGGAAATATAAGGTTTAAAAGGGGTTTAGAATGAGATGGAGGCTGAAATGAAGGATTATAGAGGAGTTTTGTGAAGGGAATAAGGATGAAAAATGGGGGGTTTTTTGTGGGAGTGAAATGGAGAAAATGGAGGCCCTTTTGAGAACAACTTCCTTTACAAATAGCAGGGTTCATTAATGCAAACATCAGTGAAGATTCTTTAAAGGATAGAAGACACATGGAGGCTTCAAGAATGATAGATTTACAATGGAAATGTTTCTCTTGAAGGCTCAGAAACATATTTAGCCACCTGTTTTCTTTGACAAAATATTATAGGTGGCTAACACATACATCGTGCTAATTCAAATATAATGTGTAGACAAAATATCCTCCCTTGAACTTTCCTAAGGTATGTTGATTATGTTTTATTTTTTTATCTGACATGGTGTGTTTGCAAGAAGTAGAAGATCAAAGACGACAAGAAAAATGGTGGACTACAGTTCACATGACTCTCATTATATATTAGATGAGGAACACAGAGATGATTTCTCTTCAGACATAACAAACACCTTGAGAAATTTGAAGGTATAAATCATAATTTCTAATGTAGATAATGATAAAATCATTCAGTCATAGGAAATACTTGCCAAGGTATATGATAAATAAGCAGGGCTATCATATTTTCATAGATAGGGACAACCACAAATCAGTTATGGACAAGAGGAAAGGACTAATGGTGCATGTGGTAGCAGGTCTCATGGAGGGCACAAGTTAGACAAAGATGACATGGTCAGAGGTGGCATATGGTTGGATACACCTGAAATGAGAGGTATTGGTTATGAATTATATTCTAATTCTGGATCAGAGTGACATCGTGGTCATCATTGTTATCATCCTTACAAGAGGAATGAGAAGAAATACTTTTCAGATGATTTCAAGAAATCCAAACCTCCTACATCTAATGGAGAGCTAAATAAACCAGAAGATTCATAAGCATGACTGCTTGGGATGAAGAAGTTCTTCGATATGCATCATTATACAAAGAATATGAAAGCCAGGATAGCCATTTTTAGTCTCAAAGGGAAAGAAAACATCAGGTGGGAATATGTGAAGTGTGTCAAAGGTATCAGGATAGAGGAGTTCAGTTAGCATGTCAAGTTCAAGAGAATTTTCAGGAAGAATTACTTATCTGAGAGATGCTATGACGGTAAGGCTAAGGATGTTATGAAACCAACTCACAAAATAGAAGAAAAGATAGATTAATGAATTAAAAACTATCCTCTTCGAGGGGGAAACCTCATTTACATTACATAAATGAAAAATTCTTGGATGATACAAATGAAAATACCTCATTTTTATATATAGGATCCTAAGGGGTCATAATATAATCAAAGTCGACATAACAATAATAATGTAAGGGCACAACAATAACAATAGTGGGTTTCTATGGGGCACAAAAATAACAATATGGGGGCCACATGGGCATAACAATAACAATAAGGGGGATACACTAACAATAAAAATAAGGGGGATACACTAGTATTATAGGGACCTAACATGCCCCTCCCGTTCAAAAAAGTGTTGTCCTCAACGCTTGGGTAGTTTTGGATGATTATGTATAAAATTCTCATCCTCCCATGTGGAATATTCAGCAGGTAATTTCTTCCACTTAATGAGATACTCTGAAACTAATCAATTATGTAGTCGTCAGGTTCTTGTTTTTGTGACTGCTTATGCTCAAATATGATTTTTCCTTCTTCTTCAAGTTCTGGAAACACTTTTTGGACTGGAATCTTTTCACAGATAACCTTCTTTAAGCATGAAACATGAAAACTGGGTGTACTCGAGAAGATGTAGGTAGCTACAATTTGTATATCATAGTACCAATATTTTGCAACACCTTGTAAGGACCATATTACTTGGGTGATAATTTATTATCCTTATTAGCTTGCTTGAGGGACATTTTTTTGTATGGTTGTAGTTGTAAAAATACCCAGTCGCCTACATCAAAACTTATTTCACTATGATGTTGTTTTTCCTGTTGATTCATTTGATTCTGTGAGAGAGCGAGGTTATCCTTTAAGAGATGGAGAAATTGTTGTTGATTCTCGATGTGATCTTCCACTACTTGAACCTTAGAATTTTCTCTTAAAGATGATGTGATGAATGGTGGATTATATCCATAAAGTTCCATAACTGGGGTTATTTTTCTACAGTATGGAAGGAAGTGTTATACCACCATTCAGCTATAAGTAACCACTTGACCCATTGTGTTTGTTTATCATATACAAAGAAACGAAGATATCCTTCCAAACATTTGTTTTCTATATAAGTTTTCCCACCAGATTGATGATGATAAGATGAGCTATGAACTAATTGAGTACCAAGACAAGAAAATATTTTTTTCCAAAAATTTCCAGTGAAAATGGGATCTCCGGCACTTACTATAATCTTTGGGCTTCCATGAAGCTTTTTAATTGTTTCCATAAATGTAGTAGCGAGTGTATTGGCTTTAAAATGATGAGATAATGCACAAAAGTGTTCATACTTGGTAAGTATATCAACTACCATCATGATTACACTCTTTCTTTTAGACTTGGGTAAACCTGTGATGAAATCCATTGATACCTCCTCCCAACTCTGACTTGGAATGGATAAAGGTTGCAACAGACCCAAGGTCTTAATTGTCTCAAATTTATTTTGTTTGCAAACCAAAAATTCTGCCACAAAATTATGAATATTATATTTAAGGCCATCCCAAAAAAAATGCTTCTTGACTCTGTGGTAAATTTTTAAAAATCCTAAGTGTCATCCTAAGGGAGAGGTGTGCAATTCCAAAAGAATATTTTGTTTGATTTGGGAATTCTTAAAAAGATATAAGTGATCTTTATACCATAATAAACCATTTTTCCAACTAAATGTATCATATGTACTAGGATCTTGCTGCAATTTTTTTATTATTGCCCACACCTCATCACCATTCTTCCATTCCTCCATTTCTTCGATTATCCACTCATGTTGGATAATAGAAATGGAAAAAATCAATGCTTCCACATCCTCATCCTTTCTTTAGAGTGCATCTGAAACAACATTTTCCTTCCCTTTTTTGTAGATGATTTCAAAGTCATAACCCAACATCTTTGTGACCTGTTTTTGTTGTTCTTCTAAAAATAACATTTGTTCCAAAAAGCATTTAGGGTTGTCATTATCTGTTTTTACCTTAAAGTGTCTTCCCATTAGGTAAGGTCGCTATTTCTTTAGTACATGTAGTATTGCCAACATTTCCTTCTCATAAATAGGCTTTTGTAAATACTTTCCTTTGATTAGATGAATTTCAAAAGCAACAAGTCTTCATTCTTGCATTAAAACCACACTAATTCCATTTCCTAAGGCATCACATTCCACAATAAAGGTTTTTGTGAAGTCTGGCATAGCTAAGACCAGTGCTTGGCACATTTCATCTTTAAGATGTTCAAAGGCCTTAGTTTCTTTTGGAGTCCAAGTAAATGTGTCTTTCTTAAGTAATGATTTTATAGGTGTCATTATTCTCCCATAAATATTAAAAAACTTACGATAATACCCTATCAAGCCGAGAAATCCTCGAAGATGCTTTATGGTTGTGAGGATTTTCCATTCCTTGATGGCTTTAATTTTGTTAGGGTCTACCTTAAAACCCTCATGAGATACAATATGGCCCAAATAGTCCACCTATTGTACTCCAAAGAAATATTTGAAGGTTTTGGCATATAATTTTTTCTCCTACAATAGTTTGAGCACCCTTTCAACATGTTGAACATGATCCTTCCAAGATTTGTAGTAGGTTCGTATATCATCAAAAAATACTAACACAAATTTTATAAGGGTTTTAAAATGGAATTCATCAAACCTTGAAATGTGGAAGGTGCATTAATAAGGCCAAAAGGCATGACCAAAAATTCATAATGACCCTCATGAGTTCTGAATGTTGTTTTTAGAATTTCTTCAGACTTCATTCTAATTTGATGATATACTGAAAGAAGATCAAACTTGGTGAAGTAAAATGATCCATGAAATTCATCCAACAATTTATCAATGACAGGAATTGGAAATTTATATTTAATAGTGAGCTTGTTGAGCTCCCTATAGACATACGCCATGATCCATCCATCTTGTGCACCAATACTACTAGAGCAGAGAAATAACTTTGACTATGTTGAATTATACCAGCCTCTAGAATTTATGCAACCATACGATCATTCTCACTCTTTTGGGCATAAGGACATATGTAGGGCCTGACGTTTAGAGGAACACTTCCTATAATCAAATGAATAGAATTATCATGATCACAAATAGGTGGGGGGTCTTTGGGAGTCTCAAACACCTCAGAATGATTGTCCAAGAAATTTTGGAGATCTGGAGAAATAGATGATTTTGATTTTTAAACCTGTAGTGAGAATAATTATGCAATTACGCCTCATTGTTATTTATTCAGAAGTTTTTCATGAAAATAGAGTTGATTATCTTTCCCGGTTTCCCTGCGATACCCATTAATTTAACCTCCTTTCCTTCCCAAAAAAAATTCAAGAAAATTTCTTGAAAATTAAAATCTATCATCCCCAAATATTTTAAGCATTGGAATCCTAGTACAACATTAACACCACCCATTGGAATGGAAATAATTGGAATATTCAATACATATTCCCCCATGGTTAGATTGATATTATGGAACTTTCCAATGAAATTTATAGTTCCTCCATTTGCAACCATCACTTGACACTCTAGTGTTGGATATAGGAAGAAATTCAGTTCCTTCTCTATCTTACAATGAATAAAATCATGGGTACTATTTGAATCAATAAACACTATTACCTTTTTCTTCTTGATATATCCTTATATATTCAGAGTTTGAGGAGTAGTAATTCCTTTAAATGCATTACAATATATGTTCATATTCATTTCTTCTTTCTCTGTGGTTGGTTCATGGTGTATATCCTCCTCTTTTGATGTTTCTTGTTCCTTTTCTTCCTCCTCTTTACAATATATGTAAAATAATCTCTTCTCAATGCACTTATGACCTTTAGTGTATTTGATATCACAACTATAAAAAATATCGTTTGATACTTTTTCCTCCAATTTTTTGGTTTTAACCTTGTAGGTTGTGGAAGGCTAGGAGCATCAACACTTCCATATTTATAGTTTTGAGTGGTATAATTCCTTGTTTCCATAATTTTTCTTTCAACTTTTCTTGCCACCCTGAATGCCTTCTCCAATGAACCAGGTTCCCAAAGGTGAACCTCATGTTGGATGTTATCCTTTAAAGTCCCTATGAAGAGACCAATCCTATGCTCCTTTGGAATATTAGCTACCTTGATATTCAATTTTTGGATTTCCTCAATGTGCTCCACCATTTAACCCTTTTGTTTGAGATTTATCGATTGGATAAAGAAGATGTTTCTCTTTTTATCCTCATAATGTGCTATCATTTCCTCCGTAAAAATTGACCTATTGAAAATTGTTTTACAAGAAAAAATTCATTGATACCATACAAGCTAATGGGGTTCTAAATATAAAGTTTCAATGTGTACCTTTTTTGTGTGCTACACATCATGGATATCAAAATACTGCTCCATATTTAGTATCCATGTTACTGGATCCTTGTCATAAAACTTCCTCATATTGATATTTAGAATGTGTTGGGTCTTAAAAAAAACATTGGAGTCTTTAAAATCATGGTTTACATTACTTTTGTTCTCATCATGAGTTTCATGAAATACCTTTTCACCATTAGGAAGCATTTCTTGTAGTGACTTTGTCAAACCTTCCTTCAAACCTTCCATGTCTTCTTTTAAACCATTCATGTCACCTTTTAAACCATCCATGTAGACTTTGAAAAAATCCATGTCACCATTTATTTATGCTTTTAAACCATCCATATCCCCTTTTAGTTCATCTTTGGTTGATATTTGTGAGAGCGGAATTTGTTGCACTTGGTCATGTAATTTTGATATATCATGCTGCAATTCTTCCTCTTCATGCATCATAGTACAAATTTATGAGGGATTAATGGGTGTGTAATTATTTTGTTTTGGAGTCATTATAGTACCCAATACTGATATCTATGCTTCAATATGCCCTTGGAATCACTTCAAACTGATTTTTCAAACAAAGTTTATGCAATTTTAAAATAATACAAACCTTTTTCTTTCTTTTAGGAGCTCAATATTGCAACGGTTGTAAATATATAATTTTTTATCTCCAAGGCACGAAGTTCAGTGCTATTGTAGGCATTTTAATCTTCTTTCCAATGCCACAAGTTAGATAAATGTTGGATTATTCAATATAGAGTTATGCCCAAATATCCCACGATGACCTGATTATGTACTGGTTCAGTAGAGTAAAGTTTTACAGGATTCCATGTGTCACTGTTTCAACATTAGGCCCTAAAATTCCTACAAGAAAAACTACAATCTGTGAAATTTCGGCCACTTTTTATAGAATTCAAATCTAATGTCTCAAACGAAAGTTCTGATGATTTTCCCTAGGTCACATGTTTGAGATGAAATTATGGAGCATGCAAAAACCCTAACTGCCTCGGATCATATCTCCGAAAATATAATAGATCAATATCTGAAATTCATATAAGAGTTTCCCCAATATTTCAGCTCCACGTATTTTCAATTTTAGCTTCTGAAGCTTCGTAGAAAAAAAATTATAGAAAAAATTCCAAGATTACATGTTTGAAGAAGCAAAACCCTTGTAGAAATTTGAATAATTGATATGTTATACACCGATATTCTCCTGATCACACACTATTTTAACTTCATGCACAATACAGAATCTCTTCTACCATTGATCATTAATTGCGGAAATAAAAACAATCGCATGCGGACATTAAAACCATAAACAATCACACATATGAACATAGTATTTTATGGAAACTATCTGTATATTATATGT
Source organism: Pinus albicaulis (assembly GCA_034641835.2). Taxonomy (NCBI): domain Eukaryota; kingdom Viridiplantae; phylum Streptophyta; class Pinopsida; order Pinales; family Pinaceae; genus Pinus; species Pinus albicaulis. Next base: position 358,087,629 of record CM076571.1, on the reverse strand, counting down.
CATAGAGATCATGTAACAATCATTATACAAAGCTCCTCACAAGCTCTTAGTACAATCACCAATTTCTACACACTAATCAAGCCCGATCTAGCAAATCACATGCTCCAATCTCTGCCACCTGATAGCCTGCCTCTACTGTGCAATCACTGCTGAAGAATGGCTCTGAATAACCTCAAATTGGTCCAGCCTTGCTTACGCAATCCTCATTAGCATCTCCAATCACTGGTTGCTGCAAATCATGCAACAGTATAGTCACAACTGATAGTCACGCTGCTCTTTCACCTACCTCTTCACTGGTCTCCATTGAAACTGTCCATGCACTGTAGTTAACTGATGTATTCTTTAGTTGATTAATAAGTTAATAATTAGTGAATTAATTAATAATTAATTCACACCACTCTCACTAGTGTATCAATCAGTTAGACTAGATACAACTAGCTCAACTATGTTTAACTGAGTTAAACTGAACACAACTCCACCAACTACCTCAATAACTCCACCAAACTCCGTCACATGAGTTCTAACTGAAGTCTCCATGCAATAGCTCCACTTAACCCTCAGGAATAGCGTAATTCCTTCTGTCAGCTCCTGTGCCACATCTGTGCACTTAACTGAAGTGCTCCAAGAGAATAAGATAATGTTTATAGTCCAAATATTATTAAGAGCTAATAATATTCGACATATCTATTTTTAGACCGGCAATCTAAAAATAGATTCCGCCCAATATGTCTAAAAATAGAAGTCCATCTATTTTTCCAACTTGACCAACCATCCACAAATAGAATCCTGCAACTCATAGAATATGATCGACATGTCTAAAAATAGACTTGCGCCAAAAATAGCCTGCGGGCCCACTTAGTGAAGGCAACTCTTTTCACTAAGCTCATCATCTTGTTGCAATCTCAACAACCCTAGAATCCAAAGCTCTGATACCAAATGTTATGCAACCAACTCACAAAATTGAAGGAAAGATAGATAAATGACTTAAAAATTATCCTTTTCAAGGGGGAAACCTCATTTACATTACATAAATGAACAATTATTGGATGATACAAATGAAAAGACCTCCATTGTATATATAGGATTCTAAAGGGTCACAATATAATCAATGCCTACATAATAATAAAATGTAAGGGCACAACAATAAAAATATGGGGGTTACATGGGAACAACAATAAAAATAAGGGGGCTACACTAATAATAACAATAAGGGGGCTACATTAGTATTATAGGGATCTAACAAAGGGTTTTTACGTTTTGAAGATGGGTTCTACGAAAAACGAAGAGTATACGAATAAATTTTTGGAGTTTTTGAGGTATGTACCATATCTTAAGGATAAGAAGACGAAGGTTCAAAGATTTGGTAGTGGATATCCTTTATAATTTAATGATCAAATTGAGTATGATGAGCCTCATGTAGAAAATCCATGTAGATTCAATTGATCTTGTAATATGCTAAAACAAAATACTTGAATCTATTCTAAAAATTGTAGAAACCAATTAAGATCGCAAAAGCACATGAAAAATAAAGAGAAATAATTTCAATCACACAACACAAATATTTATCTGGGAAAATCCTCAGCTAAAACCACACTATCGGTATACTGCATAAGTCAAAGAATATGAGAACAATACAACGATTCTCTCATGCTTGAGAGCTCTTTGCACTATCTATGTATGTCTCACTACCAACCTGTGCACAAGCTTCTCTTGGCACACCTTTCTCTCACAAGCACCATGCACAAGGCTTGTGCTTCCTATTGCTTGGTATCACGAAATCATGCTCACCAAAACAATGATTAAACATGTTCCTTCATTACTCCTTTTAAAGGAAATTCGAATGGTTAAAATTAGTGAGTTATCTAATTAAGGAATGATTTATTTTAGGCCTTCTTCTCACTGCATGCACCACCTGTACAATTTGGATGATTATACAACTTGTTAGCACATGGATTTGCATCCCACCCACCCCACCTTATTTTGCTATGTTTTCACCTCAGCTCTGCCATTATCGCTAACCTCACATCATTTTTTCCATTCTCGCATTTATATTGCACCGACCACGTCATCAAATTCCTTATCATTATAATAACCATTTTTTTCCAATTCTATATCATCTTTTTATACTTTAAATGCTAATTTCACCAAAAATTTATCTCTACAATGGAGGAAAGCAATGTTCTGAAAGTGTGGTGATACTTTAGTATTATTGGTCTACTTCGTGTACATTGCCTTCTTGGAGATTATTACAGTGGACTCAAGTGCTTTAGGATGTGGTGAAATTAGTTGACCAAATGAGAAATGCTATGGGGGGTTTTTCACATATTTGGACTTATTAGAACTAATAAAAGAGAAAGAGACATGGCTGAAAGGTGCCTTCAAAATTTTGGTTTCGTCGAATGGATGGCTGGGTTATGGTCTATTTCTCCAAGTCAAGGTCTAAATTTCGAAGGGGAAGAGCCCACGAAGGAGCCAAAAGGGGTGCACTACACATCAATAGAATGGTGTGGAAAATTTTATATAAACCTCAATGTTTCACCTCCCATAGTGCATGTGGGATAAACCCACTTTCAAACTTTTTATTAAAAAAATTTCCAATTTTCTTTGTGTGACCAGTTAACTTCTGAGGCTATTATTGAGCAAATTGTGGCACGTTTTGGGAAACTGAAAGAGGTTGTTCCTCAGAACGGGCTAAAAAACAATAAACTCTTTCAGTTTTGTCATATCTGCTAGATATTGGGAGAATCAAGAGAATCTTTGAGCCCTATTTTTTGGATCTCTGAATTTTCCTGTTTGACACATGTTTTTGGAATACAGATAGCAGGTAAATGGAAACAAATATTAGGAAACTGAAAGCGGTTTTTCCTCATCACGGGCTAGAAAACAATAACCTCTTTCTTTTTTTTCATATTTGTTACATATTAGGAGAATCGAGAGCACCTTTGAGCCCTAAGTTTCAGATCTTAGAATTTTCCTATTTGACACATATTTTTTTAATGCAGATCTCGGTTAAATGGAAACAAATTTAAAGGAAATGAGAGAGGTTTTTTCTCATAAAAAAATGATTTAAAAAAACCTCTTCCATATTGTACACAAATATTATGAGTTGTAAGTTTAGAATTCATAATTGCAGTGTTATTTCTGCAGTAGATTGGTCTTTTTTTGGGGATACAGTTCTAGAGTTTGGTGTAACAAACTACTCTTTTGGGGGAATTGAATAATTTATACCTATGAATATTAAGGAAGGCTTATATTCCTATAATATCTTGTATATTCAATGTAACAGAGGTTGGAAATTAGAGGGAGAGGCTGTTGGACTGCTTATTTTTCCTCGAATATTTTTATGTAATTAAATGCAGGAGTTTCTCTCTTCTTTGTTTTGAGATTCATCACGGTGTTTATGTTCAGTATGTGTTCCTGTATATTATTTCCATGATTATGTTTTTATTCTAGTATTGTCTGAGATTAAGTGATATGAATTAATCCATGTTAGATGTTCCTTTCACACTGATGATTCTTGTTATGTGTTAATGGTTATCTTTACAACATTTATCCATGTGTGATGATCTGTTTTGTAACCTATCTTTGTGTTATTTCTTCTAAAGTTACACTGGAGATTCATCCATTGATAGACGCTTGTAGTGTAGTGGGATTTCTTCTCCTTTCCATCTCTCATTTCATATAATTTATCTAGTTGAACATCGTGTTTACTTTGCTCAAATTTGTAGAAAGAAACCAACCTTAACTCCATTGCCCAATGGCACTTTCTCTCTTGTTGTTCTGACCCAGAAACCCTAAATAAAAAGCCTTTGAGCCTAATAGATCTAGCCTAAAATCCTTTCCCTAATATTCAAGATTTGGCTGTGATTTCATGGAGAGAGCCCTATCCAACTCGGTAGGGCTAGATACCAATCCAAAAGGTTCTTAGGTTACCTCATTCAATTTCCTCATTAGCCTAGGAGATTGTTGGGGCTAACACAACTGGTATTACACTTCCCTTTAACTCCAATCACAACTAGGTCTTCCTTAGAACTTACATTCAACAACTATTTATAGTAAATTATCAATTATCTGATAGATCACTACATGTGAATTAAATCTCATTTAATTCACTTGACCTATCACTAATTCCTCCATTAGTTAGAACTAGTTAAACTAATTTTAACTCAAATAATTAAGTTAAACAATTGTAACTCAAAATAAACTATAACTGGACCCCCTAAAACTTAGAGTGAAATCCACATGCCTCCAGTGACCCCCAACTCGAATTTTCCGAGCTAAATAATTCTTCCTAACTCAGCTAGCTTGTGCAAGTTGTCATGTGATGTGGAGTTATAATTTCCTTCTAATTTAATTAAGGGTGGTCCTTTGGTCTCTAAGGGTCTTATAGCCCTAAGTGATGTTTTTGAGAAGTCAGTTGTCGACCCCACTTTCATAACTGAAGCTTGGAGGCTAGGTCATGTCATAGTAACACTTTGTCTCACATTTACACTAGCAGGGCAGTGAAATTGGGTAAATGTGGGAGGGAGTGGTTACACTACATATGATGAGGATGTCTTGGGAATTCTACTAAGGTGTGCACCCACATCTTAATCCAATATTTGAGTACTTTGGGTGGAGTTGGTTTCTTGTGTCCACAAGGAGGATGTGGAGTGGAAGGGACCACCTTAGTTTAAGAAAATAACAAGACCTTCCACCCTCTATAAGGTGGGTGATGTGGATATAGAAGGGATTCAATTTTGATCAATTTCGAAGTTTAACTTGTCAAAGTATGAGGTGAAAAGTGATTATTTAGGTAGATATTAGTGGGCACCCACCTATCCTAACTCAAAAAAATTCTATATTATTGGTGTATTTTCTACTAATTCAAGCTTTCAAACTTTCATGGCCATTTTGAGGCCCTACATGAAGTTTTTTCCCATTTAGGGGGCTCGAGGTCGCAATGGGATCTATAGCCCTAGTTGAAACTTGTAATTCTTGAATAGTTATTTCCAACAAGCTATCATGTGCTCCAAATAGAGATTTTATGCAAATGTTATACTTGATGTAACCAGTTAACCACCTTCAAGCTCACAAACCTTTTAGCACTTCATCTTCTATGGTTATGGTTTTTACCTCTATTATTGTTTCTTTATGTTCAAATGCCATTATTTTTTCCTCTTGTAATACCCTTTTTCAAATATATGTAATCACCATATCTTACTCTGATCCAGGTGGATATTGGTGGCCACCCGCCTATTCCACTTAGGGCCCCACCACTGTCTCTTTCAGTTTTTTAATTTCGGCACAACTTACTATTTTTAGCAGTTTTTCGGGTCCTAAACTTCTAGAGCCGTTTTGAGGCCCTAAACGACATTTTTTTGGAAAACCGGGAGCAGCATGGATCCATGGACCGATATTGTTCACATAAAAATTTGTATTCCTCGAATAGATATTTCTAACGAGGTATGGTGTGCGTCAAACAGAGATCGTATGCCAAAGTTACATCCCCAAGAAGTTGAAAAACCAATTTACCCAAACGGGGCCCACAGTTTTGGCGCTTCATCTCCTAGGGTTAGGGTGCTGGATGTTTAGGGATTTCCATTGCTTCTAAATAATAAATAGGCCCTCGAGCCTCATTGTAACATAGTTCAGAGGCTTGTAGCCGCCACATCTCATCTCATAGATAAGCTACCAGCACCCTAGCTAGTTTATTTCCATTCTGTGTGTAAGAAAATTTCAGTTCTTTGATATGAATGAACTAAAATTTGCTTATAGACAGAATGGAAATAAACTAGCTAGGGCACTGGTAACTTATCTCTGAGAAGAGATGTGGTGGCTACATGCCTCTGAACTCCATTACAATGAGGCTTGGGGGCCTACTTATTATTTAGAAACAACGCAAAACCCTAACCCTAGGAGATGAAGCGCCAAAACTATGGGCCCCGTTTGGGTAAATTGATGTTTCAACTTCCCGGGGACGTAACTTTGGCATACGATCTCTGTTTGACGCACACCATACCTCGTTAGAAAGATCAAACCAAATAATACAACTTTCAGTGTGAGCAACATTGGTTTATGTACCCATGTTGCTCCTGGTTTTCCCAAAAAAACGTCGTTGAGGGCCTCAAAACGGCTCCAGAAGTTCAGGACCCGAAAAACTGCTAAAAATAGTAAGTTGTGTTGAAACTGAAAAACTGAAAGAGACAATGGTAGGGCCCCAAGTGGAATAGGCAGGTGGCCACCAATATCCACTTGGATCATACTCTCTCTTTGGAGATAGCCACCCCCATTTTGTAATATTCCTAAATATTAAAGTTTTGTTTTGCCACTTAGATAGGTGAATAAGTGGGTAGGGAGACCCATAAATCTCTTTATTGTGAATAAAACCACTTATCATGTGAAAGTGGATCATATTTTCAGCTTAATAAAGCACCCTATGGTGTGAACAGGGGCTAAAACATGTGGACTGGGTCAACTTTTACCAAATCAACAACGTTTTCATGGAGGAGTGGGCATTAATGGAGGGACAGTGCATTTTTAGATGGAGACACAATGCAAGGAAGTAGTGTCATTAATGGATGGGACTTAGGGTTTGGAATCTCATATCTTATAAAAGGAAGAGGATGGAAACCATATTATTCATCTTGATTCTTTGATATTTTGATATATGGTATGTTTAGACTTATAGCTTTCTTTAGCTGTTTAGCTAAGATTGCATGTGTTGTTTAGCACTGGGTGTTCCTAATCGGGAATCCCACCTCTTACATTGAGAAGATCTTAGAGGAGTTTTCACTATACTTCCACATTAAATCATTTGTCCAAGCTTCAGTCTCATGTACAACGCAGTTCTATTTAGAGTTGGGTTGTGTTGCAGGGGTGTAGCAGTGGAGGAGAGAGATCTCCAATTTCTGAGCTTATTTTCCAATTAGGGGACCAACCCTTCACCTATTGAGTTGATTGGGTGTTGTTGCAGTTGATAGATCATTCCTTCAGCCCCATATCAACATTCATTCCCAAGGAGTGCATAATTCAGGCAACAAAAATGCAGTGGGCAACTCAAAAAAGGCCAAAAATCCAAACCTAAAATCTAGCCAAACCATTTCTAGGTTTTTCTGGGTTTGTTTAGTAGAGTCCGTGGTAAAATGCATGGATCATTCTGAGCACTTGAATAGCATTTTTCACATGGTTCTTCTCCTCGGTAGCAGTAGTTTCCAGCAGCAGTAGCAGTAGCAGCACAACATTTCCAGTGCTTGGTTTCTTTAGTGTATTTCAGCCATCTTGTGGCTTGAGGGAATTCCTTTTGGAGCACTGTGTAATTTCATTTTTTGTTATATATAATGATATGGCTCCGTTTTTTTCTGCTCATAGATTATGATGTCTTAATGTAATTTCCAGTTGCAACATATTTCCAGCATTTTCCAGATTTTAGTGCTATGTTCCTGTTTTTATTTATTTGGAATGTTGCATATGTTCTATATTCTTTTCTTTTCCATTTTGGAATATTACACATTCTAAATAGTTTGCGTCTACAATATTATGTTATTTTATTTTTTAATATAATTTGGGTTTTCACTACATTACTATGCGCTATTTTATATATATTATCTCCTTTTGTACATGTTTCATCTCCTTTGCTTCCATTAATTGGATTCCTTGTACATTCGGAATCATGGTATTGAAGCAATCTACTCATTTTTTTTCTTGGTACATGTCCTTAATGAGGTAAATATATAGAGAATTGGTTTATCAGACTAGTTTCACTTAGGGGTGTGTTGATAGTGCTAGAACCTGCCAACATGCAAGGGGGTCTCCCCGATGAAAAGTCCCAATTAGACTTCAAACCCTTTGGTGTAGGATCCCTTCCAGAATTAAGAGCTAGCTTCCATGATTCTTAAATATTTTCCTTGGTTGTGATGGTTAACACAAGAGTGTAATATGCATGTATTTTTTAATGAACAAGTGAGTATGCCTTGTAGAATGTTTAGTTGTAGAAGGTATCAAGGTTCTTTCACCAGAGGGAAAATAAAAGTGAGCCTTTAAGAAAAGAGTAATAATACTAATCTAATAAATACACACAAGCACATATATAAGAAATAATCATTGATCAACTACTAGATAAATAGCCCACATAGAAGCAACGATCATTAAAACAAGTACAATACACACCTTCAACAAGCTAAGCACCAAACCCACTGAAATAGTTCAATTTATTTAGTATAGATGAAAACAACATATATCAAAAACAGTCAAAGAATAGTCTTACAACAATTGCAACATACGCATGAAATTGTGTTGGCTTAATGAGATTCAAGTATTAAGCAAAAGTTCCAAGATACCTCAATACAAGGAACACCACTAGCTCAAATAGTGGAGTGTTAGAGCTACCACTGCTCCTCAAAAGAACTGTCTTCCTCTCTAATGCCTAGTGGGAGGATCCAAGGTTAAAATTCCTTTTCTTGAGTTATGAGGGTGTGTATATAACAAATGAGATGACTCTTCACCTCCATTGTGACCCTTGGAATACCCTCATGACTCTTGAGCTTCCAACTAACTTTTATAATTTCTATGTGACCCTTGATTTCTACATGAATTTTTAAATTCTATGGATGACTCTTAGACTTCCACTTTACATTACATTTCTCATAATATTCAAAAATTACAATAATTGCATCCACAAATGATGTGGCACATGATGAATCATTTGACACCTTGAAGTGACATCTTGACAATACATGACTTGACATTAATGACATGCATTCAATGGTGATGTGGTAATGTCTAGCCACTCTTTCTTCCGATATCATTTTGCCTTCTTGAGATATGGTACATGATTTTTCTCCTCCTCATTCATAAGGTTTGAAGATAGGGAGTATTTACTATAATCTTGATCTTCAGTTGTTGTTGCAATATTGTGTCCCTTCATCTTCTCGTTCAATGATCAACTTGTCCTTGAAACTTCATAAGTGTCTAGTAGTATAGTTTCCTTCCCCTTCTTTTCAATCATCATCTTGTCATTTGAAAATATAGTACCTTCAACTGGAATTCACTCATGAAAATATGACTTCAGTTTAAAAAAATCCTATTCTAACATCAGTTGGACTGAGAGGTAGACTCAGGGATTGCACAGTGCACAGTTCTAGAGGTCAAGAGTGATGGAATGAAGCCTAAGACTACACAATACACAATTCTAGAGGCTCGGGAAAGATGACTGCATAGTTGAGGAGCTCACAGAGGTAGAATTGAGCCTTGAAGTTTCCCAATGTGCAGTATAGGAGAGAGAGAGGCCTAAGGATTGTGAAATTATGCAGCTCAAGGAGGAAGATGACATCTTCAAGATTTCCACTATGTAGTGCACAAAAGGAGACTAACTGGGAAGATGAATTGCACAGTTTTGGAGGTCAAGGGGCTAGGATTGAGCACTTAGACTGTGAAATGCACAATCCTTGGAGGCAGGAACTATGCATCACGTAGTTCTAGGAGGAAATGGATCAAATTTAGGGTTGATAACGCACACTGCATAGTTCTAGGAGGTGTTAGAATAGTAACAAGAAAATGATTCATTTGACTTATTCCATAGTCAAATGGAGAAATTTTATTTTCCACGTCAGCATGATTACTTTAGTTGTAGTTAGCTAGAGTGACATGGCCTTGTCTCCTATTTAAATCAGTAAATTTGATTTTATAGGCTTTAAGTAGATTTGGTCATGGGTTGATTGTTAATATGTAGAAATCTAGTGGATTTATTGTTAATTAAACTCAGTTATCTGAGCTCTTGTCATTAATAGAGTTAGTAGGAGTTCAATTGAGTAGTAATGATTATTTTTAACTCACTGATCTCTCAATTAACTGATCAATTTACTAAAATAATCCCTATTCATACATGGAATTCAAATTACCTAGTTTGTGTTAGGAAAAATACTGAGAGGGGGGGTGAATCATTATTTAGTGCTAACTGAAATTTTTTTACTTTTTCTTGCTTTTAAACCCATACGCTACTTTACTGAACACAACTCGTGTATACACGCGGATATCCTTAAGAGAACTTGCGTATGTCCAGAGATGCATTTAATTCTTAACTTAGATTATCGCAGCATTTATTCATCAGATGTTTAGTAAGAAGTAACCAGGTGCAGTAAGAACAGAATAAATCATCACACATAAGCAACACACATGAACACCAGGATTTAAGGTGGAAACCCAATTCGGGAGAAAACCACTGTTGCCGTCATCTCAGTCTTCAATATTTATTATATAAGGAAAACTTCTTACAACCATGTACTGGCGCAGACTCATACCAGCACGCAGGCACCCACCTGCAGAAGGCAACAACCTTCTCTCGTTTACCAGCCTCTCCTGGAAGGGAGCTACAACCCCCTACTCTCGTTTACTAGCCTCTCCTAGAAGGGAGCTACTACCCCCTGCTCTCGTTTACTAGCTACCACTGGAAGGGAGATACTACCCCCTCACTGAAGGCTTCGACCCTCAGCACCACTGTAGACCACGTTTCATTAATTTTCAAACTGGATCAAACAGCTTCAACACAATCCTTCACTTATCAACAAACATACTTTGCCCAATAATTCAAACAGAACAGTGAGACCACTGTAACCAGAATATAAGAGATAACCCAAACTTCAAAATAGATATGCAGATGTGAACTCAACCCAGATCATTCATTGATTCAAATATCATACACTACTTTTATTCATTGAAGTCGCGTGTATACGCACTTTTCTGCTCAGCAACCTGCGTATGACTCAGTGCATAGTAACTTTGTATATGCGATTTTTCTGCACCATTTCCGTGTATGCACGCACTTTCCCTTTCATCAACTAGCGTATTCTTCTGTGTATGCTTTCTTTCAGAATTAGTTCAGACTCATATTCAGATCTGAAATCAGATTTCTATTTCAGACAATCTATCAACCATGCAGAGCTGTTTATTCAGTCATTCTTCCTTCATCAATTTAGTCATTGAATCATCAAACAAGTTGATCTTTAATCGACAGAATTAGCAGCACAATCAACATTCAAACAACCTATATCTGTATGAACACATCCTTGACAGATAGTAGTAAAACATCACAACAAATCAGACATTTCATTCCACATACTTTAGCAAAACCCTAGATTCCATACGCGCTTTTACTTCACTGAACCTGCATATATACACGCTTTTACAGAGACAAACCTACGCATACTTTAGTGCATTTTATTCTTCAGAAACCCTGACTGCCATACATACTTTTCTTTAAGCGGACCCGCGTATATACGCGCTTTTACCGAGGCAAACTAGCGTATAGATCTATAAAAGATAAACTTTGCAGAACAATCCAGATCTATAAACTTACCCAGATTTCTTCAATTTCTTCATCAGAATTGCGCCAGGTCTTCATCATTTCTTTTCAGATCATCCTAGAGATTCATCATTTCTAGATATAGAGATCTTGAACCTTCATCATATCCATAGCTGCATCATAGATTCAGATCTATCAATTAAGAGCAGAGTTCAACCATGCAGATATACTTCAGAGTGAAGTATTCGTTAAAACCCAGACATATGCACGCCCTTGCACTATGATCTTCTTCTCCTTATATAGATTTATCCTTTGTCAATACCATGAGCCAAAACCACACGATTTCCAATGGTATTCCTGGACGAGATCAAATAGATAATCCAGCGCTCAATACTGTGGGCAAATACCATGGTAATGTCCCTTGGCTTTAGAAATTTAGAGTGCAAATAGGCATACGCTACTTGGTACGTACCTTTCCGCGTACATACGCTACTTTGCCTTTACAAACCCACGTATGCTTTGTGACATACAATTTTAATCATTGCTCTGGCCCTTACAAGAATTCCTTTCTCCATTACATCTGCACTGCTCTGTAGATACATCAGATTTACATTATTAAAAAATAGGACAAGTCAGTTTCCATCAAGAACAACTTCATCAAGTAGGTTGCCATCAACTTCATCAAGTAGGTTGCCATCAAGGACAACACTCTGCATCATATTGCCAACAATCTCCCCCTTTGGACTTGATGGCAACCATGATGGTGTTTGATCACAACAACAGATAGATACATTGTCAAACACCATGATACTCTCCTCCTATTCAAACACCATGATACTCTCCCCCTTTGACATCAAGGGGAAAGGGCGGATCAAAACCAAAACAAGGTTTTTCTTCTCTTGTAGAAAGAAGAGCTCTGTAGATCTGATGTGCACTGAAGTTACCATGCTCCCCCTGAGTTCATGTTGAATCTTCAAACACATTTTTCAATGAAGTACAAGACTCTATGACCTTTCCTAACACCAAGGACTCATACTTACATCAAAGATCCAGCCAAGTGGATTTACATATATGACTCAAGTACCCAACCAAGTGGGTTTACACAATTTGACTCAACTACCCAACCAAGTGGGTTTACAAATTTGATCAAGTCCTTACATGACTGAATATTACAAATTTACATGATAGGTCTCAACATGACCTTTTCATCAAATTACAACTATGACCCTTTGTAACAAATACCAAAAATACCTCAAGAGAGAGATCATATTTCAGAACCATCATAATGCCAACAATGCATAATTCTCAGCAAGGGTAATGCTCCCCCTGAACCTGTACACCTATTCTTGAGCCATTTCACTCCTTCATCTCCCCCTTAGCTTGTGCATCCTGAACACTTTCAACAACAAATCATCAAGGCATCTTCATCAAATATCAGAGAATGAAATAGAAATATGAGAGCTGAAACATCACCAGAGATACCCAATAGCACCATAGCTGTGCTGAAGAATGCTGACCCAGAAAAATTGTCAGCAACCACCCATACGCGGTTTTCTTTGCATAAACTCGCGTATATACACAACTGTATTTCAAGAAATCTGTGTATCCAAATTAATCTTCTGCATTTAAGCAGATCTGATATTCTGCATGGCAGAGACTACTCCCAGCTTCTATCTGAGATATTCGAATGCTTCCCTGGGTAGAGGTTTGGTAAATATATCAACAACTTGTTCTTTGGAGGGAACATACTCCAACTTCATCTTTTGTTCAAGCACTTGTTCACATAAGAAGTGATACTTGATGGGAATGTGCTTGGTCTTGGAATGCATAACAGGATTCTTTGAGATACTGATGGCACTTGTATTATCACACATAATGGAGATAGGAGGTGAACATTTGATTTGAAAGTCTTGTAAGGTTTGCATCATCCAAAGATGAGATGGTCAACATGAAGCGATGTACCTACATATTCTTCTTCTGCTGTAGATAAGGCAATAGATTTTTGCTTCTTTCTAAACAAAGATACTAACCGGGGCCCCATATAGAATGCACCACCACTAGTGCTTTTCCGATCATCAACATTTCCAGCCCAATCTACATCAGTGTAAGCATGAAGAGTGAGATCAGCATTCTTTTGATACCATAGTCCAAAGTCTTGAGTTCCTTGTAGATATTTGAATATTCTTTTGACAGCCTGAAGATGAGACTCTTTTGGATTAGCTTGGAATCGTCCAACAATCCCAACTACATGCATAATGTACGGTTCTAATTGATGAGATAAATGAAATTCCTGTAGATGTGTCGGATTTGATTCTGAGTAGAATCATCATGAGAACTGAGATTGCATCCGGTTATCATTGGTGTACTTACGGGTTTGCATTCTTCCATGCCATACTTCTTCAGAATTTGCTTAAGATATTTTGCTTGTGATAGGAATATACCATCTGCAGTTTGATGTACTTGCAAGCCAAGAAAGAATGTTAGTTCCCCAAGTAAAGACATTTCAAATTCTTGCTGCATGACAGAAGAAAATTTTTGACTCATAGATTCTTCGTTACTCCCAAAAATGATATCGTCAACATATACAACCACAATCGATAGTTTATTATTTTCAACTTTTGTGTATAAGTTGCTATCAGCAGACCCCTTTGAAAATCCTTGTTGATGAAGATATTTGTCAAGACGATAATACCATGCCCTTGGAGCTTTTTTGAGACCATATAGAGCCTTTTTAAGTCTACAAACAAGATTTTCATCATTTCCCAAAATGAATCCTTCTGGTTGTTCTATATATACTTCTTCTTCTAGATCACCATTAAGAAATGCAAATTTAACATCCATTTGATAAACTTTGATTTGTTGATAACTTGAAAAAGCAAGAAACATTCTTATGGCTTCAAGTCTAGCTACAGGAGCAAAAGTTTCTTCAAAGTCTATACCTTCTTGTTGAGCATACCCCTTGCAAACAAGTCTGGCTTTATTTCTTATAACCTCCCCATTCTCATTTAACTTGTTTTTAAATATCCATTTAGTTCCAATGACATTTTTGTCATGAGGTCTTGGTACTAATTCCCAAGTGTGATTCTTTTCAATTTGATCAAGCTCTTCATTCATGGCTTGAATCCAACATTCATCTTTGCTAGCTTGATTGACATTGTGTGGCTCAATAGTGGATAGAAATTCCAGATAGCTAGAAGATCCCACAAGAGTCCTTCTTGTTTGTACACCTGATCCCTTATCTCCCAAAATTTGAGATTCTGGATGATTCTTTTGAACATATCTGGATGGAGTTTTTTCAGATAAATCATCTTCAGGTTCTTCATTGGGTTCATTGTCTATATCATTGCTATTTGATGTAGAAGGACATATGTCATCATCGTCTTCATTTGTTGTTTGTTTTTCTTCTTTTGGGGCTGCAGGAGACTCATCAATAACAACATCAATACATTCAACAATCTTCCGAAGTCTTTTATTGTAACATTTATATGCTCTACTCCTAGAGGAGTAACCAAGAAGTATTCCTTCATCTGCTCTGGGTTCAAACTTTCCAAGTTTTTCATCATTATTTTTGATAAAGCATCTGCTTCCAAATATTCTAAAATGCTTCACAGTGGGAGGATTACCATACCAGAGTTCATATGGAGTTTTGTCACTATTTACACGAACATGTGCCTTATTAAGAATATTCACCGCTGTATGTGCTTCTTCTCCCCAAAATGTGGCAGGTGTTCCAGAATCATCAAGCATAGCTCTAGCCATTTTTTGAACTGTTCTATTCATTCTTTCTGCTACGCCATTTTGTTGTGGGGTGCCGGCTACAGTAAACTATCTTTTTATGCCATGTTGTTCACAAAATTCAAGGAATTCATCTGAAGTATATTCTCCTCCTCGATCAGATCTAAGACACTTCATTTTTAGATCTGATTCATTTTCAACCAGAGCTTTGAAATTCTGAAATTTCTCAAATGCTTCATCTTTATGTTTAAGCAACCCAATCCAACACATTCTAGAGAAATCATCAATAAACAAGATATAGTATTGTTCACCACGTGGTGACTTTTTCCTCATAGGTCCACATATGTCAGTATGAATGAGTTCAAGAGGCTTATTTGATGATCCTTCCTTGGCATTAAAATGTACTCTGGTCTGTTTACCAAATTGGCAAGACTTGCATATGATATTTTCAGGTAGAGTAATATTGGGAAGATCACGGACAGCTTTAAGTCTACTTGATTTGTTGATCTGAGAGAAGCTCAGATGCCCCAACCTTCTATGCAATAGCCAGTTTTCTGAAGATTTACTCAAGTAACATTGTTCTTTGCAGTTCTTCAATACATACAGGTTGCTTGGAGTTATTTTTCCTTTTATAATTGTTTTACCTGTATTAAGATCATGTACCACACATTCTTTTGAACTAAAGACAACTTCAGTTCCTTAATCACACATTTGACTTACACTTAACAAGTTATTCCTTAATCCATCCACATACATGACATAGTTAGCTTTCACCTTTTCTTTTAGAAACACGGACCCTTTTCCCTTAATTACCGCAGGAGTATCATTTCCAAATGTAACCTTCTTTTCCTTTTCTAAAGCACTATATGCAAGAATTTTGTTTTTGTCACCTGTCATGTGTCTTGAGCATCCACTATCAATGTACCATTGATTTTCTTCACCTTCTGTAAATAATGCTATGCCACAATTTTCAACCTGTAATTCCTTCTTTTTCCATACTTTGGAGTTTGAATGAAAATGCTCTTTTGACTGAACTTTGCTCCTGCATTCAGATTCTTCATGGCCAAAGTTATTGCAATAATCACATTCAACTTCATTTAGAAGAGGAGAAAAGTTGTTATAGGTATTCTTCTTGGTTTCAATATCAATCCTTTTCTTTCTTGCTTCTCTTGTCATGATGGTTTTATATGCAACACATTGAACAGCTTTATGACCAAAATTGTGACATGAGAAACATTGTCCATTGAAGAAGAAATTTCTACGATCATGAAATCTTCTACCTGAATTTACCTGTTGATTGGTGTTTCTTTGAAAGATATTCCTGTTAGTGTTCTTTGAATTGAGATGATCATGCTTTACCTGTAAAGATTCTTTATTCCCTTGCTGAGTGGCAGAATGTTGTAAACCAGTTGTAGCTGCTTTTAGATAATTTGGTGCGGAAGCCTGAGAAGATTCTCCAGTATATCCAAGACCTGTCTTTATAAGAGGAGAACGTTGTACGTTGATAATATCATCGAAGGTTTCATATCCTTTAGCAAATCTAAGATTTAGAGTCTTCACTTTCTCAAGTTCTTTTCTTAGACTTACCACTTCACATTCTAATTTCTCATTGTGTTTCTTCACTTCTTCAATCTGATTTTTCTGAGTCTCTATGATTATTTTACTTTCTTCTAAGCATACTTTGAGTTGATTGTTTTCATCAAGGAAATCATTGTCCTCTAGAGCATCCATAAAAGTATCCTTTTCTTCTCTAGATTCTTTTTCAAATGCCATGAGAAGTCTAAGATCTTGTTCACATTCTTCCTCACTATCATATAACCCATGACTATCTTCATGAGTATAGTAACCTTTTCTAGTGCTAGACCGGTTCTTATTCCTTCTTGCTACTTCCTTCCCTTTTGCAGATGTCTCTTTATAAGGACACTTAGCAGCATAATGACCAACTCTTCCATAATCAAAACATTTAAAAGGAAGCTTACCTCTGAATCGTCCTGTGCCAAGTTGAAGTTTCTTTACAAAATTTATCTCATCTTCTTCTGAGATATATCCTGATCCTTATGCTTCTTGTACTTCTTTTCCTTTTGTAGAAGCTCTAAAGATAGCTTCTTTGACTTCAGATGGTCCTCCTCTTCTCATTTCATATGCAGTCAGTATGCCATGAAGTTGCACCACAGTAATATTTTGAAGAACCTGTTTTTCTTCAAGAGCCGAGACTTTTGACTCAAATTTTGCCGTTAGATATCTTAAAATTTTCTCAACCAAAGTAGATTCGGTTATTGTTTCTCCCAGATTTCTCATACGGTTTACAACATCATCAAGATGTAAAAAGAAACTGGCAATACTCTCGTCACTATGCATCTTCAAATTTTCATATTCAATTCTGAGAGTTTGGATTTTTGCACTTTTTACCTTTGCATCACCTTCATAACTTAGAATGATTTTGTCCCATATTTCCTTTGCTGTATTCAGCTGCATGACTTTGACAAATTCAGATTCAGTTAGACTTCCTGTTAGAGCATTGACCGCCTTTGCATTTGATTCATAATTCTTCTTTTCCATCGGATCTGTTGGTACTATGGCTAGATATTGATATCCTTTTTCAACAATGGCCCATACATCTGCTCCCAAGGACTGAAGATAGGATCTCATCCTTATTTTCTAGAAGATTAAATTATTTCCGTTAAAGAGCGAAGGCCTAATAGATGCTATTCCTTCTTGATTTCTCATCTTGCTTGATCTTCCTTCTAGCAGCTAAGCTTTTTCAGAAGGACCTGCTCTAATACCAATTGTTGGGAAAAATACTGAGAGGGGGGGTGAATTAGTATTTAGTGCTAACTGAAAACTTTTTACTTTTTCTTGCTTTTAAACCCATACGCTACTTTACTGAACACAACTCGCGTATACACCCGGATATCCTTAAGAAAACTTGCGTATGTCCAGAGATGCATTTAATTCTTAACTTAGATTATTGCATCATTCATTCATCAGATGTTTAGTAAGAAGTAACCAGGTGCAGTAAGAACAGAATAAATCTGCATAATCCTTTTGTATTTTGAGGTTTTAAGGTGACAATTCGGGAGAAAACCACCGCTGTTTTCGTCTCAGTCTTCAATATTTATTATATAAAGAAAACTTCTTACAACCATGTACTGGCGCAGACTCATACCAGCACGCAGGCACCCACATGCAGAAGGCTACAACTCATTTACCAGCCTCTCCTGGAAGGGAGCTACAACCCCACCATCTCGTTTATGACCTCTTCCGGAAGGAGCCCCGAGGAGAGGGAGTAGCTACCCGCGGAGGAGCTATGGTCCCTCCTTTGAAGCACGACCCTCTCGGCCCACCGCATACCACGTTTCATTATTTTCCGTGCAGATCAGCAGCTAACACAATCGCCCTTGTCAACAAACTTCTTTGCCCCATGATACTTTCGTGAACAGTGAGACCACTGTAACCAGAATATCAGAGATAACCCAGACTTCAGAATAGATATGCAGATGTGAACTCAACCCAGATCATTCATTGATTCAAATATCATACGCTACTTTTATTCACTGAAGTCGCGTGTATACGCGCTTTTCTACTCAGCAACCTGCGTATGACTCAATGCATAGTAACTTTGTATACGCAATTTTTCTTCACCATTTCCGCATATGCACGCGCTTTCCCTTTCACCAACTAGCGTATTATTCTGTGTATGCTTTCTTTCAGAATTAGTTCAGACTCATATTTAGATCTGAAATCAGATTTCTGTTTCAGACAATCTATCAACCATGCAGAGCTGTTTATTCAGTCATTCTCCCTTCATCAATTTAGTCATTGAATCATCAAACAAGTTGATCTTTAATCAACAGAATTAGCAGAACAATCAACATTCAAACAACCCAGATCTGTATGAACACATCCTTGACAGATAGTAGTAAAACATCACAATAGATCAGAAATTTCATTCCACATACTTCAGCAAATCCCTAGATTCCATACGCGCTTTTACTTCACTGAACCTGCGTATATACGCGCTTTTATAGAGACAAACCTGTGTATACTTTAGTGCATTTTATTCTTCAGAAACCCTGACTTCCATACACGCTTTTCTTTAATCGGACCCGTGTATATACGCACTTTTATCGAGACAAACTAGCGTATAGATCTATAAAAGATAAACTTTGCAGAACAGTCCAGATCTATAAACTTACCCATATTTCTTCAATTTCTTCAACAGACTTGCGCCAAGTCTTCATCATTTCTTTTCAGATCATCCTAGAGATTCATCATTTCTAGATCTAGAGATCTTGAACCTTCATCATATCCATAGGTGCATCATAGATTCAGATATATCAATTAAGAGCAGAGTTCAACCATGCAGATATACTTCAGAGTGAAGTATTCATTAAAACCCAGACCTATGCACACCCTTGCACTATGATCTTCTTCTCCCTATATAGATTTAGCCTTTGTCAATACCATGAGCCAAAACCACACAACTTCCGATGGTATTCCTGGACGGGATCAAATAGATAATCCAACGCTCAATACTGTGGGCCAATACCATGGTAATGTCCCTTGGTTTTAGAAATTTAGAGTGAAAATAGGCATACGCTACTTGGTACATACTTTTCCACGTACATACGCTAATTTTCCTTTACAAACCCACGTATGCTTTGTGACATACCATTTTAATCATTGCTCTGGCCCTTACAGGAATTCCTCTCTCCATTACATCTGCACTGCTCCGTAGATACATTAGATTTACATCATTAACAAATAGGACAAGTCAGTTTCCATCAAGGACAACTTCATCAAGTAGGTTTCCATCAACTTTATCAACTAGGTTGCCATCAAGGACAATACTCTACATCATATTGCCAACAATCTCCCCCTTTGGACTTGATAGCAACCATGATGGTGTTTGATCACAAAAATAGATAGATGCATTGATTATAACCATTATTCAAATGCCATGATACTCTCCTCCTATTCAAACACCATGATATTCTTCCCCTTTGACATCAAGGGCAAAGGGCGGATCAAAACCAAAATAAGGTTTTTCTTCTCTTGTAGAAAGAAGAGCTTTGTAGATCTGATGTGCACTAAAGTTACCATGCTCCTCCTGAGTTCATGTTGAATCTTCAAACATATTTTTCAATGAATTACATGACTCTATGACCTTTCCTATCACCAAGGACTCATACTTACATCAAAGATCCAACCAAGTGGATTTACATATATGACTCAAATACCCAACCAAGTGGGTTTACACATTTGATCAAGTCCTTACATGGCTGAATATTATGAATTTACATCATAGGTCTCAACTTGCCCTTTTCATCAAATTGTAATTATGACCTTTTGTAACAAATACCAAAAATACCTTAAGAGAGAGATCATATTTCAGAACCATCATAATGCCAACAATGCATAATTCTCAACAAGGCTAATGCTCCCACTGAACCTGTACACCTGTTCTTGAGCCATTTCACTCCTTCATCTCCCCCTTAGCTGCATCCCGAACACTTTCAACAAAGAATCTTCATCAAATATCATAGAATGAAACAAAATATGAGGAGCTGAAGCATCACTGCAGATACCCACACCAGCCATAGTCGGTATAAAGAATGCCGACCCGTGAAAATTGTCGCAACCACCCATACGTGCTGAGATAAACTCAAGATATATACGCGACCGTATTTCAGAAATCCGCGTATCCAATTTAATCTTCTGCATTTAAGAGACTACTCCCAGCATTTCTATCCGAGATATTCAAACACTTCCCTGGGTAAAGTTTTGGTAAATATATCAGCAACTTGTTCTTTGGAGGGAACATAATCCAACTTCACCTTTCGTTCAAGCACTTGTTCATGTAAGAAGTGATACTTGATGGGAATGTGCTTGGTATTGGAATGCATAACAGGATTCTTTGAGATATTGATGGCACTTGTATTATCACACATAATGGAGATAGGAGGTGAACATTTGATTTGAATGTCTTGTAAGGTTTGCATCATCCAAAGAATTTGAGTACAACATGATGCGACATCCACATATTCTGCTTCTACTATAGATAAGGCAATAGATCTTTTCCTCTTGCTAAACCAAGATACTAACCGAGGCCCCATATATAATGCCCCACCACTAGTGCTTTTCCGATCATCAAAATTTCCAGCCCAATCTGCATCATTGTAAGCATGAAGAGTGAGATAAACATTCTTTGGATACCATAGTCCAAAGTATTAAGTTCCTTGTAGATATTTGAATATTATTTTCAGAGCCTGAAGGTGAGACTCTTGTGGATTAGCTTGGAATCTTCCAACAATTCCAACTACATGCATAATGTCTGGTCTTGTCCTAGTGAGGTAAAGTATACTTCCTATCATAGATCTGTATTCTGGTTGATTCACCGTGGGGGAATCATCATTAGAACTGAGATTACATCCAGTTATCATTGGTGTACTTACATGTTTTCACTCTTCCATGCCATAATTCTTCAGAATTTGCTTAAGATATTTTTCTTGTGATAAGAATATGCCATTTTTTGCTTGTTGCACTTGCAAGGCAAGAAAGAATGTTAGTTCCCCAAGTAAAGACATTTCAAAATCTTGCTGCATAACAGAAGAAAATTTATGACTCATATACTCTTCATTACTTCCAAAACTGATATCAAATACCGAGAAATACCGTGAGGGGGGTGAATCAGTATTTAGTGCTGACTGAATTTTTTTTTAACTTTTTCTAGCTTTTAAACCCATACGCTACTTTAATGAACACAACTCGCGTATACACGCGGATCGCCTTAAGAAAACTCGCGTATGCTCAGAGATATAAATATGCATTTAATTCGTAACTTAGATCATTGCATCATTCATTCATCAGATGTTTAGTAAGCAGTAAACAGGTGCAGTAAGAACAGAATAAATCACCACACATAAGCAACACACATGAACACCAGGATTTAAGGTGGAAACCCAATTCGGGAGAAAACCACCGCTGCCATCGTCTCAGTCTTCAATATTTATTATATAAAGAAAACTTCTTACAACCATGTACTGGCGCAGACTCATACCAGCACGTAGGCACCCACCTGCAGAAGGCCACAACCTTCTCTTGTTTACCAGCCTCTCCTGGAATGGAGCTACAACCCCCTGCTCTCGTTTACTAGCCTCTCCTGGAAGGGAGCTACTACCCCCTGCTCTCGTTTACCAGCTACCACGGGAAGGGAGCTACTACCCCCTCACGGAAGGCTTTGACCCTCAGCACCACTGTAGACCACGTTTCATCAATTTTCAAATTGGATCAAAGAGCTTCAACACAATCCTTCACTTATCAACAAACATACTTTGCCCAATACTTCAAACAGAACAGTGAGACCACTGTAACCAGAATATCAGAGATAACCCAAACTTCAGAATAGATATGCAGATGTAAACTCAACCCAAATCATTCATTGATTCAAATATCATACGCTACTTTTATTCACTAAAGTTGCGTGTATACGCGCTTTTCTGCTCACCAACCTGCGTATGACTCAGTGCATAGTAACTTTGTATACGCGATTTTTCTTCACCATTTCCGCGTATGCACGCACTTTCCTTTTCACCAAAAAGCATATTCTTTTGTGTATGCTTTCTTTCAGAATTAGTTCAGACTCATATTCAGATATGAAATCAGATTTCTGTTTTAGACAATCTATCAACCATGCAGAGCTGTTTATACAGTCATTCTTCCTTCATCAATTTAGTCATTGAAACATCAAACAAGCTAATCTTTAATCAACATAATTAGCAGCACAATCAACATTCAAACAACCCAGATCTGTATGAATACATCCTTGACAGATAGCAGTAAAACAACATAACATATTAGACATTTCATTCCACACACTTCAGCAAAACCCTATATTCCATACGTGCTTTTACTTCACTGAACCTACGTATATACGCGCTTTTACAGAGGCAAACTTGCGTATACTTTAGTGAATTTTATTCTTTAGAAACCCTGACTTCCATACGCGCTTTTATTTAAGCGGACCCACATATATACGTGCTTTTACCGAGACAAACTAGCGTATAGATCTATAAAAGATAAAATTTGCAGAACAGTCCAGATCTATAAACTTACCCAGATTTCTTCAATTTCTTCATCAGACTTGCACCAGGTCTTCATCATTTCTTTTCAGATCATCCTAGAGATTCATCATTTCTAGATCTAGAGATCTTGAACCTTCATCATATCCATAGGTGCATCATAGATTCAGATCTATCAATTAAGAATAGAGTTCCACCATGCAGATATACTTCAGAGTGAAGTATTCATTAAAACCCAGACATATGCACGCCTTGCACTATTATTCTCTTCTCCTTATATAGGTTTAGCCTTTATCAATACCATGAGTCAAAACCACACAACTTCCGATGGTATTCCTGGACGGGATCAAATAGATAATCCAACGCTCAATACTGTGGGCCAATACCATGGTAATGTCCCCTGGTTTTATAAATTTAGAGCGCAAATAGGCATACGCTACTTGGTACGTACTTTTCCGCGTACATACGCTACTTCGCCTTTACAAACCCGCGTATGCTTTGTGACATACCATTTTAATCATTGCTCTGGCCCTTACAGGAATTCCTTTCTCCATTACATTTGCACTTCTCTGTAGATACATCAGATTTACATTATTAACAAATAGGACAAGTCAATTTCCATCAAGAACAACTTCATCAAGTAGGTTGCCATCAAGGACAACACTCTGCATCATATTTCCAACAGTTTGAATGGAGGGACAGGAACCATTACAATTATAAATTGTATACTGGTTGAGTGTACAATTAGTGTATGGATTGGGTGATCAATTCCCTCGGAAATTGTGCAAGGAAATAGGTAATTCTCCTGTATTTTAGGAGATAATTTCCTCAAGGATTACACAAGTAAATAGGAGGAAAGAAAATGCCTATTTTGGCCAAGTGTTGGTTATAGTAGGTCAGTGAGAAAGAGATCAAAACTGCATTGCAGGGTATGCTTCAATATTGAAGCAAGAATTGATCCATATTCTCATATGAATTAATGAAAGGAAATGAAGGGGTTATTCCCAGTTGAGTTCCCCTGTAAAATAATTGTTTTCCTTGTGTTTTGATGATTACATCTTATTACAAGTGTTTCTATTATGTGTTTTCCTTCCCGAAAAATAGTAGAATAAATTTGTGTCTCTTGATTCAGTTCGATTTCATTAGAAATAGAAAATTTCTTGCAATTTATACATGGTATCAAAGCTATGGAAAACTACATAGAAACCTTGTTCCAAATATTCTCTCATAAATTTTTTGATTTTCATAGTTTTTGGTACAGATTCTCTTCAGTGTAGGAAAAGTGTATTTCAATGGATTGAGGCTTGAGTATGCATTTGAGGGCACCTTAAATTTTTGTGCTTGGAAATACAAGATGGAAGTTGTCCTGGATGACAATGGAGTATGTGAATATACACAAAATGATATTCTAAAACTAGCAACATCATATGCACAAGAATTTTCTTAGTGGAAGAAAGAAATAACAAAAGAAAGTAGGATTATTCTAGAGGGTATCAGAGATCATGTGGTTTCAAACTTCCATTGAAAGGATAATCCTTCTTCAATGTGGAAAATCTCATAGATCTATTCCATAGCAACAGTGATCCCGATAAATTTTAATTGAGAGATAAACTCAAGAGAATTTGAACGCAAAAAAATGAAACCATTCCCCAGTACCTATCCAGATTCACTCAGGTTCGATATGAACTTGGAGGAGTAGGAGAAAATGTGCCATCATCTGGACTTGTGAGAATAGCACTCCTTTTCCTTTCGAAATCCTAGTACAACTGTTAGGTCCCTATATTACTAGTATAGCCCCTTATTGTTGTTAGTGTAACCCCCTTATTGTTATTATTGCACCCTTGTAACCCCCATTTTTATTATTATTGGCCCTTAAATTATTATTGTTAGGTCGGCTAAGATTACATTGTGGCCCACTAGGATTACATTATGGCCCCATGGAATCCTATATATAGAAAGGAGGTTTTGTAAATTGTATCATCCAAGAATTTTTCATTCATGTAATGTATTGGAGGTTGCCCCCTTGAAGTGGCTTATCTCTAAGGCGTTGATATCTCTTTTCTTCTATTTTTGGAGTTGTTTTCACAACATTTGGTATCAGAGCTTTGGATTCTAGGGTTTCGCTGCTCCAAATAGGTCATCGTGGTATTTTTTCTATAAATTTTTTTCTACGAAGCTTCAGAAGATGAAATTTTTAGGGTGTGAATTCAAAATCCTGAGGAACATCGTCAAAATATTTCAAATCTTGGTTCACAATATTTTCAGAGATATGATCTGTGGAAGTTAGGTCTTTTTTCAGGCTCCTAAACAGGTCATCGTAGAATTTTCACTATAAATTTTTTTCTACGAAGGTCAAAATCTGAAATTTTTAGGGTGCGAAGCTGAACTCCTGAGGAAACATGTCAAAAAATTTCAGATCCTGGTTCGAAATATTTTAGGAGATATGATCTTTGGAAGGTAGTGCTTTTTCAGGCTCCAGAATTTCATCTCAAAGAGGTGATCATGGGAAAATATTCATAACTCTCTCTCTGAGCATCGGATTGAAGTGCCGTAAAAATCAGTCGCAAGTACACAAAATGTAGCTTCTTGGCTATCAATTCCAGAGCCGAAGGATGAAACAGTGACACGTGGAAAGTTGTACAAGTTCACTCTACTGAACCAATCCAAAATTGGGTCATTGTGGGAGATTGGAAATAAATTTTTCTTGAAGAATCCAAATCAGATCAGACCTATGGAATTTGAAAGAAGCTTCAAAGGGCTACTACAGAGCTGAATTTCAGATATTGAAGATCCCCAATTACAAAAATAATTCAATTTCAATATCGAGCTCCTCAAAAGCAAGTAAAAGGTGTGTATTTTTTTTCCAAATTGCATAAGTCTTGTTTGAATAATCAAGTTGAATTGATTCCAAGGGCATATTGTAGAATAGATATCAGTATTGGATTCTAAAATGGCCCCTAAAAATAATTCAACACTCATTAAGCCTTTAGAAGGCTCTACTATGACTCATGAAGACGAAGAATGGCAACATGACATATCAAAATTACAAGAGCAAGTGCAACAAATTTCGCTCTCGCAAAGAACAACAAAAAATGAAATGGAAATTTTGAAGAAAGGTGTGGAAACTAAGATGGATGGTTTGAAGAAAGGCGTGGAAGCTAAGATGAATGGTTTGGAAGCTAAGATGGATGGCATGGAAGTAGGCATGGAAGCTAAGATGGATGACATGGAAGCTAAGATCGATGAAAAAATGAAAGACAACATGGAAAACATGAAGAAGGATCTAAAAGTAGACATCGAAGGTTTGGCAAAGTTGATACAAGAAATGTTTCCTAATGGTGAAAAGATAGTAGAGGAAACTCATGATGAGAACAAAATAAATGTTAGTCGTGATTTCATAAACTCTAATGTTGGAGGGAAGAACCACCATATTCCAAAAATGGATATGAGGAAGTTTGATGGAAAGGATCTTGTAACCTGGATACTACGGATGGAGCAATATTTTGATCTCCATAATGTGCAAAACACACAAAAGGTACGCATTGCAACTTTACATTTAGAACAAAATACATTTGTATGGTATCGATGGCTTTGCTCCCGTAAACAAATTGTCACTTGGTCAATTTTTACGGAGGAAATGATAGCACATTATGAGGATACAAAGAGCAACACCTTCTTTAGCCAATTGATAAATCTCAAACAAAAGGGTTTAGTGGGGTAGCACATGAGGACTTCCAAAAATTGAATATAAGAGTAACTGATATTCCAAAGGAACACATGATTGATATCTTCATAGGCACTCTAAAGGATAACATCCAACATGAAGTTCGTGTTTCGGAACTGGATTCATTGGAGAAGGCATTCGGGTTGGCAAGAAAAGTTGAATGTAAAATAATGGCGACAAGGAAGCCTACCACTCAATTCTATAAAGAAGGAAGTGTTGCTACATCTAGATTTCCAAAACCTACAAGGTTGACACCACAACAATTGGAAGAAAAAAGAGCAAAAGGGCTTTGCTACAGTTGTGATAGCAAATACACTAAAGGTCATAAGTGTGCTGAGAAGAAATTATTTTACATAGATTGTGAAGAGGAAGAAGAAAATGAACAAGAAGAGGATATACACCGGGAACCAGCCCCAAAAGAGGAAGAAATGAATTCGACCATATCGTGTAATGCACTGGCAGGAATTACCACTCCTCAAACTCTCAAGATAAAAGGACAAATCAAGAAGAAAAAGGTAATAGTGTTGATTGATTCAGGTAGCACCCATAATTTTATTCATTGTAAGGTAGCCAAAGAATTAAATTGTTTCCTATACCCAGCACCAGAATGTCAAGTGATGGTTGCAAATGGAGGAACTATAAATTGCTCTGGAAAATGCCATAATATCAAGCTAACCATGGGGGAATATGTATTGACTAGTCCAATGCTTTCCATTCCTATGGGAGGTGCCGATGTTGTACTAGGAATACAATGGTTACAATCTTTGGGGATGGTAGCTTTTAATTTTCAAGAACTTTTCTTGAATTTTTTTTTAGAAGGAAAGGAAGTCAAATTACAGGGTATTGTGGGGAAGCCAGGAAGGATAATAAGCTCTAATGTCATGAAAAAGCTTCTAAAGAAATAACAACGAGGCGTAATTTCACAATTATGCTCACTAGAAGTTCCAACATCAAAATCATCTATTTCTATAGATCTCCAACAAGTCTTGGACAATCATTCCAAGGTGTTCGAAACTCCCAAAGGACTCCCACCTATTCGTGATCATGATCATGCTATTCATTTGATTCCAGGAAGTGTTCCTCCAAACATCAGGCCTTATAGATATCCTTACGTCCAAAAGAGCGAAATTGAACGTATGATTGCAGAAATGTTAGAGGCGGGTATAATTCAATGTAGTCAAAGTTGTTTCTCTGCTCCTGTAGTATTGGTACACAAGAAGGATGGATCATGGCGAATGTGTCCAGATTATAGGGAGCTCAATAAGCTCACCATTAAAGATAATTTTCCCATTCTCGTGATTGATGAATTATTGGATGAATTACATGGAGCAATTTATTTTACCAAGTTGGATCTTCATTCAGGATATCATCAAATTAGAATGAAGACTGAAGATATTCCAAAAACAGCATTTCGAACTCATAAGGGTCATTATGAATTTTTGGTCATGCCTTTTGGCCTTACCAATGCACCTTCTACATTTCAAGGGTTGATGGATTCCATTTTCAAACCCTTCCTTAGAAAATTTGTGCTAGTATTTTTTGATGATATACTAATCTATAGCAGGTCTTGGAAGGATCATGTTGAACATGTTGACAGGGTGCTCAAACTATTGCGGGAGAAACAATTATATGCAAAAAAATCCAAATGTTTCTTTGGAGTACAAGAGGTGGAATATTTGGGTCACATTGTATCTCACGAGGGTGTTAAAGTAGACCCTAACAAAATTAAAGCCATTAAGGAATGGAAAGTCCCCACAACCATAAAGAAGATGCGAGGATTTCTTGGGTTAACAGGGTATTATCGCAAGTTTGTTAAGAATTATGGGAGAATAGCAGCACCTCTAACAACATTATTGAAGAAAGATGCATTTTCATGGACTCCTGAAGCAACTAAGGCCTTTGAACATCTTAAAGAGCCAATGTGCCTAGCACCGGTCTTAGCTACGCCAGACTTCACAAAAACCTTTATTGTGGAATGTGATGCCTCAGGAAATGGAATTGGTGCAGTTTTAATGCAGGAAGGAAGACCCATTGCTTTTGAAAGTCGTCCAATCAAAGGAAAGTATTTAGAGAAACCTATTTATGAGAAGGAAATGTTAGCAATACTACATGCACTAAAGAAATGGCGAACTTACCTAATGGAAAGACACTTCAAGGTAAAAACTGATCATGATAGTCTTAAAAACTTTTTGGAACAAAGACTATCGTCAGAAGAACAGCAAAAATGGGTCACAAAGATGTTGGGTTACGACTTTGAAATAATCTACAAAAAAGGAAAGCTGAATGTTGTTGCAGATGCACTCTCAAGAAAGAATGAAGAGGTGGAAGCATTGCTTTGTGCCATTTCTATTATCAAACCAGATTGGATAACCGAAGCAAGAGATGAATGGAAGAAGGACAAAGATGTATGGACACTCATTCAAAAGTTGCAGCAAGATCCTAGTACATCTGATACATTTAGTTGGAAAAAAGATTCCTTATGGTACAAAGATCGCTTATATCTTTGTAAAAATTCCCAACTAAAACAAAAGATTCTTCTGGAATTGCACACTTCTCCTTTAGGAGGACACTCGGGATTTTTAAAAACTTACCACAGGGTGAAGAAAGAATTTTTTTGGGATGGCCTTAAATCTGATATTCAAAATTTTGTGGCGGAATGTTTGGGTTGCCAGCAGAATAAAGTTGAGACAATTAAGACCCCGGGACTTCTACAACCTTTATCCATTCCAATTCAACATTGGGAGGAGATTTCAATGGATTTTATCATAGGTTTACCTAAGTCCGAAGGAAAGAGTGTCATCATGGTGGTAGTTGATAGACTTACCAAGTATGCACACTTTTGTGCATTATCTCATCCATTTAAAGCAAGTACAGTTGCTACTACATTTATAGACAGAATTCAAAAGCTACATGGAAGCCCAAGGGTTATTGTGAGCGACAGAGATCCCATTTTTACTGGAAATTTTTGGACGGAGTTATTTCTTGTTTGGGTACTCAATTAGCTCATAGCTCATCTTATCATCCTCAATCTGATGGTCAAACTGAGATAGTAAATAAATGTTTGGAAGGATATCTTCGTTGTTTTGTATACGATAAACAAACTTAATGGGTCAAGTGGTTACCTCTCGCTGAATGGTGGTATAACACTTCCTTTCATACTACAGCAAAAATGACCCCATTTATGGCACTTTATGAATATCATCCACCATCCATCACATCATCTTTAAGGGAAAATTCGAAGGTTCAAGCAGTGGAAGATCACATCGAGCATCAGCAAGAAGTTCTCCAACTCTTAAAGGATAACCTGAATTTGGCACAAAATCGAATGAAACAACAGGCAGATCAACATCGCAGCAAGAGAATTTTTGATGTAGGAGATTGGGTTTTTTACGGCTACAACCATACAAACAAATGTCCCTCAAGCAAGCTAAGAAGGATAATAAATTATCACCAAAGTACTATGGTCCTTACAAGGTGTTGCAAAATATTGGTACTATGGCATACAAATTGGAGCTTCCTTCTTCTTCGCGAGTACATCCAGTTTTCCATGTTTCGTGCTTAAAGAAGGTTATAGGTGAAAATCTTCTAGTTCAAACAATATTTCCGGAACTTGATGAGGAAGGAAAAATCATATTGGAACCTGAAGTGGTCACGGAAACAAGAATTCGATGGCTACGGAATCGATCAATTTCAGAGTATCTCATCAAGTGGAAGAACTTACCCTCTGAAGATTCTACATGGGAGGATGAGAATTTTATACAGAAGCACCCAGAGCTACTCAAGCATTGAGGAAAACACTTTTGTGAAGGAGAGGGGCATGTTAGGTCCCTATATTACTAGTATAACCCCTTATTGTTGTTAGTGTAACCCCCTTATTGTTATTATTGTACCCTTGTAACCCCCATTTTGTTATTATTGGCCCTTAAATTATTATTGTTAGGTCGGCTAGGATTACATTGAGGCCCACTAGGATTACATTATGGCCCCATGGACTCCTATATATAGAAAAGAGGTTTTGTAAATTGTATCATCCAAGAATTGTTCATTCATGTAATGTATTGGAGGTTTCCCCCTCGAAGTGGCTTATTTATAAGGCGTTGATATCTCTTTTCTTCTATTTTTGGAGCTGGTTTCACAACAACAATTGTTAGGATTCAATTAATGGAAGGGAAAATACAATATTGGGAGAGACTTTGGTCTGATTTGGTGCAGGAGGAGTTGAGAAGAACAATAGATATGGTTTCACATCCATTGTAGATGAGGAATAATACTATGCTCTAGTTGTAAGAGGAAAAAAGTTCAAATGCATGAAGGCCAAAGGTGAGGCTGAATCCAACCAGAATCATGGGAGAAATAAATACCTCAGTAAAATTAAATTTTTTCACTACCATGAGTATGGAGAGTATGCAACCAAGCGTCTGCACAGGAAATCTAGTAAGGATCTTGCAACAACCGGAGAAGGATATGCTCTTTCATCACAATTTGAGTTGGATTTAACGCTCATTGCTTGCATGGAAAGCATAGTAAGATGGAGTGAGTGGCACCTAGATTATGGTGCCTCATATCATATGACAAGAAGTAAGGATTTATTCAACAACCTAGAGGATAAGGACTTATAATTACACATAGAGCTAGGAGATAATGGAAGGTATAGTACCAAAGGGATTAGCACTATCACCTTTAAGAGGGAATCAAGCTCCCAAATTGACCTAAAGGATGTAATGTATGTACCTAGTCTGAAGAAAAGTATAGTTTTTGTAGTTTTACTTTAATATCATGGATATGATGTGATGTCCAGTAAGGGGGAATATTTTTTTACGCATGTTGCTACTAGGAAAGTAAAAAAATTTGGTGTTCAAGTTAAAAATCTCTACAAGGTAGAGGTATATTTCATCATGCATTCAACTATACCTCCAAGAGTGAGGTGGGGAGATATATAGCCTCAGTCCCAGAGTTACAAATATTTGGGTAGGGTCCATAGGAGAGCAACAATAGTTGCAGTATACTCTTCTCATGGATCATTAGCCTTGCTACAGGGGCCCATAGTATTTAGTAGTAGAAGTATCAATGTCAGCTATTGTAGTAAAATATTGAGCAACAGTAGCAGCCTGAGACTCATGAGACAGTTGCAACATAAAGACAACATTGATTCAATATTTTGGATGCTTCTCAGTTGCATTTGTTGCAATAGAAACAACAACGGTGAGAGGGAGTCTTGTTACAGTACATTCTTATAGGAGTAGGATTAGGGTTGTGTATAACCCTTTTGTTGCTAAGAGGGAGTGTTATAATTATAGCAATAAAAGGTTTCATTTTACTTGTGCCTTAGTCGAATGGAGAAATTTCATTTTCCACATCAACAAGATGACTTGAGTTTCACTTAGCTGGAGTGGCATGGCCTTGTCTCCTAGTTAAATCGGTAAATTCGAGTTTATAGGATATAAATAGAGTTGTGCATGGGTTTATTACTATTATCAAGCAATATAGTCACGATTTATTGTTAGTTAAACTCAATTATTTGAGCTCTATTCATTAGTAGAGTCAATAGGATTTCAATTGAGTAATAATGAATGTTGTTAACTCACTGATTTGTCATTAACTGATCAATTTACTAAAAAAATACCTAGTCATGAATGGAATTTGAATTGCCTTGTTTGTGTGGAGAAAAATGCATCATTGTAATTATAAATTGTATACTAGTTGAGTGTATAGTTAGTGTATGGAGCAAGTGATCAATTCCTTCAGGAATTGTGCAAGGAAATTGGGAATTATCCTATCTTTTAGGAGCTAATTTCCTCAAGGATTGCGCAAGGAAATAGGAGGAAATCATAGGCCTATTTTGGCCAAGTGTTGGTATGAGTAGGTTAGTGAGTAGGAGATAAAAATTGCATTGCAGGGTGTGTTTCAGGATTGAAGTAAGACATTGTAATTGATCCATGTTCTCATATGAATTAATTCAAAGTAGCAGAGGGGTTTTTCCTAGTTGAGTTCCCCTGTAAAATCATTGTGTTCCTTTTTCTTTGATGGTTTAATTTTATTGCATGTGTTTATATCATGTTTTTTTATTTCCATATAATAGTAGAAGAAATTTGTGTCTCTTTATTTTAGTTCTATTTCATTAGTAGTAGAAAATCTCTTGCAATTTCTACATGGGGTGTAGTGAGGTCAAGTTGATCAGGAAGGAACTTTTCAAAATCTAACTAAGTGTGGGATTAGTGAGGTCAAAGTGAACTTGAAAATGATCGCAAACTTAGAACAATCGACGACACCACATTTCTCACTCGATATACAAGAGCAACATGATCCCCTCAATGCAACAATAATGCAACAACCTCCTCCAAGTGCGACACTTAAGATACACTCTGCAACGACAATGACGACACTTGTGGGACAGTGAATGAAACTTTGGGAATGAATGTAATACATGTATATATGATAAATAGGAGTCATTGGCACCAAATTCACCCCTTGAAATGAACCATAACTCCGCTTTTACGATGTGTGATTCTTCCCATGGAAAAAAATGACACTGGATTTTTCTTCCGAAAGGGACTGGAACACTTAGAGAATATACATGGAATGACTCTTACTACTAGAAATGACAACATCCAAGGTTAAAGTAGGCTCTGAAATTTATATGTAGGCCAAAATTTGGAGGGTGTTGTAGCCACAACAATAGGATGATTACTCTTTCCAAACTAAGTGGCCTCATATGATAAAGAGAAATGAGTTGATGGAGTAGGATATCCTATCAAGTTATTGCTCAACAAAGCACTTAGACAATAAATAAATGAGGCGATTGAAAATTTCACCCAGATCCTTTGATGATTGTCGACATTGGTCAAGGATTCTTCAAAAAGTGAAAAATTTGGAGGTGGGACACCGTTCAAGGTACAAATTAACTTTGATATCCATTTATTTTATGGAAAAATAGATGCATATGCTTCGAATATATGGTTAAATATATTAGAGGGAAATTACTTTGTCCATTTTTTTTTGCGATAATGAAAATATGACATTCACATTAATAAAATCCCTTCCCCATGTCAAACATTAGTTGGAATGTCATTGGGAGAGATACACCAAATTTGATTCTGTGATATTGAAGGGAGGACCCATGTGGACAACTTGTATTGATGTCGTCAAAGGGGAATCATACCCTATAGGGAATTATGATGACTAGTAAACAAGATGGAAAATTCTACTGTTAGGAGAGAGACCAAATAACATTGGATTACACTAATATTTTTCATATCTTGCACTCTAAGTGGCATAAAATAATTAGAGCGACACATGTTTATAAAGTACCAAATGGACTACATAGGTTCATCCAAGTGTACATGGTGTTGGAGTTCCCATGTTTTGGCCAGATTGGCAAGACCAAAAGATGAGACAACATCAGAACCACTTTGGGGCCCTAGGATCTAGCCCTCCTGGACCCGGAGAGGGATCTCTCCAACAAGACAAAGAAGGATATATCTTTGAAATATCAAATAAGATATTAGGCTAGTTATGAAGCACAAAGGGGGGTTTTAAAATGATTTGGTTGGTTGGTTGCTGGGTTGGTCATGAGATCATGGACTGAGAAAGTAATGGAAGGAAAGGAAAAAAAAAGCAAGATGTTTCAGCGAAGAGGATAGGTCAAAGAGTGCCATCCATTGGGCTATGGAGTCATGAAAGGTGATTACATGCCAAAGATTTCAGAGGGCAAGTCATCTAATACTAAAGGATCTTTTAGATTAGATGGTGGGATGGAACATTAAGGATTGAAAATAAGAGAAGGAGAGCAACCCAATTTTCTATCTATAGATTAGGTCAGAGATCATTTAACTCCAGACCTACTTGGACATACTCATAGGCAACTCTCAAAGGAGGGACAAAGGGGCAGCTTATAGATTAGACCAAAGGTCATTTAACTCCAGGTCAGCTTTAGCATGCTCCAAGGGAAAACAGAGATAAGTTTAAAAAAGAGATCTTAGAAAGGCTAGCTGGTCGCACAAGGATCCTAGTGGACAGGGCTAGCTCTAATCCCCAGTGTTCCCAAATCTTCCAGCTTAAACCAAACAAGAAAAACTAAATACATATTCCATTTAACTCATACATCAACTAGTAGCATAAGGAACTACTACACTGGTTAAATCATCTGAAATAAATCCTTAGATAACACATTTAGCAGAAAACATTGAAGGCAAGGAGAGCAGAAACATAGGGCACCTAACAAGGGTGAATCCTATGCCAATATTCTGATGCAAGCTAGTAGAACATGAAACAACATGTAAATGTAATAAACAGAGTTAGAAAAACATCATCAATAGTAATAGACCAAGATCCTGTGAAATGTGCTTTGATTAATTGATGAAAAACCAGTCACATACACTGAGTTCAATAGCTGTTACAATCCAAACTTCTCCTCCCAGCCTACTACATAACAACTACTCTGCTAATCCCTCCCAAGACTGTTCTAACAGTCAAACTGAATCCCTCTAACAGCAACGGCAACAGCCGAACAACAACCTTTACAATTTGATCTTGGGAATTCTTATAGGAGAAGAGAAACAATAAGAGTAGATGACATTTTAATTTCAGCATTAAATTCTGGAGCAGCAGGAGGGCCGAGGCTCCATTCGGTTTTAACTCTGAGCATTTATCTTTGGTACTCGTTGCAGTGTTCTGGTGACTTGCACGAAAAGGCAGAATAATGATGCTAGGGTCTGCCATACCGTGTAAAAAATGCTTCTGATGGTGTAGGACTGCTGATAGGGCGGAAATCTCATTTGGACACAATGTAGACTGAAACCATAATGTGTACCATGTCCTTTCATGGAAGAACGTTCTGCTGATACAGAAACCCTAATAGTATTATATTTTTGTGCATTGGACCGTCTGAACGATCCACTAGGTCCTTGATTTCTGGTACCTTGCCTCTAAATCTTTGAAGTAAGGCTCAAAGCCTTCAATTACACGCCTTTAAAATTTCCGTTGCTCCTCTTAAATCTCTATCTGCAGACTCTGTGCTTTTAATGATGCTAGAAGGGTTTTATAGAGTCGAACTCTATTCTTCAATGAAAGTCACGTCGCAACCTTCTCGGGTCATTTCTTCATAATTTCAACCTCTACACATGATCTTCTTTGATTTCTCAGTCACTGTAACAGAGACTGTGCATCATGGCGGTCATTTACTGTTGATAACCCTGCAAAATACGAAAACTGGTTAAGAAAACATACATGGGGGTGGTGGACATAATGGAGACGATGAGAACGGCCATGCAGGACGAATGGACGATGGAATTGTGCAGGTTGATGGCAGAAAACGCAACGAAACGATGAAATATGGTCTAGAGAACGTGAGCGTAGCGAAGCGGGTTTTTTAAATAAAACCTACGAAAAAGACCTTTGAATGGATATAAAGAGGAAAGGGTAAAAAATGACAAATTTACATGGAAAGGTTGATGTGGCGGATGTACGGCGGATACACGATGGTACACGTGGAATGACGACGCGGTGGAACCGAGTAATGGCAGACATGCAATGGCGGGGGAAATCAAATGCGGACCGTCCGATCTCAGGAGGAGATCGATGGTGAAAAAATATGGAGGGTGATTAAATGTGGACCGTCGATCTGCAGATCAGATCGACGGCGGAGATTAACTGGATGGCACACCGTACCCTGAGTTATCGCATGTGCATCTGAGTTAACTATCATGCATCTTCGGCGAGCGATAGCGGTTGGATGGCCCGCCCCAGATCGGATGGTCCATGGCAATATCGCTGGGCATCCGCGTCCGAACAATAATGCGCGATGGATAGCGGTTAATGCGCGAGGACGGCGGTTTTGAAAAAGGTATAGGGGACGCGTGTCAGGTGATGTATGGAATGGCTGGCCGATCGATAAATATCGCCTACCCCCGAAAGGTGCTGCGATGGAAACCAGATGGTTTTTGAACAGTGAAAGCGGGCAGGGACCACCGAGACTGGCGGATTTCGCACCGTCAGATCTGTACAGATCAACGGTTGAAAACGTGCCTGATATGGATGAACTGTGGACCGTTGATCTGGAAAATTAATGAATGGCGGAGATGTGACTACGGGCGGTGAATGGGTTGCACGGTGAAAGCTGCGGGGGTGGCGATCGTTGTCCATTCTATGAAGATCAACGGCGCGGAACATAGCAGAGGACTTTAACAACAAAACAATCGCATTGGAGTTTCTCAGTGATTACAAAGGAATTTTAATGTGCCGCTTTGTTTATCCGATGCGATTATCACCTAAGGCTTAAGCGCTCGGTCCTTGGCTACGGGTATATGGGGAAGTGGTTGAAAGGGGCTGGCAGGAAAGGGGCTAAGCCCTTATTATGAAGAAAATATGGTTTTGGCTCATTTTTAAAGCATTTTAAGGCCATCCAAGGGCAACGATAGGGGAATGGAGGGGATTTAGGAATAAACAAAGGTAGTGGGTGGAAATTCATGGGAAATTTGGGAAGTTTTAGGGGAAACAAAGGGAAATTAAGGGGGAAGAAAGGGGACCTTGAGGAAAGGAACAAAGGGATGACAATGAAGCATTTTGCAAGGGTACGAAGGGCGGAAATAAAACCTTTAGGAACATAATTCTTTATCATCAGGCTTAGTTACTCAGAACAGTAGAGGGAAACAGTCACAAGGCAGGGAACATGAAAAGGCTGCAAGGATGATGTGTTTTGAAGGGAAATGCATTCCTTGCAAGCTTATAAAATAAATTAGCCCCTTGCTTGCTTGCCAAGAAATTTATAAGGGGCTAACAGTGGCTCCACATGGGGATGGCTTCTTCTTGAAGGAGTCAAGAATTCAGAGAATAGATCTTTGGAGTAGGCTAGTTGCCTGCTGCTGGGCACATCCATTTCTTTCTTTAGATCAGCTGCCACAATATGAATACATTACATCAGCAAAAACATTTTTCCCAACAAACTACCTACCCACACTATAGTCCTAACATTTTCTTCATTTGGGCGCACTTGGACTTGCAGACCCTTCACATCATTTATTTTTATAACAAAAAATAAACATATTCTACTTCTACCCTTATTACTCCATGAGGCCAGATTAGACTGTTGGCCTCATTGCTTCTCTACCTAAACCATATCTGCTAGGATTATACTGTCTAGCAGATTTCTTCTCTACATTTTAAGACAAAAATTGAAAAAAGTCAAGCCAGTATTAGACTGTCTAACTTGCTGGACTTTGCAAAAATTAGAAACAACTAACTACATGCTCACAGACTTAGATTTATTGAGATTTTCCTACCTACCCTACTCTAACTGAAATATTTACAGTCTAGCTTACAAACAATGTCTTCCAATGCAACCAGTCCATCAAATGATCCCATGGCTGGTCTCTCTTGCTCAACTCCTTGAGCAGGCTAGATAGGCAGGGCAGCTCCCACTCTTTTTGTTCCACAACAGCAGCTACAAAAAAAATTTCTTGCTTTCTGCATCATGCTGCTCAAAAAGACCTCTGATCCTTCTGC
The DNA here is from genome assembly GCA_034641835.2 of Pinus albicaulis. Classification (NCBI taxonomy): domain Eukaryota; kingdom Viridiplantae; phylum Streptophyta; class Pinopsida; order Pinales; family Pinaceae; genus Pinus; species Pinus albicaulis. The sequence continues at coordinate 358,049,312 of CM076571.1, read as the reverse complement.
AAATGTTTGCAGGAAATGTACATAAGGATCATGAAACGATACCTGGTTATAAATATTTGGCAGACAGACCTAAACCAGGATTTCTTCTTCTCCCACTGGATCAAGAAGAAGACTCTCCTGAGAGATAGAATCTCCCTTATCTTCTTCATTTTCTGAACTGGAGGACTCATCATATATGGCAGTGTTGTCCTCTTGGAGCTCTGATATGTTCTGATTTGATGTGCTGAGCTCTGTGAAAAGATCGAAGTATTCTTGAGCAGTGGTTTGTTCCATTGCTTCCTCTTTTCCAAGAGTAGGCTCATTGCCTTCAAACTGCTCAAAAATCTCTTCCTTGTTTTCCTCTTCATCTTCTGAAAGGAAAAACTGCTGGTTACCAGTATCACCGATGATCTGTGGTAAAGCAGAATGAAGATTCAAATAATCTTCATCTGCTATTATACTATCGTAGCTCTCCCCATCAGTGTCATAAATAGCCTGCGTTGGCTCATTACTTTCTGGAAGTAACTGGAACTAATTTTCCTCCCATAAATCTACTAACGATGACCCTGCAAGATCATCTTTTATTTGGAGAACATCATCATCAGATAGATCAAAAACAGGAGAATTATGAATGTAAGTAATGCTACCAATCAGGTATACTGGATTATTAGCAGACCTTTCTTCACTTTGATTTACATGTGAGCTTTCCAACTCTGTACAACAAAGCTCATCAGATGAATGAGCAAGGATGTCTGATCTGCAAAAAAATTCAGAGGCTGGCTATCTATTGATGATCTGATCTATTTCTTCTTCTGTCAAGGGGGAAGATGGTCTTGTTTTCCTTTGTGCAGAAGTGCAGCAGCTCTCTGATTCCTCTGAATACTGGATTTGAGGCAAGATGTCATCTTGAGCCTCAACTATAAGGGATGACAAATCAGCATCTGAGTTTTTAGGGATATCTTGGAGAACGTCCACAGTCTCTTGACTGTTTTCTTCCCCAGCTGATTCATCTATGTTCTTGTGATAGCTAGGATGCATATGAAAATCTTGAATGGCTGTTAATAGATCTTCAGGAGGCATGTTAACCAAATCCTCATCAATACCCAACAAATACTGTATGATATTCTGAGATTGATCACAATAATCCCATGATAAGGGTGGAGAGTTTCCTTTATAATTCTTGTAAAATACTTGGTTCATGTCCCTTAAGGAAAACAAACTCCGAGGTTCTAACCATTCATACCAGACCCTAGCTTTTCCTTCTAATGTTTCCATGAACATTTTCATTAGGCAGTCTTCATGCCATTCAACTTTAAATCTCCACACATGTATATGAAACTTGATGAGATGTAGCAAGGGGTCCTCAGTATTTTCACCCTGAAAGATAGGCAGTTTTTTTAACCAATCCACTTCAAGCATTTTGTGTGGGAATCCAGGGATATGCTCCCTGCTCATTGGGGAATATCTTTCTGTATGCGTGGAAGCATGTTTTTACAAATCAGAGAGAGGTCACTGTATCTTCTCAACCAGTTCAGAGTCTTTTACCAGTGGAGTCATTTGGTCTTTGGATCATAGGGAGTGTGGAGTCGCTAGGTGGATGTATATGAATGCTTGAAGCAGGATGCTGTCCACCATCAGCAATGAGATGCCAATGTAAAGGCAAAGTGGTCTCTCCCCAGTGGAGTCACCATTATGTTGGAGTTCCCATGTTTTGGCCAGATTGGCAAGACCAAAAGATGAGACAACATCAGAACCACTTTGGGGCCCTAGGATCTAGCCCTCCTAGACCCGGAGAGGGATCTCTCCAACAAGAAAAAGAAGGATATATCTTTGAAAGCTCAAATAAGATATTAGCCTAGTTATGAAGCACAAAGGGGGGTTTTAAAATGATTTGGTTGGTTGGTTGCTGGGTTGGTCATGAGATCATGGACTGAGAAAGTAATGGAAGGAAAGGAACAAAACAACAGGATGTTTCAGCGAAGAGGATAGGTCAAAGAGTGCCATCCATTGGGCTATGGAGTCATGAAAGGTGATTACATGCAACAACCAGCCAAATTTTTCATAGGGAAAGTCATCTAATACTAAAGGATATTTTAGATTAGATGGTGGGATGGAACATTAAGGATTGAAAATGAGAGAAGGAGAGCAACCCAATTTTCTGTCTATAGATCAGTTCAAAGGTCATTTAACTCCATACCTGCTTGGACATACTCATAGGCAACTCTGAAAGGAGGGACAAAGGGGCAGCTTATAGATCGGACCAGAGGTCATTTAACTCCAGGTCAGCTTTAGCATGCCCCAAGGGAAAACAAAGATAAGTTTAACAAAGAGATCTTAGAAAGGCCAGCTAGTCGCACAAGGATCCTAGTGGACAGGGCTAGCTCTAATCCCCAGTGTTCCCAAATCTTCCAGCTTAAACCAAACAAGAACAACTAAAGACAGATTCCATTTAACTCATACATCAGCTAGCAGCATAAGGAACTACTACACTGGTTAAATCATCTGAAATCAATCCTTAGATAACACATTTAGAAGAAAACATTGAAGGCAAGGAGAGCAGAAACATAGGGCACCTAACAAGGGTGAATCCTATGCCAATATTCTGATGCAAGCCAGTAGAACATGAAACAGCATGTAAATGTAATAAACAGAGTTAGAAAAACATCACCAATATTAATAGACCAGGATCCTGTGAAATGTGCTTTGATTAATTGATGCAAAACCAGTCACATACACTGAGTTCAATAGCTGTTACAATCCAAACTTATCCTCCCATCCTACTACATAACAACTACTCTGCTAATCCCTCCCAAGACTGTTCTAATAGTCAAACTGAATCCCTCTAACAGCAACGGCAGCAGCCGAACAACAACCCTTACAATTTGATCTTGGGAATTCTTATAGGAGAAGAGAAACAACAAGAGTAGATTACATTTTAATTGCAACATTAAATTCTGGAGTAGCAGGAGGGCCAAGGCTCCATTCAGTTTTAACTCTAAGCATTTATCTTTGGTACTCGTTGCAGTGTTCTGGTGACTTGCACGAAAAGGCAGAATAATGATGCTAGGGTCTGCCATACCGTGTAACAAATGCTTCTGATGGTGTAGGACTGCTGATAGGGCATAAATCTCATTTGGACATAATGTAGATTGAAACCATAATGTGTACCGTGTCCTTTCATGGAAGAACGTTCTGCTGATACGGAAACCCTGATAGTATTATACTTTTGTGCATTGGAACGTCTGAACGATCCACTGGTTCTTTGATTTCTGGTACCTTGCCTATAAATCTTTGAAGTAAGGCTCAAAGCCTTCAATTACATGCCTTTAAACTTTCTGCTGCTCCTCTTAAATCTCTGTCTGCAGACTCTGTGCTTTTAATGACGCCGGAAGGGTTTTATAGAGTCGAACTCTGTTCTTCAATGAAAGTCACGTCGCAACCTTCCCGGGTCATTTCTTCATAATTTCAGCCTCTGGCCATGGTCTTCTTCCATTTTTCGGTCACTGTAACAGAGACTATGCATCATGGTGGTCATTTACTATTGATAACCCTGCAAAATACGAAAATTGGTTAAGAAAACATACATGGGGGTGGCGGACAAAATGGAGACGATGAGAACGACCATGCAGGATGAACGGACGGCGGAATTGTGCAGGTTGATGGCAGAAAACGTAGTGAAACGATGAAATATGGTTTGGAGAACGTGAGCGTAGAGGAGCGGCTTTTTTAAATAAAACCTACAAAAAAGACCTTTGAATGGATATAAAGAGGAAAGGGTAAAAAATGACAAATTTACGTGGAAAGGTTGATGTGGTGGATGTACGACGAATACACGATGGTACACGTGGAATGACGATACGGTGGAATCGGGCAACGGCGGACATGCGATGGCGGGGGCAATCAAATGCGGACCATCCGATCTCAGGATGAGATCGATGGTGAAAAACTATGGAGGGTGATTGAATGTGGACCATCAATCTGCAGATCAGATCGACGACGGAGATTAACTGGATGGCGCACCGTGCCCTGAGTTATCGCGTGTTCATCTGAGTTAACTATCATTCATCTTCGGCAAGCGATAGCCGTTGGCCGGCCTGCCCCAGATCTGACGTTCCATGGCAATATCGTTGGGCATCTGCGTCCGAACAATAATGCGCGATGGACGGCGGTTAACGCGCGAGGACGGCGGTTTTGAAAAAGGTACAGGGGACACGTGTCACACGATGTATGGAATAGCTAGCCGATCGGTAAATACCGCCTACCCCCGAAAGGCAGTGCGATGGAAATCAGATGGTTTTTGAACAGTGAAAGTGGGCGGGGACCACCGAGATGGGCGGATTCTGCACCGTCGAATCTATACAGATCAACGGTTGAAAACGCGCCCGATATGGATGAGCTGTGGACCGCTGATTTGGCGAATTAACGAACGGAGGAGATGCGACTACGAGCGGTGAACGGGTTGCACGGTGAAAGCTGCGGGGGCGACGATCATCGTCCATTCTGTGAAGATCAACAGCGCAGAACACAGCGGAGGACTTTAACAACAAAACAATCGCATCAGAGTTTCTCGGTGATTACAAAGGAATTTTAATGTGCCACTCTATTTCTCCGATGCGATTAGCACCTAAGGCTTAAGCGCTCGGACCTAGGCTATAGGTATATGGGGAAGAGATTGAAAGGGGCTGGCAGGAAAGGGGCTAAGCCCTTATTATGAAGAAAATATGGTTTTGGCTCATTTTTAAAGCATTTTAAGGCCAACCAAGGGCAATGATAGGGGAATGGAGGGGATTTAGGCATAAACAAAGGGAGTGGGTGGAATTTCATGGGAAATTTGGGAAATTTTAGGGGAAACAAAGGGAAATTAAGGGGGAAGAAAGGGGACCTTGAGGAAAGGAACAAAGGGGTGAAAATGAAGCATTTTGCAAGGGTATGAAGGGCGGAAATAAAGCCTTTAGGAGCATAATTCTTTATCATCAGGCTTAGTTACTCAGAATAGCAGAGGGAAACATTCACAAGGCAGGGAACATGAAAAGGCTGCAAGGATGATGTGTTTCAAGGGAAATGCATTCCTTGCAGGCTTATAAAACAAATTAGCCCCTTTCTTTCTTGCCAAGAAATTTATAAGGGGCTAACACATGGATTTATTAAAAAAATCTTCACAGGGAGCAACTTATTGATATGTTGTCAAAATTGAGCAGAAATTGAAGTACATGAATAAGCAAGGGTTTGAGTCTAAAAATCCATCTCAAAAGAAAACTAGAAAAGGAAACCCTAATTTGTAGAACAAGGTATGGATCAAGGATATCCAATCACAAGAAACATATGCCAGAAGGTGGTGTGATTTCCAAAAATCCCCTGGAACAACACTAATGAATGTAATTCAAAAAAATCATCATTGGCTAAGCTTAAAGAACAATAAATAGACCTTGAATAGAATTCTAATTTTAAACAAGATAAAGGAAAACATATCATTGATGCAGAACCCATGTGTTTTGAATTTTCAACTACAAATATCCAACTAGAAGGGTCAGAGGAGCTAGAGGAGGGTGAGTGCCTCTTCCATTCATATATCTAGGTGAGTGTGACCTAATTACATTTCATTGTTGATAACAAGAGCCATATGAATCTAATATCCGCTGAGGTCATTAAGAGATTGAAGTTTACAACAATGGCATACCCCTAACCATACATCATTGGTTGGTTGAGACATGGACAAGAGATTTCATCAACTAGCAATTCCACCTATATTATAGCATCAAGCCCTTCAAATATGAGGTATGTTGGAAATGTTGTCATTGATGGCAAAGGAGAAAGCGCTGAAGCACAACGAAGGCAATGGAGGCAGCAAAGAAGCAAATGAAGGCAGTGGTAGAGCGACAGAAGTTGCAGAGGCAACAAGAAGAATGTCAAAATGTAACAGTCACAGAAGCACAGCGAAGAACCGTTATCGGAAGGCAGAGGCAGAGAGCTGTTATATTATTCCGAGAATCACTTAACTCCAGCGAAAAGTATGCACGAGGCTTTGTATTTAATGGGAGAATAATCGAAGCTGTGACAATTAAGAACCTGTGATGTGATGAATGTTTTTGTGCATGCAATAAGAAGAATTGATGTAAATAATGTCGATACTATCAACAAGGGGGTGATAGAGCCACGAGTATAAGCCACAACAGAGGCATGGCTTTAACCCATGTATATCGGAAGTGGTGTTCATCAGACGAGCACTATAGAACAAGGAGATAAGACGCACGAGAATTATATCAAATTTGAATAAACGTTGAACCCAACGGGCGGAACCGAAGCGTAAGGGAGAAGAGCGGAACCGTGAGGGAGAATGGAACCATGACCGATGAACAGTGAACATGGATTGCCGAAAACCGCCCTGCCATTTCGCACCGCTTTTCCGGAGCAGGCGGTATTTGTGGAATCGGAGCGATTCCATAGGGAAGCCACCGCGTGTCCCGGTGGTATTGTAAAGCGACGAGTTAACATGTGCCTTCGCGCATTAAGAATCGACGGAAGACGTCCAGTGAAATATATAGGGTTTGTTGATCTGGAGAAAGGCTATCCAATGGTGGGTGCTCGCAGGACTTGCACGAGGATTAACAAAAGTGTGTGGACGATAAGTAATGTATGGTGTATGCATTCGCGATGGTATTGTGGGCCCGGGACGAAGATCTATGTTATGAATTTGGTTTATTATCATTAATATAAGGTCCGACGGAGTTATATGTAAGGAGTTCGTTTATTAACGTTAGTCGACGCATTATAAGGTCCGATGGAATATATATATGGAAATATTACGTATAATCGATATATGGATATTACGTGGATTAATATATATACGTGTCGAGGGCCAATTTACCTGGTTTCAATAGCCAAAGTACTATGTCGATTATAATAGTTATATATGCGAAGTTGGCACATATGCGTATGAAATGGACTGTCGGGCTATAACTATAGAGGAATGATAAAATTATATCCCAATTCCATGAATTGAGACATTAAAATAAACCAGACTTATTTGTTTGAGTTGCCAGCGTAGAATAAGTGCAGAGAGAAAGATTGCCTGGGTTGGAATATGATTGAGCATGAAACTAAAATGCAAATATGGAAAAAGAAAAAGAAGAGGAGAGCATGCAGAGATAAACAGAGATTACAGGTTTGACAGGTATACATTCACAGGTGCACACAATTACAGTGAACCAAGGTATGTAGAACAGATTCTTAACAGCAGCAGGAAAAGACAAATCCAGTGAAGCCAAAATCCAGGAAAAGAGCTGAGTGATATTGAAATATGTAATTAAGAATGTGAATGTAAATGATGTAATTATTTTTTATTGTTTGTGATGCAAAGGCAAGTATCCTAAGGAAAAGACAAAATCCCACTGTAGCATGGAAATTTGTACATATTGTAGTAATTCTAAAATTGAGTTGAAAAAGGAATAAGAAGACAGAAGCCAAACAGTCACGACTGTTCACTTCAAATTCCTTGTGAAATACAAACAATCATGTGAGAATTTCTATATATATAATATCAATTTGCTAAGCTCAATAGAGAGAGAGAGAGAGAGAGAGAGAGCAAATATAGAGAATACAGAATATAGAAGAATAAGGCAGAGAATATTAAGAGAAGAAAAGAAGAAAAGAGAAGCTACAGAACAGAGCTAATATCTGAAGTAAATCAACAAACATTCAGTTTGATAAATTGAAGAAGTTGGAGCTTCCCTATCAAGTTGCAGCTTGATAGCTGTCAGTTGTAGCTGACTGAGGTTGAAGCCTCCTGTAGGTTGGTGCCTACAGAAAATTGAAGGGAGTTGATGCTTCCTTGCAAGTTGTAGCTTGTAGAATTGAGGTAGGAGCCTCCTGTAGGTTGGTGCCTGCAGAAAAACAGTGGTGAGAGGGAGTTGGAGCTTGCTTTTGCATCACAACAATAATAAGATGTGGTTTTCTCCCTTTATGGGTTTCCACTTATATCTGGTGTCTTTGTGCATGATGTTTATGTGTTGATCTCATTTATATCATCTGCTTAATACCTGCTGCTCTCATATTAAGTCTGCTTTTCTATTATATTAATACTTGCTGCTCATATTCTAAGATTATTACATATTAAGCTAGACATGAAATGAAGATGTATGTTAGGTTTAAAAAGACTGTGAATGTGTTAAACTGATTCACCCCCCCTCTCAGTTTAACTAAGAGTTCAACAATTGGTATCAGAGCAGGCTCCTTTGTTCAAGTCTAACAACTGAAAGGAGATCCTAGGTTCCCAATATGGCTAGTCAAGAAGGAAGCTCAACCAATAAAGCACCCTTCTTCACTGGTGCTAATTATGCCTTCTGGAAAATTAGGATGAGAGCATACATAATGTCCTTAGGATTAGAAGTTTGGGATGCTGTGGAATTTGGATACTCCACAAAGTCAACTGAGTCAGAGAAAGAAGCTAAAAAAAACTTTGTAGCTAATGCAAAAGCAATGAATGCAATCTTGAATGGACTCTGTGAAGCTGATTTTATCAAAGTAATGCACAATAAGACTGCCAAGGATATGTGGGATACTCTAGAGAATATCCATGAGGGAAATAAAAAGGTAAAGACTGCCAAACTTCAAGTATATAGAGCCCAGTTTGAAAATTCAAAAATGAATGATGATGAAGATGTTGGCAGCTTCTTCTTAAAAGTTGCAGAAATTGTTAACAATATGAAAGCTCTTGGAGAAACCATGCTAGAAAGTATAATTGTGCAAAAGATTCTAAGATCTCTTCCATCCATATTTAATCCCAAGGTGTCTGCAATAGAAGAAACAACTGATTGGGAGACCTTGACCATGAACCAGCTACTTGGAAATCTAACAGCTTATGAGATGAGACTCCCACAGAAGAAGCCAAGTACGAGGGAGGCAGCCTTTAAAACTGAAAAGAAGAAAGAAGAAGAGGAAGACATATGCTCTTGCTCAAATGAAGAAGAGGAAAAGTTTGTCAAGAAATTGGATAGAGGCTTAGGTAAATACAAAGGTAAACTTCCTTTCAAGTTCTTTAATTATGGAAGAGTTGAACATTATGCTGCTAAGTGTCCCCACAAGAAAGTAAGAAATCTAGCTCAAGAATCAGAGAAAAACACATCAAAGAACTGGCAGAAAGGAAAGAAATTCAACAGGAAATCCTTCTATGCTCAACAAGACAGCAGTACATCTGAAGATTTAGATGAATCCTCAGGAGAAGATGGAACCTCTGAATTTTTACTGATGGCCATAGAAGATCTTGAAGGAATCTTGCTAGAAGAAGACTATGAAGGGGAAGTCGACCTTGAGGGGGAGCTAAGAAGTGCACTGGAGGAGATTGACAGACTCAAATTAAAATGCAGAAAACAAAAAGAGATTTTTCTCAAATGTGTGAAAGAAGAACAAAATTCAAAATTCCTCATGCAGCTGAAGGTAAAGCTTGAAGAAGCCAAGAAGATAGAAGATATGTTACTTAAGCAAATCAAGGATAAAACTCAAGAACAAGAGAAACTGGAAGAAGAAATTGTATGTCTGAGGAAGCAATTAGAACGTGCTCAACAAAAAGTGTCTATATACCCTTCTCAAATGACAAGCTCTGGTAAGTTGAATGAAATATTGGATGCTCAAATATCTCCTCTGATAAAAACTGGGATAGGCTATGAAGGAGAATCAAGTAAAGGCAAAGAAAAGGAACAAAAAAATATAATTTTTGTGAAAGCAAAGAAGGCTGATGAAGCAGCTCAAATAATTCCTACAAAAGAAGAAATCTACAATAAGGAAGACAGAGATCAAAAGAAACCTCTGGGAGCAAAGAATGGAAACCATCAAAGGAAATTCTTCCCTCCAATGAAGAATGCCACATGTTATGTCTACCACAAGCTAGGACACATTGCTGCATATTGTCATGCAAGGAGGAGCAATTCAAGCCAACAAAAGATGCAAACAATGAAGAGACTGCCCCAAGAAAACAAATGGAAGAAACAACCTTACATCAGGTATGAAAATAGCTTCTATGGTTACCGATTTTATTGTAAGGAATTTGGCCATAAAATCATTGAGTGTAGAAAGTATGGACAAAAATTGATGTTTAACACCTCAAGAAGGTTTATGAATCAAAGAAAGTCTGTTCATACTCATACTTCTACAAAAATTATGATCAAATGTTGTGTATGCAATCAAGTTGGGCATATACCTTCCAAATGTCCTCTAAGAAGATATAGTTCATCTCCTCACAAAAGATACCAAACAAAAGGGTGCCTCCAGTGGATAAAGAAGGAGAATAAATGTGACTTGGCTCTAACTGCTCAAGACTTGAAAAACCAGTGGTACCTGGACAGTGGCTGCTCAAAACACATGACTGGAGACAAAAGCAAGTTTATAACTCTTGATGAAAAGAAATCTGGCAATGTTACTTTTGGCAATGATAAATCAGGTAAGATCAAGGGAAAAGGCTCAGTCAGCATAGACAATGGGAGAGGAAAGGCCCAAGATGTACTATTTGTAGATGGGCTGAAAGAAAATTTACTGAGTGTCAGTCAGATGTGTGCCAAGGGCTGTGAAGTTCTTTTTAGAGCACAAGATTGTGAAGTTAGATCAAACACAACCGGAAAGACTCTGCTCAAAGGTGCCCGAACAGAGAGTAATGTGTACATAGTGAAGGAGGAGGATGAAGCCTGCCATACAAGCAAACTTGAGGAGTCATGGTTATGGCATAGGAGATTGGGACATCTCAGCTTCGACCATATCATCAGACTGAGCAAGAAGAAAGCAGTCAAAGATATGCCAGAAATAAAAAGGCCTTCAAATACCATATGAAAATCTTGTCAATTGGGGAAACAGACTCGCACATCCTTTAAATCTAAAGATGAGCTATCAACAAGAAGACCACTCCAGCTGTTCACATGGATCTGTGTGGACCTGCTAGAACAAAGACACCAAGTGGAGAATCCTACTTTATGCTGATAATAGATGATTTCTCCAGAATGACATGGGTTGCTTTTCTCAAGAACAAATTAGAAGCACTGGAAAAGTTTAAGATATTCAAAGCATTAGCTGAAAATCAAACTGGATGCAAACTAAAATGTATCAGATCAGATAGAGGAGGAGAATTCACAGATTATGACTTTGCAGACCTATGTGATGAACATGGAATAAAGCAACAATTTACCATTGCAGGGACACCTTAGCAGAATGGAGTAGCAGAGAGACAAAACAGGTCTGTACAACAAATGGCCAGAGCCATGATGCAGGAGAATAATATTGCTCAAACCTTCTGGGAAGAAGCTGTACACACAGTAGTACATATAATAAACAAAGCTCATTTAAGACCTAATAGTGATAAGACTCCTTATGAACTATGGCATGGTAAACCAGCATCAATCAAGCACTTTAGAGTTTTTGGCAGCAAATGCTACATAAAAAATAATGTTGAAAATCTGGGGAAGTTTGATGCAAGAGCAGATGAAGGAATATTCTTAGGATATGCAGCCAAGAGTAAAGGATATACATGCTACAACAAGACTCTTCGAAAAATTGTAGAAAGTATTGATGTAAGATTTGATGAAGAACTCCCAAACAAAAGGAGAGATATAGACTGCAGCAGCTAATCAGAAAATTATGAAGAAGAGGACCAAGAGGATGATGAAGCAAGCAAGACATCAGAAGATATTGAACTAAACTCGAAAACCCCCTCGAGATACACTCAAAAGAACCATCCAGAAGATCAAATCATTGGAGACAAGAGTGTAGGAGTGCAAACAAGAAGGCAGCTAACTGAACAAACATAAGAAGTATACATAGCCATGTTATCACAAATAGAGCCAAAGAAGTTTGAAGAAGCCAGCAAGGACAAGTATTGGGTAAAAGCAATGAAAGAAGAATTGGACCAAATTGAAAAGAACAATACCTGGGAACTAGTTCCTAGACCAACTGAGAAGAATATCATTGGTTCAAAATGGGTATTCAAAAACAAAATGAATGAGTAAGGACAAGTAATCAGGAATAAAGCCAGGCTGGTCTGCAAAGGATACTCACAAATTGAAGGACTTGATTACGAAGAAACATTTGCCCCTGTAGCCAGAATGGAAGCTATCAGAATGTTCCTGGCATTTTCATGCTACCAAGACTTCAAGGTATATCAAATGGATGTAAAATCTGCCTTTCTTAATGGAGATCTAGAAGAAAAAGTGTACATGGAACAACCATAAGGCTTCTCATTGACAGACAAAGAAGACTATGTATGCAGACTGAAGAAGGCCCTATATGGACTGAAACAGGCTCCTCGTGCTTGGTACTCAAAACTGGATAAATATTTGCAAAAACAGGGTTTTAAGAGAGGTGGAGTAGACAAAAATCTATATATAAAAACCCATGAAAATGAACTTTTGATTGTTGTAGTGTATGTTGATGACATTATGTTTGGAAGCAACAAAGATGAACTAGCAAAAGGGTTTGCTAATGAAATGAAAATAGAGTTTGAAATGTCTATGATTGGAGAGCTCAGTTTCTACTTGGGACTACAAATTCAGCAAAAGAACACAGGTACATTCATTTCACAAGAAAAATACATAAAAGAAATGTTGAAAAAGTTCAAAATGGAGAACTGCAAACCTGTGTCAACTCCCATGACCACAGGTTGCAAGCTGTGTGCTAATGATGGGTCTGCTGATATAGATCAAAGACTTTACAGATCCATGATTGGAAGTCTATTGTATCTGACTGCATCAAGACCAAACATCATGCTAGCAGTAGGAATAGTGGCTAGATATCAAGCAGCACCTAAACAAAACCATCTTCTGGCAGTCAAAAGAATATTCAGATATCTACAAGGAACAACACAGTATGGACTTTGGTATCCTAAAAGAAAAAAATTCACTTTATCAAGATACACAGATGCAGATTGGTCCAGCTGTGTGGATGACAGGAAGAGTACAAGTGGAGGTGCATTCTATCTACGAGAAAGTCTGGTGGCATGGCTAAGCAAGAAACAAACATCCATCTCTCTGTCTACAGCTGAAGCAGAATATATAGCAGCAGCAGCATGTTGTACACAAGTCATGTGGATGAAGCAAACTCTTCAAGACATGAAGGTAAGCATTGATGAACCTATTTCAATCAAATGTGATAATACAAGTGCTATAAGTATATCTAAAAATCTTGTACTTCACTCAAAAACTAAACATATTCCAATCAAGTATCATTTCCTCCGAGAACAAGTGGCAAAGAAAATAGTAAAGCTGGAATATGTACCAATGAAATAACAGACAACTGATATATTTTTCAAACCCCTTGCTAGAGAACCATTTCAATACTTGAGAGATAAACTAGGGGTATTATCTACAGATGCTACTCTCTAATATAAAGAGAAAGCACAATGTTAGTGGGAGAACAAAACGAAAATATCATTCCACGGAGAACAGCTAGCATGGAAAGCATAAAACAGGTTCACAGGATCAAAGAGCTATAAGAAAATATTCTCAGTATTATCAGCATTCAGCATGAGAAAGCAACAAGGACCTTTCAATTGTCAAATGAATCATCCCTGTCTGCAATCTAGTACAGATGAAACACAATTATAAAACATATAAAATACAAAAAGAAATCTAGCAAAGATGAAATACAAAAGGCAACCCTTTGCCATTGATGTCAAAGGGGGAGGAAGAACAAGCAGGAGGAAGAGCAAGCAACAAGAAAAAGAGAAAGCAAACAGAGAAAGTGGATTGTTGCCATCAATGCCAAAGGGGGAGACTGTTGGAAATGTTGTCATTGATGGCAAAGGAGAAAGCGCTAAAGCACAGCGAAGGCAATGGAGGCAGCAAAGAAGCAAATGAAGGCAGAGGTAGAGTGACAGAAGTTGTGGAGGCAGCAAGAAGAATGTCAAAATGTAACAGTCACAGAAGCACAGCGAAGAACCGTTATCGGAAGGCAGAGGCAGAGAGCCGTTATATTATTCCGGGAATCACTTAACTCCAGCGAAAAGTATGCATGAGGCTCTATATTTAATGGGAGAATAATCGAAGCCGTGACAATTAAGAACCTGTGATGTGATGAATGGTACTGTGCACGCAATAAGCGGAATTGATGTAAATAATGTCGATACTGTCGACAAGGGGGTGATAGAGCCACGAGTATAAGCCACAACAGAAGCATGGCTTTAACCCATTTATAGCGGAAGTGGTGTTCATCAGACGAGCACTATAGAACGAGGAGATAAGACGCACGAGAATTATATCAAATTTGAATAAACGTTGAACCCAACGGACGGAACCGGAGCGTAAGGGAGAAGAGCGGAACCGTGAGGGAGAATGGAACCATGACCGATGAACAGTGAACGTGGATTGCCGAAAACCGCCCTGCCATTTCGCACCGCTTTTCCGGAGCAGGCAGTATTTGTGGAATCGGAGCGATTCCATAGGGAAGCCACCGCGTGTCCCGGTGGTATTGTAAAGCGACGAGTTAACGTGTGCCTTTGTGCATTAAGAATCGACGGAAGATGCCCAGCGAAATATATAGGGTTCGTTGATCTGGAGAAAGGCTATCCAATGGTGGGCGCTCGCAAGACTTGCACGAGGATTAACAAAAGTGCGTGGACGATAAGTAATGTACGGTGTATGCATTCGCGATGGTATTGTGGGCCCGGGACGGAGATCTATGTTATGAATTTGGTTTATTAACATTAATATAAGGTCCGACGGAGTTATATGTAAGGAGTTGGTTTATTAACGTTAGTCGACGCATTATAAGGTCTGATGGAATATATATATGGAAATATTACATATAATCGATATATGGATATTACGTGGACTAATATATATACGTGCCGAGGGCCAATTTACCTGGTTTCAATAGCCAAAGTACTATGTCGATTATAATAGTTATATATGCGAAGTTGGCACATATGCGTATGCAATGGACTGTCAGGCTATAACTATAGAGGAATGATAGAATTATATCCCAATTCCATGAATTGAGACATTAAAATAAACCAGACTTATTTTTTTGAGTTGCCAGCGTAGAATAAGTGCAGAGAGAAAGATTGCCCGGGTTGGAATATGATTGAGCATGAAACTAAAATGCAAATATGGAAAAATAAAAAGAAGAGGAGAGCATGCAGAGATAAACAAAGATTACAGGTTTGACAGGTATACATTCACAGGTGCACACAATTACAGTGAACCAAGGTATGCAGAACAGATTCTTAACAACAGCAGGAAAAGACAAATCCAGTGAAGCGAAAATCCAGGAAAAGAGCTGAGTGATATTGAAATATGTAATTAAGAATGTGAATGTAAATGATGTAATTATTTTTTATTGTTTGTGATGCAAAGGCAAGTATCCTAAGGAAAAGACAAAATCCCACTGTAGCATGGAAATTTGTACATATTGTAGTAATTCTAAAATTGAGTTGTAAAAGGAATAAGAAGACAGAAGCCAACGAGTCATGACTGTTCACTTCAAATTCCTTGTGAAATACAAACAATCATGTGAGAATTTCTATATATATAATATCAATTTGTTAAGCTCAATAGAGAGAGAGAGAGAGAGAGAAAATACAGAGAATACAGAATATAGAAGAATAAGGCAGAGAAGATTAAGAGAATAAGAGAAGAAAAGAGAAGCTACAGAACAGAGCAGATATCTGAAGTAAATCAGCAAACATTCAGTTTGATAAATTGAGGAAGTTGGAGCTTCCCTATCAAGTTGCAGCTTGATAGCTGTCAGTTGTAGCTGACTGAGGTTGAAGCCTCCTGTAGGTTGGTGCCTACAGAAAATTGAAGGGAGTTGATGCTTCCTTGCAAGTTGTAGCTTACAAAATTGAGGTAGGAGCCTCCTGTAGGTTGGTGCCTGCAGAAAAACAGTGGTGAGAGGGAGTTGGAGCTTGCCTTTGCATCACAACAATAATAAGATGTGGTTTTCTCCATTTATGGGTTTCCAATTATATCTGGTGTCTCTGTGCATGATGTTTATGTGTTGATCTGATTTATATCATCTGCTTAATACCTGCTGCTCTCATATTAAGTCTGTTGTTCTATTATATTAATACTTGCTGCTCATATTCTAAGATTCTTACATATTAAGCTGGACATGAAATGAAGATGTATGTTAGGTTTAAAAAGACTATGAATGTGTTAAACTGATTCAACCCCCCCCCCTCTCAGTTTAACTAAGAGTTCAACAAGGTATTGTGTGATGTTTCCACACTCAAAATCGGTGATGTTATTTTAGGACAACCTTATATGTGGAAACATCATCATTTCATACTTGTAGGTTACTATAGGTAGTTCCAACTACTCTAATTTATTTAATATTAATAAAACAATGATGAAAGGTAATCTCTCATATTTCTTTAATATTACATAGATATATTTTCTTCACTAATGGGGGTGCCTCTTCACTTCTAAGAAAATCACTGGATTGAATTGATACTTGGTGCTCCTTTACTTAATGACCCAATAAATAGACACTCTCTCTTGGAGGACAAGGAAATAAAACATTATATTCATGATCTCATCCAAAAGGGCCATATTTCATTGAGATCTTCACCGTGCAGGAGCACACTTATGTTTTTGTAAAAAAATGATGGAACATGGAGATTATGTACTAATTTTAGAGCCGTGAACATAATCACTATCAAGAATAGATATTCGATCCCCTAGGTTGAAGATGTATGGATGTGAGTTGGCACCATACAATCGCCCAAATTACCTCCCCATGAGGATTTTTGCACTCAAGTAAATCAGAAAAATGCTAAATTCTGATGAAATACATTTTTTGTCAGCTAAAAAGAAATCACAGTTCAGAATCAAAACACAAATTGGATCCTTCATCTGTAACAACAGGTCAGCAAGAGAAGAGGTAGATAATATTCTTAAGGAGATGAAATTAAGCCTGAGTTTCACATGGTCTTATGACCCTCTTGGTATTATTTCTAGATTGAGAGTAGAAAATAAAACTACTCCATACATTCATACCCAGAAGCTTGAAATAGAGAGGTATGTAAACAAGCCAGCTTGGGCAGAGAATACTTTATAGGAAGCTGAGAAGCAGCTTGTTTCTACATCTACATCACAGACTATTGTTCCACAGGAGAAAGTAGCCAAAAGACAAAGGGAAGAAGAGTCACCTTTAGTGACTGACCGTGCAGGGAAAGAATTCATAATTATGTACAGGAAGAGAACAAAGTTGAATCCAAAGGTAGATACAGAGAATAATTTAGAGCAAGAGGTGGACATGGTAATAAAGGAAACACCATTTTCCTCTAAGGAAGATGGTCAGTTTGTTGCATCTCCCACGACATCTTTAGTATCCCAAGGGCAACAAGAAATTTTCCAAACAACCAAATTTTTCCAAGGAAAGAAAGAGAAGACTATTTCTGACATATTCAGAGAAATAAAGCTTAAGAATGAGATTCTTAAGAATAATACATATGCTCAATTTTGTAAGTAGACGTCCAGCTCTCAAAGTAGGCTATTGTCATTTTTTGACTCAAAGAAGGGAAAGATGTAGATGGCCTTCCTTGAGGCCCAAATTCCTTAGCCTAAATCAGCATCATATTATAAGAAAACAACATTTGATTTTGATACAAAAGATATTCATCCCATTGACCAAATGGAGATGCATAAACAAACAAGTGAAATGATTTTATCCACTCTAACCAACACTACTATGATTATTTCTAAACTTCGGGTTTCATTGTTTAATACTCAGTCATAGTTAAAGATGGGTAATATTTATTCTCTTGCAAAGGACACCAGGGTTAAATACTTAGAGTATTTAGTAGTGAAGTTGGGTTATGATCCTGCAAACGTGAAAGCTATAGAGGAATTGATCAAGAAAAATAATGTTGACATTGCAACATTGAGGAAGAAGTTGAAGTTGCCAGCTACTGAAGATCCCCTAACGAAGGACATTGAAGAAACGGATACTCAGAAAACTGCATGATGATCTTGATCATGGAACGGAACTCTCAGATAAGACAAATGGAAACCAAGCTGGAGAAAATGATAAAGGAAAAGGAGAAGAATGCTAAACTAGCCATGATTCCCCTGGATGATGTGCCTCTTACAGCCATTCCCACAACAACAACTACAAGCTCCACTCCACCTACTACACGGTCTGCTGATGGTGATGAACAACTGACCAAAGCTGTGGAAAATCTGTCAATTCAAACAGAAGAAATTAAAAAGTTGCAAGACCAAGTCAAGGCATTACAAGTCCAGAAGACCAGGAGTGAAGCTTCACACTCTACTGAAGCTCAGGGGACTCAGAAGCTGATTGAGAGGCTACAGAAATCTGAAAGGGAATCAAAAATTGGACAAACCTTGGCCCAAGCCAAGGAAACTATTTGGACAGATATCACGAATTCTATGGATGAAATTTGGCCCTGTATTCAAAATATATTTGAGCAAAAAGGTTTGATCAAGAAAGAAATAGAGGCCATTACAGAGATTAAAGAACAATTGGGAGAAATGCTTGCCATAGCTACAAACATCATGAAATTCCTAAATTCTAAGAAAAAATATTAATAGGATGATCTAGGAATTGATGATAGAACATAAAAAAATTTGGAGGTAAAAAAGATTCTCACCAAAATGAATTTGGTTGTTCAGTTAGAGAAGAAATGTCAAAGTTTGGAGATAGCAGTAAATAGATTTTTCACCAGGATTACACCTCTAACTCAGAAAGGGCTACCTAGTTTATTCGTAATTAATGAAAAATTGATTGCTCATGACATGCAGAGCTTTCTTGGAAGCCATGAGTAATTATTTATTCATCCAGCATGAAGTAAATCATATTTTTGTGGTAATACCAACATTTTCCAAATATATTCAGGTTGATGAAATTTACAGAAAGGTAACTAAGTTAACCATTCCAGATGAAGATAGATGGGACAAAATTTTTGAACTACTAGACTGAGTAGTAATTTAGGTGCAGTAAGAAGACAGGCCAGCACATCAGCGCAACAAAGAAACAGGTCATTCAGCAACTGACTCCTCCAAAGCAGAGCCACATCTCCACGCAGTTGTCCAACTTGCCTATTACTCTGTAGAGATCGATTTTATTTTTTAGAATAGTGCTAATTATACACTCTCGGTTGAGACAACGATTTTGTAAATGATTTTTTAACTTATTGTATAAATACTTCACATTTTGAAGTATTCCGAGTTGATTGTTGAGTATAATTTTCTCTAAGTTATTGTAATTTTCTGGTTGCTAGACACATCAATAATACAAGGACAACCTTCAGAGGATTCACGTGGTGTACGAAGTGGTGATGTTTTTATTCTTTCAATGTGTTTATTCATTGTTTCCTTTCACTGTCATTTCTTAAAATCTTAATTACATAACAGAAACTGTGACGAATAGGATTTGTTAGAAAGAGCACCCTATTCTAGCTGTATGTAATTTATATGTTTTTTGTTGAAGTCAAATTAAGGAATTATTCATTTCTCCTTAGTTTCTATTGAACCTTACAGTTCTTCTATTTCATATTCATTTAAAATTCTGAAAGATCCAACTAGTGCAACCTAGCTTGCCCTGTGGAAATCCTTTAAAGTTTGATGCAAATCCAGTTAATTTTTAGACTCCATAGCCCATTGGAATTATAAAGATTTAATCAACCAAACAATCCAATCAAACCATAAACAAACAAACAATTTTTATAGTAATAACTAGCCTAAAACTCACATAAAACATATCTAAATTTTACAGAGAGATCCCTCTCTAAAGCTGGCAAGGCTAGCTTCTAGCTTCCAAAGTGGTTTTGATGTTGTCCTCTATGTTTACTCTCACAATCTCATAAATTACAGAACAATAACACACCTGAAGAGGATATCAAAGAATCTAACATTGGAAAACCTGAAGATATTAATAACATTAAAATTTGTGCATCTCACCTCAGGAAGTAAAAAATGAATATCTGAAACTTATTAAAACTTATAAGGATGTTTTTGCTTGGTCTTATGCTGAATTAAAAACTTATGATACATCTCTCATTGAGCATAAAATTCCATTGAAACCTAAAGAAAAACCTTGTAAGCAAAAATTAAGAAGAATCAATCCAATCTTGCTCCCTACTATAGAGAAAGAACTTAAGAAGTTACTTGATGCTCAAATCATAGCTCCATTCAGATACTCATGTTGGGTAGCTAATTTAGCTCATGTTAGGAAAAAGAATGGGGAAATAAGACTTTGTGTAGACTTCAGGAACTTAAAAAAATCATCCTTAAAAGAAAACTACCCATTACCCAAAATGGATCAGTTGCTTCAAAAAGTTTCAAGTTCAAATATATTTTCAATGCTTGATAGTTTCTCCGGATATAACTAGATAATGGTGAGTCCATAAGATAGAGAGAATATTTTTTTTACCGCTCCTTGGGGTACATTTATGTATGTCGGAATGCCCTTTGGATTAACAAATTCTGGAGTAATATTTCAGAGAGCTACGGACTTACATTTTGTGGGTAAGACAAAAAAAATTGTTGTTATATATCTTGATGACCTTACGTATTTTCTAATTCAAATCAGAAACATTTAAAACACTTGATGAAATTTTTTGACAGGTGTAGAAAATTCGGGATATCACTCAATCCCAAGAAGTATTTGTTTGCTATCAGAGAAGGAAAATTTCTCGGTCACATCATTTATAAGGAAGGAGTGGTGATTGATCCTAAAAGTGTATCAACAATCCAAGCATTACCCAGGAATAAGAAGGAGATCCAAGCTTTTCTTGGAAAGATTAACTTCCCGGGGAGATTCATTCCTAAATATGTTGAAATAGTTAAGGATATCACTGATATGCTAAAGAAGAATCATGAAGTTAAATGGACCATACCTTCTAGATGTGCTTTTGACCAGATTAAAAAGTCCATCTCTGAAGCTCCAACTTTAGCTAGCCCTAATTATTCTGAACTCTTTAGTATATTTTCCTTTTCCTCTGAAACCACTTTAGTTGTTCTCCTTTTATAGAAGAATGAATATGGTGATGATCAACCTATAGCCTCTTTTCAGTAAAGTCATGAGAGACGCAGAACTTAAGTATGAAATTATTGAAAAACAATCTTACTCCCTAGTCCAAGATTTAAAATGCTTCAGAATTGATGTCCTCCACTCAAACATTGCTACTTTTATTCCCAACAATGCTGTAAAAATTGTCCTTACTCAACCATAAACTGATGGGAGAAGAGGAATATGGATTACCCAAATCCTTTAATTTGATATTAGTATCAAAACTACAAAGTTAGTAAATGGTCAAGGATTGGCCAAATTGTTAGCTGAATCTAATTGTAAAGGTTTTGTGATAAATTTTGTTTTTTAAATTTCAAAGAAGAATACACCAAAACCTTCTCCAAACTCTCAAGGGGATAATCCACAAGAACCTTATCTAAAAGAAGAAGGGGAGAATCCACAAGAACCTTCCCTAGATTTAGAAGGGAAGAACACACAAGAACCTTATCTAAATGAAGAAGGGGAGAATCCACAAGAACCTTCCCTAGATTTAGAAGGGATGAACACACAAGAACCTTCATATTTAGATCAATCATTCCCTGTTCATATTGATGAAAAATTCTTGTTGTCAGAATGGTATTATGATATTGTACATTTTCTTATTAAATTTGAGTGTCCTAGTAAATTTTCAAGAAATCAATGTAAGACACTTAAGTTAAAAGTTGTTAATTATTTTATCTTCAATGAAAATTTATATTGGAAGGATCCACTCAACATCCTTTTGATTTTCTTGATAGAAAATGAAACAGAAGGAATTATTGAGAAATTTCATGCAGGTATATGTGGTAAACACTATGCCTGGAGAGCCACATCATATAAAATATTGAGAGCAGGATTCTATTGGCCTACTATGTTTTCATAAGTAGGAGGAAAGGTTAGAAGCTGCATTCCATGTCAAATGTTTGTTGGAAAGAAAAAACTTTCAACCCTTCCTTTGGTTCAAGTACTAGTTTCAACACCTTTCTTACAGTGGGGACTGGATTTCATAGGGGAAATTCATCCAACATCAATCAACCAGCATAGATGGATATTATCTGCAATATATTACATCACCAAATGGGTAGAGACCATTCCTGTTAGAAATGCCACAGACACTGTAGTGATCAAGTTCATTGAAGAAAAAATTATGTCCAGATTGGATGTCCTCAGAAGATAGTAACTGATAAAGCAACAACATTTAGTAGTGTGAAAACAATTGAGTTATTTCAAAAGCATCAAATCTTATTACATCATTCTACTCCTTACTATCCACAAGGAAATTGTCTAGCAGAGTCATCAAATAAGAGCTTGGTCAAGGTAATCAAGAAGGAATTAGAAGATCATAAGAAGAATTGGGACAGCTACCTCATCTACGCAATTTGGGCTAATAAACTATCTCCAAAAAGATCTACAAGAAAATCTCCATTTGAGTTTGTTTATGGTAAAGAAGCCATTTTTCCTACAAATCTAGCTTTCCTTGTTTTGACGTTTTTACAGAAATTTAATGAAGAACATGATGATTTTTCTAGGAGGATCAATCAGATCATTGAATTAAATGAAAACGGGGATGAAATTAAATATAAGCTTAGGAAATATCAGAATAAAATGAAAATTCTCTTTGATAGAAAAGCTAGAGAAAGAGATTTCAGGGAAGAATATTTGGTATTGAGATGGGATGCTAGGAGGGAAGAAAGAGGAAAACATGGAAAATTTGACAACCTCTGTTTTGGACCTTTTAGCATTGCAGAAGTCAAGGGTAACAATACTTTCATCTTAAAAAACTTGGAAGGACAATTTTCATAATTTCCGGTCAATGGAAGATACCTAAATCACTACATCCAGTACTGAAGATGTAGAAGAATCATTCACACTCATCATTGTACATATACCAGTTTGTTTAAATTTTCAATTCGGGTTGTTTTCTCAACAAAGACTCCATTAGCCCAAGGAGAAGGAACTTGGATCTACTTGTACTCTGAATCCTGCTAGAGGAAGCAGTCCCCAGTTGGAGTCGATGTTGTAACATTATTTGGTTTTGATAAGGTAGCATTTTAGAAAAAGATGAAAAAATTTTAAAATGTTAATTTTGGATATGAATAGAAAAAAACAAAAAAATTTAGGACTAATGAAAAATAAACTATTCATATCATAAAATTTTAGGATTAGTTTAATCTAAAAAATGAAGGCAAAGATACAAAAAATGTTAGGATAGTTTGAAAAGAAATAAAAGAAATATTTGCTTAGTTTGAATAAAAGAAAAGAAAATAGTGGCAACTTGTTTAAATGCACCTAAAAAAATTGATTAACGGTTAAATTATGTTTAAATTAGTTAATCACTTTCATTTAGCAATTAATTAAACTTATAAGAAAACACTTTTTTCCTTTATCCAAAGTACGCAAGCGAAAATAAATTTTTGTCATACTATGTTCAATAATTGAGCAAGATTGGACGGTTGATCACTTCCTTGCCCAGTTCAATGGTGGGGAAGCCTTTTCACACCCCCCTTGCCCATTTCTTATTGGGGGGGGTGGGGGGGGGGGTTGCTGTCTTTTCTCAATGGTGGGCCCTTTAATCTCTTTAACTCGTGTTGCCTCCTCAGCATTCTCACCCCCCCACTCAAAACCATTTAACACTGCCTACCCCCTCTGAAATTCTCTTTCCTCCTAACGACTATTTTCACTCCCCCTAACGGTCATTTGACTTTTTCTCCTAACCGTTTTTCAACACCAAATAAAACACTGACACTTTTGCATTCCATTTACAACTTCGCTCCATTACAGTTTCCATTCCCATCCCATTAGGCCCGCTCCACGACCATTGTCTAGCTATTTCATTTCCTATTTCTCCTATACTGCTAGCATTAAACCTCCACGGTCACATTTTCTTAACAAACATCCATAATGCTAATCAAAGCATAATTATAAATATAACCTCTCCATACTTTCTACCACCTTTGTTTCATTTATAGTTTGCTATTGAATTGTAGGTTTTACAGAAACATAATTGTGCCATTGGTTCAGGTATCTGTCACCGTGCCAAAGAGAGTTTTATTTGCAGAAACAACCTCTTCTTCTGCTTCGTTTTCCTCTATAGACAACATGGCTCCTAAAGGGAAAATTCATAAGTCCATAACTTACGAAACCCCTTATGTTTCTACCCCAGTCGATCTCGACCACATCCCCTTGGCTGACTCATACTTCAAAATCATTGACACAGAGTGCGAATTTGAACTTCATGAATTGTACCTGTGGCTAGAATAGAAGTATTTGGATCAGAAATATGATATTAAGTTGTAGGAGTCCCTTTTGCCTCTGTTTTCATTCCCTCAAGCCCGTGACTTCCTAGACCTGGTCACCTGGTGTCAAACCAGGTATGATCCCATCAAAAGAGCAGTGGTAGCTTAGAATGGAAACATTTTGATATCCATTACTCTAGAGACTATAAAAAACATGTTACTAATCCCACATAATGACTCTTTAAGCCTTTTCTCCCAAGATTCTTTGATGGAGCTATATCATAAGCTTACTGTCCCTCAGATATCTCAAATGTTTGAGACC
The DNA here is from genome assembly GCA_034641835.2 of Pinus albicaulis. Taxonomy (NCBI): domain Eukaryota; kingdom Viridiplantae; phylum Streptophyta; class Pinopsida; order Pinales; family Pinaceae; genus Pinus; species Pinus albicaulis. Next base: position 358,024,790 of record CM076571.1, on the reverse strand, counting down.
TTCCTTCCTGATGATGTTGAATTGCCAAAGAAAAACCCACCTTATCAATCCTCCCTATATCCTGAGGCTACCAGACACATTATCTCATTACTTTATTTTTTATTAGGATATCCATATGAAAAAATAGTAGATGAACCCATCTTTTGCTACCTTTTTATCTTTTCTAAAGATCATCGACCTGCGTTCATGTACAATTATAGTCAATTTTTTGCTGATAATATGCATGAAAAAATCATGAATATAACAATCGAAGGAATGTTTAAGTACACCTATGTACTTATTCATATGTTTCTGTTTTAGCAGATAGATTCATTGCCCATCACATTGTATAAGTAGGATAGACAGGGAATTAACCAGTCAGTGATTCATTCGACATAATTGGTGAGATCTATTTCAGATAAAATTTCTTTTGCAGACTTCATTGATTCATTCATCCATCCAATTGCACAACTTCTTAATAGTCAGAATGAGCCCAGAATTGGCCAGGAAATCAAAATAATCCTTCATTTGTGTGATCAAGTTAAAACTAGAGACTGTTATTTATACCAGAATTACACAGAGATTCAAGTATATGGTTATGAGCTAGCACCATGTAAAATGACCAAATATGTTCCAATGAGAATATTCTCTTTGGAATATATTAGGAAGATGATTAACATGGGTGATTTACATTTTGTTTCAGGGAAGATAAAATCACAATGTAAGATTAAATCAAAGATACGATTCCTTTATATGAAATACCAGATCAGCAGGGATTGAGGCAGGTGTTATTCTCAAAAAGATGAATTTCCAGCCAAGCTTCACTTGGTCTTATGATCCTTTCACCATAATTTCGAACCTAAGGGTTAAATTGAAGATAACTCTATATAATCATACACCAAGGCCTGAAATTGAAAAGTTTATGAATCAAGATCACTGGATAGAGAATACATTGCAAGAGGAAGAGGAACAAATCCTTTCCACACCTACTCTGCATACTCAAATTTTCCAAAGAAGACAGCAGAAAAGGCCCAGAGAAGAAACATAAACTTCTGTAGATATGGTCAAAGAATTCATAATCCAACAAAAGAAGCAGAAGACTGACTTTACTATTTATACAAAGCAGAGCCAAAAGGAACCAAAAATTATAGACTTGGGAGATCTAGAGGTATCTACAAGAGAATGAGGAAGTGTTCTCGATACTCCATCATCTTCTTCGGCTTCTTAAGAGACTATGGAGATCAGTCAATCATTTGGAACCAGTTCATCAGATGATCAAAACATCTTCTCCAAATTCTTGGAGATTAAACAAAAAAAATAAACCTTGAAGGCCAACATTTATAGTAAGTTTTGGAATCATACTTCCACATCATAGCATAGACTACTAACTGCTTTTGATAGTTAAAATCGAAGGATGCACATGGATTTTCTACAAGCCCAACTCCCTTTTCCCAAGTCTCCATCCGATTATAAGAAGACCATTTTCTCATTTGATGCAAACCAGATTCATCTCATAGACCAGATGAACATGCATAGGTAGTCTAGAGAGATGCTCTTCTCTACCATGACTAATACAACCATGACATTGTCTAAGTTTAGAACAACATTATCAAATGTATTGTTGGAGCGGGGTCCCTTAGGACCAAATTTTGATAGAAATACTATTTTTTTTGTAATTTTTTGTAAGTTTAGTCGTGCGCAGCACTGTTCAAGGGGATTTGGCATGGGTCAAAGCCCCTCATGACTTGTAATGGGTCAAAGGGTAGAACTAGGGGCTGCAAACCATATTTTGTGGACCTTAGATGAGCGCACACTAACAATATAAATAGGAGTCTAGATTGAGTCGATATAAGACATGATGTAAGAGATTTGACTATGGTTTGATGTTTTGAGAAAACTCATCTGGGTAAAAAGGCTCTTGCTGGCTGTGTGCACAGAGACCTTAGTCCTATTATGTGTGGACCTCGCTGGCTATGCGCACAGGTAGAATGAAGGTGCTATAAGGAAGATATGAAGTGTGAATGAATAAAGGAATTTTTTGGATGATATCTGAGTATCAAATGCATCTGTTCTTCGCTTTATGATATGTTTCTACATGTTATTTCCGATTATTGTGTATCTGTGTTTGGATCGATTGTGTGATTGTCTTTTGCCTTAAATGAATAATGAATTTGTGGATCTATTTCTATTGAACACTATTTTTATGTATTAAGGACTATTGGAAGGGATTTCGGATATGTAACTGTGCGCGCAAGATAACCTGCATAAATTAACCTAAATCTGTCTCGTTAGGGTTTCTAGTTAGGCATTATGTTGCGAAGGTCCAATCACAGTTGTTTTAGATCTGAAAACACCCACATCATTTAATTCACTCTTAGGGTGTGGAACCCTGGTTCCAAAACCCCCCCATACTGCTTCGGGTGAGACTTTGACTTGCGCAAGCATGTCACTGTCGAAAGGGCCAGTAGTAAGAGGGTTTTTTTGGTTAACCTTAACTTCGAACCTGGGTCAGGACCCGTCAAGCCAAAAAATTGTTCTGTTGTCGGGACCGGGATCATTTTGAGAGATATTGGGTGATGTGGCAGCCATCAAAGCCTGAATTAGAGGACTGTTTTGAGAATAAAATTCAAGAATTTTCCCTTAAAGAAAATAGAATGAAGAATTTGTTTCTTTAAGATTGGAAACAAAAGCATATCTTCACAGAGGTGCATGATATCTTATCTATGACCTTTGCGCATGAATTACGGGAGTGATTTTCAATATTAGTAGAGTTCCAATCCTGTTGGAAGGACGACAAGGTCACGCAGTGGACACCTGAATTGATCCAACAGTTGCATAATACTGATAATTCCATCAATCAGACTGTAAATCACTAGGTTGATAGCATCTTGGGTGGGTTTGTGACAAAATTTTCAGTAGATCAATTTGTGTCGTATTCTAAAGTTGAAAGGAGATTTTTCAAGGGACTGAGAGGTAAATTCATATGCTCTCTTCCATTGCTGATTAAGATGTTATTGTGTGAAAAGGTTGTTTTGTGCAGCCACACTGAGTGAATAACCCCTGATAAGATAGAAAGAACTACGAGCAGCGAAAAAAATTATCGGGTCAATCAAAGAGGGGACCGATATGTATACATTCATTTGAGAAATTCACCTGATATAGAGAATAGTGAGGTTGCACGCGTTGAAGGTAGCCCTCCTGCTATGCCCTAGTCGAACTCACGCAGGGGTAATACGTCTCCTACCCCACCACCACCGCCACCTCCAGAAGATAGGTCGCACATATGAAGCTACCCACCTTTAAGGGTGTGGGAGATGAGGATATGGATAGGTTTTGGTTTGTTGTTGATGCAGTGTGGACAGCGTAAAATGTTAACACTGGTGCTATCAAGAGAGTGTAGCTGGCTATGGCATTTGAAGGTCGTGTGTTAGATTGGTTCATGGGATATTTAGCTCAAAACATTGATCCCACTGTTGTGCATATTAAGGATGCTTTGAAACAGAAATTCAGGAAGCCGAATTCTTATTCACAGTGCGTGATAAAATTAAAAGATATCAAACAGGGGCCGACAGAATCGGTTTGGGAAGCTAATCAGTGACTGAAGCACACCATCAGCAAAGGAAGATTTATTTACGATGATAATCTGCATAAGGAATGTTTCATTTCCATGCTCTTGCCACATTTGCGTGGGCCTATGGGTCAATAGAATATTGATTCTCAAGCTGAAGCTCTGGAAGTTTCTATGAAATTGGAAGTTGCGCCCAGAGTAGATGATCAATTTAGAACACTGCAAATTCAAATCCAACTAGAGGCTATGCACTTATAAATTCAAAACCTACGTAGAGATCGGGGTAAATAAGTTGGTGCATATGTCTGGTGCATATGTTGTAAGGGTTCAGAACACACCAAATACCAGTGCACTATGTTCTCAGATTACATGCAAGCAGGGGGACCGAATCCACTGCGCCCCAGGGATGTTTTTGGGCCAAGTACCCCCAAAATATGGTGCGTTGATTGTAGGGTATTTGGATGACATGATACAGACCATTGTCCTTGGTTGAGAAGCTATGTTCGAGAGATGAAGTAGCAGTGGTGCATATTTTTCTTTTCAGTTGGTCATGATGAGCACCACCGTCAGACGTTCAACCTAATGATAGACAATGCTAACCTCTATAGAGTGCGGGTCGACCCTTCTTTGCCAGCATCTCCCTCTGGACATGGAGGATCCCTAGCAAGAGGAAGGGAAGGCAGAATAGGTGGAGGCACAGGTCGGGGAAGAGGGCAATTAATCTACTATAACAGTGGAGACATTGGACACTATGCGCGTGGCTTCCCAAACCCTGCGTGACAATCTTGCAGGTATTGTAGGAAATTTGATCATGTAATTTAATATTATCTTGTGTTAATTTCTATAATGCAGGAAAATCAATAACAGATGCCTACGCAAAACATACAAATGGTTAAAGTTGAACCACGTGATGATGGTCCAAGTGTAAACGTAATTACACGCAGTGGTACTGCCACCGGAGTAGATGAGGAAAAGATGGTTTATGCAGAGCCACTGATCAAAAAGGCGTCTGACAAGAAATAAGGACTCAACTTGCAGAAGGAAAAGGAGACTTTAGTTGAATCCAGGAAGGATTTTGCTACCGCAGGAGCGTCCACATCGAATTCTATCATGGAACCAAAGACTGGTTATGAAGTAAAACCATTCCTACAAGCTTGTGTTAAGTTATTGTGCAATCAGAAGGAAGTAGAAAATTTTTAGGCCCTGATAGACATCTACGTGGAAAAATAAGTACCTTGAACTGAGACTAAGGCTGTGAACAAGATTTATTAGAAAAAGAAGAGAACTAGTTGGGAGATGCGCATGATTGTGAAAATTGGGGAGTATGAAATGGATTAAGTCATCTTGGACTTAGGATCAGATGCAAATGTCCTGCCTAAGAAGACCTAGCAAAATATGGGAGAACCAAAGTTGGAATGGTCCACCACTCAGCTACGTATAGCCAATCGGTAGAAGATCATTCCACTTGGAAGACTTCTACAAGTTCTGGTAGACATTGATGGAGTAAAGGTACCTACATATTTTGAAGTGATACAAATTGTGGACGATGAAGATCCCTACCCTACGCTACTAGGATTGGATTGGGCCATCGATATGGGAGGCATCATCAACCTGAAGTGTAGAAGCATGATATTTGAGAATGATGGTACATGGGTAATAGTACCACTGGACCCAGCAAAAGGAGAAACATATACAGATCCAGTGCGTGAAGGAGATTATTTCGACCATAACTACAAGTTGAATGCGCGGGACAAGGATTGGATCAACCCTACAGCTGATGGAATGATGAATTGGGAGAAGTATATTTCATGTTTGTCATATTCAGATGGAGAGATGGAGAACTGGTAGAATCGGTTGCATAATTTTTCTGCTCTGCGCTGCCTCAAGATTACTAATAACTTCCAACGCATCTCCTAGAGGTAAGAGAACTACCCTATTTTGATGGTTCTGGTAGTGTCATAGTATTTTTGGAAGAATTGGAAAAGGTTGTCCCAAAAGAATGAAGGTTCTAGGTGCTTGACTTGGTTATGCACGTGACCCCAGCGCGTTGGTGGGATATGCACAAGGGTGTTTTTAAGAACTAGGAGGAATGTAGCAAAATGATGGAATTGCAGTTTGAGCCTCCCGCTACCCCATCAACTGATCTTTTCTATGGTCATGGAGATCCACACAAGCACTTGGCCATGTGGGTGGAATTTTGGAAGGAAAATACTTGGAACGAGTGGGTTCATATGTTTATTCATTCGTTGGGGCCGATACCTACCACTTGGTATCTGGAAACAGAGCTACACCAAGGAACTCACCATTGGATTACAATGACTGATGATTTTCTATGAACCTTTAGCTTGGTTGGGGGATCAGAAGAATTGATGAAGCTCTGCAGGATATAGATGCTCTTGTCTTTGATGATTCCTACCCTCGAAGGGAATGTGATGCGCTAGCATGGGACGCGCAGATGCAAGACATTGTCAATTGCAAGAATCTGTCAATAGAGGATAATGAAGATGATCCAAGAAATGTCAACATCCCTGAGTCTGAAGGTGAGTGCACAGTTGCAGGGCCATATTTAGGAACAATAGGCGTAACTAAACCTCTGAAGTTAAATTAAGTCAACATTGGGATAGAATAACAACCCAATTTGGCCAAAATCAAGGATTACTGGGATGATGATACAGTAGGGAAGATCGTGGAGCTGCTGATAGAGTATCAGCACTTATTTCCTACAAATTTCTATGAGCTCAAAGGAATTGTAGGAGACCTAGGTGTTATGAATATCACTTTGAAACCAAATTTATTCCCTGTGAAGCAGTAACCATACTGATTGAATCGCAAGTATAAGCAGAAATTAAAAGAGGAATTAGAAAACATGGTGGTTGCAAATATCATTGAGCCTATAGAGCAGTCTGATTGGGTGATCCTAATGGTGGTTCAAGAAAAGAAGACCAAAGGAGAGATAAGGATTTGTGTAGATCTACGCAAGCTGAATGATTCCTGTGTGCATGACCCTTTCCCTACTCCATTTTCAGATGGGATCCTAGATAATGTGGGAGGACAATAGGATTATTTGTTTACTAATGGATTTTTGGGGTATCATCAGATTAGAATTTTGCTTGAAGACAGTAGCAAGACCACCTTTGCAATAGAATAGGGGTCTTTCCAGTACACGATTATGCCTTTCGGATTTAATAATGCACCTACGATCTTCTCACGCATGGTAGTGGCTGTGTTCAAATAATTCATGCATAAATTTTTGGAGGTGTATTTAGATGACTAGACAGTGTTTTGGTTGGTAAAGAAACATGTGTCAAACCTACGCATGATGCTTGACACTTGTAGGAAGCACAAAATTTCTCTTAAATTGAAGAAATGTATATTTTGCGTGCTTTTTGGAATTATGTTGGGGCATATAGTGTGTTATCAAGGGTTGATGGTAGACCCAACCAAGATATTAGTTATCATCAACCTATAAGTTCCCACTAATGAGAAACAACTGCGCTCTGTCTTAGGACACACCAGATATTACCGGAAGTTCATGCAGTGTTATGCTCTGATCACTGCGCCATTGGAGAAGCTACTGAAGAAGGATGTGTCATTTTTCTGGGATGAAGAATTTCAAAAGAGCTTTGAGCCGATGAAGGAGAAAATGGTCACTGCACCTATTTTGATATTCCCAAACTGGTCTAAGGTTTTTCATGTACATGTGGATGCATCTGGTATAGCACTTGGGGTTGTTATATCACAACCAGGAGAAGGAGACATTGATCACCCTGTTCCTTTTGCCAGTAGGAAGCTCTCCAGTGCAGAGCGCAACTACTCAACCACAGAAAGGGAAGGATTGGCCATGGTCTATTCTCTGTAAAAATATAGGCACTATCTGCTAGGAGGACAATTCAAAATGTTCACAGACCATTCCACTTTGAAAAACCTGGTCAATAGGCCTATGTTGGGGGGGAGTATTTGCAGATTGTTGTTGTTATTTCAGGAGTATGACTTTGAAATCATTGTGAAGCCTGGAAGACTAAATTTTGGACCTGATCATTTGTCATGCATCGAGAATGGGGAAAAACCAACCAGTTTGGAGGAGGGGCTACTGGATGTGCAACTCTTTGCTATCAAGGTGGTTGATGAGAACTTTGCTGATATTATTCACTTTCTGACCACTAGAATCACGCCTGATGAATATTTGATACAGCAAAAGAGGGAGTTGGTTGCAAGCGCATTTGATTTTACCCTGATTGTGGGTCAGTTGTATAAGTTGGGAGCAAATGAAGTATTGAGAAGATATGTGTTGGAACATGAGATGCAAGATATCTTGGCTAAGGCTCATAGGTGGGTGGCAGGAGGCCACTATGCTGGGAAAGCTACTGCGCAGAGGGTGTTGTGTCTTGGGTTATGGTGGCCCACACTGCACAGTAATGCACATGCATATTGCCAAGCCTATGATGCATTTCAGAGAACAGGGAAGCCCTCACGCAGAGATGAAATGCCCTTGTTGCCACAAATTGCCCTGTATACCTTTGATAAATGGGATATATATTTTTTTGGACCTATCAATCCTTCGGGGAAGAATACTGGAGCACGTTATATCATCACTGCCACAGATTATGTAACTAGATGGGAAGAAGCTAAGGCAGTTAAGGATTGTACTGCGGAGACTACGGCACACTTCATTTTTGAACATATTTTGACTAGATTTGGATGCCTAAAGATATTGATGAGTGATAGAGGTACACACTTTTTTAATGAAACCATTGAAGCTGTGACAGAGGAATTTCAAATCCATCACCAGAAGAGTACCCTTTATCACCCATAAGAAAATTATGCGGTAGAGGCTTTCAAAAAAAATTTGGAGAATGCACTCATAAATATCTATAATTTGAATTAGAATGATTGGGATGTGTGCATCCCTTCTGTGTTATGGGATTAGACGACCACATGAAAAAATTTAACTGTAGAAACACCTTTCATGATGATCTATGGGCAGGAAGAAATCATGCCAATGGAGTACATCGTCCCAAGCCTACACATCACAGAATTCACTAATATGGTTGAGCCTAACATCATGGAGCAACATCTGGCACAATTGGTTGCCTTATAATAGGATCGGTTCATTGCTAACTTCCATCAGCAAGTGCAGAAGGTGCACGAAAAGGCCTGGCATGATAGGCACATCAGGCAAAAGGTGTTCAAGGAGGAAGACTTGGTCTTGTTATACGACATTTAGTTTGCGCACCACCGAGGGAAGTTTAGGAAACATTGGTTGGAGCCATACATTGTGAAGGAAATCACTGATGGAGGTGCGGTGTGCTTAGCCACACCGCATGGTAGGAATCTTCCCAAATATTTCAATGGAAGTTGTCTGAAGCCGTATAGGGACAATCCTATGCCGACCAAATGACTATATGGACAAAGAATAAGAATCCATCTATATAAGCGCGGTGCGGAAGGAATGCGCAGGTAGGTACGACAGGAGTGCAGGGGTGATGCACCGGGAAAGAAACTAGCCGTTGGAATAGTGAAGCTGGGTGAAAAAGTAATTTTACCTTTGGATGGAGAGGGTTTTATGCATTTAATGAGGCAATCTTGTGGGATTTTTTACCGTTTTTATGGAGGTAAGTTGTATTTAATGAAGATCTGATCATTTTCACCTTGGATTTCCTATAAAAGGAAGGTTGTGGGTCACAATTGGTTCCTTTTCTCTATGAGTACATTGTGCCCTGAGCCTATCCATGATTTGTGTCATAAATTTTTCTGTGAGGCTGCGTTCATCGAGCCCATCTCATGGCGGCTGCCATATGTCCAGCCGCGTAGACCCTCCATGCATGCACCAAAGAATGTAGACTCGGTGCAGGACTACCTTCAGATGCCTCTGGTCCCGAAGGTCATTCCCCTTTCTCACGATATGTTTGGAAAGATCCTGAGCATCAAGCTCGATGATCATGATTTGGAGAATGAGGAAAAGTTCCCCGAGCTAGCACCAGAGTACTACTTGGATCGGGTTCTCTATGATTATTTGGTGAAGGTTGAGCTGATATTGTGGGCGTGTGGGCTAAGTAACGTCGGGATCCTAAATTTGCTTAGGATTATGCATTTTGGGAGGTACCCTATCACAACTATTTGCGTGTGCTAGTTGCTGGCATTAGTACATGATGAATGTCTGTGGATCCAGGGATGCATTCCAATCAACGTCACATTGATCCACCAGATCACTGACCTGCCCAAGAAGGGGCCCCATCCCATGGCTTGTTTTTGAAAGAGCAATGAGCTTAAGGTGGCTACAAAGGTAAAACAATACTACCATGTCAGACGAGATGCTAGAGGATTCTTGGTACACACAATTGAAGACCCGAGTGTGTGCCTAGGAACCTTAGTCCTAGGATGCAAGCCAATGTGCAAGTGCCACCCAAAAATAGTCCCTGCACATGTGATTTTCTTGGCAAGCCAATGTGAGAAGGGGTTCCGCTACAACTGGTCCAAATAGCTCAGCGAGGAATTCCTAGAAAATGTGTGTGAAGCATAAGAGCAAGGGAAAAAAAATTTCTACTCTTGGCTATTATTTCTCATTATGCTGATAGCATGGGAGACTCCAGAGGGTGCAATCCTCTCAGAAGTGGAGCCAGGCATGTGCAAAGGGGCGTGCTATGGAAATCTGTGGGATTCCATAAATCCCAATCGTGTGAAAGAAAATAAAATATTCTAGGCGCTTTTTTAGGGCGCGCTGGTGGCAGCAATACATTTGCAACCCAGACTATCCCCCGCAGTGTATGAAAAGTACAAAAGCATCGTCGAGTTTCAGGTTACCATGCACCATGTCTAGATCTAGGCACGCAACGATCCCGTGTGGTATAACCTGTCCTTCATGGTAACTGAAGTAGAGGTAGATCTAGTCATTGCGACCTGGGTGGCAGCATGGAAAGTTGGGCTCGATTCCACCCAACCCGTTATAGCCTCCACTTCGGGAAAATATACAGCGCCAAGAGACAAGGAGAAGGAAGCAGAGCAGCACACAGAAAAATATGTAGGGATAGGTGCTGAAAAATATGTAGAGATAGGCTCAGTAAAGGATGTTGAAGCAGAAAAAGACACAGAGCTAGATCTGGGCAGAGAAGTCGATCTCGACCTTGGGGGTCTCGACGGGGTAGATGGCGATTGCGCAAAGTCTCTGCGCGGTACAAAGTTAGGTGCAGAATCCCCCAAGGGTCTGCAAAAGAAGAGAAAAGGCTCCAAGGACGGAGGAAAAGAAGAGGTCACTCTCACAGAAGATGACCTGGAAAAAATTACAGATGCAGTCGCTTCTGCCTCTGAAGACATATGGACTTCCATGGAAGAGCATTACAAGGTTGCAGTTGAATCCTTACAATCCGGATTGTAGGTATTGCAACTAAAAAATAACAACATACAAGCGAGTGTGAATCAAGCGAGGCCGATTCAAGAGAGCATGCCTACAAAAATGATCATCGCCACGTCAGACAATAGAATCTACCTCTTCCCAGGTGCAGCAGTTACATTGGAGCAGCTGGCATTGTGCATGCAGGTGCAGACCTGCCCAGAGGTTAGGATTGATTTATCCATGTTTCCAAGTGGTAAGTTGCATGCCCTTAAGACCATCATCTTCGATGATCTGCATTACAGGGAGGCGCATGTGCAGAAATATTTGAGAGAAGTTGAGAAAAAAGTTGCAGCTAAGACCGAAGAATCACTCCAGGCACAGACAACACGGCATACGGTTGTAGCTCAGTGCAAAGAGTTAGAGCACTTGATCATGAGGTGGTGCAATGATCTTCCAGAAGTGGCCATTCCTGCATCTGCCGCACCGTAGGTCAAAATTGAAAGCTTGGTTGTCATGTTAAAGGCTTCCAGTTCAGAAGTACAGATAGTGAAAGCAGAGTTCGAACAACATATTGCAGCATCGCAAGCTAAGTTGCAACCGAAGACTCCCCTAGAGGTGTGCGCGCAATGGGAAAACTTGGTAAAAGAAGCATCAAAAAGAATATATACTAATGTTGACAAGGGTTCCATGCTACTCGAAACAACAATGGGACTATGGACATCTGTGAAAACAGACCCACTAGTCAAGAAGATATCTCAGGAGTTGCGCACTAAGGAGTAGGCATTTGACAATATCCAGGAGGCCTTGCCCACTTTTTTCCCTGCTCAACGCATGGCCCTCTTGCAGATCAATCAAATCTTGTGTGATGAACTATAGGAGCTTTGGAGAAAGAAGCAGATCATGAAAGAGAACATGAATCCGTGGGCAGATGAGGTGATGAAGCTTTCATAGGATCTAGATGCAACCGTGAAGAATCTGAATCAGACCCAGCAAAGTATTAATATAGCCACAAAAGGGCTTACATTGCAGAAGCTGGTGGATACTGCGCAGAGTGCAGCAGATCAGAGTGCGAGCGTCCTGGTGCCCTTTACTGCTGCCATTGAAGAACTACAGAACAAGATGAAGAACCCAGCACCGTTGTGACTAGGGACGAGTCACAATATTATGTTGGGGGATTGTTGGAGCAGGGTCCCTTTGGACCTAATTTTGATAAAAATACTATATTTTTTGTAATTTTTTGTAAGTTTAGTCATGAACATCACAGTTTAAGGGGCTTTGGGGTGGGCCAAAGACCCTCATGAGTTCTAATGGGTCAAAGGGTAGAAATAAGGGCCACAAACCATAGTTTGCAGACCTTAGATGAGTACAGGCTTATAGTATAAATAGGAGTCTAGATCGAGTCGATAGAAGACATGATGGTGAGAGATCTAACTATGTTTGATGTTTTGAGAAAACTTTTCTAGGTAAAAAGGCTCATGTTGGCTGTGTGCGCGGAGACCTTAGTCCTGTTGTGTGCGGACCCCGTTGGTTGTGTGTGCGGGTAGAATGAAGGTTATGTAAGGAAGAACTGAACTGTGAATGAATAAAGAAATGTTTTGGATGATATCTGAGTATCAAATGCATCTGTATTTTGATTTATGATTTGTTTCTGCATGTTATTTCTAATTATTGTGTATCTGTGTTTGGATCAGTTGCGCGACTGTCTTTTGCCTTAAATGAATGATGAATTTATGAATCTATTTCTATTCAACACTATTGTTATGTATTAAGGACTATTGGAAGGGATTTTGGATCTGTAACTGTGTGCACGCGCCTTGGAAACTCAAAAGATAAAAAAATGACACCATGTACATGGAAGAAATGCAGAAGTCTCATAGATTGACACTAAAGGTTCAAAAGTTATAAAGTGAGCTTCTAATGGCAGACACCTTGGCCCAAGCCAAGGAGAGTATCTGGACAGAAATAAGCCAAGCAATGACAGAAGTATGGCCGTCCATACAAATCATTTTCAAGCAGGAGGAATTAATCAACAGGTGAAAATTATTCATTGAACAAGAGAAGGCAGAACTCAAGCAGAAACTAGTAAAGGCATTATACATGATCAAATTGTTGAACTCAAAAGGAAGAGAAAAATTGGAGTAGATCAACATTACATACATAACAACTACTATTCTGGAAATCAGGAGATTATTGCAGAAGAACAATTTTTTGAACCAATTAGAAACTAAATGTCAAACTTTGGACATTGTTGTCCAAATATTTCACACTAAGTTTAATCTACTAAAACAAAGGAGATTTCCTGGATTAGTAGCTCCTAATGACAAATTGATCAACTTGGAGGAGTACTGCAAAAATTTCTATACCATTTCCATTGATAAAGCTAAGTTTGAAGGAATTAAAGGCCATATGAAAGGGAAAGATTTTCTGGAAGCTTTAGATTTTGATTTGATAATTAAACATGAAATCAAACATCTCTTCATCAACAAGCCTACTTTTTAAAGATACACAGAAGTAGATGAATTTTTGAGGAAATTTGTAAATCTGGAAATTCCAAGTGAGGAAAGATGGGATCACTTATGTGAAACCATCAATTAACTTTTTTTCTCCAATAGAATTCCATTAAAGCAGTATTTTTTGGTCCACGTCATCAATTGTTTCCTCAAAACAATGACATATCACTCATCAGTTTTTGTTTTCCTACTATTTGATACTATTTTTGTAATCATTTTAGATACTTCTAAGTGATAGAAACTAGTATAAATAACTCTCCATTCGAGTTATTAAGGTTTTCACCCTTGGATGAGAATTCGTAAGAAGAAGTGTATGAGATGTTTGATCATTGATGATAAATAAAACGATTCTGGATTTATTTCAATCAGTTTGTCTCCTTGTAAGATTTTATAGTATTCATTTCATTTTGTTTTCTGCATATATTTTATTTTTATGAAGACGAGTAGGTAAGAAAAAATTGTGTTTCAGTCTATCTTAAATCCTCTGAAGTTATAATCCATTTTGGAGAATGACTTATTGAACTATATGTTTTTATAAGTCCCTCTATATCAATTAATTTTCAGTAATCTTCATAATGTTAAATATATTTTGTTGAGTTGTTAAACATTGTTTGACATTTTTTCACACTTATGATAAATTAAACATTCAATTTGAATATTTAACTGATCATATTTTCTTAAAGTTTTTTCCTTCACATATGAAAAATTAAATCATTGTTTGAAGTAAAGCAACAACCCTTTCCTTAATATTTAATATTATCAAAAGTTTAAAGACATCTGTTTGTATTTTCTTAATGCATTGGTCATCCAAAAACCCAATTTAAAACAAACAAAACATTATAGATTCTCTGGCATGATTAATTGACCTAGAATTATCTCAGAGGACAACATTGTCTTATAGTAGAGGTCTAGGTGTTTATGTTATGAAATTATAAGCTTTGGTTGTGTTTTATGCATGTTTATGTTTTTCTTTGTGAGTTCTTAATACTCTATAATATTGAGTTTAAGAAGTGTGGTTTGTCATAATTCAAGCCTCCCCTGGGCCCAGTTATTTTGATTACTTGTTTTTAGGATGGATTAATTGGCTCTCGTCTTCTAATAAATCTCAATATTGTATTTATTATAGATTTGAGGCTTCTGCGATGATTATCTTGTGTAGAGAAGTTTTCTGGTTTAATCGCATCCATTTTTGTTGATTTCCGACGTTTCGAACCCAGCCAATGGGGTTCATCATCCATGTGCCCCTTAGATCAATATTAGATTTAAGGGGCACATGGATGTATATTATATGTAGATAGGTCCTTGCATACTTACTCTTTTTATGTGTTGGTCATCCTAAAATTGTGGCTTGAGGCTTAGAACAGGTGGGAATAGCCTATGGCATAACCAAAGGGGGGTAATAGAGGTGAAGGATTGTATAATCCCCAAAGGAATACTCAAATATTGGTCAATATATTCCAATTTCATTATTAAATTGATAAATGCATGTGTTTCTCTAAAGGATAATTCTTACTCTTATCACTATCTCTTAGTTTTTCTCAACTGGTGGGAGAACTATTTAAAATATTTTGTGCTTTGTGTGGTCTTTAGTGTTGAATTTTTAGTGGAGAGAGTAGAGGTGTGTTCAGGCCTTTGTAGCACGTTGTTCAGCCACCTGGAGGGTGGTCATTTCACCAAGCCATCAATTTGAAATCCAAGAGACCCACAAGATATATATTAACTGCTTTGGTCTCCAACATATTGGAAATATCCATATATATGATTCGTGCATAATTCCCAAATAATTGAGAGATGAAATTTCATACTTTTTAATAGAAAGTAAACCTCATTAGTAATAAGTTCAATCAACTATCTACCAGCATTGATGTGATCATGGGGTTCATGACTAATTTATATGATAAAATTCGGTGCTTGGAGGATGATATTTATCATCTCAAATGAAAAACAAAGGATTTGGTATAGGAAATAATTGTCCAAGTTGAATGGCCCTGATTAGAAGAATCAAGTGACACCACAAAATCAAAGGATTAAAGCAAATTGAACCAATAGAGGGAGGGGTCTACTCTCAACAAATGGACATTGAGATAGATGACAAACAATTTAATGATCCAATATGAATCATTGGACTGGATTATAATTTATATCAATAGGATATTTGAGAAATTATAATACTCTGAGAGGAAGTACCTCTTGAAGAAGGCTAACAAAGATGCTTATTTGTAACATATACATCATGTTTATTGATAACACATAACCTATATGAATTGATCACTAAATTGCCCATGTTAGATCAAAATATGCTTCAAACTATGGTTGCCATGGATTTGTAACTTTATATAATACCACTTATTTGGATCATGAGAGGAAGGAGGCTAAATATCACCACAAGACATAAAATAAAATAAAAAGAATGAGATAACACCCAATTCTTTATTAATGGAATGAGAGAACATTTTACATCTACATCATGGAGTCCTCCATTTCATTTTGAAAGGTAAGGGCCATTATTTATAGTATTTTCAATGTCTCATTGAGTTACATCATTCAATACCATGGGTGGATACCACTTTCCATTCAAATCACTATTGGTTTAAGTCATTATGCTTGGATGGTCTTATTACTCTTTTTCATAGGTGATATCCTCATTAGGTTATCACATGTACATTCTAAAGAAAAAATTTATATATCTTACCCATGCATTTACTTACTACCCTCATACATCAAGAAGAATATGTTAACACCCAAATTTTGTCACCATGTGACAAAAAATGTTGGCTTTCAAAAGCTTCAAGAGTTAGCTTACATAAAGCACATGCCATAGACAATCAATAAATATAACCCATAGGCTCAAAATGTTTCAAGGTCCCTTATCAATATACCAAAATATTGAACCACGTGAATTTGGTAAAGAACACATATTCATTTGCACGAAAAATAAAGAAAACCTTTTGCAGCCCTAAAAACTTAAAACAAGGATAAGGATGTTTCATCATGCATCTTTTAGAAGTTTAAAAAAAAGAAATTTCCCAATGAAAATTCTATCTAGTTTACTCAAATTATCCCTCATTGAACTAAAATTATCCTCCTTTGAATCATTTTGAGGATTTTCGACTTGATAATAATTATAGATATGTTGTTAGATTAGAGAGCCCCCTTTTGAGAAAATAACTCTAAGGAGAGACATTTGATGTTAGTATAACACTAAGAAGATAAAACTCTTATCCTAAACCTTTTTTATTATTAAATAAATAAATTGTTCGTCCTTTATCCCCAAATATGTTGTGTTAATTCAAGTAGCTTACACACACATTTGTCATTCAACCTTTGAATAAATTAAAGTTTAACTAATTTTGAGAAAGTTATGCACTAGGCTTTACTATTGATGGGAAAAGCTTGGGGTTTTCATGGTTGTCTTATGTGTAATATTCTTGAGATACCAATTATCTTGTAATTCTTTTTCTTTATCTCCCCCATATCATCATAAAACTTGGAGGCCTTTCATGGAGCATTTCACAAGTGCATCCCTTTTATTTCTCAATCCCTTATTTGGGTGAATGATTTTTTGAATAGGTAGAAGTAGATCATCACTTTACCCTCCATGGCACCTTAGTGTCCTAATCCATTATTCTAGAAGAATTTTTCCCTACATGTTGGATTCTTACTACCATATTTTGTATGGTCATCTCATTTCCTAGATTACAATTCTACCATTTTTCATAGGATTTGACAATAAGTATAGTTCCTTGTCATAATTTATAGATATAGAAACCATTTTAAGAACTATTTAGTTCTAATAGGAAATTGGATGTCCATGCTAGTAATGACATCATTGATTGCATGCTCTAAGGAATACATGTCAATAGTAAGTTTCACATACAAATTTAGATTATGAGTATTGGTGCCAAGTAGAATTCATTCTCACACTCCTCAAATGCTTTCAATTATACCCTTATCTAGATGAAACTTTTCTTAGATCCACATTTTTTCACATGATTCATATAAGAAACAAGTGGGAGAACCCCAACACAAATCCTTATTATAAATTAGTGATTCCCAAAAGTTTCTTAGATCCATTAGTGTCTTTAGCCCAACCAATTGTAGATCAATTTTATCATGACTTCTTCCACATATACTTATTCCTCGTTCAATATGTGACCTATACAATTAATCCTTCAGATACAAAATCAATACTTCTCTACATTGGCATGTAACTCGTATCATCACTTAGTGACTAGTACTTCATGAACATGTTATAAGTGTTCCTCCCATGTGTTATTAAAAATGCATTTGAAGGCTAGATAGATGACCACAAAAGGGTTAGTGAATTGATGCAAGATGCAGTCCATCATTCTAATGAACATTACAATAGGTCCATTAATCAATTCAAATAGAATTATTGGTCATTTGAACAAGCCTTCCTTTGATTTGAATGTTGTCTTATACACATTCATTGGGTCAATTAGTATTCGGTGATGTCCTAAATTGAGGTAAATGTAGCTAAAATAGTTTGGACCTATAATATTATATAAAAAATGATGGATCTTGAAATTAGGTACCTATTTCTTATAGTGATATTTCTTAAGGATCCATAACTAATATACATTAATTATTTCATGTCCCTCTTTTAAAATCATATTAGGCCCCCACATGGTTGGGAACTTTAATACATATGATCCTTATATATTATCCCTTGAATATATCACTTTATTTCCTCATTCTACAAAATATAGTATTTGTACATGAAGCCATCGAGTAAACAGGCATGGGGAGTCAAATATGTTGCATTCTTTCCTCACAGTGCATAAGTATTCGTTTAGGAAAGGGGGAGATGTTTTTGTATTATTCAATGAGATAGTCTACAAATATTTGTTCCATTGCTAGAATGTTTTAAATTTCTCTAGTAATTTTATTTATTTTCCTTTCTTCATAAGACCCAAACAAAAAAACAATATACCTCCTAATTTGAAAAAATATCTTTAAGTGATTCATATCACTAATTAAGAAAATATACTAGTAATGTTAACTCTAATATCCTACAAATCTCATTTTTCGAAGTCATAATAACACTACTTATGCTAATAAATAGCATCTTCATATATAAAGTTACTCAAAGAGATCATCACAAAAGTGTATTTCATTATATCTAAAAATCCAAAGATGTTGCCAATGGAGTCTAACTAGTCTGGGGTGGTTAAAATGTTAAATGAGGCTTTGGTTTTCTTTTAAAAAAAAATGTATTTTATCATTTCTAACAAGCCAAAGGCGTTGAGAATGGAGTCTATCTTTGCTTTCCTCTCAACTCATATTCATAAATTTAATTTAATTACACCATGAACAACTTTATGGATAAAATAAATAAGGGTCTTTCTTATATATCATGTTCTATTTTCTCCACAAACTAATTTCAATGTATAGTAACTTGATCAATGTCTTTGTTGAAGTGGATCAAATTGAATTACACCATGACAAATTTTTGGATTGAAGGAATAAGTTCTGATGAAACTATTTCACACAAGATCAGAGTCTTTGTTAAATAAATATGGTTGAATTATGCCTTTAACAACTTTTTGGATCAAATATATAAGGTTTCCTAAAAATAATTCACCAAGGTTCAAAGTTTTGTTAAATAAATATGGCTGAATTACCATCTACAACTTTTTAAATAAAATAAATAAGGTTTTGATAGATAAATTTCACGTGTATTAGAATCTTTGTTAAGTATGTTAAATTACATCATCTGCAACTTTTTGGATCATATAATTTTCTAGTTAAAAAACAATTTCAACAAGGATTTTAGTCTGTATCAAGTAAATGTGGTTGAATTATGAAGGAGTGACTCCTATTTGTGAATCATAAATAAATTATGTAATGACGTTGTATTGAATAAGATCAACCATAGAAGTCTATGTACAAATGTGAGATGAAGTTAGGGATCAACAATTACACATTTGGTTGGAACAAAATAACTAAATAAGTTAGTATCATCACCTATAGTTATATAAGGGATCATTTGTACATTAAATGTAACATAGAGGATGGTATAATTTAATCAATTTTCCTGGGCCTTTGGAAGTTTTGTGATCCCTATGTTCCTTACTTCATATTTATTTGTATTTATTTGCATGTGCATGTTAGAGGTTGTTAAAACCAACAATTGGTATCATAGCCATGGTAAGGAGAAGAGGAAGTCGACAAAAAATGTGAGAGTGTGATGGTGATCATGGAAAAGGTGAGAGGAGTATAAGCTCTTGGGATAAAATGTCTTGTGAAAACTATTTCCAAAGGAGGATGCTTTAATGTCATGTCTACACTCCAAAATTAGATAAATCTAGAAGTATAATGAGAGTGAACATAGTTTGGGGGCTTAGACAACTAAGGGGTGAAGGGGGCTTAGACAACTGAGGGATGAAAGTGGCTTAGCATATAATATTACAAAATTAGTATTCCATTGAAATGGTTGAGACCATGGAAGCCACTAGTAGTTGATTGGTCGAGAAATTGATTAATGTTATCTACTTTCTCATACTGATGTGGTTCGTTTCTCTTTCTGCATTAAATAATGGAATGATGCAAGGGTTTGAAATGCAACCCCCATATGTTTGAAGGTATATTGACAAGTTTTCTTAGGTTTATATACTTAAAAGTAATATATATTGAAAAATTGGTTGTCAAATGCATGAAAATAAAAAATAAATTTAGGTGTAATATTCAGATCATGTTTATTATTGGTGAAGTTGTTTGAGTCATATGTTATTAATTTTCTTTCATGGTTTCATTCACATACAATGAATGGCCATATGTCTTAGTTGGAGTCTACAAAAATTTAAATAATTTTTTTATTCAATTAAAGGAATAATTTTTCATTTTTTTCTACCTCATTTGAAATGATATAAAGATGCACATGTGTTGTAGAGGATGCATGATCGGTTATACTAAACCCTAGAAATTTTTGGTCCTATAAAAATCTAAGCATAGGTAAGTTGTTCCCCCCTGGTGTTTTTTGTAAGCCTTGTTAAGTCGGGCCACACATGTAATCATGTAGCGTGTATACCTCTTATGTCCAGGGTAGATGAGGAATTTTTGCAATCCCTATTAAGGCAGGTTGCACATATAATCATGTAGCTTGTATCCTTGTTATCCATAGAGTTGTTGACTCATCAATTTGCAGAATGAATCAATAGGTAGGTACGAGGTGGCAAGTATACTCATATGCTAGTTTGGTTTGGATTCATAGAATTTTGGTTTTCGATGAATCGGGGTGGGGGGCGGTGAGATGTATTAATCTCAAAAGGTTGGGACAAAGTTACAATGAAAAGAGAGTTTAACATGTTCATTAATCAAGCAGGTTAAAAGGATTCCTATAAAATGAGTGAGTACAGTAAATGGAATCCACGTACCATTAATCTCAGAAGGTTTGGAGATATATATAATGAAGAGAGATTTTAACATGTAGGTGAAAGGAATGCCTAGAAAATTGGTGGATATAGCATATGGCACTTATGTTTCTTAGTATATCTTTTTATATGGACATCAATGATTAATTTCTTGCAGGAAGAAGCAAACATTCTTATAATAATCAGTTTTATGTAGATGTAAAAGGAAGAATCAAACTCCATGATTAAATAAGACAATAGTGAAAGCAAGATGATGAAATAGAATGATGCAACAACAAAAATAATAATGGAATAAGATGATGATCAGTAGAGTGATGCAGCAACAAAGAAAATGATGAAAGAAGATGATGACAGAGAGAATGATGTAGTAGCAAAAACAATGGTAATATTAAAATATATTTATGACAGAGAGAATGATCTAACAACAAAGAGAATGATGAAAAAGGATGATGTATACAGATAATGATGAAAGAAGATGATGACATAGAGAATGATGGAGCATGAAAGAGAATGGTGGGATGAAAGAAAATGATGACAAATATGATGCAGTGGAATTGAAAAATGAATGATGAAGACAAAAATAAGAAAGAAAGATGGTAAAGATGTAGAAATGAAGAAGAAAAAAGAGAAACAAGGTAAAAATAATAGTATCATATCCATGAAAATTTAATCGCTAAGACATTTAAGGGTTCCTAATGTTTTTTGGACGATGGAAAGGAAATGGTCTTTGATTCATTATTTGTATAACGGATAGAATGGCTTGAATATTTGTAATTGTGTGTACTTGAATTAATGACAATGTAAGCCTAATGAGTCATGTATACTACCAAGATTTGTTATGTTGAAAATTTTGTGAAACTCTAAAACCACTTGAGGTTGTGAAATTTATGGTAAGTACAAACCACTAATGTTTGTGGTAAGCAAAAAAAACACGATGTGATGCGTTATTTGCAGTAAGAAGAAACCACTTGATGTCTTGACGATTATAACTTGACTAAGTATCATCCATTAAAAACTATAGATGTAATTGTTACAGGTCATCCAAATAAAAATTAAAACATGGTAATGGGACAATCAAAGAAAACCCAAGATGATGATTGATCATGATGTAGTGGAAATGAATTTTTTTTATGTTTTTACAGGTATAAGATGAAAAAAGAAGATCAAGGATGAAGAATAAAGAAGAGCATAAGTTGCAGAATACTTAAGATGAAGACAAAGAGCATAGAAAATGAAAAAGAGACTTGGTGAAATAGAGTTAATGAATTATGCATATTGAATTTACAAGTACTTGTTAAAAAGGAATATGAAGTAACTCTTAATTGTAAATAATAACTAAATTATGTGATGAAATTATGTTAAAGTAAACCAACCATAGCAATTTAAATGCGTAAAAAAATAATTACACATTTGATCGAAATAGAATAACTAAATAAAATGAACTTAGAAATGAACAATTATAAATAAATTAGTTATTATGATATATAATTATATAAAAAATTATTTATGTAACAAATTAGTTATTATGATATGATGATGATGATGATGGTTAACATCCACTGAGACCAAGCTTTGGTCCATCAGACCTATAATTTTCTTAGTTCTTAATTGTCTGGCTTCTTGTCTTTCTTAGCAATATTGGTATTGTAGCTTTATTTTTCTTCTCTATGATCTTCCAACCTCCTTTATCTTGTGCCTCCTTCATCTCTTCTGATTCTTGGGATACTGGTGTCTTATCTTCGGGATCTGAGAGATTTGTTTTGCTGCTAAATGAAGATTTATTTTGTGTGGTATTTGAATCCTCATAATTTTTTATTCTTAAGGGGCTGTCGAGTTCATTTTTTTGTTGTTGGGTGGGGCTTTCCTCCTGCTTGTCTTGAGATTTGTTTCTCTCTTGCCTAATTTCTTACGATTCAGATTTTTCTGGAGAGTATTCTTCCTTGATGACAGTGTAATGTTCCTTTTGTGCTCCTTCCTGCCATGTAGATCTATGGTGATTCTTTCTAGCATAATTTTTTTGGGAGACTTTTGGGCAATTTTTGGTTAAATGGCCTGTTTCAAAGCAAGATCGACATCTGAAGAGGACACTTTCATAGTTGAGTTTCTGGTTCCATACATAGTCTTTTCTTGTTAGGATTATTTCAGCTGGGAATCCGGCGCTGAAATCCATTTCTACACAGATGTGTGCATAGGTGGTTCTGACATATTCCTCTGTTTCTAAGCACCTGCAGTAAAATTTCCCAATTTCATTTCCAATGGCTTTTAGCAAGGAGAGATTCCAGAGATGCAAAGGTAGGTTTGGAAATCTGACCCAAACTGGTGCTAAGGTTATGACTGTTGTTGAGGGATCGAATGATGGGTTCTATGGCTTCATGAATAGGCTCGAGTTTTCCCAAAACCAAGGGACGGAATCTAAATTGCATTGTCTGCTTTCAGATTTTTCAAAATCTACTATAAAGAAACACTTAGCACAGGGGTAGATATTAATTTCATCAAAAATGACAGGCTTCCATGCCTCCGAGATCCAACTGTGGAGAGTTGTCAACTGCAGCCAAAAGCCATTAAACTGGCAGATTAAGGCACTTTCAGAAAACTTCAAGGCCTCATCTAGTGAGGCTTTGACCACCTGCACAGTGGGAGCTGGGGCTTCACTAACAATATGCATAGGAGCTTGACTTTCAGAGGTGGATGGAACTGGGCTGGCAATTATCTTCGCGAAGCTGGGAGCCATACTGCAGAAGTAAACCAGGAAAATTGAACCCTGCGAACCCCTAGTTCGGAAGGTATGAAAACTCTGCGGAAGAAGCACCAAGTTTCTATTCTTGGGGATGCGAATCCTAGTTACAATTGTTTTATCTCCATGCCTGCGAAAGAGATGCAACCCCGCGGTAGATGCGAACCTGCGGAAGATACTGAATGATTATATAAAAAAATCATTTATGTAATGAATGTAATACAGATTGATATAATATAATATATTTTCATAATCTATATACTCATTGCTTCATATTTATTCATATTTAAACAAATTATACCATCTAACAACTTTTTGGATGAAAGTAGTAAGATTCTGATAAAGCAATTCTATGAAGGATCAAAGTCTTTGTTAAATAAATCCCCATGAATTGCACCTGTTGACCATGTCAACCCCCTTTAATATTTTGGCTATTAACCCTGCTTAAACCTTTCAAAATTTTCTACCGTGGCCTAAGAAACCCTTTCTCTGCTTACCGTTGACCTCCTCTGCATCCAAATTGCATAATAGAAGGCCAAAAGACTCACTTTTGAGATATTTAAATCCAAGCCCCGTTGGCCCTAGCCTCCTACAGCTAGTCTTTCACGTGACCTGGGCGCTAAACCCTGTGCCAAGATCAAAAGGAGCTTATCGTTTAAAGCTATCGGGCCCGCTCCAAACCGTTGGATCGAAACACAAATAAATGATCCAGAATCTCCTTCGCTTTGGTGGACCCTGCACTGCGCATCGATTCCAAAACCGGCCTGTTTATTTCACACCACCTTTGCTGGGCAAGCGGTATTTCTCAAAAAGCAGCGATTCCATACGCTGATCGCCGCGTGTCCCAGGCCACTGTTCCAAAACCGCTCCATTTCGCGCGTTATCATTCGGTCATAGTCACGCAGCGAAATCAACGAGAGCCATTTGATTTGTGAGCCATCATCTGACGGTTGTCACGCTGTGAAGATGCGCATGTGTTAAATCCAGTATACAGTGTCCCGGGGCCCGCCTTTCCATCGGTCCTCAAAGCATTGATTAGTCGTTGATCTGGTTTCAAGATCGGATGGCTCGGAATTTTTCACACATCCCGTTGATTGACCAAGTCTGCCTCCACGTCATTCCTTCAGCTTAGCCTTCCATACGCCCACGTGTCATTCGTGTTCGCCTCCACCATTCATATGCTCCGTTTACGTGTCATATTATAGTGTTTATGTTGCGTATCTCCGCCTTGTTCATTCATCGTCGTTCCACTGTATATTTCATTGCCACCCTGCATCTCCTCGCCATTTCTCCCAGTCCACATCATCATTCCGTGGTCACAGCCGCGTCCATCACCCTTGCGCCTGGTTTCTTTAACATGTTTGTGGGTTTTTGCAGGTTGCAGTGACGCGAAATTACCATTAATCTCCGCCTCCATTACAGAAATCGAAGACGTACCAGAGGATCAGTTTGCAGAGGTAGAGTTTATGAAGGAAAGCCCTGGGTAGCTGCCGTGACATAACTCTTATTAAAACAGCAAGGTTCAAAATTTACCAAACCCTCCGGAGCAATTTAAAACATAGATTTTCCACAGACAGAGCTATTAATGATACGACAAAGAGAATCAGCCAAAGAGCGAGGAATTCAACATCTAGAGCCGAAGATTTTAAATAGCAATCCAGCATTCAGAGGGCAAAGAGTACAAGTGCATAAAAATCATATCCTCCAGGTTTAACTTCAATAGATTTTTCTCTCAGGAAGGTACAGAATGTTACATATTTTATTCTTCATGTCTTATCCCTGGAGAAATTTGCACCTATAGCATTTACTTCATGGAGCCGGCCTCAGAGTACCTATAGCACAGCATATTAATTAAGCAACATGAGCGCGAATTTTTCCGCCATTTTGTTCAAATTAAACAATTAATTGTTTTCACCTACTCCTTTTATGAGTTTCTCTTCTCCTTCCTCTATAAAAAGGAGGAAGAAAGACATTGTAAGGGTTCCAGATTTTTATCAGAGAATTGTGCAGTGAAAGGCATTTTTTGTAAGCATTTTGTAAAAGCTCTTGTATGAAGGCTCAGAGCCCGTAGGGTCTCAGTGAGGAGGAGTTCTATCTGTACTAGAGGATTCTGGTCTTTGGTATCCCACAGTATGTAATTTCCTTTCATGTGTTTAATACAATATTTCATTTTATCCTTCTTCTTGTATCATGTACTGGAATGCGAGTGGCTCACTAATTTTAGGTAAGGATTTATCCTAGCTGATACCCATACTTGGATCATTCAAGCACTTTAAATATGGCTTAGGCATGATATACTGTTTCATGTTCATTCATCCATATTTCTGCTATATTAGTTTCTTTGGGAGGGTACTTTTAAAACTCCATTGTCATGTATGGATTCTTAGAATGATAAGCCCATATGTGGTTCTGTTGTGTATCTAGGTATCGGACTACAGTTAACTAATATCTTCTTACATTTCTTTCCTTGCATACATCTTCTGATACTTAATTTCTGTGGCATATTACTTGAATCGGCCCTCTTTACAGTAAATTGTCTCTTAACTGTCTGATGCTTTTGTGTTAGAGCTTTGCATTTTGTCTCTGCAATATTACTTTCCCTATGGCAGTTTCTGTAAGTTCTGGTCCCATTTGAATCAATTTCCTTGTTTGCAAGAGATAGCAGGAGAGCCTTTGGATTGACACCCAAGTTTTATTATATGCTCCTTGCTATGATAAGATGTCCTAGGCACTGGTCTATGGCAACTCTAGGCTGTCTCTAGGAGTGACAACAATTGTCGACAACAGCACCGTTAAAAATATTTTGGATAAAAGCAATAGGGTTCTGATAAAATAATTCTATCAAGGATCAAAATCTTTGCTAAATAAATAAATTTGGGTGACCTACACCATTAACAATTTTTTGGATGAAAGCATGAAGATTCTGCCAAAACAATTTCACCAAGGATCACAGTCTTTGCTAAATAAAACTGGGTGAATGACACCATCAACAGTTTTTGTATCAAAGAAGTAGGGTTCTGATAAATCAATTTCACCAGCTTTTGGATCAAAGCAGTAGGGTTCTGATAAATCAATTTCACCAGCTTTGGGAGCAAAGCAATACAATTTCGATAAATCAATTTCACTAGGGATCAGAGCACCAACAAAATAAATATGATTGAAGTATAGCATAGTAAATATTTTTGGATAAAAGAAATAAGAATGGGAAAAAAATATTTTAGAGAGGATCACAGTTTTAGTTGTGGTTAAATTAGCCTAGAATTATTTTAACTCTGGATCTATTAAGTTCCTATAGGGATTAAATCTCTCTCAATGCAAAGCCAGTTCAAAAATTGAAGAAAGTTTTGCACCCCTAAATATTTGATCTCCCCAGTTAAGATGGATTTAGGGTGGTTTAATTATTAATTTTATGTTTTTAGTTTAATTTTTTATTTTTATGTAATTTTACTAAGTCAAAATGTTTTAATTAATAATTTTATTTTTTATTTTCATTTTCATTTTTATGTAATTTGACTCGGTCAAAATGTTTAGATAACATAATATAAAGGACAATAAAAAATTTGTAATAAAATTAAAATATATATATATATATATATATATATATATATATATATTGATTGTGAAATGAAAGGTGGTTTTTTGGCATGTGGTATTGATGAGCCATGGTATTGACCCATAGTATGGTATGGTTAATAAAATCCATGACAAATTGGGGTTAGTATTCATGGTTATATTGGAAGTATTATTTTGATTGTGAAATAAGAGATGGTTTTTGGACATATGGTATTGGTGAGCCATGGTATTGGCCTATGGTATGGTATGATTAATAATATCCATGGTAAAGTGGGACGAATATCCATGGTTAAAAATCTTGTTATATGTTAAGTATTAAGTTTTTATGTTCTTATTAATGAAATTTAAATATGATTACAAAATTATTATTTTAATTTATATGGTAAAATGAATCTTAATTTATAGCTACTATTTATATCTTATATATTTTAATGTGATAGAGGTGTAGATATATCTTTAAAGTAATTATAATTTTTTTATTTTAGATTTAATCAAAAATATATTATAAAATTAAATTCAAATTAAATATTTATAAAATATTTTGATTGTGAAATGAGAGATGGTTTTTGGGCATGTTGTATTGATGAGCCATGGTATTTGCTCATGGTATTATAACAAAATCTATTTACAAGTTAATAATATCTATGACAAAGTGGATGTGAGTATTATGATTACACATATTATTATATTGTAAGTTTATTGTAAGTATTAATGTTAGATATCATTTTTATGGTTACACATATTATTATATTGTAAGTTTATTGGAAGTATTAATGTTAAATATCATTTTTGGGATTCAATACAAAGAGTGAAGGGAGCTCTAATTGAATGGTTCATGAGGCACAATACTTGCTAAGGTTTTGCAAATGGGGTAGCAAACTAAGTGGGCTTGATTGTGGGGGAAAACTCCACACTTAAGCTAGCTTGAGTCACAGTGGTTCTGGGATGGCTCACCAACCTGAGATTCACAGTGGTTCTGGGATGGCTCACCAACCTGAGATGGGTGACCTCCTCGAAAGTCCTAGTTAAGTGATGATTGACGCTATGCTATTCATTTGACTAGTTTCAATCCCACTTCTTCACCCCTGAAGTGGACTATTCAAAAATCATGAGAAAAATCATGAGAAATTAGTCACGACTACCTCTCATGGAAATGGTCATAGATGAATGAAGTGGACTATTCAAAAATCATGAGACTACCTTTCATGGAAATGGTCATAGATGAATGAAGTGGACTATTCAAAATCATGAGAAGTTAGTGAGTTACTACTATCTCTCATGGAAATGGTCATAGATGAATGACTTTCTACCCGGTTGAATCCCAAAAATGATATCTAATATAACTGCATTGCAGAAAAAAAACCTTTATACGTAAGTAAAATGGATTTGGTACTATTGGACTCTATATTACTTTTAAGCCACATGTCTACCAATCAATCTTTTACTTATCATATATATTAATATAAATTCATCATATTAAATTTACATATAAAAATGTTTACAAACTTTCTTACATAACACATACAGATCATACCTATACTAAATTGTAAAATACCTGTAAACTCAATCACAACATCAATAACTTATTAAACATCAATAACTTATTAAATGACAATCAGAAATTTCATTCCAAACAATTTCGACATAGAAACCAACGTAAACTCATTGAAGGGTCCATTTAAGATATCAAATTCTGCCAAAAGTGCAATCTAAAATCATTGGTTCCATAAATGTTTGCATTTAATAAATCAAATCTCTCCTGCAATTTTAAAGATTAGACATCAAACTTGATTTTTAACTACTTTCGCATGAACAAAATGTTTTCGAATTTTTGCATCCAAATTATCACACAAAATGTGTTCTATAAAGCTAACCATATTTTTTTAACTGTGAATCAAGTTAATTATATTTTTATAGGTATTTTTATTTTTTTTATAGGTGTTTTTATTTTTTCAAATAATGAGAAAATTTATCATAATTTAAATGTCAAACTAGTTAGTAAGGATAGTTATTTCTGACTATTTTAAGCCAATGCAAATTGATTAATCACCTTTATTCAAGGAAAACCAAACCACCATCAAATTTTCATCCCCTCGAATGCTCTAGTCTTTCCTTACTTCCAAAAAAACAAACTCTTAGCCAATAAAAACAAATTATATATATATATTTTATAGCTATTCTAATTTTTGCAGATTCTATGGACATTATCCAGCCACGCCCTTTCCTTTTTCAGTCTCTGATTCTTGGCGAACACTCCTGAATACGCTTCACAAAGATTACGGCCGCTACCAGGCTCCTGAAACTCTTTGATTTCTTCTTTTTCTTCAAAGTAGTGGCAACTCCGTTTGTATGACCGGAAACCGGTGCAGATTTGCAACTGGAATACCCTAATTCCTTGGCTTGTGTGCAGACACTTTTAAGAGAATCTATATAAAAATGAAGAGCGTGCTCTTTCATACCGTTAATCGAAACACTTTGAATAAGCCGAAAGTCACAGTACTCATCGATGTCGCTTTTGTTAGCATCATCAAGCAGCACCATCTGACCAGCAAAGGCGTAGGCGCGGTCCGAGTGGTAACACCATGACAACGCGAACCCGCGGATGAACTCACAGACCACGCTGGGAAGCCCCGATATTCGTGGCGTTGCTATCGCCACAACCAATCTCGAAACCAACTGCGTTAACAAAATATGAAAAAGCCTCATAGCCTTTGGCACAAAATCGTTGCTGGAAACAATATGCACCAAGTGTTTCCTGTAGCGGGAATTCACGTGATTTGCCAGCGTTGAATCTGCGAAGTCAGGGCAACCGAACGTGTAACAATGAAGCTGTTCGTGGCACCACCGGGGGGTCGATTCAAGCAACGCCAAGCTGAGCAACGAAGCCACGGCTCCGCCCAAGGAATGCCCCGTCACTACGATTTTGTGGCCACGTATCAGGAGACGTCTCAGGTATTTCAATGGAATACTCTCGGCCCGACCAAGAAAGCCCCCGTGGGCACCTCCCATTCCCGAGTTACGGGGCCTCTGTATGATGTCCAGATTCGTTAGCACATCCACAAACCCCCTGGTGCCTCTGCAGGCGACCATAATGTGACCGTGGGACAAGCTTTTGGCGACCAGGAAATACTGATTGCGGCTCTCGAGGCCCTCATTTTGCAGCTCTTCTTTTTCGAAAAAACGATATTTCGCCGTTTCTGGCAACTCAAATGCTTTGTGCAGTGAGTGGAGTTCTTGATGGGGATTGTGGGAGTATGCAAGGGCTGAAACAATGGCGGCATCTAAGAGCCATGCAGGATCACACTCTTCGGCCTTAATCATTTGAGAGAGCCTCATCATCGATTCTGTGGCATCACCACTGCTACGTTCATGTCTTTCCATGACTCTGTACTCTATCATAAAGGGATACCAGGGAAATGATAGGGCAAAGCTGGTAATATATTTATTTGCTAATGGAGCTCTGTATTTATAACGTGGCCTTTATGTTCTTTCCCAACCTGGTTCTCCTAGTTTTCTAGTCACTTTGAACTTCTACATATTTATCATTATTTTGAGTGTTTGTGTGATTTTCCTGAGTGATGAGTGAGTTTGTATTTGTGCAAAGTTGTCTCACTGCTATCCCACACTAAATTATGATAAATTTTCCAAATGTGTATGAGAAAAACATTAACATTTTATTTTATTTTGAAAATAATAATAATAATATTATGAATTAAAAAATAAAAAAATATTTAGTAACATTAATGTTTTATCTTTTTCAAGATTTTATTTAAGGAAATTGTGACCCAATGATTAAAAATTTAGTAATATTTATATTTCCTTTTCAATATTTCAAGTTTAATTTGATTATAGAGTTGGCCTCTACACAATTTAGTTTAAAAAAAAATTGAAAATGTTTTTACTAAATATGATTTAGATTATTTATAAAGAAATTTAAAATAATATTATGAAAAAAGGTTTATACCAAATTGGAAGTGGTAACAAAATTCCAAATCCTTGAGTGTTTATAATAATCTTTCCAAAACTTCCAAATAATTGATTCCTTGGAGTATTGAAGGTTTGATGCCATGTTGAGGTTTTGGTTACACCAAAACTCAAACCCATTATAAGACTTAATTAACTGCCAAACATTCATCCTTCTCTTGAGTGGTTGGTTAGTCCCATGTTCCTAGGGTGGTTGCTAGTCCACATAATTGATTTCCAATCAAATGAGTGAGACTTACTCCAAAAAATACTTTAAAATAATTAAAAGCTAATAAATAAGTTCTTCATCTAATTTGAAAATAAAGTTAAAGATGGTGGTCCTAGTTATTTGTGATATAGATATAGCTATTATTTACATTGTTAGTTACCAACTTCTAACAAGTATTCTAATTTTGAATTGGCTTTACCAACAAGAACCATGTGGTGGCATGTCATTGCTTATTTTGCACACATGAATCATGTGTATCTAGTTTTGTTTGTTTCTTAAATACTTTGAAGTTTTCATATAAAACAGTAAAAATCTATAAAATAAATTAAAATCACAAATATCAATGGTAAATATATATTTGAAAGTGGGAAAATCATTATTGCAATTTTTTTTTGCCTTCTACAAGTCTTCTTAGTACCTCTATAGGTTTTCTTAGAACCTTGGTGTGGACTAGGAAGACAATTCAATTGTTGGCCGAACATCACCAAGCCAAAATGGTGAAAGGGAAATCTGCGAAAAAAGAGGTTAAGGATAAAGGAAAGTCAAAAGCAGGGCCAAGCAAGAGAGGATGGAAAGGAAAGTCAAAAGCAGGGCAAGAGAGGATGGAAGTCTGGGAAGGAAATAATGGAGAAATTTTTCCACGCCTACGGGGTAGGTACACCTAGCCATGTGAAATCTTTGATTTCAGGATGGAAGCAAGATCAAAAAACAAAAGTGGAAGAAGACATCTCAAACAAAGAGATGGAGATGCTGACAGATCCAGGGAATACCAGGGGCAAACTGTCTTTATTTAAACATTCCATCCATATATATTGGACCATGAAATGCTTATTGGCCAAGGCCATTGTTAATGTTCAAGAAATAAGTGGAGATCCGAAAGAAGCCTCTATTCTAGCTGAAATGTGCACGAACATTCAGGAAATCTATCTCCTGCAACACCACCAGAATGTTCGCCTTGGCCGAATGGAACGTTAACTGCAGAGTATGAACCAAGTCGACATGCCCAGGTCAAGCATTAAGGACCCAACATCCATCGAATCATCAGATGACTAAGTTTAATGGTTCCTTGTTTTTTTTTGGGATGCAAAGTACGAATAGAATTTACTTTCTGGTTAAGTCTTTAGATATAGTAGATAATAGACCTGTTAAGGTAGCTAGAGATAGATTTAAACTTTATCAATTTTGGTTGGCATATAACTCTTTGAGGTGGAACAGACCTAGTTTCCTACAGACAGGTTGAGGCCATCAAGTATATATTATGATTGTAACCTGTTATTTTAATCTTTAATGAATGAATAGAGAGGCACTACCAAACTTTAAAATAAATAAATAAATAAAAATTAGTGTTATTTAACAAAAACTTTAATTGCATACATAAAAAAAAATTATCATTCAGTACATATTGTTATTATTATTCTATTGGCATATATTTAGCAATAAAATAAATAATTATTATTTATTTTTATCACTAGTTACTTATATAATTTAGAAATAATAATTATTTATTATTATTACTATTTACTAAATTCAAATAAAATTAAACAAACTAAAATAAAATTTTCTATACAACCATTTACTTATTAAATTAGTTTTAAATTTGTATTTTAAGAATACATTCAAAGTAACCATATACTTATTACATTAATAATAAATAAATAAATAATGATATTTATTACTTGAAATAATAAATTTAAAGAAAATTATAAATTCAAATTAAATTAAATTCAAATTTAAAAAAAAATTAATGAAATTTTGTGTAAATAAAATAAATTATTTTCATATTCTGCGATGACAAAATAATCCAAGAGTTTAGTTTAACAAAGTATTGCTAATGAAGAAGTTGAATTTATGTTAACTCATTCAAATTCAATTTCGAGATCTTGTTTATTTAAAGAAAGAAATACATCACCATTTACTATAATTCTTTCAATAATCCAAAGGACAAGCATAATATCAACTTGAAAACAAAACTAATAAAATTACTAACTTCATTTTACTCTTTCTAAACATGGAATCAAAATGACTCAGTTCTTCGGAAAACTTTTTTTTCAAAATTTCAGAACCCTTAAACATGGGTTCGAGAGAGTATGAATATTTTTTCATAATAAACAATGTAAACGTCGAAACTGGAACGAAAATGAGTACCCGTTTTTTTTAGGCAGCAAAAAATCGTCTGATTTTGAAAAGCTTTGATTCAGAATAGCATGTTTTTGACACATTAAATTTTCTTATGTACCAAGTATAAACATCACTTCTAAAATGTTAGTGATTTTCATGTTAATTTTGAAAAGTGTTGATTCGAGCATCATCCCATTTTTCTAGAAGACTTATTTTTTACCTTAAATTTTGTAAGTATTAATCGCTAATAATTATTTTCTAAATTTAACAATTTTGGAAGTACTCGTCTTCTTCCTCTTTACATTTTTTTAAGTGTTTATGGGTATTTGTTTTTTTGTTTTTCTTTTCTTTACTTTTTTTGTAATGAGATATTTGGTTTTTTGCAGTGTTAAAAAAAACAAAAATTTAAAGTTTCGATCTTCTATCTAATTATATATTGTTAAATAATATTTCATTGCACATGAAATAATTGTAACTAAAAAGCCATGAAGTTTTAACAATTTACATAAAAATACACATTTTGAATATAAATATAACTAAAAAAATACACACTTTGAAACTTTTTTTTGCTAAAAGTGACATGTCAAATAAACCATTTTTATAGGAATAAATTAACAAAAAAATATAAAATTAACATTTTTTATGAATTTTATGTCAAAATTAATAATAATAATAGTTTTATTTTAAAAAATAAATAATTCACATAAAAAATGAAGTGAAAATCACATTATACAAATACTAAACATATAAGAACAACAATTGAGTACTTATTGTTCTCATAAAATGTCAAAGTCAAAACATTACAAGTATAACTTATTAATAGTTACAAAAAATGAGCTTCATTTGGAATCTTAACTAAAATTTAGTCAATAATATCACGTAACCCAAACTCTTCATATTTAAGAGTTTCATTATTGTCTTCTTCCACAATATTTTCATTATTGGCTTCAGTTTGGTCATTTTCCCCTTATGATGGATCTTTGATGTCTTCGAATGTCTTAAAGTATGCCTTTCCAATCATCCCATCTAATGGTGGTTGAGGTTCCTTCATTTTTTTTGCCACGGGGGATTCATTAATATCCCTTTTTCTCAAACCAACTTCTTGCATTGCATCTAGAAGAAATTGAAGAGAATTAATTCATCGGTGAATAAATTTGCATTGTACTGAGTCTTTCTTAATGGAAATGCAATTTCTTCCTTTTTGTAAGCAACATGCTAGTGTTGTACCTAATCATCAAGTACAAAAAAAAAAAATTTAGTAAATTAGTATAAACACAAAAAAATTAAAAATAAAATAGCGAAAATCATTTTTAGATAATAAAACTTACCTGAGCCTAAAAATAAATCCAAAACTCAGTCTCATTCATTTGAACATAAATCTAAAAGATAGCTAATCAATGATTGTGGTTTTTGATATATGTTAACTATCTCTCCTTTTGCTTCTTTATCTTCATATGTTAGTTTTTTTACAACAACATCATGGACCAGTACTTGGTTATGAATTTACATCTATGTGATTGAAAAGAATATGCTTATAGCTATCATCATTTTTCCAAATTTCAACATGAATGAACTCACGGTCACTTATAATTGGTTGATTTCCGCAACAAATAAGATTTAACTTTTTCCTGTAACATGAAATAGTAAAATTTCAATTAACTTGTACATAAATGATTTTTTAACATTAATCAAACATACAATTTCAACGTCCTACCATGTAAGTTGCATCCTTGACTTTGATTTTCCCTTGAATATTGACAATAACAACCCTAATTGTGTGTCTGAATGAAATGTCAAAAATCTCCAAAATGGTGATGTTGCGACTTCTAGAAACCCCACAACTACTTTACTAAAAGCTTGATAAGTATAAGGGTCACTATCATATTCAATGTTTGGGAATTGAAACCATGAGGAATATCTGCAATAACTAGGGAATAATCCCTTTTAGTTATGAGTTTTCCAATGTCTTCATAATCACTTGATGTTATTTGATATTAAATAGTGTGGAGCCCATTCCAAATGAAATGATTAAGACTGGGATCAAGTTCAACATCACTAAGATTGTTTTCTCATCTTTTTCATTTTAATTTTTTCAATAAAGCTTCTGCAACTATCTGGTGCTCCATTTGCATCATTCTTCATCTTTAATGAAATAAACAATATATGTATAAGTTATAAAATAAAATTAATATACATATGAATAGAAATGAATGTATAAATCTACATACCTTTTTAAATGCAAGATAAAAATATTTTAGCACTGATGTATAACTTGAATCTGGGTAGTTGGGTACAACATCATCCCAACTATCTTCATTCAACAATGTAACCATTTGTCCTTGTATTCTCATATAAACCTTGTAACTGAATAAATAAATAACAATGTTAATATAGCGATAAATATAACAAATACTACCAACAATAATATATTATATTTAACAGAAACTTATAATCCAGAAATAAGTAAAAATAACAAACGTACTTGAGAAATTCCTCAGACGTTTCCTCCATTGAAAATTCTCCTCACTTTACACGAGATAATATTGTTTTGACAAGTTTTCCATCCTTCACTATTTGCATTTATCTCTAAGGTGTGATAGACATATCTTCTGGAAGTAGCTTCATTTCAGGACTTGATTTACTGTTGGTACATATCAATGGTTTATCCTTTTTGACCTTCTGAATTTTTATGCCAACATTCTCCCACAACTCAAAAATATGATCATTCAATTCCCATATCTCTCCAGTTCTAATTGCCAACTGGAAAATGTTATCCATACCTATGAATATTTCCAAATTTAGTTTGCCACCTTTTGAATTTATTTTTTCTTCAATTTGATAACCAATTTCCATACAAAATTCCTTCCAAAATTCATGATCGACCTTTTTCTTATTCCCAGCACATTTTTCTTCAAATTCACTATGAATACATCTGACCCTTTAGATGAAATTCATAGACATCCTGTACTCATTATCTGAATTATGATCCCATATCAATAACTTTGCTTCTATATATGTTAAACCATCATATATGATACATTTCCTTATTTCAAAACACGGGGTATTGGGATATTCCTCCATCAATTTCCTTTGAGCTTCTACAGAATGGCTGCCTCCAAGTACATAATATTTCTATTCAAAACATTTTGACTTGGCTAATGCTTCTTTGTTAGGAACCTGAATTGGATCAACAAGAAGAACATAATCAACCAAATGTGCAAAAGGTTTGTGTTAGCAACCTATAAATATAGGATTCATAATTTTGACTTGACTGATGGTAGTCTTGTAAATATGTACAAATTTTTCTTTCCACAAGTTATTTTCCCATATTTTGTAAAAAATAAAAAATCAAAAAGAAGGTAAAAAGTCCCAAAAGAAACATCAAAGGACTTAGAAAAAATAACATACCCAAAAAAAAAAAAGATGAATAAAACATGAAAGTGTGCAAGTCTAAATGCCACTACTATTACTTTTTGCAGTTGATTATGGTAGAGTGTCAATAAATGCCATAATCTGTGATGAGTTAAACAATTTAATCTTGACTTGTCACCTTTCAATTTCAAATGTTGTAGATAGAGAATAAACAATTGTCATACAGTTTAATCATGAAAATTAATTAGTTAGGTAGAGAATAAGAGAATCCAACAGTTTAATCTGGATTCCTGGATGAAATAAGTGTAGAATTAGATAGTTTTATTGCTTTTAGAAAGAATAAAAGTTGTAAAGGTTGCTAGCTCAAATGCACCTAATCAAAATGGAAAAAAAATGTTAGCAGTTAAAATTGGGTAGGTAGAAGAAGGTGAGAAGCATCATTGTAAATATTATTCACCAGGGCTGCAAATAACTAACTTCCATTCCCCATAGCCATTTATCATTCTAAATTATCAGTCAGAAAGGCTCAAGGCATTTCCTTGACTTCTGTTGGGACCAGACCCAAGGCTCTATGGCTAATTAGTTGAAAATTTTAAATGTCTACATTAATCCCAAAAATCACATCATTTTCCGTTCATGCAATCATTTCCCTGAAAAATCACAAGTAAAAACCTCATTTTTACTTAATGATGTTCTAATCCCTATTTAGTTAACTTCCCACATCTCATGAAAGCATAAAACCCTCAAAATGACATTTTATTCTAAGTTTGAGTAATGAAGTTATTATAATGCGAATTTTCCTTTAAACTTCACTTTTCTTAGTTATATTAATGTATTTTGAGTATCCATTTTTCCCTTGTCATATTAACTTTAAATTATTTAATAATTCCCTAGAAAATAACCTTCTCCTATTTCATATAACTTCATTTTGTTAAATAGCCCCAAAAACCCATTAATATAACTTTAAGCCAAAGTTTATTATCCCCACATGTTTAAATAATAACCCACATTAAACCCCCTTTGGCTAAATATATAATTTTATAAATATCTCGCCCTCTATGGTTATTAAATAAATTTGATTTAATTAACTATATAATAAAAATATGCAAAAAATCATTAAACATATTTTATATATGTTTAAAACAAAAAATGTAATTCCTGAAGTTAATTTAAACAAAACTTCATAACACTTATCCCTCTGTTAATTTTTCCTTTCCCGACTACCCTTAACCCGAGATTAAAACTATAACCTTATCCATTTTCCCCAACACAAATCCCTTTACCACAATCTTAACCTTGGGTAAAGCCCCTTTTACCAAAGTCCTAACCTTTGTTAAAACTCTTTAATACCCCACTTATCCACTTTATTCAATGTATAAAATCTGTTTATACATAAAACTTTAACAAATCCCTCCTCACCTTTGGGTTTAATCTTAGCCTTCAGATCATTCTAATATTTTTGATCTAACGGTTTAAGATGAGCGTGGTTAACCAATCCCCAAGCCCCATTCTTCCTGATCACGTTACATTACAGTCGTTAGATCCTCAATAACTTTTTAAATCTGACGCTCCACATTTAACCCGATAACTCATTGTCCCTGTCCCCACCATCCTTATCGCGCTAAACATCCACCATAGATCTATTACTCATTAGATCTACGGCCAGCATTCAAATCCCCGGCCCCACTTCATTTACCCCGCATCTTTCAGCCAAATCCTGACCGTTCACATCTCGGAGCCAAATCCGACGATGCATATCAACTATCGCACAGCTAAAATGATCATCCAATGTTTTCAAAAAATCACGCGATAAAATTTGTTTCCCGATACCACCCGCTGCCGACGTGTCAACATTTCATTCAATCGCATGCAAAAAGCGAAATACAGCTTACCACCTCAAAGCTGCGCAAAAACCGGCAGGTCCAAATTAAAACCACTCCCGCCATTATAGCATTCTTGCAATAAATGTGATTAAATTTTGATTAGACTTAAGGTTTTATGCCTTATTTTTTCACTATTTTCATCATGTTTCATGCATTCACCATTCAAACTACTGAGAACCCTTTGCAGAGCCTCCCAACACCATTTTCGAGTCTTCTCTGGACCTGTAAATCATTTTTTCTCTGAAATTTGTTCCCGATAATCTCCACAACCTCTCTTAACCAAATTCAAAAATAATTGAAGATTGTTGCAGACCTGCAACCCTCTTCGACCGCAACCATACCTATTCAGGGTATTTTTCAATAATCCGACTTGCGAATTCTTAATTCCCAAGAACAAGATTAAACCAATTTGAATATAAAAGCCAAAATCCTCATTTTTCAGTCTCTTTTTGAAAACAAATTTTGAACACAAATTGATTAAAAAACTTCTTTTCCACATTTGTACCATTCAGGAAACCCTGTTTCCTGTCTTAGCCCAGTTTTCATCTCTCAGAAGCCTAATTTGAGCAAAGAAAACTCAAAAGAGATTGTCCTTAGCCAGATTTGCTCAATTGTCCCTTTGTTAAAGTAAATTACTCCTGAAAATAGTTTAATCTTGCAGTAGCTACCCAAAATGCCTAAAAAATAGAGTTAAACCTCCACAGACTGATCTCATTCCACAAGTCTTTCAAAAAGCCTTCAATCACCTCCCTGCAGACCTATATTTCATTAAAAAATTGTTTGATTTTTGCAGGTAAAATTGAAATCAAAATTCACAATGACATTGAAAACATAACAGTTAAAGAGTATCAGTGGTTAAAGTGTATCAGGTAAAAGTCAGAGTGAAAGTTAAAACAAAGTTACAAGAGCAGTCAAAGGTAAACAGTAAAAGTAAATACAGAGGTAGTACAATGGTAAAAAGAGATGAAAATACTTTCACCAACAATGAATTTTATCTAAAGTGAAAGTAAAACAGTTAAAAGAAAAAAAAAGGTGAAAAGATGAAAAAGAGAGCAAGAAGGGACATTTTTTTGCACAAATTTCTTGTTTAAGTCATTGTTTTGAAGAACATATTGTGACCAATCCAAGATGAATTTTTCAAAACTGAAAGAGGTTTATGTTCTTAATAGGGCCATCTACAAAAAATTCTCTCACGTTTCTAACAGCCATTTTGGATTGGGAAATATTAAACAATATTGGAGATCACTTTTTGTAGAAAATTCCTATTAAGTCATCATTTTTTCAGAGACTATTATGGCCAATCAGAAATGCATCATACAAAACTGAAGGAGGTTTTTGTTCCTAAGAGACCCTTATATAACAACCTATCTCACTTTATGTACATTCATTTTAGAATGAAAGATACATGCACATCTTTACAGCCTATTGTTCAGACTCTATAAAACTATGTTTTACACATCTTTTTGCAGAGCCTATTGTGCCTATCGGGAGAGG
The DNA here is from genome assembly GCA_034641835.2 of Pinus albicaulis. Classification (NCBI taxonomy): domain Eukaryota; kingdom Viridiplantae; phylum Streptophyta; class Pinopsida; order Pinales; family Pinaceae; genus Pinus; species Pinus albicaulis. The sequence continues at coordinate 357,984,643 of CM076571.1, read as the reverse complement.
AATTTTAGGAAATTGAAAGAGGTTTATTTCACGAACATATTTATCTATAATAACCTCTTTCATTTTTTACATATCGATTTCTAATTGAGAAATACAAAGATATCATTGGACCCCAAGTTTGCAGAATTGTTGGAGCAGAATTGCACAAAGAAGGGAAGTAGTTGGTGACTTGGATGCCTCATCATCAACTAAGAGTTGGATCAAATTAGAATTCTCCTCTTATTCATCACCTATCCATAAAAAATAGTGCCAAATAGATGCATTATTCTTGAGTGTCCTTTACTTAAGTTCTATTTATGTAAAACAATTAGAGATATTTTGTAAACCAATCTTGATATTTTTCAAGATATTTTAGTTTAGAATTTGTATAAATACTTCACTCCTTGAAGTATTTTGTGTGGAATAAAATTATCAAGACTACTATAGAATTTTTGGTTGAAAAAATTGGGATTTTATGTGAGTTAAGTTAAAGTAGCAGGCTGGAAACTGAAGCAAATAGACATCATAACTAATGATCCTCGTGTTGATGAGATGAGTATTATATCTTCCAATTTTCATTGTTTATTTTTTTAAGTTTCATTCAGTCATCTTGTGTTATTTTCCATCTTAAATGAATAACTAGGAAAGTTATTACAGAATTAGTGTAAAAAGCTCTCTGTTTTTACTAGTTTTCATGTTTATGTTTTCTGCTAATTTCCAGACTTTAGAATTCTTAATTTCTCTTTAGTCTCGTTTGACCTCAAATTTCCCTCTTCATTTTCTGTGATCTAAGGATTCTTAATTTCCCTTAGTCTAGATCATACCACTTCATCAAAATAGCCTTTTTAAATCCTCTGAATATCATCTATCTTTCCCTTAATATATTTGTTCTTTTGACCTTAGTTTTCTAGTCTTGTTTGCTATAAATTTGACTCCATTGCCCAATGGTTAGGTAGATATTTCTATGGTTTCCCTTGTAGTCCTTTATTCCTACCAACATTTAAAAAATCAAACCAAATTGTCCATTCATAGCTAGCCTAAAATCCATTACAAAACAAATCTAAATCTTAAGGAGAGATCCCTCTCCGGAACTCAGGAAGGCTAGACGCTGAATTCTAAAAGAGGTTCTTGGTTACCTTGGACTATTTCTCTTGAACCCGGAGAAATTACTGAGTGATAACATAATGGCGACCATACTAGGGAAGACTAAAATTTTATTCAGATATATTTTACAGGTCAAATATGATCTATGATGGTGGACAACGATCATACACACAAAGGTTAAAATCATCCACCTGGCTACTCCAAATCAATTTCACAATCAAGACTCCACTGGAGGAATGAACCTCAAAGAAAAATATGGAAATATCAGGCTTTCAACTTGGATCTTAATCCAAGACATTATGTTCTTTCTCATTAAGAAAGTTTCTCAATGTATATTGTATTTTATAGAAGATCTTAGATTAGTTTTTAATTATTTTCCTTTGAAGATTGTAAGTAATAATTCTCCTAATCTCTTTGAGCAGCTTTCTTATGAATCTAATGATGATCATTTTCCAATTAAGAAGCCTCAAATAATCAAGACTGATATTACAATCCCTGTACATATCCCTGTACCATATAAAGTTCCAGATAGATATAATCCCCTTATTTTACCTCCTATACTCCATGATTTTCCTAAAAAATACTACAAATATCTTCCTAGATTTGATGGAGAGAATGGTATCACTGCCCAAAAACATATTCAAGGTTTTGAGAATTATTTGGATTTATTTGAGATTGATGAAGATGATGTTAAAATCAGACTTTTTTCTCTTTCTTTGAAAAATAGAATAAAGAGTTGGTTCAAAAATCTGCCTAATGCTAGCATCTCAAATTTCCAGCAGTTTATCAAAATTTTCCTTGATAGATGGATAATCAAAGTTAATCCTTTTGTGATCATGGAAGAATACAATTAGTTAAAAAGACATCCAATTGAAACAATACAACAATTTTCTGACAGATTTAATCAAGTTTATTATTCAATGCCAGAAAATATTAGACCTCCTCATAATTCAGCTCTCTTGCATTATCCAAGTGCCTTTGATCTAGAAATAGAATTTCGGTTAAGAGAAAGAGATCCAAAAACACTTGTACAGATGCAGAACATTGCAGTTGATGTAGAAGTTAATCTGCAAATCAGACTGGAAAAGTTGAAAGAAGAAGAAGAGGAAAAGAAAAACATTGCAGAGGCAAAACTCAGCCTTTTGGTAAGAAAACTAGATGAAAGAACACAGGAGATCACTATGAAAGATGAATTTTTTATTCAAAATCGCCATGAAGAAATAGAAGAGGTTGATAGCCATGAACAAATTCCTGCTAATTCCAATTATCATAGATCAGAAAATGAATTTACAGATCAATATGAGGAAGAGGAATCTGTTGATCTAATGTGTATGTTTGATGACATTCCTTCTTTTGATGATTTGCCTAAGTATGATCATTATGATGATAGTTATGTTCTCCAAACTCAAGCTAACTTCACAAAGCAATCAGAAGCTATTTTGGAGGATGAAGAAATGCAGTTTCAGCAAATTGAAGACAGTGATTAGCCAATACAGATCAACCATGAGAGTGAGGAAGAAAGAGCAGAAAATGTGGAAATAAGTGAAGGTTCTTTACCTCTTTATTTTGCTTCATTTCAGTTCATTAGAGACAACTATTAGGCCATCAATAATCAACAATCTTTAGGAATTGTGATTGACAACAAAGAAGATAATGAAACTATTGATCAAGATTTTTAAGTTTCACAATTGCAATTATCAAATTCCATTGACATAAATGATCAAATGACACCAGAAAGTTCCATACCACTATGTTTTGAACCATTTCAGCTTTTAAAGGAAATGTGGTATAACATATTTAAAGAAAAGTATGAGAAACGTGTTGAATTTTATAAAGTCCCATGGAATCCTATACGCCATAGGTTGCAACAATTTTCCTAAGTTTTTCAGGATCCAATAGTAGATATGTTGAATATTGAAGGCATTCAAAGCATTCCTCTATTAACTAACTATGATTTTTAGAATCAAGATGATAATGATTTCAACAGTCAAACATTACAATCAGTAGGAATATCATCACAAATCTTATCTGAAAGTTTACAGGGAGATAAAGATGAAAATAACATTTCATATTCATGGTATGGAGGCCATCCAGAATAGATGTACAGTTGTTCAAATCAGTTAAACATCAGTGTATATATTTGGGAAGATCCTTTTGTACAGTTTCTAGAGTCAACAAAGGAAATCAAGTATTTCCTTATCCTCTCATTTGTTGAAAATTTTCTAATAGGTTGTAGAAGTACAGTTTTGATAATAAATAAGAAAATGCAACAAAATATATCAAAGTACATAATGCTTGAATGGCTGCATTGGCTATTTCATTTTACCTAACCAGCAGTTGGACAACTAATTAGAGTAAGTAGGTAGGATTTTAGCTTATTTTAGTTTTCAATTTTCAGCTAGTTTGAAATAAATCATTAAGGTTTGAAGCTAAGGAGAAGGTCCTAAAGATATTTAAGATCTAATCAGATTGGTTTGAGAATTGCAGTATGTTTTTGTTAGTTTCAGATCAAATTTCAGGTTGCAGAAAAAGGACTATATTCAATTCAAGATTTTCAGCCACAGCAAATGCATGTTTGGGATTGGCTCAATGGATCAGGCTACTAGTCAACGGTGTTCTTGACATCTCACAAGGAGATGCCATCCCCATGTGAAGCCGATATTAACAACCTATAAAAATAGGATTCATAATTTTGCTTTACTGATGGTAGTCTTGTAAATATGTACAAATTTTTCTTTCTGCAAGTTATTTTCACATATTTTGTAAAAAATAAAAAATCAAAAAGAAGGTAAAAAGTCCCAAAATAAACATCAAAGGACTTAGAAAAAATAACATACCCCAAAAGAAAAAAGATGAATAAAACATGAAAGTGTGCAAGTCTAAATGCCACTACTATTACTTTTTGTAGTTGATTATGGCAGAGTGTTAATAAATGCCATAATCTGTGATGAGTTAAACAATTTAATCTTGACTTGTCACCTTTCAATTTCAAATGTTGTAGATAGAGAATAAACAATTGTCATACAGTTTAATCATGACAATTAATTATTTAGGTAGAGAATAAGTGAATCCAACAATTTAATCTAGATTCCTGGATAAAATAAGTGTAGAATTAGATAGTTTTATTGCTTTCAGAAATAATAAAAGTTGTAAAGGTTGCTAGCTCAAATGCACCTAATAAAAATGGAAAAAAAAATGTTAGCAGTTAAAATTGGTAGGTAGAAGAAGGTGAGAAGAATAATTGTAAATAGTATTCACTAGGGCTACAAATAACTAACTTCCCTTCCCCATAGTCATTTATCATTCTAAACTATCAGTCAGAAAGGCTCAAGGAATTTCCTTGACTTCTGTTGGGACCGGACCCAAGGCTCTATGGCTGATTAGTTGAAAATGTTAAATGTCTACATTAATCCCAAAAATCACATCATTTTCCATTCATGCATTCATTTCCCTGAAAAATCATAATTAAAAACCTCATTTTTACTTAATTATGTTCTAATCCCCATTTAGTTAACCTCCCACATCTTATGAAAGCATAAAACCCTCAAAATGACATTTTATTCCAAGTTTGAGTGATGAAGTTATTATAATGCGAATTTGCCTTTAAACTTCACTTTTCTTAGTTATATTAATGTATTTTGAGTATCCATTTTTCCCTTGTCATATTAACTTTAACTTATTTAATAATTCCCTAGAAAATAACCTTCTCCTATTTCATATAACTTCCTTTTATTAAATAGCCCCAAAAACCCATTAATATAACTTTAAGCCAAAGTTTATTATCCCCACATGTTTAAATAAAAACCCACATTAAACCCCCTTTGGCTAAATATATCATTAGATAAATATCCCGCCCTCTATGGTTATTAAATCAATTTGATTTAATTAACTATATAATAAAAATATACAAAAAATCATTAAACATATTTTATATATGCTTAAAACAAAAAATGTAATTCTCGGAGTTTAATTTAAACTAAACTTCATAACACTTATCCCTCTGTTAATTTTTCCTTTCCCGACTACCCTTAACCCAAGATTAAAACTATAACCGTATCCATTTTCCCCAATACATATCCCTTTACCACAATCTTAACCTTGGGTAAAGCCCCTTTTACCAAAGTCCTAACCTTTGTTAAAACCCTTTAATACCCTGCCTATCCACTTTATTCAATGTATAAAATCTGTTTATACATAAAAATTTAACAAATCCCTCCTCGACTTCGAGTTTAATCTTAGCCTTCAAATCATTCTAATCTTTTTTATCTAACGTTTTAAGATGAGCACGATTAACCAATCCCCAGTCCCCATTCTTCTCGATCACGTTACATTACAGCCGTTAGATCCTCAATAACGTTTTAAATCTGACGCTCCACATTTGACCCAATAACTCATTGTCCCTGTCCCCGCCATCCTTATCGCACTAAACATCCACCGTAGATCTATTACTCATTAGATCTACAGCCAGCATTTAAAGCCCCGGCCCCACTTCATTTACCCACATCTTTCAGCCAAATCCTGACCATTTGCATCTCGGAGCCAGATCCGACGATGCATATCAAATATCGTACAACTAAAATGATCATCCAATGTTTTCAAAAAATCACGCGATAAAAGTTGTTTCCCGATACCACCCACTGCCGACGTGTCAACATTTCATTCGATCACATGCAAAAAGTGAAATATAGCTTACCACCTCAAAGCTGCGCGAAAACCGGCCGGTCCAAATGAAAACCACTCCCACCATTATAGCATTCCTGCAATAAATGTGATTAAATTTTGATTAGACTTAAGGTTTTATGCCTTAGTTTTTCACTATTTTCATCATATTTCACGCATTCACCATTCAAACTACTGAGAACCCTTTGCAGAGCCTCTCGACACCATTTTCGAGTCTTCTCTAGACTTGTAAATCATTTTTACTCTGAAATTTGTTCCCAAGAATCTCCACAACCTCTGCCAGCCAAATTCAAAAATAATTGAAGATTGTTGCAGACCTGCAACCCTCTTCGACCGCAGCCATACCTGTTCAGGGTATTTTTCAATAATCTGACTTACAAATTCTTAATTCCCAAGAACAATATTAAACCAATTTTAATATAAAAGCCAAAATCCTCATTTTTCAATCTCTTTTTGAAAACAAATTCCGAACACAGATTGATTAAATAACTTCTTTTCCACATTTGTACCATTCAGGAAACCCGGTTTCCTATCTTAGCCCAGTTTTCATCTCTCAGAAGCCTAATTTGAGCAAAGAAAACTAAAAAGAGATGATCCTTAGCTATATTTGCTCAATTATCCCTTTGTTAAAGTAAATTACTCCTGCAAACAGTTTAATCTTGCAGTAGCTACCCAAAATGCCTAAAAAACAGAGTTAAACCTCCACACACTGATCTCATTCCACAAGTCTTTCAAAAAGCCTTCAATCACCTCCCTACAGACCTGGATTTCATTAAAAAATTATTTTATTTTTGCAGGGAAAAGTGAAATCAGAATTCACAATGACATTGAAAATGTAACAGTTAAAGAGTATCAGTGGTTAAAGTGAATCAGGTAAAAGTCGGAGTGAAAGTTAAAACAAAGTTACAAGAGCAGTCAAAGGTAAATAGTCAAAGTAAATATAGAGGCAGTACAATGGTAAAAAGAGATGAAAATACTTTCACCAATAATGAAGTTTATCTAAAGTGAAAGTAAAACAGTTAAAAGAACAAAAAGGTGAAAAGATGAAAAAGAGAGCAAAAAGGGACATTTTTTTGCACAAATTTCTTGTTTAAGTCATTGTTTTGCAGAACATATTGTGACCAATCCAAGATGAATTTTGAAAAACTGAAGGATTTTTATGTTATTAAGAGGGCCATCTACAAAAACCTCTCTCACTTTTCTAACAGCCATTATGGATTGGGAAATATTAAACAATATTGGAGAGCACGTTTTGCAGAAAATTCCTGTTAAGTCATCATTTTGCAAAGAATATTATGGCCAATCAGAAATACATCATACAAAAATGAAGGAGGTTTTTTTTCCTAAGAGAACCATCTACAAAAATATATCTCACTGTTTGCACAGTCATTTCAAAATTATAGATACATGCACATCTTTACAGCCTATTTTTCAGACTCTCTAAAACTCTGTTTTAAACATCGTTTTGCAGAGCCTATTGTGCACAGCTAGAGAGGAATTTTAGGAAACGGAAAGAGGTTTATTTCACCAACATATTTATATATAATAACCTCTTTCACATTTTACATATCTATTTATTATTGATAAATAAAAAGATATCATTGGACCCCAAGTTTGCAGAATTGTTGGAGCAGAATTGCACAAAGAAAGGAAGCAGTTGGTGACTTGGATGCCTCATCATCAACTAAGAGTTGGATCAAATTTGAATTCTCCTCTTAGTAATCACCTATACATAAAAAATAGTGCCAAATAGATGCATTAGTCTTTAGTGTCCTTTACTTAAGTTCTAATTATGTAAAACAGTTAGAGATATTTTGTAAACCAATCTTGATATTTTTCAAGATATTTTAGTTTAGAATTTGTATAAATACTTCACTCCTTGAATTATTTTGTGTGGAATAAAATTATCAAGACTACTATAGACTTTTTTTTTGAAAACATTGGGATTTTATGTGAGTTAAGTTGAAGCAGCAGGCTGAAAACTGAAGCAAATAGACATCATAACTAATGATCCTCATGCTGATCAGATGAGTATTGTATCTTCCAGTTTTCATTGTTTATTTATTTAAGTTTCATTCATTCATATTGTGTTATTTTCCATCTTAAATGAATAACTAGGAAATATATTACAAATCAGTGTAAAAAGCTCTTTGTTTTTACTAGTTTTCATGTTTATGTTTTCTGTTGATTTCCAAACTTTAGAATTCTTAATTTCTCTTTACTCTCATTTGACCTCAAATTTCCCTCTTCTTTTTCTGTGATCTAAGGATTCTTAATTTCCCTTAGTCCAGATCATACCACTTCATTAAAATAGAATTTTTAAACCCTCTGAAGATCATCTATCTTGCCCTTAGTATATTTGTTCTTTGACCTTAGTTTTCTAGTCTTGTTTGCTATAAATTTGACTCCATTGCCCAATGGTTAGGTAGATATTTATATGGTTTCCCTTGTAGTCCTTTATTCCTACCAACATTTAAAAAATCAAACCAAATTTTCCACTCATAGCTAGCCTAAAATCCATTACAAAACAAATCTAAATCTTAAGGAGATATCCCTCTTCGGAACTCAGGAAGGCTAGATCCTGAATTCTAAAAGAGGTTCTTGGTTGCCTTGGACTATTTCTCTTGAACCTTTATAAATTACTGAGTGATTTGACTTTATAATTTGATATTTGAACTATCCTTCATCTGGATTGTAGACATGAATGACATTAAGTTAAAATTACCGACCACCCTCAATTAAATTTGTCTTTTTCAAATGAAGTCAAATGGAATTTTGTTTTGTTTTAATAACGTCATCCTCTAAATCATCTCCTCATGTAATGATTTGCCTACTTCATTTTGAGTTTTCACTAGGACCTTCACTGTTGTCCATGATGTTAGTCATCAGTATTTTTTACCTGTTATTGATGACTAGTTTCCTTAGCTGAGTTTTCTAGAAGCTAATCTCCAACTGTCAATTTGTCATCTAGAAAACACCCCAAAATAATTTTTTTCCTCCTACCCCTTCCTGTCAGTCTATGATGAGAACAAAATCCAGTTTTCGAGTCCTATCTTGTTTCAGCAAAGTATCCCTGTCTATAGCTGTCTTAGCTTGGTTTCCCTGCTATCATTTTACCCTTGTTTCTCATGCCATTCACTTTCCAACATTTGATAAAGTGTCTACTCTTCTATCCCTAATCATCTTGTCATATGACGATCTGATCATGCCTGAGAAAACACTTAGAATCAGTGAAAATTGTCTTTAAGTTAGATAGTGGTGTTTAGGGAGTTTTTCCTTGGCTAAGATATCCTAAGCCAAAAAGAATGTGTCTAGTACCAGTCAGCCTTAAATCTTTCCCTATTCTGCAAAGCAAGCATTGTTCTATCCATAGGTCGCACACCAATAAGAGGTCACTTTGTCTCATTTCAGAATAAGTTCAACAAAGATCCAAATCAGGAAAAGAGAAGGTTTGTCACTGTCTGAAAAAATACGCTTAGATCAGGCATAATCTCCATGAAACACCAAAAGAGCTCTCCAAGGTTCCAAAGCATCTGTTTTTACATCTCTGCAGGGGTGTAATTGAATGATGATCAGTAGGAAAATAAGAGCAAAGGGGCAAGTTCAAACAGGTCCCTCTTGTTGAAGGGGTTTTGCCATCAATGAAGCAAATGAAATGAAATGAGTAAAGAGCAACGAATGTACATGTTATAAATCCAAAGGCTTCTTGAAGAGAATAGATCATTCCTAATGTCAAATGAACACAAAAGATTGAGTGATGTTGAATAGCAGTGCTCCATAATCTCCTCCAAAAGCAGTGCTACATAGTCTTTCTGAAGGGCATCATCATGTAGGGCATAAGAAGATATTTGCTTCTTATGTTACCTTGAACCTGGGTTTTGAAATTTAGTCAAAAAAAATTTCAACATACCTTTGACAACTCAGTCAAGGGAAAAGATAGCTCAAAGATATCTAGCAGCAAACACTCTTCATATACAAGTCATTTTTCTTCTGGTTTTGTGTTCACAGTGATATTTTACAAAAGGATATACACATTTCAGACAAGGCCTCATAAAGCAAGAGGACATGAGTTTCAAGTGATTTCATCAATGATAAATGTCAAATTTGACTTTGTTTCCTATTTTGGTATTCTTCAAGAAAACATATAGAACAAGGTGCAATGGTTGAAATAGATGAAGATCCTATGTTTAAAATAATCTCCTTCAATAATAAGTACAGGGTTAGAAGCAAATGATGGAACCTCCTTCATATAAAAGCAGAGGGTAAAAGACACATTGTTGTGACCTCCTTCACTAATAAGAAGAGGGTCAGCATGTTTTTAAGTAGCTTCAGGAGTTTTTTTGTGCCACCTCCTCCAAAGATGAACAAAGAATGCATAACAGGGTTTGAAATGTTGTTTTTGATCAAGTCTCTGTTGGTAAGACCATGTTGAGAAACAGTGGTAAAACAAATGAAATTTTATAATTTAAGGGCCTATTCCACATCAAAATCAAAGTAGTGACATGATGGTGCTAAAAATCATCTTCTCTTATGTTTATAAAAGCCTTCTTCAAAGGATGAATCATAGATTATATTTTTTATTTAAAGAAGCCTCATCTGAATGGTAAAATTGGTAGACTAAGCTCTATTTCTAGTCATTTCTGCAAACTGGTATAGAGAAGCATTCACACAGAAGGTGTATGTGAAAAGGGCATTTTTATTTTACAGAGCCATTATGGTTTATCATAACTAATCTCTCCAAATGATGAATGAAGGGCAAGCGCCAAATGTTACATTTTCAGCTCATTTAAAGGACAGAGGGAACATTATTAAGATAGATGGACTTTCATTGTTTAAAAGCCTCCTTCATCATGAGATAAGGGCCCAACAATGATTCTGAATGAACATGGGTGGTCACATTCGCAAGGATCTTCTTCAGGACAAAGAGAAATTGTTAATACAAAGTGCCTAACAGATAAATTCAAGTTTCAAGTTAAAAGACCACCTTCGAAAAGACAATGTCGCACAGTGTCTGATAAAGATAAAAAAAAAATGTTCTAGAGGCCTCCTTCATCATACAAGCAGAAAACCAAATCTTGGTTTGATGACCTCCTTCATGAGCAAGTAGAAGATCAAATTTCTAAAGTATTAGCACTATGTCTAGGAAAGGTAGTCAGTTATGGACAGTCTTAAAACATACAGTGCTGAAAGGGTTCATTCAAGGTTTTGAAAAGTAATATGAATATGGCAACAAACACTGTTTCTTTTAGCCTCCTTCCTCATAAATGAGAGACCTAATAAGATATTAAAGAGTGACAAATGGAAAGGCCACAGTTGCCCCTGATGGTCTATTTTAAAACAACAGAGACAACGCATATGAAAGAGACCTTTGTCACATCATAAACAAAGGATAAATCACCAAGATATGATATGGTTTTTGAGAAAAGTTTTATTGGATATGGAAAAGTTAAGGAGACAACTTAAAAGAGATAAGTCAGTTTGTAGAAAGAGGCAACCCCCCACCATTGTGCACAAAGCCACTTTTCAAAAGGTTTCTTTCAAATAAAAAGGGAGAAGTTTGTTTTTTAAATTGAAAGGAGGGAACTTTGTTTCAAAAGTATAAAAGGAACGACCAAACATATCTTCATATCATTGTTATTCAAACCTCGTCGGCAAGAGAATACAAGTTCGAATGATTTTTAGAGCATTTGCGGCTCTTTGAATGCGTGGCGTGCCTGTATCTTTGCGCGGCATGCCTGTAGGCGCTTACAGAAGTAATTTGTTAAAGGCGCCATGTGCCTATGTTTGTGCGCAGCACGCCTGTGCCTGGCACTTGGACCATCCTTGAACAACCCAACAACCATTTCTAAATGCGACGCGTTCTCCCGTTCAGGCCTGCCCGGCCCAGCGCCCAGCCTAAACGCAGTACCCTTACCTTTTCTGCCTCCATCCGACCACTTGAAGCTTTTGACACAACTTTTCTCGCCTGCTGTGTACCCTTTCCATTGCCATTTTTCATTTTGTTCCCTTGCACTGATCTTTCTCACCTTCTGCACGCCCATTTTTTGACCCGCCCGAGCCACCTCTGAACGACCTAGCGCCCAGGCCACTCCTGAACGTGGTTTCTGCCAGCTTGGGCCAATACTAAAAGGATCCCTCAAAGGTGTTGAAGTCAAATTTTCAGCAAATAACTCATCTCCAACTATAGCTAAAGACATACAAAGAGATATTTATATGTTTTAAATAGAAGTTTTGATTTAAAGATATGTTTTGAAAATCACAAATTCTAAAGAAGAAGATCAGTGAAAAAAGGCTAGAAGTCTGGTAGTTTGTAAAGGACCTGTTTGTCAAACCAAGAAGCCAAACATAGAGCTTAAAGAAAAACAAAGTTATTCTTGAGATTGTCATGTTTAACCAAAAAGAAACAGTGATAAAGCAATAAAGGCCTATTGGTAGTTTTAAAGGGAGATTTTTTGTTTTAAGTTTGTAAAAGGACAACCATAGTTTTACAAAGCCAAACATTGTATGCTAAAGAGAAAATGACCTGTTCTCAAGGTCATAGAATTTTGTGTGCTAGCCTTAAGAAAACACAGCTTGCTTTCAAACATATCATGTTTTCTGAAGAGATAGAGGGACAATGATTAAAGAAGGAGACCTAGATCAATGTTTAAAGGGCCTTTTTGTTGAGTAAGGAATAGAGCTTAGTTTTAAGCAGAGAGACCCATCATTTATGATTAAAAACTTGTACTGAATGACAGAGAAGATATTGTTTTAGACAAACAAACTAACCTTCATCCAAAAATAACTTGCTTGCTAATATCATCAAAGAGAAGCAGAGATTACTCAAGGGGAAAAACATAGTGGTTTTCAAGAGTTCCTTCTTTATTTAAAAACGAAGAAAGGCAGTGGTCAAAAAAGAGTTTTGATCAGTTTATAAGGGGTTTGCTCACCTTTTAAACAGTGATTTCAAAAAATTAGTGATTGAGGGAAAGAGTTTTTGTGTCAAAAACAAAAGGGGACTTGTCTTAAAAAACCAAAAATAGATATTATTAAAGGCCTCTTTGCTCAAAACACAATGCTGTAGAAGTAAATTTGTTTTCATTTAACAAATACTTGTTTGCCAACTAAAGAGAAACTCAGTGCTCAAAGAAGGGGTCTATTTTTCAGTACAGTTCAAGGTCTTGTTTTGGTAAGTTAGTAAGGGGTATCAAAAGAAAAAATGCCTCCAAAGAAGGACAACAGAAGTGGGTATCACAATAGGTATGAGCCTATTACAACTCAGGAGATGAATGAATCCCCTTCAGTACTCTTCAATCTTCATGAAGTAGGGTGCTTGGATTTTTTCCAAAATGTCCAAGAAGTAAAAAATCACCCTCCTTTGACACATTTGTTTGCTTTGAGGTTGCAAGGAAAGAAAATTCACATAGCAAGTCTGGACTTCAAACTCACTCCTAGGGCTATCTCCAAAGCTACTAAGATCCCCTATATAGGATAAAATTGGTTCAAACAAACATACCTAGATCTGAATCACTATAAACCCTTTCTAAAACCAGACCATCAGGATGCTTGCCTAGCTATTTTCCCTTTTTCTCACTTATTGAGAAGCTATGCCCCCCTCATGAAAGTCATCATGAATTATTTCACATGTGAAGGGAGGTTTCCTGAATTTATTCCTATCACATCAGGCTTCTTATGAATTTCACAAGAATTGAGTTGTTGAACCTACCTTTCTTCCTCTATAAAAGCATTGACAAGATGGCCTCTACTGTCCAAAATAAGCCTTCCGCTCAACAACAAGCTTTTTTGTTTCATCATTCCCTTATCAAGATAATCATCCTCCGTCAACTTGAGAAAAAGGGACTTTCTTGGGACTATTTCATCTCCCATCTAGATTTTACTATGGCCTCTTCATCTCATGGCCCATCTCATGCACCTCCCTCACCACCTACTCACCATGTCTCTCCCTCTTCTAGTCAATCCACTCCTAAAAGGCAAAAATCCCCTATGATTGAGAGTGAAAAGGAGAAATCTAAGCAAAGCAGTGATGAGGAAAGGCAAAGTGACAAGAAGCAAACTAGTGATGATGAGGGACAAAGTAAAGAATCTAAGCATGATAGTGAGGAAGAAGGAAATGATGGTGAGCATGAACAAAATGATGGTGAGCATAGCAGTCATGAAGAGGAACATGATGGCAGCCAACACAGCAGTAAGCATGAGGGTAATGAGGGACAAAATAGTGAGGGTAAAGAACATAGCAGTCATGAAGAAAGCAGTGACAGATGTGAACAAGACAGTCCTCAAGAAAACAAACAAAGTGGCAGCCAAAATAGTGATGATGAGGGTCATAACAGTCCTCAAAGAGACACTAATGATGAGAAACAAGACAACCCTCAAGCAAGCAATGATTATGGCAAGAAAACACCAAACAGTGAGCATTCTGAAGGGGGCAACATGGAGCAAAAAGATCAAAACAGTCCTAAGGGAAGCCAAGACCAAATCAAGGACCAAGTTGAGCAAGTGCAGGCAATGAAACCATCTCTCTCTTCCCCTCAACAGAGCCAAGAGCATGTGCTAGCTGCCTCTCCTAGGAAAGGGGCCATGACTCCTCCTCCAAAAGTGGTGAAGCCTAGAAACACTAGATCTGCAAAGAAGAAGATCACTCCAGCAGTTACTAGCAATGTCACAAGAGTGCTAAGAAGTAGAAGCAAACTACCTAAGAAGAGTATTGTTGAATTTCCAAAGAGGAAAAGGACCAAGAAGTCTATCCAAGGCAAAGGTAAAGAAAAAGAGGAACAACAAGAGAGTAGTCATGAAAAATAAAGGGAGGTTGACATCATACAGATAGACAGTGATGCTGGAGAAATGATGAAGCTAGAATTCTTGAGGCTCTTTTGCAAAACAGAGAAGCCCAAATTCATGACCTACAAGTTGATCTATAAAATTCAAAGGACGTCATACATGTTCTACAGATGCAAAACAATCAAATGAGTGGTCAAATGGCAGTTTATGAGGCCCGGGCTTTAAAATACCAAAGGGAAGCCTACAAAGCAAGAGTCAAGCTTGAAGAGTTGATGGGTGAATTTGATGATACTAAAGAACAAGAGCAGCCAATGAGAAATAGGCCTAGGACTATGGGTCTCAAGAAAGTTTTGGAGAAAAAGAAGGAAGAAGAGGCGGCCTTTGTTCGATCTTATCCTCTCACTCAATTGCTTTCCCAAGAAATAGAAATTGATAAAGAATCATGGCTTGAAAGGGCCAACAAGAATTTGGAGGATAAATTAGAGAAAGATAACAGAGACTTGAGTCTACAAAATAAGATGACCAGAAACTACAAGAAGTTGAACCAATTTGCCCGAAGAAAGCTCAAACTTGCTCAAGAAAGGCTCAAAGCTGCCTGAAAGAGGTGCTCGGTATAAAAAGTGGAGAAAGGAATATCTAGGCTTGAAATCTTGGCCTCAACTTCATTGCATGCTTCTAAGAACCCATAAGGAGCTTGCTCACCAAAATTGAGCAAATTTTGACATGATTTTGTTTTTTTGTTTTCGGGCCCTAATTGCACATTTTTTAAGGCGCTACCATGGGTGCTAGGAACATCCTCAGCTAATGAAAGTCATTTTTTGGATGGAATAAATTTAGGGGCATCTACTCACAAAATTTCATATCCAAATCAGGTGTTTTGGTCCCCCAAAGAGGCGAAAAACAATGATTTTTTAACTTTCTGCCTCACATATCAGCAAGGGCTACTTTTTTGGTTTTTTTCACTCAGTCAAAATTTTGACATACTTCCAGGGATCATTTTGGGAACAATCAAGTATTTCCAAAAACTATACATCCAAGGCTTTCCAACGATCCATCACAGGTATCGTTTTGACATCGGGAGGTCCCTCAAACATTGTCCGCGAGACAGGAAATTTTCTGTTGCTACGTTCCTGTAGCGTTTTGGCAAAAAAGGTAGATTTCTGAAGATGCTCATCCAAATGTGCGTTAAGCCTTTTTTAGCACTTGTCAGTCATGTAAAGTCAATATTTTTTCCTTTTTTAGCATTTTATAGATATTTTGAAGATATTTTGTGCCTTGGGCTTTGCAAAGCCTCAAGGACAAAATCAAATATTTGTTCTAAGCCTATGAGCTTCTAGTCAGTTTTGTGAAGCTTATCTTCTCATTTCCTATATAACTCATGCAGAATCATTGTAATATTTTTGGTTGAATATTTGATTAACAAGTTGTACTTTGAAGAGCTTAAGAACTTGACTGAGCTCAGAGAAATATATGTTATGAGTTTTGATGATCAAACTTGTTTTATGGAGTGAATAGCTTGACTTGCTTGCCTAGATGATGGAGAGGATCTATGTGCAGGATTGCATGGCTTGGTAAATGGTATTGTGCTTCTTTCCAGTTATTTTTTCCTAGTCTTTCATATATGTATCCATGTTTCTTGCTTGTTGTAGGTCAGTAAAGAATAGTTTGAGGTATGCCCATGGAGGCACATCAAATTTCCTGATTCATTGCAGCTTCTATGTTTTCATCCTTCTTGGTCATGTCAAAGGATTCTTAACTACCCCTTTGTCCACTAGGAACTTGTTATTTATTTCCTTAATGATTAATATGACATGCTATCTTGTTTGATTCACGGTATGCCCTGCTTACTCATAGTTGTTTAAACCTCATTAATGAAATATCCTTTAAAGTATTGACTGTCTAGTTTAAATCAGAGAGGTCTTGTTTCGATCTTGTCCTCTGCCTATACTTGTAGACTTATTTCAAAGTTATCATCAGTTTGAATGTGTTGCTTAGGAGTTTCCTTCCACATTTTGAGTTGTTGGTTTGTCATACATGTATTCTCAACCACTAAAGGTGATTTTCTCAAAGTTAGAGGGTATTATACTTCTATGCATCACCTAATTGTTTATTTTCTGCATTTATTAGTTTGAGTTTCATTCATAGTGATTAATGGTTAGCCCTACCACATGAATTTTTGTTTTTTAAACTATTTATGCTTAAGATCTCTTTGTCTTGCACAAACTTGATGTTCATTTCACTTCATAAACCACCTGAAATATCCATTCGCTATACTAAATCGGCCCTACAGTACACCCTACTCATTGTCTTGACATCCTTGGCTTGTTTTTGACCCCATAGCCCAGTTGATCTCATTTTCTTGTTATATTTTGATCCATTTGATCATTTTTCCCCCCAAACAACTAAAAAATAAGCAAACAAACACACTTAACAACTAGCCTAAAATATAAACAAACTAAGCGAACAAGCTCACATCCTTCACTCCATTAGAGAGAGCCCTCTCTGAGTCCAGGAAGGCTAGGTCCTAGGCCTCCAAAGATTGGTTTAATGTTACTCCATCATTTGGTCCGTAAATCTGCCAAATCACGGGAACCTAACATAATGGCGATCATGGTGGGACTTTTCTAAGTACATAGTTTTAAATACCTCTCACAAAACTCAGTAAAACTTCAACAAATTTTTCTGAGTTCATATCAATCTGAACATTTTTCAAGACTCACGGAAAGCCCCTCTTGAGCTAAGCACACTATACTAATTGACCCACCTCATCTCCACCTAACATAATGGCGATCACGGTGGGACCTTTCTGAGTTAGGGACAAACTAAGTATACCTTAGAACTTCAGAAATCCCTTGGCTCAAGAACATCTAGTGATTATGAGCCACCTCATCTTCACACTAACATAATGGAGATTATGGTGAGACTCTTTGAGTTCATGATTGTCTAGCAAACTATTGTTGACTCATTAGTCCTTCAGATTAAATCATAAAATCAGCTGATAAAGCCATTAGAGTAAACTCTCTTTGTTTCATCACCCTAGCTAAGTGCTGAAAAAAAATTTAGGACACTCTTACAAATCAAACTGCACATTAAAAACTCAGAAAATAACCCCAAAAAACTTTTTATTTTTTTTAGATTGACTATTCATATCAGTTTTGGTGGTGGAACATAGACAATATATCCTCAAAAACTAAAAATATCCACCTGGCGACTCCACTAGCCTCCAGTAGGCCTTTCTGAAAAATTTTGTAAGCTTCCATAAACTATTATAAGACTGCTTTACAAACAGCCTTGAAAAGTCTAAGAAGTCTTAACCATACACTGAGCTAGTTTGAAAAAACTTAGAGAAGGCAAGTTGTTGAAAACATTCATAACTTTCAGCCTCTCTAATGTTTGAATCTAAAATCAGGCTTCACGAAGAATTCATACCAGATCTCATCTGCACCTGAATCCTCCTACCATAGTTGATGACCCAAAAAAGATTTTGTGGAAAACTTCTAAGACTAGTAATTTAACAACTGATAGGAGCCTTCATAGAGCAAGCTCTGTACCTAAAAATCTTACATCCTTGCGCCATACAAAAAATATTTTTAGAACCAAGTCACAACCTAGCTTTGACCATTCCAATCTTGAGCCCTTATAATTGTAGCAGAGTTCTAGCGGAGAAGCATCTCCTACTACTCCACCTGATTTTCAGCTCCTCCACCACTTTAACTCTTTCCATCCCAAGTCTACTCAAAATCAGTTTTCCGGTCCAAGCACTTCTAACACTCCCACTCACAAAACCACTGTGAAAATCACTTCATCTCACGTACCAAATCCTCCACTTGTAAATTTACCAATACCACCCATCATGGCAGCATGGTATGCACCCCTAGTGTTACCTCAGCCTTTGGCACCTTTTCCAAATGACTATCAATCTAGGATCCCACACTTCACTGGGGCTGAATCCACTACTTCCCAACAACATGTAGATAGAATTAATGATGCTTTTGATTACATGGAATTAAATGAAGAAACCATCAAGATGAGAATGTTCGCCCAAAGCCTAAGAGGCGAAGCTAAAAAATGGTTT
The DNA here is from genome assembly GCA_034641835.2 of Pinus albicaulis. Classification (NCBI taxonomy): domain Eukaryota; kingdom Viridiplantae; phylum Streptophyta; class Pinopsida; order Pinales; family Pinaceae; genus Pinus; species Pinus albicaulis. The sequence goes on along the minus strand of CM076571.1, from coordinate 357,966,027 downwards.
AAAGGCTTATCTCCTCATAGCATACATGATCTCCCGACATTATACCAAACTTTCATAAACAAATGGGAAATCAAGAAAAACCCACTTCAAGTCCTCTCTGAATATAATACTCTTAAGAGGAACACAAGAGAAAGTGTTAAAGATTATTGTACCAGATTCAACAGTGTCTATAACTCTCTCCCACCTAACATGAAACCTCCACCCGGCTTAGCTCTAACGAAATTTCCAAAAGGTTTCGATCCAGATATGACATATCAGCTAAGAGAAAGAGAACCTACAACACTAGAAGAAATGGAAAAGGGGGCTATTAGTGCAAAAGCAAACCTTGCTGAAAAAAGGGCTAGGCTGAGATCAGAAAAGAAGGTTACATACCGAGATGAAACCTTTCCCTCTACATCCTCTTTCGATGCCAAAATAGAAAATATGGAAAGAAAAATGGAAAGAATGATAGAAATAATGATGGAAAGAATAAGTATCAGCGATAGAACACCTCCTAGGGACAACCAGCCAAACCCATAAACCAGAAACCGGAATCAAAACTTTAGAAGGGACCCACCCCAAATCAAACCAAGAGATAATGATCAGCAAATCAGGCCTCCTTTCCAAGATAATTATCTTGATGAAGGAGAAAGATACATTGAACATATTGAGGAAAATCATCTAAACCTAATAGGCTCTAATAGTGAGGGTGAGGTTTATCTTACGGAATAAGAGCAAGGTTTATTCTCCTCATACCAAGATGAAACTAACTATGAAGATTCTGAAGACCCTGAAATTGGTTTACAAAATTCCATAATGGAAGTCCATAGGAAATATGATCTCAGAAGTAAGAAGAACCAAGAAAACTCCAAGAAAAACCTTGAAAACTAAAAAAAGAACAATTCAGATTCTGCTGTCAAGAAAACTCCTGAAGCTATTCTTAAAAAACCAACAGATAATGTTAATGTTATGGCTAAGAAAGCTGATCTAAACAAAGACAAAACTAGCCAATCAAACATCAACACAAACTGTGCCAGCACTTCCACTAAAATTCCTGAAAATACCATCCTGAACAAAGCTCCACATAAAAATCAAAAGGACATATCATTAGAGAAGGTAATGGCTAAAAAAGCTGATGCAAACATGTCAAAAGCTCAAGTACGTTTTAGTTTTGAAGGGGAAATTGATAAAATCAAAATAAATATGCCCCTAACTAAACTGGTAACTCAAAATTCCTCTAAATATTAGGTTATGAAAATCTTAAACATAGGAAATGATACCGACACCTTGCACTTAGTTGATGACACTCCCGAACTTTTATTTGGACTGAAGATAGAAGGAAAGTATCAAGAAGGAACCACTCCTCCTTTTTACATCATCTTGAATGTACATGACCAGATCCTACATAGCGCTATGTTAGATTCTGATGCCTCTCATAATCTCATGCCTAAAGTGATAATGGACAGATTAAGCTTAGAAATAACCAAACCTTACAAAGAATTGTACTCTTTTGATTCAAGCAGAGTCAAATGTTTGGACCTAATTAAAGACCTGTGTGTAAATCTGGCACAAGTCCCAGCTAAACATTTGGTTATGGAAATAGTGGTAGCAGACATTCCCCCGAAATATGGAATGCTTTTATATAGAACCTGGGGGGCTAAACTCCAAGGAAACATTCAATTATACATGTTTTATGATACTATTCCTGTTTTCAACCAACCAAGAAGATTATACCATGAATCACACATGAAATATATGGTCAGTAGTCAAGAGAAACAGGAAAACATACCTCTTTATTACATATATTCAAACATGGATTCCTTCATCTTACATCTAGAAGATGACACTGATGAAAACACAAGTGAAACTGAAACCATTTCAAGCACAGTATCGCAGCCAGACCAACCTCTATATGATGAATTTGATACTCAAAATTATCATGACCAGATACACTTGCATTTTGATGAAATAAAACTTGATTCACCAGAAACTGAAACTAGAACTTCGAAAGAAGTAATCATTTTAAATTCTCAAACAAGTGATCTCAACCCAATATAAGTATCAAACACACAATTAAACCTCTCTTTTGATTTAAAGCCACTAAAGGATTTGCATAACACAACAACCTTGGGAAACCAGAAGCCAAAAAGCCTTCTGTTCTTTCCATATCTTAGTGCTTCACCCTCTAAAAATCGCAATTCTCCAAATGAAATGTTAACCACTGCTAGTACTTCAACAGATCCTAAAAAGATATTCACTAGTTTTGATAATAAGGAAGTTGATGAAAACAATTGTGAAAAACTTGAGCTTTTTAAATTACCTATGATTTTGTCTTTATATCATAAATTAATGAATACAAGACTAGACAAGATTCTTCACAATACAAGAATATGTCGGAAAATGAATACAAAACACCATAGAAATTTTGTCCTCTCTAGATATCATCGTTTCAAAAAAGAACACAAAAACTCTAGTAAAAAATGGTCACTTGAAAAGAAAACAACTAAACATAGGTTATGTTTAGATTTTAGAAACATAAATAAACCTCTCATAAACAACATTCATCCCCTTCCAAAAATAGATCATATCATAAAAAAACTAGAAGTTTCTAATCATGTGGTTTTTAGTGATAATTTTTCAGGATACCATCAAATAATACTACTTCAAATAGATCAGCTCAAAGATTTCCTCAAATATACTAGTGGCAACTTCAAGTTCAAACCAATCTATCAAAAACCAATGAACACCGAAGATGCCCTCAGGAAAGCTATGTTCCTGGTTTGAAATTTCCTTGTCATGATGTACCTTGATGATGTCATCATATGCTTTTAAAATGGCAAAGAATATCTGCATTATTTGAAAAATATGTACAACAAAATGAGAAGTGGAAATCAAAGGTATAAATAAGCACAGCAGGAAGACATAGGGTTGTTTAGAGATTCATGCATGAATCCTTATGTTACGCTTACAAGAGAAAATTTTCCAAACTTTTATTTTCAAGAGCTGAGTGGACCAAGAGCATCAGAAGATCCTTATGAAGATAAGATGCTCAAGTTTCACCGTTTTCAAGAGTTCTAGTTTCATATTTTTCAATCATTGTACATACCACTGCTTGAAGAAATAAATAAAAACAAAAAATACAAAAACAGTATAAAAGTAGAAAAAGAGGGTGTTTGAAAACACCATGAAAAGCCCTATGTTCAAAAAATAGCCATGCTGAAAGTGCGCAAGTCTAAATTACACTACTAGTGCTCAAAGATGTCTTGTTTAGTTATCTAGCCTAATCATAACTAAGCATGTTTTAAATTGATTGTTGATAAGTTAGTCATGAGAGAGATGATAGTCAAATTGTGTAAGCTTGACTTATCAATGAAAGTAGATTAGGAAAATAATGCTAGTTCCACATGCTCAAAATAGAACCACAGAGAAAAACAGGGATGAAAAAAAATTTGTATATCTTGGCCCTGATTTTTCTAAGTTTCATCTTGTACATAAATAATGTTTGTGTGCAGCTTGTTTTTATGCCACGAACGGATGACAAATCAAACCGTCTAATCCTGATTTGATCATTTTTTTTCAATTTCATGCTTTAGACTAGTGAATGAAATCTTGTCAAACAACTTAATCTTGATAGTCGATCATATTATAGGTAGAGAAACAAAGGAATTCATCAGTTTAATCTGAACTATCGAAAGATATAAGTGTAGCATTAGATAGTTTTCCTTTTTTCCAAAAATATCATGTCAAAGGGTTGCTAATCCAAATGCCCCTAAATAAGAAAAAATGCTAGGAAATATAGCTGGGTAGGTAGATATGACTTTGATGCTAATCATGCTGTCAATTTTCAGAAATAGCATCAAGAAAGAGGGAAATTCACGCTAATGGATAAAGCACTTGTTTTCACAAGCCAGAGATCTGCAATTCTGGACACCTCCTAAAAAGGAGCTGCCCTCCCCAAATGGAGACATTGTTAGTCATCAATATTTTTTACCTGTTATTGATGACTAGTTTCCTTAGTTGGGTTTTCTAGAAGCTAATCTCAAACTGTCAATTTTTCATCTAGAAAACACCCCAAAATAATTTTTTTCCTCCTACCCCTTCCTATCAGTCTATGATGAGAACAAACTCCAACTTTCAAGTCCTATCTTGTTTCAGCAAAGTATCCTTGTCTATAGTTGTCTTAGCTTGGTTTCCTTGCTATCATTTTACCCTTTATTCTCATGCCATTCACTGTCCAACATTTGATAAAGTGTCTGATCTTCTATCCCTGATCATCTTGTCATATGACGATCTGATCATGCCTGAGAAAACACTCAGAATCTATGAAAATTGTCTTTAAGTTAGATAGTGGTGTTTAGGGAGTTTTTCCTTGGCTAAGATATCCTAAGCCAAAAAGCATGTGTCTAGTACCATTCAGCCTTAAATATTTCCCTATTCTGCAAAGCAAGCATTGTTCTATCCATAGGTCGCACACCAATAAGAGGTCACTTTGTCTCATTTCGGAAGAAGTTCAACAAAGATCCAAATCAGGAAAAGAGAAGGTTTGTCACTGTCTGAAAAAATATGCTTAGATCAGGAATAATCTCCATGAAACACCAAAAGAGCTCTCCAAGGTTCCAAAGCATCTGTTTTTACATCTCTGCAGGGGTGTAATTGAATGATGATCAGTAGACAAATAAGAGAAAAGAGGCAAGTTCAAACAGGTCCCTCTTGTTGAAGGGGTTTTTCCATCAATGAAGCAAATGAAATGAAATGAGTAAAGAGCAGTGAAGGTACATGTTATAAATCCAAAGGTTTCCTGAAGAGTAGAGATCATTCCTCATGTCAAATGAACACAAAAGATTGAGTGATGTTGATCATCAGTGCTCGATAATCTCCTCCAAAAGAAGTGTTGCATAGTCTTTCCGAAGGGCATCATCATGTAAGGCATAAGAAGACAATTGCTTCTTATGTTACCTTGAACCTGGGTTTTGAAATTTAGTCAAAAACAATTTAAACATACCTCTGACAACTCAGTCAAGGGAAAAGATAGCTCAAAGATATCTAGCAGCAAACACTCTTCATATACAAGTCACTTTTCTTTTGGTTTTCTGTTCACAGTGATATTTTACAAAAGGATATACACATCTAGGACAAGGCCTCATAAAGCAAGAGGACATGAGTTTCAAGTGATTTCATCAATGATAAATTTAAAATTTCACTTTGTTTCCTATTTTGGTATTCTTCAAGCGAACATACAGAACAAGGTGTAGTGATTGAAATTGATGAAGATCCTATGTTCAAAATAACCTCCTTCAATAATAAGTAGAGGGTTAGAAGCAAATGATGGAACCTCCTTCATATCAAAGTCGAGAGTAAAAGACACATTGTTGTGACCTCCTTCACTAATAAGCATAAGGTCAGCATGTTTTTAAGTAGCTTCAAGAGTTGTTTTGTGCCACCTCCTCCAAGGATGAACAGAGAATGCATAGCAGGGTTTGAAATGTTGTTTTTGATAAAGTCTCTGTTGGTAAGTCCAAGTTGAGAAACAGTGGTAAAAAAAATGAAAGTTTTTAAGCTAAGGGCCTAATCCAAATCAAAAGCAAAGCAGTGACATGATGGTGCTAAAAAGCCTCTGCTCTTATGTTTATAAAAGCATTCTTCAAAGGATGAATCAAAGGCTATATTTTTTATTTAAAGAAGCCTCATCTGAATGGTAAAATTGGTAGACTAAGCTCTATTTCTAGTCATTTCTGCAAACTGGTATAGAGAAGAATTCACACAAAAGGTGTACGTGAAAAGGGCATTTTTATTTTACAGATCCATTATGGTTTATCATAACTAACCCCTCCAAATAATGAATGAAGGGCAAGCGCCAAAGGTTACTTTTTCAGCTCATTTAAAGGACAGAGGGCACATTATTAAGATAGATGGACTTTCATTGTTTAAAAGCCTCCTTCATCATGAGATAAGGGCCCAACAATGATTCTAAATGAACATGGGTGGTCACATTCGCAAGGATCTTCTTCAGGACAAAGAGAAAGTGTTAATACAAAGTGCCTAACAGATAAATTCAAGTTTCAAGTTGAAAGACCACCTTCGAAAAGACAATGTGGCACAGTGTCTGATAAAGATTAATTTTTTTTTTCTAGAGGCCTCCTTCATCATACAAGCAGAAAACTAAATCATGGTTTGATGACCTCCTTCATGAGCAAGTAGAAGATCAAATTTCTAAAGTATTAGCACTATGTCCAGGAAAGGTAGTCAGTTATGGACAGTCTTAAACCATACAGTGCTGAAAGGGTTCATTCAAGGTTTTGAAAAGTAATATGAATATGGCAACAAACACTGTTGTTTTTTAGCCTCCTTCCTCATAAATGAGAGACCTAAGAAGATATTCAAGAGTGAAAAATGGAAAGGCCACAGTTGCCCCTGATGGTCTATTTTAAAACAACAGAGAAAACGCATATGAAAGAGACCTCTGTCACATCATAAACAAAGATAAATCACCAGGATATGATATGGTTTTTGAGAAAAGTTTTATTGGATATGGCAGAGTTAAGGAGAAAGCTTAAAAGAGATAAGTCAGTTTGTAGAAAGAGGCAACCCCCCACCATTGTGCACCAAGCCATTTTTCAAAAGGTTTCTTTCAAATTAAAAGGGAGAATTTTGTTTTTTAAATTGAAAGGAGGGAACTTTGTTTCAAAAGTATAAAAGGCACGGCCAAACATATCTTCATATCATTTTTATTCAAACCTCGTGGGAAAGAGAATACAAGTTCGAACAATTTTTAGAGCATTTGCAACTCTTTGAATGCGCGGCGCGCCTATAGGCACTTACAGAAGTAATTTGTTAAAGGTGAAGCGCGCCTGTGTTTGTGCGCGACATGCCTATGCCCGACACCCGTGCCATCCCTGAACGGCCCAACAACCATTTCTGAACGCGGCGCATTCCCCCGTTCAGGCCTGCCCGGCCCAGCGCTTGGCCTAAACGCGGCTCCCTTACCTTTTCTGCCTCCATCCGACCACTTGAAGCTTTTGACACAACTTTTCCCGCCTGCTGTGTACCCTTACCATTGTCATTATTCATTTTGTGCCCTTGTACTGATATTTCTCACCTTCTGCACGCCCATTTTTTGACCAGCCCGGGCCACTCCTAAACGTGGTTTCTGCCAGCCCAGGCCAATACTAAAAGGAGCCCTCAAAGGTGTTGAAGTCAAATTTTCAGCAAAGAACTCATCTCCAACTATAGCTAAAGACATACAAAGAGGTATTTATATGTTTTAAACAGAAGTTTTGATTTAAATATATGTTTTGAAAATCACAAATTCTAAAGAAGAAGATCAGTGAAAAAAGGCTAGAAGTCTAGTAGTTTGTAAACGACATGTTTGTCAAAACAAGAAGCCAAACATAGAGCTTAAAGAAAAACATAGTTATTCTTGAGATTGTCATGTTTAACCACAGAGAAACAGTGATAAATAATTAAAGGCCTATTGGCATTTTTAAAGGGATATTTGTTGTTTTAAGTTTGTAAAAGGACAATCGCAGTTTTACAAAGCCAAACATTGTATGCTAAAGAGAAAGGGACCTATTCTCAAGCTCATAGAATTTTGTGTGCCAGCTTTAATAAAACAGAGCTTACTTTCAAACGTATCATGTTTGTTGAAGAGACAGAGGGACAGTGATTAAAGAAGGAGACCTAGATCAGTGTTTAAAGGGCCTTTTTGTTGAGTAAGGAACAGAGCTTATTTTTAAGCAGAGAGACCCATCATTTCAAATTAAAAACTTGTACCGAGTGACAGAGAAGATATTGTTTCAGACAAACAAACTAACCTTCATCCAAAAAGAAATTGCTTGCTAATATTATCAAAGAGAAGCAGAGATTACTCAAGGGGAAAAACATAGTGGTTTTCAAGAGTGCCTTCTTTATTTAAAAATAGAGAAAGGCAGTGATCAAAAAACAGTTTTGATCAGTTTATAAGGGGTTTGCTCACCTTTTAAACAATGATTTCAAAAAAGCAGTGATTGAGGGAAATATTTTTTGTGTCAAAAACAAAAGGGCACTTGTCTTAAAAAACCACAAATAGATCCTATTAAAGGCCTCTTTGCTCAAAACACAGTGCTGGAGAAGTAAATTTTTTTTCATTTAACAAATACTTGCTTTCCAACTAAAGAGAAAATCAATGCTCAAAGAAGGGGTCTATTTTTCAGTACAGTTCAAGGTCTTCTTTTGGTAAGTCAGTAAGGGGTATCAAAAGAAAAAATGCCTCCAAAGAAGGACAGAAGAAGTGGGTATCACAATAGGTATGAGCCAATTACAACTCAGGAGGCGAATGAATCCCCTTCAGTACTCTTCAATTTTCATGAAGTAGGGTGCTTGGATTTTTGCCAAAAAGTCCAAGAAGCAAAAAATCACCCTCCTTTGACACATTTGTTTGGTTTGAGGCTGCAAGGAAAGAAAATTCACATAGTAGGTCTAGACTTCAAAATCACTCATAGGGCTATCTCCAAAGCTAATAAGATCCCTTATATAGGAGGAAAGTGGTTCAAACAAACATACATAAATCTGAATCACTATAACCCTTTCTAAAACCAGACCATCAGGATGCTTGCCAAGCTATTTTCCCTTTTTCTCACTTATTGAGCAGCTATGCCCCCCTCATGAAAGTCATCATGAAGTATTTCACATGTGAAGGGAGGTTTTCCCGGATTTATTCCTATCACATCAGGCTTCTTATGTATTTCACAAGAATTCAATTGCTGAACCTACCTTTCTTCCTTTATAGAAGCATTGACAAGATGGCCTCTACCGTAAAAAATAAGCCCTCCACTCAACAACAAGCTTGTTTGTTTCATCATTCCCTTATCAATATCATCATCCTCCATCAACTTGATAAAAAGGGAGTTTCTTGGGACTCTTTCATCTCCCATCCAGATTTTACTATGGCCTCTTCATCTCATGGCCTATCTCATGCGCCTCCCTCACCACCTACTCACCATGTATCTCCCTCTTCTAGTCAATCCACTCCTAAAAGGAAAAAATCCCCTATGATTGAGAGTGAAAAGGATAAATCTAAGCAAAGTAGTGATGAGGAAAGGCAAAGTGACAAGAAGAAAACTAGTGATGATGAGGGACAAAGTAAAGAATCTAAGCATGACAGTGAGGAAGAAGGAAATGATGGTGAGCATGAACAAAATGATGGTGAGCATAGAAATCATGAAGAGGAACATGATGGTAGCCAACACAGCAGTAAACATGAGGGTAATGAGAGACAAAATAGTGAGGGTAAAGAACATAGCAGTCATGAAGAAAACAGTGACAGAGGTGAACAATACAGTCCTCAAGAAAACAAACAAAGTGGCATCCAAAAGAGTGATGATGAGGGTCATAACAGTCTTCAAAGAGACACTAATGATGAGAAAGAAGACAGCCCTCAAGAAAGCAATGATGATGGCAAGCAAACACCAAAAAGTGAGCATTTTGAAGGGGGCAACATGGAGCAAAAATATCAAAATAGTCCTAAGGGCAGCCAAGACCAAATCAAGGACCAAGTTGAGAAAGTGTAGGTAATGAAACCATCTCTCTCTTCCCCTCAACACAGCCAAGAGCATGTGCTAGCTGCCTCTCCTAGGCAAGGGGCCATGGCTCTTCCTCCAAAAGTGGTGAAGCCTAGAAACACTAGATCTGCAAAGAAGAAGATCACTCCAGCAGTGACTAGCAATGTCACAAGAGCGCTAAGAAGTAGAGGAAAACTACCTAAGAAGAGTATTGTTGAATTTCCAAAGAGGAAAAGGACCAAGAAGTCTATCCAAGGCAAAGGTAAAGAAACAGAGGAACAGCAAGAGAGTAGTCATGAAAAGGAAAGGGAGTTTGACATCATACAGATAGACAATGATGCTAGAGATGATTAAGCTAGGATTCTTGAGGCTCTTTTGCAAAAGATAGAAGCCCAAATTCATGACCTACAAGCTGATCTAGAAATTTCAAAGGACCTCAGACATGTTCTACAGATGCAAAACAAACAAATGAGTGGTCAAATGGCAGTTTATGAGCCTCGAGCTTTCAAATACCAAAGGAAAGCCTACAAAGCACAAGTCAAGCTTGAAGATCTGATGGGAGAATTTGATGATACTGAAGAAGAAGAGCAGCCAATGAGAAAGATGCCTAGGACTATGGGTCTCAAGAAAGCTTTGGAGAAAAAGAAAGAAGAAGAGGTGGCCCTTGTTCAATCTTATCCTCTCACTCAATTGCTCGCCCAAGAAATAGAAAATGATAAAGAATCATGGCTTGAAAGGGCCAACAAGGATTTGGAGGATAAATTAGAGATATCTAACAGATACTTGAGTCTACAAAAGAAGATGACCGGGTACTACAAGAAGTTGAACCAATTTTCCCGAAGAAAGCTCAAACTTGCTCAAGAAAGGCTCAAAGCTGCACGAAAGAGGCGCCCAGTATAAAAAGTGGGGAAAGGCATATCTGGGCTTGAAATATTGGCCTCATCTTCCTTGCATGCTTCTAAGAACCCATAAGGGGCTTTCTCGCCAAAATTGAGAAAATTTTGACATGATTTTGTTTTTTGTGTTTTTTGGCCCTAATTGCACATTTTTCAAGGTGCTTCCATGGGTGCTAGGAACATCCTCAGCTCATGAAAGTCATTTTTTTAAATGGAATAAATTTAGGGGCAGCTACTCAAAAAATTTCAGTTCCAAAGGAGGTGTTTTGGTCCCCCAAAGAGGCGAAAAACAGTGGTTTTTAACTTTCTACCTCACATATCAGCAAGGGCTACTTTTTTGGTTTTTTTCACTCAGTCCACATTGTGACATAATTCTAGGGATAATTTTGGAAAAAATAAAGTATTTCTAGAAACTATACATCCAGGGCTTTCCAACGAGCCATCACGAGCCTCGTTTCAACATCGGAAGGTCCCTCAAAAGTTGTCCGCAAGCCAGGAAATTTTCTGCTGCTACGTTCCTATAGCATTTTGCAAAAACAGCATATTTCTGAAGATGCTCATCCAAATGTGCATTAAGCCTTTTTTAGCACTTATCAGTCATGTAAAGTCAATATTTTTTACTTTTTTAGAATTTTATAGATATTTTGTGCCTTGGGCTTTGCAAAGCCTCAAGGACAAAATCAGATATTTGTTCTAAGCCTATGAGCTTCTAGTCAGTTTTGTGAAGCTTATCTTCTCATTTCCTATATAACTCATGGAGAATCATTGTAATATTGTTGGTTGAAGATTTGATTAACAAGCTGGAATTTGAAGAGCTTAAGAACCTGACTGAGCTTAGAGCAATATATGTTATGAGTTTTGATGATCAAACTTGTTTTATGGAGTGAATAGCTTGACTTGCTTGCCTAGATGATAGAGAGGATCTATGTGCAGGATTCCATGGCTTGGTAAGTGGTATTGTGCTTCTTTCCAGTTATGTTTTCTTAGTCTTTCATATATGTATCCATATTTCTTGCTTTTTGTAGGTCAGTAAAGAATAGTTTGAGTTATGCCCATGGAGGCACATCAAATTTCCTGATTCATTGCAGGTTCTATGTTTTCATCCTTCTTGGTCATGTCAAAGGATTCTTAATTTCCCTTTGGCCCACCAGGAACTTGTTATTTATTTCATTAATGATTAATATGACATTATATCTTGTTTGATTCATGGTATGCCATGATTACTCATAGTTGTTTAAACCTCATTAATGAAATCTCCTTTGAAGTATTGACTGTCTAGTTTAAATCAGAGAGATCTTGTTTCAATCTTGTCCTCTGCCTATACTTGCAGACTTATTTCAAAGTTCTCATCAGTTTGAATGTGTTGCTTAGAAGTTTCCTTTCCACATTTTGAGCTGTTGGTTTATCTTACATGTGTTCTCAACCACTGAAGGTGATTTTCCCAAAGTTAGAGGGTCTTATACTTCTATGCATCGCCTGATTGTTTATTTTATGCATTTATTATTTTGAGTTTCATTCATAGTGATTAATGGTTAGCCCTACCACATGAATTTTTATTGTTTAAACTATTTATTCTTAAGATCTCTTTGTCTTGCACAAACTTGATGTTCATTTCACTTCATAAACCACTTGAAATATCCATTCGCTATACTAAATTGGCCCTGCAATACACCCTACTCATTGTCTTGACATCCTTGGCTTGCTTTTGACCCCATAGCTTAGTTGATCTCATTTTATTTTTCTATTTTGATCCACTTGATCGTTTTTTCCCCCAAACAACTAAAAAACAAACAAACAAACACACTTAACAACTAGCCTAAAATCTAAACAAACTAAGCGAACAAGTTCACATCCTTCGCTTCATTAAAGAGAGCCCTCTCTGACTCTAGGAAGGCTAGGTCCTAGGGCTCCAAAGATTTGTTTGATGTTACTCCGTCATTTGGTCCGTCAATCTACCAAATCACGAGAACCTAACATAATGGCGATCACAGTGGGACTTTTCTAATTACATAGTTTTAAATACCTCTCACAAAACTTAGTAAAACTCCAACAAATTTTTCTGAGTTCATATCAATCTGAAAATTTTTCAAGACTCACGGAAATCCCCTCTTGAACTAAGCACACTATACTAATTGACCCACCTCATCGCCACCTAACATAATGGCGATCACGGTGGGACCTTTCTGAGTTAGTGACAAACTAAGTATACCTTAGAACTTCATAAATCCCTTGGCTCAAGAATATCCAGTGATTATTAGCCACCTCATCGCCACACTAACCTAATGGCAATTATGGTGAGACTCTCTGAGTTCATGATTTTCTGGAAAACTGTTGTTGACTCATTAGTCCTTCAGATTAAATCATAAAATCAGCTGATAAAGCCATTAGAGTAAACTCTCTTTGTTTCATCACCCTAGATAAGTGTTGAAAACAAATTTAGGACACTCTTACAAATCAGACTGCACATTAAAAATTCAAAAAATAACCCCAAAAAACATTTTATTTTTTTTAGATTGATTGTTCATATCAGTTTTGGTGGTGGACCATAGACAATATATCCTCAAAAACTAAAAATGTCCACTTGGCGACTCCACTAGCCTCCAGTATGCCTTTTTTAAAACTTTTTTAGGCTTCCATAAACTATTATAAGACTGCTTTACAAACAGCCTTGAAAAGTCTAAGAAGTCTTAACCATACACTGAGCTAGTTTGACAAAACTTAGAGAAGACAAGTTGTTGAAAACATTCATAACTTTCAGCCTCTCTAAAGTTTGAATCTCAAATCTGGCTTCACGAATAATTCATACCAGATCTCATCCAAACCCAAATCCTCCTACCGTAGTTGATGACCCAGAAAATATTTTGTGGAAAAATTCTAAGACTAGTAATTTAACTACCGATAGGAGCCTTCATAGAGCAAGCTCTGTACCTGAAAATCTTACATCCTTGCTAGATCAAAATTTTGACTTGCACCATACAAGAAATATTTTTAGAACCAAGTCACAACCTAGCTTTGACCATTCTGATCTTGAGCCCTTAGACTTGCAGCAGAGTTCTAGCAGAGAAGCATCTCCTACTACTCCACCTGATTTTCAGCTCCTCCATCACTTTAACTCTGTCCATCCCAAGTCTACTCAAAATCAATTTGCCGGTCCAAGCACCTCTAACACTCCCACTCACAACACCACTGTGCAAACCACTTCATCTCACGTAGCAAATCCTCCACTTGTAAATTTACCAGTACCACCCATCATGGCAGCATGGTATGCACCCCTAGTGTTACCTCAGCCTTTGGCACCTTACAAAATGACTATAAATATAGGATCCCACACTTCACCAGGGCCGAATCCACTACTACCCAACAACATGTAGATAGAATTAATGATGCTTTTTATTACATGGAATTAGATGAAGAAACCATCAAGATGAGAATTTTCGCCCAAAGCTTAGGAGGCGAAGTTAAAAAATGGTTTAAAGGCTTAGCTCCTCATAGCATACATGATCTCTCGACATTATACCAAACTTTCATAAACAAATGGGAAATCAAGAAAAGCCCACTTCAAGTCCTCTCTGAATATAATACTCTTAAGAGGAACACAGGAGAATGTGTTCAAGATTATTGTACCAGATTCAACAGTGTCTATAACTCTCTCCCACCTAACATGAAACCTCCACCTGGCTTAGCTCTAGCGAAATTTTCGGAAGGTTTCGATCCGGATATGACATATCAGTGAAGAGAAAGAGAACCTACAACTCTCGAAGAAATTCAAAAGGGGGCTATTAGTGTGGAAGCAAACCTTGCTGAAAAAAGGGCTAGCCTGAGATCAGAAAAGAAGGTCACATACCGAGATGAAACCTTTCCCTCTACATCCTCTTCCGATGCCAAAATAGACAATATAGAAAGAAAAATGGAAAGAATGATAGAAAGAATGATGGAAAGAATAAGTCTCAGTGATAGAACACCTCCTAAGGACAACCAGCCAAACCCACAAACCAGAAACCGGAATCAAAACTTTATAAGGGATCCACCCCAAATCAAACCAAGAGACAATGATGAGAAAATCAGGCATCCTTTCCAAGATAATTATCTTGATGAAGGAGAAAGAGAAATTGAACATATTGAGGAAAATCATCTAAACCTGATAGGATCTGATTGTGAGGGTGAGGTTTATCTTACGGAATAAGAACAAGGTTTATTCTCCTCATACCAAGATGAAACTGACTATGAAGATTCTGAAGACCCTGAAATTGGTTTACAAAATGCCATAATGGAAGTCCATAGGCAATATGATCTCAGAAGTAAGAAGAACCAAGAAGAGAAGGTAATGGCTGAAAAAGATGATGCAAACATGTAAAATGCTCAAGTACCTTTTAGTTTCGAAGGGGAAATTGCTAAAATAAAAATAAATATGCCCCTAACTGAACTGATAGCTCAAAAATCCTATAAATCTCAGGTTATGAAAATCTTAAACATAGGAAATGATACCGACACCTTGCACTTAGTTGATGACACTCCCGAACTGTTACTTGGACCGAAGATAGAAGGAAAGTATTAAGAAGGAACCACTCCTCCTTTTTACATCAGCTTGAATGTACATGAGCAGATCCTACATAACGCTATGCTAGATTTCGGTGCCTCTCATAATCTCATGCCTAAAGTGATAATGGAAAAATTAGGCTTATAAATAACCAAAGCTTACAAAGACTTGTACTCTTTCGATTCAAGCAGAGTCAAATGTTTGGGCCTAATTAAAGACCTGTGTGTAAATCTGGCACAAGTCCCAGCTAAACATTTCGTTATGGACATAGTGTTAGTAGACATTACCCTGAAATATGGAATGCTTTTATCTAGAACCTGGGGGGCTAAACTCCAAGGAAACATTCAGTTAGACATGTTTTGTGCTACTATTCATGTTTTCAACCAACCAAGAAGATTATACCGTGAATCACACATGAAATATATCGTCAGTAGTCAAGAGAAACCGGAAAACATACCTCTTTATTCCATACATTCAAACATGGATTCCTTCATCTTACATCTAGAATATGACACTGATGAAAACACAAGTGAAACTGAAACCATTTCAATCACAGTATCGCAGCCAGACCAACCTTTGTATGATGAATTTGATACTCAAAATTAGCATGACCAAATACACTTGTATTTTGATGAAATAAAACTTGATTCACTAGAAACTAAAACTAAAACTTCGGAAGAAGTAATCATTTTAAATTCTCAAACAAGTGATCTCAACCCAATACAAGTATCAAACACACAATTAAACCTCTCTTTTGATTTAAATCCACTAAAGGATTTGCATAACACAACAACCTTGGGAAACCAGAAGCCAGAAAGCCTTATGTTCTTACCATATCTTAGCGCTTCACCCTCTAAAAATTTCAATTATCCAAATGAAATTTTAACCATTACTAGTACTTCAATAGATCCTAAAAAGATATTCACTAGTTTTGATGTTAAGGAAGCTGATGAAAACAATTGTGAAAAAATTAAGTTGTTTAAATTACCTAGGATTTTGTCTCTATATCAGAAATTAATGAATACCAGACTAGACAAGATTCTTCACAATACAAGCATATGCCAAAAAATGAATACAAAACACCATAGAAATGTTGTCCTCTCTAGATATCATCCTTTCAAAAAAGAACACAAAAACTCTAGTCAAACATGGTCACTCGAAAAGAAGACAACTAAACATATGTTATGTTTAGATTTTAGAAAAATAAATAAGCCTCTCATAAATAACATTCATCCCCTTCCAAAAACAGAACATATCATAAAAAAACTAGGAGTTTTTAATTATGTGGTTTTTAGTGATAATTTTTCAGGATACCATTGAATAATACCACTTAAAATAGATCGGCTCAAAGATTTCTTCAAATATACTAGTGGCAACTTCAAGTTAAAACCAATCTGTCCAAAACCAATGAACACCGAAGATGCCCTCAGAAAAGCTATGTTCCCGGTTCTGAAATTCCTTGTCATGATGTACCTTGATGATGTCATCATATGCTTTAAAAATGGCAAAGAATATCTGCATTATTTGAAAAAGATGTACAACAAAAGGAGAAGTGGAAATCAAAGGTATAAAGAAGCACAGCAGGAAGACACATTGTTTTTTAGAGATTCATGCATGAATCCTGATGTTATGCTTACAAGAGAAAATTTTCCAAACTTTTCTTTTCAAGAGCTGAGTGGACCAAGAGCATCAGGAGATCCTTATGAAGATAAGATGCTCAAGTTTCAACGTTTTCACGAGTTCTAGTTTCAGATTTTTCAATCATTGTACATACCATTGCTTGAAGAAATAAATAAAGAGAAAATACAAAAACTAAAAATACAAAAACAGTAGAAAAGTAGAAAAAGAGGGTGGTTTGAAAACACCATGATAAGCCCCATGTTCAAAAAATAGCCATGATGAAAGTGCGCAAGTCTAAATGCCACTACTAGTGCTCAAAGATTTCTTGTTCTGTTATATAGCCTAATCATAACTGAGCATGTTTTAAATTGATTTTTGATAAGTTAGTGAGAGAGATGATAGTCAAATTGTGTAAGCTTGACTTATCAATAAAAGTAGATTAGGAAAAGAATGTTGGTTCCACATGCTCAAAATAGAACCACAGAGAAAAACAGGGATGAAAAACAATTTGTATATCTTGGCCCTCATTTTTCTAAGTTTCATCTTGTACATAAATAATGTTTGTGTGCTGCTTGTTTTTATGCCACAAACGCATGACAAATCAGACCGTCTAATCCTGATTTGATAATTTTTTTTCAATTTCATGCTTTAGACTAGTGAATGAAATCCTGTCAAACATCTTAATCTTGACAGTCGATTGTAGTGTAGGTAGAGAAACAAAGGATTTCATCAGTTTAATCTAAACTCCCAGAAGATATAAGTGTAGCATTAGATATTTTTTCTTTTTTCCAAAAATATCATGTCAAAGGGTTGCTAATCCAAATGCCCCTAAAGAATAAAAAATGCTAGGAAGTATAGCTGGGCATGTAGAGATGAATTTGATGCTAATAATGTTGTCAATTTTTAGAAATAGCATCAAGAAAGAGAGAAATTAACGCCAATGGATAAGGCACTGGTTTTCACAAGCCAGAGATCTGCAATTCTGGACACCTCCTAAAAAGGAGCTGCCCTCCCCAAATGGAGCCACTGTTAGTCATCAGTATTTTTTACCTGTTATTGATGACTAGTTTCCTTAGCTGAGTTTTCTAGAAGCTAATCTCAAACTGTCAATTTGTCATCTAGAAAACACCCCAAAACATTTTTTTTCCTCCTACCCCTTCCTGTCAGTCTATGATGAGAACAAACTCCAGTTTTCAAGTCCTATCTTGTTTCAGCAAAGTATCCCTATCTATAGTTGTCTTATCTTGGTTTCCCTACTATCATTTTACCCTTGTTTCTCATGCCATTCACTGTCCAAAATTTGACAAAGTGTCTGCTCTTTTATCCTTGATCATCTTGTCATATGACGATCTGATCATGCCTGAGAAAACACTCAGAATATGTGAAAATTGTCTTTAAGTTAGATAGTGGTGTTTAGGGAGTTTTTCCTTGGCTAAGATATCCTAAGCCAAAAAGCATGTGTCTAGTACCATTCAGCCTTAAATATTTCCCTATTCTACAAAGCAAGCATTGTTCTATCCATAGGTCGCACACCACTAATAGGTCACTTTGTCGAAGTTCAACAAAGATCCAAATCAGGAAAAGAGAAGGTTTGTCACTGTCTGAAAAAATATGCTTAGATCAGGCATAATCTCCATGAAACACCAAAAGAGCTCTCCAAGGTTCCAAAGGATCTGTTTTTACATCTCTGTAGGGGTGTAATTGAATGATGATCAGTAGGCAAATAAGAGCAAAGGGGAAAGTTCAAACATGTCCCTCTTGTTGAAGGGGTTTTTCCATCAATGAAGCAAATGAAATGAAATGAGTAAAGAGAAGCAAAGGTACATGTTATAAATCCAAAGTTTGCCTGAAGAGCAGAGATCATTCCTCATGTCAAATAAACACAAAAGACTGAGTGATGTTGATCAACAGTGTTCCATAATCTCCTCCAAAAGCAGTGTTGCATAGTCTTTCCGAATAAGAAGACAATTGCTTCTTATGTTACCTTCAACCTGGGTTTTGAAATTTAGTCAAAAACAATTTCAACATACCTCTGACAACTTAGTCAAGGGAAAATATAGGTCAAAGATATCTAGTAGAAAACACTCTTCATATACAAGACACTTTTCTTCTGGTTTTGTGTTCACAGTGATATTTTACAAAAGGATATACACATTTCAGACAAGGCCTCATAAAGCAAGAGGACATGAGTTTCAAGTGATTTCATCAATGACAAATGTCAAATTTCACTTTGTTTCCTATTTTGGTATTCTTCAAGAAAAAATACAAAACAAGGTGCAGTGGTTGAAATAGATGAAGATCATGTGTTTAAAATAACCTCCATCAATAATAAGTAGAGGGTTAGAAGCAAATGATGGAACCTCCTTCATATAAAAGCAGAGAGTAAAAGACACATTTTTGTGACCTCCTTCACTAATAAGCAGAGGGTCAGCATGTTTTTAAGTAGCTTCAGGAGTTGTTTTGCACCACCTCCTCCAAAGATGAACAAAGAATGCATAGCAGGGTTTGAAATGTTGTTTTTGATCAAGTCTCTGTTGGTAAGACCATGTTGAGAAACAGTGGTAAAACAAATGAAAGTTTATAAGTTAAGGGCCTAATCCACATCAAAAGCAAAGAAGTGACATGATGGTGCTAAAAATCCTCTGCTCTTATGTTTATAAAAGCCTTCTTCAAAGGATGAATCAGAGGTTATATTTTTTATTTAAAGCGGCCTCATCTGAATGGTAAAATTGGTAGACTAAGCTCTGTTTCTAGTCATTTCTGCAAACTGTTATAGAGAAGCATTCACACAGAAGGTGTATGTGAAAAGGGCATTTTTATTTTACAGATCCATTATGGTTTATCATAACTAACCCTTCCAAATGATGAATGAAGGGCAAGCGCCAAAGGTTACTTTTTCAGCTCATTTAAAGGAAAGAGGGCACATTATTAAGATAGATGGACTTTCATTTTTTAAAAGCCTCCTTCGTCATGAGATAAGGGCCCAAAAATGATTATAAATGAACATGGGTGGTCACATTCGCAAGGATCTTCTTCAGGACAAAGAGAAAGTGTTAATACAAAGTGCCTAACAGATAAATTCAAGTTTCAAGTTGAAAGACCACCTTCGAAAAGACAATGTGGAACAGTGTCTGATAAAGATAAAAAAATTTGTTCTAGAGGACTCCTTCATCATACAAGTAGAAACCAAATCATGGTTTGATGACCTCCTTCATGAGCAAGTAGAAGATAAAATTTCTAAAGTATTAGCACTATGTCTAGGAAAGGTAGTCAGTTATGGACAGTCTTAAAACATAAAGTGCTGAAAGGGTTCATTCAAGGTTTTGAAAAGTAATATGAATATGGCAACAAAAACTGTTGTTTTTTAGCCTCCTTCCTCATAAATGAGAGACCTAAGAAGATATTCAAGAGTGACAAATGGAAAGGCCACATTTTCCCCTGATGGTCTATTTTAAAACAACAGAGAGAACACATATGAAAGAGACCTCTGTCACATCATAAACAAAGGATAAATCACCACGATATGATATGGTTTTTGAGAAACGTTTTATTGGATATGGCAGAGTTAAGGAGACAGCTTAAAAGAGATAAGTCAATTTTTAGAAAGAGGCAACCCCCCACCATTGTGCACAAAGCCACTTTTCAAAATGTTTCTTTCAAATAAAAAGCGAGAAGTTTGTTTTTTAAATTGAAAGGAGGGAACTTTTTTTCAAAAGTATAAAAGGCATGGCCAAACATATCTTCATATCATTTTTATTCAAACCTCGTGGGCAAGAGAATACAAGTTTGAACAATTTTTAGAGAATTTGTAGCTCTTTGAACGCATAGTGCGCCTGTATCTTTGCGCGGCGCGCCTGTAGGCACTTACAGAAGTAATTTGTTAAAGGCGCAGCACGCCTGTGTTTGTGCGCAACACGCCTGTGCCCGGCACCCAGCCCATCCCTGAATGGCCTACCAACCACTTCTGAACGCGGCGCGTTCTCCCGTTCAGGCCTGCCCGGCCTAAACACGGTGCCCTTACCTTTTCTGCCTCCATCCGACCACTTGAAGCTTTTGACACAACTTTTCCTGCCTACTGTGTACCCTTGCCATTGCCATTTTTCATTTTGTGCCCTTGCACTGATCTTTCTCACCTTCTGCACGCCCATTTTTTGACCCGCCCGGGCCACCTCTGAACGGCCCAGTGCCTGGGCCACTCCTGAACGTGGTTTCTGCCAGCTTGGGAAAATACTAAAAGGAGCCCTCAAAGGTGTTGAAGTCAAATTTTCAGCAAAGAACTCATCTCCAACTACATCTAAAGACATACAAAGAGGTATTTATATGTTTTAAACAGAAGTTTTGATTTAAATATATGTTTTGAAAATCACAAATTCTAAAGAAGAAGATCAGTGAAAAAAGGCTAGAAGTCTGGTAGTTTGTAAAGGACCAGTTTGTCAAACCAAGAAGCCAAACATAGAGCTTAAAGAAAAACACAGTTATTCTTGGGATTGTCATGTTCAACCACAGAGAAACAGTGATAAAGCAGTAAAGGCCTATTGGCAGTTTTAAAGGGAGATTTGTTGTTTTAAGTTTGTAAAAGGACAATCACAGTTTTACAGAGCAGAACATTGTATGCTAAAGAGAAAAGGACCTGTTCTCAAGGTCATAGATTTTTTTGTGCCAGCCTTAAGAAAACACAACTTTCTTTCAAACATATCATGTTTGTTGAAGAGATAGAGGGACAGTGATTAAAGAAGGAGACCTAGATTAGTGTTTAAAGGGCCTTTTTTTTTAGTAAGGAATAGAGCTTAGTTTTAAGCAGAGAGACCCATCATTTCAGATTAAAAACTTGTACCGAGTGACAGAGAAGATATTGTTTCAAACAAACAAACTAACCTTCATCCAAAAATAACTTTCTTGCTAAGATCATCAAAGAGAATCAGAGATTACTCAAGGGGAAAAACATAGTGCTTTTCAAGAGTGCCTTCTTTAATTAAAAACAAAGAAAGGCAGTGATTAAAAAAGATTTTTGATCAGTTTATAAGGGGTTTGCTCACCTTTTAAACCGTGATTTCAAAAAAGCAGTGATTGGGGGAAAGAGTTTTTGTGTCAAAAACAAAAGGGGAATTGTCTTAAAAAACCACAAATAGATCTTATTAAAGGCTTCTTTGCTCAAAACACAGTGCTGGAGAAGTAAATTTGTTTTCATTTAACAAATACTTGTTTGCCAACTAAAGAGAAAATCAGTGCTCAAAGAAGGGGTCTATTTTTCAGTACAGTTCAAGGTCTTGTTTTGGTAAGTCAATAAGGGGTATCAAAAGAAAAAATTCCCCCAAAGAAGGACAAAAGAAGTGGGTATCACAATAGGCATGAGCCTATTACAACTCAGGAGGTGAATGAATCCCCTTCAGTACTCTTCAATTTTCATGAAGTAGGGTGCTTGGATTTTTGCCAAAAAGTCCAAGAAGTAAAAAAATCACCCTCCTTTGACACATTTGTTTGGTTTGAGGTTGCAAGGAAAGCAAAATCAAAAAGTAGGTCTGGACTTCAAACTCACTCCTAGGGCTATCTCCAAAGCTACTAAGATCCCCTATATAGGAGAAAATTGGTTCAAACAAACATACCTAGATTTGAATCACTATAAACCCTTTCTAAAACCAGACCATCAGGATGCTTGCCAAGATATTTTCCCTTTTTCTCACTTATTGAGCAGCTATGCCCCCCTCATGAAATTCATCATGAAGTATTTCACATGTGAAGGGAGGTTTTCCCGGATTTATGCCTATCACATCAGGCTTCTTATGCATTTCACAAGAATTCAGTTGTTGAACCCACCTTTCTTCCTCTATAGAAGCATTGAAAAGATGGCCTCTACTGTCCAAAAGAATCCCTCCACTCAACAACAAGCTTGTTTGTTTCATCATTCCCTTATCAAGATCATCATCCTCCATCAACTTGAGAAAAAGGGAGTTTCTTGGGACTCTTTCATCTCCCATCCATATTTTACTATGGCCTCTTCATCTCATGGCCCATCTCATGCACCTCCCTCACCACCTACTCACCATGTCTCTCCCTCTTCTAGTCAATCCACTCCTAAAAGGAAAAAATCCCCTATGATTGAGAGTGAAAAGGAGAAATCTAAGCAAAGCAGTGATGAGGAAAGGCAAAGTGACAAGAAGCAAACTAGTTATGATGAGGGACAAAGTAAAGAATCTAAGCTTGACAGTGAGGAAGAAGGAAATGATGGTGAGCATGAACAAAATGATGGTGAGCATAGAAATCACGAAGAGGAACATGATGGCAGCCAACACAACGGTAAGCATGAGGGTAATGAGGGACAAAATAGTTAGGGTAAAGAACATAGCAGTCATGAAGAAAGCAGTGACAGAGGTGAACAAGACAGTCCTCAAGAAAACAAACAAAGTGGCAGCCAAAAAAGTAATGATGAGGGTCATAATAGTCCTCAAAGCGACACTAATGATGAGAAACAAGAAATCCCTCAAGCAAGCAATGATGATGGCAAGCAAACACCAAACAATGAGCATTCTGAAGGGGGAAGCATGGTGAAAAAATATCAAAACAGTCCTAAGGGAAGCCAAGACCAAATCAAGTACCATGTTGAGCAAGTGCAGGTAATGAAGCCATCTCTCTCTTCCCCTCAACACAGCCAAGAGCATGTCCTAGCTGCCTCTCCTAGGCATGGGGCCATGACTCTTCCTCCAAAAGTGGTGAAGCCTAGAAACACTAGATCTACAAAGAACAAGATCACTCCATCAGTGACTAGCAATGTCACAAGAGCACTAAGAAGTAAAGGAAAACTGCCTAAGAAGAGTATTGTTGAATTTCTAAAGAGGAAAAGGACCAAGAAGTCTATCCAAGGCAAAGGTAAAGAAAAAGAGGAATAGCAAGAGAGTAGTCATGAAAAGGAAAGGGAGTTTGACATCATACAGATAGACAGTGATGCTAGATATGATGAAGCTAGGATTCTTGAGGCTCTTTTGAAAAAGAGAGAAGCCCAAATTCATGACCTACAAGCTGATATAGAAAGGTCAAAGGACCTCATACATGTTCTACAGATGCAAAACAAACAAATGAGTGGTCAAATGGTAGTTTATGAGGCCCGGGCTTTCAAATACCAGAGGGAAGCCTACAAAGCACAAGTCAAGCTTGAAAAGTTGATGGGTGAATTTGATGATACTAAAGAAGAAGAGCAGCCAATGAGAAAGAGGCCTAGGACTATGGGTCTCAAGAAATCTTTGGAGAAAAAGAAGGAAGAAGAGGCAGCCCTTGTTCGATCTTATCCTCTCACTCAATTGCTCGCCCAAGAAATAGAAAATGATAAAGAATCATGGCTTGAAAGGGCCAACAAGAATTTGGAGGATAAATTAGAGAAAGCTAACAGAGACTTGAGTCTACAAAAGAAGATGACCGGGCACTACAAGAAGTTGAACCAATTTGCCCAAAGAAAGCTCAAACTTGCTCAAGAAAGGCTCAAAGCTGCCCGAAAGAGGCGCCCGGTATAAAAGTGGAGAAAGGCATATATGGCCTTGCAATATTTGCCTCAGCTTCCTTGCATGCTTCTAAGAACCCATAAGGAGCTTGCTCGCCAAAATTGAGCTAATTTTGACACGATTTTGTTTTTTGTGTTTTTTGGCCCTAATTGCACATTTTTCAAGGCACTGCCATGGGTGCTAGGAACATCCTCAGCTCATGAAAGTTGTTTTTTTGGATGGAATAAATTTAGGGGCAGATACTCACAAATTTTCAGATCCAAAGGAGGTGTTTTGGTCCCCCAAAGAGACGAAAAACAATGATTTTTTAACTTTCTGCCTCACATATCAGCAAGGGCTACTTTTTTGGTTTTTTTCACTCATTCCACATTTTGACATACTTCTAGGGATAAGTTTGGGAAAAATAAAGTATTTCCAGAAACTAGACATCCAAGGCTTTCCAAAGAGCCATCACAAGTCTCGTTTCAACATCAGGAGGTCCCTCAAAAGTTGTCTGCAACACAGGAAATTGTTTGTTGCTACGTTCCTGTAGCATTTTGGCAAAAAAGGCAGATTTCTGAAGATGATCATCCAAATGTGCGTTAAGCCTTTTTTAGCACTTTTCAGTCATGTAAAGTCAATATTTTTTCCTTTTTTAGCATTTTATAGATATTTTGAAGATATTTTGTGCCTTGGACTTTGTAAAGCCTCAAGGACAAAATCAGATATTTGTTCTAAGCCTATGAGCTTCTAGTCAGTTTTGTGAAGCTTATCTTCTCATTTCCTATATAACTCATGGAGAATCATTGTAATATTGTTGGTTGAAGAGTTGATTAACAAGATGGACTTTGAAGAGCTTAAGAACTTTACTGAGCTTAGAGCAATATATGTTATGAGTTTTGATGATCAAACTTGTTTTATGGAGTGAATAACTTGACTTGCTTGCCTAGATGATGGAGAGGATCTATGTGCAGGATTCCATGGCTTGGTAAATGGTATTGTGATTCTTTCCAGTTATGTTTTCTTAGTCTTTCATACATGTATCCATGTTTCTTGCTTGTTTTAGGTCAGTAAAGAATAGTTTGAGGTATGCCCATGGAGGCACATCAAATTTCCTGATTCATTGCAGCTTCTATGTTTTCATCCTTCTTGGTCATGTCAAAGGATTCTTAACTACCCTTTGGTCCACTAGGAACTTGTTATTTATTTCCTTAATGATTAATATGACATGCTATCTTGTTTGATTCATGGTATGCCCTGCTTACTCATAGTTTTTTAAACCTCATTAATGAAATCTCCTTTGAAGTATTGACTGTCTAGTTTAAATTAGAGAGGTCTTGTTTCGATCTTGTCCTCTACCTATACTTGCAAACTTATTTCAAAGTTCTCATCAGTTTGAATGTGTTGCTTAGGATTTTCTTTCCACATTTTGATTTTTTGGTTTGTCTTACATGTGTTCTCAACCACTGAAGGTGATTTTCCCAAAGTTAGAGGGTCTTATACTTCTATGCATCACCTGATTGTTTATTTTCTACATTTATTAGTTTGAGTTTAATTCATAGTGAATAATGCTTAGCCCTACCACATGAATGTTTTTTGTTTAAACTATTTATGCTTAAGATCTCTTTGTCTTGCACAAACTTTCTGTTCATTTCACTTCATAAACCACCTGAAATATCCATTCACTATACTAAATTGGCCCTGCAGTACACCCTACTCATTTTCTTGACATCCTTGGCTTGCTTTTGACCCCATAGCCCATTTGATCTCATTTTCTTGTTCTATTTTGATCCACTTGATCAGTTTTCCCCCCAAACAACTAAAAACAAACAAACAAACACACTTAAAAACTAGCCTAAAATCTAAACAAACTAAGCGAACAAGCTCACATCCTTCGCTTCATTAGAGAGAGCCCTCTCTGAGTCCAGGAAGGCTAGGTCCTAGGGCTCCAAAGATTGGTTTGATGTTACTCCGTCATTTGGTCCATCAATCTGCCAAATCACGGGAACCTAACACATGATTTTTTCAGAATGAATATTTTTTGTTTCTTCCTCCTATTGGTTATGATATTTTCTTCAACTGAAGCAATCTCATCATCATCAACTAGAAGGGATAAATTCTTGGGCATTTTTTTTTTTTTTGGATCTTCTCCTTTCTAACATCAGTGCTAATCTAATCCTCAATAATCGCAACACATTCTTCATCTTCAGCTTCAACTTCAACTTCCTCATTTTCAAAAGTAACATATATACCTTTACTAGATTGATCTCTTTGATATAGTCTTGCAACATCATGAAGTCATCTTTTTTTTCTTTCCCATATCTTCTTCTTCATGTTCATGGAAAATGGAGACAACATTCATAATATCATGCTCTATATAATAGATTCCCCCCAACATAATTGAAATCCTCTCAGCAAAATCCAATCAAACAAAATATAATATGTCAATAATAGCCAAATTATTAAAAATATAATGATACAGTTAGAATAACTCAAAACATATAAGTGTAAATAAAAATACTTATAATCTTATGTGCAATATAATGTACGATTTGCTTGCATATCCTTGAAGAATCTTCCCCTGTGTTATACATCTCCAATGTAAAATGATATCTAAGCTTATCATGTGACTTGAGCGGTTTTGAAAGTATATAAACATTTTCAGAATTCAGAAAAATATACAGGTCTAGTACTTTTCCCACCAACTCATAACTTTCAGCATCAAAATTCTTACTAGAATATAGATATAATTGTAGAGTTTCACCTTCAATACCTTTCAGAAGCCATGCATATTTTGTATGTTTCACTTCTTTTGATTTCTTCCACTATGAAATCAACTTCTTTTCTTTTGTGTAATTAACTAAGGTGGAATCGTTCAACAGTATTTTTTGGTGGCCCACCTACAACTTTAGATGATGTAATGGTTGATGTTGGTCCCGAAATATTGACAGAAACCTTTCTTGATGCCATTTTCCTGCAAACATATATATGTACATATAAATTAGTAAATCATAAAAAAAAATATCTTACGTAAACAAAACAAATGAAAAAAATAATAATAAAAACTAAAACACACCAAAAACATGTAAATTGCCTCCAGGTTTAGTGTGCATTTAGATTCATCCAAAATACCAACATATAAAACCAATTCCTTACAAAAAAAAAAAAAAAATTACATTCTGTCCACGACCCCAACGGTAAAACAAAATTTTTTTTTTTTTACAGGTCATCTCCCTAACGCCCTTGGAAACAATTTTTTTTTAATTTTTTTTTTGTGGGGTCGATTTTCATAATCGCCCCCCCTAAATTTAAAACAAGTTCCTTTAAAAAAAAAAAATTACATTTTCTCCCCGACCTTATTAGAAAAAATAAATTAAGTTTTTTACATCTCATCTCCCCAACCCCCTGGAAAATAATTTTAACTTTTTTTATATGTTGGGAGCCGATTCTGAGAATCGGCCCCCTGCCTCGATTATGAGAATCAGAGTCGGCCCGCGGCACGGTCGGCTGTGGGCAGCCATGCTGCAGGTGAACGCACCCACGAGGGGTCGCGGAAGTCATGTCAGAGGTGGACGTGCCCACGGGCAGGTGTCCGCCCAAGCCCAATGAGCCCAATTATTCTAGTTGTATTGTGAGGTGTCACTTGATATCTTTGAGTTTTTTTCTTTTGCCTCTTATGATGAGGAAACATGTAATTTAATGAAGGAGACACACACTCCTAGTCTTTAGCTAAATTTAAGGGATTAGTTTCTAACTTCCCTAGATTCTAGGAAGTGACTCATATGATGTAATTATGGTTCTTTTTGGATATCATTTCAACCCTATGAGGTTTCATGAACTCTATTTTCTATAAGTAGTCCACCTCAAGTCATTTTAGAGTTTGGATATTTTTTATTTGCAGTGGAGCTATTGTACAAGCTTTGTTAATGAAATTGTTGGGCCTTGAAAATGTCATTCATTTCCATTACACTTTCACTATTATGTCCATTATATCACCTCCATTTCACTACTATGTCACTACATTCATCCCACTTCATTATCATTGGGCCACATTCATGTTTTTCCAAACTTTATTAATTCTTAGCCTTTTTAAGTGAATTTGTGGTTAAAAATTAGAAAATAATGTGCTTATGCTTATACCTAACAAGTGGGTTGATATTGTTGACATGTGTAGATCAAAAGGAGACTTCTAGAAGACCCTTATGTGGCACTCTAAGGACAAATTCTAATTTGGTTGGAGAAGATCATGGGATCATGAGGATATGTGTCTCATTTCCTTGTTGTATTGAAACTCTAAGAGGATATGTGTCTCATTTCTTAGTTGTGTTGAAACTATAGAAAGACATGTGTCTTATCATTTCCTATTTTGATTGTAACTCTATAGATGGAGGGAGAGATTCATGGACTCCCATTAATGAGATAACTCCTCATATTTTGTATAAATAGGAGAAGCTTTCTCCTATCATGGGTAGTGAAAAAATAGTGAAAAATAGGAGAAGGAGAGAAAGGAATAGAGAGTCTTTTGTAACAAAGCTTAAGATGGAATGGGATGTAGATTTGTGAGTTTTTCAATAAAGAAGTTCCTTGATGGTGTTTTGATTACAATTTTAAGGAGCTGAAGAAGGATTACACCAAATTGGTAGCAGAGGGCCCCTACTATTCAAGGAGGATTTGCATGTTTTCTAGATAAGTTGTTTTCAATTCTGTTTTGTCATATTTCCTTACTTAGATTTCTTTCTGAAATCATAGCTTTTAGCATTATTTTTCATGTCATTTGCTTAGATAAAGGATCCTCATGATATTGCAGTTAGTCTCTTTCTCAAGCTCTTCCAATACATCTTTATTAAATGAATGGGATTCAATTGTGATATTTTGAGTTATTAGCATTTCATTTTCTGTTATTTAGTTAAAAGGAAGATCCTCATTTGTCAAATCTATTTAGTGTTTACATTATATTTCTTTAGGAAGATTCAGTAAGAGGGCCAGAAGCTTCTGGTTTCATCCTTTCTAGTAAAGGTGAAATAACCAGTAAAAGCCCCTACTGTCAATCTCTGTATAAGAAATATTTTGTTCACACAATTTTAGATCAAATTCCTCATTATACTGTAGTTAGTCTCTTTCAAAAGCTTTTCCAATAAACCTCTAATTCATGACTGGGACTAAGTTGTAGTATTGTGAGTTATTGAGTGTTTTGCTTCATTGAAGATCCTTATCACATTATGATTAATATCTTTCACAAGCTCTTCCAATAACCTTTAACTCATGAATGAGATTTAGTTGTAATGTTATAAGTTGTTTCAGCATTTCATAGGAGATCCTTACTACATTATAGTAATCTTTTTCTCAAGCTCTTCCAATAAACTTTTATCAAATGAATGAGATTTCACTATAATGTTTTAAGTTACTGTTTGTTTCAGCATTTCCTTTTATGTTTTAGGAGATCCTCATTGCATTAAAATTAATCTTTTTCACAAGCTCTTCCAACAAATCTTTAACTAAATGAATCAGATTAAGTTGTAGTGTTTTGAGTTACTTTTTATTTCATGAATGTTCATTTGCAAGCTAGGATATCCACAGATTAGAATGCTCTGTTTTTCATCATTTTCCTAATTAGGGATAGAATTTACACTCTGTTTTGAGTCTAAGGTTTCTTTTTCTTTTCTTTTTGACATAGATTTGATTTCATTTGTTGAACATAGAGTAGCATACTAATTACTAAAAATACAAAACCCCCAAAAACAATAAGAAAAACACATACAACGAAGTAAGGAAGAGGTCACTTAAGCACATATAGTGCAACACACTTCATCAGTTTACTAGCCCTGGTTGATAATTTATGTTAGCAATTTAGGACACTAAATTGACTAGACATAAATCAAAGACAGTGTTGCAAACATAGTGTTGAGACTCCCATGGTAATTCATAAGATAATATTTTCATGAAATTTTCTCTGCTCTTCTGATGAATGAATTCATTTTAATGCTCATTCTGACTCCCTCTCAATTCACTATATAAACAATGAAAAATTAAGCATGCTTCTTAGCTTACCTACCTGGCCCCACCCTTACCTCTGCAACTAAACCTTTGAATTCATAACAAAACCCTATACCTAGTTTCCTAATTGTCATTCATATCCAGCAAAACTCCAAACAAACAAAAAAACCTAATCTACTGAGCATCATAACTAGCCTAAAACATTATATCCATTCATCCTTTTGACTGCTAAGTGATATTGAGAAAGGCCTCTCTGGTCTTGGTAGGGCTAGCTACCTGACCTAAATGTTGGTCTGTGGTTACCTTCCTTCAGCTCCATTCTTAGCCTTGGGAAGTAGGGGGGAGTGATAACACATAGGATTTGGTAATAAGTATAGTTCCTTGTCATATTTTAGAGACACACAAACCATTTTAAGAACTATTTGGTTTTAATAGGAAATTGGATGTCCATGATAGTAATGACATCATTGATTTCATACTCTAAGGAATCCATGCCAATCGTAAGTTTCACATACAAATTTAGAATATGAGTATTGGTGCCAAGTAGAATTCATTCTTACACTCCTCAAATGCTTTCTATTATACCCTTATCTAGATTAACTTTTTATTAGATCCACATTTTGTCACATGATTCATAGAATAAACAAGTGTGATCAGGATTCCAAAACAAATCCTTATTATAAATTGGATATTCCCAAAAGTTTATTAGATCCATTAGTGTCTCTAGCCCATGTTAGCTCCCCGTAATTTCGAAGGCTGAAGATAGAACTATGAAGGGAAACATCAAACCTCTTTGGAATCCAGTACGTATCCTTCCTATACTCATAGAGGGCTCTCTCTATTATATATAGCTTTGTTGATGGGGAATTTTAGGCTAGCTACTAGTGCATAAAGGTTTGTTTGAAGATTTATGGTTGAGGCAGCTGAAGAGGGCCATTGGGTTATGGATTCAACATGTGTAAACAAATTCAAAGGGATGAATAATTGATATCAGGTGCAACCAGGTAAGCTATCCATGTCAATGGATCTTTACAACTTATGAAATGGAAAGGAGGAGGAGACTAAGGTTCAACGTGAATGCAGAGCAGACTGTCTCTAAATTCTGCATTCAGGTCTTAGAGGAAAACATAAAGTACTATTTCGAGACGGAGCAGGGTACCCCATGGTAAATCCTACACAAAATTTCTATCCGCAGTAAAGAAAGAACAACAATATGTGAAAACAGGAGAATGACAAATTACATGGGGAAGTGATGCAGGAGCATCTAACGCCCCTTAATCAAAGAGGAATCCAAAGCGGAGCGAGGAGGATGTGGCCACAAAAACCATATTTTCGTTAAGTTCATATTATTAATAGAGTTTGTTGTGATTCGGTTGAGTGATCTTATGAGGGAATATCGGATCTGGAATGATCCAATCTACTTTCCTCCATTCTTATAAACTAGTCTTCGTGTATTTGTAGAGAGAGCCAGACGCATGTATATCCAGCGCTGCCAAGGCAACCTGGCTCATAAAAAACGTATTGTAATCTGAATTCAGAAATAATATAAATCATGTATTTTGTGGTTATGAGTTTCTTTCATTATGTATACGAGTATGTCAGTTCTTAAATTAATCCTGCGTGTTGTTGTGAGTAGTGTGAGATGGGCCTGTAGTTACTTGAAAGAGCGTTGTGTGCACTGTGTGAACTTGGTTCACACATTGAAGAACTGCAGCTATGTTGGTTTATAAAGGTTGTGGTGCTGAGACGAGTAGTGTTGAAGGCATTAGACAGCTTATTGACCAGTATAATACGGTGGTAAAAATTTTTAAACGCAGCAAAGGAAATGCGTGTTCCAGAATTGTGAATGACTGGTTGTTGTTGCCGAGTAGAATTGTGTGCAATCTCTATGAATGTTAGAACACCGATGACAAAGGGAGCAAATCTAGTGGAGGATTAATTTTGAGTTTGAAGTGTGTGGAATTTGCTGGAAGGCCTACATTAAAGTCTGCGCCGAGGCCTATGTTGGTTATGTGTGTAGATTGAAGCAACGTTGAGTTCTGTACAAGAGTGTTGTTGCATAAGAGAAATCGATCATGATCATCCTAATGATCCGATCAAATATAATGAAGAAATCGATGTAATCACATATTTTCTTTGTATAAAGAGAAGCGCCAGAGTATTGATGGATTTTATTGTTGTATAATGAATTGTTTGTTTAGATCGTGGGCCATAACCCACAGGTCAAGGTTCAGAATTTTTACATGAAAGGGGATTTTGGCAATACCCCAAGATCTCTTTTCATCAAGTGGTATCAGAGTAGGGAAAGGATTTCC
Organism: Pinus albicaulis; assembly: GCA_034641835.2. NCBI lineage: Eukaryota > Viridiplantae > Streptophyta > Pinopsida > Pinales > Pinaceae > Pinus > Pinus albicaulis. Next base: position 357,933,681 of record CM076571.1, on the reverse strand, counting down.
TGCGAGAAGGAAGAAGAATGCAAGAAGAAGGGGAAAGAGGTACAGTTGTGTTAAAGCTGGAGAGTTTATGGTCTTACTGTCGTGCAGATGGCGGCAGCGAAAGGTGAGAAGATTTGCAGCAACCTAGAGCAAGGTGTGCTCAATTGGTTCCAGAGAAGAGAACCAGAAGGATGCCAAAAGACCGAGTGAGGAGGGCTTGGTGAGGTATCGTGTAACAAAGGAGATTGTTACTGCAGAGGTTGGTTGCAGCTCACAGAAGATCATGAAGGCAGTTCCACTGAAGAAATGCAGTGGGTAGAATTGTTAAGGACAAGGAGAAGCATATGACCAGGAGGTCATAAAATTTTTGTACCTCGGGAGTCTAATGCAGGAGCATCTAACGCCCCTTAATCAAAGAGGAATCCAAAGCGGAGCGAGGAGGACGTGGCCACAAAAACCATATTTTCATTAAGTTCATATTATTAATAGAGTTTGTTGTGATTCGGTTGAGTGATCTTATGAGGGAATATCGGATCTGGAATGATCCAATCTACTTTCCTCCATTCTTATAAACTAGTCTTCGTGTATTTGTAGAGAGAGCCAGACGCATGTATATCCAGCGCTGCCAAGGCAACCTGGCTCATAAAAAACGTATTGTAATCTAAATTCAGAAATAATATAAATCATGTGTTTTGTGGTTATGAGTTTTGTTCATTATGTATACGAGTATGTCAGTTCTTAAATTAATCCTGCGTGTTGTTGTGAGTAGTGTGAGATGGGCCTGTAGTTACTTGAAAGAGCGCTGTGTGCGCTGTGTGAACTTGGTTCACACATTGAAGAACTGCAGCTACGTTGGTTTATAAAGGCTGTGGTGCTGAGACGAGTAGCGTTGAAGGCATTAGACAGCTTATTGACCAGTATAATACGGTGGTAAAAATTGTTAAACGCAGCAAAGGAAATGCGTGTTCCAGAATTGTGAATGACTAGCTGTTGTTGCCGAGTAGAATTGTGTGCAATCGCTATGAATGTTAGAACACCGATGACAAAGGGAGCAGATCTAGTGGAGGATTAATTTTGAGTTTGAAGTGTGTGGAATTTGCTGGAAGGCCTACATTAAAGTCTGTGGCGAGGCCTATGTTGGTTATGTGTGTAGATTGAAGCAACGTTGAGTTCTGTACAAGAGTGTTGTTGCATAAGAGAAATCGATCACGATCATCAAAATGATCTGATCGAATATAATGAATAAATCGATGTTATCACATATTTTCTTTGTATAAAGAGAAGCGCCAGAGTATTGATGGATTTTATTGCTGTATAATGAATTGTTTGTTTAGATCGTGGGCCATAACCCACAGGTCAAGGTTCAAAATTTTTACATGAAAGGGGATTTTAGAAATACCCCAAGATCTCTTTTCATCAAGAAGGAGCACTTCACCATAGAACATAACACAAGAATCTGGAAAACGGCATAATATTTCATTCACTCAAAGAGAGTGCTTACAACCAGATGAGCCAATTACAATGTTTTTTCCCCTTCTAGGCCTCTCCAGGTCTCCTTCATACTGCTCATGCATGTAGTATTTATAAAAAATTAAGTCGGTTTCTCTGCCTATTTTGAGGATAGTTATTAATTACATTCAAGCTAAACCTTTTCCAAGTGGAACCATGTAGGTGGTGATAAGACAAGTTCGGCCATAACAGTGGCTTTAGCAGTCCGTTATTAATTTCAGAGTGATCATAATCTGACTCAAATGATGTCAAAGAGGTAAGGATGGCTCTGACATCTTGCCTCTACCATTTGGACTGCCCTTTGTTGGATTATTAAATTGATGAGGTGTTGGTGGTTTTCGTGGATCAATGGTTGTGCCGATGTGTGTGCTACCCCTTTTGTTTCTGTTGTTATATCACAATTATTTCTACACAAATGCCTTTGCCCAAATCAACCTTTTCTATCCATCTCCTTGCTACCTCGACTTTCAGCCTTACTCTGCCTTTTGCTCCTTGTCGGGTCCTACCCGAGTCCTTCTGCAATGTTAGCTCTTTATTCATGAAACAACGTATAAATCCCATACACCCAGACTTGAAAGTCTATAGGTTTTAGCTTTGAACTTTATCACATCCATGTCAATATCGCACATCGCATATTTTAAGATTTATGTTATGAGGAAAGGGATCGGCGATGCAATGCAAAGTGTAGAGGTGACGTGGTGGGAGTGGTGATGGTTTCGATGATGTGGAGTGGAATTAGCAGGAGTAATAGCAGTGAGCGGAGTATAGCGGAGGGCAGTTATGGTGGGCTAACAGCATCGCAAATTGAAATTGGGACTGAATACAAGTTTGAAACATGGCTAAACAAACAAAGTTGTGATGCAATAAGATATTTGTGATCCGATGGGAAAAGGGAAAAATTAAGATTTGTGCGAGGCAAAAAATATCGAACATCGGCAATCGCAAGATTTAAAGTTGGCGGAAATGTGATAAGTTAAGTTCCCCAATATGTGAAATAGTATTTTTGATGTGATGCAAAGCGGGGAAAGGGTGAAAGGTAAGTAATGTTAATCACGCACAAATCATAATAAAAGGGTTTATAATGTATTCGAGGCATATGAATTGGCAAGTGAATGGGTCCCACCATCATCGCATCAGGGAAATTTATGAAACGACAAGTGAGATGCGAAATAGTAAAATATGAAAAGTGTGGAAATGTGAACGGAGGTGACATGGAAAAGAGAGGTGGTCCCTAGCAGTTTCGAAAATCGCATTTCAGAGGTTTGGAAGAGGTAATCAAAGGATTTTGCGATTTTTCCGATGTGAAAAGTAATATGGGTGTGTGGTAATGGAATAAAGGAGAACAACTTAGGGAAATGAAAATTAAAAGGGAAATATAATGAATATGGGGTAATGAATGCAGAGTGATATATATAAGTTTTGAAACTTAGGATAAGAGTCAAATAACCTAGGATAATATTAACATCCTAAGAAACATATAACCCTTTGAATAAACTTCTCCTTTGGTAATTTCTTCATCGCACTTAATCAGCAACACTTTCCTCTTTTAACTGAACTGAAAGGAAAAGTGATTCCTTTGAAACTCTTTGACAAACAGGATTTCCCTTCTTTTTTTGAAAATAAATGAGAGCCATGGAACGTTATTTTCAATATGAGAGACATGGTAAATAATCAGTCACCTTGTATACTGTTAATTACAGGAGTCTAACAGTGACTCCAGCTGGGGATGGTAGCTCCTTCAGGAGGTGTCAATAACACCATAGAATAGTAGCCTGATCCATTGGGCATGACCCCAACTCTGCAACTTAATCTACTACAAAAACCTTTGTGGCTAAAAATCTTCAAGCTGAAATCAACACTCTCTGCAAACTGAACTCTAGAACACACTTGAAATGAAAATGAGAAATCAATCTGAAACTAAAACTGGAAAGATGCTCAGGGTATTGAGCTTATTTTCGCACTTCTACCTACCCTATTCTACTGTTAATCTTACTGAATTAGGTAATACAAAAATGCCAATGGAGCCAATCAAGTAGCAGCAGAAACAAATGGACAACTTGACTACTTGCTATGAAAATCAGAAGTATAACTTGATTATGTGTCCACATAATCAGATTTGTAATAAGTAATGGAAACTGTTGATGTATTTGATCTGTATAGAGAATACATGTTTTAAAACTTGAGCTAAAAAGAACTTGCATATAATTTGTTATAGGATCTATAAAAGCATGACGTATGATATTTTCTTCTAGGCCTCCAATGACTAGTTGGTCAGTTGTATCCTCAAAATTAAACCTTGAAACCACATCTTCAGTTTGGTACTTGAAAGCACAATCATCCTCAATATGTAAGTCAAGCGGTAGTACAATTCCTCTTGCTTTGGAGAAGGAACATTTTCCAAGGATTCTTTAGGGTCTCGAAAATTATATGACTGAATTTGAGAATTCAAAAGTTTAATGTCATTTTCGTATCATTCAACAACTACCTCTAGAAAACATGTTTTAGCTTCAAGACTAAATTTTCTTGATTTCAAAATGAGAAAGTCAGCCTCTAGAAAATATTCATCAAGCTAAAATTTTGATAATTGATTCCTGAATGCATTTAAATCTTCACGAGATAAAATATCTGCCACAAACCTTGTCATCTTGTTCAATATAAAATATGGTCAGCATGTTTTGGAGTCACCATGAATTCTCAAAAGTTGGGTTCCTTGAATCATGGAGCCACCAGGTGAAAAATGCAGCCTTCTTGTGTCTGGTCATTGTCCACCGTCAGTAATCAAATCTAAACTTTCATGTACTTTCTAAGGAAGATAAATTTTGTCCCCATTGGAGTCTCCATTATGTTAGCTCCCCGTAATTCTGAAGATTGAAGAACGAACTACGGAGGGCCACATCAAACTGCTTTGGAATCAAGGACCTATCCTTCCTAGACTCAGAGAGGGCTCTCTCTATTAGATATAGCTTTGTTGATGGGGCATTTTAGGCTAGCTATTAGTGCAAAGAGGTTTGTTTGAATATTTATGGTTGAGGCAGCAGAAGAGGACCATTGGGCTATGGAATCAAAAGGTGTAAACAAATTCAAAGGGATGAATAACTAATATCAGGTGCAACCAAGCAAGCTAGCCATGTCAATGGATCTTTACAACTTGTGAAATGGAAAGGAGGAGGAAATTAAGGTTCAACGTGAATGCAAAGCAGACCCTCTCTGAATTCTGCATTCAGGTCTCAGAGGGAAACATAAATTATTTTTTGAGACTGAGCAGGGTACCCCATGGTAAATCCTACACAAAAATTTATATCTGCAGTAAAGAAAGAACAAAAATATGTGAAAACAGGAGAACGACAAATTACATTGGGAAGGACCACTTCACCATAGATCCTAACACAATAATCTAGAAAACATCGTAATCTTTCATTTATTCAAAGAGAGTGCTTACAACCAGATGAGCCAATTACAATGGTTTTTTCCCTTCCGAGCCTCTCCAGGTCTCCTTCATACTGCTCATGCATGCAGTATTAAAAAAACTTAAGTCGATTGCTCTGTCTATTTTAAGGATAGTTATTAATTACATTCAAGCTAAACCTTTTCCAAGTGGAACCATGCAAGCGGTGATAAGACAAGTTTGGCCATAACAGTGGCTTTAGCAGTCCATTATTAATTTCAGAGTGATCATAATCTTACTCGAATGATGCTGAAGAGGCAAGGATGGCGCTAACATCTTGGCTCTACCTTTTGAACCGTCCTTTGCTGGCTTATTAAATTGATGAGGTGCTGGCATTTTTCATGGATCAGTGGTTGTGTTGATGTGTTTTTTGCCCCTTATTTTTCTGTTGTTATATCACAATTAGTTATGCACAAATTCCTTTGCCCAACTCAACCTTTTTTTTCTATTTCCTTGCTACCTCGACTTTCAACTTTACTCTACCTTTTGCTCCTTGTTGAGTCCTACCCAATTCCTTCTTCCATGTTAGCTCTTTCTTCATGAAACAACGTATAAATCCCATACACTCGGACCTGAAATTTTGTAGGTTTTAGCTTTGAACTTCATTGCATCCATGTCAATATCGCACTTCGCATGTTTTAATATTTATGTTATCAGGAATGGTATCAGCGATGCGATGAAAAGTCCGGAGGAGACGTGGCGGGAGGGGTGATGGTTTCGATGTTGTGGAGCGGAATTAGTAGGATTAATAGCAGTGAGCGGAGTATAGCGGAGGGTAGTTATGGTGGGCCAATCACATCGCAAATCACAATCGGGATTGGATACAAGTTTGCAACATGGTTAAATAAACAAAGTTGCGATGCGATAAGATATTTGCGATGCGATAAGAAAAGGGAAAAATTAATATTTGTGCAATGCTATAAATATCGTACATCTATGATCGCAAGATTTAAAGGCTGGCGGAAATGCGATAAGTTAAGTTCCCCAATCTGCGAAATAGTATTTGTGATGCGATGCGAAGCGGGGAAAGGGTGAAAGGTAAGTAATGTTAATCGCACGCAAATCATAATAAAATGGTTTATAACGTATTTGAGGCGTATGAAGCGGCAAGTGAATGGGTCCCACAATGATCGCATCAGGAAAATTTATGAACCAGTAAGTGAGATGCGAAATGGTAAAACATGCGAAGTGCGCAAATGTGAATAATGTGAATGGGGGTGACGTGGAAAATAGAGGTGGTCCCCAGTGTTGGGTCTCATAATTGTCACATTTTCATCACATTTATCCTTGCCATTTCTCACATTCCATTACCTCATTTAACAATTTAGCATACCATCTCCATGGGTTCACCTCATTATTTTCCAATTTATTTATTTTTAATATTATTAGAGAATGTGTGATTAATTATTGGAAAATTGACATATTTCACTAGTATCTTAAATGTGGATGAGCTTTGCAAATGTGTAGGATTATTTGGAAGAATTATTCAAAATCCTCTTGAATGTTTCCTCCACTATTTCAATCATTCAAAGGATAATTGTTCAAGATTATTCTAAGGAGAAGATCATGGGAATTTCAAGGAGAAGATTATGGAGATTTCAAGGAGAAGATCATGGAGATTTGGATAACATATCTTATCCAAGATTTGTGAGATATGAGTAAGGATTAAAGGGATCATATTTTGTGATTATATGGATATTGGTTGAGAGAAAAGTGGATTTGTAATTAATGAGTTGCTTATCTTTTTTTCAAAGCACTCATGTATAAATAGGAGTGCTCTTTCTCCAAGTAGAGATAATAAGATATGGAGAGATAGGATATGGAATAGTATTTTTGGAAGTTAATGGAAGACATAATTTATCATTTTCTTGTGCATTGAATAAGTTCCAGTAGTTGAAAGTACTCTCAGTGTACGAGGCAAGGGTGGAGGGCGCCCCCACACCGAGCTAAGTACACTTCTTAATTTATTTCATAGCTGCAATTTATGAATTAGTTTTCTTATGTTTGATTTGTTTATTTTCAAGTATTGATGAATCTAATGCTCAATCGTAAACTTCCCATGAAATGCCAAACAAGTGTTTAAGTTAAGCACTCTTTCTATCAACTCTAGATTTTCCGTTAGAATTCATCTTTACATGTCTTTACATGCTTTCACAATAGAATTAATGATAGAATGAAATCATTGATGAAGGACAACCAGGACCTCTGAATATAGAGCCTCTTGATTATTATTTCATATATCTTGATCTATTGTTTGGAAATTAGATTTATCTTTTCCTGCTTTCCTGTTTTCACAATAGCATTAATGATAGAATGAAATCAATAATGAAGGACAACCAAGACCTCTAAATATAGAGCCTCTTGATTATTATTTCATATATCTTGATCTATTTTTTAGAAATTAGATTTATCTTTTTCTGCTTTCCTGTTTTCACAATAGCATTAATGATAGAATGAAATCAATAATGAAGGACAACCAAGACCTCTGAATATAGAGCCTCTTGGTTATTATTTCATATATCTTGATCTATTGTTTAGAAATTAGATTTATCATTTCCTTCTTTCCTGTTTCCACAATAGTATTAATGATTTAATGAAATCAATGATGAAGGAAAACCAGGACCTCTGAATATAGAGCCTCTTGATTATTATTTCATATATCCTAATCTATTGTTTAGAAATTAATTAAGTTAGTTTTATATTTTTAATATGCATTTCACTAACCATCAATAATTCATCATCTAAACTTTACTGTGGTTGAAACCCATATACTTTGGGGATGCTTCTAAGTTCAACAACCCGGATTGATAATTAAATACTCGTGTTAATTTATCCAATAAATTGACCCAACATTTTGGCGTCGTTGTCGGGGAAGCATACTTCAACATAGTCTATTAGGAAGATTTTTTAGAAAACACATAAAATAAAATTTAAAAATCCGACAAAAACCTAGTATTTCTTTCAATTAATTTTTCTTATGCCTAGGATAGAGATTAGAAGAGTAGATTCATTAAACAAAACCCCATCAAAATAAAAATAAAAACAATAAAAATTGATTTTCGCAACAAGATCTAAAACGAAATGATATTAAAGAAGCCATTTGGAGGGTATGTCACAACAAGGATCTTCTTAAATCCTTGTCCACAATCTAGAGTGATCACTAGGGATGGCAAGTGAGCACAGGCCATGGGCATATCGGCCAACACAGGAAGCACACGAGTGGTCGGGGAAATGCTAGGGATATGCATCGCCACCATATTCTCTTCAATAAGTATCATCCTGGCTACTTTGATAAGGTTGGTATGAGGCATCAAGAATCACTATCACTGCCCCATTATTAATATCGACAAGCTATGCACTTTGGTTCCTGAGAAAGTTAAGACCAAGGCCACTGCCGAAAATGTCCTGCTCATAGACGTTACCCAATTCGGGTATTTTAAGGTATTGGAAAAGGACGAGCTACCCTCGCAGCCTATCACGGTCAAGGACAAGCTTATTTCTAAATTGACCGAGAAAAAAATCAAGGAGGCTGAAGGTTTTGGGCTCTCATTTGGGAGTAACATTCAACCAAGCTCATCACATCACGTCCAAGAAGGAAGCTGCTCATGCTGCCACACCACAAGATGATGATAAAACTACAATGTTTGACAAAATGCTGCAGAAAGAAGGTGTAAAGCATATTTTTATTGAACAAAACGATCAATGAATTGGGTGAATTAGGCGAATTGGGAGAATTGTTGTTTACTCTTTGCATCTCACCAAATTCAATTTTCATTTTTGTTTCAGTTATTTTTTCTTTTCTTTTATTTTTTTAATCAACATAAATAAGATTTTTTATTTTTTTTAATTATTTTGTTTCTTTTTCTTTTTCTTTTTTTCTTTTTTTAAATCAACATAAATAATAAATTTAAAAAAAAAATTCCTTTTAATTTGTTATTTAAAATATATATATATATATATATATATATATAACAAAACAAATTATTCTATTTAATTTGGTTATTTAAAAAAAAAGAAAAAAAAATAATAATAAACAATGTTTGTTAACTAAAAAATAAATAAATAAAAAATGCCCTAATTCATTTACATAAAAATTCATCAAAATCAACTAATTCTTCCCCAAAAAGATACAAATGCCTTTTCAAATGTCTATTTTAATGATTGTTAAGGATCAATCTTCATGCAAAACAATAAAAACACATTGAAAAAAAATAGTACGTAATCAAATGATTAAATTGCATGAGGACATGCAATAATTTTAGTTTGGGGGGGAAATAAAAGTATATTGGGTTTCTAGAATTGTCATTCATTTTAAAGTGAATTTGTGGGCAAAAGTTAGGATGCATATACTAACAAGTGAAATGAGATTGGCATTGTGTATTATAAAGAGAAGCTTATGCAAAAAGCCTCAACGTTACGATGCAACACCCTTTTCATCCATGATTGGTGTAACTTCGAAAAATAATTTAAAAATGGACATTTCATAAATTCTTGAAAATGAGCTAATTTTTTTTTTAGTCACTTCATACAGGAATGATCGACGGAGATGGCACACAAAGGCGACAATTTTTTTATACACGAACGGTGCTAAGTTTTTCAGGGTTGAAGACGATCTAATGCAAAAGTGATTTTTAGAAATCACAATGAAACATGCATCATTGGATGCTTGAAGGAACTAATTCTTCACTGCACATATCGTGAAATTTCCCATTACACAAAAACCCTTTTGCATCATGATATGTTTACTCACATTTTCTCCTTCCAAGCGCCTTAATCATCCCTATGTTGCATCCCATCTTCCATTTCCTTATCCTTCATGACTTCATACATGCCTATTTTCTAAACAGCATACATCATTTCTTTCTTATTTTTCAATTCATTTTTCCTTGTCAATAAAAATCCCAAGTTCTCTTTCCATGATTACATCGCCCTAACATATACACTGTCTGATTGTGAGATATTTTCATCTATATTCCTACCAATCATTTTTACAAGCTCACATTGACTGATGTGGGATTCCTTAAGGCCCACCTTTCAACAAGTCTCGAACCATCGACACCAGCACTTTATCTGGGATAGAGACTAGAGTCATCATTACTACCTTAAAGCTTGTATGCCCTAATGACAAGTTCTCTCACCGACAGTCATGGGAATACATCAATGTCCCTTGATTGTTGGATCTTGCAAGTGGCTCGACATCATATCATTTATTCACACTTTTCAATATGTAATAGGGTACCTTGGCACTCATTGACATCAATGGTGAGTTTGCCTCGCATTGGTTAATGACATCCATTAATGGTCGATAATCCAATGAATTCTTTTCATGCTCAACATCGACACATTCATTCACATGACTAGAATTGTACCATCGAATTAATGAAGCGGGTGAAGACTATATATTTTTAATGACTCCATCAGCAGTTGCGACAACATTCCTTCAACCATATGAGAGTATGATAGTTCCACTTTCAGACATCATCTTCAGATTCATATAACCAAGCAGCAGCACAGATTCCTTCACTTCATCTAGCAGCAGCACTTCAGATTCCTTCACTTCATCCAGAAGCATGATATTCACATGATCCAACACCATGATATTTTCCTGATCTAGCATTATGGCATATTCTCTCATGCAAATTAGCATGACATTTTCCAGTTCCAAAAGCGGCAGCAGCTACATTTTGCATAGTTCATTAGCGTTTTGGGTAAGTGAAGGTATGTTTATTTTCTAATTTTTAATCAAACAATTTTTTACATGTTGAAAGTAAATGAATTTGGAAAATTCCCTTGCCATATTACATCATCTTTCACCTTTTTCGTAAACATAACACATCTTCAGTTTGGGGGGAATATTCATAACCATTTCATTCCATTCATCATCTCACATATTGTCGACCAACATGAATCTTCCAAACTACACTTTGTTGCAATTGATACATTGATATATATTTTTGCATGATTCAAAAATATGAGAAAAGGTTTTCTTATATATATTAATGACTTATCATTTCTAGTACATGACTTATCATTTGCAGTACATGTGTTAAAAAATAAAAATAAAAATAAATAAATAAATAAATTTTGTTAACACAAGAACCAACATTTGTTATATTCATGGCTTTTAGCACAAGAACCAACCGAATAAAATATCAAGTTGCAGTACATGTATTTTACATCGTGGAATGATACATTGTTAGAAACCAAAATCATGCAAAGCCAAAAATTTTATCCATGCAAGGTTGCATGAGGACTTGCAACAAGTTCAGTTTGGGGGTATGTTGGGTCTCGTAATTGTCACATTTTCATCATGTTTATCCTCACCATTTATCACATTCCATTACCTCATTTAACCATTTAGCATACCATCTCCATGGGTTCACCTCATTATTTTCCAATTTATTTATTTTTAATATTATTAGAGAATGTGTGATTAATTATTGGAAAATTGACATATGTCACTAATATCTTAAATGTGGATGAGCTTTGTAAATGTGTAGGATTATTTGGAAGAATTATTCAAAATCCTCTTGAATATTTCCTCCACTATTTCAATAATTCAAAGGATAATTGTTCAAGATCATTCTAAGGAGAAGATCATGGAGATTTCAAGGAGAAGATTATGGAGATTTCAAGGAGAAGATCATGGAAGATTCCAAGGAGAATATCATGGAGATTTAGATAACATATCTTATCCAAGATTTGTGAGATATGAGTGAGGATTAAAGGGAACATATTTTTTAATTATAGGAATATTGGTTGAGAGAAAAATGGATTTGTAATTAATGAGTTGCTTATCTTGTTTTCAAAGCACTCATGTATAAATAGGAGTGTTCTTTCTCCAAGTAGAGATAATAAGATATGGAGAGATAGGGTATGGAATATTATTTTTTGAAGTTAATGGAAGACATAATTTATCATTTTCTTGTGCATTGAATAAGTTCCAGTAGCTTAAAGTACTCTTAGTGTATGAGGCAAGGGTGGAGGGCGCCCCCACACCGAGCTAAGTACACTTCTTAAATTATTTCATAGCTGCAATTTATGAATTAGTTTGCTTATGTTTGATTTGTTTATTTTCAAGTATTGATGAATCTAATGCTCAATCTTAAACTACATATGAAAGTACAAACAAGTGTTTAAGTTAAGCACTCATTCTATCGACTCTAGATTTTCCGTTAGAATTCATCTTTACATGTCTTTACATGATTTCACAATAGCATTAATGATAGAATGAAATCAATGATGAAGGGCAACCAAGACCTCTGAATATAGAGCCTCTTGATTATTATTTCATATATCTTGATCTATTGTTTAGAAATTAGATTTATCTTTTCCTGCTTTCCTATTTTCACAATAGCATTAATGATAGAATGAAATCAATAATGAAGGACAACCAGGACCTCTGAATATAGAGCCTCTTGATTATTATTTCATATATATTGAACTTATTGTTTAGAAATTAGATTTATCTTTTCTTGATTTCCTATTTTCACAATAGCATTAATGATAGAATGAAATCAATAATGAAAGACAATCAGGACCTCTGAATATAGAGCCTCTTGATTATTATTTCATATATCTTGATATATTGTTTAGAAATTAGATTTATCATTTCCTACTTTCTTGTTTCCACAATAGTATTAATGATAGAATGAAATCAATGATGAAGGACAACCAGGACCTCCAAATATAGAGCCTCTTGATTATTATTTCATATATCTTGATCTATTGTTTAGAAATTAATTAAGTTAGTTTTATATTTGTAATATGCATTTCACTAACCATCAATAATTCATCTTCTAAACTTGAATGTGGTTGAAACACATATACTTTGGGGATGCTTCTAAGTTCACCAACCCAGATTGATAATTAAATTCTCGTGTTAATTTATTCAATAAATTGACCCAATACCCAGCAGTTTCGCAAATCGCATTTCGGAGGTTTGGAAGAGGTAATCAAAGGATTTTGCAATTTTGCTGATGCGAAAAGTAATATGGCTATGCGGTAACGGAATAAAAGGGAATGAATTAGGGAAATGAAAATGAAAAGGGAAATATAATGAATATGGGATAATGTATGCGGAGTGATATATATAAGTTTTGAAACTTAGGATAAGAGTTAAATAACCTAGGATAATATTAACATCATGAGAAACATATAACCATTTGAATAAACTTCTCCTTTTGTAATTTCTTCATCGCACTTAATAAGCAACACTTTCCTCTTTCAACTGAACTGAAAGACAGATTGATTCCTTTGAAGCTCTTTGACAGTCAGGATTTCCTTTCTTTTTTCTGAAAATAAATGATAGCCATGGAATTTTATTTTCAATATGAGAGACCTGAGAAATAATTAGTCACCTTGTGATACTATGAATTACAGGATTCTAACAGCCCAACCAATTATAGATAAATTTTATCATGATTTGTTCCACATATACTTCTTTCTCGTTCAAGATGTGACCTATACAATCAATGCTTCAGATACAAAATCAATACTTCTCTACATTGGCATGTAACTTGTCTCATCACTTAGTGACTAGTATTTCATGAACATTTTATAAGTGTTCCTCCCATATGTTATTAAGCATGAATTTGATGGCTAGATAGATGACCACAAAAGGGTTAATGAATTGATGCAAGACACAATCCATCATTCTAATGAACATTACAACAGTTCCATTAATCAATTCAAATAGAACTATTGGTCATTTGAAAAAGCCTTCCTTTGATTTGAATTTTGTCTTATACGCATTCGTTGGATCAATAAGTATTCGATGATATCCTAACTCGAAGTCAATGTTGCTAAAATAGTTTGGACCTATAATCTTATATAGCAAATCATGGATCTTGAAATTAGGTACCTATTTTTTATAATGATATTTCTTAAGGATCCATAACTAATATACATTCATTATGTCATGTCCTTATTTTAAAATCAAATTAGGCCCCCACATGGATGGTAACTTTACTACATATGGTCATTCTATACTATCTCTTGAATCTATCACTTGATTTCCTCATTCTACAAAATATAGTATTTGTACATGCAACCATCGAGTAAACAGGCATGAGGAGTCAAATATGTTGCATTCTCTCCTGACAATGCATAATTATTCATTTAGGAAAGGTGGAGATGTTTTTGTATTATTCAATGAGATAATCTACAAATCTTTGTTCCATTGATAGAATGTATTAAATTTCTCTAGTAATTGTATTTATTTTCTTTTCTTCGTAAGACCCAAGCAGAAAAATAACAGGCCTCCTAATTTGAAAAAATTATCTTTAAGTGACTCATATCACTAATTAAGAAAATATACTAGTAATGCTAACTCTAATATCTTATAAATATCATTTTCCAAATTCATAATAACACTACTTATGCTAATAAATAACATATTCATATATAAATTTACCCAAAGATAATATCACAAAAAAGTGAATTTCATTATATCTAAAAATCAGAAGATGTTTCCAATGGAGTCTAACTAGTCTAGGGTGGTTAAAATGTTAAATGAGGCTTTGGTATTCTTTAAAAAAAATTGTATTTGATCATTTATAACAAGCCAAAGGTGTTGAGAATGGAGTCTATATTTGATTTCCTCTCAACTCATATTCATATATTTGATTGAACTACACCATGAACACTTTATGGATCAAAGAAATAAGCGTCTTTCTTATATATTATGTTATATTTGCTCGAAAAATTAATTTCGATGTATAATAACTTGACCAATGTCTTTGTTGGAGTGGATCAAGTTGAATTACACCATCGAAATATTTTTGGATCGAAGGAATAAGGTTCTGATGAAACTATTTCACACAGGATCAGAGTCATTGTTAAATAAATATGGTTGAATTACGCCTTTAACACATTTTTGGATCAAAGCTATAAGGTTTTCCTAAAAAAAATTCACCAAGGTTCAAAGTTTTGTTAAATAAATATGGTTGAATTACCATCTACAATTTTTTAGATAAAATCAATAAGGTTTTCATAGATAAATTTCACGTGTATTAGAATCTTTGTTAATTATATAGTTGAATTACATCATCAAAAACTTTTTGAATCATATAATTTTCTAATAAAACAACAATTTCAACAAGGATTTTAGTCTTTTTCAAGTAAATGTGGTTGAATTATGAAGGAGTGAATCCTATTTGTGAATCATAATTAAATTATGTAATGAAATTGTATTGAATATGATCAAACATAGAAGTCTACGTGCAAACGTGAGATGAAGTTAGAGATGAACAATTACACATTTGGTTGGAACAAAATAACTAAATAAGTTAGTATTATCACTAATACTTATATAAGGGTTCATTTGTACATTAAATGTAACATAGAGGATGGTATAATTTAATCAATTTTCCCAGGCCTTTGGAATTTTTGTGATCCATATGTTCTTTACTTCATATTTCTTTGTATTTATTTGCATGTGTATGTTAGAGGTTGTTAAAACCAACAATTGGTATCATAGCCATGTTAAGGAGAAGAGGAAGTCGATAGAAAAGGTGAGAGTGTGATAGTGATCATGGAAGAAGTGAGAGGAGTATAAGCTCTTGGGCTCAAATGTCTTGTGAAAACTCTTGCCAAGGGATGATGCTTTAATGTCTTGTCTACACTCCAAAATTAGATAAATCTAGAAGTATAATGAGAGCGAACATAGTTTTGAGGCTTAGACAATTGAGGGGTGAAGGGAGATTAGAAAACTAAGGGATGAAAGTGGCTTAGAATATGATATTACAACATTAATATTTTATTGAAATGGTTGAGACCATGGAGGGCACTAGTAGTTGGTTGGTTAAGAAATTGATTAATGTTATTTATTTTCTCATAGTGATGTGGTTTGTTGCTCCTTCTTCATTAAATAATGGAATGAGGCTAGGGTTTGAAATGTAGAAATAATATAACATATGCATGTATATATCCAGATTCTCCTGATCTAACAATATTTTATCTTCTTGCTAAATGCAGAATCCTTCCACTGTTAATATTTTGTGGAAATTTAAACTCAATTGCAAACACATGAAGAAATAAAAACAATCGCACATAACACATTTTTTTAACGGGAAATCCTGAAGCTAAAAACCCCAACTATCATATATTGTGTATCATGGAGATCATGTACCAATCTCATACAAAGCTTAGTACATCAAGCTCTCAGTACAATCAATCGTCACACACTAACATGAATAAATCTGCAAATCCATGCAATGATTTCTTGCCACCTGATAGTCTGCCTCCATTGCGCAATCCCTGCTGAATAATAGCTCTGAATTAATTCGAATTACCCTTTCCTTGACTGCACAATCCTCATTGGCAACTCCAATGTGTGTGTGATGTAATCAATGCATCACTATAGTCACAACAAATAGTCCATCTCACCCTTTCACCTACCTCTCCACTGGTTCTCCACTGGAACTGACATGCACTATAGTTAACTGTTGTATTTGCTCAGTTGATTAGTGAGTTATTATTTCTGAATTAATTAACTAATTAATTCACTCCACTCTCACTGGTGTATCATTCAGTTAGACTAGATACAATTAGCTCAACTGAGTTTAACTCCAATAACTAAGTTAAAACTGAATAACAACTCCAAGAACTACCCTTCCAACTCTGTCATAACTTTTCCACTTCAGTTCTAACTGAGTCCTCCATGCATGAACCACCAGTAAACCTTAGGAATTTCGTAATTCCTTCAGCCCACTAATTTTCCAAATCTTTATGTTGAAATAAAGTGCTCCAAGAGAATAAGTTGATATTTAGAGTCTGATTACTATTAAAGGCTAATAATAATCGACACATCTATTTTTAGATCAGCGATCTATAAATAGACTTCGCCCAATATTCTAAATATAGAATTTCATCTATTTTTCCAACTTGACCAACCATCCACTAATAGCATCCTGTAACTTCTGAAATATGATCACCGTGTCTAAAAATAGACTTGCACCTAAAAATAGCATGCGAGCCCACTTAGTGAAGGTGACTAATTACACTAATCTCATCATCTTGTTGAATCTCAACACTCCCTCTCAACAATATAGGGATTATCCTTCACCCTGATCCTGCCTCTATGGTATTCGAATTTTCTCCTGGTGAGTGCCTTCGTCAGAATATCTGCATCCTGATCTTCAGTAGGAATGTACTGAAGCAACATGATCTTCTGCTACACACAATCTCTGATATGATGATACCAGATATCAATATGTTTATATATATCATGAAACACAGGATTAATCGAGACTTTAATTCAACTCTGATAATCACAATGTATCACTGTAGGATTTAAATGTGAACCGAACAAACCGACCAGGATCTTCCTCGTCCATAGCCTCACATGCAGCTTGACTTGCTGCCATGTATTCTACTTCCACTGAAATAAGTGCCATGGATCTTTGTTTCCTGTTGTACCAAGAAAATATTGTAGATCCAATACTGAAAACCCCTCCTGATGTGCTCTTTCTTCCTATTGGGATGCCTGCCCAATCTGCATCCGTGAATCCATGCAACTTCACCTCATCCATCTGTCTATACCATAAGCCATACTCAGATGTGCCCCTAGGATACCTCAGGACATGCTTGTATGCCATCCAAAAGATCTTGGTATGCTTAACCATCGCTTGTGAAAGCTGGTTCACCGCAAAGCATATGTCCAATCTTATATTAACTAAATACATGAGCGATCCCACCAACTGTCGATAAACAGTGGCATCCACTACCTCTACCGATGTAGCATCCTCTTTCCTCCAATTTCCTGGAAGAAGAGTGTCGATAGGCTTGCAGACTTTCATGTGAAACTTCTCCAATATCTCCCAGGCATACATTCCTTGAGACACAAACAGTTCACCTTCCCGCTGCCATATTTTCAATCCAAGGAAATAATGAAGGAGGCCCAAATCTTGCATCTCAAACTCCTTTACAAGATCTTCCTTGCATGAGTGTATCAACTTCTCATCACCCATTAGTATTAAATCATCAACATAAAGAACAATGATTTAAAGCTTACCCTCCACCAAAATTTGATACAGGTTTGCATCCGCCTCACTCTTGGTGAAGCCAAGTCTAGTGAAATAGTTTTCGATCCGAGTGTACCAAGCACGTGATGCTTGCTTCAGCCCATACAATTCTCTTTTGAGTCTGCACACATGCGACTTGCTGCTAAAGATCTCAAATCCTTTAGGCTGCTCAATGTAAAACTCTTCCTCAATGATCCCATTAAGGAACGTAGTCTTCACATCCATTTGATGAATGTGCCAACCCATATGCACTGAGAGAGCAAGGATGGTCCTTATGGAAGAATACTGTGTGACAAGTGAAAAGTTTTCTTCATAATAAATCCCCTCGATCTGTGAGAAGCCCCGGGCAACAAATCTTACCTTATACTTCTTGATGCTCCCATCAGTAGCTTGCTTTACCTTGTAGATCCATCGTTATCCTATAACTGATTTACCCACCGGCCTTGAAACAATCTCCCAAGCACTGTGTCTGACAATGGAGTCATACTCCTCCACCATGGCATCTACCCATGTGGGCTCCTGCACTGCTTCTTCAAAATAATATGGCTCTGTCATGACACACTTGCTCATAAGAGCCATGTATCCAGTAAAACGGTCATGTGACTGTCTCTTTCTACGCTATGATGTAGGGACTCCTAAATTATGTGCCGCATCAAGATTCAGTCTCTCGGCTTCTATGGTATGCTTTCTGCTAATTCTGATGTTTGGTTCTGCATGAGTGGACTCCTCCACTCCATGAACTTCCTCCTATGGCTGATCCACATCTGGATTCTCATCTTTCGTAACTGGGAGTTCCTCCTCTGAATGCAAGTCTAGCTCCCTCCAAAGCATAGCTCGTGCAACACTCACGATCATTCTTTTCTTCCTCTTTGCGACCCCATTCTGCTGTGGTTTATGAGGCGCTATGAGTTCTCTTCGAATTCCTTCTTTTCTACATAAGTCTTTGAATTCACCCAAGATATATTCACCACCATTATCGCTCCGTAGAGCCTTCACTTGCTTCCCCGACTCCTTCTCCACCAATGCTTTAAACTCACAGAACTTTGAGAATGTTTCGCTCTTCTTCTGCATGAATAAGCTCCAACATCTATGAGAATATTCATCAACAAATATAACATAATACATGTGTTTTTCTTTTGAAGCAACCGAGAAAGGTCCACACACGTCTATGTGAATTCTCTCCAGGATCACCGAAGCACGGTTCTCCTTCTCATGAAAGTTGGTCTTCACAAAATTACCCATAGCATATCCCTTGCACTGATCTGATTGCACAAGAGTACCCTTGGGAAGTCCAGTAGAAATCTGCTACAAAATCTTCAAAGCGCCATGGTGAAGATGGCCCAATCTCCTATACCATAATTTTCCCTCATCCCGGCTCACCACTTCTTCTGCTTTTCCCATCATTGCAGCGCAACCATCTACCTCCAACTTGTAGAGATTCTTAACTTGATTCCCTATCCTCTTGGTTTGACCCATTGTTTTATGTCGTAGGAAAACTTTTCCATTGCTAAAAACAACGTCATAACCTATGTCTTCCAACATTGCGACTAAGACCAAGTTCTTCTTCAAACTTGTAACATGCATAACATCTTTCAACATAAATGTTTTACCTGACTCCCTATCAAAGGTAATGGTCCCAATGTCGGTTGCACTGTATCGACCATATTTTCCCATATCTATATTCATTTGGAGGTCCTTCTCCTCCAAGTCACTAAAAACTCCTTGTCTCCCATCATATGGAAAGACACACCACTATCAAGATACCACACCGATCCCATAGTGCTTGAAATCAAGCATGTGATCAAAGATAAATCAATTTCAAATTGTGAGGCTAAGGCCTCACCTGCTGCAGCTTCATCCACCTTCTTTTTCTTCTTCTTCTGTGGGCAGTTAGTGGTGAAATGCCCATGTTCGTGACAGTGAAAACACTTCACCTTAGACAAATCCTGCTTCTTTCCTTTAGCCTCAGATTTTGAAGGGAATTTCTTCCCCTTCCCTTTCCTTGCTTTGGCAGCCAAATCGCAGTTCTCTTCATCTTCATTCTTCGATGAAGAGCCATCCCTAGTACTTCGCCTTATCTCCTCCTGCACAAGATCCGACCAAAGTCGCTCCCATCCCGGCAGTTTCTCCCGTCCCTTGACAGAGTCTTCGTAGCTATGCCAACTCTTCGGAAGCCCAAGGAGAGCCAAGATCACCAAGTCTTCATCATCAACAGTAATCCCCACACTTCCCAGTTCATCCTTATAGTGGAAAAACTTCGTGAGATATTTTGGAATACCTTCGCCCTTCTCCATTTTTATTTTTTTGAGCTTATCTTTAAGCACCAACTTCCTCTGGTCGCTTCTGCTTTGGAAAAAATCTGTCAAAGAATTCCACATTGTAAATGGAGTGGCTTTCCCGAGAAGGCTGGACACAATATGGCCCTTCAAACCTTCCAACAGAATTATTGTTTTCTTTGCTACCTTCTTTTGCCATGCGTCAAGTCCTACAGCATCACTAGAATCTGGCTTAGGAACATCGTTATCGATGAACTCCTTCAGTCCATTATCTTCCATCACTGCCTCCATCCTGTCCTTCTAGGCTATGTAATTCGAGCTGCCATCAAGGGCATACTCCAATCGCAACCCATTGAAAGACATTTCAATGTATACTCAACTGTCGCACCAAGAATTTTCTACAGCAAATTCGAATTGTCCACCAGCACAAATTGTCGAATTAACACTGCTCTGATACCATGTAGAAATTATATAAAATATGCATGTATATATCCAAATTCTCCTGATCTAACAATATTTTATCTTTTTGCTAAATACAGAACCCTTCCACTGTTAATATTTTGCGGAAATTTAAACTCGATTGCAAACACATGAAGCAATAAAAACAATCCACATAACGCAGTTGTTTAATAGGAAATCCTGAAGCTAAAAACCCCAAGTATCATATATTATGTATCATGGAGATCATGTAACAATCTCATACAAATATTAGTACATCAAGCTCTCAGTACAATCAATCGTCACACACTAACATGAAGAAATCTGCAAATCCATGCATTGATTTCTTGCCACCTGATAACTTGCCTCCACTACGCAATCCCTGCTGAAGAATAGCTCTGAATGAATTTGAATTACCCTTTCCTTTACTGCACAATCCTCATTGGCAACTCCAATGTGTGTGTGATGCAATCAATGCATCACTATAGTCACAACAGATAGTCCATCTCACCCTTTCACCTACCTCTCCACTGGGTCTCCACTGGAACTGACATGCACTGTAGTTAACTATTGTATTTGTTCAGTTGATTAGTGAGTTATTATTTGTGAATTAATTAACTAACTAATTCACTCCACTATCACTAGTGTACCATTCAATTAGACTAGATACAATTAGCTCAACTGAGTTTAACTCCAATAACTGAGTTAAAACTGAATAAAAACTCTATGAACTACTCTTTCAACGCTGTCATAACTTTTCCACTTCAATTCTAACTGAGTCCTCCATGCATGAACCACCAGTAAGCCCTAGGAATTGCGTAATTCCTTCAACCCACTGATTTTCCAAATCTCTATGTTGAAATAAAGTGCTCCAAGAGAATAAGTTGATATTTAGAGTCTGATTATTATTAAGGGCTAATAATAATCGACACATCTATTTTTAGATTGAAGATCTATAAATAGACTTCACCCAATATTATATAAATATAATTTCATCTATTTTTCCAACTTGACCAACCATCCACAAATAGCATCCTGCAACTTCTGAAATATGACCACCATGTCTAAAAATATACTTGCACCTAAAAATAGCCTGCGGGCCCACTTAGTGAAGGTGATTGATTATCACTAAGCTCATCATCTTGTTGAATCTCATCATGAAATGAAACCCCCATATGTTTGAAGGTATATTGACAAGTTTTCTTAGGTTTATATACTTAAAAGTAATATATATTGAAAAATGGGTTTCCTAATGCATGAAAATGAAAAATAAATTTAGGTGCAGGATTGAGATAAAGTTTATTATTGGTGAAGTGTTTTTTAGTCATACGTTATTAATTTTATTTCATGGTTTCATTCACATACAATGAATGGCCATATGTCTTAGTTGGAGTCTACACAAATTTAAATAATGCTTTTATTTCAATTAAAAGGAATAATTTTGCATGTTTTTCTACCTCATTTGAAATGATATAAAGATGCACATGTTTTGTAGAGGATGCATGATCAGTTATACCTGACACCCTAGAAAGTTTTGGTCATATAAAAATCTAAGCATAGGTAAGTTTTTCTCCCTTGGTGTTTTTTTGTAAGCCTTGTTAAGTCGGGCCACACATGTAATCATGTAGCACATATCCCTCTTATCTACAGAGTAGATGAGGAATTTTTGCAATCCCTATTAAGGCGGGTTTCACATATAATCATGTAGCTTATATCTCAGTTATCCATAGAGTTGACGAGGCATCAATTTGTAGAATGAAACACTAGGTAGGTATGAGGTGGCAAGTCTACTCATGTGCTAGCTTGGTGTGGATTCATAGAATTTGGGTTTTCGATGAGTTGAGGGGGGGGGGGAGTGAGATGTATTAATCTCAAAATATTGGGAAAAAGTTACAATGAAAAGAGAGTTTAACATGTTGATTAATCAAGAAAGTGAAAAGGATTCATATAAAATTAGTGAGTACAGTCAATGGCATCCATGTAGCATTAATCTCAGAAGGTTGGGAGAAAAATATAATGAAGAGATATTTTAACATGTAGGTGAAAGTAATGCCTAGAAAATTAGTGGGTATAGCATATGGCACTTATGTGTCTTAGTATATCTTTTTATATGGACATCAACGATTAATTTTTTGCAGCAAGAACTAAATGTTCTTATAATAATCAGTTTTATGTAGATGTAAAAGTAAGAATCAAACTCCATGATTGAATAAGACAATAGTGAAAGCAAGATGGTTAAAGAGAATGATGCAATGACAAAAACAATAATGAAAGAATATTATGATCGGTAGAGTGATGCAACAACAAAGAAAATGTTGAAAGAAGATGACGGCAGAGAGAATGATGTAGTAACAAAAATAATGGTAAGATGAAAGAATATTATGACAGAGAGAATGATCCAACAACAAAGAGAATGATGAAAAAGGATGATATATACATATAATGATGAAAGATGATGATGACGGAGAGAATGATGGAGCATGAAAGAGAATGGCAGGATGAAAGAAAATGATGACAAATATGATGCAGTGGAATAGAAAAATTAATGATGGAGACAAACAAAAGAAAGAAAGATGGCAAAAATGTGGAAATGAAGAAGAAAAAAGAGAAACAAGGCAAAAATAATAGTATCTTATCCATGAAAATTTAATCCCTAAGACGTTTAAAGGTTCATAATGTTTTTTGGGATGATGGGAAGGAAATGGTATTTGATTCATTATTTTTATAATGGATAGAGTGGCTTGAATATTTGTAATTGTGTGTACTTGAATTAATGATGTTGTAAGCCTAATCAGGCATGTATACTACCAAGATTTGTTATGTTGAAAGTTTATGAAACTCTAAAACCACTTGAGGTTGTGATATTTATAGTAAGTACAAACCACTATTGTTTGTGGTAAGAAAAAAAAACACTTGATGTGATATTTTATTTGCAGTAAGAAGAAACTACTTGATGTCTTGACGATTATAACAACTAAGTATCATCCATGAAAAACTATAGATGTAATGGTTACAAGTCATCCAAACAAAATCCAAAACATGGTTATGGGACAATTATAGAAAGCCCAAGATGATGATTGATAATGATGTAGGGGGAATGAAATTTTTTATGTTTTTACAAGTATAATATGAAAGAAGAAAATTGAGGATGAAGAATGAAGAAGAGCATAAGTTGCGGAATACTTAAGATGAAGACAAAGAGCATAGAAAATGAAGAAAGAACCTGGTGAAAGAGAGCTAATGAATTATGCATATTGAAATCAAAAGTACTTGTAAAGGGAGAGTATGAAGAAGTAACTCTTACTTGTGAAACATAACTAAAGAATGTGATGAAATTGTATTAAAGTAAACCAACCATAGCAATTTAAATGTGTGAAGAATAAATAATTACACATTTGGTTTAAACAAATAACTAAATAAAATGAAATTAGAGATGAAAAAATATAAATACATTAATTATTATCCTATATAATTATATAAAAAATCATTTGTGTAATAAATGTAATATAGATTGGTATAATTTAATAGATTTTCATAATCTACATACTCATTGCTTCATATTTATTCATATTTAAACCAATTATACCATCAACAAATTTTTGGATGAAAGTAGTAAGAAGATTCTGATAAAGCAATTCTACCAACAATAAGAGTCTTTGCTAAATAAATAAATTTGGGTGATCAGCATCATCAGCAAATTTTTGGATGAAAGCATTAAGATTCTGCCAAAACAGTTTCACCAAGGATCACACTCTTTGCTAAATAAATCTGGATGAATGACACCATCAACATCTTTTGGATCAAAGGATCAAAGCAGTAGGGTTCTGATAAATCAATTTCACCAGCTTTTGGATCAAAGCAATATGATTCTGATAAATCAATTTCACCAGGGATCAGAGCACCAACAAATAAATATGATTGAAGTATAGCATCGTAAATTTTTTTTGGATCAAATAAATAAAAATCTGATAAAACTATTTCATATAAGATCCGAAGATCAGAGTTTTAGTTGTGGTTAAATCACCTTAGATTTATCTTAATTCCGGATCTATTAAGTTCCGAGAGGGATCAAAGGTTTGCACTTCTAGAGATTTGATCCCTCTCAAAGCTTGATAGATCTAGAGTTAAGATGGATCTAGAGTGGTTTAATTATTTATTTTATTTTTTAATTTAATTTCACTAAGTCAAAATGTTTTAATTAATAAATTTATGTTATATCTGATACTTTTGTGATCCATAAAGTAGATAAATGTCTTTTCCCATAATTTTATTTTTTATTTTCATTTTAATTTTTGTGTAATTTGACTCTATCAAAATGTTTAGATAACATAATATAAAGGACAACAAAAAATTGTAATAAAATTAAATTAAAAAAATAAATATTTATAAAATACTTTGATTGTGAAATGAAAGGTGGTTTTTGGGCATGTAGTATTGATGAGCCATTAGTATGGTATGGTTAATAAAATCCATGGCAAATTCGGGCCACTTTTCATGGTTAAAAATCTTGTTATATTGTAAGTATCATTTTGATTGTGAAATAAGAGATGGTTTTTGGACATATGGTATAGGTGAGCCATGGTATTGGCCCATGAGTATCCATGGTTACCCATATTATCATATTGTAAGTTTATTGTAAGTATTAATGTTTTTATATGCTTATTAATTAAATTTAAATATATTTACGAAATAATTATTATATTTTATAAGTTAAGATGGATTTGGTGTTACTAGGTTTTATATTACTTTTAAGCTACATGTAAATGTTTACCAATCAATCTGTTAAGTATCATAAATTGCACATATTAATATAAATTCAACATATTAAATCTACATGTAAAAATGTTTACAAAATTTCTTACATTACATCTACACATCACACCTATACTATGTTATATGTTGAGATTCAACAAGATGATGATCCTAGTGAAAATTCAGCACCTACACTAGGTGGGGCCCGCAGGCTATTTTTAGGTGTATGTCTATTTTTAGAATGTTGAGCAAAGTTTATTTATAGCAGAAATATATTTATATATGGTTGAGAAAATTATATGTATGGATGGGCGTATATTTTTGGAATGCA
This sequence comes from Pinus albicaulis, assembly GCA_034641835.2. Lineage (NCBI taxonomy): Eukaryota > Viridiplantae > Streptophyta > Pinopsida > Pinales > Pinaceae > Pinus > Pinus albicaulis. Next base: position 357,907,926 of record CM076571.1, on the reverse strand, counting down.
TGTGCGAAGTTGGTTCGTGGATTTCATTTCTAAAAATAGAATGCATGTCGATTATTATTAGCCCTTAATAATAATTAGACAATAAATAATAATTTATTCTCTTGGAGCACTTGATTTCAGTTAAATGATGTGGAAAACCAGCTGACTTAAGGAATTTCGAGTTCTAAGGTTGGTTGATGGGACATGCAAGTGGACTTAGTTGTAACTGAGTGATTCGAAGTTGTAACAGAGTTGGATGTGTAGTTATGTGAGTTGTAAATTAGTTTAACTCAGTTAAGTGAGTTAAAGTCAGTTGTGCTAGTTGTAACTAGTTGTAACTAAAGATATACTAGTGAGAGATCAGTGAATTAATTATTTAATTAATTCACAAGTAGTCGTCTCACATGCAACTGAAGAAATACTATTGTTAACTACATGCATGTCAAATCCAGTGGAGACCCGGTTGAGAGATAGGTGAAAGTGACAGTTTGACTATCATTTGTGACATTAGTGGGTGCACCAGTGCAACCAAACACACATTGGACATGCTAATAAGGATTGCACAGTCAAGGAAAGGCGAGATCTAATTCATTCAGGGATTGTGATTAGCAAGGATTGCGCAGTGGAGGCAGGCTGTCAGGAGGCAGTAAATTGGTGCATGTTTATGCCAAATTTTTGTATGATAGTGTGAGATGATTGTACATTGTACTGAGAGCTCTTGGATTAGAGTTTTGTATGAGATTTTTTCATGATCTATAATATATACATAATATATGATAGTGGGGTTTTTAGCTTTATGCTTTCCCGGTAAAAACATATGTGTTATGTGTGATTGATCTTTCTTCATGTGTTTGCAATTAGCGTTTACATTTCAGCAAAGATTTTGAGTAGAAAGATTATGTATTTAATAGTGGCATCATTGTTAGATCAGCAGAATCCAGGCAATACATAATTGTATTAAAATCTCTATATGGTATCGAAGCAAAAAAGATTTCAATATTGAAGTTGTAGTTGAGTTTGTTGGTGGAAACAATTCGAATTTGTTGCAAAAATTTCTTGGTGCGACAGTTGAGTAAACATCGAAATGGCTTTCAATGTTTTGCGGATAGAGTATGCACTTGAGGGCAGCTCAAACTACATAGCCTAGAAGGACAGGATGGAGGCAGTTCTTGAAGATAATGGCTTAAAGGAATTCATCGACAGTGATGTTCCTAAGCCCACTTCGACGAATGTTGCATTACTTGACGCCTGGAAAAAGAAAGTAGCGAAGACGAGAAGGATTCTATTAGAAGGTGTGGGAGACCTTATTGTCTCAAGCCTTCATGGGAAAGCCACTCCATTTTCAATGTGGAAGGCTTTGACGGATCTTTTCCAAAGCAGTAGCGACCATAGGAAATTGGCACTGAAGGATAAACTCAGAAAGATCAAGATGGAGAAGGGCGACAGTATTCCTAAGTATCTCACAAAGTTTGTCCAATTTCGGGATGAAGTGGGGAGTGTGGCAATCACGGTTGCTGATGATGATTTGGTGAGTTTGGCTCTCTTGGGACTTCCTAATAGTTGGCACATTTATCAAGACTCTGTCAATGGAGGGGAAAAATTACCGGATTGGGAATGACTGTGGTCGGATCTACTGTAGGAGGAGTTCATGCGGAACACCAGAGATGGCTCTTCATCAAAGCATGATGATGAAGAGGATTGTGCTTTGGCTACCAAGGCAAGGAAAGGTAAGGGGAAGAAATTCCACTCAAAATCTGAGGCTAAAGGCAAGAAGCTGGATTTGTCCAAAGCGAAGTGTTTTCACTGTCACGAACATGGCCATCTCGCCACTAACTGCCCATAGAAAAAGAAGAACAAGAAGCCTGTTGGAGCTGCAGCTGGTGAGGCCCTTGCCTCGTAATTTGAAATTTATTTCTCTTTGATCGCATTCTTGGTTTCAAGTGCAATGGGATCGGTGTGGTATCTTAATATTGGTGCTTCCTTCCACATGACAGAAGATAAGGAGCTTTTCAGTGACTTGGAGGAGAAATATCTCCAAATGCACATAGAGATGGGTGACGATGGATGATACAGTGCGATCAGAATTGATATCATTAGCTTTGAGAGGGATTCAAGTAAACCATTTCTGTTAAAATATGTTATGCATGTTCCAGGTCTGAAGAAAAACCTGGTCTTAGTCGTGATGTTGGAGGATAGAGGTTATGACATTGTTTTCAGCGATGGGAAAGATTTCCTGCGACATAAAACAATGGGTCAAACCAAGAGGATAGGGATTCGAGTCAAGAACATCTACAAGGTGGAGGTAGATGGTTGTGTTGCAATGGTGGGCAAAGCACAGAAAGTGGTGAGCCAGGATGAGGGCGAATTATGGCACAGGCGATTGGGTCATCTTCACCATGGCACCCTAAAAATTTTGCAACAGATTTCTACTGGACTGCCCAAGGGTACACTTGTGCAGTTAGATCAGTGCAAGGGATGTACTATGGGTAATTTTGTAAAGACATCCTTTCATGAAAAGGAGAATTGTGCTTCGATGATCCGGAAGAGAGTTCACACAGACGTGTGTGGACCATTCTCGGTTGCTTCAACAGCAAAACATAGGTATTATGTTATTTTTGTTGATGATTTTTCTCGTAGATGCTGGATATTCTTCATGCAGAAGAAGGATCAAACATTCTCAAAGTTATGTGAGTTTAAAGCATTGGTGGAGAAAGAGTTGGGGAAGAAATTGAAGGCTCTACAGAGCGATAATGGTGGTGAATATATCTCGAACGAATTCAAAGACTTATGTAGAAAAGAAGGAATCCGAAGAGAACTCATAGTGCCTCATAACCCACAGCAAAATGGGGTCACGGAGAGGAAGAACACAATGATCGTGGGTGTTTCACGAGTTATGCTGCATGATCAGGGCCTACCAATGCATTTGTGGGCGGAAGCATGCAACACTGCGGTTTATGTGAAAAATTGTTGTCCTCATACGGTACTTGGCATGAGTACACCTGAAGAAGCTTTTACTTGTAAGAAGTTGGATTTTTCTCATTTAAATATTTTTGGCTCATCTGTTTATGTGCATGTGACCAAGAACGCCAGGAAGAAGCTGGAGCCGACTGCTGAAGTTGGGATATTTGTGGGCTACACAGAAACACCCCATAACTATCGTGTGTATTTTCCAAATAGTCAAATCAATGTGGTGCGATGGGATATAAAATTCAATGAGGAGAAAGCCATAAAGTTGTCGCTTGAGAGGGAGCTTGACTTACATGCAGAGGAGGAACTTTTGGTTCCCAAAGATGAGTCTCTAGATGTGGATCAGCCACAAGAGGAGGTTCATGGAGTGGAGGAGTCCACTCACGCAGAGCCAAACATCATAACTAGCAGAAGGCGTACCACAAAAGTTGAGACGCTGAAGCATGATGTGGCACAGAATGTAGGACTCCCTAATTTACAACGCAGACAGAGACAGCCTCCTGATCGATTCACTGGATACATGGCTTTCATGAGAAAATGTATTGTGACTGAGCCATCTTCCTTTCAGGAAGCAGTGCAGGAGCCCACATGGGTAGATGCAATGGTGGAGGAGTATGACTCCATTGTCAGAAACAGTGCTTGGGAAATTGTTCCAAGGCCAGTTGATAAATCAGTGATAGGTTCAAGATGGATCTACAAGGTAAAGCAAGCTACTGATGGGAGTGTTGAGAAGTATACATAAATATTTGTGGCCCGGGCTTCTCACAGATTGAGGGGATTGATTATGAAGAAACCTTTGCACCTGTCGCATGGTATTCTTCCATAAAAATCATCATTTTTCTCTCAGCGCAGATGGGTTGACACATTCATCAGATGGATGTGAAGACTGTGTTCCTTAATGGGATCATTGAGGAAGATGTGTACATTGAGAAGCCTAAAGGGTAAGCTTTTAATCATTGTTCTTGAGGTGGATGTCACACTCATCGGAGTTGGAGCTTTTGTTAACATCAAGCAGCACCATCTGACCAGCAAAGGCATAGGCGTGGTCCGAGTGGTAACACCATGACAACGCGAACCCGCGGATGAACTCACAGACCACGCTCGGAAGCCCCGATATTCGTGGCGTTGCTATCGCCACAACCAATATAGAAACCAACTGCGTTAACAAAATATGAAAAAGCCGCATAGCCTTTGGCACAATATCGTTGCTGGAAAAAATATGCACCAAGTGTTTCTTGTAGCGGGAATTCACGTGATTTTCCAGTGTTGAATCTGCGAAGTCAGGGCAACCGAACGTGTAACAATGAAGCTGTTTGTGGTACCACTAGGGGGTCGATTCAAGCAACGCCAAGCTGAGCAACGAAGCCATGGCTCCGCCCAAGGAATGCCCCATCACTACAATTTTGTGGCCACGTATCAGGAGACGTCTCAGGTATTTCAATGGAATGCTCTCGGCCCGACCAAGAAAGCCCCCATCCCATTGGAACCTCCCATTCCCGAGTTGCAGGGCCTCTGTATGATGTCCAGATTCGTTAGCACATCCACAAACCCCCTGGTGCCTCTGCAGGCGACCATCATGTGACCGTGGGACAAGCTTTTGGCGACCAGGAGATACTGATTGCGGCTCTCAAGGCCCTCATTTTGCAGCTCTTCTTTTTCGAAAAAATGATATTTCGCCATTTCTGGCAACTCAAATGCTTGGTGCAGTGAGTGGAGTTCTTGATGGGGATTGTGGGAGTATGCAATGACTGAAAGAATGGCGACATCTAAGAGCCATGCAGGATGACACTCTTTGGCCTTAATCATTTGAGAGAGCCATCGATTATGTGGCATCACCACTGCTACGTTCATGTCTTTCCGTGACTCTGTACTCTATCATAAAGGGATACTAGGGCAATGATAGGGAAAAGCTGGTAATATATTTATTTGCTAATGGAGCTCTGTATTTATAATGTTGCCTTTATGTTCTTTCCCAACCTGGTTCTCAGTTTTCTAGTCACTTTGAACTTCTAAATATTTATCATTATTTTGAGTGTTTGTGTGATTTTCCTTAAATAATAACACTGAGTGATGAGTATTCGTGCAAAGTTGTTTCACTGCTATCCCACAATTAAATTATGATAAATTTTCAAATTTATATGAAAAAAAATTAACATTTTATTTTATTTTGGAAATAATAATAATATTATGAATTAAAAAAATATATATATATATTTATTAACATTGATGTTTTCCTTTTTCGAAGATTTTTTTAAAGAAATTGTGAATTCAATGATTAAAAATTTAGTGATATTTATATCCATTTTTCAATATTTCAAGTTTAATTTGATTATAGAGTTGGCCTCTAGACAATTTAGTTAAAAAAAAAAATTGAAAATATTATGAAAAAAAGGCTTACACCAAAATGGAGGTGGTAACAAAATTCCAAATCTCCGAGCGTCTATAATAATATTTCCAAAACTTCCAAATAATTGATTCCTTGGAGTATTGAAACTTCCAAATAATTGATTCCTTGGAGTATTGAAGGTTTGATACCATGTTCAGGTTTTGGTTACACCAAAACCCAAACTTAGAAGACTTAATTAACTGCCAGATGTCCATCCTTCCCTTGAGTGGTTGGTTAGTCCTATGTTCCTAGGGTGGTTGCTAGTTCACATAATTGATTTCCAATAAAATGAGTGTGAGACTTACTCCAAAAAAATACTTTAAAATAATTAAAAACTAATAAACAAGTTCCTCATCTAATTTGAAATAAAGTTTAAGATGGTGGTCTTAGTTATTTGTGATATAAAAATAGCTATTATTTACATTGTTAGTTACCAACTTCTGACAAGTATTTTAATTTTGAATTGGCTTTACCAACAAGAACCATGTGGTGGCATGTCATTACTTATTTTACACACTTGAATCATATGCACCTAGTTTTGTTTGGTTTTTAAATACTTTGAAGTTTTCATATAAGACTGTAAAAATCTATAAAATAAATTAAAATCACAAATATCGGTGGTAAATATATATTTGAAAGTGGGAAAATCATTATTGCAATTTTTTTTTGCCTTCTACAAGTCTTCTTAGTACCTCTACAGGTTTTCTTAGAACCCTAGTGTGGACTAGGAAAACAATTCAATTGTTGGCCGAACATCACCAAGCCAAAATGGTGAAAGGGCAATCTGCGAAAAAAAAGGTTAAGGATAAAGGAAAGCTGGATAAAGGAAATTCAAAAGCAGGGCCAAGAAATAGAGGAAGGAAGTTTGGGAAGGAAATAATGGAGAAATTTTTCCACGCCTACGGAGTAGGTACACCTGGCCACGTGAAATCTTTGATTTCAGGATAGGAGCAAGATCAAAAAATAAAATTGGAAGAATACATCTCAGACGAAGAGATGGAGATGCTGACAGATCCAAAGAATACCAAGGTTAGACTGTCTTTATTTAAACATTCCATCCATATATACTGGACCATGAAATGCTTATTGGCCAAGGCCATTGTTAATGTTCAAGAAATAAGTGGAGATCCGAAAGAAGCCTCTATTCTAGCTTAAATGTGCAGGAACATCTAGGAAATCTATCTCCTGCAACACCACCAGAATGTTCACCTTGGTCGAATGAAACGTCAACTGCAGAGTATGAACCAAGTCGACATGCCCGGGTCAAGCATCAAGGACTCAACGTCCATCGAATCATCAGATAATAGACCTGTTAAGGTAGCTAGAGACAGATTTAAACTTTATCAATTTTGGTTGGCCTATAACTCTTTGAGGTGGCCAACAGACCTGGTTTCCTACGGACAGATTGAGGGCTATTTTGATCTTTAATGAATGAATAGAGAGGCACTACCAAACTTTAAAGAAAAAAAAAATAGTGTTATTTAACAAAAACTTTAATGGCATACATAAAAAAATTACCATTCAGTGCATATGATTATTATTATTATATTGGCATATATTTAGCAATAAGCTAAATAACTATTATTTATTTTTATCACTAATTACTTATATAATTTAGAAATAATAATTATTTATTATTATTACTATTTACTTATATAATGAGTGCAAATTCAAATAAAATTAAACAAACTAAAATAAAATTTTCTATACAACTATTTACTGATTACATTAGTTTTAAATTTTTAAAATTTTTATACAACCATTTACTTATTAAATTAGTTTTAAATTTTTATTTTAAGAATAGCATTCAAAGTAACCATATACTTATTACATTAATAATAAATAAATAAATAATGATATTTATTACTTGAAATAATAAATTTAAAGAAAATTATAAATTTAAATTAAATTAAATTCAAATTTAAAAAAAAAGTAATGAAATTTTGTGTAAACAGAATAAATTATTTTCATATTTTGCTATGACAAAATAATCCAAGAGTTTAGCTTAACAAAGTGTTGTTAATGAAGAAGTTGAATTTATGTTAACTCATTCACATTCAATTTCGAGATCTTGTTTACTTAAAGAAAGAAATACATCACCATTTACTATATTTCTTTCAATAATCAAAAGGACAAGCATAATATCAACTTGAAAACAAAACTAATAAAATTAATAGCTTCATTTTACTCTTTCTAAACATGGAAACAAAATGACTCAGTTCTTCGGAAAACCTTTCTTTTCAAAATTTCAGAACCCTTAAACATGGGTTCGAGAGAGTATGAATATTTTTTTCATAATAAACAATGTAAACGTCGAAACTGGAACGAAAATGAGTACCCATTTTTTTTAGGCAACGAAAAATCGTCTGATTTTGAAAAGTGTTGATTCAGAATAGCATGTTTTTGACACATTAAATTTTCTTATGTACCAAGTATAAACATCACTTTTAAAATTTTAGTGATTTTTATGTTAATTTTGAAAAGTGTTGATTCGAGCGTCATCCCTTTTTTCTAGAAGACTTGTTTTTTACCTTAAATTTTCTAAGTATTAATTGCTAATAATTATTTTCTAAATTTAACAATTTTGGAAGTACTCGTCTTTTTCCTCTTCAGTTACATTTTTTTAAGTGTTTTTCAAGTATTTGTTTTTTTGTTTTTCTTTTCTTTACTTTTTTTGTAATGAGATATTTGGTTTTTTGCATTGTTAAAAAAAACAAAAATTTAAAGTTTCGATCTTCTATCTAATTATATATTGTTAAATAATATTTCATTGCACATGAAATAATTGTCACTAAAAAAGCAAAAAAATTTAACAATTTACATAAAAATACACATTTTGAATATAGATATAACTAAAAAAATACACATTTTGAGACTTTTTTTTGCTAAAAGTTACATGTCAAATAAACCATTTTTATAGGAATAAATTAACAAAAAATATAAAAATTAGCATTTTTATGAATTTTATGTCAAAATTAATAATAATAATAGTTTTTTTCAAAAATTAAATAATTCACATAAAAAATGAAGTGAAAATCACATTATAAAAATACTAAACATATAACAACAACAATTGAGTACTTATTATTCTCATAAAATGTCAAAGTCAAAACATTACAAGTATAACTTATTAATAGTTACAAAAAATGAACTTCATTTGGAATCTTAACTAAAGTTTAGTCAATAATATCACGTAACCCAAACTCTTCATATTGAAGAGTTTCATTATTGTCTTCTTCCACAATATTTTCATTATTGGCATCAGTTTGATCATTTTCCCCTTATGATGGATCTTTGATGTCCGTGAATGTCCTAAAGTATGCCTTTCCAATCATTCCATCTAATGGTGGTTGACGTTCCTTCATTTTTCTTGCCACAGGGGATTCATTATCATCCTCTTTCCTTAAACCAACTTCTTGCATTGCATCTGGAAGAAATTGAAGAGAATTAATTCTTCAGTGAATAAATTTGCATTATACTGGGTCTTTCTCAATGGAAATGAAATTTCTTCCTTTTTGTAAGAAACATGCTAGTGTTGTACCTAATCATCAAGTACAAAAGAAAAAATTAGTAAATTAGTATAAACACAAAAAAAAAATTAAAAAAAAAATGGCGAAAATCATTTTTATATAATAAAACTTACATGAGCCTAAAAATAAATCCAAAACCCAATCTCCTTCATTTGAACTAAATCTAAAAGATAGCTAATCAATGATTGTGGTTTTTGATATATGTTAACTATCTCTCCTTTTGCTTCTTTATCTTCATATGTTAGTTTTTGTACACAACATCATGGACCAGTACTTGGTTATGACTTTACATCTATGTGATTGAAAAGAATAGGCTTATAGCTATCATCCTTTGTCCAACTTTCAACATGAATGAACTCACAATCACTTATAATTGGTTGATTTCCGCAACAAATAAGATTTAACTTTTTCCTGCAACAGGAAATTGTAAAATTTCAATTAACTTGTACATAAATGATTTTTTAACATTAATCAAACATACAATTTCAACGTCTTACCATGTAAGTTACATCCTTGACTTTGATTTTCCCTTGAATATTGATAATAACAACCCTAATTGTGTGTCTAAATGAAATGTCACAAATCTCCAAAATGTTGATGTTGCGACTTCTAGAAATCCCACAACCACTTTACTAAAAGCTTGATAAGTATAAGGGTCACTATCATTTTCAATGTTTGGGATATTGAAACCATGAGGAATATCTGCAATAACTAGGGAATAATCCCTTTTAGTTATTAGTTTTCCAAGGTCTTCACAATCACTTGATATTATTTGATATTAGACAGTGTGGATCCCATTCCAAATGAAATGATTAAGACTGGTGTCAAGTTCAACATCACTAAGACGTTGTTTTCTCATCTTTTCCATTTTAATTTTTTCAATAAATCTTTTGAAACTATCTGGTGCTCCATTTGCATCCTTTTTCATCTTTAATGAAATAAAAAATATATGTATAAGTTATAAAATAAAATAATATATGTTGTGTAACCAGCTCCAAAAATAGAAGAAAAGAGATATCAACGCCTTAGAAATAAGCCACTTCGAGGGGGCAACCTCCAATACATTACATAAATGAACAATTCTTGGATGATACAATTTACAAAACCTCCTTTCTATATATAGGAGTCCATGGGGCCATAACGTAATCCTAGTGGGCCACAATGTAATCCTAGCCGACCTAACAATAATAATTTAAGGGCACAATAATAATAAAATGGGGGTTACAAGGGTACAATAATAACAATAAGGGGGTTACACTAACAACAATAAGGGACTATACTAGTAATATAGGGACCCAACATGCCCCTCTCCTTCAAAAAAGTGTTGTCCTCAATGCTTGAGTAGCTCTGGGTGCTTCTGTATAAAATTCTCATCCTCCCATGTAGAATCTTCAGTGGGTAAGTTCTTCCACTTGATGAGATACTTTTAAATTGATCGATTCCGTAGCTGTCGAGTTCTTGTTTCCGTGACCGCTTCAGGTTCCAATATGATTTTTCCTTCCTCATCAAGTTCTGGCAATATTGTTTGAACTGGAAGATTTTCACCTATAACCTTCTTTAAGCATGAAACATGGAAAACCGGATGCACTCGCGAAGAAGCAGGAAGCTCCAATTTGTATGCCATAGTACCAATATTTTGCAACACCTTGTAAGGACCATAGTACTTTGGCGATAATTTATTATCCTTCTTAGCTTGCTTGAGGGACATTTTTTGTATGGTTGTAGCCGTAAAAATACCCAATCTCCTACATCAAAACTTCTCTCGCTGCGATGTTGATCTGCCTGTTGTTTCATTCGATTTTGTGCCAAATTCATGTTATCCTTTAAGAGTTGGAGAACTTCTTGTTGATGCTCGATGTGATCTTCCACTGCTTGAACCTTCGAATTTTCCCTTAAATATGATGTGATGGATGGTGGATGATATCCATAAAGTGCCATAAATGGGGTCATTTTTGTTGCAGTATGGAAGGAAGTGTTATACCACCATTCAGCGAGAGGTAACCACTTGACCCATTGTGTTTGTTTAGCAGATACAAAACAACAAAGATATCCTTCCAAACATTTATTTACTATCTCAGTTTTACCATCAGATTGAGGATGATAAGATGAGCTATGAGCTAATTGAGTACCCAAACAAGAAAATAACTTTGTCCAACAATTTCCAATAAAAATGGGATCTCTGTCGCTCACAATAACCCTTGGGCTTCCATGTAGCTTTTGAATTGTGTCCATAAATGTAGTAGCAACTGTACTTGCTTTAAATGGATGAGATAATGCACAAAAGTGTGCATACTTTGTAAGTCTATCGACTACCACCATGATGACACTCTTTCCCTTGGACTTAGGTAAACCTGTGATAAAATCCATTGAAATATCCTCCCAACGTTGACTTGGAATGGATAAAGGTTGTAGAAGTCCCGGGGTCTTAATTGTCTCAACTTTATTCTGCTGGAAAACCAAACATTCCGCCACAAACTTTTGAATATCATATTTAAGGCCATCCCAAAAAAATTCTTTCTTCACGCTGTGGTAAGTTTTTAAAAATCCTGAGTGTCCTCCTAAAGGATAAGTGTGCAATTCCAAAAGAATCTTTTGTTTTAGTTGGGAATTCTTACAAAGATATAAGTGATCTTTGTACCATAAGGAATCATTTTTCCAACTAAATGTATCAGATGTACTAGGATCTTGTTGAAACTTTTGAATGAGTGTCCATACATCTTTTTCCTTCTTCCATTCATCTCTTGCTTCGGTTATCCAATCTGGTTGGATAATAGAAATGGCACAAAGCAATGCTTCCACCTCTTCATTCTTTCTTGAGAGTGCATATACAACAACATTTAGCTTCCCTTTTTTGTAGATTATTTCAAAGTAATAACCCAACATCTTTGTGACCCATTTTTGCTGCTCTTCTAAAGATAGTCTTTGTTCCAAAAAGTGTTTAAGACTATCATGATCAGTTTTTACCTTGAAGTGTCTTCCCATTAGGTAAGTTTGTCATTTCTTTAGTGCATGCAGTATTGCTAACATTTCCTTCTCATAAATAGGTTTCTGTAAATACTTTCCTTTGATTGGACGACTTTCAAAAGCAATGGGTCTTCCTTCCTGCATTAAAACTGCACCAATTCCATTTCCTGAGGCATCACATTCCACAATAAAGGTTGTTGTGAAGTCTGGCGTAGCTAAGACCGGTGCTAGGCACATTGCCTCTTTAAGATGTTCAAAGGCCTTAGTTGCTTCAGGAGTCCATGAAAATGCATCTTTCTTCAATAATGTTGTTAGAGGTGCTGCTATTCTCCCATAATTCTTAACAAACTTGCGATAATACCGTGTTAACCCGAGAAATCCTCGCAACTTCTTTATGGTTGTGGGGACTTTCCATTCCTTAATGGCTTTAATTTTGTTAGGGTCTACTTTAACACCCTCGTGAGATACAATATGACCCAGATATTCCACCTCTTGTACTCCAAAGAAACATTTGGATGTTTTTGCATATAATTGTTTCTCCCGCAATAGTTTTAGCACCCTGTCAACATGTTCAACATGATCCTTCCAAGACCTGCTTTAGAATAGTATATCATCAAAAAATACTAGCACAAATTTTCTAAGGAAGGGTTTGAAAATGGAATTCATCAACCCTTGAAATGTAGAAGGTGCATTGGTAAGGCCAAAAGGCATGACCAAAAATTCATAATGACCCTCATGAGTTTGAAATGTTGTTTTTGGAATATCTTCAGTCTTCATTCTAATTTGATGATATCCCGAACGAAGATCCAACTTGGTAAAATAAATTGCTCCATGTAATTCATCCAATAATTCATCAATCACAGGAATGGGAAATTTATCTTTAATGGTGAGCATATTGAGCTCCCTATAATCCGGACACATTCGCCATGATCCATCCTTCTTGTGTACCAATACTACAGGAGCAGAGAAAGAACTTTGACTAGGTTGAATTATACTTGCCTCTAACATTTCTGCAATCATACGTTCAATTTCGCTCTTTTGGACGTAAGGATATCTATAAGGCCTGATGTTTGGAGGAACACTTCCCGGAATCAAATGAATAGCATGATCATGATCACGAATAGGTGGGAGTCCTTTGGGAGTTTCAAACACCTTGGAATGATTGTCCAAGACTTGTTGGAGATCTGCAGAAATAGATGATTTTGTTGTTGGAACTTCTAGTGAGCATAATTGTGCAATTACGCCTCGCTGTTCTTTATTTAGAAGCTTTGTCATGACATTAGAGCTTATTATCCTTCCTGGCTTCCCCGCAATACCCCGTAATTCGACTTCCTTTCCTTCTGAAAAAAATTTCAAAAAAAGTTCTTGAAAATTAAAAGCTACCGTCCCCAAAGATTGTAACCATTGTACTCCTAGTACAACATCAACACCTCCCATAGGAATGGAAAGCATTGGACTAGTCAATACATATTCCCCCATGGTTAGCTTAATATTATGGCATTTTCCAGAGAAATTTATAGTTCCTCCATTTGCAACCATCACTTGACATTCTGGTGCTGAGTATAGGAAACAATTTAATTCCTTGGCTACCTTACAATGAATAAAATTATGGGTGCTACCTGAATCAATCAACACTATTACCTTTTTCTTCTTGATTTGTCCTTCTATCTTGAGAGTTTGAGGAGTGGTAATTCCTGCCAGTGCATTACACGATATGGTCGGATTCATTTCTTCCTCTTCTAGGGCTAGTTCCTGGTGTATATTCTCTTCTTGTTCATTTTCTTCTTCCTCTTCACAATCTATGTAAAATAATTTCTTCTCAGCACACTTATGACCTTTAGTGTATTTTCTATCACAACCGTAGCAAAGCCCTTTTTCTCTTTTTTCTTCCAATTGTTGTGGTGTCAACCTTGTAGGTTGTGGAAATCTAGGAGTAGCAACACTTCCCTCTTTATAGAAGTGAGTGGTAGGCTTCCTTGTCGCCATAATTTTACATTCGATTTTCTTTCCAACCTAAATGCCTTCTCCAATGAATCAGGTTCCAAAACACGAACTTCATGTTGGATGTTATCCTTTAAAGTACCTATGAAGAGATCAATCCCGTGTTCCTCTGGAATATCAGTTACCCTTATATTCAATTTTTGGAAGTCCTCAATGTGCTCCCCCACTAAACCCTTTTGTTTGAGATTTATCAATTGGCTAAAGAAGGTGTTGCTCTTTGTATCCTCATAATATGCTATCATTTCCTCCGTAAAAATTGACCAAGTGACAATTTTTTTACGGGAGCAAAGCCATCGATACCATACAAATGTATTTTGTTCTAAATGTAAAGTTGCAATGCATACCTTTTGTGTGTTTTGCACATTATGGAGATCAAAATATTTCTCCATATGTAGTATCCATGTTACAGGATCCTTTCCATCAAACTTCCTCATATCCATTTTTGGAATATGGTGGTTATTCCTACCAACATTAGAGTTTATGAAATCATGATTAACATTTATTTTGTTCTCATCATGAGTTTCTTCTACTATATTTTCACCATTAGGAAACATTTCTTGTATCAACTTTGTCAAACCTTCAATGTCTGCTTTTAGATCATTCTTCATGTTTTCCATGTTGTCTTTCATGTCATCCATCTTAGCTTCCATGCTAGCTTCCATGCCATCCATATTAGCTTCCACGTCTTTCTTCAAACCATCCATCTTCGTTTCCACGCCTTTCTTCAAAACTTCCATTTCATTTTTTGTTTCTCTTTGCGAGAGAGAAATTTGGTGCACTTGCTCTTGTAATTTTGATAGATCATGTTGCAATTCTTCATCTTCATGAGTCATAGTAGAGCCTTCTGAAGGTTTAATGGGTGTTGAATTATTTTTACGGGGCATATTTTAGAACCCAATACTGATATCTATTTTATAATATGCCCTTGGAATCAATTCAAATTGATTCTTCAAACAAGACTTATGCAATTCGGAAAAAAAAAATACACACCTTTTTCTTGCTTTTGAGGAGCTCGATATTGAAATTGGATTATATCTGAGATTGCAGCACTTCAATATTTTAATTTCAGCACCGACGTAGCCCTCTGAATTATCTTTCGAATGCCACAGGTCTGACCTGATTTGGATTCTCCAAGATAAAGTTGTGTCCAATCTCCCACAATGACCTAATTATGGACTGGCTCAGTAGAGAAAACTTGTACGACTTTCCACGTGTCACTGTTTCGTCCTTTGGCTCTGAAATTGATAGCCAAGAAACCAAATTCCATGTAATTTCCACCACTTTTTACGGCACTCCAGTCTGATGCTCAGAGAGAGAGTTATGAATCTTTTCCCACGATCACCTCTTTGAGATGAAATTCGGGAGCCTGAAAAAGCACTACCTTCCACAGATAATATCTCTGAAAATATTGCGAACCAAGTTCTAAAATGTTTTGAAGAGTTTCCTCAGGATTTTGGCTTCGCACCCTAAAAATTTCAGATTCTGAACCTTCGTAGAAATAAAGTTATAGCGAAAATTCCACGATGACCTGTTTAGAGCAGCGAAACCCTAGAATCCAAAGCTCTGATACCAAATGTTGTGTAACCAGCTCCAAAAATAGAATAAAATAGATATCAACGCCTTAGAAATAAGCCAATTCAAGGGGGAAACCTAAAATACATTACATAAATGAACAATTCTTGGATGATACAATTTACAAAACCTCCTTTCTATATATAGGAGTCCATGGGGCCATAATGTAATCCTAGTGGGGCCCAATGTAATCATAGCCGACCTAAAAATAATAATTTAAGGGCACAATAATAACAATATGGGGGTTACAAAGGTACAATAATAAAAATAAGGGGGTTATACTAACAACAATAAGGGACTATACTAGTAATATAGGGACTTAACAATATAAATATGAATAGAAATGAATGTATAAATCTACGTAGTTTTTAAATGAAAGATAAAAATATTTTAGCATTGATGTAGAACTTGAATTTTAGTAGTTGGGTACAACATCATCCCAACTATATTCATTCAACAATTTAACCATTTATTCTTGTATTCTCATATAAACCTTGTAACTGAATAAATAAAGTAACAATGTTAATATAGTGATAAGTATAACAAATACTACCAACAATAATATATTATATTTAACAGAAACTTATAATCCAGAAATAAGTAAAAATAACAAACTTACTTTAGAAATTCCTCAGACATTTCCTCCATTGATAATTCTCCTCACTTTACACGAGATAATATTGTTTTGACAAGTTTTCCATCCTTCACTATTTGCATTTATCTCTAAGGTGTGATAGACATATCTTCTGGAAGTAGCTTCATTTCAGGACTTGATTTACTGTTGGTACATATCAATGGTTTATAATTTTTGACCTTCTGAATTTTTATGCCAACATTCTCCCACAACTCAAAAATATGATCATTCAATTCCCATATCTCTCCAATTCTAAATGCCAACTGGAAAATGTTATCCATACCTATGAATATTTCCAAATTTACTCTACCACCTTTTGAATTTATTTTTTCTTCAATTTGATAACCGATTTCCATACAAAATTCCTTCCAAAATTCATGATCGACCTTTGTCTTATCCCCACCACATTTTTGTTCAAATTCACAATGAATAAATCTGACCCTTTGGATGAAATTCATAGACATCCTGTACTCATTATCTGAATTATGATCCCATACCAATAAATTTTATTCTATATCTGTTAAACCATCATATATGATACATTTCCTTATTTCAAAACACAGCTTATTGGGATATTCCTCCATCAATTTCCTTTGAGCTTCTACAGAATGGTTGCCTCCAAGTACATAATACTTCTATTCAAAACATTTTGACTTGTCTAATGCTTCTTTGTTAGGAACCTGAATTGGATCAACAAGAAGAACATAATCAACCAAATGTGCAAAAGGTTTGTACCTCATCAATGTTTTCAAATTGTGAACATGCAAGTGATTTGACTTTCTAATTTGATATTTGAACTATCCTTCATTTGGCTTGTAGACATGAATGACATTAAGTTGAAATTACCAACCACCCTCAATCAAATTTGTCTTTTTCAAATGAAGTCGAATGTAATTTTGTTTTGTTTTAATAACATCATCCTCTAATCCATCTCCTCATTTAATGATTTCCCTGCTTCATTTTGATTTTTTACTAGGACCTTCACTATTGTCCATGATTTTTTTCAAAATGAATAATTTTTTGTTTCTTCCTCCTATTGGTTATGATATTTTCTTCAACTGAAGCAATCTCATCATCATCAACTAGAAGGGAGAAATTCTTGGGCATTTATTTTATTTTATTTTTTTTAGTTTTTGGATCTTCTCCTTTCTAACATCAGTTCTAATCTAATCCTCAATAATCGCGACACATTCTTCATCTTCAACTTCAACTTCAACTTCCTCATTTTAAAAAGTAACATATATACCTTTACTAGATTGATTCCTTTGATATAGTCTTGCAACATCATGAAGTCTTTTTTTTTCTTTCCCATATTTTCTTCTTCATGTTCATGGAAAATGGAGACAACATTCATAATATTCCACTCTATATAATAGATTCCCCCCAACATAATTGAAATGCTCTCAAAAAAATCCAATCAAACAAAATATAATATGCCAATAATAACCAAATTATTAAAAATATAATGATACAGTTAGAATAACACAAAACACATAAGTGTAAATAAAAATACTTACAACCTTATGTGCAATATTATGTACGATTTTCTTGCATATCCTTGAAGAATCTTCCCCTGTGTTATACTTCGCCAATGTAAAATGATTTCTAAGCTTATCATGTGACTTGAGCGGTTTTGAAAGTATATTTTAGAATTCGGAAAAATATACAGGTCTAGTACTTTTCCCACCAGCTTATAACTTTCAGCATCAAAATTCTTACTAGAATATAGATATAATTGCAGAGTGTCACCTTCAATACCTTTCAGAAGCCATGCATATTTTGTACGATTCACTTATTTTGATTTTTTCCAGTATGAAATCAACTTCTTTTCTTTTGTGGCGACATCTCCTACATTTTCAGTAATTAACTGAGGTGGAATTCGTTCAATAGTATTTTTAGATGGCCCACCTACAACTTTAGATGATGCAATGGTTGACGTTGGTCCCGAAATATTGACAGAAACCTTCCTTGATGCCATTTTCCTGCAAACATATATATGTACATCTAAATTAGTAAATCATAAAAAAAAATATCTTACGTAAACAAAACAAATGAAAAAAATAATAAAAACTAAAACACACCAGAAACATGTAAATTGCCTCCAGGTTTAGTGTGCATTTATATTCATCCAAAATACCAAAATATAAAGCCAGTTCCTTACCAAAAAAAAAAAAAATTACATTTTGTCCACGACCCCAACTGTAAAACAAAATTTATTTTTTTATAGGTCATCTCACCAACCCCCTTGGAAATATTTTTTTTAATTTTTTTTTGGGGGGTCAATTCTCATAATCGCCCCCCCAAATTTAAAACAAGTTCCTTTAAAAAAAAAATTACATTTTCTCCCCAACCTTACTGGAAAAAAAAATCAATTTTTTTTACATCTCATCTCCCCAACCCCTTGGAAAAGAAATTTAATTTTTTTTTATATGTTGGAACCTAATTCTGAGAATCGGCCCCCTACCTCGATTATAATAATCAGAGCTGATTCTCAGAATCAGTCGGGTCGTTGGGCTTGGGCAGACACCCGCCCATGGGTGTGTCCACTCGCAGCACGATCAGCTGTGGGCCACCATGCTGCGGGCAAACGCACCCACGAGGGGTCATGGAAGTCATGTCACGAGTGGACGCGCCCACGGGCAGGCGTCCGCCTGAGTCCAATGAGCCCAATTATTCTAGTTGTCTTATGAGGTGTCACTTGATATATTTGTGTTTTTTTTTTGCCTCTTATGATGAGGAAACATGTAATTTAATGAAGGAGACACACACTTCTAGTCTTTAGCTAAATTTAAGGGATTAGTTTCTGACTTCCCTAGATTCTAGGAAGTGACTCATAGGATGTAATTATGATTCTTTTTGGATATCATTTCGACCCTATAAGGTTTCATGAACTCTATTTTTTATAATTAGTCCACCTCAAGTCATTTTAGAGTTTGGATATTTTTTATTTGCAGTGGAGCTATTGTACAAGCTTTGTTAATGAAATCAAAGACAGTGTTGAAAACATAGTGTTGAGACTCCCGTGGTATGCCTTTGAGCATTTTTTTTCCTTTTTAAACTCATTATGTTGAATTTTATGTTACTCATATTTCATCTATATGCTTCTTTATGCTAATTCTTATCAATTTATTGATAGAAATCATGCTTTCCATGCTCTTTTTTCTCTAATATTTTCATGAAATTGTCTTTGCTCTTCTGATGAATGAATTCAGTTTAATTCTCATTCTCACTCCCTCTCAATTCACTATATAAAAAATGAAAAATTAAGCATGCATCTTAGCTTACCTACCTGGCCCCACCCTTACCTCTGCAACTAAACCTTTGAATTCATAACAAAACCCTATATATAGTTTCCTAATTGTCATTCATATCCAGCAAAACTACAAACAAACAAAAAATCCTAATCTACTGAGCATCATAACTCGCCTAAAACATTATATCCAGTCTTCCTTTTGACTGATAAGTGATATTGAGAGAGCCCTCTCTGGTCTTGGTAGGGCTAGCTACCTGACCTAAAGGTTGGTCTGTTGTTACCTTCCTTCAGCTCCATTCTTATCCTTGGGAAGTAGGGGGGAGTGATAACACATAGGATTTGGTAATAAGTATAGTTCCTTGTCATATTTTAGAGACACACAAACCATTTTAAGAACTATTTGGTTCTAATAGGAAATTGGATGTCCATGATAGTAATGACATCATTGATTTCATACTCTAAGGAATCCATGCCAATAGTAAGTTTCACATACAAATTTAGAATATGAGTATTGGTGCCAAGTAGAATTCATTCTTACACTCCTCAAATGCTTTCTATTATACCCTTATCTAGATGAATTTTTTCTTAGATCCACATTTTGTCACATGATTCATAGAATAAACAAGTGTGATTAGGATCCCAACACAAATCCCTATTATAAATTAGATATTCCCAAAATTTTCTTAGATCCATTAGTGTCTCTAGCCCATGTTATCTCCCCGTAATTCTGAAGGCTGAAGACAGAAATATGAAGGGAAACATCAAACCACTTTGGAATCCAGTACTTATCCTTCCTATACTCAGAGAGGGCTCTCTCTATTAGATATAGCTTTTTTAATGGGGAATTTCAGGCTAGATGCTAGTGCATAGAGGTTTGTTTAAATATTTATGATTGAGGCAGTTGAAGAGGGCCATTGGGCTATGGAGTGAACAAATGTAAACAAATTCAAAGGGATGAATAATTGATATCAGGTGCAACTAGGTAAGCTAGCCATGTCAATGGATCTTTACAGCTTTTGAAATGTAAAGGAGGAGGAGATTAAGGTTCAACATGAATACAAAGAAGACTATCTCTGAATTCTGCATTCAGGCCTTAGAGGAAAACATAAAGTACTGTTTCGAGACTGAGTAGGGTACCCCATGGTAAATCCTACACAAAAATTTCTATCTGCAGTAAAGAAAGAACAACAATATGTGAAAACAGGAGAATGACAAATTACATGGGGAAGGAGCACTTCACCACATATCATAACACAAGAATTTGGAAAACGACATAATCTTTCATTCATTTAAAGAGAGTGCTTACAACTAGATGAGAAAATTACAATGGTTTTTCCCTTTCGGGCCTCTCCAGGGCTCCTTCACACTACTCATGCATGCAGTATTTATAAAAAATTAAGTTGATTTCTCTGTCTGTTTTAAGGATAGTTATTAATTACATTCAAGCTAAACCTTTTCCAAGTGGAACCATGCAGGTGGTGATAAGACAAGTTCAACCATAACAGTGGCTTTAGCAGTCCGTTATTAATTTCAAAGTGATCATAATCTGACTCGAATGATGTCGAAGAGGTAAGGATGGCTCTGAAATATTGGCTCTGCCTTTTGGACCGCCCTTTGTTGGATTATTAAATTGATGAGGTGTTGGTGGTTTTCATGGATCATTGGCTGTGTTGATGTGTTTTTTGCCCCTTATGTTTCTATTGTTATATCACAATTAGTTCTACACAAACGCCTTTGCCCAACTCGACCTTTTCTGTCTATCTCCTTGCTACCTCGACTTTCAGCCTTACTCTGCCTTTTTCTCCTTTTTGAGTCCTACCCGAGTCCTTCTACCATGTTAGCTCTTTATTCATGAAAAAATGTATAATCCCATACACCCAGACTTGAAATTATATAGGTTTTAGCTTTGAACTTCATCACATCCATGTCAATATCGCACATCGCATGTTTTAAGATTTATGTTATGAGGAAAGGGATCGGTGATGCGATGCAAAGTGTAGAGGTGACGTGGAGTGGAATTAGTAGGAGTAATAGCAGTGAGCGGAGTATAGTGAAGGGCAGTTATGATGGGCCAACCGCATCGCAAATCACAATCGAGACTCAATACAAGTTTGCAACATGGTTAAACAAACAAAGTTGTCATGCGATAAGATATTTGTGATCCGATGCGAAAAGGGAAAAATCAAGATTTGTGCGATGCAACAAATATCGCACATCAGCGGTCGCAAGATTTAAAGGTTGGTAGAAATGTGATAAGTTAAGTTCCCCAATATGTGAAATAGTATTTGTGATGTGATGCGAAGCGGGGAAAGGGTGAAAGGTAAGTAATGTTAATCACACAAAAATCATAATAAAAGGGTTTATAACGTATTCGAGGTGTATGAAGTGGCAAGTGAATGGGTCCCACCATCATCACATCGAGAAAAATTATGAAACGACAAGTGAGATGAGAAATGGTAAAATATACAAAGTGCACAAATGTGAGCGGAGGTGACGTGGAAAAGAGAGGTGGTCCCTAGCAGTTTCGAAAATCACATTTCGGAAGTTTGGAAGAGGTAATCAAAGGATTTTGCGATTTTTCCGATGTGAAAATTAATATGGGTGTGCGGTAATGGAATAAAGGGGAACGACTTAGGGAAATGAAAATGAAAAGGGAAATATAATGAATATGGGGTAATGTATGCAGAGTGATATATATAAGTTTCGAAACTTAGGATAAGAGTCAAATAACCTAGGATAATATTAAAATCCTAAGAAACATATAACCCTTTGAATAAACTTCTCCTTTGGTAATTTCTTCATCGCACTTAATCAACAACACTTTCCTCTTTTAACTGAACTGGAAGGAAGATTGATTCCTTTGAAGCTCTTTGACAGACAAGATTTCCCTTCTTTTTCTGAAAATAAATGAGAGCCATGGAATGTTATTTTCAATATGAGAGACATGAGAAATAATTAGTCACCTTGTATACTGTGAATTACAGGAGTCTAACAGTGGCTCCAGCTGGGGATGGTAGCTCCTTCAGGAGGTGTCAATAACACCATAGAATAGTATCCTGATCCATTGGGCATGACCCCAACTCTGCAACTTAATCTGCTACAAAAACCTTTGTGGCTGAAAATCTTCAAGCTGAAATCAACACTCTCTGCAAACTGAACTCTGGAACACACTTGAATTGAAAATGAGAAATCAATCTGAAACAAAACTGGAAATATGCTCAGAGTATTGAGCTTATTTGCACACTTCTACCTACCCTATTCTACTGGTAATCTGACTGAATTAGGTAATACAAAAATGCCAATGAAGTCAGTCAAGTAGTAGAAGAAACAAATGGACAACTTGACTACTTGTTATGAAAATCAGAAGTATAACTTAACTATGTGTCCACATAATCAGAGTTGTAATAACTAATGGCGACTACTGATGTATTTGATCCGTATAGAGAATACATGTTTGAAAACTTGAGCTAAAAAGAACCTGCATATACTCTGTTATAGGATCTATAAAAGCATGACGTATGATATTTTCTTCTAGGCCTCCAATGACTAGTTGGTCAACTATATTCTCAAAATTAAACCTTGAAACCGCATCTTCATTTTGGTACTTGAAAGCACAATCATCCTTAATATTTAAGTCAAGAGGTAGTACAATTTCCTCTTTCTTTGGAGAAGGAAGATTTTCCAAGGATTCTTTAGGGTCTCGGAAATTATATGACTAAATTTGAGAATTCAAAAGTTTAATGTCATTTTCATATCTTTCAAAAATTACCTCCAGAAAACATGTTTTAGCTTCAAGACTAAATTTTCTTGATTTAAAAATGAGAAAGACAGCCTCTAGAAAATATTCATCAAGTTGAAATTTTGATACTTGATTCCTGAATGCATTTAAATCTTCATGAGATAAAATATCTGCCACAAACCTTGTCATCTTGTTCAATAGAAAATATGCTCAGCATGTTGTGGAGTCACCATGAATACTCAAAAGTTGGGTTCCTTGAATCATGGAGCCGCCAGGTGAAAAATGCAGCCTTCTTGTGTTTGGTCATTGTCCACCATCAGTAATCAGATCTGAACTTTGATGTATTTTATAAGGAAGATAATTTTGTTCCCCATTGGAGTCGCCATTATGTTAGCTCCTCGTAATTCTGAAGGTTGAAGAAAGAACTACAGAGCCACATCAAACCGCTTTGGAATCTAGGACCTAGCCTTCCTAGACTTAGAGAGGGCTCTCTCTATTAGATATAGATTTGTTGATGGGGCATTTTAGGCTAGCTATTAGTGCAAAGAGGTTTGTTTGAATATTTATGGTTGAGGCAGCAGAAGAGGGCCATTATGTTATGGAGTCAAAAGGAGTAAAAAAATTCAAAGGGATGAATAATTGATATTAGGTGCAACCAGGCAAGCTAGCCATGTCAATGGATCCTTAAAACTTGTGAAATGGAAAGGAGGAGGAAATTAAGGTTCAACATGAATGCAGAGCATACCATCTCTGAATTATGCATTCAGGTCTCAGAGGAAAACATAAATTACTGTTTCGAGACTGAGCAGGGTACCCCATGGTAAATCCTACACAAAAATTTATATCCGCAGTAAAGAAAGAACAACAATATGTGAAAACAGGAGAATGTCAAATTACATTAGGAAGGACCACTTCACCACAGATCATAACACAAGAATCTAGAAAACATCATAATATTTCATTCATTCAAAGAGAGTGCTTACAACCAGATGAGCCAATTACAATGGTTTTTTCCCTTCCGAGCCTCTGCAGGTCTCCTTCATACTGCTCATGCATGCAGTATTTAGAAAAACTTAAGTCGATTGCTCTGTCTATTTTAAGAATAGTTATTAATTACATTCAAGCTAAACCTTTACCAAGTGGAACCATGAAGGTGGTGATAAGACAAGTTCGGCCATAACAGTGGCTTTAGCAGTCCGTTATTAATTTCAGAGTGATTATAATCTTACTCAAATGATTTCGAAGAGGCAAGGATGGTGCTGACATCTTGGCTCTGCCTTTTGGACTTTCCTTTGATGCCTTATTAAATTGATGAGGTGCTGGCATTTTTCATGGTTTAGTTTTCGTGTTTATGTGTTTGTTGCCCCTTTTGTTTTTGTTGTTATATCACAATTAGTTATGCACAAATTCCTTTGCCCAACTCAACCTTTTCTATCTATTTCCTTGCTACCTTGACTTTCAGCCTTACTCTACCTTTTTCTCCTTGTCGAGTCCTACCTGAGTCCTTCTTCCATGTTAGATCTTTCTTCATGAAACAGCGTATAAAGCCCATACACCCAGACTTGAAATTCTTTAGGTTTTAGCTTTGAACTTCATTGCATCCATGTCAATATCGCACATCACATGTTTTAAGATTCATGTTATGAGGAACGGGATCGGCGATGCGATGCGAAGTCCGGAGGAGACGTGGCGGGAGGGGTGATGGTTTCGATGACGTGGAGCGGAATTAGTAGGATTAATAGCAGTGAGCGGAGTATATTGGAGGGCAGTTATGGTTAAACAAACAAATTTGCGATGTGATAAGATATTTGCAATGCAATACGAAAAGGGAAAAATTAAGATTTGTGAGATGCAATAAATATCACACATCGGTGATCGCAAGATTTAAAGGTTGGCGGAAATGCGATAATTTAAGTTCCCCAATCTGCGAAATAGTATTTGTGATGCGATGCGAAGCGGGGAAAGGGTGAAAGGTAAGTAATGTTAATCACATGAAAATAATAATAAAAGGGTTTATAATGTATTCTAGGTGTATGAAGCAGCAAGTGAATGGGTCCCACCATCATCGCATCAGGAAAATTTATGAAACAATAAGTGAGATGCGAAATGGTAAAATATGCGAAGTGCGCAAATGTGAACGGGGGTGACATGGAAAAGAGAGGTGGTCCCCAGTGTTGGGTCTCATAATTTTCACATTTTCATCATGTTTATCCTCGCCATTTCTCACATTCCATTACCTCATTTAACCATGATTTAGCATACCATCTCCATGGGTTCACCTCATTATTTTCCAATTTATTTATTTTTAATATTATTAGAGAATGTGTGATTAATTATTGGAAAATTGATATATTTCACTAATATCTTAAATGTGGATGAGCTTTGTAAATGTGTAGGATTATTTGGAAGAATTATTCAAAATCCTCTTGAATATTTCCTCCGTTATTTCAATAATTCAAAAGATAATTGTTCAAGATTATTCTAAGGAGAAGATCATGGGGATTTCAAGGAGAAGATTATGGAGATTTAAAGGAGAAGATCATGGAGATTTGGATAACATATCTTATCCAAGATTTGTGAGATATGAGTGAGGATTTAAAGGGATCGTATTTTGTGATTATAGGGATATTGGTCGAGAGAAAAGTGGATTTGTAATTAATGAGTTTCTTATGTTGTTTTCAAAGCACTCATGTATAAATAGGAGTGCTCTTTCTCCAAGTAGAGATAATAAGATATGGAGAGATAGGATATGGAATAGTATTTTTTGAAGTTAATGGAAGACATAATTTATCATTTTCTTGTGCATTGAATAAGTTCTAGTAGCTGAAAGTACTCTCAGTGTATGAGACAAGGGTGGAGGGCGCCCCCACACCGAGTTAAGTACACTTCTTAATTTATTTCATAGCTGCAATTTATGAATTAGTTTTCTTATGTTTGAATTTTTTATTTTCAAGTATTGATGAACCTAATGCTCAATCTTAAACTGCCTATGGAAGGCCAAACAAGTGTTTAAGTTAAGCACTCTTTCTATTGACTCTAGATTTTCCATTAGAATTCATCTTTACATGTCTTTACATGCTTTCACAATAGCATTAATGATAGAATGAAATCAATGATGAAATACAACCAGGACCTCTGAATATAGAGCCTCTTGATTATTATTTCATATATCTTGATCTATTGTTTAGAAATTAGATTTATATTTTCCTGATTTCTTGTTTTCACAATAGCATTAATGATAGAATGAAATCAATAATGAAGGACAACCAGGACCTCTAAATATAGAGCCCCTTGATTATTATTTCATATACCTTGATCTATTGTTTAGAAATTAGATTTATCTTTTTCTTCTTTCCTGTTTTCACAATAGCATTAATGATAGAATGAAATCAATAATGAAGGACAACCAGGACCTCTGAATATAGAGCCTCTTGATTATTATTTCATATATCTTGATCTATTGTTTAGAAATTAGATTTATCATTTCCTGTGTTATTGTTTCCACAATAGTATTAATGATTGAATGAAATCAATGATGAAGGATAGCCATGACATCTGATATAGAGCCTCTTAATTATTATTTCATATATCCTGATCTATTGTTTAGAAATTAATTAAGTTAGTTTTATATTTGTAGTATGCATTTCACTAACCATCAATAATTCATCTTATAAAATTTACTGTAGTTGAAACCCATATACTTTGGGGATGCTTCTGAGTTCACCAACCCGGATTTATAATTAAATGCTCGTGTTAATTTATCCAATAAATTGACCCAACATTTTTCCGTCGTTGCCGGGGAAGCATATTTCAACATAGTCAATTAGGAATATTGTTTAGAAAACACATTGAAAAAAATGACAAAAACCTAGTATTCTTTTAGTTAAGTTTTCTTATGCCTAGGATAGAGATTAGAAGAGTAGATTCATTAAACAAAACCCCCATCAAAATAAAAATAAAAACAATAAAAATTGATTTTCCCAACAAGATCTAAAACGAAATGATGTTAAAGAAGCCATTTGGAGGGTATGTCACGACAAGGATCTTATTAAATCCTTGTCCACAATATAGAGTGATCACTGGGGATGAATCTTCAATTCAGAAGTTGGAAGAGGAACAAAGCATTGATGAAGAGGATCTACAAGAGGAAGACTTAGAATCTTCTTCTAGTAAGGAGATGAATGAGTCATGGATCACATTCGATGATCAAACATTAGAACTTGAAATTGAAGAGTTTAATCTAGCATGTTTATCACAAGATCCTCTATGCATTTCGGATTTTGAACAAGAGACATTCGAATAATTTTGTGACATGATAACTAAGGAGAGCCAAGCAAACAAAGATCATTTTCAAACTTGATTACAATAACACTCTGTTTTTCAATGTTCTTTCTCATCAAATCCTTATGAGCAGATAAATTTTCATATCCAAGTGTTTATTAAAGTACATTTTTAAAACTTGGATGTGAGTTTAATTCTTATCTTGTTACGCAAATAGATGCATTGGAAATTTTCCTATACTTGAAAGGAAAATTTATTTTTCTGCAATAGAGTAGGTAGGATATTATTTTCTTCAGTTTTGAATAAGTATGCTCTCCTTCTACGTTTTCACACAATCTCGAGGATCAGAAAGTAGAATTTCAATAAACATTTTCAAGAATTGAGATTTTCAATATGCTTGATTCAAAGACATCTTTAAATTTGCAAATCACTATGTCCATTTGTTAAAAAAAAATCAATAAAATTTTCTGACTTTAGGAATTTAATTTCTTATTTAATTAAAATATATATATATATATATATATATATATATATATATATATATATATATATATTATTATAAAAAAATTTAAACTAACAATTTAAAAAAAAAAATAGGATTCAATTTCATTTTGTTTAGATTTATAAAAATTAAAAAAAAAAAATCAACAAATAAAACAAATCAAAATTTGAAATAAAGCCTTCTCATTTCCCATGTGTACATAAGGTGAACATATGAGATGTGGAAATAAAATTCAATAAATGTAGAATAGGGAACTACATGTTGACCTACCAAGCACTCAAATGACCGACGTTGGTTTTATTTCGAGCTAAAAAAAATACGGTATATCCATCCCACAACCAAATCACTTATCTTCAGAACAGGACCATCATCTTCTCTCAAATCCTTGTACTGTAGACTTGATTTTTCCTTCATATAATCTGGGTATTTCATTTTTGTTTTCCCATAGTCTTTCGCACGAAATACTGTCATTCGATTCATGAAACCTGTCTGCAAAGTCATAAACAAAAAGAGAAAACAAATGAAACTGAAAACGCAAAAAAAGAAAAACAACAAAATCTTTATGCACAAGGGATCTCGAAAATCCATGAGAAAATCAAGTTTCTGGTTGAGACGATCGCGCTAAAATTTCATTTTTATCGATGTCATCAAATGTGGAAGATTATCCGGGGTTTGATTGACGAAGGAAGCTCCAAAGTCATGGAGTCAATGCACGAACTAGTAGGCCATACGTTTACCGATGTTGGAATTAATTTCCAACTGCCCAGATAAGGCAGCGCAGAGATGAAGCGGAAGGCCAATTCCTCGGGGGTCTGGCAAGTCAGGCCGGCAGAGGAGTGAACCCCCCCGGAAGCTGCTTATGTCATCAGCAGCGGGATCCACATTTGATGATTAATAAAAGACTTGCGGGGTTAATGTTTGACGTTTAAAGTTTTAACGTTATTTGTTTTATTTTTAATATATGTAATACATATATATATTAAAAGGGTTGTTATGTATTAAAAAAAATATATACATAGTGAATGTTTTTTTTTAGGCACAGCAGTGCACGGAAGAAAACAACAGAGTATTGTAATTTTTATTACACAGAACAGAATAGTGAAGCACAGCAGTGCGGGAAAGAAAAAAATCTAAGTGCCACCAAGTCAATTAGACATCAATGCGTTATCAAGCGGTGCCGGCAGAAGTTAATGATGCCATAAATATTGTTCAAGAGGTAATTTTCTTGTTGTATGTCAATTAATGACATTGAATCAAACTCGGCTAAGATATTTTTGTTTTAAATATAGAAACAGAGTGTTGTAATATTTTTTTTTAATTTTTACAGAAAATTGTTTTTATGCACAGCAGTGCATTTGTAAAAGACAGAGAGTGTTTTGGGAAAACAGAGTATATACATCAGTATATGTTTTAGTAAGACAGAGTGTTATTTTTGAATGACAGAGAGCTAGATTTTGAATTGCGTTTGCAGCAGTCAAATTATTTGTAAGCCCTCTGGTTGAGGAAGAATTGTAACAGCAGTTTTTTTTTAATGAGATAGAGTTGATATTTCATATCTCTGTTTGTCTGTCTGAAATTTAATTTTAATTTTAAAGCTCTATGTTGTAAAAGAGGAATTTCTATTTCCTCTGTTCTGTTAAGGAATTACCCAAAAAATTCCAACATGGTATCAGAGCTAGTCCAGTCTATTTGAAGGTCAAATAAGCTGAAGGAAAGGAGTTCTTTGTTGCAGCAGCTTCTCCAGCAGTGTGAAGACTCAGCCAAAATAATCCAAAGGTATTTCTCTATAAATTTTTAGTGTTACTGTTGCAGTACAGTTAGTTAATTTTAAACACACAGTCAAGTGTTTTGCATCATAGTCAAGAGTGCAGAATGGCTGGAGCCAACACTGGTATGGGTATGGGAAATATCCATCTCCCAATGTTTAATGGGAAAAATTATGACTACTGGTCAATAACTATGAGAGCTTTATTTGTCTCCCAAGACTTATGGGAATTTGTTGAGGATGGCTTTGAAGAGCCAGCAAATGAAGCAGAGTTTTATGTTTTAACTCAAGCAGAAAGAGAACAGCTGAAGAGCAATAAGAAGAAAGATGCCAAGGCTCTTTTCTTTTTGTATCAAGCAGTGCATGAGAGTGTGTTTCCGAGGATAGCAGCAGCTAAGAGATCCAAGGAAGCATGGCAGAATCTTATGACAGCCTATCAGGGAATGGAGAAATTGAAGACAACAAAACTTCAGTTGCTGAGGAGAGATTTTGAGACTCTCTGTATGAAAGAGTCAAATACTATTGACTCATTCTTCACTTATGTGATTGGAATGGTCACAAAAATAAGATCTCATGGAGAGACCCTTGAAGACAAGAAGATTGTGGAGAAACTCTTGAGAAGTTTACCCTCAAGATTTGATGTGATAGTCACCACCATAGAAGAGACTAAGGATCTCACAAAATTTTCAGTGGATGAGCTACATGCATCACTGATGACCCATTAACAGAGATTGGGTAGGAGTGAAAACTCAACTCTTGAGCATGCCTTTAAGACCCAGATGTCTTTCGGAAGAGGAAGAGGGCAAGGCAGAGGAAGAGGAAAAGACAGAAGCCAAAACAGAGGTGGTAAAAACAGCCCTTCACATTCACATGGAAGGTGCAACAGTCAAAATCACAGCCACGGCCAAGGCAGCAGCCAACAAAGTGGACAACAGAATGCACAAGGACAAAGGTATGATAAGTCCAATTTCCAATGTTACCATTGTAAAAAATATGGTCATTATGCTAATGAATGTAGAAAGAAGCAGAATGATATGGGAAACAGAACTAGTGCAAACTTCACTAGAGAAAATAGCAGCCAAAATAATTTGTTTTTAGCTTGTAATATGGCTGAAGAAAAGAATGAAGATTTATGGTTTCTAGACTCCGGTTGCAGTAACCATATGACAGGAAACTTAGCAATGTTTTCTATTTTAGATGAGAGTGTGCAGTCACAAGTCACACTAGGAACTGATAGCAAAGTTTATGTTATGGGAAAAGGAGATGTAAATGTTTTAACAAGATTAGGTGCAAAGAAATCCATAGCAGATGTTTATTATGTTCCAGGAATGAAGTGTAACCTCTTAAGTATTGGACAACTTTTCCATAAGGGGTATAATGTTTTCTTTGATAATGATGTTTGTACCATCATGGACAAACCACCCAGCAAAATATGTATTGCTGAAGTGAAGATGACGAGGAACAGGATGTTCCCTCTCAGAATGAGAGTAGATTTGAAGAATGGTGAAGAGAAAGTAGCAGTTGCACAAGAGACTTTCCAAATCGAACCAAAAGATGATAATTGGTTATGGCACTTGAGATTTGGACATCTCAACTTTGGAGGTCTTAATTTGTTGAATAGAAAAGGAATGGTAAGTGGTTTACCATTGATAGAGAAACCGGACAGCCTTTGTGAAGGTTGTATCTTGGGGAAACAACACAGAGAAAGTTTTCCTTCCGGGAAAAGCATAAGGGCAAAGGCACCCTTAGAGATTGTCCACTCAGATGTGTGTGGACCGATGCAAACTCCATCGCTTGCTAGCAGCCACTATGTGTTAACATTCATAGATGATTTTACAAGAAAAACTTGGGTTTACTTTTTGAAAAACAAAAGTGAAGTGTTTGAAAAATTTTGCAATTTCAAAGCACTTGTTGCGAACCAGAGTGGGCTGCATATCAAAGTCTTAAGGACTGATAGGGGAGGTGAGTATATCTCTAAATATTTTCTACGTTTTTGTAGAGAAAATGGTATTCAAAAGCAGTTTACAACTAGATATACTCCGCAGCAAAATGGAGTAGCCGAAAGGAAGAACCGAACCATAATGGACATGGCGAGGAGTATGTTAAAGGCAAAGCATTTGCCTAATGATTATTGGGTTGAAGCTATACATTGTGTAGCGTATATTTTGAATAGGTGTCCTACAAAAGCAGTTATGAACAAAGTGTCGGAAGAGGCATGGAGTGGCACAAAGCAAGGTGTCACACATATGAAGGTTTTCGGATGTGTGGCTTATGCACACATTACGGATCAGCTAAGAAAGAAGTTGGACAGCAAGGGGGAGAAATGTATTTTCATTGGATACAGTGAGGAATCCAAGGCATACAGATTATATAACCCATCCAGCAAGAAGTTCATTGTGAGCAGGGTTGTTCAGTTCATTGAAGAGGAAGCTTGGGATGGAAGCATAGAGAAAAAAATGAATGTTAAACACTATTTATCTCATGATGAAAATGATGATGAGTTGGCTGAAGTACATCCCCAAACAGTAACACCAACAAAAGAGCAGCAGAGCACACCATTGAGGAGAAATGACAGTGCTTCTCCAAGCACACCACAAGGAAGAAATTCAAGTGCTTCTTCAAGTACTTGTACACCTACTGAAAGAGGTAAGAAATTCAGAAGTTTGAAAGATATTTATGAACAAGATATAGCTAATGAAGGTATCAATTCTTTTTTTGCTTTATATTTTCATGTTGATGATCCTGTTCATTTCGAAGAAGCCATCAAGGATGAGAAATGGATAGAAGCTATGGATGAGGAAATAAATGCCATAGAGAGGAACAAAACTTGGGATTTAGTTGAACTCCCAAAAGGTGAAGATGTTATTGGTGTTAAATGGGTCTACAAGACCAAGAGTAATGTTGAAGGCAAAATAGAGAGACACGAGGCAAGGCTTGTTGTCAAAGGCTATAAACAGAAGCATGAGATAGATTATGAGGAAACTTTCGCACCGGTTGCCAGAATGGAAACCATGAGAGCAGTGTTGTCCATAGCAGCACAAAATAAGTGGAAAGTTTACCAAATGGACGTGAATTCAGCATTCCTAAATGGAGTGTTAATGGAAGAGGTTTACATTGAACAACCTCTCGGCTATGAAAAGAAAGGCCAAGAGCACAAAGTGTGTAAGTTGAAGAAAGCTCTTTATGGGCTGAAGCAAGCGCCAAGAGCGTGGTACAATAGGATAGATTCATATCTACTGGAAAATGGTTTTGAAAAGTGTGAGGGAGAACCCACCCTCTACATCAAAGAACAAGATGGTAAAATTTTAATTGTAGTCTTGTATGTTGATGATGTTATTTTTACAGGTAATGATGATTGCCTTATTGAAAATTTTAAAACAGTCATGAAAGAAGAATTTGAAATGACTGATATGGGTTTGTTGAGATACTTCTTGGGAATAGAAGTAGAACAAGATGAAAATGGGATTTTTATCTCACAGGCAAAGTATGTTAATGAGGTTCTTGAAAGATTTAACATGCAGGAATGAAAAGCAGCGATCACTCCCACAGTGATGGGATTAAAACTCAGCAGAGAGGACAGCAGCAAGGATTTTGATCCTAGTTTATACAAGAGCATAGTTGGCATCCTTATGTATTTGACTGCAACTAGGCCGGACATAATGCATGCTGTTAGGTTGATTTCCAGATTCATGGAAAAACCAAAAGATGCACATTGGCAGGCAGCAAAAATAATTCTGAGGTATGTTAAAGGTACAAAAAGGTTTGGTATTTTTTATACTACTTCAGAATGTTCAGATTTAATTGGATACACTGACAGTGATTGGGTTGGAAGTGTTGATGATCGAAAGAGCACTTCCGATTATGTTTTTCACATGGGTTCAGGAGCCATTTCATGGGCTTCTAAGAAACAGCCCATTGTAGCATTGTCTACAGCAGAGGCAGAATATGTGGCAGCTACAGCAGTAGCGTGTCAAGCAGTTTGGATGAGAAAAATGTTGAGAAGCTTATGCCAAGAACAGGTAAAAGGGATAGTGATTTTTTGTGACAATAGTTCAGCTATTGCATTGTCTAAAAATTATGTTTTTCATAAAAGGACAAAGCACATTGACACCAAGTTTCATTTCATACGTGAATTGGTTAGCAATGGTGAGATTGTTTTGCAGCATTGCAGAATAGAGGATCAATTTGCAGATATCCTCACAAAGCCACTTCAGCAGAAAAGCTTTGAACATTTCATAAAATGCATGGGTATGCAGGAAAACCCAGCAGTTGAAATTAAGGGGGAGTGTTGGAATTAATTTCCAACTGCCCAGATAAGGCAGCGCAGAGATGAAGCGGAAGGCCAATTCCGCGGGGGTCTGGCAAGTCAGGCTGGCAAAGGAGCGAACCCCCCCGGAATCTGCTTATGTCATCAGCAGCGGGGTCCACATTTGATGATTAATAAAAGACTTGCGAGGTTAATGTTTGACGTTTAATTTTTTAACGTTATTTGTTTTATTTTTAATATATGTAATACATATATATATTAAAAGGGTTGTTATGTATTAAAAAAAATATATACACAGTGAATGTTTTTTTTAGTCACAACAGTGCACGGAAGAAAACAACAGAGTATTGTAATTTTTATTACATAGAACAGAATAGTGAAGCACAACAGTGCGGGAAAGAAAAAAATCTAAGTGCCACCAAGTCAATTAGACATCAATGCGTTATCAAGCGGTGCCGGCAGAAGTTAATGATGCCATAAAGATTGTTCAAGCGGTGAATTTTCTTGTTGTATGTCAATTAATGACATTGAATTAAACTGGGCTAAGATATTTTTGTTTTAAATACAGAAACAGAGTGCTGTAATATTTTTTTTTAATTTTTACAGAGAATTATTTTTATTCACAGCAGTGTGTTTGTAAAAGACAGAGAGTGTTTTGGGAAAATAGAGTATATACAACAGTATATGTTTTAGTAAGATAGAGTGTTATTTTTGAATGACAGAGAGATAGATTTTGAACTGTGTTTGCAGCAGTCAAATTATTTGTAAGCCCTCTGGTTGAGGAAGAATTGTAACAGCATTTTTTTTTTAATGAGATAGAGTTGATATTTCATATCTCTGTTTGTCTATCTGAAATTTAATTTTAATTTTAAAGCTCTGTGTTGTAAAAGAGGAATTTCTATTTCCTATGTTCTGTTAAGGAATTACCCAGAAAATTCCAACAGCCGAGCCCCGTCTTGATAAAACCCCGGGCAAAGAACAAACGCGAGCGCGATAAGCCATAGTATCTAGTCACCAAAAGCCGAGAAGGCGGCCGCAAAGGTTAGGGTTTAACAAATTCAAAACCTCCTCAGAAGCAGCAAAGATATATCAAATTCCAGAGTACAACCGACTGTAAATCAGAGGCAAGAGATTTGATTGAGAATACAAAGATAAATTTCAAGGAAGCAGTACACACGATTATACATCAGAGTATAGCAAGCCACGGGTGGAGTGTGTGTGGTATTTCCATGCCACCCAACGCAACAAACAAACAATCTTGTTGATTACTATCATCTTCCCTTTTCTCTCCTTGGAATTCTCTGCAAATGTTCAACGAGAGAGAGGGCGTCGAGGGAGAGCTGGAAACAAGTTCAGGATGTCACTGGCGGCCACAGTGAACTGCACAGACAACACAGGTGCCAAGAACTTATACATCATCAGTGTTAAATTCATGGAGGCTTTGCCGGTGATGAAAATTCCAGAGCAGCACACGCCCCAAGATTCTCGAAATTCAATGAGAAAAATTTGGCTTTCTATCCGTGGAATAAGCATGAGATCGCGCCAAGATAAATTCATGCAGCCATCAGTTACCCTTAGTCATTCTCGCACACATCTTAGGATTATGCAATCGCTCCTCCAATCCCGGTGGTTTTTTATACCGATCAGATCGCACATCGTGCTATTAAAAAGAACAGGAAAGCTTCTCTGCTGATACCAAAAGCATTAGGGTTATGATAAGACTAACATATTAAACATCGCCTGATGTTGGATCTCTAGTGCTCGAGCAATACAAATTTTCATTCAATGAAGAAGATTACTGTTCCATCATTCACTTCATTGCGTCACTACAACAGAGCCACTGCATGCACGTCTAGAGGAAATCTATTGTCTACACACTACTAGATGTGGGGGTGTTTTAAGACAATATTTAAGACAATTTTACAGTGAATTGTCTTAATTAGAGACAAAAAGAAAATTGTGTATCGTCTTAAATATTGTCTTTAAGCGGGTGTCTCAAATTTAATGTCTCAAATTACTGTCTCAAAATTAGTGTCTCAAACAATTGTCTCTATAAAAACAATATAGAACACATATTATTATTGTCTCTATAAAGACATAGGCATTATGGTCTCTCTAGAGACAATTTCATTTGTCTACAATTTGTCTGAGACACTTTCATTTATGTCTTTGTAGAGACAATAACATTTGTTTCTTTATGGACAACAGCTGAGATCAAAAATGTATTGTCTCTATAGAGACTATATGTCCATAATTCAAACTATTGTCTCTCTAGAGACATATGAAAAAATATTTTTAAAAAAATAAACAAATCATTTTAAATGTTATTTAAAGGTGGTTTCAACATTTCAAGTTCCCAAATAGTGATTTTAATTACCTTAAAATCTGTTATTTATGGAAAGAAAAAATAAATTCCATTTTTTTAAAGCTAACGGCAGTCATTTTAAATCTAAGTGAATAAACAATTTCCCAAAACTTAACAATTCTAAAAAGCAACCTTGAAAATAATAAGGCGTCACACTTATATTTGCTGAAAATAAATTCATGACATTGAATTTGAACATACAAGATCCTCATAATTTGGAACTTTATTTCATGAGTATTATGAGGTAAAAGAAAAATGTACAATATTTCTCCATCTTACAAAGAGAGCTTAATCTATGACATATAAATCGAAAAGGTTGAATCACATTTGCTGGAAAAATAAATTCATATCCAGTGGTTAGCTCCACCATTTCAACACCTTTGTATAATTGGAATTGACTTCCTTGATAACAAAAAATAGCAAAAATGTATATGCATCCGAATGTACAATGGATTGCCCAATTTACACTTAATTCCAGTGCTGTCATAAGGATGTTCTGTTGACAGAGGATTATCCACATATATTCTAGTTTTCTTACATTTGGGAGGAAAGGAATCAGGCTTGGTTTGATTCTTGTCCAAATCTGGGTGTTGTTGTACATTGTCTCTAGATACTTTATATTTAGAATTGGCCACCATACGACTTGAGCTGCTCAACTTATGTCCCTTCTCCATGACAACCTGAATTTGAGTATTCCTTTCCAATTCCCCCCTCTTTCCTTTTTTTTGGCTCACAGAAAGCACTGATATCCCTCGCATTCATTCATATCTATGAAATATAGGATTTCAATATCTCAACAACCTTTAAATCTAATGTAGAGACGAAAACCATCTTCATTTTTGGTTGCTCTGGACTGTCAAAACAAAATGCCAAGCATAAGTTGTGATGCTTAAACAGTTCAAATGACTCGTTAATAATGCTAAATTTATTGAAATATGTTTTACAGACCTCCTCCTGCGATGTGATTTGAGCAGGATCTTCGGAAGACCATGTATTAACACGATCAATAGCTTTATTTGCCTGCAATTTTATCAGTACATACATAACCATTATCAATAAGTAACTATTATCAGTAACCAGCTTTTGATTTCATGTTAGTGTTTCATTTTTGGTGTTTTTCACCTTTATTTCCCAGTCACAACGATATGTAATATAAGCGAGTAAGAGAGTCTATATTGTTGTCCCGCATATCATTCCTGACCATATTCCCTGTAGTGTAAATTCACTCTGTTATTGGCAGTGTTGTGTTAGTTCAATAGGCCTCTCTGCAAATTAACACACAAATGAAAAACACTTAAATTTAATACCCAGCCAAGCAGCACCCCTAACAGTACTCTAATGACATAGTAACAACCCATTTTGATCTGGTTGTTCTCACTAAGGAAACAGAACAACGCTATTATGCGTTTTCAGGTGCTAGCATACAGAGGCACCAATTCTCACCGTCACTAGGAAACAGTCTGATATGGAAAGTAGGTAGATGCACAAGGGTGAGCATGAGATTTTAACCTTGAGTAGGTGAAGTACACTCTTCGAGGGTCTTCTAGAAAAACTACACAGAGATGTATTTCTTTTAAAGTCAAATAGACTTGCCTGATTTATCTACAATTTAGCATCCAGAATGGAAAACTACTGATATGTTGGGACTATGAGGTGGATGCTATTAAGTGGAATAGATACATTTCCATGCTAAGGTTATACCATGTGCAGAAGGATAAGGAAGACAAACTTGGCGCAATAGTCCAGCAACAGGCATCGATACCCCAAAGGAAGGCTATCGAATCCATTTTTTGCAAGGGAGGGGGGTTCAGGAACTTTAGTTATGGAAACAAATCTGTAAGTTTAAGTGGCCCTTAAAAACAAGAATTTTTATGTGGCTTGTATTGAAGAACAAGGTCCTTACCTGGAACTCCATTCAGAAGCAGAGCACTCAAGGACCTAAGTGGTGTATTTTTTGCAAATCCAATTTAGAACCCACTAACCAGTTCTTGTTCTCTTATCCATTTACATTGCAGGTTAGGCAGGAACTTGAAAAACTGACTGGAATTTTGGTGTTTGGGGAGGAGCCTCAGTGAAATAAATTCTAAAGAGCTTGTGCACAAAGCTCTCTATTAAAATTTAAATCCTCTTCCTTTCTTAGTGGCATGGGAAGTTTGGTTGTCCTGAAATGCTCAATATTTTTTATGAGAGGTGCATATCTCCCTTCAACATGCAGTAGTTTGGAAATCCTTGATCTCAGTCATGAAGCAATAGAATAGCACGAGAGGACTTACAGACTATCAAAACTCAGAGGATAAATGTAATGGACATGAAGTTATATTTATCTATGGTATATGATAGATCATCTTGGCTGTAATTGAGATCAATACTGCTTCATATACGATTTGGTGTTTAAATGATCAATTGGACCAAAGGGTGTATGTCCTTTGTCGCTTTTGTTGTTTTAATTAATAGTTCCGGTTCGAGTTTCTTTAAGCCTTCGTGAGGATCGAGGCAAAAATTCCTTCTAGAACCTCTACTCTTTTCTGATTATTGCCCAGTGCTTGAACAGATCTTCTATAGGGGCAAAAAGAAGAGGCTTTCTTGGAGAGTAAGAGTAGGAGATAGAGTCAGAATTGGGGCTGATCCCTAGGTTGGCAATCGTGATAGTTTTAAACTCCAGTTTCCCTCAAGTATTAAGAGGATCTCTACAAAGTCACGGGATTTGAATATTGGGACAGGTAGCTGATATTTTGCTGATATTTTGCTGAATATTGGCTAGCTTCAGAAATGCCATATTAGATTAAATGATGAGAAGGATATGATTGTCTAGTCTAGAAATCTTGTCTTGGTGGCTTACATTCCAAGGTTATGTTATAAAGTTTTGTGTGAAGAAGCTCACAAGGGAGAGTAGGTTTGCAAGTGGAAAATATTGTGGAAAGTAACAGCCCCACTAAAATCCAAAGTATATATGTGGCTGATGCTTAGAAACAAAGCTTTGACATGGGATGCATTACAAAAGCACAATCGAAATGGTCCAGAGGGGTGTACCCTCTGCAAACAAGATGGAGAATCAACGGACTATTTATTAAACATTTGTCCTTGAGCAACTTAGGTGTGGGCAGGTATGAAATTTAGTGACTGGATGCAGTGATGGTTGGCAAGGGCCTTAAAAAATTGTTTCAGGACAAAGAGCTGAAAGCTTTCAGAGGCCTCCTATTTGTGGTAGTGTGGGGTATCCGATTAGAGAAATGCAAATTTATTCCATGAAAGATGTATAACTTCACAACTGCTCTATGAGAATTCAATAAATTTTCACAATGTAGTTAGGTCTGCCGCATCCCAACTGCACTCATGCCTCCCGTTGGACTTTGAGCATGGTGTTAATTGGTGTACACCTTTTGTCAGTTAGTGAGGTCTCCAACTCAGAACACATCTTCGAAAAAAAAAATCTCTTTTATGAAGAAGCTTTGAACCACACAAACTGCAATTTTGAGAAATATACCAAAAAAAATTTGAACAACATTAAAGTGATCCAAAACAAGATGCCAAAGTCAATACTACAAAAACAATCTTAAAATTTGCTTGATTCCAAAGAAGATTTTCAAAATCAATACTGTGAAGACAATTAATTTTGAGAAATATATCAAATGACACGTAAAAGAACACCTCCAAACCCAAAAGAGAGAGAACTTTGATTAACTCTGTTTGTCTATGACTGAAAAATCATACCTTGAGGGTTTCCACTGTGAGTTGAATCAATTCCAATCTTCTCAAGCACTCATACAACTCAATAACAGGCTGCAACACAAAAGAGGATTGACTATGGAGAGAGACAAATAAACACACCCATCAAAGGAATATTTCTTGCAAGAATTGACTCAATAAAACTATCAGATATTTAACTTATAAGAAACACTACCTTATATGGGTTCACAATAATGTCTCTGATCTTGAAGACCTCTTTGAGAGCTGGGATCCATCTTCAATTTCTTTGCTGAGGGCTCTGGCCTCATCATAGCTGTAATCATTAATCATAATCCCATCTGTCCCACCAATGCCGTTGTTTGCCTTGTCACTGTTTTTGTCACGGCAACCCGTGATACCCTGCTCTACATCCTCATCATCAATAATTTCATCATGGGATTTAGCCAAAGTAATAGAAGTACAGTCACAACACTTGATAATCCTATTTACATTTTTCTATGTTTTCAAAGGTTTCACTATTCCAATACGTCCATAAAAAAAATTTATGAAACATATGCTGACATGATGTTTAGAGAAAAATGAAACATATTCCAGAGAAATGGAGATCGATATTATGTTGACAGGTGCATTTATCATGAGCACAGCCCTATTGGGTGTCACTCTACATCTAAGCCAACGTTAATCCAATTTTTATTTTTATTTTATATATAGTAAAGTTTGATAAGAAATTAAGAGTGCAGGCTGGCATGCCATAGGCTTCATCCATGTTCCATGACACCGAGATTGCA
The DNA here is from genome assembly GCA_034641835.2 of Pinus albicaulis. Taxonomy (NCBI): domain Eukaryota; kingdom Viridiplantae; phylum Streptophyta; class Pinopsida; order Pinales; family Pinaceae; genus Pinus; species Pinus albicaulis. The sequence goes on along the minus strand of CM076571.1, from coordinate 357,867,246 downwards.
TATATCGAAGATAGTGTTTTATTCAATAAAAGCTACCAGCAACCTTTCCCTAGTTATATTTATAAAAGATAACTATGTGTTTTAGCTGGGGCAAGTATAACACGTGCCCTAAAGTGGGACAACTTTTTAGGTGGCCTTAAGACAAGTATACGCTTGAGTTGTCAAATCTCTCCCTAGTTTTTCCATATTGACTTTCCTTATAGTTTTTTCACTTAATGTTATGCTTAGAAACATGCATGAAGGTTAAATTTTGTTTAAAATAGATGCCCAAATCAGTGGCATCTAATATTAAAGGGTGAGAGGAGTTTAAATTAAAATAGCGAAACATATATGTTAAAGGGTGAGAGGAGTTTAAATTAAAATAGCGAAACATATAATGAAGAGGTCTAAGTAATTAAAAAAACATGTGTTAGCAGCATCTGTATAGTGTAAAAAATTTGGAGGTTGGAATACTTAATTTTAATTTAAATATTCGAATGGCAAAGTAATGATGTGGCTAAGCACTGTCTGCCCACCCATACAGATGAGGATTTGGGTCAGAGCTTTGATCGAACGATGGAGGTGGGATGGGAACCAGCCTCGCTTAGCAACCCTTCCTGGTAGAGAACCAACAGCAATCAACAAGCAAGCAGTGGTAGAAGATTCATAACCCGTTGATCCTGGACCAATTCATCCATTCTTACTCAGTTTGAAGTGCTCCATCCATCCTAGCTAACACAAGTATGGGAGGCTTAGGATAATAAGATTGAATAAATTGGGCCCGCAACTTGGAAAACCCAGGGTGGAACCACCCTGGAAGGAGGGAGTCCCAAATTACTTCCCTGAGATCCGTAATGTGACTGCACATTAGTCATTTCCCTTTTTCTAATGACACGTAAAAGAACACCTGCAAACCCAAAAGAGAGAGAACTCTGTTTAAATTTGTTTGTCTGTGACTGAAAAAGCATACCTTGAGGGTTTCCACTGTGAGTTGAATCAATTCAAATATTCTCAAGCACTCATACAACTCAGTAATAGGCTGCAACACAAAAGAGGATTGATTATGGAGAGAGAGACAAATAAACACACCCATCAAAGGAATATTTCTTGCAAGAATTGACTCAATAAAACTGTCAGATATTTAACTTATAAGAAACACTACCGTATATGGGTTCACAATAATGTCTCTGATCTTGAAGACCTCTTTGAGAGCTGGGGATCCATCCTCAATTTCTTTGTTGAGGGCTCTGGCCTCATCATAGTTGTAATCGCTAATCCTAATCCCATATGTCTCACCAATGCCATTGTTTGCCTTGTCACTGTTTTTGTCATGGCAACCTGTGATACCCTACTCTGCATCCTCATCATCAATAGTATCATCATGGGGTTTAGCCGAAGTAACAGAAGTACAGTCATAGCACTTGAAAAACCTATTTACATTTTTCTATGTTTTCAAAGGTTTCACTATTCCAATACGTCCATAAAAAAATTTCTTACACATATTTCTCTTGACTACACTTCTACAGTCAGATATCTACCGTAAATTCTACAACCCCCTCAAAAAAAATAAGAGAAAAATTGCAATACATTGATTCAAAAATTGAAAATTAAAAAGCACTAGAGGGCCCAACTTCTATGGCTACACCCAAGTTCTCTTTTGCCACTTGGGAAGTATTTTCTCCTTGCGTCGCTAGAACTCGAAACTTAGTAGTTTGTAGACCTTTACCAACTTCCTAGTCTTAAAAACTTGATCTCATGAGGCTCAAGAAATACATCTAATTAATTTTGACCTGCAGAACTAATAACTATGCTTCCATGTTTGCCAACTTCTTATCCATCTTGCTCTGCAACCATTCACACCACTTTTTCAGCCATTGAAAATTGTTTCCAAATTTACAGGAAATAATTAGATAATCAAGTAGGAGATAGAGTCAGAATTGGGGATGATTCCTGGGTTGGCAATCGTGATAGTTTTAAACTCCAGTCTCCCTCAAGTCTTAAGAGGATCTCTGCAAAGTCACGGGATTTGAATATTGGGACAGGTAGCTGATATTTTGCTGATTTTAACCATTTCTATATGGCAGCAAGGCTAAGAGCAAGAAAAAGAGCTGTGGAAGGCATATATTGGCCAACTTCAGAAATGCCATATTAGATTAAATGATGAGAAGGATATCCTTGTCTAGTCTAGAAATCTTGTCTTGGTGGCTTACATTCCAAGGTTATGTTATAAATTTTTGTGTGAAGAAGCTCACAAGGGAGAGTAGGTTTGCAAGTGTAAAATATTGTGGAAAGTAAGGGCCCCACTAAAATCCAAAGTATATATGTGGTTGATGCTTAGAAACAAATCTTTGACATGGGATGCATTACAAAAGCACAATCGAAATGGTCCAGAGGGGTGTACCCTCTGCAAACAAGATGGAGAATCAATAGACTATTTATTAAACATTTGTCCTTGAGAAGCTTAGGTGTGGGCAGGTATGAAATTTAGTGACTGGATGCAGTGATGGTTGGCAAGGAACTTAAAAAATTGTTTCAGGACAAAGAGCTGAAAGCTTTCATAGGCCTCCTATTTGTGGTAGTGTGGGGTATCCGATTAGCGAAATGCAGATTTATTCCATGAAAGATGTATAACTTCACATCTGCTCTATGAGAATTCAATAAATGTTCACAATGTAGTTAGGTCTGCGGCATCCCAACTGCACTCATGCCTCCCATTGGACTTTGAGCATGGTGTTAATTGGTGTACACCTTTTTTCAGTTTGTGAGGTCTCCAACTCATAACACATCTTCGAAAAAAAATCTCTTTTATGAAGAAGCTTTGAACCACACAAATTGCAATTTTTAGAAATATACCAAAAACAATTTGAACAACATTAAAGTGATCCAAAACAAGATGCCAAAGTCAATATTACAAGAACAATCTTAAAATTTTCTTGATTCCAAAGAAGATTGTCAAAATCAATACTGTGAAGAAAATTAATTTTGAGAAATATATCAAATGACATGTAAAATAACACCTCCAAACCCATAATAGAGAGAACTCTGTTTAACTTTGTTTGTCTATGACTGAAAAAGCATACCTTGAGGGTTTCCACTGTGAGTTGAATCAATTCCAATCTTCTCAAGCACTCATACAACTCAGTAACAGGCTGCAACACAAAAGAGGATTGATTATGGAGAGAGAGACAAATAAACACACCCATCAAAGGAATATTGCTTGCAAGAATTGACTCAATAAAACTATCAGATATTTAACTTATAAGAAACACTACCGTATATGGGTTCGCAATAATGTCTCTGATCTTGAAGACCTCTTTGAGAGCTGGGGATCCATCTTTAATTTCTTTTCCGAGGGCTTTGGCCTCATCATAGCTGTAATCGCTAATCATAATCCCATCTGTCTCACCAATGCTGCTGTTTTCCTTGTCACTGTTTTTGTCATGGCAACCCGTGATACCCTGCTCTGCATCCTCATCATCAATAATTTCATCATGGGGTTTAGCCAAAGTAACAGAAGTACATTCACAGCACTTGACAAACCTATTTACATTTTTCTATGTTTTCAAAGGTTTCACTATTCCAATACGTCCATAAAAAAAAATTGTTACACAGAGTTCTCTTGACTACACTTCTACAATCAGATATCTACCGTAAATTCTACAACCCCCTCGAAAAAAATAAGAGAAAACTTGCAATACATTGATTGAAACATTGAAAATTAAAAAGCACCAGAGGGCCCAACTTCCAAAATATATCACTATCATATATAGATGTAAATATAAATAACAAATACAAAACATATCTTCCTAATAATGTGAGAATTTTATCTCAGGTAACAAAAAAGAAAATCTTGTAGTCAGTGAAGTTGTATATCTATCAGCATAATCTCTATGAAAGACTTGTGATAATATTCAGAGGTGTTTTCATCTATTTTCTCCAGGATCTTTCAAGTTCCAAAAATATGTTTAGCACATTTAACACATATCAATCCTTTTTGTCCTCTTTCTACGAGGTGCTACTATAATTGTGGGTGTGGATTGCTCATCACATTCAACACCCTCATTATTTTTGTCTCCCATTTGCTGAAATTCAACAATGGTTTCTTGCCAAGGTTCAGGAATGACAATTGACTGATTGTGTGCAACAAACGATTCATCATGTGCTTGTATCTCATCCTCATGCTCACTCCCAGATGTTTCACCTGATGATTTAGATTGTTGGGATTCCTATACACAACACAATTTAACTTGTTAAAATAACATTATACCTCCAATTAAATTATTGCATATTTCATAAGATATTATAAACAACTAACCTCAGATTCATAACCAGTAATTAATTTTTCCCCTCGATCTATCATGTGTTGTCGTAGACCTTGGGAACCGTGTAATAAAGCATATTTTAATTCTTCCTCTGAAGCTTCCTTCTGAAATTGGTGAACCTACATTAACAAAGATAATCATATTTATAAGCTATAATGACTAATAAGATACAACTAACTCAATGTGACCATAGTTATTTTCCCTAAAATAGAAAATATAATAGATGAAAATATTCACTTACCATGCCACCACGAATACTGTTATATCCACCAGAGCCTAATTTATGAGATCCAATACTTGACACCCTAGCTTGGGTTGCTTTCGTTGTATCTCGAAGTCGCCTTTTACCTCCTCTTCGTGCAGATGGCCTATAGTTTGGATTATTGTGCACCTTCCTTTTAAACTTTCCATCTTTCATAAGTTCATCCCACGTCACTTGGTCTGTGATCCAAGCTGGACGTGGATACATCAAATTTTTTGCTAACTTTGACCTTAAATTGTCTCTTTTTGAGTGAATGTATTTACATGCAATATCTAGAATAATTTCTTTATCAAATCCAGGATTTCCAAATTCTATTACAACATCTTTAAATAGTTCTTCTTTTTTAGCATTGGTTCGCTTCCTCCAATCCATTTGGATGGTATTGCCAAACAATTGTTCAGCACGACGAAAAATAAAGTGATAAAATTTCAACCCCATTTCATCCTTCAAGACATTTCCTTCTGCAGTGAGCAAGATTGTAACTTCTTGCATTCCTTTTGTAGTCACCGAGAATATTGTTGTAGTCCTGGAGGTTGAGGTAGATTACCTTATAGGTACATCAAGCACTTTCTCACTTATTTCCTGCATTTACAAAGAAATTGTGGAACTGTTAAAAATACAACCAAAATATGAAACTACTTCCATTTCTAAATTAATTATCCTAAACGTAACAAATGAAATTATAAAAAAATTAAAATAATTTTACTTGCTCATTTGAAGTAGGCACTGCACTCTCCAACAATGGCATTTCCCATAACTGAATTTGTTCAACCATTTCTTGTCTGATTTGAACATTTTCAGGGGTATCTGGTAGGAGCCTTAACATTCTTGATTGTGAATCTATGAGACTCCTCAAAGAAACTTGTTCTAGTCTTGGCGGGAGAATTCTAACTAAACCCACATTTGATGGATTATTTATTAATTCTGATGTACTCCTAACAGGAGCATGCAGGCACAATTCAATAGGGATACTAGGAACATCAATATTTGATGTAGAGGGCATGTTATGGGGTTCTGGTCTAGGTGTCGAGGGAATAGCATAACCCTCTATACCAACAGATTGTTTACTTGTTGGAGTCACCCTAGAAACATCCTGCAAGGCACAAATATAAATAATAAGATGGAATAAAAGATTAATAAAGTTGAAATATGTAAACTAGGTTTGGTCTTCATAATGACATATGTAATCACGATTTTATGTAATTTATGTAAAGAAGGAAAAATAAAATCATTTTTGTTATGTTTGAAGCATGGGTTTCATGCTCAGGGATAACATAGATGAATAGCAAGAAAAAATTAAAAGATGAAATACATTTTCCATGGTTGAATGCATCTTAGTAAGAAGGCATCATGGTAAGCATACAAATTGAAGAAAGAGCTCATAGCTGAAGTAAAAGTATACAAACAAATAACATAATCAAGTAAAAGTCACCTCCATTGTTATGCCCTAGATTTCTCAACAAATAACATAATCATACTCACGCAAAAAGATTGTTGAACCTTAAATTTTGCATAACATTGGATGTATTAGGGGGCATAAACGATACCTGCATGGAAAAATTTGATGTATTGACCGGCATAATTGAATCATGCATGCCAACAAAATGCATGCTTAGCAAAAACACAAATATTAATAAATATATAAAGTGAAATAATTTAATTTAATGCACAAAAATATTGATCAATCTTTACCACTAGCATAATCTTAGATGTATTGAAAGGTGTGATAGGGGTTGGAATGACTTTAGAAATTGCCTTCATTCCAAAAATATAAATTAGCATAATATATTAAAGAACATAAGATAATTGAACCTATAAAATACTTATTCAAGCTTACCTCATGCACCATCATAGCAATGTCTTGCCCTCGTGCATTTGTTAACATTTCCATAAAAGCGGTTAAGATCATTGAATCCCCCAGTTCAGAAGTAACATTCTTAAAAAAACACATAATAACATAAAAATAAGAAAATATTGATTTGAGAACATATGCTAGTGACATTAATAACAAAATTCAAATTCACTAGCACATGAAAAATAGCATAAACAAATTTCAATATGTTTCAATACATAAAAAAAAAAAACATAAATAATACTCAATATGCAAAGTTTTTTTTAGGTTTACAGTATTATGTTTCTCTTGCCTAGGTGACAATGGCATAAAGTAAAGGTGTTCAAAAATTCAATTAAGAAATTGAAGTGTAGTAGATTAGGTGCCTCCACGAAATATATATGTGCTTTTCAATTAAAACCTTAAACATTCAAATTACTTAATGTCCATTACAATTAGAAACTCAATACTTAACTGTAGTGAATCCTTACAAACATCTTAAAATAAACATAGTGATCAAAAAATGTCATCCTCACATGAGATTTCCTCATATGATGGAATAAATACCCCATCATTAATGTTCCCTAAATCGACAAATAAATTAATACCATCATTTTCATAGTCTTCACCACCTTCAACTACAGGTAAATTAAAATCAATAAATTCATCATCTTCATGCACTTGATGTCCATGTGGTTGGTCATGTCCTTCAGGCACTTCAATAAACTCGTCATGATCTTCATCTTGGTCATATGCATCATTGACAATAACATCATCTCCATCTTGGCCATCTATGTCTTCCGGAGGAACTTCTGCATATTCAAGTAAATCATGGTCCTATACATCTGGAACAAATGTTACTCTTCGTCCCCTTGGATCATAATCAATCACAAATTACCAACCAGGTTGTTCTAAATTTGGAATGAGAAAAATTTGGTCACATTGACTTGGAAACACATAAGGTTCAGAAGTGGCTTCAAACCTAGATGTATTGATCATATGGAATCCATTATTATGGAGCAAGATAGTTTTTTCTTCTCCCACTTCAATAAGCTTGTACCATTCAACACGAAAAATAATTTTCTTAAAAGACATAAAATCAAGCTCTATAATATCCTCCAACACTCCATAGTAGCGAAGTGTGCTTGTGATTGGTTTCTATCATTTGCATGTGAACGACATTCCACCTCAAATGATGCTGAAACTCCACAATCATAATTTTGTCTATTTTCATCAACTTTTCTAATGTGATAATGATGACCAAAATTCCACATTATTTTGTAATATCTTACCTAAATTCATAAAAATATTAACTAATTAGATTCATGGATATAAAAGTTAACAGACAATTTATTAAATATATGCAACATATTAATATATATAACCTCCCCATTTATAGATCCTTTAATGAAATTCAATTGTTTTTGTATCACTCTATCCTTCCATTTTGTTTCCTCATTTTTAATATTGGTCTTTAGCCAATTCCATGAGCATCTATATGGCCACTTTCTTTTATGGCTTGCAGGCAATCCTCGATTAGTGTTTTCACCATGTCTATTATATATATTGGTCCATGCATTTTCATCTTCTAATTTCTTTTCTTCAGCGTACTTTTCCATCCATGCCAACATAAAGTCAGAATTGTATGCAACATACAAATGTAATGCATCCCACTCCTTAGCATCTACAATGAAAAATATATTTGTTCAATGAATTAATAATTAATTATAGCCATGTATTATAAAATTTAAGATAAAAATAACTACTACTAACATTTTGTTTACCTTTTATCCTCTTTGAAGTCCCTTCACCCTCTAATTTTTCTCCTTCAAATGATTGAGATTGGTTATAATTCCATAATCGCAGAGCTTCAATATGAAATTGAGGTAAGTACTCACTCAAATGAACCATTGCCTGAAAAACCATGTACCCCTCAACTATGGACCCTTCTGGTCGAGCCTTTTGCCTCACAAATTGTTTTAAGACCTTCATATATCTCTCCACAGGCCACATTGTTCGAATATGAATAGGACCACATTGTTCAATCTCTTCTACTAGGTGTACAAGGTAGTGCTCTTGAGAATTAAAGAAGCTTGGAGGGAAGCACATTTGAATATCACACATCAAAAGCGAAACATTCCTCTTCCAATATTTCAATTCATCCTGATGTATCTCTTTAGATGAGACCCACCTGCAAGTATTACCATGTATTACAATAAGGACTTGTGATTTCTCGTAAACTAAAAGTAATAACTCATATAAAGGCATAACCAATGATGCACTTCAAATGATAATATTCATGGAAGAGTATGCATGATGGATTGAAAATACCTCAAAAGTACTTGGTATTGCTGCAGGCAACACATACTGCATGACCATTAACAAATAACCATGTTCAAATATGCATGAACTGCTATTATCACTGGGATATACAATTTTCAAATTAAGTTCCAACAAATCTAACATGTGACAATGTTACCTTTATCCAATTGTGCCAATCATGTGTTTTTAGGCCTCAGAACTCTGATCCATCTCTTGTGAATAAGTTTTTTAATGTCGCACCAAAGCCAGAAGGAAATCTTATGTTTTTCATAGTAGAAATGATGTTTTCTTTCTCATTTGATGTAAAATTCCATGGAGCATGAACATATGAGTTGTCTTCATGCAACCACATGTTTGGCATGATATTGGCAACTCGAAGGTCCTTTCTTAACTTTATTTGTGCTTCAATGTTAGTTCCATTTAGATGTTTCCACAAGCACTCTACCACATTTTTCCCAATGTGCATAGTATCCAATAGGTGGGCTATTGGCAAGTTCACATAATATTCTAATTTGTAGAAAATAGAGAGTCTTTTCATTCCTGGGGGAAAACCTGTCCCTTCTTTTTTTTCATACATTGCTTTCCACCTAGCAGGGTTCATCTTTATTGGCTTCCTAATTTCAACTTCCTTTCCATTGAACTTATGTTTATCACACACTCGATAGCGATGATTTTGCGGTAATAATTGTCTATACTCAACATATACAGTTTTATTGAGATCCTTTGATTGCCTATGCAACAATTTTGGCCCACATGATGGACAACCATTTTCCCCTTTGTTTGTAGCCCTAAAATAAGATTGTAAACCAAATTTAGTAAATACTAAAATGAAGACAATAATTATAAATGTAATTTATAATACATTACAACAACAAATATTACCACAACAAATAGAGAGCCCCGGGGCATCATGAATGGTCCAGATAAGAATCGCATGAAAGAGGAAGTTTCTATCATTGATAGGTCTTGATACATCATACATATTTACACCATCCCATAATTCACGAAGCTCGTCAATGAGGGGCTCCATGTATACATCCATATCCTTTACCTGATATTTTCCTAAGTAAACAAAGTGTTCCTTATTAGGATTAACTGAATTGAAATATTTTTATATAAAATTCAAGAGAGCATTACATTCATATGTTCTAGTACCTGGTATGATAAGAGTTAAAATTGCATGTTCCTTTTTCATTGCCATCCAAGGGGGAAGATTGTTGTTTATAATTAACACTGGCCAAATAGAATACGTTGCTCTAAGATCTCCAAAAGGATTGACACCATCCATTGCTAGAGAAAATTCTTGCATTCCTTGGCTCATTTCTTAAACGTGGCCATTTTTCCTCAATATCTTTCCAATATTTACTATCCGCAACCATACGCATGACACCATCTTGGCTTCTCCCTTGTGCATGATAATCCATATATTTTTCCAACTCCTTGCACTTGAACATTCTCTCAAACCTTGGCTTTAGTGGAATGTGTCGTAGTACTTTATAAGGAACCTTCTTGGATACTTGATCTTGACGGTATCTATTTGTGTAACACACTAGGCATTGTTGTAAATTTGCATTCTCTCCATAGTACAATATATGGTAATTTGGACATGCATCATATGTCTTGTACTCCATTCCAATGTCTTTCATTATTGAAGATACTTCTCTACGAGAATGAGGCAACTTATTGTCCTTTGGAAGTATTTTGTTTGCCAAAAGTCTGCATAGTACAAATAATTATTTTTATAAGTATACACAATATTAAAAACTTTTAAGACATCTAGAGCATTAATTTATAGGAATATAAAAACCAACCTTAATATATCAGTAAAGCATGTGTTTGTCAATCCATGTGTAACCTTCAAGTTCAACAACAACATAAGTGTCACCAATATAGAAGATTCAGCATTTGCAAAAAGAGGCGTCCTAGCCAATTGAGCGAGGGGTGAATCAATAACTTCTTCAAAAGATGTGTAGAAGTCCTGGATAAATTCATTGACACCAACCTCATTTATCTGTGAAGTGGTTTCATCCATAAATGTGTTTTGTCCTTCATCTTGACAGTCGCTACTATCAATATAATCCATAGGTTCTTCAGGAATATTGGGAACCGGAAGCGACTTTTCATCAAAAAAAAATCAATTCAAATGATGATTAATAATGTATTAAATAATGTGCATATTTATTTATTATAAGAAAAACAATTTGTTAATTATATTATACCTCTTCTATATAAACTCCATGGTCCAATCTATGGATACCAACTAGCCTTCGCTTCTTTAGTTTCCTATTTTGGCACATTTTGCAACTGCAATATATCATTTCATTGAAGTATTCATCTATCCCTGGAATAGGTCTTGTTGCACGTTCATCTGAATATTCAGATGATGATGTGCTATTTTCCTGAATGCACCATGTACTATGCTCGATAAGACTGCAACTTTTAACTTGATTATTAATTCTTTTTCGAGATAACATGACCAATGAATAATCCTAGGGAGTGAATCTATGAATATTTAATTTTTTAGTGTTGAGTGAGCATTGAAAATTTGTCCAACACTTTGAGGCAAGTCTCTCAAAGTGTTCCAACAAGCCTCTAACTAGTCATAAACAAACTTTTGAAATATCGTTTTAGAGTTGTTTCTAAAAATAAAACCAGTCTCTAACTAAATCAACAACATAAATACTACAAATACCAAAAACACAATACATACCTGGTCTTCCATTTGTATATATTCCAAGAAAGTAATGTAACAAAAATCTGCAAATAAAAATGTGTGGACGTTAGTTAGGTTCATTACATAACTAACTGTTGAAATATATGACAATGTGTATACTAAAAAAACTTTTACTATTTTGTTTCTGATTGTAAATTCACAAAATAAAAGCAGACAATGAATAATAAGTGCTCTTCAATGGGAAATGGGACTCGTGATGAGAGCTAAGGCATTCCTAAGTCACCTCATTAGGCTTATACAAATCAAATTATTGTCGTTACATTGTGATTTGATGGCCTAATATTCATAGAGAGTCACACAAAGTTTTCCAACAACCAAAAATCAAATGTTATTTTTTTTTGAGATGAAGGATCTAGGTGAGTTGCATTATTACTATGACATTCTAATGACTAGAGATATGCATAATTATAATTATCAAAGCATTGTCTTCAAACAATTTTGAATAAAGGAAAGCAAGCCTATATCAATTTTTCTCCACCAAAACTGAAAATTATCAGACAAAAAATAGCTATAATGATGTTGATTGGGTTACAGACATTGATGGAAGAAAGTTGATGATAGATTATGTCTTTAATTTGTGTGGGGGAAAATCAATTGATGTAGAAGAAAATACTTTGTTGCTTGACCAATTCTAGATGGCTCATTTTTGAGGAGGTAAATCCCCTCTGCGGACAGAGGCGATCCCTACTAGCCCAGCAGGGGTCTAGCAACAATCACGAAATGTTACGACGCAAGTTCCTAGTTACGAATGAAAAGACCAAAGATGGAGGCCTACCCGGAATCCAATGCTACGATCTGAAGAAGAGAGCGTTCCCGTTCCTCAGCCTCGGCAGATCACGATCCTCCACGATCTCCGCGGATGGACACCTGCACATGCAAGAAACAAACAGATACAAGCATAAAATCCAACATACGCAACTAAATATCAGTCAGAAAGGATACTACTCATATTAACATAATTGAAAATAGAGTGGAACCATAATCGTAATCATTCATTAAATAACAATCGAAAGAGATTACAACCAATGTTCTGAAGTCGTGGTCTCCTTCGAATGGGTCTCTAGTTGTTCACGTCTCGCAAAGCTCGCCAGGGAAAGGGAAAACCTCTCCAGAGTCTCTCGACGATAGTCTCCTTACTTGAGTCGGCCTTAAGGGAAGAAAGAGAGCTCTTACAGCACAAAGGCTCTTGGGAATTTGGAGATTCAAAGCTTAGGCACTTCAAGACTAGCTTGCCATGGAATTGAGCAGGATTTTATAGATGGGGAAGGAGGGAGTTGGGATCCCTATTATTGTGGGATTGGCCCTATCAACAAGGAAGGTTCCATGGGAGGTGGCAAACCACTTCCCTTCCATAGAACTCCCGCAGCCAAACCTCCCAACTCAAGATAGACAATGGTTTCTGAGTTTGTTGAAACACAACTTTTGCCATCTTTATTTTAAAAACACTCCTTAAATTGGCTGGCGCGACTACTGCTCTGGGACAGAGCGCCAGTTGGCGCGGCCTCTTTGTAGGATTTTCCCCATTGGCGCGAGTGATGAACTGTCTTCCCGCGCCAATGCAAAAGGAGATGTTTTCATGATTTTTTGCAAGGAGATGTCTTTAGGGAAATTGAAGCTCATGCTTAGAGGAATGCATTGATGATGTTTTCAAGGCATGAAAATGTTCACAGGTCACAAAATGGGTCCTCCATTGTGCGGGACGGGGAATGGTAGGGACGGTGACAAATTACTGTGTAACAGATGCTCCCTAAAGTATGAGGCCCGAGAGAGAGAGGGGTGAAATGCTTTACGAGATCATGTTCAACTGAAGCCCTGCCATCGGAAAACCTGCGTAGAAAAATACAACTGATATCTCAAGTACATGATGTATATGCGGTATGGGCGCAGCCATCCGAAACAGAGTACACTATAATCCGGATCCAGGGTATGGGCGCAGCCATCCAGCGAGGATCAAATAAATAGACTCAGGTATGGTCGCAGCCATCCAATCAGTGAGTCATGTACATAATGATAATAATCCACAATCGCAGCCTGGATTACAAAAGACACAATCCAGGGTCTTGCGCTCCATCTCGACCCAACAGAGTACAAGTTCAAGCATGTGAATATGTGAGCTAAAGTCGAACATGCAAGAACATCGTCTGATTACCAGCCAATGATGAAAGCTGTTAACAGACGCGAGAGAAACCACCAATAATGACAATGGTCCTCAAGGTACCACAGGTACAATCTACGGCGTGCGAATAAATGAGTTGACGTCGAACACCCGCAGAATCACTCGATCGGAGGCCAATGATGTAAACCTCACGTCGAATGCGACGAACCTGCCATTGAGGCATGCAGGCTCCAAGGTACCATGAAGGAGTCTCTAGATCAACTTCCTGGATAATGAGCTGAAGTCGACAGGAAGTGACCTTGATCGAAGGTGGGCCATAATGTTTCCCACATCATCGACACGAGACAGAGGAACATGATGTTTTTTTGTGAATCAAGATCGTATGAGAAACAGAGGAAGGTTGATATTTGCAGAGGCCAACTTCTCTTGAACATATAAACGACACGACAGTGGACTTGGCAGTATTTGACATCAACGGATCAGAGGTCATGGTGACGAGGCAATGAGCAGATGAGAGGTCAAAAGGGATTATCCAAACCCATGGAGGCAAAGTGAAGAAACGAGATGAGATGTCCCCAACCCGACACGAATGCAGACAAGTGCCATGTTCAAGAGCGACATACTGCCGACGACAACGACGATGGTTCCATTTTTTCCCCCACCATTTCTGGCGAGTACCCCAATTATTTTTAATAACAAGCTTGAAGGGGATAGCATATGCTTGCAATATAAGTTCACCCTTCGGGCGAATCCATCCTAGTGCATTTAACGAGTCCTAGAAAGGAGGAACTCGGAGAACGTCATTTCGACTAGATCCGATGTCATCAGGGTTTAACGAGTCTGACAAAGGAAGAACTCGGCGTCTTTTCATGTTTAGAGAGTTTGAAAAGACAGCGGAAAAGAAAACTCCACAGGTCCCTTTTCGTAAATAGTTCCCCACATCCGAAAAGGTAGAAAACAATATCCGGGAAAACCTCCTAGTCGCGATAGGCTAGGGTATTCCTTTTTCGTAATCAATCCATCCCAGCCCGAAAAAGGGTTAAACTTATACTGGGTGAATGTCGATTCGTGTCCATTTTAACGAGATCAAAACGACAAGGGCCTCGGCAATCTTTTCATGTTTAGAGAGTCAGAAAAGAGCTGAAAGATGACTCCAAAGTGACTTTTTCGTGTATTTACCGAGTCCAAAAAAGTATAAAATACAACTCGTTTCCATCGTTAAAGTCGCAAAAACCTGCTGCTGCACATACCAAGCAAGCGTAAAACCCATTTTTGACATAACATATTAAAATATTCGATAAAAATGACTTTTTACAACTCATTTTATGTCAAAAAGTTATAAATATGCCAAATTGGTAAAAATGAAATTACATTTACTATTTACCTTGGTAAAAAGCAACAGTGATCCATTTGGAGCAGAAACTTCTGACGACGATTGCGACAGATCCGGTTGACCATTCAGTTTCTCGTCTGCTACAGGTAAGAGGCGCTTTCCTGCTCTACATTTTCATCCATTTTTTAATAGTTTTCCCTTGTAAATCAGTTCTCTGTGGCCACTTTTGAAATTTTAGGGCCGCGCTCATTGGCGCGGGTATCGGGCACGGACCCGCGCCAATGGGCTCTTTTATACAAAGGGCTCGCGCCACGTGGCGCGACTGTTCACAAAACAGCCGCGCCAGTGGCCGAACCTAAAATTCCGCCTAAAAATTCGATATTTAAACCAAATTGAATGGAATTTGAGGCCTACCAGAGATCTAACTAAGGTTTTATGACCATATGGATGCAGGT
The DNA here is from genome assembly GCA_034641835.2 of Pinus albicaulis. Classification (NCBI taxonomy): domain Eukaryota; kingdom Viridiplantae; phylum Streptophyta; class Pinopsida; order Pinales; family Pinaceae; genus Pinus; species Pinus albicaulis. The sequence goes on along the minus strand of CM076571.1, from coordinate 357,851,892 downwards.
AATCAAGAAAAATGGTGATTGAATGGAAAGAACGAGAGCATGGAGAAGAGGATGAACAGGCCATCCAAAGTGAGGCTTGCATGAATGCCCTCAGAAACTGTGGGCTGAAGAAGTTCTTCCTTACACCCTGTCTACGAGCTCAGCTCGAGCTCCTCCAGTATTTGATCAGTATTTGGGATGAACATGAGCAAGTGTTCAGGTTGCGAGATCAGGTATTGGAGTTGGAGGTTTTTGATGTGTATTTTATCACCGGATTGTCCTGCAGAGGTCCGATCCCTGTGTTGACTGGAAGCAGACCATCTGGCGAGAATATGGAAGAAGTGATGGCACGAGTGTGCCGAGGAGCACAAATGGGATCAGGGAGCAAGAAGGTGGATATCCACACTATCCCCGATCTGGCATTGAGATTTTTCCTACATACCATCACGCGGGCTGCAGGGTCGCAGGCACCGCACAAGGCCACAAAGGCCTAACTCCTGCTGGCCTCAGAATGCATGAGTCCCTTACTGATCGACTGGGCAACAGCAGTAACGATAAACATGAAAAGGCAGCTCATAAAATGCAAACAAGCTAAACTGAAACAGTTTGGCTATGGTTCCATCCTGGTATCATTCATTCTGGAACGCTTACCAATATTCCAGGGCCAAGGGGCCTCAGTAGCAGATCCGATACCACGAGAGCCAAGAATGGCTCGCTGGGCAGCATTAATGCCCAGAGCTGGAGGTGGCCAACAGATGTCCTGGAGGCCGGAGTTCTTTAGGTGGTTACGGCGCCAGCTGATTGTAGTGGAAGACTGGCCATATGCAGGAACTGACTTCACCAGAGACCCAGATCTCCCACTGCCAGAAGGAGATGACTGGGACGAGGAGTTGGGTAAGACCTCATGTTTTTGATTTTTTATATTTTATGTTTTTTTTTGTTAATACACATTTGTCCTAACACATTTTATATATGTATGCAGATGTGGGACCTGAGAGACCAGCTGGGATGTCTCCAATCTCACGGAGGACTCAACTCACCCCTGATCCTCAGGGAGAGGGCACCGGAGGAGAGGAGTTGATCCAGAATCTCGAGGGCATTGCCCGAGGGATCCCGGACTATGCTTGGCTGGTGGACGTACTGATGGCATACCAGCGTCACACGGTGGGAGTTCCAAGTCGGATCGATCGAATCCTGAGACGCTTAGTGCGTGCAGTCACATGCTATCATGAGCACCATGCGGATTAGCTCTTAGGATTTTATACCACACCTATTTTTTGAGAGACGTATCGTCTCCGAATGTACTTAAGACGATTATGTATATTTTGACTTTATGTGACACACTCTATGTAAACATTTCGATATCTATATATATGTGCATATCTATTTCTGGATGGATCTTTCTTTATATGTGATGATGATTTACAAATTGCGCAAATGTCTGTCTAATACCAAATTTGCTACTGCATCTGTTAATGTATTCAAATGCCTGGGTATATGATGATATGTAATGTATTCAAAATTCCTTTCCAGTAATCGAATACGCAGATACAGATGTAAGATGGACGGGTTTCTTACCGAATAGTGTCCGTTCAGTTGTAACACCACAAGTTGTGAATCTAGATACACGAGCAATTCACGGATACCAAGGTTTACTGCCTCAGTTAATAATTCTAACACAGCATTATATTCCGTGATGTTGTTCGTGGTACGTCCTAGACACACTCCTTGCAGGTTGATCAACTCACCAACAGGATCATAGATTACCCAGGCTGCTGAAGACAGATTCCTGGTACTGCGGGAGGCACCATCCGCGAAACCAACAAATGGATGAATATACATCTGCACAACCAGGAAGACCCGATCAGCAGAAAGATGTTTACAAGGCACACCACACTATACATGCACACAAATGCAAAAACACACACCTATGTACACACACCACACCAAGAAATCACTTCAGGCATAGTACTTTTTAAGGTACAGCCCATTTCTGGGCTGTGCCAGCGGAACTCCTTCATAATCTATCAGCTCGTAGGCCCCATTCTTCAAAACGCGCTTTATTATATAGGGCCCGTGCCACATAGGCTGGAACTTACCGACCCCAAGCTTGTCATGTGCTTGATCGTACAGGAGGACGAGGTCTCCTTCGATAAAGGAACGGGGGGAAACAGATTGATCAAAATGAGTTTTGACCCTTTTCTTTTGTGCTTCGATGATCAAAGCAGCCAGACGATGGGTTTCATCTAACCGTTCCAGATACAGAAGACGTTCTTCCTCAGCAGAAGTATCAGGTAGAAGTTCCACAGCTAATTTCAGAGAAGGAATCTCGCATTCAACCAGAAGAGTGGCTTCCAGACCGTACACCAATTGAAATGGTGTGAATCCAGTTGCACTCTTAGCAGATGTTCGGTATGCCCAGAGAGCTGAGAACAGTTGGAGATGCCAATTGGATTTTTGAATACCAACTGTTCGTTGAAGCATAGTGACCAGAACCTTGTTCACTGCTTCAACCTGACCATTCGCTTGAGGGTAATATGGTGTCGAGCTGTCGTGACGCAAGCCCAACTTTGAAGTCAGCTCTGCCATCATATAGTCTCGGAAATGAGTACCGTGATCAGTGACGATGGCTTGAGGAACCCCGAATCGTGCAATAACGTGGTTGAATATAAATTGAGCAGTCATTTTCCCATCAGCAGCTAGTGTAGGCATCGCCTCGGCCCACTTGGTGAAGTAGTCGATGGCGACAATGATATATGCATGCCCCCCGGCCGAGTGAGGGTTACACGTCATAAAATCCACGCCCCATTTCGCAAAAGGACCGACGGTAATAATGGGATGCAATGGTAAAGGCGGCGCGCGCATCTTGCGCTGAAATATCTGGCATGCATGACATTTACGGACTGCAGTGATACAGTCTTTGAATATGGAAGGCCAGAAATAACCTGCTCGTAGAATCTTCTGGGCAGTAGCATACCTGGACATATGTCCACCACAGGCGCCACTGTGGCAGTCATTTAGGACCTTTTCAGCCTCTTCCAAGGTTAGGCATCGCCGGAGCACCGAATCTACTCCAATGCGGTATAAGGTATCTCCTACTATACGGTAGGGCTGGGACTGGTGCCGAATCCGACGGCGGGCAGCTTTATCCAACTCAGACCGAAACGTTGAGGTCTGAAGATACACTATTATGTCACCGTATCAAGGGTCACGAGTACTGATGAGGAAAAGAGTTTCGTCCGGTATATGATCTTCAGAGTGTGAGGGAGCAGAGTCTGTAGGGAGAGAACATATCAAATCCGCGAAGACCAGTGATTTAGTTGACTTAGCGGTAGTGAACTCTAAGTCAAACTCCTGCTGGATCACAATCCATTTGGAGTACTTGCCCCCCAGTAATTGTCTAGAAAGAATATACGTCATGGGGTTGCAGTCTGAAACCACTGTTATCGTACGCAAAAGGATGTAATGGCGAAAGTGTTGTACAGCGTGTACTGCTGCTAATGCCAACTTCTCGACATGAGCATAACGCGTTTCCGGATCAAGAAGGTTCCGTGACAGGTAATAAACAACATGTTCGTCACCGTCATCGTCATCCTGCACCAAGACCATGGCTATGGTGCTAAATGCGGCGGCTAGATATAAAGTGAAGTCGCGGTGGTAGTCCGGAGGACGAAGCAACGGAGCATTGACAAGCAACGTCTTCAGCTTCTCAAAGGATTCCTGAGCAATTTCGTCCCAATGAAAGGGAACGTTCTGCTTTAACAAACGAGTGAATCCTTTGGCCACCTCGGCATAATTCGGGATAAAGCGCCGAAGAAAGTTTGCTTTCCCTTGCAGAATCTGTAACTGATACAGGGAGGAGGGTGATGGGATATTTACGATGGCCTCGACCTTTAGAGGGTCAAGGCGAATTCTGTCTTTCGAGACTATGAATCCTAAAAGACGGCCAGAATCAACGCAGAAGATGCATTTATGAGGATTGAGCCTGATATTGTAGCGCCTGCAACGAAGAAAGATCTGGCGGAGATGCTCAGGATGGTCCTCTCGCTTACCCGAATGGGCTGGCAAGTCGTCCAGATAAGGCTGAACGATATGGAGAATGTCATGAAAAGCGTAGGACATCGCACGCTGAAAAGTGGCTCCAGCGTTCTTCAAGCCGAACGGGAGTTTTTTGTACGTGAAAGTACCCCACGGACAGATGAATGTGGTCTTGTGTTGATCCTCAGGTGCAATATTGATTTGGTTATATCCTGAGAAACCGTCCATTAAGGAATAGATCTCACTCCCAACACATTCGTCGATGATCTGGTCTATAAACGGAGTGGGATAATTATCCTTTGGACAGGCGCGATTGATGTCGCGATAATCCACACAGACTCTAATCGTACCCTACTTTTTATCGACAGGGACAATGTTAGACACCCATTCTGTGAGGGGGATGGGATAAATGAAACCCGCGTTCAGAATTTTTTCAACTTCTGCCTTGATGGCGGCGGCTTTTCGAGGATGCATGGGGCGTAAGCGTTGGCGCACGGGTTTCGCACCTGGATAGGTTGGAATCTCGTGCACTACGATACTAGGATCAATCCCCGGCATTTCCTCGTAAGACCATGCGAAAACATCTCTGAATTCTTTGAAAAGCTCAGTATAGACTTGAATCTCATCGGGAGAACAAGTCACACCCACGTGAATATTCTCAACGATCCCCGGTTTAACGGAGATGTTGATTGGGATAGTTTGAGTAATGTTACTCAGGTTACCCTCTGAAAAAACCTCGTGCGTCAAAATGGGTGTTTGAAGAGGAGGGGTAGGAACCTGAGTAGCATAACGCTCCAGACAGTCAGTCATTTCCCCCAAGCTAGGCATAAAAGAGGAGCGATGATGTCCATCACCCCAAGGCAGCTTCTCAAGAGACATAGTTTCAATGATAGCCTCATCGGAAGGAAAAGTCTCTCTGAGAGGATCAGGTGAATCAGCCTGACCAAGCCAGGGGGATTGAGAGTAGACGTCGAGAGCCATGCTCAAAGGAGCATGCAGAGGAGGTGGAGGATTAGATGCAGCAAAAATCTCACAGTAGTTGATCTCTACTGGCGTTAATGTTATAGCATAATTTCTCACCTTGACATGATTCATGATTGCTTTATGGCTTTTGGGCACCCATTCCTACAGACTTGGACAAATTCACTTAAAAACAGTGTAAAATCCCCCATACACGACTATGCCCGTGTTTTTCCGCGTGTATATGCGAGTACAGCTATACTTTTCCGCGTATGTCATTAAAATGATTAAAAATATATATATAAAAATCCCTAATTTCGCGCTGGGTTGATGGTTACTCAGGTAGTTCAACCACCCCAGCCCGTGGCCAACTGTTTCCAACTGCTGAAACTACTTGGAGGGACTATAAAAAGCCCTCATGTGTATGGCCTAAGGGGAGAGAGAGAATTATTGATATTATACTCTGTTGGTATTACCTATCCAAGTCTGATTCCCCGTGTCTCCTGCACTTTCCCAGTTCATTGTAGGAAACCTTTGTTTCCTTGAGATACACATCCCTTTATATGTTATCTCGTATGCACCAGTTTGGAAGGATTCTTAGCGAGGCAAGGGCTGGACAGATCTGGACGATGGTCTGCGAAGGCCTTGGAAGGATCAGGTGATCTCTCCACTCGTTACTTTTGTACATGCTATTTATAATACAGAAGTACCATGTTGTTCCCGAAATAAACGTGTTAGTGTATGCTTATATGTATGAGAATATTTGTTATACAAGCATTCATTATGATTTATTTAATGTTTTATATGAATCTCACTAACATTTAGAGTAGACATATGCTGTACAACTTGTCCTTTGTGCTAGTTTCTTCTTGTATTTCAGGTTAAGAAGGAAGGACGGTTGCAGGGGGTTTGGACCCCACGTGGATCTACTTCAACCGTAGGACCTACGGGTAACTTTCTCATTATACTCTATTTAGTTTTTCTGAACGTGCATGGTTGTGTGAGTCTCTGTTAAGTAGCATGCCCCCGTTATTTTTTCGTGTACCTCAAACCAACCTCTAGGTGAGATTTCTCGAAATGTAACCTGGCGACTCACCCACCAGGAGAATCACAAGAATGTGATCCCCGAGCGTCAGCTCTGATACGGATTGGTGTCCATAGCTGCCACCCTAGGTTCCACACGTGTGACCGGCGGGGGGAATACCCGTGGTACCCGAGGTGCGTACGTCGCATCACTTTCAGCAGCATTTCCGGGGGTGCCCCCGCGGCTCGGGTGCTTCGAGCCGGCAAAGGCCGTCGTTAGAGGTCGGCGCAACCGTTTCTCGATACCTTCGCTAGTTGTTCTCGTGGGCCCTAATCATCCCGTGATCGTCGAAGGCCCTATACTTCGGCTCGTATTTTGGTGTCCGGACCTTATCACCCGGAGCGGAAATACTTGGAGGCTATTTGCTTGCTGTTTCTCAGGGATTTTTATTTTAGAGAGTGCTCTTTGCTCCTAGCTTGCCTAGCTTTTCACTTTTTTGAGTCTAACTTAATAAATTTATAAAAGTGGCTGATCAAGCACCTCGACGTTCGAGGAGAATCCGGGGGTTATCTCCCGAGAGTCCAGAGCCTTCTTCGAGAAGGCGTAGGAGTGATTTAGCAGGTGGTTACCACCCGGTAGCGTCTGACGTAGTGGAGAGTGATCCTCCACAGAGGTCTGAAGGTTTCGTAGCTGATTCTGGTGTCGGTCCCGAGAGGAGCGTTCCGCTCACCTCGCGAGTTTTGTTTCCTCAGGAAGGAGATTTTCAAATTGAAGACGTACCTGAGCCTCCTGCTACAGGTCCATATCCTCTTCCTCCTAATCATCCGTTTGTTCTTCAGTACATCGGACCGGAGTCGGAGAGACCGCCGGATCTTCCGTATCATTCTTATCTTTCGATGGCCACGACTGGGAACGCGGCTTCTACCGTGAGTGCTGCAGGCATTCAGACTCCTGCTTCTGTTGAAGCAGGGGGCACTATTGCTTCGTCTTCGATTGCTTCTAGTGCTGTTGTGTTTGGCTCTGGGTTCACCCAAGCACATGCTTCCCATTCTGGTCCCTTTTGTTCAGGGATGTCCATTAGTGGAAATCCCTCTTTTTCCTTTTCCACCGGTGCAGCTGGATCTACACCCATGTCTAACATGGCTAGTGGATCAGCTTCGTTTCAGGGTTTCCCCTTTGGGACTGGGCATATTCCCAGTTCCAATCCTTCTCTAGGGTCGTTTCCATTTACGTCCCAGACTCAGAGTTTCAACCCTTGGTCTGGGGGGCAAAGTTCGACTACTTTTACAGGATGGAATCCCGTGTTTACAACGGCTGGGGCAGGGAATCAGTTCTTCGCGGGTCATCAAGGGAATGCTTCTTTCCCTTCATCGAGTGTTTATCAGTCTTTTTCTCCTCTGTCTAATGCATGGAACCCCTACCAGGGGCTTTCCTCTTCAGTTAATACTTCAGCGGGGGGAACTAGTCTGGGTTTTGGTAACTCGGCGTGGGGAGGAGGTTCTTCTTCGTTTTCTACGAGTCCTTTCTGGCAGCCTGGTGCCTCATCAAATCCAGGCTATTCTTTTCAAAATGTTGGGAATCCATCCCATCAAGGATGGAATCCTCAGGCTCCGCCTCGCTTACCTTTTCTGGCAACGTTAAACTTGCCAGATTTGTCGAAGTTGACTAATGACCCGATTCGTTATAGTCCGGGGTGGCCTCCGGTCCCGAACAAACTTCCTTCAGACATTCCAAAATTTGAAGGTAAGAATGGAGAGGATCTGGCGGACCACATCAGTACTTTCCACTTATGGTGCTCTTCGAACTCCCTGATCGATGACTCGATTAGGTTGAGATTATTTCAACGCACCCTAACTGGAAATGCTGCCAAATGGTATATAGAGCTCACTAGGGGCAGTTTCGCCACATTTGGAGAACTGGCTGTCACATTTCTTAACCATTTTCAGTTGCCTGTCAGATATGAGGCTGGGACCGAACTCCTGGCTAATTTTAAGCAGGATGAGGCAACTCACATTTCTGATCACATTCAGGAATGGAGGAGAAGGAAGAGGCTTATCAAAGCCCATATTCCAGGTGAGTTCCTTCTCGAGTGGTTTTTGAAATCACTACAGTCAGACATTTCAAAGGATGTATCCCTATCTGGGGTATTTTCCGAGGAGCAGGCCATTTTTAGGGCCCAGCAGTTAGAGTTGATCTATTCTCAGTCTGGGGTACTTTATAAGTATTTTCCCAATGCTCCTCGCTCCAAATTGGACTTATCGAAAACAAAACCTGGTCCGCATGGTGACGGACTTGTCGGATCGGTCAATAGTGGTGCAGCCAACCTGCTTTCTCAACTACAGCAGTTGTCTTTACAATCTGCTCCTTCTGGTCAGGCTGTGCCTGCTGATTCATCACCTTCCCAGTCTTTGTCCATAAATGTTGTCCAAACTTCTGAGCCCAAAGGAAATCAACAATCCGATGGGAAGAAGAAAGGACGAAATAACAAGAAGAAGGGCAAGAATGGGAAGGGAAATGCAAATAAAACCAACGAGCGTGTTGGTGAGGGTCAAAAGGAGAAAAAGAAAGTGAAGTTTCCGTGCAAGCTTTGTACTGGAGACCATCTCACGCACCTTTGCCCTAAAATTCAGGATGCTCAGCGCTTGTTATCCCAGCAGGGTTCTTCTAGTTCCCAGGCTGTGTTAACAAACCCTTTTCCCCAAGGGAAACAATTAGTTGTTGGCGCGAACCAAAATCCTGGGGCTTCCTCTGGAGGTACCCAGGAAGGGGAAATTCCATCGAACATCTTTATGATGAGTGCTCACGTGGATGTCGCTACGAGATCCCGTGATTATGGCGGAGAGGAATCTTCGAAAGCTAAGGAAGTTCCTGATGCTACTGAGCCGCTTCACATCACGAAGCCAACTATTGAGTCTATGCCTCGGATGCCAAAAGCATCTTCTAAGCGGTCAACGATTAATCCGAACGCGAGGGCTGCCCAGAACTACTCGATTGTAGAAGATCTGGCGCAGAGTCCTTGTGCTATGTCAGCTTTAGAGGTACTCCAGTCTTGTCCGGCTCAGCGCAGTGCTTTTCTCACTGCCATTGGAGCTATTGATCCGAAAAATTCTCTTCTCATTACTTTTGATATGAATAATTTTAAGAAGAGACTTCCTCATCACATGGCTTTTCACATTAAATCGTCGTATCGAAAGACTAATATCTTTCGAACGGTGGTCGATGAGGGTGCTTCTACATGCGTGATGTCTCTCGCATGTTGGAAGACACTTAGATCTCCCAAAGCTGTTCCATCTAGCACTGTTCTTACTGCATTCGATGGTCATTCTCACAGACCCCATGGTATTGTCCCGGCTTTGCCCATCTGTGTTGGGGGCAAAACCGTCAACATAGAGGTTGAGGTAGTGGATGCAGCCTTGGACTACAACCTTCTGTTGGGGAGGAACTGGATTTATGAGATGGATGCTATTGCATCCTCATTATTTCGAATTGTATGTTTCCCCCACGAAGGGAGGATTGTCACAATGGATCAACTGGACTGTCCTCCTGTAGACCTGGATGCGCCTTCTGACTCATATGTTCCTAAGTTGGATAATACTAAGGCGCCTATTGAGAATCTAGGAGTTGGAATGTATTCTTCCTTGATGGGAACTTTTGATCTTCCTCCTCCTAAGGTTCATATTAATGCTATTTCATCCTCCAAGGCTCCCCTTCGAAGAGAGTTCTTTCGAACTCATTATTTTTCGGACCCTTGGACCTTACCTTCCCCAACTGCCACCTTGGAGGAAGGGCAAGTGGGTGGAATGGCATTCCCCATTTCTGCAGCTGAGATTACCGCCCATTGTTGACACCGCAGACTTCGATCCAGCCTCCTCTTCACCTAAGAGTTGGATGGTGATGTGGCTCCGGGTTGGACGCTTACTTCTTCTTCTGCCCAGGATTGTCTAGATACCACTCTTCCATCTGAAGAGGCCATCCTGGAAGCGATGACAGGTGTAGATAGACCGTGGGATGATTTGCATCATCGGTCTTACTTCCTACCTGACTTGAGCGAAGTCGAAACAAGTTTTCCAAGTCCTCAGACTCCTGGTCTTGTTCACCCAGTCTTGAGTCCTTTGGCACCAACACAGGTATATGCTGAAGGAAACATGGCTGTGATCTCTCCTACTATCCCGGTGAACATCTCCAGGATCCCAATATTGTCGAGAATGTCTTCATTGGAGCTGAATGTTCCCGTGAGGAGATTCAAATCTATACCGAGCTCTTCAAAGAGTATAGGGATGTATTTGCTTGGTCTTATGAGGAAATGCCTGGCATAGATCCATCTATTGTCCAGCATGAGATCAAGACGTATGAAAACGCTAAGCCGGTCAGGCAAAAACTTCGTCCGGTTAATCCTAGGAAGGCAGCAGCCATCAAAGCTGAAGTTGAAAAGTTGCTTAAGGCGGGATTCATTTTCCCAGTTCCTCTTACTGAATGGGTTTCAAACCCCGTTCCGGTTGATAAAAAGCAAGGAACGATTCGAGTGTGCATCGATTTCAGAGACCTGAATAAGGCGTGTCCTAAAGATAATTACCCCACACCTTTCATCGATCAAATTATTGACGAGTGTGCCGGTAACGAGATTTTCTCCTTCATGGACGGTTTCTCTGGTTATAATCAAATTACTATCCGTCCAGAAGATCAACATAAGACCACATTTATTTGTCCCTGGGGTACGTTTGCATATAAGAAAATGCCTTTTGGCCTTAAAAATGCTGGAGCTACCTTTCAGCGGGCCATGTCTTACACCTTCCACGACATCAAGAAGATTATTGAGGCATACTTAGATAATTTAGCTGCTCATTCTCGAAAGAGGATGGATCATCGAGGTCACCTCCGGAAAATATTTGAAAGATGTCGTTTTTATAAAATTCGATTCAATCCGAACAAGTGCGTTTTCGCGGTTACATCCGGTCGGCTGTTGGGATTTATTGTGTCTAGGGAAGGGATAAGGGTAGATCCCTTCAAGGTTGAGGCAATACTTCGGTTGCCTCCCCCGTCTTCAATCCGTCAGCTTCAAAGTCTCCAAGGGAAGTCTAATTTTCTTTGGAGGTTTATCGTCAACTATGCTGAGATTACAAAGGGATATATGAGACTGTTGAAGAAAGGAGTTCCTTTTCTTTGGGACGACTACGCTCAACGCTCATTCGATGCTTTGAAAAAGGCATTGACCTCTGCTCCTTTTTTGAGTCCACCCGATTATAGCAGATATTTTCTTTTGTATCTGGCTACAACAGAATCTACCATTGGTATGGTTCTGGTTCAAGAGGATGATGCTCTTGCTGAGCATGTTATTTACTACCTTAGTCGAGGACTGGTAGGACCTGAACTGCGATACACCCCGATAGAAAAGTTAGCCTTAGCAGCAGTTCATGCTGTGCAGCGACTCCGGCATTACATTATTCTTCGCAAAACTTATGTCTTGGCATCTGCCAATCCATTTCAGTTTGTCCTCAGCAGGCGAGTGATTGGGGGAAAATATAATAGATGGATTGTGATTCTACAAGAATTTGATCTCAAGTTCATGTCTGCCAAATCCAAGAAGTCATTAGTCTTTGCGGAATTGATCTCCGAGTTGCCTTGTGGAGAGGAGATGATTTATGATGAGTCCTTTCCGGACGAACACTTGTTTCTGATCTCTCCACAGGATCCTTGGTATGGGGATATCATTGTGTATCTCCAGACTGCGAAGTTTCCCTCCACTTTCTCGAAAGATGAGCGTCGTAAGCTGCGTCACTTAGCCAAGAATTATCTGATTATTGGTGATGCTTTATACCGTCGAGGGGTTGATTCAATCCTAAGACGCTGCTTAACTCTCGAAGAAGCTGAGGCCGTGCTCAATGATTCTCACAGTGGAGCTTGTGGGGGTCATTTATCTGGGCTTGCTACAACCCAAAAGATTTTGTGTGCTGGATACTTTTGGCCCTCGATTTTCAAAGATTGTATCAATCATTAAAAGGTGTCATCTCAAGTCAAAGTTTTGTACCGAAAATTTGCGTCATCCGCCCTCCGCTTTTTCCAGTCGTTACTGTCGGACCCTTTACAAAGTGGGGTATTGATTTTACTACTTGTAACCCGCCTTCGGCAAAAGGTCACAAGTACATTATCGTAGCGGTAGACTACTTTACGAAGTGGGTCGAGGCTATGCCTACTTTTGGGAACGATGGTGAGACTGCAGCTCTTTTCTTCTTCAACCAATTTATCGCTCATTTCGGTATACCTAGAGAGATTGTCACTGACCATGGTAGTCACTTTCAGAATAGTATGATGGCTGAGTTGGCTCTCAAATTGGGTTTCCGGCAGGAGCATTCATCTCCATATTATCCTCAAGCCAATGGGCAGGTGGAAGTCGTGAATAAATCTTTGAAGACCATTCTTCAAAGGACAATTGATAAACATAGATCCAACTGGCATATTATGCTATATCCTACACTTTGGGCATACAGGACGTCAGTGAAAACTGCAACTGGCTTTACTCCGTTTCAGTTAGTGCACGGGGTGGAATCCGTATTTCCCATTGAATGCGAGATTCCTTCCCTTAAGTTAGCTGTTGAGCTTCTTCCTGACACTTCTAGTCTGGCAGAGCGGCTTCTTCATCTGGAAAATCTCGATGAGCAGCGTCGGGATGCCGCCACGATGAATGAAGCGCATAAAAACAAAGTCAAAGTTCAGTACGATAAGGCGGTTAAGCCTATGGTCTTTTCCGAAGGTGACCTTGTTTTAATCTATGCCCAAGAAAAAGATGCCTTGGGGGCAGGAAAGTTTAAATCGATGTGGTATGGCCCCTATATCGTTAAAAAGGTCCTTAAGAAAGGAGTTTATACTTTGGTTGATTTCGAAGGGAACGAGTTGTCGGAGCCCCGAAATGGGCTTTATCTTAAGAAGTATTATGCCTAGGCTTCGGCCTAGCATCTTGCTTTTGTATATATTTGTAGTTTTTGCTTAGTACATATCTGATTGATTTTCGATTTTTGATGAGTTGGTGATGTTTTTGATCTGCTATGGCAGGTTGTGTTGGATGTCATGAGTCATTTTGGTTTCGCCGATGGTGCTAGTAGACACACCCGGAACTTAGCTTTTGCGGCTTGGGTGCTTCATTATCCATCCAGTCAGCTGTTAGTATCAAGAGCAGTCTGCATTGGTCCTGCTTCCAATAATGTAGCAGAATACACTGCAGTAGTTCATCTACTCTCGGAGGCAATATCTTTGGGTGTTGATTCGTTGGTAGTTTTCTTGGACTCCCAGCTGGTGGTGTCGTAGTTGAACAACATTTATCGGGTACGAGATCCATTTTTATTACGATTGTTCTTGAGGGTACGTTTGTTACAAAGGTCATTTCAATTTTTAACTTTCATTCATATTCCTCGAGCCGACAATTGGTTTGCTGACTCATTAGCTAATCAAGCATTAGATTGGCATATTAATCATTCAATACAATAAATTTTTAATCATCAAAAACATCATACATTTGATACATTTATCACATCACATCAAATATCGCTGTATATATATCATCAGAGTGTTTCAAAAACTTTACAAAATTTGGATCCATAAATGCCGTACAAAACTTGGGCTTATGCCCCATCATGTTCAGTCTCAAAAAAGAATATACAGTCATCTAATATAAAATCTGTCTATTCCTGAGGTCCCTGTCCAGCAGTCGTGTTCCTATAGAACGTAACTGCAGTGGCCACACGGCGGAATAATCTAACCCAGTCTCGGGGTACTCCTACTACCCGTCTCTGGACGGCCTCAGGCAAGTCTTCCACGGCAGCCATAGGGATTTGGCGGGTTAATCCCTCCAAGTTTCTCTGCACGGCCTGGAGTGTCCTGTCTGAGTCCACACTCTCTGCCTCGCCCCTGCGACGCTTATGGCACGGGAGACCCTCAGGTCTAACTGGTCCAACATCTGAAACATGATCATTTTTTAATCGTCAGTCATTATGAATCCAATCAAAAACATGTTTTGTTTTTTCATACATATTTGAAAAAATCCAAAAAATTATATAAGTTAAAAATTTTAAAAACTTACCGACTGCTCCCCATGCCGCGCCTGGTGGAAGTACTAGATCTGGATCTCCTCGGAAGTCCATCCCAGCATAGGGATAGTCGTCCACTGCGATGATTTGTTCTCCCCACCAAAGGAAGAACTCATCATCCCATGTGGTGCGGGGTACTTCGCTGCCCCCCAATCTCTTCATCATGTCTGCCCAACGGGCAATTCTTGGGTCCTGCGGGCTGCTGATAGTCGAGATGACTCTGGGTCTCAAAGATGGAATGCTCTCAAAGAAGAATGTTGTCAAAATGGTCCCATAGCCAAAGTGTTTTGTCTTTTCTTGGCGAATGGAGGTCAGCTGTTGTTTCATATTCAGTAGCAGGGCTGTGCACCAATCGTACACATGAACTAAGCACTCTACAGCTATGCTCATTTGCGTCCTGGACGCCTGATGTAGTGAGGCAGATCCTGCCACTCTGCCGATGGTGAACAGGAGGATTTTCATGTGCAAATCCCTGATATCTCTAATTGCAATCTGTGTTCCAACCTTTTTGGAATTATCTACGCAATATATGTGGACATAGTCTTCCACGATCAACCCTCCCAGGGGCTTTCCGTGCAAGTCCACTGGATCTCCCCTCCTGGAGAGTCCAGTGATGAAATATATATCTTCCACTTCTATGCGTAGTGGCATCTGATCAATTATGAAGAAATCCTGATCTGGTTCCCAGTAATTTACGAGCATTTCAAGCAATCGCACATTACTTTTCATATTGGGCATTTTAAAGAATTTGAACAATCCACAGTTTCGGAGGATATTTTGTGCTGCGCGATCCTGCATGACCTCTTGGTCTATTGCACTATGCTCACGTTCCCTCCATGAAATGGTCATCCTGAGAAATTTCATCAAAATTTGCATTAGATACGCTTTTTAAGTTTCGGCCCTGCACATACGCGGTTTTCCCTGTACACAGTCGCGTGTATACGCGGGTTTCCTTCATTGAACCCGCGTATGCGCAGGTACGCATTTTTTAGCAAGGGTTTTAAGGCAAAAAATCACTTAATTTTAAATTCCAAACGGACAAAATGAATAAACAGGATGATTAAGGAGCCTACCTGAAGTTTCGCTGAATTCCGACGGTCGGCTGTTCCTGATTTTATGAAACAAGTTTTTAGCTCCAGAGCACTTTTTCCAAATCAGCTATGCAATAATGAACCAATTGAGAGGTAATTTGTGTATTTATGGCTAAAAAGTTGAAAATTTTCGCAAAATTTCCTTATGCTTATTTTTTCGATCTATCTTATGCTGTATAACTCGATTGCTTGGAAGTGCCCAGTTTGGTATGTTTTCAGGTACATTTTGACGATTTTGAGATTTTTCCTGGTTTTTTATCCATGATTTCCGACTCGTCACGGCAAGTATATGATCTTCACTGGCATATAGGTTAGGGAATCACTTTCCGTTGCATCTTGCATACTAGCCTCCATACTGATCACTTGCCTTAGGGTCGATCCCATCAGGTCATGAGTATTACACCCATTTCACTCGCCGATTATTTAATCATGACTCGATGGTAGAGCCTTCCTTTACATGGGCTTCCTAGTTAGTTCCTCGCTATCACTTGTTGCCCATGCTGCTTTTTATGTAGGCTCGGGAGTCCTCTTTAGTCCCGCCATGTCTTCTGTGTTGAAGCTTCATTCTTCTCCTTCATCACTTATCGTTTTTCTGGCTTATACCCTAGAGGCTCCCTGGTGTCGTTAAGTTGTATTACTGCATTGCATATTGGCTACTTGTTTATCCTAGCCTTTAGCCGGCTTCATTTGGACTCGATGTTTAAGCCAACTTTTGACCTTGAATTTATGTACAAGTTAACCATTGCATGCACTTAGCTATCACGACTTGACACCTTTGTACCCATGGATGGAACGTTCCTCTGAGTATCACTGACCAGTTTTCGCCACCTTGCATTGAGCATAGGATTGTTCCAATCCCAGGAACTAGTGCATCTGCTTTCTTGATACTCGTTCTATCCTTTGTACCATAGCATTCTTTTATTCTTTTTCAGGCTTATTATGAAAAAGACAAAAAAATTAAATATACCAAAAAGAGCGGGAACGGGATGTATCTTCGTTATTTTGATGGCAGTACAGAGTCAGTTTGTCGCCCTTGAACAAAGCACATATACTTATATATATTTCCTTCATTTGGGATGGTTCTAGTTTTGACCTAGGTTCAGCCTTTACCATGTTTCACTTGTCAGTTCTCCCCCGGTTGGTTATCTCTTCCAATCATATGGAGAGTTTGTTGTGCCTCCCGCATAACAGACTTATACAGTGTCACTTTTTACTGCCTTGGTCATCATAAGTCGTGCTTTTGTTCAAGGGAAGTCTAGCCTGAGTCGGCCATTCTGCGGTGTCTCTTGACTCATTATTCAGTCGGCCTTCCCGGTCTTGTCAGTATCATGTTCTATCACATTAGATGTTTTGGTCTTCTGCTCGTGCTGGTTTGAGAGGGTCCCCATTGACTTCTTTCCGGCGGGTTTGTCTCTTATCGACTACGACACATTGCTCTGAGAGAAAACCTAGAGCCGCACCTTGGGCCTATTTCCATTATTGATAGGTGACCTCATGCTCAGCATTTGATCATCATCATGGGTCTTTGACTGAGTGGTTTCCCCTGTGTTCGACGTCAACACACATTATCACACTTGGGATTCGTGTAGTACCTTGATTTCCATTTGACCCTATCGGTGGATTTCTCACCTCTGTGTCAGCTTTCATTATTGGTTGGTTCAGAGGGTTTCTTCCGTGCGCTAGCTTCATCTTGTGCATGTCGGAAACGTACTTCGGTTTTGGTTCCGTCACTCTACTTCGTCCGATTCCTTCCAAATCTTGGCTTGCGGGTTACACTCGCGCTGGACTGATGTGGGATGCCTTAATGCCTTCCTTCCAACAGATCTTTTCCCATCGACTCCGACTCATTGCTCTGGGAATAAGGTCTAGAGTCTTTTTGTCAGTACCTTAGGGTTTGCAGTCATCAGTGGCAGACTCTTCGCTATCGACAGTGGGGATTCCTCATTGCCTCCTGATTGGTAGATTCTTTCAAGTGTTCGACTTCAACTCATTCATTCGCACTTGTCAGATTGTACTGGGGCACCTTGACGCTCATTATCATTATTGGTGGGTTGTCTCGCGTTGGTTAACGGGATTCATCATTGCCCGGTAATCCAACGATTTCTCACATGGTCGACTTCAGCTCATTTATTCCCATTGTGTAGAATTGTGCCATAGTGATCGGTGAAGACCTCGGGTTGCATCAACATTTTTCGGTTCACTTGTGACAGTCCTTTCAGTTTCTGCCAGTGATGCCGTCCACCCTTATATGTTGCAGTTCAGTACAGCAGCATCCTATATGTTGGCACCCGAGTTGCGTGATTGTACCGTTTGATCCACCACTTATGATCCGGTACTTGGAGTTTCAGTTACTTATATGATCAAACATCCAGTTGCACCATCTTTTCTTAGCTTTCTATATGTGATACTTGGACATTGATTCAGACTTATATTTCCGGGCCCTGCTCATATGATTCACTATGTACTTTCAGTTTAGTTATACTTGTATACATGTTGGATCTATTCAAGTACTTTCTATATATATGATGTATTTTTGACTGAGCATGGGTATGCCCGCCTCAGCATGAGTTGACTCTCTGGTTTCTTTCATTGGTTTTTGGCAGGCTGAAATCTGGTGAAGTCCTCTCTTGTCCTTGCGAAGTTCTTTCTATATGCATAATACATTTCGGCCATCATGTACCCCTTCTGACCTCATATATTAGGGGGCATCTGTTATAGCATCATTTCTCACCTTGACATGATTCATGATTGCTTTATGGCTTTTGGGAACCCATTCCTACAGACTTGGACAAATTCACTTAAAAACAGTGTAAAATCCCCCATACGCGACTATGCCCGTGTTTTTCCGCGTGTATACGCGAGTACAGCTAGACTTTTCCGCGTATGCCATTAAAATGATTAAAAAAATATATAAAAATCCCTAATTTCGCGCTGGGTTGATGGTTACTCAGGTAGTTCAACCACCCCAGCCCGTGGCCAACTGTTTCCAACTGCTGAAACTACTTGGAGGGACTATAAAAAGCCCTCATGTGTATGGCCTAAGGGGAGAGAGAGAATTATTGATATTATACTCTGTTGGTATTCCCTATCCAAGTCTGATTCCCCGTGCCTCCTGCACTTTCCCAGTTCATTGTAGGAAACCCTTGTTTCTTTGAGATACACATCCCTTTATATGTTATCTCGTATGCACCAGTTTGGAAGGAGTCTTAGTGAGGCAAGGGCTGGACGGATCCGGACGACGGTCTGCGAAGGCCTTGGAAGGATCAGGTGATCTCTCCACTCGTACTTTTGTACATGCTATTTATAATACAGAAGTACCATGATGTTCCCGAAATAAACGTGTTAGTGTATGCTTATATGTATGAGAATATTTGTTATACAAGCATTCATTATGATTTATTTAATGTTTTATATGAATCTTACTAGCATTTATAGTAGACATATGTTGTACAACTTGTCCTTTGTGCTAGTTTCTTCTTGTATTTCAGGTTAAGAAGGAAGGACGGTTGCAGGGGGTTTGGACCCCACATGGATCTACTTCAACCGTAGGACCTACGGGTAACTTTCTCATTCTACTCTATTTAGTTTTTCTGAATGTGCATGGTTGTGTGAGTCTCTGTTAAGTAGCATGCCCCTGCTCTGTGGAGGTTGTACCCCAACCAACCTCTAGGGTGAGATTTCCCCGAAACAGTTAAAGGCATGGATTCTCCAAACTCATACACCTACTCAGGCGTAGGAATAAGCCAGGGGTCATCGGACCTGGACATCATGTTGACTTGAGCGGTGTGCGGGGGTGGTGCGGGGAAAATACGCATGAGGACTGGGTCTTTGAAGAGACCAGGTCCTACACTGTCTGGGGGATTCGGAATCTGATCCATGTATGGCACGTTGTTCTCAGAGGTAGAGGTGAAAAATGACAACTGATCCACCGTGACAATTTTTCCCTCGTGAGGGAACTTAATGAATCAAAAGACGGTGGACGGCACGCATAGCATGGCATGGGTCCAGCTGCGGCCAAGAAGTATATTGTAGTTGAGTTTAGCATCAACCACTTCTACTTCCACCTTGACAGTTTTCCCTTGTAATGTGATCACTAGACTCTCGAGAACACCCAGAGGTTTAGATTCCCGACCATCAAATGCCTCGAGGGCATTCGGAGATGACGAAAGGGTTGGAGAGCCAATGGCTTTCCAGCAAGCGGATGACATAACGCAGGTAGATGCACCCTCATCCACGACGGCCCTATGAATGTTCAGACCGTTAATCCCGACTTGAATAACCAGATCGATTTGATGTGGAAGCCGGGGAGTGAAATTCTCCAAATCGAAGGTGAGAAGACTCGAGTCGGTGAGATCAATGCCCCCGATCGCAGACAGTAAATCCTTCCATTGTGAAGGACAACTTTGAATAACTTCTAGCGCAGACATGGCAGACGGTGCCTGTGCCAAATCCTCAACAATGTTGTAATGTTGAGCGGCACGAGCATTTGGATTATAAGAAGATCTTCGAAGGACACCTTTAGGAGGTGGCTTCACAACGGGTTCAAGAGTAGGCTTCTCGATCTCCAACAGACCAGAGACAGGTGGGGGAGGCGGCCCATCCGCAACTGCCTTCCTGGGTGCCTGCCGCGATTCGTTGTAATCCTTCGACCGCGTAGCGACAAAGATAGGTGCAACACTCTTCACCATGAAAACCTGAGACCCAAACGGTGCAGATGGTGACGGTTGTTCAACCATCTGGTTCTGCTGAGATGGAAATGGCTCTTTTAAAATAGCCGGAGTCCCTTTAGGGCCCTTAAGAAGTTGACTAACCTCGGATCGTCGTGGACAATCCTTAGTATAATGGTCCCCTTCACAGATGAGGCAAGGGTACTTCGGTTTACGCTGGGAGCCATCCTCAGTACGAGATTTAGATTCTGGTTTTGGGGCATCAGATTTAGATTTTCCTTTGCCCTTCTTCTTCCCCTTGGAGGATTTGTCCGCAGGATTGGCCTGAACGGCATTCACCTCCGCGGTTTTGCCAGAATCGGATGAGGCGGGATTAGCAGAAGTATTGTTGGAATAATTAGCCTTCTGCTTCCCATTCGAAGATTTCTTCGAATTCTGAGAGACAGAACCAATGACACCATCCACCGCAGGGGTAGGCGGAGCCTTAGAGGTTCCGGGCCATGGAGCATCAGTCAAGATGTCATAAAGCATGCCAAACTGAGAATAGACAAGATCCAGGTATTGGGCACGCGCGATGGCTTGTTCCTCTGTCACGCACGCTCCCATCGCAATATCCTGAGCGATTTTATTCACAAAGGAGGTGGTGAACCAGTGAGTCAGTATCTGATCAGGTATGTGAAACTTGATCAGTCTACGATGGCGCCGCCATTCATGAATGTGATCCGAGATGTGAGTGGCTTTATCCTGCTTTAGGGAAGTCAGGAGGTGCGTCCCGGCTTCATACCGAACCAGTAACTGGAAATGCGTGAGGAAAGCCATGGCTAAAGAATTGAAATCTTGGAAAATGCCACGGGGTAACTCTATGTACCACTTAGCAGAAGCTCCAGTTAAAGTACGCTGGAAGAGGCGCAAATGGATTGAATCATCGACCCAAGAGTTAGACGAACACCAAAGATGATATTTCATCACATGCACCTGGGGGTCCTCTCCAGATTTTCCCTCAAACTTGGGGCAATCACCTGGTATCTTGGTGGGAACCGGAGGCCAATACGGATTATGTAAAATCGGATCATTGGTCAACTTTGAAACATTCGGCAGCTCCAAGGTAGCCAGGAACGGCAATGGTGGATTAACCGTCATGCCAGGCCCAGGATGAGGTCTGGTACCCATACTCCACGATGGTTGTGAATATCCTTGCCCCCACTGGTTCTGTCCTGCAGGATTCTGACCGTAGGGGGCGTAGGTCAAATAACCAGACTGATTTGGATGCTGGTAACCATAGTGTGGGGCTTGATAACCAGGGTACGGACCCTGATTATGTGTCGGCCCCGTATAAGCAGCGTTTGGATTTGGCTGCTGAGTGTAGGTAAAACCAGGTGGAGGAGGATAATACTGAGAGCCTTCCGGGTGGTTATAGTTCGTTGAGACCGACCATGAGGATAATAACCACCGAGGATAAGTACGTTGAAAATTGGAACACTGCGAGCTCGATATGTGGGCGCAATGGGCGATTTGGTCAGGCATTGAATGAACCGGTCGTTGTGCGTGGTTGATGGAATGAGCTTGTCGTCGCCGAGGAATAAATGACCCGATCAGAGGTTTGACCCGAGTGTGACTAGGTGTCTCCGGATGCATGTCGCGCCGGGCTGCATGTGCCGACCTCGGGTCAGAAGGAGCCTTTGTGTCAGGCTCTGGATATGGGCCGGTTCGTCTCGGAGGCGAATGACCCAAGCCCAGGTCAGAGCTTGCCATTCGGTGGAGGAGGAGGGCTAGGTGGTTGCTGGAAACTGGTTTGACCTGAAGCAAAACCATAGGATGGTCCTGGCTCATATGCAATGTTAGAAACAACAGGATACTGTGGTTGCATTGGTGGAGAAGGCTGGATTTCCCCCCCAGGACCATAGACCGGTGCCGGTTGGTACCCCGGCTGAGGCTGGACAGGTTGACCGGAAGGGCTGTAATACTGTCCTTGTAGACTGTACGATGGCCCTTGCTGGCCCGCAGGATAGCCCTGGATGGGCTGCCCTTGTGGGTCATAAAGATAACCAGGTTGGCCCGAAGGTTGGCCTTGGAAAGGTTACCCTTGCGGGTTATAGGCCCGGTGATGAGGTAAACCTTGAGCATGGAGAAAAGCCTCAGGAGCGGGCAGACGTAAAATGTCCCCATGCTCGTCATATTGACAGGGAAAAGCATACACGGGAGTACCATCCTGTGCATAGTGCGAAAAATAAGAGCGGTAGGGATCTTGGGAGGATGGTCCAACTCGTGGTTCCCACTGCTGCAGACAAGCGATACTCCTCTCGGAGAGATATTCTCCGTATAGCAAAGGCTAGATAAATATCTTCAGAGTTGGCCGTACCCTAGTAGCAGATGGGTCGAGACAACAGAGAGAAGAGGCGCTGGCCACGTACAAGGGGCCGACGGGAACGTAAGGACGGCGTTCCCGAGAGACACCCCGTGTAGTAGCAAACTCGGGCTCCTTGCTGTGAGATGATATTCCCATAGAGGCTGCAGCGGAAATGATCTGACCCAGAGATCTGTATCCCTGTGGTAAAGAAGGACTGGCTGTTGACATGCCAGCCAGCTCAGAGTTGTCTCCTTGAAACAATCTTCGTGGGAAGAGCTGATAGTCTTCACCAGACGTTGGGATTTCCTCACCAGAATCACTCATGGTTGATCCCGCCATTAAATCTCGCAAGAGACGGCAAGGACTAGGAGGAAATACAGTAGCAACAAAAGGCGAACCCGATGTAAGAGAAAGGAAATCAGCTCCTAATCTCAATTCAGACACGGGGTCCGAAAAGGGCCAATTGAACTCAACTGGTCCTCCAAAGGGTTGCTCAGCAAGAACCGGTCCCCCGTCAGGAAACTAAAAAACAACAGGCTGTTGTGGTTCAACAGAGGATTGGGAAGCCTCTGAATAATCGTCCGTGTAAGGACTACCAGTAGAGGAAACCGAGGGTTCCGCCACTGTGGCAAACGACAAGAGAAAAAAAAACCAACACAAACACGGGCTGAAAAAGAGTCAAGACACACGATCAAATGGTCAACAAGCAATATCTAAGCGGGTGTGTAATCGTGGGTGATTAAATTTTACCACATTGAAAAGTAAGAAACTTTACCATTTCATGTTTTAAGAGTCGAGAAACGATAAAAGATGACTCTATCTCTTTCAGATTTGACACAAGCGTGAAAGGACAAGCGCTTGGCGATATTTTCAAGTTTAAGGAGTTAGAAAAGATCAAATGACTGCTCAGGAATATTAGGCACAAAGGGTGTACCAAATAACCGTGAACTGCAATATACACCTTGGTTTCAATAATGAAACAGAAATCGACCAAGGACTTTCTGTACGTGCAGGCAATCTCCCCGAATGCTGTGTTCGGTGTATCACGGGTATAGGGCAGCAGACTCGGCTTCCTATGGATAAAAAATTGAAAACCTAGAGGTCTCCTACGGAACACGTCTCGAGCTCAATCTCTAAAATATGTTTTGTTAGATTCCAATGCTGCCTTAGGTTAATTGAATAAATTTTACGATTGATCTTCAATTAAGTTTCAATTTTCAGGCCCTATCATATGTAATGTCTTAAAATACTCTTAAATGCAAAGCTACATGCCACAGTCCAACATTTCGTTCGATGAAAACTAGCTACAGAAGAGTTGAGAGCTTTTACACAAACGAAATGATCGGAAGATAAACAATGAGATCTCTAATGCAACTAATGAAATTGAAAACTTTTCATTCAAATCACTAATCACTAGTAAAATCGAAAATATTACAATTTGCACTAATTAACCAAAAGAAAAAGAGATTTTTTTTTTTTAAATTTTCAACGTTTGATAGCTAAATGCACTAAACAAACTGAAAACAAATGGAACGACTTGAGAAACGATATTGAGAGAGCAAAACAAACAAATTTCACTCAATGACACAAGCAATCAGATCCCAAATCGACCAAAGTCTCTCAAAACCAAGCAAAAGACTCAAAGGCTCCAATGGACCGTGCGATCTAGGCCCAAAGCAAGACCAAACGAAATCTGAATGAAGGAATGAGCAATCACCCAAAAGTCGCAACAAAACAGTGAACAACTACCTAGAGGATGCGGAGGAGCAATCAGAAAGTCGACAGGACAAACGAAACACCAAAACTCCGGAGGGCTCGATACACTAAGCCACTAGATGCCCTAGGGCTTAAAACATGAAATCGATAGATAAAAGCAAACAACCAAAGGACAGAGGTGAATTCCCAGTCAAACAGGACTCCAACACACTCAGGTAGTCGTAAAATCAAGAAGAAAAGCATTGACCAGATCCAGAGAGCTCAAAACTAAGCAAACTCAAAAACCCTACAGGAGTGGCGTGACTGTAAGGCTGCAACTGGCACCAGAAAGCAATTGGTGCGGGCCAAACAAAAGAAACATGCGCCAATTGGCGCGACTGTCGGGCTAAAAAGCGCGCCAGTCGAGTTTCTCAGTCAAAATTAAAAAAGAACTACTCCAGAAGCAGATAAATGTAAACTAAGCAAACCAAGAAGCAAAAAACAACAAAAGAACCTAGCCCAGAAGGCTAACCAAGCAAGGAAAATCATAAAACAATCAAACGAGACAATCCAAACGAGACAGTGAAATCTAGACGATCCCCAGCGGAGTCGCCAAATTGTTGAGGAGGTAAATCCCCTCTGCGGACAGAGGCGATCCCTACTAGCCCAGCAGGGGTCTAGCAACAATCACGAAATGTTACGACGCAAGTTCCTAGTTACGAATGAAAAGACCAAAGATGGAGGCCTACCTAGAATCCAATGCTATGATCTGAAGAAGAGAGCGTTCCCGTTCCTCAGCCTCGGCAGATCACGATCCTCCACGATCTCCGCGGATGGACACCTGCACATGCAAGAAACAAACAGATACAAGCATAAAATCCAGCATATGCAACTAAATATCAGTCAGAAAGGATACTACTCATATTAACATAATTGAAAACAGAGTGGAACCATAATCGTAATCATTCATTAAATAACAATCGAAAGAGATTACAACCAATGTTTTGACGTCGTGGTCTCCTTCGGATGGGTCTCCAGTCGTTCACGTCTCGCAAAGCTCACCAGGGAAAGGGCAAACCTCTCCTGAGTCTCTCGACGATAGTCTCCTTACTTGAGTCGGCCTTAAGGGAAGAAAGAGGGCTCTTACAGCACAAAGGCTTTTGGGAATTTGGAGATTCAAAGCTTAGGCACTTCAAGACTAGCTTGCCATGGAATTGAGCAGGCTTTTATAGATGGGGAAGGAGGGAGTTGGGATCCCTATTATTGTGTGATTGGCCCTATCAACAAGGAAGGTTCCATGGGAGGTGGCAAAACCACTTCCCTTCCATAGAACTCCCGCAGCCAAACCTCCCAACTCAAGATAGACAATGGTTTCTGAGTTTGTTGAAACACAACTTCCGCCATATTTATTTAAAAAACACTCCTTAAATTGGCTGGCGCGACTGCTACTCTGGGACAGAGCGCCAGTTGGCGCGGCCTCTTTGTAGGATTTTCCTCATTGGCGCGAGTGATGAACTGTCTGCCCGCGCCAATGCAAAAGGAGATGTTTTCATGATTTTTTGCAAGGATATGTCTTTAGGGAAATTGAAGCTCATGCTTAGAGGAATGCATTGATGATGTTTTCAAGGCATGACAATGTTCACAGGTCACAAAATGGGTCCTCCATTGTGCGGGACGGGGAATGGTAGGGACGGTGACAAATTACTGTGTAACACTCATGATCTAACTTGTTGGTCATAGAAGTGGCACATTGATTTGTTGGTCATAGAAGTGGCATATTGATAGCGGTTACTTGGATGGATGAGATGGTTTCTAGAAGTGTACTCCCCTTGGATTGTGATGAGAATAGAAAATCACTTGACCAATAGAATAAGAGAAGACTAGAGCCCAGCAACCAATGAATAGCCCAGGACTTCCCTAAATAAAACCCAAACTCATTGGAGGAAGAAAACACTACCAACAGAACTGGAAGACATCCACATACAAATAAAAAACTATAAAAAATTTACCCCAGTCGATGACAATGCCCAAAGAGGAGGATGCTTTGAGGGAAAAATTATCATTTATAAGTATTACCTTCTCCGAAAGCCCAAGGAAATCTAGAAAACAGATGGAATAATTACTTGTTGTCTTTGTAAGGCATTCATGGAAACAACTAATAAATGATATCAATTGCATGCCATATCCATACAAGGATTATTTTCAGTCATAATTATATATTTTTGTGCAACTTTAATGGCCATACTTCTCATAATCTTCTTCTTTCTACCTCAGTTGACCTCAAAATGAAATGAAGATGATAATGTACCATCAAGGACTTATACATGCCTGTGTGGATTGTTGTAGCCTAGTTTAAGATATTTTGCCCTTGCCCATGATCTTCATCAAAGGTTTAGCACAATACAGATGGTGTCTTTGATCTTTATCATGGGCAAGGGAAAATTATCTCAAACAACATCTTTAACTAGGCTAAAGAAATCTACACTCATGAATAAAGATGACCATATGGACTGAGGCAGCCTCATAGAGCCTTGTATGCAAGCAATGATGACCAGCCAAGGATAACTGTTTTGGAAACCTGTCTGATTGTCAAAAGAAAAGTGAAGGATGAAATATCTACTGCATCTTATATGTTGATGGCATCATTTCAGTGAATCCAACTTCCAAGAATGATGGAAGTGATAAAAGATGAGCTTCCTGCATAAATATTTTGAAATGATAGCTCCAATGTATTTAGATTTTCCAAGTTAAGTATGTAAGGAAGATATTGAAATTTGAAACATATTTGACATTGTTAATGATAAATCTGCAACAACTCCTATTGAAATGGATATGAAGTTATCGACTCTTAGAGACTCAAAGATAGTGGATGCAACACTACACAGTAAATTGGCAAAAGTCTTATTTATCTTATCACTATTTGATCGGATTCAAAATGTATTGTTGGTGGCATGATATCATGATTTAAGGCTTTCCTCAACAGCTATTCATTGGAAGTTAGCAACATGTTTTTAAGTATGTGCACAAATATGACACTAAGCTGCTTGATCTCACACCCATTTATAAACCGGATTTCAAACCGCTCCACCTAATAAACCGGATTTCAAACCAGAACCAATCAAATTGGGACTGGTTATATCTCAATGAACTCAGTAACAATATTCAAAGATAATGTGTGAGTTTCTCAACTTTACTGAATTAGAAATAGAAAAAAATGGTCAAAAGAAGCATTGAAACATTGATAATCAAAACAAAATAAAGCAAAATTTTGACACAACACTGGATCAGATTTACTGCAACATAAATTTTTAGAATCCTGTATGAGGCATAGAATATACCCCCGACACTGACAGGACAACACTAATTCAATCATTTTCCAGTTAATTCATACAATAATTTTATCATTTTTTGGTCTATAGTTCCAAGCTAAGTCGGATTTAGAATGGAAGAGGGACAAATGTCCAACGTTACAAGCCTCCAGGTCAACTCACCAACACCTCCAAAAGAGAGAAAAAAAGGCCAAATAGGTAGCATAGACATTATCCATAACACATTCAGTCAATGTGTATGGGATGATAGAACAGTGGAGAGAGATGAAGACTCTCACAAATTCAATTGGGCACAACCTATTCAAGCGAGAGTCTAAAAAGCGCAGAAAATGAAAATAAAGACCCACATTGATTCAGGTACCTGCTATAGATTTTTCCTTTAGAAGAACATCAGACATTCTTAATATGGTACCCGATTTGGTATGTTGGCTATTTCAGCTTGGTTGGAAAGAGAGTGATGCCTCATACAGTATTTGAACTTTTTAATATACGAGTATTTTTCAGTAACAACCTAAAAAAATCCACACCATACATGATCTATCCAAAAATTGTAAACACCTAACCATTGAGGCCACATTGGCAAAAGGAGTCATCAAAAAACAGTTTTAATGAAATGGGTAAAAAAATTCCTTCTTTGATTTTGATAATATATGTTCCCTGGAGGGAAGAGAGTGGGGATGAAAAGAAAATAAAGTTGCAGTCCCATAGGACATAGACATATACATAGATGGATCACTGAAACCTTGCTTCCAGTGGCAGTGAGAAAGGACTGTAAATTTGTGAAATAATCTATACCATCACTCTCTATGAATCAATCAACATTTTTTCACTCTACAGTAGATGTTATAGTTCGTGTTCTGATTTTCTACTCCTTATTTCTGTAGCATAGTATATTGAAAATTAAATAAATAAAAAAAGGATAGTTCCATGTTTCTGGACTTCAGCTTAGTGTGCACAAATATGACACTAAGCTGCTTGATCTCACACCCATTTATAAAGGATTTTGTGTTTTATGCCAAGACTAAGACGGCCATCATCCCTTATATCAGAGCGCAAGAACAAACCATGAATATTGACTTGATCTATTTCAGGTCTTAGATGCATAGTATTAAAAACTAGAACTGGTGGCCAGACCGCTCCACCTAATAAACTGAATTTAAAACCAGAACCAATCAAATTGGGACTGGTTAGATCTCAATGAACCAGCTTTAAAAAAAAATTAATGAAAAAAACTATTTTAAATATTTAAAACCATAATTCCAAACCAATAGACACAAAATATGCAAAGTTTGTTCATATATATACCATGTAAAGGTGAATATATCAAAATGGCACCAAGTGCAATACATAAAACTTTCCTATTGTCGATCAGGCCTAGAAATGGAAAATTCTATATAATATCCTGGTTTGAGTTCTCTCCTGGAGTCTGAACTAACATCCAGTTTAGTCAGAAAATAAAACTGCCCAATTGCTCATCCAAATACAACAATATGAATAGAACCCAGATAATCAATCACACATTGTCAGTTTTCTCAAGCATCAATAGGGATGCCATTCAAATAACTTAGGGATGACTCAAACCAGAAGAGAACATGTCTAAATAGTCAATAATGGTGCTCTAATACGCCCTATAGATAAAGAGCATGGAATTGGCCTCTCAGCCTCTGCCTATAGTTGAGAGAAAGAAGAAAAAAAGACAAATAAGTCAATCATAAACTCAGTAACAGTATTCAAAGACAATGTGTGAGTTTTGCAAATTTACTAAGTTAGAAACAGAAACAAATGGTCAAAAGAAGCATTGAAACATTGATAATCAAAACAAAATAAAGAAAAATTTTGACACAACACTGGATCAGATTTACTGCAACATAACTTTTTAGAATCCTGTATGAGGCATAGAATATACCCCCGACACTGACAGGACAACACTAATTCGATCATTTTCCAGTTAATGCATACAATAATTTTATCATTTTTTGGTCTAGAGTGCCAAGCTAAGTCGGATTTAGAATGGAAGAGGGACAAATATCCAATGTTACAAGCCTCCAGGTCAGCTCACCAACACCTTTAAAAGAGAGAAAAAAAGGCCAAGTAGGTAGCCTAGACATTATCCATAACACATTCATTCAATGTGTATGGGATGATATAACAGTGGAGAGAGATGAATACTCTCACATATTCAATTGGGCACAACCCATTCAAGCGAGAGTCTAAAAAGCACAGATAATGAAAATAAAGACCCACATTGATTCAGGTACCTGCTATAGATTTTTCCTTTAGAAGAACATCAGACATTCTTAATATGGTACCCGATTTGGTATGTTGGCTATTCCGGCTTGGTTGGAAAGAGAGTGATGCCTCATATAGTATTTGAACTTTTTAATATACGAGTATTTTTTCAGTAACAACCTAAAAAAATCCACACCATACATGATCTGTCCAAAAATTGTAAACACCTAACCATTGAGGCCACATTGGCAAAAGGAGTCATCAAAAAACAGTTTTAATGAAATGGGTACAAAAATTCCTTCTTTGATAGAGTGGGGATGAAAAGCAGATAAAGTTGCAGTCCCACAGGACGCAGACATAGACACAGACAAAGCACTGAAACTTTGCTTCCAGTGGCAGTGAGAAAGGACTGTAAATCTGTGAAATACTCTGTACCATCACTCTCTATGAATCAATCAACATTTTTTCACTCTAAAGTAGATGTTATAGTTCGTGTTCTGATTTGCTGCTCCTTATTTCTGTAGCATAGTATATTGAAAATTAAATAAATAAAAAAAGGGCAGTTCCATGTTTCTAGACTTCTTCACAGATCTGTTTGTTGTTTGAATTTTGTGATGTAATCTCCACTTACAGTTTATCAAACCATCATATAATCTTGTTATTAGCTCAGATTTCTTGTTGTTAGAAACCCTCTATATAGCAAAGGTTTCCCCACTGTAGCTTTTGTTTGTCTAACAGATCAATACAATATATATCGAATATCATTTTATGCTTCGATCTATAAATGTACAAAAAAACACAAAATGGAATAAAAAAAGGTTTTGAACACATGAAACAAATCTAAATTGAAAACCTAGCGTTATGTAGCCTCTCTTCTAAAATACAGAACAAAACATTTGCATTGTTGCATAATGTAGGTTAACGAGACTAAAACAACCCACATTTCAGTACAAGAGCTTAGGCTTACGCTTAGCCTCAATAGCTAAGAGGTTGGACTCAAATTTTCCTCCCTGCCCAAGGGGATTGTTGTTGAGTCTCAAAAATGTTCTCCATATTCATACATATTTCCATTATGTCATAACCATTTAGCTCTTATTTCATAGCCATTTGACCTAAAACCCTACATCAAATAACCATTTACATAAATATATGGGTTAGGATCCTTGTTTTCCAAAGTTATTTATTTTATATATTTTAAGTGAATTTATGATTAAAAACTAGAAAATTAACATAGTTTCATATATCTATAAATGTGTTATGAGTTTTGTGACATGTGTAGGTCAAAAGGAGACTTCTAGAAGACCCTTATGTGGCACTCTAAAGCCAAATTCGAATTTGGTTGGAGAAGATTATGGGATCAAGAGGATATGTGTCTCACTTCCTTGTTGTATTGAAACTCTAAGAAGATATGTGTCTCATTCCTCAAGTTGTGTTAAAACTCTAGAAAGACATGTGTCTTATCATTTCCTATTTTGATTGTAACTCTAGAGATGGAGGGAAAGATTCATGGACTCCCATTAATGAGATGTCTCCTCATATTTTGTATAAATAGGAGAAGCTTTCTCCTATCATAGGTAATGAGAAAGTAATGAGGAAGTAATGAGAAAGTAATGAGGAAGTAATGAAAAAGTAGTAGAGAAGTCTTTTGTAACAAAGTTCAAGATGGAATGGGATGTAGATTTGTGAGTTCTTTTTTAATAGAGAAATTCAGTTCTTTGATGTTGTTTTGATTACAACTTTAAGGAGCTGAAGGACTTCACCAAATTGGTAGCAGAGGGCCCCTGCTATCCAAGGAGGCTTTTACATGTTTTCTAGATAAGTTGCTTTCAATTTTGTTTTGTCATATTTCCTTACTTAGATTGCTTTCTGAAATCATAGCTTTTAGCATAATTTTTCATGGCAGCCTGGGCATTTGCATATCTTTTGACTAATGACATGGAATCAATATTGTTCTGCTGTTAATTTATTTTTTCTTAGTTTTTGTTTAATTCCGGTATTGCTTTGTTTATTTCAGTCTTGCACATTTGCTTCAGTACTTAGATTTAGATATATTAAATTGCTCATGTCATTTTCAGTTACCTCCGAAAGCCACAGCTGGACTGATGGTGAGGGATTGTATTATGAAATGTGTAGTTTGATATTAGTTTCCTTTCTGCAAATTTAGATATATTAAACTGCTCATAACATCTTCATTTGCCTCCGAAAGCCACAGCTGGACTGATGGTGAGGGATTGTATTATGAAATGTGTAGTTTGGTATTAGTTTCCTTTCTGCAAGTTAGAAATATTAAATTGTGCATGACATCTTCAGTTACCTCCGAAAGCCACAGCTGGACCGATGGTGAGGGATTGAATTATGAATGTGTGGTTTGATATTAGTTTACTTTCTGCAAGTTAGATATCAGTTACTCAAGTTGTTTATGGTTACTTCCGAAAATCATAGCTGGACTAATGATGAGGGATCAAAAGACAAGTTGATGTAATTTGATTTAGATTTACTTTATTGCAACTTTTGGATTTCTTTCATCATAGTTTCTTTTGTGTTTAGACAGCAGCAAGAATAGTTTGGTTTCATGCTCACTAGTTCACTGTTTTGATTTATTAGATTAGCAGCACCTTTTTCATTTCAGTAGCACATTTTCATTTCCTTTCAAGTTTTGTCATTATATGTTTCAAATTCAAGTTGGTAAATCATTATAAAGGACATCATTGCCTTGAATATCCATAACCATACTTGTCTTTTAGAATTTCATAAAAATCCAAAAACGACAAAAAGTAAGAAATATGTTATCTTGCACATATAGTGCGCCACACTTCGTCAGCTTACGAATCCCTGGTTGATAATTTATGTTAGAAATTTAGGACACACTAAATTGACCAAACATTTTGGCGCCGTTGCCGGGGAAGTGTAACTAGGTAGCCTTATTTCTTACATCAAAAAAAATTAATAATTCTTGAGTATGCTCTCCTCCTGCACTTTGTGTGATCTGGAGGATCAGAAAAGGAATTGTTATGTAAAAAAAAATTAATAATTCTTGAGTATGCTCTCCTCCTGCACTTTGTGTGATCTGGAGGATCAGAAAAAGAATTGTTATGTGAAAAAAAAAAAGGAGACAAAATAAAACTTCATCATTTCAATTGATTCAACAATTTAAAAAAAAAAATTGTTTTCATGAAAAACTTTGATTTCAATAAATTGTTTTGTTTAATGAATATATATGTATATTTTTAAATTTTTGAAAATATCACATACATCATTTTATTAAACAAATCAATTAAAAAAAAAAAAATAAATAAATAAAAAATTAAATTGTTTTGTTACTAAGATATATATGTATATTTTTATTTTTGAAAATATATATATAATTTTAATAACAAATCATTTAAAAAAAAAATCAATAAATTGTTTTGTTTAGTAAATTACATATGTATATTTTTAATTTTCCAAAATTTAACATGTGTAATTTTATTAACAAAACAATTAAAAAAAAAAAAAAAAATCATTTTGTTTAGTAAAACATATATGTATATTTTTAATTCTTGAAAATATAACATATATAGTTTTATTAACAAAACAAAAAAAACAAAAAACAAAAAAACGAAACAACAACAAATCAAATCAATAAACAAAAATGAAAAGGCCATGGCATTTTGGAAAAAAATGAATTACTCTCAACAGAAAGCATAAAAATTCAACCATTTACAATGCTTGCAGTTGTATTATGGCTCAGAAACATCAGATTTTTTATTTTTTTTTTTGCTTCTGATAATAAAAATCATGTAGAAGTTGAAAATGATGGAGTTAGAGATGCTACAAGGCTGCTAGGTTGCTGTGTTTCAGAGCTTATGACAGCATTATCAACCTGTAGGATTCAAGCTGGAAACATCATCAAATTCCCCAAATCTTTGAAAGAATTTGTGAGGCCTTCATGCAATCTCTCGCCATTCAAACCTATCAAGTTCCCAAATGCCAATTCCTTTTATTATACCAGGCCTGTCAGCCTTGCCAATGCCCCCTGCCATCATCAAACGCTCCCTCAGATTCATAAAATGGCATGTAAGAGAACAAGGCAATGAAATTGACAAAATTTTCAAACAGAAAAAAAAACGTGCCTTGACTGAACTGAAGAATGCTCAGGATAACAACACTCTTTACATATGGAAATCAGTAAACCAGAAGTTGTGTTTCATTCTCAGAAAAACGCAATTTTGAACCACGTTCTGAAGAAAACGATTTTTGTTGCTGAGGCAGAACCCAGAAAAACGCAAACTGTTTTTGACACGTCAATTTGAAACGCATTTTCTGAACGATTTAGGATGAATTTTGAAAATCCACGACATGGGTTTTTTCGCTAACGTGGTCAATTAGATAACCTAGAAACCGTTTTAAGAAATTCATGGCGGTCTGGGAGAAATGCTCGGTTCTTTGAAGGCCATTTTTGCCTGCCGCGTGAGGAAAAACGATTTTTTCTGAGTGAAGAATTTGAAAACGGCACTCTGCATTGATAATTCGGTTTCCTGATTTCTAGGAAGAGGAATTCTAATCAAAATCAAACTCTTATCATGGCATTCAATGCACATTCCACTCATTTTTGAATTTAATTCAATTTCGTTTTCTGAATGTTGGATTTCATATCTCCTTTATCATCTGCCCAACAATTTTTGGTGCTTCAACAACATTATTAAACACCAACCATTATAATGTTTATTTCAAAGGGATGCCACATCACTATGGAAAGACATTAAGAGGGCATGGGGATGAATTGAGCAAACTACAGGAGGATATTATCAAGCACATGGTCGTGCAGATGGCACAATGAACCTTAGTAGCGTAAAGGTAAGCTCAATTGAGATTGAACGTGTCTGTAATGGCAACTGCTGCAATTGGAATTCCAACTGAGGGGGTGGCCCTGAATTGTTACTGATTGTGATAGTCCTCAAGGATCAAACAGATACAAAAATAAATTTTGAAGAGATGAAAGATTATATTTTGAAATAGCAATCATGCCTTTTATGTTCTTCAATGCTTACCAATATATTATTTTTCATCTTATGTGATCTTCACTTACCATTCTATGGTCATTGCAAGGTCACGATTGGTCAATGTATCTGAGTTTGCTTTATTTAGCATCATTTTTTTGAAATTTAAAAAATTGCATTTCTCTTTTGTTGTTAAAAATAAAATAAAATAAAATAAAATAAAATAAAAAATCAGTAATTTTGAATCAATGAAATGAATAAGTTATTTGCTCACTTTTTCTGAAGGTATTGATTAATTTTGGATTGATGATGAAGGATGAATGGCTAACTTTTTATTCAAGTTTTTTTAGCTACATAAACCGTCGACATTCCGCAGCTAAAGTCCAATTCCGCAGCTGTTCTCCAATTCCGCAGCTGAAGTCCAATTCCGCAGCTGTTCTGCAATTCCGCAGCTGAAAAACCTCATTGTTCAAATCAGCCTAACTTTCTCATACAAAATCAGATTTTGATGATTCAAGTATCGTTGGAAAGGTCTCAACAAGATCTATACAATGAGAAATCCATCATTAGAGTTTGAAATGGCAAATAATGAAATAAATTGCTGAAAAGAAGCTACATTCAACTTGAGGCACTAATTCCAAAACATGTATAAATTCTTTTGATTTTTCCTTTGAGAACTTGTTTCATTAATACAAATTCTTAGTTTTGTGTGTAAATGTCATAACTAGAGAGATTGATCACCTCTCTCCCTTTGATAATCTTACATTCCATTGCAGAAGAAGTATTAGTTTTTTTTGCAGGTTCCAGGAGGAAGGACAAATGACTACAAGAGAATGGTGTCTCTCTAAGAGACCAATTTGTTTCATAAGAGGATGATCAGCAACAAAAAGGAAGAAATATGCTGATGCAAAATCAGATCCAAACATTTGAAAAACTTTCAGATACTATTGTCTCCATCACATCCATACCTCATAATAAACCATTCACCTCATTTCACTTCATATTTTCCATTTACATTCACATCCACTTTCCATTTCCTTTTGTCCATTCATAACCACAAATAAAAGCAAGAGGCTCATTCACATGTTTATTGCCCATTGCCATTTCTCATTCACATGCTTATTGCCCATTTCCATTTCTACTCTCCATTTCCATCTTCCATTTTCATTTTCCATTTCTTGTCATTTTCATTCCGCAAATAAGCCCTGCTTCAATGCAAATTATTGAGTCCATAGTCCTTTGAGTCTAAGTTCTTTGTAAAAACACCTTGAGGCTTGCATGCCTTAATGACAAGTTCTCATGCTGACAAAAAATGGGAATACATTAATGTCTCTTGTTCGTCAGATCTTCTAGGTGACTCGACATCAGCGAAATCATTCGTACCTAGCAAGATGTGTTTGGGCATCTTGACTCTCATTGTCATCAATGGTGAGAGTTCTCGTGTTGACTAGTGGCATCCATTAATGGCCACTAAGTCAACAATTTCCTACTATGTTCGACATCATAACATCTTTTCACATAGTAGGAATTGTGCCAATGAGTTTTGAAGACATGAAGACTATTATTTTCAGCATTTTGGAGCAGATTTCAGCAAGTTTTAGTAGAAACAATAAAAATTCATCTCATCTCTTTATCCATGACTCCTCTTGTTCAGCCACTTGAAGAAGAATATGATCAGAATTTTGCAGCCACCACACATACACAACTCATCTACATTTAAGGTAAGTGAAGGTATGTTGTTTTCTAATTTTTAGTCATGTAATTCATTAGAATGCTAAAATTGTAACTTTGGAAAAATTCCTCACTCCCTTTTCCACATTGTCATATCTTTAGTTGGGGGGGAAGGGACATCATTTCATATCCACATGCCATACACTATCACACATTTTCATTTCATTTCCACCCACATATACTTCCCAACCAACTATTGTTGCAACATGATCCAAAAGATTATATGCCTTGCAAATGAGCAATTCATTGATGAAGTAATTGATTCTAAATGTTTTCATGAACTTTGATGCAACAAAGAAAATAAAGCATTGTTACACAAGAACCAATGCTTCAAAAAAAAATGGTTGTTACACAAGAACCAACCATTGAAAAAAAAAATGGTTGTTACACAAGAACCAACCATTGAAAAAAAAAAAATGTTGCAATCAAATGTATTATACTTTGCCAAAAAGGAAAAAATCAAGAAGCAAAGTTTGGAATGAATCTATATGAGTCAAAACTCATAAAAGATCAACTCATGGACAAATGAATCATTGCAATGGTTGCATGAGGACATGCAACAACTTCAGTTGGGGGGTATGTTGAGTCTCAAAAATGTTCTCCATATTCATACATATTTCCATTATGTCATAGCCATTTAGCTCTTATTTCATAGCCATTTGACATAAAACCCTACATCAAATAACCATTTACATAAATATATGGGTTAGGATCCTTGTTTTCCAAAGTTATTTATTTTATGTATTTTAAGTGAATTTATGATTAGAAACTAGAAAATTAACATAGTTTCATATATCTATATATGTGTTATGAGTTTTGTGACAAGTGTAGGTCAAAAGGAGACTTCTAGAAGACCCTTATGTGGCACTCTAAAGCCAAATTCGAATTTGGTTGGAGAATATTATGGGATCAAGAGGATATGTGTCTCACTTCCTTGTTGTATTGAAACTCTAAGAGGATATGTGTCTCATTCCTCAAGTTGTGTTAAAACTCTAGAAAGACATGTGCCTTATCATTTCCTATTTTGATTGTAACTCTAGAGATGGAGGGAGAGATTCATGGACTCCCATTAATGAGATGTCTCCTCATATTTTGTATAAATAGGAAAAGCTTTCTCCTATCATAGGTAATGAGAAAGTAATGAAAAAGTAGTAGAGAAGTCTTTTGTAACAAAGTTCAAGATGGAATGGGATGTAGATTTGTGAGTTCTTTTTAATAGAGAAATTCAGTTCTTTGATGTTGTTTTGATTACAACTTTAAGGAGCCGAAGGAATTCACCAAATTGGTAGCAGAGGGCCCCTGCTATCCAAGGAGGCTTTTACATGTTTTCTAGATAAGTTGCTTTCAATTCTGTTTTGTCATATTTCCCTACTTAGATTACTTTCTGAAATCATAGCTTTTAGCATAATTTTTCATGGCAGCCCGGGCATTTGCATAGCTTTTTGACTAATGACATGGAATCAATATTGTTCTGCTGTTAATTTATTTTTTCTTAGTTTTTGTTTAATTCCGGTATTGCTTTGTTTATTTCAGTCTTGCACATTTGCTTCAGTAGTTAGATTTAGATATATTCAATTGCTCATGTCATTTTCAGTTACCTCCGAAAGCCACAGCTGGACTGATGGTGAGGGATTGTATTATGAAATGTGTAGTTTGATATTAGTTTCCTTTCCGCAAATTTAGATATATTAAACTGCTCATAACATCTTCAGTTGCCTCCGAAAGCCACAGCTGGACTGATGGTGAGGGATTGTATTATGAAATGTGTAGTTTGATATTAGTTTCCTTTTTGCAAGTTAGAAATATTAAATTGTGCATGACATCTTCAATTACCTCCGAAAGCAACAGCTGGACTGATGGTGAGGGATTGAATTATGAATGTGTGGTTTGATATTAGTTTACTTTCTGCAAGTTAGATATCAGTTACTCAAGTTGTTTATGGTTACTTCCGAAAATCATAGCCGGACTAATGATGAGGGATCAGAAGACAAGTTGATGTAATTTGATTTAGATTTACTTTATTGCAACTTTTGGATTTCTTTCAGCATAGTTTCTTTTGTGTTTAGACAGCAGCAAGAATAGTTTGGTTTCATGCTCACTAGTTCACTGTTTTGATTTATTAGATTAGCAACACCTTTTTCATTTCAGTAGCACATTTTCATTTCCTTTCAAGTTTTGTCATTATATGTTTCAAATTCCTTTTTCAGTTTCAAGTTGGTAAATCATTATAAA
Source organism: Pinus albicaulis (assembly GCA_034641835.2). NCBI lineage: Eukaryota > Viridiplantae > Streptophyta > Pinopsida > Pinales > Pinaceae > Pinus > Pinus albicaulis. The sequence continues at coordinate 357,813,513 of CM076571.1, read as the reverse complement.
GGACATCATTGCCTTGAATATCCATAACCATACTTGTCTTTTAGAATTTCATAAAAATCCAAAAACGACAAAAAGTAAGAGATAGGTTATCTTGCACATATAGTGCGCCACACTTCGTCAGCTTACGAATCCCTGGTTGATAATTTATGTTAGCAATTTAGGACACACTAAATTGACCAAACAATTGTTAGCTCTATGTGTAGGTTGTTTGTTCACCCTCAATAGCTAAGAGGTTGGACTCAAATTGTCCTCCCTGCCCAAGGGGGATACCAAAATTTTCTACTCATTGTTATATTGCCTTACTAGGGAAAGACCTTGTCAAACATGCATTCCTCCATCAATGAGGAACTTTATCATATAGTGATGGAAGGAGTCCATGATACTCATGGCTCCCTCATGCAAGATGTAGAGGTGAAATGCAAACATATACGTATTACATGCAGAATTCCCCATATTTCTTGAATATTTTATTATGTTGTTTATATATTAAAAGAATGCAAACATATACGTATGATGTGAAATTTCAAATAAAAATATTCAAACATCAAAATTCATAATGTTAAAGTTTTTCCAAGTAGATAGATATGATTAGATTTCATGTACAGTCATAAGATTGCATTTTCATTGCATTGGATTCCATCACACCTGCACATGCTAAAAACGTGTCCCTTCACTACATCCCAGGGTCGCCCTTTCAAATGTAGTGCAACAGGACAATGTTGGAATTACGTTTTAAAGGAAGAAAACCGAGCTTGATATCACATTGAACTTCTATAAATATAGAACTCTTACTAACAAGCATTCAATGCATTATCAATGCTAGGACTCTGTTATTCCTAGTGTTGTTATAAAGTAGAGAGTATTATTTCTACATTGAGGAGTCTTTATGGCTTACTCCAGTGATAATTTCTGTCTTGTATTTTTCGTATGCACAGTTTTGTTCTCTTCGTCTGTGGGTGCTACCACCACTATAAAAGTGGGATCAGGCATGTCAGGTACTTAATACCTTATCCAGTCTTCACAGGTAATTAAGTATAGGCTTCAGAGTAGGTTCTGATCTTTTTGTTTGCAGGAATAATGGCAACAAAGACCTTATCTGACAATGGAGTCAAGTACTTTGTAATACTATAAGCAACCAATCGGATTGGGGGAAGAATGCACAAGGAAACTGTGGGAGGTTATACAATAGAGATCGTCGCTAACTGGGTGGAGGGCGTTGGAGGCAAGGTCATGAACCTCATATGACCACTTGCCAAGAAATACAAGATGAGGACCTTCAAATTTGATTGGAGCAATCTCAGTTACAATATCTATCATCAAGACTAAGTTGCCACTAAGCATAATCAACCCTCAACTTCATGTTATGCCAAGATCCGTAATTTACCAACTTCATGTTATGCTTCATAGAACCGATAATACAGAGGACAAGAGGTTTAATGAAGTTTATTGTTCCATTCAATGCATTACATTGTTCCTATTGCATTACTTCAGACATCACAACAATATGATCTTACATATATTAGACATATTTTACAAAATCTTATTGGAACACATCTCAAAATTTGGATGTGACATTGTTTTTGGTAGAGAAAAGCCTTTGAATTTTAGTTTGCTGAAATGCCCTACTTAATTGTTTCTATGAATAACCAAAATCTCTATTTCCTCCAACCTAGTCTTGAAAAAGATGCAACCAATGAAAAATTTGACAGATATTTCCAACATATCCAACCTTCGTACAAGCAAGGAAGAAAAGTAGAAAGAAACTTAAATACCTTGATCTAGGGCTTCCAGAAAATTATGGAATTTCTCCAACTTGTGAACCTGTGCTTGTTGATCAGATGTTAACCCAGTTATATAAACCCTAACTCCAAAATAAACCTTAAAGCAACTGCGTTGTACCCTTTCGCTGAAAATTTGGCGCCAAATAATATTTCCCGCTCTCCATGAAGGAATCACAGCTCCATGCTTCTCCATCACAACCCCTTAAAACCAAGGCTGATCGCTACTGTGCCGACACGCAGGATTAACCGCTTTCTGAATGCTATATGGGATGTCTTGGGCGGCCACACAGGACTGTGCGATGTGGACAGCTTCATTTGTGAGGGAAAGCTTTCAGAATCTTTCACTGTACTCTACTAAGCGTGGAGAATATATGATTAAATAAGTAGTATTTGGAGAGCCAAGGTGCGTAGAGGCAAAGCTTAGCGCACTCAAGACCTTAGGTTATAGTTGAGAGCTCAACCACCCGATTCAGCCTACTCTCCAATTGGTTTAGCAGGAAATTACTCAGGACGAAATCAACAAATGATCGACACGCCCTCAGATGAGATATACCTGATACTTCATGTTGACAAAAGTAATGGCCGATTAAGCTCTGGATTCCGAACATACCCTGATTTTTCTTTGAATCAAATTTTTAATACCGAGATATACCTAAGACCTGATAAATATATTCAATATTAAACCAACTTTGCCACAGAATATGTGTTTTGGATTTGATTGGAAAGAGGGTCGATTGTAATCAACATTATTATATTAAAATATTTCAAAAGAAATTTTAAGGGTATTTTAAGACATTTGTTTAAGACAAAAGAAATTTATTGTCTTAAAAAGTCACCTTTTATTTTAGCTATTTTATATTAAAATTTAATATCAATTGAATTGTCTTAAATATAAAATTTAAGACAAAAATAGTGTGAGACAAAAACAATTTGAGACAAAATTTTCTATTTAAGACGAAAACAATTTGAGACAAAAATATTTAAGACAAAAACAATTTGAGACAAAAAATTTAAGACAAAAGTATTTTAAGACAAAATTTTATATTTAAGACAAAACGAATTTGAGACAAAAATATTTTAAGACAAAACTTTATATTTAAGACAAAAGCAGTTTGAGACAAAAATATTTCAAGACAAAAGCAATTTGAGACAAAAATATTTTAAGAAAAAAATTTAGATTTAAGACAAAAGCACTTTGAGACAAAAATATTTAAGATAGAACTTTATATTTAAGAGACTTAGGATGATGAAAATTAAGACAAAACCCATTTAAGATAGTTAGCAATTAAGACAAAATCATTAGCATTAGGAAGTTTGCATTGAAATATCATGAGTGGATAGTGGATAAAATTATATTTTTTATTTTTGAAAATCTATATTCAAACCACATGAAATTTAATCAAGTCATATTTATTTATTTTATATTATATTTTTATTTTTTCATTAAACCACATTCTAAAAATTTAATAAATCAATAGATAAAAAAATATTATTTTTAGGTTGGAAACTCAAGGGGATTTGAACTTTGAATCTCGTGTTTTAACCATAAATGCTCCAACACTAATATTCTTGGGCATATTATGTTTTTTCCTGCTAACTGCTGCAAATACAACCTCTAAGAACTAGTAGGGTCCAAGGAAAAGAGCTACAAGTTCCCCAAATCCGATCTACATTTCATGGACAACCACATTTCCCCCAAATGCCCTCCACGTATTTTCCTTGGTGTATTAGAGTTTGAAAAATACATAGGATGCCACAAGTAATCCTAATCATAAGACTCAACTTTCCTAATGACTAGGAGACCTTAAAAATAAGAAAACATCTTAATTTATGCCTAAAATTACTAAAATTTCCTATCCCAAACATGAAATTAGAAATTCTACAAAATTATAGGGCAATAAGGAAACCAACTTCCTCTTCCCAAAATCTCTAAGACCTTATGGAGGACAAATACAAATTTTGAAATAAATTGTTGAAATTATGCTCTTGCATCAACAGCTACCAATGTATCCTTGTAGGCCACCCCCTTTAACAATAGTAATACCAATGTCCTTTACCAGCTAGAAGGAACTCCTTACATGATTCTCTCTTAGATCCCCTTAACCCATTGCAATGATTGTCTTTGATGCCTACCTAGTTGCAAGCACATTAAGAAGCAATGTAGCATATTATTGGTTGAGGATTTCGATAAGTATGTGATTTTGTTGACATCTTGTGACTATCTCATATGTGAATATCTAAAATCTTGGATGCATGTCGCCCTGACACTATAACATGACTTAGTATTGCCTGTCATACCATGTCACTCCCTCCTCGAGACACCTAGAACTCGCTAACACTCCCTGTCACACACTATTATTCATTCATTTATGAATTTTGACCTAGTGTGCCTCTATCATGTTTTCTTGGCACTCCCTAACACTCCTTAGCACGCATTGGCACACCTAGGCACTTGGAACAACTTTGTATGCTTCCCTAGCACTCTAACATGCCTTGGAACTTCCTAAAATACTGTGTCACTCCCTTCTTAACACACCTGGAACTGGCTTATACTTCATTTCCATGCATTTTAAACTGGTGCTCCTTTTCGTTTCGCTGACACTTGGCCCTCACACTCCCTAGCATGTGTTCATGCCACACCCTGGCACCTGCCACATCTTGGCATGCCTATCATGCCTTGGCACTGCCTAACATGTCTTAGTACTTCTAGGAATTCTCTGACACACCTTGGTATTCCTTAGCTTTCATGTCGTCATAGATAACCTTGCTTTTTTTGTGACTTGGGAACCCAACCAAGTCATTGGAAAATCGATGTTGTGCCCAGCCCAAAGTTTCCCTTTGTTTGAAACTACTTTTTCCAACCCTTTATGTAACCATAGGCTTACCTCCTACAAGTCTTATTCTGACCTTCTCCTAACACACTTTATCCTTGAGACACTTGGAATTCGTTGACACTACTTGGCACACACTCTTATTCGTTCATTTCCATGCATTTTGACCTAGTTCTCCCTTGCAATGTCCTAGCACTCCCTAACAGTCCTCAACATCCATTGACACTTTCTGGCATGTGTTAGCATGCCTTTTCATTCCTTGGCACGCATTGACACTCCTTAGTTATCATGCCCTCACAATTACACTTACTTTTTTGGAACTTGGGAACCCACCCAAGTCTTGCCTTGAATATAACAACTTGACCAAGTTACGGTTACTACAACTAGATTGTGCCTTGTTCACCTAAGAAATGACTATAACCCCTCACCCATTTAACCCCCTAAATGCTAAACCCCTAACCCATTTAACCCCCTAACCCCTTAAACCCTAATTCCCGACCCCTAACCCATTTAACCCCCTAAACCCCTAAAACCCTAACCCATTTAACCCCCAAACCCTAACCCCTAAAATACTTAACTGCTAAATCCCCTAACCCCCTAAACCTCTTGACCCCTAACCCATTTAACCCCCTAAACCTCTAACCCCTTAACCTCTAACCCATTAACCCCTTAACCCCTAACCCCTAACCCCTAAAATCCTTAACTGTTAAATCCCCTAACCCCATAAACATCTAAACCCCTAAACCCATTTAACCCCGTAAACCCTAAACGTCTAACCCTTAACCCCTAAGCCCTTAAGGCCTAATTCCCAACCCCTAACCCATTTAACCCCCTAAACCCCTAAAACCCTAACCCATTTAACTCCTAAACCCTAAACCTCTAAACCCTTAAACCCCTAAACCACTAACACCTAAACCCCTAATCCCTTAACCGCTAAACCCCTAAACCGTTAACGCTTAACCATTAACCCATTAACCCCTCAACCCTAACCCCTAAAATCCTTAACTGCTAAATCCACTAATTAAGCCCTAAGCCCCTAATCCCTAATCCCTTAACCATTAGCTCATTATTCACCTAACCCCTAATTGCGCCTAAATCCCCTAACACCTAAGCCCCAAATCCCTAATCCCTTAACCAATAACTCATTATTCCTCTAACCCCTAAATGCGCCTAAATCCCCTAACCCCTAAACCCCCAATCCATAACCCCTTAACCACTAACTCATTATTCCCCTGACCCCAATCCCTAATCCCTTAAATACTAATTCATTATGCCCCTAACCCTTAAGCCCCCAATCCCTAACCCCTTAACCACTAACGAGAATATATCACAGTGGGCATGCACAAGAAGAAGAACCAAAGAAATCAAATTCAATAAAGAAAGCACAACCACCACTCCAAACTCGCTTCTCTAAAACACATACAACTGCAATAAATCCCACTAAAGCTTACAAATTTATCAAGCCCTAATTAACTTACTAACAAATTCAACAAGCCAACATACTAAAAAATTTTGAGTCACCCCCAAATCAATTAGTAATTATTGCATGAATGTATATTTGTTTGTAGTTTTATTTAAAAGGTTGAAATTCTCTCAAGAGCGTATAGAATATATCCAAAAGTTTAAAAAATGGAAATTTTGCTTACCTCCACAAGGTATCATCACACTCGGATAGGTGAAAACATACAAGTCTAAATCTTCTACCTCTAAGTCTCAATGGCACTTCAACATGTCAATAACATACTTGCAACAATGCTTAATGAGTTTTGTCTATTGGCTAAAGAGATGTACATCCATCCATCAAAAAATAAACATCTCAATCAATCCAACACCATAAATTGTGCTAAATAGTTCATCATGTTATTTCAAATATTACAATATTTTCTTATATAGTTAGCTCACATATTCCTTGAATATTTGAAAGCCAAACTACCTTAGCACAATATACTAGAAAGATTTGTACTCTAAAAGACAAAAAAAGACAACAAACTAAAATAGGAACTTTAACTCTAATCCAGACACTTCATTCTTAGTAACATGATATCTAATGAATATGATATGTGGAAAAAAAGGCTTCATATATTGTCTATCGCATTTCAAACCGAGTGAACAAACACATGCATAGAAAAAATCAGAAATAGGGTTCATAGATCGACTTGTATTATATGGTTTCAAACCCTTCTTGTCTCCTTCAAGGGGGTTTCTGGAGGTCTTAAAAAAGACTTCCTTTTGCTAACCAAATGGATTTTTTCTTTCACACATGTATGGAAACATACTTTCCAAATCATATTGTAATAGATTCATAAGGTGATATTATTGGTATTAACTACACCTTATTTGGAGACATCATTTTTATTGTAGGGGTTGACACCTTTCTATTGGATGTGGTTGGCGATGTGAAGACTACTCAACCTCTAGTAAAGATTCATACTAACTCTAACAAGATTATGGATGCTTTTTTACAAAGGGAGACTCCTCTAAGATTAACTCATTGGATTCTTTGTTTGTTCATGCTAATTATTGTTCTCAACTTTCCTTCTCCAAGGGGCTGAGACTATTTGCTTCATTTATTTTACATGGCCCGATGAAAGAAGAAGAATGGAGATTGTCTCCACATATTTTCCATTTCGCAAAGTTACAAAAAAAGAGTCAAATTCTATAGCCAATAGACTAATAGTCTCTTGATACACCTTTAGTGAGCTATGCATAACTCTCACCTATCACTGTAGCTCAATGAAATGACATCTAATAGCTCCAAGACACCATTATAAATGGAGTAGTTGTGAAGTTGTTGTTAAATGATCGCCTCCAAATGTTCAATTATCATGAATTTTGGGGGAGGGGGGTCTTTTGGTGTATTGAGCGCAGCAAGGGGACATAAGGGTAGCATGGATGGGTAGAAGTGAGAGGTTCGAGCATGGTTTACTGAGATCTACAATCCTAACATTAGAGAATGAGAAGGAGCCTTAGGGCCTTATGGCATAGGGGCTAGGGAACCTATAGGTAAGGTAATGAGAGAAATTGATAGGGGAACCCCCAATAGTTGTGACAAGGGGATTAGGGGCCACATTATCACAAACCATACGCACTTAACCCATAACCACTAAAGTCCCTGTCCCTTTAACCCCGAAGCCACAATCCCTTAATCCATACACCCATAACTCATAACAAATTAACCCCTTGATCCCTTAAACCCAAATCCATTAACCCCTTAACCCCTAACCACTAACTTATAATCCTTGAACCCCATAAACCATAATCCCATATCCTCTTAAAGCTTGACCCTTAACCCATAACCCCTAACCCATAAACTCATTAACCCCTAACTGTAGAAATTTGAATAACTGAGATATTATTCATCGATATTCTCCTGATCACACACTATTTTAGCTTCATGCATAATACATAATCTCTTCTACCATTGATCATTACATGCGGAAATAAAATCAATTGCATGCATACATTAAAACCACAAACAATCACACATATGAACACAGTATTTAATGGAAAAGCTTAAAGCTGAAAACCCCAAATATCTGTATATTATATTTCATGGAGATCATGTAAAAATCATAGTACAAAAGCTCCTCACAAGCTCTCATGCACACCCTCAATTGCTACACACTATCAACCTAGATCTAGCAAAACACATGCTCCAATCTTTTGCCACTTGATAGCCAGCCTCTATTGCATAATTAATGCTATGGGATGGCTTCATTAAATAGATAAACCTCCTGGCTTGAACTACGCAATCCTCATGGGCTACTCCACCTATATGTGTGTTGCAAATAGCAACAGTATAGTCACAACTGATAGTTAATCTACTCTTTCACCTATCTCTGCACTGGTCTCCACTGAAACTGTCCATGCACTGAAGTTAATTGATGCATTCTTTAGTTGATTTATGAGTTTATAATTAGTGATTTAATTAATAATTAATTCACACCACTCTCACTAATTGTATCAATTATTTAAATTGAATACAAATAGCTCAACTATGTTTAGATTAGTTACACTGAATACAACTCCACTAACTTCCTCAATCAACTCCACCAAACTCTGTCACATGAGTTCTAACTGAAGTATCCATTCAATAGCTCCACTTAACCCTTAGGAATAGCGTAATTCCTTCTGTCAGCTCCTGTGCCACATCTGTGCACTTAACTGAAGTGCTCCAAGAGAATAAGATAATGTTTAGAGTCCAAATATTATTAAGAGCTAATAATATTCGACATATCTATTTTTAGACTGGAAATCTAAAAATAGATTCCGCCCAACATGTCTAAAAATAAAAGTCCATCTATTTTTTCCGACTTGACCAACCATCCATAAATAGCGTCCTGCAACTCATAGAACATGATCCATATGTCTAAAAATAGACTTTGCGCCAAAAATACCCTACGGGCCCACTTAGTGAAGGCGACTCCTTTCCACTAAGCTCATCATCTTGTTGCAATCTCAACACTCCCTCTCAACAAGATATGGATTATCTACAACCCCTATCCTGCCCCTGTGGTATTCGAATTTGCTCCTAGTGAGCGCCTTCGTCAAGATATCAGCATCCTGATCCTCCGTAGGAATGTATGAAAGTAACATGACCTTCCGCTGCACACAATCTCTGATATGATGATACCGGATGTCAATGTGTTTAGATCTATCATGAAATACTAGATTAACCGAGATTTTGATGCAACTCTGATTATCACAATAAATCACAGTAGGCTCTAAGTGTGAACCGAACAACCCGACCAGGATCTTCCTCATCCATATAGCCTCGCATGCAGCCAAACTTGCTGCCATATACTCGGCCTTTACTGAACTGAGTGCCACAGATCTCTGCTTCCTGCTGTACCAATAAACTGTTGTTGACTCGATACTGAAAATCCCTCCATATGTGCTCTTTTTTTCCGTTGGGCTCCCTGCCCAATCTGCATCCGTGAAGCCACACAGATTCACCTCATCCGACTGTTTGAACCATAATCCATATCCCAATTTTCCTCTGAGATATCTCAATACATGCTTCCCCGCCTTCCAAAAGAGCTTGGTAGGCTTAACCATAGCTTGTGAAATCTGGTTAACTGCATAGCATATGTCGGGTCGTGTATTGACCAGATACATAAGCGACCCCACCAACTGTCGATAAACAGTGGCATCCACTACCTCCGCTGAAGTAGCATCCTCCTTCCTCCAACCACCAGGAAGAGAAGTATCAACAGGCTTGCAGCCATGCATGTTGAACTTCTCCAGTATCTCCCGGGCATACTTACCCTGAGAAACAAACAGTCCACCACTGCGCTGCCAAATTTCCAATCCCAGAAAATAATGAAGGAGGCCCAAGTCCTTCATCTCAAACTCTCTAGCAAGATCCTCCTTGCATGAGAGTATCAACAGCTCATCACCCGTCAAAATCAGATCATCTACATACAGTACAATGATTTAGAATCCTACCCTCCACCACAATCCGGTATAGGTTAGGATCCGCCTCAATTTTGGGAGAATCCAAGTCCGGTGAAATAACTATCTATCCGTGTGTACCAAGCACGAGGTGCTTGTTTCAACCCATACAACGCTCTCTTGAGCCTGCACACATGCGACTCGCTGTTGAAGATCTCGAAACCTTCAGGTTGCTCTATGTACACCCCCTCCCCAATCACTCTGTTGAGGAACGCTATCTTCACATCCATCTGATGAATGTGCCACCCCATCTGTGCTGAGAGAGCAAGAATCATCCGTATGGAAGAATACCTTGCGACAGGTGCAAAGGTTTCCTCATAATCGATCCCCTCAATCTATGAGAAGCCTCGAGCAACAAATCTTGCCTTGTACTTCTCCACACTCCCATCAGCTGCTTGCTTCACTTTTTAGATCCATCTCGAACCCACCACTGATTTCCCTTCCGGCCTTGGGACGATCTCCCATGCACTGTTTCTAACAATCGAATCATACTCTTCCACCATGGCATCTACTCATGCGGGATCCTCCACAACTTCCTCGAAAGAGGATGGCTCTGTCATGATACACTTGCTCATAAGATCCATGTATCCAGTGTACCAGTCCGGTGACTGTCTCTGTCTACGTTGTGATGTAGGTGCGCCTACAACCTTCTCTCGCATCTTGGAGCCGCCACTGCTTCCGTAGTGAGCTTCCGCCCTCTCGATGATCGGGCGCTGCATGAGTGGTCTCTTCCACTCCATGAACCTCATCTTGTGGCTGATCCACATCCTGAGACTCATCCTTAGGAACTAATAGCTCCTCATCCGCATGCAAGTGTGGCTCCCTCTCAAGCGAACACTTCATGGCTTTCTCCTCATGAAATTTGATATCCCGTCGCACAACAGTCTTGCGACTGTCTGGAAAATACACACGATAGTTTTGGGGTGTATCAGTGTACCCCACAAATATCCCAACCTCTGCAGTCGACTCCAGCTTCTTCCTAGCATCCTTAGTCACATGAATGTAAACAGGTGAACCAAAAATCCTCAAATGGGAAATATCAGGCCTCTTACCAGAAAACGCCTCCTCGGGTGTACTCATGCCAAGTATCCTGTGAGGACAATGGTTCTGCACATATACTGTAGTATTGCATGCCTCCGCCCACAAGTGAATGGGTAGGCCCTAATCATGCAACATCGCCCGTGCAGCACCCACGATCGTTCTGTTGTTCCACTCAGCAACCCCGTTCTGCTGTGGGTTATGAGGTGCTATGAGCTCTCTTCGAATTCCTTCTGCGCTGCAAAAGACCTTGAATTCTCCAGAGATGAATTCACCACCATTGTCACTCCTTAGAGCCTTCACCTGCTTCCCCGATTCTTTCTCAACCAGTGCCTTTACCTCACAGAACTTTGAGTATGTCTCGCTCTTCTTCTACATGAAGAAGATCCAGCACTTATGAGAAAAATCATCAACAAATATCACATAATACCTGTGCTTTGCTGTCGAAGCTGCTGAGAAAGTTCCACACACGTCTGTGTGAATTCTCTCAAGGATCGTCGTGGCGCGACTATCCTTCTCGTGAAAGGTGGATTTCACAAATTTTCCCAAGGTACACCCCTTGCACTGATCTGACTACGCAAGAGTGCCTTTAGGAAGCCCAGTAGAAATCTGCTGCAGTATCTTCAAAGCTCCATGGTGAAGGTGGCCCAATCTCCGGTGCCACAACTCACCATCATCTCGGCTCACCACTCCTTCTGCCTTGCCTGCCATTGTTGCGCAGCCATCTACCTGCAATTTATAAAGGTTCTTAACTCGAACCCCTATCCTCCAGGTCTCACCAGTTTCCTTACTGCGCAGGAAAGCCTTTCCCTCGCTAAAGACAACATCATATCCCTTGTCTTCTAACATCGCAACAGAGATAAGATTATTCTTCAATCCTGGAACATGCATCACTTCCTTCAATACGAAGGGTTTACCAGACTCCCTCTCAAAGGAAATGGTACCGATACTGGTCGCACTGTATCTACCATCATCGCCCATCTCAATGTGCACTCCAAGATCTTTCTCATCCAGATTAGTAAACAAATCTCGATCTCCTGTCATGTGAAAAGACACACCACTGTCCAAAAACCACACTGAACCCATCACACTTGAAACCAAGCATGCGATTAGCGAAAAATCCAGCTCAAACTGCGAGGCTAAGGCCTCTCCAGCTGCAGTTCCATCAACCTGCTTATTTTTCTTCTTTTGTGGACAATTAGTGGCATAATGTCCGTGTTGGTGACAGTGAAAGAAATTCACCTTGGACATGTCTTGCTTCTTGCCTTTCGCACCGAAATGAGAAGATTTCTTGCTCTTTCCCTTCTTTTCTTTGCATCCAAAGCGCAATTCTTTTCATCAGAGTTCTTTGATGAAGATTCGTCCCTAGTACTCCGCCTTATCTCCTCTTGCACAAGATCCGACCAAAGTCGCTCCCATCCTGGCAATCTCTCCCGACCATTGACAGAGTCCTGATAGGAGTGCCAACTCTTCGAAAGCCCAAGGAGTGCCAAGCTCACCAATTCCTCATCATCAACAGTCACCCCCACACTTCCCAGCTCATCCCTGCATTGGATGAACTTCGTGAGGTACTTGGGCATACTGTCGCCTTTCTCCATCTTTATGTTTCTGAGTCTATCCTTGAGCGCCAACTTCCTCTGGTCACTCTTGCTTTGGAATAAATCTGTCAAGTCTTTCCACATCAAGAATGGAGAAGCCTTACAATGAAGGTTGGACACTATGTGATCCTTCACACCTTCCAACAGAATCCTTCGACACTTTGTTGTCTTCTTTTTCCATGCATCAAGTACGGCAGCATCACTAGAAGTAGGCTTTGGAATTTCAACATCTATGAACTCCTTCAACCCATTGCCATCTAGCACCGCCTCCATCCTGTCCTTCCATGCAATATAATTCGAGCTGCCCTCAAGGGCATACTCCAATCACAATCCGTTGAAAGACATCTCAACTTCGACACCAAGAAAACACTACTACAAATTCAAATTCCATCAGCACAAAACTCAACCGCTTCAATGTTTTGCAATTGCTCCAATGATCAATATCCCTATGATACCATGTATAAATTTGAATAATTGAGATATTATTCACCGATATTCTCCTGATCACACACTATTTTAGCTTCATGCATAATACAGAATCTCTTCTACCATTGACCATTACATGCGGAAATAAAATCAATTGCATGCATACATTAAAACCACAAACAATCACACATATGAACACAGTATTTAATGGGAAAGCTTAAAGCTGAAAACCCCAACTATTTGTATATTATATGTCATGGAGATCATGTAACAATCATAGTACAAAAGCTCCTCACAAGCTCTCATGCACACCCTCAATTGCTACACACTATCAACCTAGATCTAGCAAAACACATGCTCCAATATTTTGCCACTTGATAGCCAGCCTCTATTGCGTAATTAATGCTATGGGATGGCTTCATTAAATAGATAAACCACCTGGCTTGAACTACGCAATCCTCATGGGATACTCCACCTATCTGTGTGTTGCAAATAGCAACAGTATAGTCACAACTGATAGTTAACCTGCTCTTTCACCTATCTCTGCACTGGTCTCCACTGAAACTGTCCATGCACTGAAGTTAATTGATGCATTCTTTAGTTGATTAATGAGTTTATAATTAGTGAATTAATTAATAATTAATTCACACCACTCTCACTAATTTTATCAATTAGTTAAACTGAATACAAATAGCTCAACTATGTTTAGATTAGTTAAACTCAATACAACTCCACTAACTTCCTCAATCAACTCCACCAAACTCTGTCACATGAGTTCTAACTGAAGTATCCATGCAATAGCTCCACATAACCCTCAGGAATAGCGTAATTCCTTCTGTCAGCTCCTGTGCCACATCCGTGCACTTAACTGAAGTGCTCCAAGAGAATAAGATAATGTTTAGAGTCCAAATATTATTAAGAGCTAATAATATTCGACATATCTATTTTTAGACTGGCAAACTAAAAATAGATTCCACCCAATATGTCTAAAAATAGAAGTCCATCTATTTTTTCCGACTTGACCAACCATCCATAAATAGCATCCTGCAACTCATAGAACATGATCCATATGTCTAAAAATAGACTTTGCGCCAAAAATACCCTACGGGCCCACTTAGTGAAGGTGACTCCTTTCCACTAAGCTCATTATCTTGTTGCAATCTCAACACTAACCCCTTAACCTTCTGACACCTAAATAACATAACCCTTAGGCACTTAACCCCTAAATCCCCTGACATGTAAGCCCTTGATGGTTAATATTAACCCCTAAATCCCTTAACCACTAATCCATTGACCTCTAACCCTTAAACCCCCTAACCTTCAAATCCCATAAGCCCTAACCCTTTACCCTTTACCCTTAACCCCTTGCTCCTAAACCCTCAAACCCATTAACTCCTAGAACCCCTTATCCTTTATCCCAAACCATAGGTGCTCCAACGCTAATATTCTTGGGCATATTATGCTTTTTCCTTCTAACCGCTCCAAATACAGCCTCTAAGAACTAGTAGGGTCCAAGGAAAAGAGCTACAAGTTCCCCAAATCCGATCTACATTTGACGGACAATCACATTTCCCCCAAATGTCTTCCACATATTTGCCTTGGTGTATTGGAGCTTGAAAAATACATAGGATGTCACAAGTAATCCTAATCATAAGACTCAACTTTCCTAATGACTAGGAGGCCTTAAAAATAAAAATAAAAACATCTTAACTTATGCCTAAAATTACTAAAATTTCCTATCCCAAATATGAAGTTAGAAATTCTACAAAATTATAGGGAAACAAGGAAACCAACTTCCTCTTCTATAAATCTCTAAGACCTTATGGAGGACAAATACAAATTTTGAAATAAATTGTTGAAATTATACTCTTGCATCAGTAGCTACCAATGTATCCTTGTAGGCCACCCCCTTTAATGATAGTAATACCAATGGCCTTTACCTAGAAGGAACTCCTTACATAATTCTCTCTTAGATCCCCTTAACCCATTGTAATGATTTTCATTGATGCCTACCTAGTTGAAAGCACATTAAGAAGCAATGTAGCATATTCCTGGTTGAGGATTTCGATAAGTATGTGATTTTGTTGACATCTTGTCACTGTCCCGTATGTGAATATATAAAATATTTTTTTTTGTACCAGTTTAATGATTGATACCATCAAGTGTGTGCGCTAACATGGATGGAACACTAACTTCATGTTGTATATATTGTAATGTAAATGAACAATCTCTTCTGGAAAAGGCTCCACTCATAATGCCATTTCGCAAATGCTTGCACTCAGTAATCGTGGTCAGATTTTAAGGTGTGATATTCTCGTAAGGGTAAACCTACCTATCCATCTCTTTAAACGCACACATCACACATGTTGGCTTGATCTTGTTCTTGTTTCGGGGAAAATGTTGTTGCAGTGGAACCCTCAAATCAAATTTATTTGGGTTGACCCTGATTTGAATAGCTTTGAATGACTTCAAATTACCCTTGCCTTGACTGCGCAATCCTCATTGGCATCTCCAATGGATTTGTGATGCATTGAATGCATCAACATAGTCACAACTAATAGTCACACTGCCCTTTCACCTATCTCTCCACTGAGTCTCCATTGGAACTCCCATGCAAGTAGTTAACTGTTGTCTCTATTCAATGGATTAATGAGTTATTATTTGTGAATTAATTTAACTAATTAGTTCACTCCACTCCCACTAATGTATCAATCTGTTAGAAATAGACACAATTAGTTCAATTGAGTTTAACTCCAAGGATGTAGTTAAACTGAAACAAACTCCATGAACTACTTCACCAACTCCATCATAACGCTGCCACTTGAGTCCTCCATGCATGAACACCAATAAACCTTAGGAATTGCGTAATTCCTTCAGCTAGCTGATCTACCACACCTGTTAACTGAAATTAAGTGCTCCAAGAGAATAAGTTGTTATTTAGGGTCTAATTATTATTAAGACCTAATAATAATCGACACTTCTATTTTTAGATCAGCGATCTATAAACAGACTTTGCCCAATATGTCTAAAAATAGAAATCCATCTATTTTTCCAACTTGACCAACCATCTACAAATAGCATCCTACAACTTCTTAAATATGGTCTCCATGTTTAAAAATAGACATAGTCTAAAAATAGATTTGCGCCAAAAATAGCCTGCGGGCCCACTTAGTGAAGGCGACTCTTTTCACTAAGCTCATCATCTTGTTGAATCCCAACACCTATAACTCACTAACACTCCCTGCCACACACTCATATTCATTCATTTATTAATTTTGACCTAGTGCTATGTTATGTTTTCCTGGCACTCCCTAACACTCCTTAGCATGCATTGGCACACCTTGGCACTTGGAACATCTTTGTATGCTTCCCTAGAAATCTAACATGCCTTGGAAATTCCTAGAATACTATGTCACTCCCTTCTTAGCACACCTGGAACTGGCTAATACTTCATTTCCATGAATTTTAAACTAGTGCTCCCTTGTGTTTCCTTGACACTTGGCCCTCACACTCCCTAGCATGTATTCATGACACACCCTAGCACCTGCCACATCTTGGCATGCCTATCATGCCTTGGAACTGCCTAACATGTGTTAGTACTTCTAGGAATTCCCTGACACACCTTGGTATTCCTTAGCTTTCATGTCGTCATAGATAACCTTACTTTTTTTTGCGACTTGGGAACCCAACCAAGTCATTGCAAAATAAATGTTGTGGCCAACCCAAAGTTTCCCTTTGTCTGAAACTACTTTGTGCAACCCATTAACCCCTCACCCCTAACCCCTAAAATCCTTAACTTCTAAATCCCCTAAGTCCCTAATCCCTAATCCCTTAACCACTAGCTCATTATTCACCTAACCCCTAACTATGCCTAAGTCCCCTAACCTCTAAGCCCCCAATCCCTAATCCCTTAACCACTAACTCATTATTCCCCTAACCCCTAAATGCGCCTAAATCCCCTAACCCCTAACCCCCCAATCCATAACCCCTTAACCACTAACTCATTATTCCCCTAACCCGAATCCCTAATCCCTTAAATACTAACTCATTATGCCCCTAAACCCTAAATGCGCCTAAATCCCCTAACCCTTAATTCCCCAATCCCTAACCCCTTCACCACTAACACATTATTCCCCTAAATCCTAAACCTCTAACCCCTAAACCCCTATTCCCCTAACCCCTTATTATACCAAGCTCGTGGTGCTTTCTTGAGGCCATACAAGGATTTTATCGCTTGCATGCTTTATGTTCCTAACCCTTCACAAAAAATCCTTTTGGTTGGGACACAAAAACATTCTCTTTCATATCTCCATTCAAGAAAGCAGTTTTTACATCCATTTGATGGAATTTCCAACTTTTTGAGTTTCTAGAGCAAAGAATGTCCATATGGTATCCCATTTTTCTATGGGGGAAAAAATTATTCTCATAATAGACCCCTTCTTTTTGTGTAAAACCTTTTGCCACAAGCCTAGATTTATTATTTTCAAATGAACCATCTGCTTTATACTTTTTTTTGAAAAATGTTAGCGCTTAATTTAGCAAGGGTCGTAGGAGGGGTTCCAAAGGGACTACTACTAGATCAAGTGGAAACAATGGGACAAGGACCCATTGTCACCTCATTCAATTTCCCTTGCTCTTTATGAACTTTCACTGATGGGAGGAGTCTCAGTATAGGGGAATTACTAGAATGATGAGACCAATAATGATGCACAATGTGATTTCCAATGCCCATTCAAAGAAGAGGATTAGATAATAGGTTCCCTACTTTAGAAGCAAAAGAAGGACTCTCCAAGAAAGGCTCGAGGGAAAGATGACCTCGGGTTTAGGAATATTAAAAAATGATGAATGCCTAAGATCAAAACTTCCAAAATCCCTCTCTTTTGATTGACATGTTTATACTAGGCTTCAAAGTGAGGCAAGTAAAAATTCAATTAAAGTATGAGCTTTGGGAGAATCTAGGGTGACTTTCCATGAATTGTTTTTTGAGAGAAATATTATAAGAGACTAAGTTTTGGGAGATATATTGTGGTAAAGGCTCATCCAATGATCATTTATAGTTAATATAATAGGTTTTGAATGATGAACTACAAAGTGAAAACCTTCAAGAAATCCTCAAGTCAAAGGAGCATCAAGGGTTCCCTCTTGGTGTGATAGTTAGGGCATCAATTTATGTGAAATTCCACCATCGTATTTTGTTCAAAATTGGAGGATGCCTAGAGCTCTAATCTAGCCTAGGAAGCGATGCCTTGCTTGAGGGCCTTTTGCTATTTTTATACACCTTATCCTTTTTTATTTTAGCCTCTCTATGCGTCATACTATTTTAGAGAAAATAAACCTTTATTCCTACACCTTGCGTGTGAGCCTCTTCTTGGAAACTCCAGAAGATGCAATTCAACCTAGCCATATATGCATGGTTTCTTTTTTTCATGAAGTCAAATTAGCCTTACATTTTTTAAATGATCCTAGCCATATATGTTGGCAATTCAACGTAAATGCTCCCTTGTGTTTCCCTGACAGTCCCTAACACTTCCTAGCGCATGTTGGCACACCTTGGCACCTGGAACATCTTGGATGCATGTCACCGTGACACTATAACATGACTTAACACTGCCTATCATTCCATGTTACTCCCTCCTCGAGACACCTAGAACTCGCTAACACTCCATGTCACACACTCTTATTCATTCATTTATGCATTTTGACCTAGTGCTCTGTTATGTTTTCCTGGCACTCCCTAACACTCCTTGGCACACATTGGCACACCTTGGCACTTGGAACATCTTTGTATGCTTCCCTAGCACTCTAACATGCCTTGGCACTTCCTAGAATACCGTGTCACTCCCTTCTTAGCACACCTGGAACTGGTTGATACTCCATTTCCATGCATTTGAAACTAGTGCTCCCTTGTGTTTCCCTAACACTTGGCCCTCACACTCCCTAGCATGTTTGTATTGCATCCATACAAACAACAACCTAAACCATGGCAGATGATCACTTCATAATAAATCCATACTTTTTTGACATATCGGGCTGATCAAGAAGTTTACTCGTTGCCTCTCAATCAACTAATTAAGTTATGTATGCTTGTAATTGTAAATGGATCTTCCAACTAGCACAAGCTCTACTTGTAATTTATTAAATCCATTATAGGAAAACACCTTATTATGGAAGCATACCTGGTTTAAATATCTACCCCTCTAACCCCCCTTCAACCCACCAATAATATGTGGATGACACTCTTCTTATGGGCTCTCCCTCGGTCAAAGAAGCCCTTTCCTTCCACAATATTCTTATTGATTTTTCCCAGGCCTTTGGCACCTCCATCAATAAAGCCAAATCAAAACTCTTCTTCCTCATTACCTCCTAGACCATTCAACTCAACAAGAGACACAGACCTACACCCAGGCCCAGAAAAATATGCATACCTAAAAAATATGGGGGGCTTGGTCTCAGAGACCCAGACTTGTTGGGAAACGTTATGGGCGCCAAAACCTGGTGAAGATGGATCACCAACCCCAAAACCTCTTGGGCAGCACTCTGGAAGGAAAAATATGCCCCATCTCACAACCTAAAGTCTCTAATCAGGTTCTCTGGAAACCTCAAAGTTTCCTCGGTCTAGAACCAAGCTTGGGAGAATAGAGGAATGGTCCAAAACCAGAGTGTTGACAGTGTTAGCTGTACAGCTGAACTTTACATTCATCGATTATGATGTCACTTGATACTGAAGGAAACTGGGGCGGTGACATGCTATTAATCGATGTGATGGTACATGAAACTATTGAGGAAAAGAGTCATGGCCCACCTAACTAAATTTGTGACCCAACCAACTAGGAACAACCTTTCCAACATCCTAGCCCTAGGGAACCTCCCCAAATTCCCTAACCCTCTGTGCCCAAGCCCTAATTTCCACCCATAGTGTTTTCAAACCATGTGCTCAGATCATCAAGTAGCTAACACCTCTCTTAGCCTCCTTAGAGAATCTTTAGTATCCAAACTCTTTCAACTTTATTCCTCTCTCCCCAAAACTTCAACAAACCCAAACAATAAGAATTAATACATGATAAATAATCAAATGATTTTAGTTATTTAATCAAAGTAAAAGAGTCATGAGAGGGCCAAAATTAATTTAATATTAAATTATTCATAAGGCTATAGTTAAAAAAATTATCAAGCTTAATCAATATTAATGCTAATCATAAGCTTAATCATTAATCAATGCTTTAGCATAATAGACCATAGAATACTAACATATCCATGTGAGTTATGTATATGTAGATAACATACACATACCTTGTATGTATGGTAATAATACCAATAAGAAATTACCAAGCAATCAATCTTCTAGTAGGTAGGATAATAACTAATAATAACATAAAATGGTTGGGGAGTGGGTGTTACAAATGGCTCCCTTATATTTATCATATATATCTTATATATTATTAATATGTGTCTATTACTTAGTAAATGAACTATTGTTCATTTCATTTTTCAAAGAATATTTTCTCTCACTCACCAATGTATTAAACATTGTAAGCGTGGCTGGTACATTTTCAATACCATATATTTACTCCCTTTCTTTGTCTTCAAATAGAACACAATAGTAACTAGAAACTAAAATACCAACTAATAACCCTAAAAGAATCAATAAAATTTTATATCACGAGCTCTATAAATTCTTTTGCAAGAGAATTTACCAATTGAATTAATCCTTATTGCTACTAGCTCTTAACTAAACCTTTGACACTTTATTATTAAAAGCATTGAAATAAAACTTGACATGGCGGCCCATCGTTGTTGGTATTGAAATATTTTAATATAATAATGTTGATTACAATCGACCCTCTTTCCAATCAAATCCAAAACACATATTCCATGGCAGAGTTGGTTTAATATTGAATATAGTTATCAGGTCTTAGGTATATCTCGGTATTAAAAATTTGATTCGAAGAAAAATCAGGGTATGTTCGGAATCCAAAGCTTAATCGGCCATTGCCTTTGTCAACATGAAGTTTCAAGTATATCTCATCTAAGGGCGTGTCGATCATTTGTTGATTTCATCCTTAGTAATTTCCTGCTAAACCAATTGGAGAGTAGGTTGAATCTGGTGGTTGAGCTCTCAACTATAACCTAAGGTCTTGAGTGCGCTAAGCTTTGCCCCTGCGCACCTTGGCTCTCCAAATACTACTTGTTTAATCATATATTCTCCGCACCTAGTACAGTACAATGAAAGCTTCTGAAAGCTTTCCCTCACAAATGAATCCGTCCACAACGCACAGTCCTGCGTGGCCGCCCAAGACATCCCATACAGCGTTCACAAAGCGATTAATCCTGCGTGTTTGCACAACAACGATCAGCCTTGGTTTTAAGGGGTTGCGATGGAGAAGCATGGAGCTGTGATTCCTTCATGGAGAGCGGGAAATATTATTTGGCGCCAAATTTTCAGCGAAAGGGTACAACACAGTTGCTTCAAGGTTTAGTTTGGAGTTAGGGTTTATATAACTGGGTTAACATCTAATCAACAAGCACAGGTTCACAAGTTGGAGAAATTCCATAATTTTCTGGAAGCCCTAGATCAAGGTATTTAAGCTTCTTTCTACTTTCCTTCCTTGCTTGTAGGAAGGTTGGATATGTTGGAAATATCTCTCAAATTTTTCATTGGTTTCATCTTTTTCAAGACTAGGTTGGAGGAAATAGAGCTTTTGGTTATTCATAGAAACAATTAAGTAGGGCATTTCAACAAAGTAAAATTCAAAGGCTTTTCTCTACCAAAAACAATGTCACATCCAAATTTTGAGATGTGTTCCAATAAGATTTTGTAAAATATGTCTAATATATGTAAGATCATATTGTGATATGCAAGTAATGCAATAGGAACAGTGTAATGCATTGAATGGAACAATAAACTTCATTAAACCTCCTATCCTCTATATTATGGGTTCTATGAAGCATAACATGAAGTTGGTAAATTACAGATGTTGGCATAACATGAAGTTGACAGGTTGATTATGCTTAGTGGCAACTTAGTCTTGATGATAGATATTGTAACTGAGATTTCTCCAATCAAATTTGAAGGTCCTCATCTTGTATTTCTTGGCAAGAGGCCATATGAGGTTCATGACCTTGCCTCCAACGCCCTCCACCCAGTTAGCACCAATCTCTATTGTATAACATCCCATAGTTTCCTTGTGCATTCTTCCCCCAATCCGATTGGTTTCTTCTAGTATTACAAAGTCCTTGACTCCCTTGTCAGATAAGGTCTTTGTTGCCATTATTCCTACAAACAAAAAGATCAGAACCTACTATGAAGCCTATACTTAATTACCTGTGAAGACTGGATAAGGTATTAAGTACCTGACATGCCTGATCCCGCTGTTATAGTGGTGGTAGCACCCACAGACGAAGAGAACAAAACCGTGCATACGAAAAATACAAGACAGAAATTATCACTAGAGTAAGCCATGGAGACTCCTCAATGTAGAAATAATACTCTCTACTTTATAACAACACTAGGAATAACAGAGTCCTATCATTGATAATGCGTTGAATGCTTGTGAGTAAGAGTTCTATATTTATAGAAGCTCAATGTGATATCAAGCTCGGTTTTCTTCCTTTAAAATTTAATGCCAACATTGTCATGTTGCACTACATTTGAAAGGGCGACCCTGGGATGCAGTGAAGGGACACGTTTTTAGCATGTGCAGGTGTGATGGAATCCAATGCAATGCAAATTCAATCTTATGACTGTACATGAAATCTAATCATATCTATCTACTTGGACAAACTTTAACATTATGAAGTTTGATTTTTGAATATTTTTATTTGAAATTTCACATCATACGTATATGTTTGCATTCTTTTAATATATAAACAAAATAATAAAATATTCAAGCAATATGGGGAATTATGCATGTAATACGTATATGTTTGCATTTCACCTCTACATCTTGCATGAGGGAGCCATGAGTATCATGGACTCCTTCCATCACTATATTATAAAGTTCCTCATTGATGGAGGAATGCCTGTTTGACAAGGACTTTCCCTAGTAAGGCAATATAACAATGAGTAGAAAATTTTGGTATCCCCCTTGGGCAAGGTGGACAATTTGAGTCCAAGCTCTTAGCTATTGAGGGTGAAAAAACTACCTACACATAGAGCTAACAATCCCCCTTGGGCAAGGAGGACAATTTGAGTCCAACCTCTTAGCTATTGAGGCTAAGCGTAAGCCTAAGCTCTTGTACTGCAATGTGGGTTGTTTTAGTCTCGTTAACCTACATTGTGCAACAATGCGCATGTTGTGTTCTGTATTTTAGAAGAGAGGCTACATAACGCTAGGTTTGCAGTTTAGATTTGTTTCATGTGTTCAAAACCTTTTTTTATTCCATTTTGTGTTTTTTTGTACATTTATAGATCGAAGCATAAATGATATTCGATATATATTGTATTGATCTGTTAGACAAACAACAGCTACAGTGGGGAAACCTTTGCTACATAGAGGGTTTCTAACATCAAGAAATATGAGCTAATAACAAGATTATATGATGGTTTGATAAACTGTAACTGGAGATTACATCACAAAATTCAAACGGCAAATAGATCTATGAAGAAGTCCAGAAACATGGAACTATCATTTTTTTATTTATTTAATTTTCAATATAATATGCTACAGAAATAAGGAGCAGAAAATCAGAACACGAACTATAACATCTACTGTAGAGTGAAAAAATGTTGATTGATTCATAGAGAGTGATGGTACAGAGTATTTCACATATTTACAGTCCTTTCTCACTGCCACTGGAAGCAAGGTTTCAGTGCTCCGTCTGTGTCTATGTCTATGTCCTGTGGGACTGCAGCTTTATCTGCTTTTCATCCCCACTCTCTTCCCTCTAGGGAACAGATATTATCAAAATCAAAGAAGGAATTTTTGTACCCATTTCATTAAAACTGTTTTTTGATGACTCCTTTTGCCAATGTGGCCTCACTGGTTAGGTGTTTACAATTTTTGGACAGATCATGTATGGTGTGGATTTTTTTAGGTTGTTACTGAAAAAATACTCATATATTAAAAAATTCAAATACTGTATGAGGCATCACTCTCTTTCCAACCAAGCCAAAACAGCCAACATACCAAATCGGGTGCCATATTAAGAATGTCTGATGTTCTTCTAAAGGAAAAATCTATAGCAGGTACCTGAATCAATGTGGGTATTTATTTTCATTGTCTGCACTTTTTAGACTCTCGCTTGAATGGGTTGTGCCCAATTGAATCTGTGAGACATGTTCTCCTCGGGTTTGAGTCATCCCTAAGTTATTTGAATGACATCCCTATTGATGCTTGAGAAAACTGACAATGTGTGATTGATTATCTGGGTTCTAATCATATTGTTGTATTTGGATGAGCAATTGGGTAGTTTTATTTTCTGACTAAACTCGGTGTTAGTTCGGATTCCAAGAGAGAACTCAAACCAGGATATTATATAGAATTCTCCATTTCTAGGCCTGATTGACAATAGGAAAGTTTTATGTATTGCACTTGGTGCCATTTTGATATATTCGCCTTTACATGGTATAAATATGAACAAACTTTGCATATTTTGTGTCTATTAGTTTGGAATTATGGTTTTAAATATTTAAAATAGTTTTTTTCATTAAATTTTTTTTTTTTTTAAAGCTGGTTCATTGAGATCTAACCAGTCCCAATTTGATTGGTTCTGGTTTGAAATCTGGTTTATTAGGTGGAGCGGTCTGGCCACCAGTTCTAGTTTTTAATACTATGCATCTAAGACCTGAAATAGATCAAGTCAATCTTCATGGTTTGTTCTTGCGCTCTGATATAAGGGATGATGGCCGTCTTAGTCTTGGAATAAAACACAAAATCCTTTATAAATGGGTGTGAGATCAAGCAGCTTAGTGTCATATTTGTGCACACTAAGCTGAAGTCCAGAAACATGGAACTTTCCTTTTTTATTTATTTAATTTTCAATATACTATGCTACAGAAATAAGGAGCAGCAAATCAGAACATGAACTATAACATCTACTGTAGAGTGAAAAAATGTTGATTGATTCATAAAGAGTGATGGTATAAAGTATTTCACAGATTTATAGTCCTTTCTCACTGCCTCTGGAAGCAAGGTTTCAGTGCTCCATCTATTTCTATGTCTATGTCCTATGGGACTACAGCTTTATCTACTTTTCATCCCCACTCTCTTCCCTCCAGGGAACAGATATTATCAAAATCAAAGAAGGAATTTTTGTACCCATTTCATTAAAACTGTTTTTTGATGACTCCTTTTTCCAATGTGGCCTCAATGGTTAGGTGTTTACAATTTTTGGACAGATCATGTATGGTGTGGATTTTTTTAGGTTGTTACTGAAAAAATACTCGTATATTAAAAAGTTCAAATACTGTATGAGGCATCACTCTCTTTCCAACCAAGCCAAAATAACCAACGTACCAAATCGGGTACCATATTAAGAATGTCGGATGTTCTTCTAAAGGAAAAATCTATAGCAGGTACTTGAATCAATGTGGGTCTTTATTTTCATTGTCTACGCTTTTTAGACTCTCACTTGAATGGGTTATGCCCAATTGAATCTGTGAGAGCATTCATCTCTCTCCACTGTTCTATCATCCCATACACATTGACTGAATGTGTTATGGATAATGTCTAGGCTACCTATTTGGCCTTTGTTTCTCTCTTTTGGAGGCTTGTAACGTTGGATATTTGTCCCTCTTCCATTCTAAATCCGACTTAGCTTGGCACTCTAGACCGAAAAATTATAAAAATATTGTATGCATTAACTAGAAAATGATCGAATTAGTGTTGTCTCATCAATGTCGGGGGTATATTCTATGCCTCATACAAGATTCTAAAAAGTTATGTTACAGTAAATCTAATCCAGTGTTGTGTCAAAAATTTGCTTTATTTTGTTTTGATTATCAATGTTTCAATGCTTCTTTTGACCATTTGTTTCTATTTCTAATTCAGTAAAGTTGAGAAACTCACACATTGTCTTTGAATATTGTTACTAAGTTCATTGAGATCTAACCAGTCCCAATTTGATTGGTTCTGGTTTGAAATCTGGTTTATTAGGTGGAGCGGTTTGAAATCTGGTTTATAAATGGGTGTGAAATCAAGCAGCTTAGTGTCATATTTGTGCACATACTTAAAACCATGTTGCTGAATTCCAATGAATAGCTATTGAGGAAATCCATAAATCATGATATCATGCCACCAACAATACATTTTGAATCCGATCAAATAGTGATAAGATAAACAAGACTTCTGCCAATTTACTGTGTAGTGTTGCATCCACTAGCTTTGAGTCTTTAAGAGTCGATAACTTCATATCCATTTCAATAGGAGTTGTTGCATATTTATCATTAACAATGTCAAATATGTTTCAAATTTCAATATCTTCCTTACATACTTAACTTGGAAAATCTAAATACATTGGAGCTATCATTTCAAAATCTTTATGCAGGAAGCTCATCTTTTATCACTTCCATCATTCTTGGAAGTTGGATTCACTGAAATGATGCCATCAACATATAAGATGCAGTCAATATTTCATCCTTCACTTTGATTTTGACAATCAGACAGGTTTCCAAAACAGTTATCCTTGGCTGGTCATCAATGCTTGCATACAAGGCTCTATGAGCCTGCCTCAGTCCATATGGTCATCTTTATTCATGAGTGTAGATTGCTTTAGCCTAGTTAAATATGTTGTTTGAGATAAATTTCCCTTGCCAATGATAAATATCAAAGACAACATCTGTATTGTGCTAAACCTTTGATGAAGATCATGGGCAAGGGAAAAATATCTTAAACTAGGCTACAACAATCCACACAGGCATGTATAAGTCATTGATGGTACATTATCATCTTCATTTCATTTTGAGGTCAAATGAGGTAGAAAGAAGAAGATTGTGAGAATTATGGCCATTAAAGTTGCACAAAAATATATAATTATGACTGAAAATAATCCTTGTATGGATACGACATGCAATTGATATCATTTATTAGTTGTTTCCATGAATGCCTTACAAATACAACAAGTAATTATTCCATATATTTTCTAGATTTCCTTGGGCTTTCGGAGAAGGTAATACTTATAAATGATAATGTTTCCCTCAAAGAATCCTCCTCTTTGGGCATTGTCATTGACTGGGGTAAGTTTTTTATAGTTTTTTATTTGTATGTGCATGTCTTCCAGTTCTGTTGGTAGTATTTTCTTCTTCCAATGAGTTTGGGTTTTATTTAGGGAAGTCTTGGGCTATTCATTGGTTGCTGGGCTCTAGTCTTCTCTCATTCTATTGGTCTAGTGATTTTCTATTCTCATCACAATCCAAGGGGAGTACTCTTCTAGAAACCATCTCATCCATCCAAGTAACCACTATCAATATGCCACTTCTATGACCAACAAATCAATGTGCCACTTCTATGACCAAGAAGTCAGATCATGAGCCATCTAGACTTGGTCAAGCAACAAAGTATTGTCTTCTACATCAATTGATTTCTCCCCACACAGATTAAAGACATAATCTATCATCAACTTTCTTCCATCAATGTCTGTAAGCCAATCAACATCATTATAGCTATTTTTTGTCCGATAATTTTCAGTTTTGGTGGAGAAAAATTGATATAGGCTTGTTGTCCTTCATTCAAAATTGTTTGAAGACAATGCTTTGATAATTATAATTATGCATATCTCTAGTCATTATAATGTCATAGTAATAATGAAACTCACCTAGATCCTTCATCTCAAAACAAAATAACATTTGATTTTTGGTTGTTGGAAAACTTTGTGTGACTCTCTATGAATATTAGGCCATCAAATCACAATGTAACTACAATAATTTGATTTGTATAAGCCTAATGAGGTGACCTAGGAATGCCTTAGCTCTCATCACGAGTCCCATTTCCCATTGAAGAGCACTTATTATTCATTGTCTGCTTCCATTTTGTGACTTTACAATCAGAAACAAAATAGTAAAAGTTTTTTTGGTATACACGTTGTCATATATTTCAACAGTTATTTATGTAATGAACCTAACTAACGTCCACGCATTTTTCTTTGCAGATTTTTGTTACATTACTTTCTTGGAATATATACAAATGGCAGACCAGGTATGTATTGCGTTTTTGGTATTTGTAGTATTTATGTTGTTGATTTAGTTAGAGACTGGTTTTATTTTTATAAATAACTCTAAAACGATACTTCAAAAGTTTGTTTGTGACCAGTTAGAGGCTTGTTGGAACACTTTGAGAGACTTTCCTCAAAGTGTTGGACAGATTTTCAGTGCTCGCTCAACACTAAAAAATTAAATATTCATAGATTCACTCCCTAGGTTTATTCATTGGTCATGTTATCTCGAAAAAGAACTAATAATCAAGTTAAAAGTTGCAGTCTTATCGAGCATAGTACATGGTGCATTCAGGAAAATAGCACATCATCATCTGAATATTCAGATGAACAGGCAACGAGACCTATTCCAGGGACAGATGAATACTTCAATGAAATGATATATTGCAGTTGCAAAATGTGCCAAAATAGGAAACTAAAGAAGCGAAGGCTAGTTGGTATCCATAGATTGGACAATGGAGTTTATATAGAAGAGGTATAATATAATTAAAAAATTGTTTTTCTTATAATTAATAAATATGCACATTATTTAATACATTATTATTGATCATTTAAATTGAATTTTTTTTTATGAAAATTCGCTTCTGGTTCCCAATATTCCTGAAGAACCTATGGATTATATTGATAGTAGAGACTGTCAAGATGAAGGAAAAAACACATTTATGGATGAAACCACTTCATAGATAAATGAGGCTGGTGTCAATGAATTTATCCAGGACTTCTACACATCTTTTGAAGAAGTTATTGATTCACCCCTCGCTCAATTGGCTAGGACGCCTCTTTTTGCAAATGTTGAATCTTCTATATTGGAGACACTTATGTTGTTGTTGAACTTGAAGGTTACACATGGATTTACAAACACATGCTTTACTGATATATTAAGGTTGGTTTTGATATTCCTATAAATTAATGCTCTAGATGTCTTAAAAGTTTTTAATATTGTGTATACTTATAAAAATAATTATTTGTACTATGCAGACTTTTGGCAAACAAAATAATTCCAAAGGACAATAAGTTGCCTCATTCTCATAGAGAAGTATCTTCAATAATGAAAGACATTGGTATGGAGTACAAGACATATGATGCATGTCCAAATGACCATATATTGTACTATGGAGAGAATGCAAATTTACAACAATGCCCAGTGTGTTACACAAATAGATACCGTCAAGATCAAGTATCCAAGAAGGTTCCTTATAAAGTACTACGACACATTCCACTAAAGCCAAGGTTTGAGAGAATTTTCAAGTGCAAGGAGTTGGAAAAATATATGGATTATCATGCACAAGGGAGAAGCCAAGATGATGTCATGTGTATGGTTGCAGATAGTAAATATTGGAAATATATTGAGGAAAAATGGCCACGTTTAAGAAATGAGCCAAGGAATGCAAGAATTTCTCTAGCAATGGATGGTGTCAATCCTTTTGGAGATCTTAGAACAACGTATCTATTTGGCCAGTGTTAATTATAAACAACAATATTCCCCCTTGGATGGCAATGAAAAAGGAACATGAATGTTAACTCTTATCATACCAGGTACTAGAACATATGAATGCAATGCTCTCTTGAATTTTATATAAAAATATTTCAATTCAGTTAATCCTAATAAGGAACACTTTGTTTACTTAGGAAAATATCAAGTAAAGGATATGGATGTATACATGGAGCCCCTCATTGACGAACTTCTTGAATTATGGGATGGTGTAAATATGTATGATGTATCAAGACCTGTCAATGATATAAACTTCCTCTTTCATGCGATTCTTATCTGGACCATTCATGACGCCCCGGGGCTCTCTATTTGTTGTGGTAATATTTTTTGTTGTTATAAATTACATTTATAATTATTGTCTTCATTTTAGTATTTACTAAATTTGGTTTACAATCTTATTTTAGGGCTACAAACAAAGGGGAAACATGGTTGTCCATCATGTGGGCCAAAATTGTTGCATAGGCAATCAAAGGATCTCAATAAAACTGTATATGATGAGTATAGACAATTATTACCACAAAATCATCACTATCGAGTGCGTGATAAACATAAGTTCAATGGAAAGGAAGTTGAAATGAGGAAGCCAATAAAGATGAACCCTGCTAGGTGGAAAGCAATGTATGACAAAAAATAAGGGACGGGTTTTCCCCTAGGAATGAAAAGACTCTCTATTTTCTACAAATTAGAATATTATGAGAACTTTCCAATAGCCCACCTATTGGATACTATGCACATCGGGAAAAATGTGGCTGAGTGCTTGTGGAAACATCTAAATGGAACTAACATTGAAGAACAAATAAAGTTAAGAAAGGACCTTCGAGTTGCCAATATCATGCCAAACATGTGGTTGCATGAAGACAACTCATATGTTCATGCTCCATGGAATTTTACATCAAATGAGAAAGAAAACATTATTTCTACTATGAAAAACATAAGATTTCCTTTTGGCTTTGGTGCGACATTAAAAAACTTATTCACAAGAGATGGATCAGAGTTCTGAGGCCTAAAAACACATGATTGGCACAATTGGATAAAGGTAACGTTGTCACATGTTAGATTTGTTGGAACTTAATTTGAAAATTGTATATCCTAGTGATAATAGCAATTCATGCATATTTGAACATGGTTATTTGTTAATGGTCATGCTAGTATTGTGATAATATCATCCCATGCATATTTGAAGTTCATGCATATTTTAACATGGTTATTTGTTAATGGTCATGCAGTATGTGTTGCTTGCAACAATACCAAGTACTTTTGACCATGATGTCACTTTGACTATTTACAAATTATGCAAATATCTGACGTATTTTCAATCCATCATGCATACTCTTCCATGAATCTTATCATTTGAAGTGCATCATTGGTTATGCCTTTATATGAGTTATTACTTTTAGTTTACGAGAAATCACAAGTCCTTATTGTAATACATGGTAATACTTGCAGGTGGGTCTCATCTAAAGAGATACATTAGGATGAATTGAAGTACTGGAAGAGGAATGTTTCGCTTTTGATGTGTGATATTCAAATGTGCTTCCCTCCAAGCTTCTTTAATTCTCAAGAGCACTACCTTGTACACCTAGTAGAAGAGATTGAACAATGTGGTCCTATTCATATTCGAACAATGTGGCTCGTGGAGAGATATATGAAGGTCTTAAAACAATTTGTGAGGCAAAAGGCTCGACCAGAAGGGTCCAAGTTGAGGGGTACATGGTTTTTCAGGAAATGGTTCATTTGAGTTAGTACTTACCTCAATTGCATATTGAAGCTCCGCGATTATGGAATTATAACCAATCTCAATCATTTGAAGGAGAAAAATTAGAGGGTGAAGGGACTTCAAAGAGGATAAAAGGTAAACAAAATTTTAGTAGTAGTTATTTTTATCTTAAATTTTATAATACATGGCTATAATTAATTATTAATTCATTGAACAAATATATTCTTCATTGTAGAAGCTAAGGAGTGGGAGGCATTACATTTGTATGTTGCATACAATTCTGACTTTATGTTGGAATGGATGGAGAAGTACGCTAAACAAAAGAAATTAGAAGATGAAAATGCATGGACCAATATATATAATATACATGGTGAAAACACTAATCGAGGATTGCCTGCAAGCCATAAAAGAAAGTGGCCAGATAGATGCTCATGGAATTGGCTAAACACCAATATTGAAAATGAGGAAACAAAATGGAAGGATAGAGTGACACAACAACAATTGAATTTCATTAAAGGATCTATAAATGGGGAGGTGATATATATTAATATGTTGCATATATTTAATAAATTGTCTGTTAACTTTTATATCCTTGAATCTAATTAGTTAATATTTTTATGAATTTAGGTAAGATATTACAAAAGAATGTGGAATTTTGGCCATCATTATCGCATCAGAAAAGTTGATGAAAAGAGACAAACTTATGATTGTGGAGTTTCAGCATCATTTGAGGTGGAATGTCGTTCACATGCAAATGATAGACAACCAATCACAAGCACACTTCGCTAGTATGGAGTGTTGGAGGATATTATAGAGCTTGATTTTATGTCTTTCAAGAAAGTTGTTTTTCGTGTTGAATGGTACAAGCTTATCGAAGTGGGAGAAGAAAAAACTATCTTGCTTCATAATAATGGATTCCATATGATCAATACATCTAGGTTTGAAGCCACTTCTGAACCTTATGTGTTTCCAAGTCAATGTGACTAAATTTTTCTCATTCCAAATTTAGAACAGCCTGGTTGGTCATTTGTGATTGATTATGATCCAAGGGGACGAAGAGTAACATTTGTTCCAGATGTAGAGGACCATGATTTACTTGAAGACGCAGAAGTTCCTCTGGAAGACATAGATGGCCAAGATGGAGATGATGTTATTGTCAATGATGCATATGACCCAGACGAAGATCATTACGAGTTTACAGAAGTGCCTGAAGGACATGACCAACCACATGGACATCAACTGCATGAAGATGATGAGTTTATTGATTTTAATTTACCTGTAGTTGAAGGTGGTGAAGACTATGAAAATGATGGTATTAATTTATTTGTCGATTTAGGGAACATTAATGATGGGGTATTTATTCCATCAGATGAGGAAATCTCATGTGAGGATGACATTTTTTGATCACTATGTTTATTTTAAGATATTTGTAAGGATTCACTACAGTTAAGTATTGAGTTTCTAATTGTAATGGACATTAAGTAATTTGAATGTTTAAGGTTTTAATTGAAAAGCACATATATATTTGGTGGAGGCACCTAATCTACTACAATTCAATTTCTTAATTGAATTTTTGAACACCTTTACTTTATGCCATTGTCACCTAGGCAAGAGAAACATAATATTGTAAACCTAAAAAAAACTTTGCATATTGAGTATTGTTTATGTTTTTTTTTTTTATGTATTGAAACATATTGAAATTTGTTTATGTTATTTTTCATGTGCTAGTGAATTTGAATTTTGTTATTAATGTCACTAGCATATGTTCTCAAATCAATATTTTCTTATTTTTATGTTATTATGTGTTTTTTTAAGAATGTTACTTCTAAACTGGGGGATTCAATGATCTTAACCGCTTTTATGGAAATGTTAACAAATGTACGAGGGCAAGACATTGCTATGATGGTGCATGAGGTAAGCTTGAATAAGTATTTTATAGGTTCAATTATCTTATGTTCTTTAATATATTATGCTAATTTATATTTTTGGAATGCAGGCAATTTCTAAAGTCATTCCAACCCCTATCACACCTTTCAATACATCTAAGCTTATGCTAGTGATAAAGCTTGATCAATATTTTTGTGCATTAAATTAACTTATTTCACTTTATATATTTATTAATATTTGTGTTTTTGCTAAGCATGCATTTTGTTGGCATGCAGGATTCAATTATGCTGGTCAATACATCAAATGTTGCCATGCAGGTATCGTTTATGCCCCCTAATACATCCAATGTTATGCAAAATTTAAGGTTCAACAATCTTTTTGTGTGAGTTTGATTATGTTATTTGTTGAGAAATCTAGGGCATAACAATGGAGGTGACTTTTACTTGATTATGTTATTTTTTTGTATACTTTTACTTCAGCTATGAGCTTTTGCTTCAATTTGTATGCTTACCATGATGCCTTCTTACTAAGATGCATTCAACCATGGAAAATGTCTTTCATCTTTTAATTTTTTCTTGCTATTCATCTATATTATCCTTGAGCATGAAACCCATGCTTCAAACATAACAAAAATGATTTCATTTTCCTTATTTACATAAATTACATAAAATCATGATTACATATATCATTATGAAGACCAAACCTAGTTTACATATTTCAACTTTATTCATCTTTTATTCCATCTTATTATTTATATTTGTGCCTTGCAGGATGTTTCTAGGGTGACTCCAACAAGTAAACAATATGTTGGTATAGAGGGTTATGTTATTCCCTCGACACCTAGACTAGAACCCCATAACATGCCCTCTACATCAAATATTGATGTTCCTAGTATCCCTGTTGAATTTCACTTGCATGCTCCTGTTAAGAGTACATCAGAATTAATAAATAATCCATCAAATGTGGGTTCAGTTAAAATTCTCCCGCTAAGACTGGAACAAGTTTCTTTGAGGAGTCTCATATATTCACAATAAAAAATGTTAAGGCTCCTACCAGATACTCCTGAAAATGTTCAAATCAGACAAAAAATGGTTGAACAAATTCAGTTATGGGAAATTCCATTGTTGGAGAGTGCAGTGCCTACTTCAAATGAGCAGGTAAAATTATTTTAATTTTTTTATAATTTCATTTGTTACGTTTAGGATAATTAATTTAAAAATGGAAGTAGTTTCATATTTTGGTTGTATTTTTAACAGTTCCACAATTTCTTTGTAAATGCAGGAAATAAGTGAGAAAGTGCTTGATGTACCTATAAGGGAATCTACCTCAACCTCCGGGACTACAACAATTTCCTCGGTGACTACAAAAGGAATGCAAGAAGTTAAAATCTTGCTCACTGCAGAAGGAAATGTCTTGAAGGATGAAATGGGGTTGAAATTTTATCACTTTATTTTTCGTCGTGCTGAACAATTGTTTGGCAATACCATCCAAATGGATTGGAGGAAGCAAACCAATGCTAAAAAAGAAGAACTATTTAAAGATGTTGTAATAGAATTTGGAAATTCCGGATTTCATAAAGAAATTATTCTAGATATTGCATGTAAATACATTCACTCAAAAAGAGACAATTTAAGGTCAAAGTTAGCAAAAAATTTGATGTATCCACGTACAGCTTGGATCATAGACCAAGTGACGTGGGATGAACTTATGAAAGATGGCAAGTTTAAAAGGAAGGTGCACAATAATCCAAACTATAGGCCATCTGCACGAAGAGGAGGTAAAAGGCGACTTCGAGATACAACGAAAGCAACCCAAGCTAGGGTGTCAAGTATTGGATCTCATAAATTAGGCTCTGGTGGATATAACAGTATTCGTGGTGGCATGGTAAGTGAATATTTTCATCTATTATATTTTCTATTTTAGGGAAAATAACTATGGTCACATTGAGTTATTTGTATCTTATTAGTCATTATAGCTTATAAATATGATTATTTTTGTTAATGTAGGTTCACCAATTTCAGAAGGAAGCTTCAGAGGAAGAATTAAAATATGCTTTATTACATGGTTCCCAAGGTCTACGACAACACATGATAGATCGAGGGGAAAAATTAATTACTGGTTATGAATCTAAGGTTAGTTGTTTATAATATCTTATGAAATATGCAATAATTTAATTGAAGGTATAATGTTATTTTAACAAGTTAAATTGTGTTGTGTATAGGAATCCCAACAATCTAATTCATCAGGTGAAACATCTGGGAGTGAGCATGAGGACGAGATACAAGCACATGATGAATCGTTTGTTGCACACAATCAGTCAATTGTCATTCCTGAACCTTGGCAAGAAACCAATGTTGAATTTCAGCAAATGGGAGACAAAAATAATGAGGAGGGTGTTGAATGTGATGAGCAATCCACACCCACAATTATAGTAGCACCTCGTAGAAAGAGGACAAAAAGGATTGATATGTGTTAAATGTGCTAAATATATTTTTGGAACTTGAAAGATCCTGGAGCAAATAGATGAAAACACCTCTGAATATTATCACAAGTCTTTCATAGATATTATGCTGATAGATATACAACTTTACTGACTACAAGATTTTATTTTTTGTTACCTAAGATAAAATTCTCACGTTATTAGGAAGATATGTTTTGTATTTTTTATTTATATTTACATCTATATATGATAGTGATATATTTTAGAATTTGGGCCCTCTGGTGCTTTTTAATTTTCAATGTTTGAATAAATGTAATGCAATTTTTCTCTTATTTTTTTCAAGGGGGTTGTAGAATTTACGGTAGATATCTGACTGTAGAAGTGTAGTCCAGAGAACTGTGTGTAAGAATATTTTTTTTATGGACGTATTGGAATAGTGAAACCTTTGAAAACATAGAAAAATGTAAATAGGTTTGTCAAGTGTTGTGAATGTACTTCTGTTACTTTGGCTAAACCCCATGATGAAATTATTGATGATGAGGATGCAGAGCGGGGTATCACGGGTTGCCATGACAAAAACAGTGACAAGGCAAACGGCGGCATTGGTGAGACAGATGGGATTAGGATTAGCGATTACAAATATGATGAGGCCAGAGCCCTCAACAAAGAAATTGAGGATGGATCCCCAGCTCTCAAAGAGGTCTTTAAGATCAGAGACATTATTGCGAACCCATATACGGTAGTGTTTCTTATAAGTTAAATATATGATAGTTTTATTGAGTCAATTCTTGCAAGCAATATTCCTTTGATGGGTGTGTTTATTTGTCTCTCTCTCCATAATCAATCCTCTTTTGTGTTGCAGCCTGTTACTGAGTTGTATGAGTGCTTGAGAAGATTGGAATTGATTCAACTCACAGTGGAAACCCTCAAGGTATTATTTTTCAGTCATAGACAAACAAAGTTAAACAGAGTTCTCTCTCTTGTGGGTTTGGATGTGTTATTTTATGTGTCATTTGATATATTTCTCAAAATTAATTGTCTTCACAGTATTTATTTTGACAATCTTCTTTGGTGTTGTAGCTCCTAGAGACAGCCTAGAGTTGTGACAGACCAGTGCCTAGGACATATTAGCATAGCAAGGAGGGTATAATATAATGTATGAAGTTGTCAGCTTCAGCTCACATGCTATCTCCTGTAAACAAGGAAATAAACTAGAATGGGACCAAACTCTCAGAAACTGACATAGGAAAAGAGATTCTGCAGAGGCAAGATGTAGAACTCTAATACAAAAGAAACAGACAATTCAGAGACAGTTTACTCCAAAGCGGGCCGGTTCAGAAATACTTCACAGACATAAGTTATCAGAAGGTGTATGTAGTGAATGAAATGTAGAGGAGATATTAGTTAACATTGAGCTGATACCCAGATATACAATACCACCATGCATGGGCTTACCAATCTAAGAATCCATACATGATAATAGCATTTTAAAAGCACCCTCCCAAAGAAACTAATATAGCAGAAATATGATTTAGTTGAATAATGGAACAGAATATCATGCATGAGCCATATTTAAAGCACTTGACTGATCCGAGCATAGGCATAAACTAGGATGAATCCATACCAAAAATCAGTGAGCCACTCGCATTCCAAAACATGATACAGGAAACATGGATGAAATGAAATGATATATTAAAATGAAACATAAGAGAAAGTTACAGACTGTGAAATACCAAAGACCAGAAGCCTCTTTAACAGATGGAACTCCTCCTCACTGAGACCCTATGGGCTCTGAGCCTTCATACAAAATTTTTACAAAGTGTATACAAAAAGCCTGCATAATTTTCTGATAAAACCTAGAACCCTGCATCATCTTTTCATTGAGGTTTTTATAGGAAACCAAGAAGACTCATAAAGAAAGTGGGTGATGAACATTTAATTGTATCATAAAACAAAATGTCAAATACGTGCACGCCCATACTGCTTGACGGCGCTGTAGTGTTGAATGTACTCTGTAGACTGCTAGCTGAAATAAATGCACTGAGTAGAAATTTCTCCAAGGACACGGCAAAGCAGTAAAATCACATAAAAATCAGTCCTTTCCTGGAAAGAAAACTCTGTTGAAATAAAGCCTTGAAGGAATTTTTTTCTGCATATAAATCTTTCGAACGATGAGCAGGATCTTTAATCTGGTACTCTGCTTCGAAAGGTTAGAACAAGGCCCCCAAAATCTTTAGCTACCTGTCTTTAATTCTCTACCGTTCACTGATATTCTTTATCTGCTCCATTGATATCTTCATCTGCGAAATCGGCACCTTGAATGTCCCTACAGGGTTTGACAGATTTTAACACTGCTTCATTAATGGAAGTCTTATCGATTTTCTTTCCAGGGACCTTCTTCATAAATTTTGCCTCTGCAAAATGGTCCTTTGACGTGTTCTCGGCTTCTGTAATGGATGCTGCAAGTTATGATAATTCTTTGTCGCTGTAAACCTGCAAAACACACAAAGTTGTGAAGAAAACAAATGCATGGGGGACGGCGATGCAATGGAGGTGACTTTGTAGTGACGCAACATGATGAAATGGTGGAAGCATGCAGGGTGGTGACGAAGAAAGTGTAGTGGAACAATGGCGGGTGGACTGGGCGGAGGTTTTCAACATAAAACGAATGAAGATTTGGTTTAAAATAGGAATATATACGAGAGGAGAAAACATGTGACATACACGTGGAATGGGTGACGGGTGTACGTACAAAAGATTATGTGGAAAGGATGGCGTGGAGCGCTGACAATGAGACCGGTCAACGGCGAGAATGATGGAATCTTGACCGTCCGATCTTGGGAGGAGATTGACGGTTGAAAGAGCGATGGAGGCGATAGACAGTGGGCCAGGGGTGTGATTTGCCTATGGTTAAACCCCATGCAGCTTCAGAGCGCGATAGCCGTTGGATGAAGAGCTTCAGATCAGATGGTTGACGGTGACATCGTTGGGCGTCCTGTTCTGAATAATAACGCGCGATTAACGGCGGTTTTGGAACCGTAAGCTGGGACGCGTGGCAGACAGTGTATGGAATCGCTGGCCCAACGAGAATTACCACCCTCCGCCGAAAGGCGGTGCGATGAATACTGGGCAGTTTTGAACAGAGATTTTGGGCGCGGGGACCACCATGGCGGGAGAACTATGGTACGTTGATCTATGGTTTGATCAGACGGTAGGCAAGTGGGCTACGGGCGCGATGTAGATGAACAATTGTCGTCCGATCTATACAGATTGACGACTCAGAATGTGCCCGATATATATTTGATAAGCGCTTGTCGGTTTGGTGCGTGTTCTAGCGCCTGGGCTATGTGGAGAGATGACAGAGGGGCTAGGGCTGAAGGAGCTAAGCCTTGAATATTTTCAAATATGAATTTTCAGCCTTTTAAAATATGATCTTGCGGGTATAGAATGGCACGATAAGCAGAAAAAGGATTTCTCAGGGCAAACCAAGGGAGTCTAAAAAGGTTTTAAGCGGGATTTCTCACTAAAAAATTAATGGGAGGTTGAAATTATCAACATTGGCTCCATCTGGGGACGGCACGTTCATCCCTGAACGTGTCGAGAACTTGTTGACCCTCTGATCATCTTCTATGCAGACTCTGCTCTCCAGCACTTCCATTTTCACTTTATAATTCATCACAACACCCACATTATTCGAACAAAGATAAAACAAAAACTAAAATACAGTATAGTACATCAGGTTGTCCCTGCCTGGATTAGAACTGGAAATAGGGTTTAAGAAATTGACCATTTACAAGGGTGTCGAGCAAGTCTCCCTGTAAATTTCCTAGCCTGAAAGTATTGTTATCTCCCTTATCCACAATTTTGAAAGGACCAAACCAGAGGGAGTCGAATTTACCATGTTTTTCTTTTTCGGCTCTTCGTACATCCCATCTTAGCACTAGATCGCCAATCTGCAATTTCCTGTCTTTTGCATGCTGATCAAAAATGTGTTTCATTTTCTCTTGATATTATATTAACCTTTGATTCACCTAGCCCCGTGTTTCTTCTAATTCCACCAATTGATTGATTCTCCTGATCATATCATCAGGTTCCTCATGGCTTTCTTGCATAAAGCGGGCCACTAGTAAAGCCAGCTGTACAGGAAAAACTGTTGCTCGTCCATATACCAATTCATAGGGAGATTTCCCAGTTTCTCTCTTGCTGGTGATTCTATTAGCCCATAGAGCAAATTTCAATTGGGAATCCCAATTCTTCTAATTTTCATTGATATTCTTCTTCAAGGCCCTCACCAGAGTTTTATTTGAAGACTCTGCCAAGCCGTTTCCTTGTGGATAGTAAGCTGTAGAGTGACTCAGTGTGATATTGTATTGCTGGTAGAAATTCATAAATTTTGCAGACTTGAAGGCCTGTGCATTATCAGTCACTATCCTAGCAGGACAGCCAAACCTGGATATGATGTTTTCCTCCATGAACTTTATGATCACAGTATCTGTAGCATTCCTTGCAGGTATGGCTTCCACCCATTTAGTGAAATAATCAATGGCCGTTAAAATCCACTTATGTTGACCGCTTGATGGGGGATGTATTTCACCTATAAAATCAATACCCCATTGTTTGAATGGTTCATCTATATGCATTGGAATCAGGGGAAATGGTGCCAATTTCTGTTTCTCAGCAAATTTCTGGCATTTATCGCATGCTCTTACTTTTGAAAAAACATCTCCAAAAAGCTTTGGCCAATAAAAACCAGCCTTCAAGATTTTATGAGCAGTGGCCCTCCAGCTGTAGTGACCCCCACAAATTCCCTCATGAAATTCAGCTAGAATACTTCCTACCTCATCCTCTGTGAGACATAAGAGTAGGATACCCGAGGGATCTCGCCAATATAACCAGCCATTTTCAACTATGTGCTTTTTTTATTTCAATCTCAGCGTTCTGTATTTAGCTTTATCACAGCTCGGTGGGAAGCTGAGTGTGAGGAGATATTCTACTATCTCTTTGTACCACTGACTGGTGAGTTACTTTATATGTGTTTCTGGAGTAGCTACTCCAATTCCCTATCGTTCTTCTTTCTCATCAGATTCCTCACCTGCTATAATGGACAGGTTGATACACAAAGCTTGATAGTTTGACTCAGACAATATTTTGGCAAGCCCCTGTCCTTTGATCAGCTTAGTAGGGCGAATGTCTAAGTCATACTCCTGTATTTTGGAAATCCACTTCCCCCTTTTTCCTTCACTATCCCCTTGAATAAGGATATCTTTTACAGCAGCTACAGGCACAAATGCAGTGATATGTGACTGTAAGATGTATACACGGAATGCTTTGAGGGATTTCACTAGGGTGTATCCTTGCTTTTCCAATATGTTGTATTTTAATTCTGCATCACGGAGCACCTGACTGAAAAATGCAATAGGCTGCTCATGTCCTTCTTCATTTTTCTGCAATAAAACTCCTGCTATTGTATGAGGTGATGCAAAATAAAAAATCATGAAAGGTTTATCATAATCTGGTCCAACCAGCACAGGGGCTTCTGCAAAAGCATTCTTTATCCTGGTAAATGCCTCTCGTGATTCCTGGGACCACTTTACCTCATTATTCTTCTTCAGCATGTCTGTTATATGCCTAACTATCTCAGCATAGTTAGGAATAAACCTTCTCAATAAATTAATACACCCTAGGAATACTTGTACCTCTTTCTTATTTCTGGGAAAAGCAATACCATTTATAACCTCTACCCTCTTAGGATCTATCTTCACCCCATCTTTGGTCACAATATGGCCCAAAAGCTTTCCCTCTTCTAATGCAAATAAAGACTTTTGAGGGTTCAGAGAGAAACCATACCTTCTGCATTTCTCGAAGGTTCTACGCAGATGCTCAATGTGCTCAGTATCATTCTTGGAAAATACAGTGATATCATCGAGGTAGACCACCAGGAATTTATCTTTCTCCCCAACAAAAGCAATGTCCATTGCCCTCTGAAAAGTGGCCCCTGCATTAATCAATCCAAAAGGCATCCTGGCATACATGAATGTCCCCCATGGTGTGGTGAAGGCAGTCTTATTTTGATCCTCTGGAAGTATAGCCACCTGGTTATAACCAGAGAATCCATCCATCATTGACATCCTAGAAGCTCTAACCACTTTCTGCAGGATGTAATCCATCTTGGGTAGTGGATAATTATCCTTTAAGGATGCTCTGTTTAAATTTCTAAAATCCACACACAGCCTTATTTCTCCATTCTTATTTCGTACAGGGACAAGGTTTTCCACCCATTCAGAGTACCTCAATGGTACAATTATTTTTTCCTTCAACAGCTTCTTAATTTCTTTCTCAATAGAAGGCAGCAGCAGGGGATTGATTTTTCGGAGCTTCTGCTTATGGGGCTTTGCATCTGCCTTCAGTGGAATTTTGTGTTGCATAATACTGATATCAAAATTTTTCAAGTCTTGATGGGACCATGCAAACACATCTTTGTAAGACTGAAATAATTTCCGATATATCTTTTTATATTCTCCAGGGATCTTCCTGGACAGTTTTACAATTTTGGGGTCAGCCTCGGTACCAAGATTCAGGTCTTCTACCTGATTTTCGTCTACCACTTTTCTTGGCTGTAGTGGGACATCATTCTTATCAAACAATCTTTCTAGAGGCACCAGCCCTCTAGGTATTATGTTTCCCTTTAACGGCAACACCTTATTACCTGCCACTTTCTCCTCCCAATTTCTTTCTGAAGTATCTTCAGACTCAACCCCTTCATCATCATCAATCTCCATATTGGAGAATTCTCCTACCGTTTCCAGGAATATTTTCATTTTTTCTTCATCTTCAAACACCTTCCAGTGTTTGATGTTATCTGGGATTGAAGGCCGATAACGCACCTCAAATTCATATCTTAAAAGAGGGTTCTGAGGTGGTCGAAATGTACTAGCAGCCACAGCAAGGGAATCATCCATCCTATTCTGTTCTTGGGGAATGAACTGGATATTAAATGCCAAGAATAAATTTTCTACCATGTCCCAAACTTCGTTCCTATAAGCCCTTAGCCTAGGATATTTGATCTGACACTGATTCCTGACTTGTCTAACCACCAGCTCTGAATCTCCTAGGACTTTTAAAATTTGTATATTCATGTTCCTGGTTGTCTGCAATCCTAACAGGAGTGCTTCATATTCAGCCACATTGTTGGTGGCTTCATATTCTAGCTTGAAGGACAATGGAACCCACCTTCTTGTAGGAGAAATCAATAATATTCCAGCCCCATTACCTTCTTTTGAATTTTCCCCATCAAAATGGAGTGTCCAGATTCCTGCTTCATGGCTCTCTGTGAGTTGTTCAGTCTTGATCTGATAGAAGGATGGTTCATGAGCATAATCTTCATCTTCTTCCAGCATCAGGCATGAAAAATCTCCTTCCTTACTGTAGACTGGTGAATTTACAGAATTGTCAGCCTTAGTCACCGTCTTGACAAATCTAGTCTCTTTGTACAACCTCCTCTCTTGGCCACCAAAAACTGGGATTGTGGCATATGTTAAATCCATCTTGAGTGATCCACCGATTTTTGTTCCCCAGGACCTTGACAGCAACATACCAAAACGAGCTGGGATGTCAGCCACCAGGATGTCCATTACCACACTTTTTGCTGGGATTTGGGCCAAATTGACCACCAAATCCTTGATCATCCCCAAGCATTTAACTCTTTTAGAGTCAAATGAATAGAGTTCCTTATATGGACGTGTGATTTTTAATCCTATTTTTTCCATGACTGACAGAGGCATAAGATTGTGGGAAGCTCCAGAATCTAGCATACAGTTATGTAATAGCAGGTCATGAATCACTAGAGACACATAGAAGGGAGGAGTAGAAGGATCTATCTCTTCAACGTGTGGGCCAAACACAACCATGGGTCTTTATTCTTCAAGATTGAGGCTATCTGGGATGGTTGGTGCTTCTGGAGGGAGCATGAAAGAGGTGACTTGAGATTGATATACTGGTTGTTTCAACAGTTCAGTCAAGGGGACTGGGATTTTGACCTTTTCAAGTTCCTTTTGCAGACTGAAAGCAGGAGGGGATTTTTCTATCACAACCTCTTTTGATTCTTTATTTTCAGCTGGGGGCTTGACTTATTTAGACACAGACTTGACATTAGGGGGAATGACTACTTTTGAAGAGGAAGGAATTTGATCATTAAACTGCAAAGGTTTGTTTAGAGGTCCCTTACCTTTGTCTGTGGCTTTCTGCATTGTTGACTCCTCTTGAGCAGGTGCTTCCTTATGATTTGGCTCTTCTTCTTGCTCTTGAGTACGATTTCTCTTTGTAGAAGATCTGAGGTCATATCTTCTATTTAGCTGTGATTGCATGAGGTCAACAAATTGTTTACAACAGTGATCAATCTCTGATTCTTCCATGTCTCTAGCCTTTTCTTCTTTTTGCAATGAGCATTCCTCTTCTTCTCTATCCGAGAAATCAAGATTTGCATCCTCCAGTCCATAGGTAGTATCTCCAGTGGGATCATCTTCTGGACCTTCCAGGTGCAATGGGTGTGGTACCTGATCCTGTTGCTCTTTTGATTCCCTCGGAAATATTTGCAGGGGTGGTCTTCTGTACTGAGGATTGTAACCTCTGTTTGGAGCATTCTGGAAATTCTTGAAGGCTGTGTTCTTGGCTTCCA
Organism: Pinus albicaulis; assembly: GCA_034641835.2. Lineage (NCBI taxonomy): Eukaryota > Viridiplantae > Streptophyta > Pinopsida > Pinales > Pinaceae > Pinus > Pinus albicaulis. The sequence continues at coordinate 357,769,028 of CM076571.1, read as the reverse complement.
ATTCAAGCTTGACCATTTTCTTAATCAATTTGCTCATTTCCTCCATTCTTTCATTGGCTAATTCTTTGTCTTGGTTAGAGGTAGATGCTTCTTCTTTGCCCCTTCTTCTGGTATCTTGTTCAGATCTTCCTTTTGATTTGCCAGTGGAGGAAAAGTTTGCTTCCAACTCTAGTGCATCTGCCTGAGCGTCATCCAGAGTAGCAGGCTTTCTTTCTCTGAGAGAGAAACCAAATTCTGAATCAAAGGCTACTACAAAAACAACTTTAGTAGCAGTTTGATGAGGTTTCATATCAGCAGGGAGACTCAAATATAATTTATTAAATCTCTTGATAAATTTTGACACTCCTTCATTGTGTCTTTTCGTTAGTGTATTGAACTCAATGAGACAATTTCCATGATCCTTCTTCTCTCCCCATTTCCTGAGAAAAGTGTCTTCCATGTTATCCCAAGTGGTAATAGAACGACCAGCCAATGTCTTAAACCATTTTCAAGCCTCACCATCAAGAGATTGTACAAACAGCCTTAAGACCACATCTAAATGTTCAAAATTAAAGTTCTCTGCAAAGGAGCAGAAAGTCTCAAGATGTTTTTGGGCATCAATCTCGTTTTCCCCATTGAATCTGGGCAAGATCTTCAGATAATCCTAGGGCATATCATTCAACACTTGGGGTAATGCCAGGGGAGCATATTTATTCATCAAGAAGGCCGGAACATTGGCCATTGGAGGAGGTGGAGGTAGTGCAATAGTTTGATGAGTAAAAGGAGGAGGAGGAGGTGGAAGTGGAGTATGAATAATAATAGGAATATACTCAACTGCAGCTTGAGGGGTTGAGGGGAACAAAGGTCTGTTAACAGCAGATGCTTCAGTTACTTCCTTTACCTCTTCAACCTCAGGAGTAGGATGAAGACTGTTTTTATTTCTGATACCCTCTCGGGGTGGAATATCTGAGTAATATTCGGGATTTTCCTCAGTGTAGTAGGGATTTTCTACTTGGACTTCTTGAGAGGAAGAGGATGGATAGTCTTCTTGAGAGAATTAGGGAATTTCAGAGCGGACTGATTTCCTTTCCTTCCAGTTCTTTCTATGAATGATATTTTCAGGGTTAGACACAGAAGGTGTCTTTGGCTTAGACGTATCTGACCTCAGGTGTGGCTTACGAGGAGCCAGGACTGCAAATAGATTTATCAAATGAGAAAATGTGGAGTCTCCAAGGTGAGAGATCTACAACTCTCAACTCTCCATACTCACATACTTGAAGAGTGAATTAGATTTTGTCGAGGCCCAGGGATTCTAAAATTTCTCAACTTCGTCCCCGACAACGGTGCCAGAAAGATGTTGTAGCTCCTAGAGACAGCCTAGAGTTGTGATAGACCAGTGCCTAGGACATCTTAGCATAGCAAGGAGCGTATAATATAATGTATGAAGTTGTCAGCTTCAGCTCACATGCTATCTCCTGTAAACAGGGAAATAAAATAGAATGGGACCAAACTCTCAGAAACTGACACATGAAAAGAGATTCTACAGAGGCAAGATGTAGAACTCTAATACAAAAGCAACAGACAATTCAGAGACAGTTTACTGCAAAGCGGGCCGGTTCAGAAATACTTCACAGACATAAGTTATCAGAAGGTGTATGTAGTGAATGAAATGTAGAGGAGATATTAGTTAACATTGAGTTGATACCCAGATATACAATACCACCATGCCTGGGCTTACCAAATCTAAGAATCCATACATGATAATAGCATTTTAAAAGCACCCTCCCAAAGAAACTAATATAGCAGAAATACGATTTAGTTGAATAATGGAACAGAATATCATGCATGAGCCATATTTAAAGCGCTTGACTGATCCGAGCATAGGCATCAACTAGGATGAATCCTACCAAAAATCAGTGAGCCACTCGCATTCCAAAACATGATACGGGAAACATGGATGAAATGAAATGATATATTAAAATGACACATAAGAGAAAGTTACAGACTGTGAAATACCAAAGACCAGAATCCTCTTTAACAGATGGAACTCCTCCTCACTGAGACCCTATGGGCTCTGAGCCTTCATACAAAAGTTTTACAAAGTGTATACAAAAAGCCTTTCACTGCATAATTTTCTGATAAAACCTGGAACCCTACATCATCTGTTCATTGAGGTTTTTATAGGAAACCAATAAGACTCATAAAGAAAGTGGGTGATGAACATTTAATTGTATCATAAAACAAAATGGCGAAGACGTGCATGCCCATACTGCTTGACGGCGCTGTAGTGTTGAATGTACTCTGTGGCCTGCTAACTGAAATAAATGCACTGAGTAGAAATTTCTCCAAGGACACGGCAAAGCAGTAAAATCACATAAAACTCAGTCCTTTCCTGGAAAGAAAAATCTGTTGAAATAAAGCCTTGAGGGCATTGTTTTCTGTGTATAAATCTTTCGAATGATGTGTAGGATCTTCAATATGATACTTTGCTTCGAAAGTTTAGAACAAGGCCCCCAAAATCTTCAGCTACCTGTCTTTAATTCTCTACCGTTCACTGATATTCTTTATCTGCTCCATTGATATCTTCATATGCGAAATCGGCACCTTGAATGTCCCTACAGGGTTTGACAGATTTTAACCCTGCTTCATTAATGTAAGTCTTATCGATTTGCTTTCCAGGGACCTTCTTCATAAATTTTGCCTCTGCAAAATGGTCCTTTGACATGTTCTCGGCTTCTGTAATGGATGCTGCAAGTTATGATAATTCTTTGTCGCTGTAAACCTGCAAAACACACAAAGTTGTGAAGAAAACAAATGCATGGGGGACAGCGATGCAATGGAGGTGACTGTGTAGTGACGCAACATGATGAAATGGTGGAAGCATGCAGGGTGGTGACGAAGAAAGTGCAGTGGAACAATGGCGGGTGGACTGGGCGGAGGTTTTCAACGTAAAACGAATGAATATTTGTTTTAAAATAGGAATATATATGAGAGGAGAAAACATGTGACATACACGTGGAACGGGTGACGGGTGTACGTATGAAAGATTATGTGGAAAGGATGGCGTGGAGCGCTGACAATGAGACCGGTCAACGGCGGGAATGATAGAATCTTGACCGTCCGATCTTGGGAGGAGATCGACGGTTGAAAGAGCGACGGAGGCGATAGACAGTGGGCCAGGGGTGTGATTTGCCTATGGTTAAACCCCATGCAGCTTTAGAGCGCGATAGCTGTTGGATGAAGAGCTTCAGATCGGACGGCTGACGGCGATATCACTGGGTGTCCTATTCCGAACAACAACGAGCGATGAATGGCGGTTTTGGAACCATACGCTGGGACGTGTGGCAGACAATGTATGGAATCGCTGGCCCAACAAGAATTACCGCCCTCCTCCGAAAGGCGGTGCGATGAATACCGGGCAGTTTTGAACAGAGATTTTGGGCGCGGGGACCACCACGGCGGGAGAACTGTGGTACGTTGATCTATGGTTTGATTGGACGGTAGGCAGGTGGGCTACGAGCGCGATGTAGATGAACAATCGTCGTCCGATCTATACAGATCGACGGCTCAGAATGTGCCCGATATATATTTGATAAGCGCCTATCGGTTTGGTGTGTGGTCTAGCACCTGGGCTATGTGGAGAGATGACAGAGGGGCTAGGGCCGAAGGAGCTAAGCCTTGAATATTTTCGAATATGAATTTTCAGCCTTTTAAAATATGATCTTGCGAGTAGAGAATGGCACGATAAGCAGAAAAAGGATTTCTCAGGGCAAACCGAGGGAGTCTAAAAAGATTTTAAGCGGGATTGCTTGCTAAAAACTTAATGAGAGGTTGTCATTATCAACATTTGGAATCAAGCAAATTTTAAGATTGTTCTTGTAATATTGACTTTGGCATCTTGTTTTGGATCACTTTAATGTTGTTCAAATTGTTTTTGGTATATTTCTAAAAATTGCAATTTGTGTGGTTCAAATCTTCTTCATAAAAGAGATTTTTTTTCGAAGATGTGTTCTGAGTTGGAGACCTCACAAACTGAAAAAAGGTGTACACCAATTAACACCATGCTCAAATTCCAATGGAAGGCATGAGTGCAGTTGGGATGCCGCAGACCTAACTACATTGCGAACATTTATTGAATTCTCATAGAGAAAATGTGAAGTTATACATCTTTCATGGAATAAATCTGCATTTCGCTAACCGGATACCTCACACTACCACAAATAGGAGGCATCTGAAAGCTTTCAGATCTTTGTCCTGAAAAAAAAATTTAAGGTCCTTGCCAACCATCACTGCATCCAGTCACTAAATTTCATACCTGCCCACACCTAAGCTGCTCAAGGAAAAATGTTTAATAAATAGTCTGTTGATTCTCCATCTTGTTTGCAGAGGGTACACCCCTCTGGACCATTTCGATTGTGGTTTTTTAATGCATCCCATGTCAAAGCTTTTTTTCTAAGCATCAGCCACATATATACTTTGGATTTTAGTGGGGCCCTTACTTTCCACAATATTTTCCACTGGCAAACCTACTCTCCCTTGTGAGCTTCTTCACACAAGACTTTATAACATAACCTTGGAATGTAAGCCACGTGGACAGGATTTCTAGACTAGACAAGGATATCCTTCTCATCATTTAATCTAATATGGAATTTCTGAAGTTGGCCAATATATGCCTTCCACAGCTCTTTTTCTTGCTCTTCGCTTTGCTGCCATACAGAAATGGTTAAAATCAGCAAAATATCAGTTACCTGTCCCAATATTCAAATCCCATGACTTTGCAGAGATCCTCTTAAGACTTGAGGGAGACTTGAGTTTAAAACTATCACGATTGCCAACCCAGGAATCAGCCCCAATTCTGACTCTATCTCCTACTTGATTATCTAATTATTTCCTGTAAATTTGGAAACAGTTTTCAATGGCAGAAAAAGTGGTGTGAATGGTTGCAGAGCAAGATGGATAAGAAGTTGGCAAACATGGAAGCATAGTTATTAGTTCTGTAGGTCAAAATTAATTGGATGGATTTCCTGAGCCTCATGAGATCAAGTTTTTAAGACTAGGAAGTTGGTAAAGGTCTGCAAACTACTGAGTTTCGAGTTCTAGCGACGCAACGAGAAAATACTTCCCAAGTGGCAAAAGAGAACCTGGGTGTAGCCATAGAAGTTGGGCCCTCTGGTGCTTTTTAATTTTCAATTTTTGAATCAATGTATTGCAAGTTTTCTCTTATTTTTTTCGAGGGGGTTGTAGAATTTACAGTAGATATCTGACTGTAGAAGTGTAGTCAAGAGAAATTTGTGTAAGAAATTTTTTTTATGGACGTATTGGAATAGTGAAACCTTTGAAAACATAGAAAAATTTAAATAGGTTTGTCAAGTGTTGTGACTGTACTTCTGTTACTTTGGCTAAACCCCATGATGATATTATTGATGATGAGGATGCAGAGCAGGGTATCATGGGTTGCCATGACAAAAACAGTGACAAGGCAAACAGCGGCATTGGTGAGACAGATGGGATTAGGATTAGCGATTACAACTATGATTAGGCCAGAGCCCTCAGCAAAGAAATTGAGGATGGATCCCCAGCTCTCAAAGAGGTCTTCAAGATCAGAGACATTATTTCAAACCCATATACGGTAGTGTTTCTTATAAGTTAAATATCTGACAGTTTTATTGAGTCAATTCTTGCAAGCAATATTCCTTTGATGGGTGTGTTTATTTGTCTCTCTCTCCATAATCAATCCTCTTGTGTGTTGCAGCCTGTTACTGATTTTATGAGTGCTTGAGAATATTGGAATTGATTCAACTCACATTGGAAACCCTCAAGGTATGATTTTTCAGTCATAGACAAACAAATTTAAACAGAGTTCTCTCTCTTTTGGGTTTGGAGGTGTTCTTTTATGTGTCATTAGAAAAAGGGAAATGACTAATGTGCAGTCACATTATGGATCTTAGGGAAGTAATTTGGGACTCCCTCCTTCCAGGGTGGTTCCACCCTGTATTTTCCAAGTTGTGGGCCCAATTTATTCAATCTTATTATCCTAAGCCTCCCATACTTTTGTTAGCTAGGATGGACGAAGCACTTCAAACTGAGTAAGGATGGATGAATTGGTCCAAGATCAACAGGTTATGAATCTTCTACCACGGCTTGCTTGTTGATTGCTGCTGGTTCTCTACCAGGAAGGGTTGCTAAGCGAGGTTGGTTCCCATCCCACCTCCGTCGTTTGATCAAAGCTCTGACCCAAATCCTCATCTGTATGGGTGGGCAGATAGTGCTTAGCCCCATCATTACTTTTCCATTCGAATATTTAAATTAAAATTAAGTATTCCAACCTCCAAATTTTTTACACTATACAGATGCTGCTAGCACATGTTTTTTTAATTACTTAGACCTCTTCATTATATGTTTTGCTATTTTAATTTAAACTCCTCTCACCCTTTAATATTAGATGCCACTGATCTGGGCATCTATTTTCAACGAAAGTTAACCTTCACGCATGTTTCTAAGCATAACATTAAGTGAAAAAACTATAAAGAAAGTCAATATGGAAAAACTATGGAGAGATTTGACAACTCAAGCGTATGCTTGTCTTAAGGCCACCTAAAAAGTTGTCCCACTTTAGGGCACGTGTTATACTTGCCCCAGCTAAAACACACATTTATCTTTTATAAATATAACTAGGGAAAGGTTGCTGGTAGATTTTATTGAATAAAACACTATCTTCGATATATGTAATCTCGGTGTCATGGAACGTGGATGAAGCCTATGGCATGCCAGCCTGCACTCTTAATTTCTTATCAAACTTTACTATATAAAAAAATAAATAAATAATAATAATAATAATAAAATTTGGATTAACGTTGGCTTAGATGTAGAGTGACACCCAATAGGGCCGTGCTCATGATAAATGCACCTGTCAACAGAATATCGATCTCCATTTCTCTGGAATATGTTTCATATTTCTCTAAACATCATCTCAGCATATGTTTCATAAAAAAAATTTATGGACGTATTGTAATAGTGAAACCTTTGAAAACATAGAAAAATGTAAATAGGATTGTCAAGTGTTGTGACTGTACTTCTGTTACTTTGGCTAAATCTCGTGATGAAATTATTGATGATGAGGATGCAGAGCAGGGTATCACGGTTTGTCGTGACAAAAACAGTGACAAGGCAAACAGCGGCATTGGTGAGATAGATGGTATTAGGATTAGCGATTACAGCTATGATGAGGCCAAAGCCCTCAGCAAAGAAATTGAAGATGGATCCCCAGCTCTTAAAGAGGTCTTCAAGATCAGAGACATTATTGCGAACCCATATAAGGTATTGTTTCTTATAAGTTAAATATCTGATAGTTTTATTGAGTCAATTCTTGCAAGCAATATTCCTTTGATGGGTGTGTTTATTTGTCTCTCTCCATAGTCAATCCTATTTTGTGTTGCAGCCTGTTACTGAGTTGTATGAGTGCTTGAGAAGATTGGAATTGATTCAACTCACAGTGGAAACCCTCAAGGTATGCTTTTTCAGTCATAGACAAACAGAGTTAAACAAAGTTCTCTCTCTTTTGGGTTTGGAGGTGTTCTTTTACGTGTCATTTGATATATTTCTCAAAATTAATTGTATTCACAGTATTTATTTTGACAATCTTCTTTGGAATCAAGCAACTTTTAAGATTGTCCTTGTAGTATTGACTTTAGCATCTTGTTTTGGATCACTTTAATGTTGTTCAAATTGTTTTTGGTATATTTCTAAAAATTGTAGTTTGTGTGGTTCAAAGCTTCTTCATAAAAGAGATTTTTTTTTTCGAAGATGTGTTCTGAGTTGGAGACCTCACAAACTGACAAAAGGTGTACACCAATTAACACCATGCTCAAAGTCCAACGGGAGGCATGAGTGCAGTTGGGATGCGGTGGACCTAACTACATTGTGAACATTTATTGAATTCTCATAGAGCAGTTGTGAAGTTATACATCTTTCATGGAATAAATTTGCATTTCACTAATCGGATACCCCACACTACCACAAATAGGAGGCCTCTGAAAGCTTTCAGCTCTTTGTCCTGAAACAATTTTTTAAGGCCCTTGCCAACCATCATTGCATCCAGTCACTAAATTTCATACCTGCCCACACCTAAGCTGCTCAAGGAAAAATGTTTAATAAATAGTCTATTGATTCTCCATCTTGTTTGCAGAGGGTACACCCCTCTGGACCATTTCGATTGTGCTTTTGTAATGCATCCCATGTCAAATATTTGTTTCTAAGCATCAGCCACATATATACTTTGGATTTTAGTGGGGCCGTTACTTTCCACAATATTTTCCACTTGCAAACCTACTCTCCCTTGTGAGCTTCTTCACACAAAAATTTATAACATAACCTTGGAATGTAAGCCACCAAGACAGGATTTCTAGACTAGAAAAGGATATCCTTCTCATCATTTAATCTAATATCGAATTTCTGAAGCTGGCCAATATATGCCTTCCATGGCTCTTTTTCTTGCTCTTAGCCTTGTTGCCATAGAGAAATTGTTAAAATCAGAAAAATATTAGCTACCTGTCCCAATATTCAAATCTCGTGACTTTGCAGAGATCCTCTTAAGACTTGAGGGAGACCAGAGTTTAAAACTATCACGATTGCCAACCTAGGGATCAGCCCCAATTCTGACTCTATCTCGTACTCTTACTCTCCAAGAAAGCCTCTTCTTTTTGCCCCTATAGTAGATCTATTCAAGCACTGGGCAATAATCAGAAAAGAGTAGAGGTGCTAGAAGGCATCTTTGCCTCGATCCTCATGAAGGCTCAAAGAAACTCGAACCGGAACCACTAATTAAAACAGCAAAAGCGACAGAGGACATACACCCTTTGGTCCAATTTATCATTTAAACACCAAATCGTATTTGAAGCAGTATTGATCTCAATTACAGCCAAGATTATCTATCATATACCATAGATAAATCTAACTTCATGTCCATTACATTTACCCTCTGATTTTTGATAGTCTGTAAGTCCTCTCGTGCTATTCTATTGCTTCATGGCTGAGATCAAGGATCGCCAAACTACTGCATGTTGAAGGGAGATATGCACCTCTCATAAAAAATATTGAGCATTTCAGGACAACCAGACTTCCCATGCCACTAAGAAAGGAAGAGGATTTAACTTTTAATAGAGAGCTTTGTGCACAAGCTCTTTAGAATTTCTTTCACTGAGGCTCCTCCCCAAACACAAAAATTCCAGTCAGTTTTTCAAGTTCCTGCCTAACCTGCAATGTAAATGGATAAGAGAACAAGAACTGGTTAGTGGGTTCTAAATTGGATTTACATAAAATACACCACTTAGGTCCTTGAGTGCTCTGCTTCTGAATGGAGTCCTAGGTAAGGACCTTGTTCTTCAATGCAAGCCACATAAAAGTTCTTGTTTTTAAGGGCCACTTAAACTTCCAGATTTGTTTCCATCACTAAAGTTCCTGAACCCCCCTCCCTTGCAAAAAATGGATTCGATGGCCTTCCTTTGGGGTATTGATGCCTGTTGCTGGACTATTGCGCCAAATTTGTCTTTCTTATCCTTATGCACATGGTATAACCTTAGCATGGAAATGTATCTATTCCAATTAATAGCATCCACCTCATAGTCCGAACATATCAGTAGTTTTCCATTCTGGATGCTAAATTGTAGATAAATCAGGCAAGTCTATTTGAATTTAAAAGAAATACATCTCTGTGTAGTCTTTCTAGAAGACCCTCGGAGAGTGTACTTTACCTACTCAAGGTTCAAATCTCATGCTCACCCTTGTGCCTCTACCTACTTTCCATATCAGACTATTTCCTAGTGACGGTGAGAATTGGTGCCTTTGTATGCTAGCACCTGAAAATGCATAATAGCGTTGATCTGTTTCCTTAGTGAGAACAACCAGATCAAAATGGGTTGTTACTATGTCATTGGAGTACCGTTAGGGGTGCTGCTTGGCTGGGTATTCAATTTAAGTGTTTTTCATTTGTGTGTTAATTTGCAGAGAGGCCTATTGAACTAACACAACACTGCCAATAACAGAGTGAATTTACACTGCAGGGAATATGCTCAAGAATGATATGCAGGACAACAATACAGACTCTCTTACTCGCTTATATTACATATCGTTGTGACTGGGAACTAGAGGTGAAAAACACCAAAAATGAAACACTAACATGAAATCAAAAGCTGGTTACTGATAATAGTTACTTACTGATAATGGTTATGTATGTGCTGATAAATTTGCAGGAAAATAAAGCTATTGATCGTGTTAATACATGGTCTTCCGAAGATCCTGCTCAAATCACATCACAGGAGGAGGTCTGTAAAACATATTTTAATAAATTTAGAATTATTAACGAGTCATTTGAACTGTTTAAGCATCGCAGCTTATGTTTGGAATTTTGTTTTGACAGTCCAGAGCAACCAAAAATGAAGATGGTTTTCATCCCTACATTAGATTTAAAGGTTGTTGAGATATTGAAATCCTATATTTCATAGATATGAATGAATGCGAGGGATATCAGTGCTTTCTGTGAGCCAGAAAAAAGGAAAGAGGGGGGAATTGGAAAGGAATACTCAAATTCAGGTTGTCATGGAGTAGGGACATAAGTTGAGCAGCTCAAGTCGTATGGTGGCCAATTCTAAATATAAAGTATCTAGAGACAATGTGCAGGAGCACCCAGATTTGGACAAGAATCAGACCAAGCCTGATTCCTTTCCTCCCAAATGTAAGAAAACTAGAATATATGTGGATAATCCTCTGTCAACAGAACATCCTTATGAGAGCACTGGAATTAATTGTAAATTGGGCAATCAATTGTACATTCGGATGCATATACATTTTTGCTATTTTTTGTTATCAAGGAAGTCAATTCCAATTATACAAAGGTGTTGAAATGGTGGAGCTAACCACTGGATATGAATTTATTTTTCCAGCATTTAATGTGATTCAACCTTTTTGATTTATATGTCAGAGATTAAACTCTCTTTGTAAGATGGAGAAATATTGTACATTTTTCTTTTACCTCATAATAGTCATGAAATGAAGTTCCAAATTATGAGGATCTTGTATGTTCAAATTCAATGGCATGAATTTATTTTCAGTGAATATAAGTGTGATGCCTTATTATTTTCAAGGTTGCTTTCCAGAATTGTTAAGTTTTGGGAAATTGTTTATTCACTTAGATTTAAAATGACTACCATTAGCTTTAAAAAAAATGGAATTTATTTTTTCTCTCCATAAAAAATAGATTTTAAGGTAATTAAAATCACTATTTGGGAACTTGAAATGTTGAAACGACCTTAAAATAACATTTAAAATGATTTGTTTATTTTTTATTAAATATTTTTTCATATCGTCTCTAGAGAGACAATAGTTTGAATTATGGACATATAGTCTCTATAGAGACAATACATTTTTGATCTTAGTTGTTGTCCATAAAGAAACAAATGTTATTGTCTCTACAAAGACAAAAATGAAAGTGTCTCTACAAAGACAAATTGTAGACAAATGAAATTGTCTCTAGAGAGACAATAACGCCTGTGTCTTTATAGAGACAATAATAATGTGTTCTATATTGTCTTTATAGAGACAATTGTTTGAGACACTAATTTTGAGACAATCGTTTGAGACGTTAATTTTGAGACATTAAATTTGAGACACCCGCTTAAAGACAATATTTAAGACGATACACAATTTTCTTTTTGTCTCTAATTAAGAGAATTCACTGTAAAATTGTCTTAAATATTGTCTTAAAACACCCCCACATGTAGTAGTGTGCTCTTCCTTCCACACCACAAGACGATCATAAAACTACAATGTTTGACAAAATACTGCAGAAAGAAGGCGTAAAGCATACTTTTATTGAACACAACGATCAATGAATTGGGTGAATTGGGCGAATTGGGAAAATTTTTGTTTACTCATTGCATCTCACCAAATGCAATTTTCGCTTCTGTTTCAGTTATTATTTCTTTTATTTTGTTTTTTTAATCAACATAAATAAGATTTTTGTTTTTTTTAATTAATTAATTTTTATTTTTTTTAAAACACATTGAAAAAAAACAGTACGTAATCAAATAATTAAATTGCATGAGGACATGCAATACTTTTAGTTTGGGGGGGAATAAAAGTATATTGGATTTTTAGAATTGTCATTCATTTTAAAGTGAATTTGTGGGAAAAAGTTAGGATGCATATACTAGCAAGTGAAATGAGATTGGTATTGTGTAGGTCAAAGAGAAGCTTATGCAAAACGCCTCAACATTACGATGAAACACTCTTTTCATCCATGATTGGTGCAACTTCGAAAAATAATTAAAAAATGGACATTTCATAAATTCTTGAAAATGAGCTATTTTTTTTTTTGAATCATTTCATACAGGAATGGTTGACAAAGATGGCACACAAAGGCGACAATTTTTTTATGCAGGAATGGTGCTAAGTTTTTCAAGGTTGAAGACGATCTAATGCAAAAGTGATTTTTAGAAATCACAATAAAACATGCATCATTGGACGCTTGAAGGAACTAATTCTTCACTGCACATATCATATCATTTCCCATTACACAAAAACCCTTTTGCATCATGATATGTTTACTCACATTTTCTCCTTCCAAGCGCCTTAATCATCCCTATATTGTAGCCCATCTTCCATTTCCTTATCCTTCATGACTTCATACATGCCTATTTTCTGAACAACATACATCATTTCCTTCTTATTTTTCAGTTCATTTTTCCTTGTCAATAAAAATCCCAAGCTCTCTTTCCTTGATTACATCACCCTACCATATACACTGCCTGATTGTGAGATATTTTCATCTATAGTCCTACCAATTATTTGTACAAACTCGCGTTGACTGATGTGGGATTCCCTAAGGCCCACCTTTCAACAAATCTCGACCCATCGACACCAGCACCTTATCTGGGATAGAGACTAGAGTCATCATTAGTACCTTGAGGCTTTTATGCCCTAATGACAGGTTCTCTCACCGACAGTCATGGGAATAAATCAATGTCCCTTGATCGTTGGATCTTGCAAGTGGCTCGACATCAGATCATTTATTCACACTTCGCAAGATGTACTAGGGTACCTTAGCACTCATTGACATCAATGGTGAGTTTGCCTCGCATTGGTTAACGACATCCATTAATGGTCGGTAATCCAATGAATTCTTTTCATGCTCAATATCGACACATTCATTCACATGACTAGAATTGTACCATCGAAATTTTGAAGCGGGTGAAGACTATATATTTTTCATAACTCCATCAGCAGTTGCGATAGCATTCCTTCAGCCATATGAGAGTACGACAGTTCCACTTTCAGACATCACCTTCATATTCATACAACCAAGCAGCAGAGATTCCTTCACTTCATCTAGCAGCAGCACTTCAGATTCCTTCACTTCATCCAATAGCATGATATTCACATGATCCAACACCATGATATTTTCCTGATCTAGCATTATGACATATTCTCTCATGCAAATCAGCATGACGTTTTCCAGATCCAAAAGCGGCAGCAGCTACATTTTGCATAGTTCATTAGCGTTTTGGGTAAGTGAAGGTATTTTATTTTCTAACTTTTAATCAAACAATTTCTTACATGTTGAAAGTAAATGAATTTGGAAAATTCCCTTGCCATATTACATCATCTTTCACCTTTTTCGTAAACATAACACATCTTCAATTTTGGGGGAATATTCATAACCATTTCATTACATTCATCATCTCACATATTGTCGACCAACATGACTCTTCCAAACTACACTTTGTTGCAATTGATACATTGATATATATTTTGGCATGATTCAAAAATATGAGAAAATATTTTCTTATGTATATTAATGACTTATCATTTCTAGTGCATGACTTATCATTTGCAGTACATGTGTTAAAAAATAAAAAATAAAATTAAAATTAAAAAATTAAAAAATTAAAATAAATAAATAAATGTTGTTAACACAAGAACCAACCATATAAAATATCAAGTTGCGGTACATGTATTTTACATCTTGGAATGATACATTATTAGAAACCAAAATCATGCAAAGCCAAAAGTTTTTATCCATGCAAGGTTGCATGAGGACATGCAACAAGTTTAGTTTGGGGGTATGTTGGGTCTCGTAATTGTCACATTTTCAACATGTTTATCCTCGCCATTTCTCACATTCCATTACCTCATTTAACCATTTAACATACCATCTCCATGGATTCACCTCATTATTTTCCAATTTATTTATTTCTAATATTATTAGAGAATGTGTGATTAATTATTGGAAAATTGAAATATTTCACTAATATCTTAAATGTGGATGAGCTTTGTAAATGTGTAGGATTATTTGAAAAATTATTCAAAATCCTCTTGAATATTTCCTCCACTATTTCAATAATTCAAAGGATAATTGTTCAAGATCATTCTAAAGAGAAGATCATGGAGATTTCAAGGAGAAGATTATGGAGATTTCAAGGAGAAGATCATGGAAGATTCCAAGGAGAATATCATGGAGATTTGGATAACATATCTTATCCAAGATTTGTGATATATGAGTGAGGATTTAAAGGGATCATTTTTTGTAATTATAGGGATATTGGTTGAGAGAAAAGTGGATTTGTAATTAATGAGTTGCTTATCTTGTTTGCAAAGCACTCATGTATAAATAGGAGTGTTCTTTCTCCAAGTAGAGATAATAAGATATGGAGAGACAGGATATGGAATAGTATTTAATGAAGTTAATGGAAGACATAATTTATCATTTTCTTGTGCATTGAACAAGTTCCAGTAGTTGAAAGTACTCTAAGTGTACTAGGCAAGGGTGGAGGGCGCCCCCACACCGAGCTAAGTACTCTAAGTGTACAATGTATGAATCAGTTTTCTTATGTTTGATTTGTTTATTTTCAATTATTGATGAATCTAATACTCAATCTTAAACTACATATGAAAGGACAAACAAGTGTTTAAGTTAAGCACTCTTTCTATCGACTCTAGATTTTCTGTTAGAATTCATCTTTACATGTCTTTACATGCTTTCACAATAACATTAATGATAGAATGAAAACAATGATGAAGGACAACCAAGACCTCTTAATATAGAGCCTCTTGATTATTATTTCATATATCTTGATCTATTGTTTAGAAATTAGATTTATTTTTTCCGGCTTTCCTATTTTCACAATAGCATTAATGATAGAATGAAATCAATAATGAAGGACAACCAGGACCTCTGAATACAGAGCCTCTTGATTATTATTTCATTATATCTTGATCTTATTGTTTAGAAATTAGATTTATCTTTTCCTGCTTTCCTGTTTTCACAGTAGCATTAATGATAGAATGAAATCAATAATGAAGGACAACCAGGACCTCTGAATATAGAGCCTCTTGATTATTATTTCATATATCTTGATCTATTGTTTAGTAATTAGATTTATCATTTCCTAATTTCCTGTTTCCACAATAGTATTAATGATAGAATGAAATCAATGATGAAGGACAACCAGGACCTCCGAATATAGAGCCTCTTGATTATTATTTCATATATCTTGATCTATTATTTAAAAATTAATTAAGTTAGTTTTGTATTTGAAATATGCATTTCACTAACCATCAATAATTCATCTTCTAAACTTGACTGTGGTTGAAATACATATACTTTGGGGATGCTTCTAATTTCACCAACCCGGATTGATAATTAAATGCTCGTGTTGATTTATCCATTAAATTGACCCAACAACCAGCAGTTTCGCAAATCGTATTTCAGAATTTTGGAAGAGGTAATCAAAGGATTTTGCAATTTTGTCGATGCGAAAAGTAATATGGGTGTGTGGTAACGGAATAAAGGGGAATGACTTAGGGAAATGAAAATGAAAAGGGAAATATAATGAATATGGGGTAATGTATACGGAGTGATATATATATAAGTTTTGAAACTTAGGATAAGAGTTAAATAACCTAGGATAATATTAACATCATGAGAAACATATAACCCTTTGAATAAACTTCTCCTTTTGTAATTTCTTCATCGCACTTAATCAGAAACACTTTCCTCTTTCAACTAAACTGAAAGACATATTGATTCCTTTGAAGCTCTTTGACAGTCAAGATTTCCCTTCTTTTTCTGAAAATAAATGACAGCCATGGAATGTTATTTTCAATATGAGAGACCTGAGAAATAATTAGTCACCTTGTGATACTGTGAATTCCAGGATTCTAACAGCCCAACCAATTTTAGATAAATTTTATCATTACTTGTTCCACATATACTTCTTTCTCATTCAAGATGTGACCTATACAATTAATCCTTTAGATACAAAATCAATACTTCTCTACATTGGCATGTAACTTGTCTCATCACTTAGTGACTAGTATTTCATGAACATGTTATGAGTTTTCCTCCCATATGTTATTAAGCATGAATTTGATCGCCAGATAGATGACCACAAAAGGGTTAATGAATTGATGCAAGACACAATCCATCATTCTAGTGAACATTACAATAGGTACATTAATCAATTCAAATAGAACTATTGGTCATTTGAAAAAACCTTCCTCTGATTTGAATGTTGTCTTATACGCATTCATTGAACCAATTAGTATTCGATGGTGTCCTAACTCGAGGTCAATGTTGCTAAAATATTTTGGACCTATAATCTTATATAGCAAATCATGGATCTTGAAATTAGGTACCTATTTTTTATAATGATATTGCTTAAGGATCCATAACTAATATACATTCATTATGTCATGTCCTTATTTTAAAATCATATTAGGCCCCCACATGAATGGTAACTTTACTACATATGATCCTTCTATACTATCTCTTGAATCTATCATTTTATTTCCTCATTCTACATAATATAGTATGTGTACATGCAACCATCGGGTAAAAGGGCATGGAAAGTCAAATATGTTGCATGCTTTCTTTACAATGCATAAGTATTCTTTTAGGCAAGGTGGATATGTTTTTGTATTATTCAATGAGGTAATATACAAATATTTGTTCCATTGCTAGAATGTTTTAAATTTCTCTAGTAGTTGTATTTATTTTCTTTTCTTCGTAAGACCCAAGCAGAAAAATAATAGGCCTCCTAATTTGAAAAATTATCTTTAAGTGACTCATATCACTAATTAATAAAATATACTAGTAATGCTAACTCTAATATCTTATAAATATCATTTTCCAAATTCATAATAACACTACTTATGCTAATAAATAACATCTTCATATATAAAGTTACCCAAAGATAATATCAAAAAAAGTGTATTTCATTATATCTAAAAATAAAAATATTTTTCCAATGGATTATAACTAGTCTAGGGTGGTTAAAATGTTAAATGAGGCTTTGGTATTCTTTAAAAAAAAAATTATTTGATCATTTCTAACAAGCCAAAGGTGTTGAGAATGGAATCTATATTTGATTTCCTCTCAACTCATATTCATATATTTGATTGAATTACACCATGAACAACTTTATGGATCAAATAAATAAGTGTCTTTCTTATATATCATGTTATATTTTCTCGACAAATTAATTTCGATGTATATTAACTTGATCAATGTCTTTGTTGGAGTGGATCAAGTTGAATTACACCATCGACGAATTTTTGGATCGAAGGAATAAGGTTCCGATGAAACTATTTCAGACAGGTTCAGAGTCTTTGTTAAATAAATATGGTTGAATTATACCTTTAACACATTTTTGGATCAAAGCTATAAGGTTTTCCTAAAAACAATTCACCAAGGTTCAAAGTTTTGTTAAATAAATATGGTTGAATTACCATCTACAATTTTTTGATAAAATCAATAAGGTTTTGATAGATAAATTTCACGTGTATTAGAATCTTTGTTAATTATATAGTTGAATTACATCATCAACAACTTTTTGGATCATATAATTTTCTAATAAAACAAGGATTTTAGTCTTTATCAAGTAAATGTGGTTGAATTATGAAGGAGTGAATCCTATTTTTGAATCATAATTAAATTATGTAATGAAATTGTATTGAATAAGATCAACCATAGAATTCTACGTGCAAATGTGAGATGAAGTTAGGGATGAAAAATTACACATTTGGTTGGAACAAAATAACCAAATAAGTTAGTATTATCACTAATACTTATATAAGGGTTCATTTGTACATTAAATGTAACATAGAGGATGGTATAATTTAATCAATTTTCCCAGGCCTTTGGAAGTTTTGTGATCCCTACGTTCCTTACTTCATATTTCTTTGTATTTATTTGCATGTGTATGTTAGAGGTTGTTAAAACCAACAATTGGTATCATAGCCATGTTAAGGAGAAGAGGAAGTTGATAGAAAAGGTGAGAGTGTGATAGTGATCATGGAAGAAGTGAGAGGAGTATAAGATCTTGGGCTCAAATGTCTTGTGAAAACTCTTGCCAAAGGAGGATGCTTTAATGTCTTGTCTACACTCCAAAATTAGATAAATCTAGAAGTATAATGAGAGTGAACATAGTTTTGAGGCTTAGACAACTGAGGGGTGAAGGGAGATTAGAAAACGAAGGGATGAAAGTGGCTTAGAATATGATATTACAAAATTAATATTTTATTGAAATGGTTGAGACCATGGAGGGCACTAGTAGTTGGTTGGTCAAGAAATTGATTAATGTTATTTATTTTCTCATAGTGATGTGGTTTGTTGCTCCTTTTGCATTAAATAATGGAATGAGGCTAGGGTTTGAAATGTATAAATTATATAACATATGCATGTATATATCCAAATTATCGATCTAACAATATTTTATCTTCTTGCTAAATGCAGAATCCTTCCACTGTTAATCTTTTGCGGAAATTTAAACTCAATTGCAAACACATGAAGCAATAAAAACAATCGTACGTAACACAGTTGTTTAACGGGAAATCCTAAAGCTAAAAACCCCAACTATCATATATAATGTATCATGGAGATCATGTAACAATATCATACAAAGCTTAGTACATCAAGCTCTCAGTACAATCAATCGTCACACACTAACATGAAGAAATCTGCAAATCCATGCACTGATTTCTTGCCACCTGATAGCCTACCTCCATTGCACAATCCTTGCTGAAGAATAGCTCTGAATGAATTCGAATTACCCTTGCCTTGACAGTGCAATCCTCATTGGAAACACCAATGTGTGTGTGATGCAATCAATGCATCACTATAGTCACAACAGATAATTCATCTCACCCTTTCACCTACCTCTCCACTGGGTCTCCACTGGAACTGACATGCACTGTAGTTAACTGTTGTAGTTGTTCAGTTGATTAGTGATTTATTAATTGTGAATTAATTAAATAATTAATTCACTCCACTCTCACTAGTGTATCGTTCAGTTAGACTAGATACAATTAGCTCAACTGATTTTAACTCCAATAACTGACTTAAAATTGAATAAAATCTCCATGAACTACTCTTCCAACTCTGTCATAAATTTTACACTTCAGTTCTAACTGAGTCCTCCATGCATGAACCACTAGTAAACCCTAGGAATTGCATAATTCCTTCAGCCCACTGATTTTCCAAATCTATATGCTGAAATAAAGTGCTCCAAGAGAATAAGTTGATATTTAGAGTCTAATTATTATTAAGGGCTAATAATAATCGACATATCTAATTTTAGATCGACGATCTATAAATAGACTTCGCCCAATATTCAAAAAATATAATTTCATCTATTTTTCCAACTTGACCAACCATCCACAAATAGCATCCTGCAACTTCTGAAATATGATCACCATGTCTAAAAATAGACTTGCACCTAAAAATAGCCTACGGGCCCTCTTAGTGAAGGTGATTGATTATCACTAAGCTCATCATCTTGTTGAATCTCAACACTCCCTCTCAATAATATAGGGATTATCCTTCACCCCAATCCTGCCTCTATGGTATTCGAATTTTCTCCTGGTGAGCGCCTTCGTCAGAATATCTGCATCCTGATCTTCCATAGGAATGTACTGAAGCAACATGATCTTCTGCTGCACACAATCTCTGATATGATGATACCGGATATAAATATGTTTAGATCTATCATGAAACACAGGATTAATCGAGAGTTTAATGCAAATCTAATAATCACAATGTATCACTGTAGGATCTAAATGTGAACCGAACAAACCGACCAAGATCTTCCTCATCCAGATAGCCTCACATGCAGCTTGACTTGCTGCCATGTATTATGCTTCCGCTGAACTGAGTGCCATGGATATGTATTTCCTGTTGTACTAAGAAACTGTTGTAGATATGATACTGAAAACCCCTCCTGATGTTCTCTTTATGTCTGTTGGGCTGCCTGCCCAATCTACATCCTTGAAGCCATGTAACTTCACCTCATCCGTCTGTCTGTACCATAAGCCATACTCATATGTGCCCCTAAGATACCTCGGGACATGCTTGCCTACCTTCCAAAATAGCTTGGTAGGATTAACCATCACTTGTGAAAGCCGGTTCACCGCATAGCATATTTCTAGTCGTGTATTAACTAAATACATGAGCGAACCCACCAATTGTCGATAAACAGTGGCATCCACTACCTCTATCGATGTAGCATCCTCTTTCCTCCAATTTCCTGGAAGAGGAGTGTCGATAGGCTTTCAGCCTTGCATGTGAAACTTCTCTAGTATCTCTCGAGCATACTTTCCTTGAGACACAAACATTTCACCTTCCTGCTGCCATATTTCCAATCCAAGGAAATAATGAAGGAGGCCCAAATCCTTCATCTCAAACTCCTTTGCAAGATCTGCCTTGCATGAGTGTATCAACTGCTCATCACCTATTAGTATTAAATCATCAACATAAATAACATTGATTAAAAGCTTACCCTCCACCACAATTTGATACAGGTTTGCATCCGCCTCACTCTTGGTGAAGCCAAGTCCAGTGAAATAGCTGTCGATCCGAGTGTACCAAGCACGTGGTGCTTGCTTCAGCCCATACAGTGGTATTTTGAGTCTGCACACATGCAACTCGCTATTGAAGATCTCAAATCCTTCAGGTTTCTCAATGTACACCTCTTCCTCAATGATCCTATTAAGGAACACAGTCTTCACATCCATCTAATAAATGTGCCAACCCATCTGCGGAGAGAGAGAAAGGATGGTCCTTATGGAAGAATATTTTGTGAAAGGTGCAAAGGTTTCTTCATAATCAATCCCCTCAATCTGTGAGAAGCCCCAGGCAACAAATATTTCCTTATACTTCTTGACGCTCCGATCAGCAGCTTGCTTTACCTTGTAGATCCATCTTGATCCTACAACTGATTTACCCACCAGCCTTGGAACAATATCCCAAGCACTATTTCTGACAATGGAGTCATACTCCTCCACCATGGCATCTACCCATGTATGCTCCTGCACTAATTCTTCAAAAGAAGATGGCTCTGTCATGATGCACTTGCTCATAAAAGCCATGTATCCAGTAAAACGGTCATGTGACTATCTCTGTCTGCGTTGTGATGTAGGGACTCCTACATTTTGTACCGCATCAAGCTTCAGTCTCTTAGCTTCTGTGGTATGCTTTCTACTAATTCTAATTTTTGGTTCTGCATGAGTGGACTCCTCCACTACATGAACTTCCTCCTATGGTTGATCTACATCTAGATTCTCATCTTTTGGAACTGGGAGTTCCTCCTCTGCATGCAAGTCTAGCTCCCTCTCAAGCATAGCTCGTGGAGCACCCACGATCATTCTGTTCTTCCTCTCTGCGACCCCATTATGCTGTGGGTTATGAGGCACTATGAGTTCTCTTCTAATTCCTTCTTTTCTATAGAAGTATTTCAATTCACCCAAGATATATTCACCACCATTATCGCTCCTTAGAGCCTTCACTTACTACCCTGACTCCTTCTCCACCAATGCTTTAAACTCACAGAACTTTGAGAATGTTTCACTCTTATTCTGCATGAATAAGATACAACATCTATGAGAATAGTCATCAACAAATATAACATAATACCTATGCTTTTCTGTTGAAGTGACCGAGAAAGGTCCACACACGTCTGTGTGAATTCTCTCCAGGATCACCGAAGCATAGTTCTCCTTCTCATGAAAGGTGGTATTCAAAAACTTACCCATAGTACATCCCTTACACTAATCTGATTGTGCAAGAGTACCCTTGGGAAGTCCAGTATAAATCTGCTGCAAAATATTCAAAGTGCCATGGTGAAGATGGCCCAATCTCCTATGCCATAATTTTCCCTCATCCCAGCTCAACACTTCTTCTGCTTTGCCCATCATTGCAACGCAGCCATCTACCTCCAACTTGTAGAGATTATTAACTCGAATCCCTATCCTCTTGGTTTGACCCATTTTTTTATGTCATAGGAAAGCTTTTCCATCACTAAAAACAACGTCATAACCTTTGTCTTCCAACATTGCGACTGAGACCAAGTTCTTCTTCAGACTTGGAACATGCATAACATATTTCAACAGAAATGGTTTACCTGACTCCCTCTCAAAGGTAATGGTCCCAGTGCCGGTTGAACTGTATCGACCAACGTCACCCATCTCTATATGCAATTGGAGGTCCTTCTCCACCAAGTCACTAAACAACTACTTGTCTCTTTTCATATGGAAAGATGCACCACTATCAAGATACCACACCGATCCCATAGCACTTGAAACCAAGCATGCGACAAAAGAGAAATCAAGTTAAAATTGCAAAGCTAAAGCCTCACCCGCTGCAGCTTCATTAGCCTTCTTGTTCTTCTTCTTCTGTGGGTAGTTAGTGGAGAAATGCCCATGTTCGTGACAGTGAAAACACTTCACCTTGGAAAAATCATGCTTCTTTCCTTTAGCCTCGGATCTTGAAGGGAATTTCTTCCCCTTCCCTTTCCTTGATTTGGCAGCCAAAGTGAAATTCTCTTCATCTTCATTCTTCGATGAAGAGCCATCCTTGGTATTTCGGCTTATCTCCTCCTGCACAAGATCCGACCAAAGTCGCTCCCATCCCGGCAATTTCTCCCACCTATTGACAGAGTCTTTGTAGCTATTCCAACTCTTCGGAAGCCCAAGGAGAGCCAAGCTCACCAAGTCTTCATCATTAACAGTAATCCCCACACTTCCCAGTTCATCCTTATAGTGGACAAACTTCGTGAGATATTTTGGAATATTGTCGCCATTCTCCATTTTTATTTTATGATCTTATCTTTAAGTGCCAACTTCCTCTGGTCGCTTCTGCTTTGGAACAAATTTTTCAAAGCCTTCCACATTGCAAATGGAGTGGTTTTCCCATGAAGGCTGGACACAATATGGTCCTTCACACCTTCCAACAAAATTCTTCTTGTCTTTGCTACCTTCTGTTAGCACCCCTATGAAAATCTTGACAAGCAAGCTGGGGGCTAGATTATTGTGGAGCCTTCAAGGAATGCCTCTCCCCCTGAAAATCCATCCTCCTTGAAGTCTCTTTGTGTTGTGCCTAAGATAAATCCTCTCTGCTGATCCATTCTTCAAAAGGCCTACATTACCCCTTGTTCCCTACCAACTCCACATTTTCCCCCTTTCACTCCCCTTTGTCAAAGTCCCTCTTTTCCCCTTTTAATTCCCCTATTAACCCCCTAAATCCCTTCTAAAGATCCCTGCACCCTTTGTTTTCCCAAATTCCCCCTCCATCCCCCTATCGTTACCCTTTGGGCCTCAAAATACGTTAAAAATGGCTTGAAAACCCACTTTGAACCTTATTTTAGGCCCAACCCCTTTCCCGCTTAGCCCCGCGCCTTTTTCTCCATGTGATCCCGTGCTAAAACCACCCGCGAAGTCCTGAAGGCGCTAATATCCTATGCCCACGATCTGTCCCTCTGAACGCGCCATCGCCGTCCACTTACCCGCCAGATCGACGGCCCGGAATGCACCTGTCTCGTGGCCCCCACCCGCGCTCCGTTCAGAAACAGCCTGGTTTATCCCGCACTGCTTATGTGCGGTGGGTGGTTTTCCCCGAGCACCCAGCGATTCCATACAACTGCCGACGCGTGTCCCCTGTACGACGGCAAAACCGCTCTCTCCCCGCGCATTATTTTTCGGCCCAAGTCACGCAGCGAAATTTATGCAGGTCGTCCGATCCCGAGCGCCTCATCCAACGGTCATCATTCGTCAGAACTGCGCACTGTTTAGCCCCGATCACCGTACCCCTTGTCCACCATCTGTCGCCCACCCATGCATTCTCTGCCGTTGATCTCCACCGCGATCGAAGGTCCAGTTTTGTTCCTCCGATGTTGACTATTCTACTGTCTCTCATCTCACCACGTCATCTCCACGTGTACCCTCCGTACCTTCGCCCATTCCATTACGTAGAATTGGTTAATTTTCATGTCCTTTAATGTTTTTCATTCGTTTTTTCGCTCTCCAGACTGCCACCCTCCACCAGAGCATCCTTGCACCATCTCTCTGCGAGTTTTTCCCTCCATATCATCATCTTCACAAGCATGTTCATTACCCACATCATCCGCCACCCCATCCATTGTTTTCTTCACTGTTTTTGTGTTTTGCAGGGTTGTTAATGATAGAAGACCGCCATAATGAAAAGCCTCTGTTACAGCGACAGTGAAATCAAGGAAGATCATTTACAGGGGCAGAATTTATGAGCAAGGACCCGGGAAGGTGAAGACAGGATGATCATTTAAAGAAGCAGAGTTTAAATCCTTGTGGAAAACCTTCTGGAGCCATTAAAGCTCGAGCTAACCTGAAAAAGCAGAGATGAAGCAGCAGAATGTTTCAGTACGAGGCAAAGGAGATTACGGCACGCTAATGAAGATCCTGAGCCTTAAATCAGTATTTTAAGAGGCAAAGCACCAGTTTGAAGACCCCGAGGATCGATCAAAGGATCCTGAGCACAAGTAAAAGGTAACATCAGGGTCTATTCGTCAGCAGAATGTTTTTCTTCATCAAGTACAGGGCGTCCATACATCTTTTATTATGCACAATGTCCCTGAAGGAATTTCCACCCTAACAGCAGTTCAAAACTACCAGAGCATTTATATGATAGACTTCTCAGTAGTTTATTGTATTTTTGTTCAAAGCATCAGGAGTACTACAGCCGAAAGATGTCAAAATCGTATCCAGAAGAAGATCACTCTTGCATAAAGAGGTGACAGAAATTAAATACTCAACAGTCAAACAGGATGGGTTTCGGCCCTCCATTCATTTTGTGTCTAATGTTACATTTAGTGTTCGCCTACCACCTCAGTCGACCTTCTGTTCATCCTCTGCTATAAAACACAGAAGGAAATTATTGTAAGGGTTTTTGATGAGATATCAGTGAAATGCAAGTATTTTCCTCTTGAGACAAGTTCTCTGTGTGATATTGTAAGATAGGCTGAGATTTGATGTATTCAGACTGAATGTTCAAGTTGTGGGCTATGATGTACCTGATTGGTGTTGTTTTTAATATGACAAGCACATTTCTTTGGATTCTGATCTTAATAAGATATTTTTCTATCTTCATATTTTATTTTCATTTAGCCTTCATCTGCTCAAGATTTAGGTGGGCGTAAGAAAGGATTACCCTTTGATGAAATTTATGCTGCTGCTTCTCCCACTCCTTTATGTTTTCTTATATATTCCAATATTAACCTGTTGATGACTTAACCGTTGTGTAGTATTCCTTTTGCCGTCTTCCGATGTATGAATTGAATGAAACCTATTTTAGATGTTCTTAGATTTAGCTTTTGGATGAGTTGAGAACACTGGGAGGTCTGTGAATCTCTGCTTTACCTCACTAGACCGCCCATCCCAATTGCTCAAGATCCCTTGTATTTGCCTTCATTTTCAAGCATGTCCGGAGTTAAATGACCTCTAACCTGATCTATAGACAGAATTGGATGGTTCTCCTCCTTTCATTTTCAGCCCTTAATGTCCCATTCCAAATATCATCTTTAAGATCCAAATGCTCTGGATGACTAGCCCAACTGAAAGCTTGCACATTGAACACAAGTAAATCCTCTTTTGAATCCATTTCCCAATGGCCTCGATGTTCTCCGAGTTATCTACCTTTGCCTAATTCCCTCTTTGCTCATCCTTGTCTTATATTGGACCCTTCTTTCCCGATTCCCAACAACCAAACACAAACAATAAAAAAAACAACCCTGAGCCTATAACTAGCCTAAAATCATAACTTAGAGCTTCAAGGATACGCACTTTGACTCATATAGAGAGCTCCCTCTTTGGACCTAGGAGGGCTAGATCCTAAGGTCTGAAAGTGGTTCTATGTTGTCTCATCTTTTGGTCTTGTCAACCTGGCCAAAACATGGGAACCCCAACATAATGGCGACTCTGCTGGGGAAAATCTGAGTGAATTCCACCTTATACATTTCCAAGACTCGGAAACTTAGAACTCTAGTTAGGTTGACAGCAAGTCACTCCTTTCTTGAACCGACCTCCATTATCTAGTATCCACCACACTCTTAGACAGAGCCTGGAAAGGGCTAGGTAGCCTTCGGATCTCACCCTCTTCGGAGGTGACATATTTGGTAAATGCCCCCCAGTCAATCTCTGGTTGGAGTTTTCTTTTTGAGGAGATTCCTGAAATATGATTGTGTTTGAGCACTGTGGTGGACAGTGTAGCCCCTTAGACATACCCTAAAACCCTCCACTTGGCAACTCCATTGTTCCTAAATGAAGAGACTCCACTGGTGATCAGTGGGCCTGCTGATTAACCTAGTTTCACAATTAGACTCCACTGGGAGACCAGCCTCTAAGACAATAATCAACCATAGTAGAAGCAACAAGTAGGGTTAAGCTTCTTGGCTAGGAAACAACATTCTAGCTTTCAGAACCATCCACACAAGAGCTTATCCCAACCCTGACCCACCTGAAATAGTTGACAATCCGGAGAGTATCCTCAAAGGAGCTCCTATACCTAAAAGACCAACTATTTTCAGTCACATTTATAGAGCTAACTCTGCACCAGAAGAACTAGCAGCTCTACCACATTTCCTCCCTGACCTAGACATACCCGATAGACTACCAAGGACTAGGTCATTCGATCATCTAGACCAGCCAGACCCTGAGTTTCACAGTTCACCAACTCATAGTGGTCATCACACTAGGGATAGAGGAACCCCTCCATCTACGCCACCTAATACCCACTTCATTCAAAACTTGGGGCTCTCCCACCCTAGATTTGCTCAGCAGACTTCTGCTGGTCCTAATATCCCTGTTATCCATATACTAGCTGCTCAAGTTAACTCGATACCCCATCAAAACATTATCATGGTAGCTTGGTATGCACCTTTATTTTTACCTCAACCCTTGTTACCCTTACCCAATGATTATCAGTCAAAAATCCCACACTTCACTGCTAAAGAGTCCATCACAGCTCAGCAACATGTAGATAAGATGGAGGATTCTTTTGACTATATGGAAATTGATGATGAAACAATAAATATGAGAATCTTTGCCCAAAGCTTGGAGGTGATGTAAAGAAATGGTTCAAAAATTTACCTCCTGGCAGTATCCAAGATCTCCCTGCGTTATATCAAACCTTCATCAACAAATGGGAGGTTAGAGCAAACCCTCGCCAGCTCCTAGCAGACTACATGTCCCTTAAGAGGAACGTAGGAGAGAGCATCCACGATTACACCACTAGATTCAACTGCATTTACAATGCTCTACCTCCACACATGAAACCTCCACAAGGGGTGGCCCTAGCCAAATATCTTGATGGATTTGATGCTGACATGGCCTATGAGCTCAGAGATAAAGAGTATAACACATTGTAAGACATGCAGAAAGGAGCCATAACTATAGAAGCAAACTTGACGGAAAAGAGGGCAAGATTGAAAGCTGAGAAGAGGGTAACGTATAGGGATGACACTGTAGCTTCTACTTCAGACCCAAGTTATGATAGATTATCTAAAAACGTGGAAAGACTACAGCAAATGATGGAAAAAATGGTTTTCACAGTTAGCAATCAGAACAGAAACCAGAACCAAAATCAGAACCAAAACTTTAGAAGAAACAATACCACTCCCAACAGACAAAGAGAGTCAGACCAACAAGTTGTTCCCCCATTCCAAAAATTTCTTGACGGAGATGAGGGAACCATAGAAGAGCTTGAAGGGAATGAAATAAACATGTTTGAAACAGAAGATTTAGTCCTTAACTATGATTCAGGGGAATACCAACCCTCACCTTCACACTGGGATGAGGAACGATTAGAAACTGAAGATTACAGATTAGGATTTGAAAATGCCATGTTACAGGTCAGAGAACAATATGAAATTAGGAGCAAAAAGAGCCAAGATGCTTCCAAAACCAAAGCTCCTGAGATCACCATCAAGAAAAGGCCTGACAGATCTTCTAAAGCAACCTCTGAAAATAGAAAATTAGCAGCTGAAAGTTCTGGGAAAAACAAGGAAAAAGACAACCAAGACACCGAAAAACAAAGCCAACCAACCAGCAGCACTAGCACTGCAGTTAGTGCTCCTGATAAAACAATTCTTGACCCTGTACATAATGAGAAATCACAAACTGATTTAGCTACTAAGGCAGTAGCGAATAAAACAAAATTAAGCACTCCAAAGACCCAGTCCACTTTCAATTTAGAGAGTGAGATTGCAAAAATCGAAATCTCTGTACCATTATCCGAGCTGGCCACTCAGGATGTATATAAAGGCCAAATTTTGAAAGCATTGAATCTGGGGGAAAACAACGACACTGTGAATTTGAGTGATGATCAACCTGCCCTCCTGTTTGGTCCAAATATTGAGGGAAAGTTTCAGGAAGGGGTAGTTCCACCTTTTTATATCAGTCTCAACATTCATGACAAAATACTCCACAATTCCATGCATGATTACGGAGCATCACACAATTTAATGCCTAAGGTAGTGATGGAAAATCTTGGCCTAGGGATAACCCGACCTTATAAAGATCTATATTCGTTCAACTCTAGCAGAGTAAAATGCCTGGGCCTAATCAAAGACTTATGCGTGAGCTTGACCCAGATCCCAGCTAAATGGATGGTCATGGATGTGGTGGTAGCAGATGTGCCACCTAAGTATGGCATGCTATTGTCAAGATCATGGGGAGCCAAACTGCAAGGAACAATGCATATGGATGGCTCATATGCCACTATCCCTATATTTGACCAACTTAGAAGACTGTATAGAGAGTCCCAGATGAAATTCCTAGTCATTAGCCCCGAGAAACCTGAAAATTCACCATTATACTCTGTACACACCGACCTGGATTCTTTCATTCTTTATAACGACCCATCCTTAGGAGAGCCAGCGTCAGGGAACAGAAATACAAACAACAACGTAGAGCCCATGGACTTTAACATAATGGCAACCCTAGAAGAATACAACGAAGAAGACCCTGGGCAGGGTACTAAAAACAGAACTCTGAGAGAACCAGAAACAAAACGTAAATGGAAATATAGCCAACCTTCTGAACTCCACACATGCCATGAAGAGCGAAACAACCCGCAGCCTATTGCAGACCCTGTAATGCAACACAATGGCGAACCCAGCTGCAGGGAAGGAAAGAATGACGAAACGGTAAATGAACCCCTCTGGGAAATGAATTTCGATGGATCTTGTACTAGGAGAACTGTTAGAGCAGGGGTGTGGGTACGTAACGTAGAGACTGGTTATGCAGAGAGCCACGCTATCAATCTACATTTCAAATGCACAAATAATATTGCAGAATATGAGGCTCTCATCCTGGGTCTAAATCTATTGAAAAAATCAGGAGCCCGTAGGATAGCTGTGAGAGGAGACTCAAAGTTAGTTATCAAACAAGTGAATGGTGAATATACAGCGAAACATCCCCGACTTAGAGCGTACAGGAATTATGCAATAGATTTATTGAAAACCTTTGTAGAATACGATTTGGTGTTTGTGCCTAGGGGTCAAAACGCTATTGCTAACGAATTAGCTTGCCTGGCTAGTTCATATCCTAAGACTTCAACCAACACACAGATCATTATTCAAACCAAATTCAGACCTGCAGTGCCAGACAACGAAAAATATTGGCAGGTCTTTGAAGGTGATAAACATATTGAGGACTTCCTGATAGGCAGAAATGAGTTTGAATTTTCCAGTTCAGACTCTAAAGATGAAGACAGCTGCCTTAGTGAGGAATCCCCTGATGAAGAATCCCCACCATGTAACATAGAAATAAACACATTTTCTGAGGAAACTGGAAGTTCAACCATAAGATGTGAAAACGCGAAAATGAGGAAATGGAGGTGTTGCGGGCCAAAGATAAGAACATACCCAGAGGCCTGGCACCCCTAGAGGACCTTTTTGACTTTGATGACGTAGTAAAAAAGCCCACTATATAACATGCAGACTCAGATATAGAAGAATGCAACATAGGCACTGAAGATAGACTCAAAATGATAAAACTGGCTAAGTCTATACCTGCAGACATGAAGAAGAGATACACTGACCTGTTTAAGGAATTCATTGATGTGTTTGCATGGAGCTATGAAGACTTAAAGGCCTATGACACCAACATCATACAACACAAGATACCCCTGAAGGAAAATCAGAAGAATTTCAGACAAAAAATCTGTAGGATCAATCCGAAACAATTTCCTGCAGTAGAGAAAGAGATCAAAAAAATGTATGATGCAGGCATAATAGTCCCTGTAAGGTTTTCTGATTGGGTGTCAAACTTAGTGGTTGTGAGAAAGAAAACGGGGGAGATTAGACTATGCATAGACTTCATAAACCTCAACAGAGCCTCCCTGAAAGACAATTACCCTTTGCCTAGAATGGAGCATATCTTACAGAAGGTAGTGGGCTCTAAGAGAATCTCCCTGCTTGATGGTTTTTCAGGATACAATCAAGTTCTTGTACTCCCAGAAGATCAACTCAAAATAGCTTTTACCACTCCATGGGGCACCTTCATGTATGTGAAAATGCCCTTTGAACTGATGAATGCTGGAGCTACCTTCCAGAGAGTGATGGATATAGCTTTCTCAGATGAGATAGGACACTTCATAGTTATCTACTTGGATGACTTGACTATCTTTTCTAAAACTGAAGAAGAACACCTGAAACATCTGAGAAAAGTTTTTTAAAAATGTAGAAGGTACGGTATGTCCTTAAATCCTAAGAAAAATGTGTTTGGGCTGCAAGAAGGCAAACTTCTTGGTCACATTATATCTAAGAAAGGGATTAGGATAGACCCACAGCGAGTTGAGGGAATACTTCAAATCACACACCCGAGAAACATCAAGGAGTTACAGTCCTTCATTGGGAAGATCAATTTCCTTAGGAGATTCATTCCCAATCTTGCTGAGCATCTCAGGAAAATGACTGACATGTTGAAGAAAGGTGCAGGAATTAAGTGGACTGTTGAAGCCAAGAAATCCTTTGAGTCAGTAAAGCTTGCACTCACTCAAGCCCCTGTCCTTATCAGCCCAGAATTCTCAAATGATTTCCTGATATTTTCATTCGCCTCACAGCATACAGTGGTTGTGGTTTTACTGCAGAGAAATTCAGAAGGAAATGAACAGCCAATTGCCTTTTTCAGTAAGGCCTTAAGAGATGCACCCTTAAAGTAAAACATAATGGAAAAGTAGGCCTATGCCCTGGTAAAGGCCTTAAAATACTTTAGGGTGTACATTCTGCATTCTCACACCATTGCTTATGTGCCAAATATAGTGGTCAAATATATCTTGTCCCAAGACCCTGATGGGAAAAGGGGAAAATGGATCGCTACAATCTTAGAGTATGACCTCGAGATAAAGCCCACCAAACTGATCAAAGGTCAAGGCCTGGCCCAATTAATGGCTGAATCCAATCTGCAGGCCCTTGACATTAACATGGTAAATGCCTTAGATGAGTAGGAAGGATTGCCCCCTCCAACTGTTGAGGAGAAGTTTCAGAACTCTTCTTGCTACTCTGATATCCTTTATGTGCTCACCAACCTCAATGCCCCTCCAGAACTGTCCAAAACTAAGGCCAGATTCATAAAACTCAAAACTAGAAATTACTACATTTTGAATGAGAATCTATACTGGAAAAATCCAAATGGCCTATTACTGAAATTTTTGCCGGAAACTGAAGCTGAAAGAATCAAACAAGAATTTCATGCTGGGGAATGTGGAGACCACCTGAGTTGGAAAGCCACTGCAAACAATATACTCAGGGCTGGCTATTATTGGCCCACACTCTTCAATGGTGTCCATAAAATGGTAACTGCCTGTCATAAATGCCAAATCTTTGAGGGCAGAAAAAAGCTCCTTCCCCTCCCTTTGCAACCTATCACCGTAGAAGGTCCCTTCATGCAATGGGGCCTAGACTTCATTGGTGAAATTCACCCCTCTTCTTCGGGACAACACAGATGGATCCTAACTGCTACGGATTACTTCACCAAATGGATAGAAGCCATACCCACTAGGAACGCCACTAATTCTGTCATCATTAGGTTCCTAGAAGACTTCATCCTGTCTCGGTTTGGTTGTCCAAGAAAAATAATCACTGACAATGCTGTTGCTTTTGGATCCAAGAGAATGATTGATTTCTGTCACAGGTATGGAATAGCCCTTCGTCATTCAACTTCCTATTATCCCCAGGGTAATGGACTAGCTGAATCATCCAACAAAAGCCTGGTGAACATCATTAAGAAGCTGTTGGAAGAGAACAGAAGGTCATGGCACAAAAATTTGGTGCATGCTTTGTGGGCAGACAGGCTCACAACCAAGAATTCCATTGGCATGTCACCATTCCAGCTTGTCTATGGAACCGAAGCAGTTTTTCCTACCAGCTTGGGAGTGCCAGTGATTAAGCTTGTCCAGGAGATTCAGACAGAGGAAAATAGCATGGTGATCAGAATCAATGAAACTACCCATCTGCAGAAAACAAGGGAGCAGGTTTATAGCAGAGCTATCAGAGTTCAGGAAAGCATAAAGAGACAGTTTGACAAAAGAGCCAAAGCTTTAGATTTCAAAGTTGGGGACAAGGTTCTGAAATGGGATTCAAGGAGAGAGGACAAAGGTAAACATGGCAAGTTTGATAGTTTGTGGCAAGGTCCATATATTATCCAAGCCACTGTGGGTCCTAATGCATTTTTCTTACAAGAACTTGATGTTACAGAGCTGTTTGGGGGTCCTGTCAAAGGCAGGATGCTCAAGCATTACTTCTGCTAATTTTCATTTTCAATTCCATTTCCATTGTACATACCATTGTAGTTTTACTTTCAAGAAAACAGAGAAAAATGTTTCAAAAAACAGAAGAGAAAGGAGAGGTCCAGACACGCCCAAAACATGAACCTCTGAAGCGTAAAATATTGGCTCTGAATAAGCTCATGAGTTTTCCTGAGTAAGGGCCTACTCCAGACCAACTAGACGAGCAATACATGTACGATGATCTTGGTCTGGAGTTTGCTCTTGCTCAAAAAGATTCTCAAGATGAGGCTCACGAACATATCCCACCTCCGGATCAGACCATACAGGAAATAAAGAAGCCTGGTCCTAACACACTCAAAACCTGGACCAGCAGAAGGAAAAAGAGGAATCAGCTCTAACATGCCTAAAACCAGAGCTGAAATGAAGAAAGGAAGTGACTCTAATATGCTCAAAACCTGAGTCACTGGAAAATAAGGATATTTCAAGTTGCAGATTTCCAGCCTTCACAGTTTTGTCTCCAATTTTTCAACAATTTGATGTCCAGGAACAAATTTTTATGCCTGGGATTCACAGCAAGTCAGACAGTTTAATCCTGGCTTTGCTGTTTTGAATTTCCTGTCTTAGAATGTAGGAGAAGAGACCTTTTGGACAGATTAATCCCAACAGGTAGTAGATTAGGTAGAGAAGCATATGAGGCCAACAGTTTAATCTGGCCTCATGGAGAAATAAGGGTAGATTTAGAATAGGTTTGTTTTCTGTTTCAAAAATGCTAGCTCAAATGCACCCTAAAGAAAGAAAAAATGCTAGGACTGTAGTTGGGTAGGTAGATTGGTTGGGAAAATGTTTCTGCTAATTTGTGTATCTAACATATTGTGGCAGCTAAAAACTGAAGAAATAAAGGGATGCGCCGAGCAGCAAGCATCTGGCCTATTCCAAAGATTATTTCTGGTTTCTTGACTCCTTCAAGAAGAAGCCATCCCCATGTGGAGCCACTGTTAGCCCCCCTATGAAATTCTTGACAAGCAAGCTGGGGGCTAGATTATTGTGGAGCCTTCAAGGAATGCCTCTCCCCCTAAAAAGCCATCCTCCTTGAAGTCTCTTTGTGTTGTGCCTAAGATAAATCGTCTCTTCTGATCCATTCCTCAAAAGGCCTACATTAACCCTTGTTCCCTGCCAACTCCACATTTTCCCCCTTTCACTCCCCTTTGTCAAAGTCCCTCTTTTCCCCTTTTAATTCCCCTATTAACCCCATAAATCCCTTCTAAAGATCCCTGCACCCTTTGTTTTCCCAAATTCCCCCTCCATCCCCATATCGTTACCCTTTGGGCCTCAAAATACGTTAAAAATGGCTTGAAAACCCACTTTGAACCTTATTTCAGGCCCAGCCCCTTTCCCGCTTAGCCCCACGCCTTTTTCTCCATGTGATCCCGTGCTGAAACCACCCGCGAAGTCCTGAAGGCGCTAATCTCCTATGCCCACGGTCCGTCCCTCTGAACGCGCCATCGCCGTCCGCTTACCCGCCAGATCGACAGCCCGGAATGCACCTGTCTTGTGGCCCCCACCCGCGCTCTGTTCAAAAACAGCCTGGTTTATCCCGCACCGCTTATGCGTGATGGGTGGTTTTCCCCGAGCACCCAGCGATTCCATACAATTGCCGACGCGTGTCCCCTGTACGACGGCAAAACCGCTCTCTCCCCGCACATTATTTTTCGGCCCAAGTCACGCAACGAAATTTATGCAGGCCGTCTAATCCCGAGCGCCTCATCCAATGGTCATCATTCATCAAAACTGTGCATTGTTTATCCCCAATCACCGTACCCCTGGTCCACCATCTGTCGCCCACCCACGCGTTCTCTACCGTTGATCTCCACCGCGATCGACGGTCCAGTTTTGTTCCTTCGATGTTGACTGTTCCACTGTCTCCCGTCTCGCCACGTCATCTCCACGTGTACCCTCCGTACCTTCGCCCATTCCATTACGTATAATTGGTTCATTTTCATGTTCTTTAATGCTTTTCATTCATTTTTTTGCTCTGTAGACCGCCACCCTCCACCAGAGCATCCTTGCACCATCTCTCTGCGAGTTTTTCCCTCCATATCATCATCTGCACAAGAATGTTCATTACCCACATCATCCGCCACCCCATCCATTGTTTTCTTCACTGTTTTCATGTTTTGCAGGGTTGTTAATGATATAAGACCGCCATAATGCGCAGCCTCTGTTACAGCGACAGTGAAATCAAGGAAGATAATTTACAGGGGCATAATTTATGAGCAAGGACCCGAGAAGGTGAAGACAGGACGATCATTTAAAGAAGCAGAGTTTAAAGCCCTGTGGAAAACCTTCTGGAGCCATTAAAGCTCGAGCTAACCTAACAAAGCAGATATGAAGCAGTAGAATGTTTCGGTACGAGGCAAAGGAGATTAAGGCACGCTAATGAAGATCCTGAGCCTTAAATCAGTAGTTTAAGAGGCAAAGCACCAGTTTGAAGACCCCGAGGATCGATCAAAGGATCCTGAGCACAAGTAAAAGGTAACATCAGGGTCTATTCGTCAGCAGAATGTTTTTCTTCATCAAGTACAGGGCGTCCATACATCTTTTATTATGCACAATGTCCCTGAAGGAATTTCCACCCTAACAGCTGTTCAAAACCGCCAAAGCATTTATATGACAGACTTCTCAGTAGTTTATTGTATTTTTGTTCAAAGCATCAGGAGTACTACAGCCGAAAGATGTCAAAATCGTATCCAGAAGAAGATCACTCCTGCATAAAGAGGTGACAAAAATTAAATACTCAACAGTCAAACAGGATGGGTTCTGGCCCTCCATTCATTTTGTGTCTAATGTTACATTTAGTGTTCACCTACCACCTCAGTCGACCTTCTGTTCATCCTCTGCTATAAAACACAGAAGGAAATTATTGTAAGGGTTGTTGATGAGATATCAGTGAAATGCAAGTATTTTCCTCTTGAGACAAGTTCTCTGTGTGATATTGTAAGATAGGCTGAGATTTGATGTATTCAGACTGAATGTTCAAGCTGTGGGCTATGATGTACCTGATTGGTGTTGTTTTTAATATGACAAGCACATTTATTTGGATTCTGATCTAAAGCAACTGGTGATGTTTTTCTATCTCTGTGTGTATTTCCATTTCATTTCATTTCATCTGACTCACATCAGAAGTTTGGCATAAGATTTACCCTTGATAGGTACCTTATGTTGCTGCTCTCCCAGCCTTTTATGTTTTCTGCTATATGTGTATCTGAATATTGGTTTCAATTGATTTAACCAGTGTAGTGGATGTTGTTTCCTGCTCTCTAATGTATGAATTAATGAAACCTGTGTTTAGATGTTCTTGCTAGGATTTAGTTGGATGAGTTGAGAACACTGGGAGGTCTAGAACCCCGCCTCTGCCTCACTAGGATCTTTCCATCCCAATTAAGCCTTGCTAAGATCCCTTGTATTGCCTCTAATTTTTGTCCAAGCAGGTCTGGAGTTAAATGACCTCTGACCTGATCTATAGACGGGATTGGATGGTTCCCCTTCACTCATTTTCATTCCTTAATGTCCCATTTCATCAATCATCCTTCAAGATCCAAATTCTCTAGATGACTAGCCCACTGAAAGCTTGCACATTGATTACAAATAAATCCTTTCTTGACTCCATTGCCCAATGGCCTTGATGTTCTCTGAGTTATCTACCTTTGCCTAAATTTCCTCTTTGCTCATCCTTGTCTTATATTGGACCCTTCTTTCCTGATTCCCAACAACCAAACACAAACAATCAAACAAACAACCCTGAGCCTATAACTAGCCTAAAATCATAACTTAGAGCTTCAAAGATATACACTTTGACTCATATAGAGAGATCCCTCTCTAGACCTAGGAGGGCTAGATCCTAAGGTCTAAAAGTGGTTCTATGTTGTCTCATCTTTTGGTCTTGTCAACCTGGCCAAAACATGGGAACCCCAACACCTTCTTTTGCCATGCGTTAAGTCCTGCAGCATCACTAGAATCTGGCTTAGGAACATTGATATCGATGAACTCCTTCAGTCTATTATCTTCCAGCACTGCCTCCATCATGTCCTTCCAGACTATGTAATTCGACCTGCCATTAAGGGCATACTCCAATCACAACCCATTGAAATACATTTCAATGTATACTCAATTGTCGCACCAAGAATTTTCTGCAGCAAATTCGAATTGTCCACCAGCACAAACTCAGCAATTCTTCACAAATGCAATCTTCAAGAATTAACACTGCTCTGATACCATGTAGAAATTATATAACATATGCTTGCATATATCCAGATTCTCCTGATCTAACAATATTTTATCTTCTTGCTAAATACAAGATCCTTCCACTCTTAATCTTTTGCAGAAATTTAAACTCAATTGCAAACACATGAAGCAATAAAAAAAATCGCACATAACACAGTTTTTTAACGAGATCCTAAAGCTAAAAACCCCAAATATCATATATTATGTATCATGGATATCATGTAACAATCTCATACAAATCTTATTACATCAACCTCTCAGTACAATCAATCGTCACACACTAACATGAAGAAATCTGCAAATCCATGCATTGATTTCTTGCCACCTGATAGCCTACCTCCACTGCGCAATCCCTGCTGAAGAATAGCTCTGAATGAATTCGAATTACCCTTTCCTTGACTGTGCAATCCTCATTGGAAACTCCAATGTGTGTGTGATGCAATCAATGCATCACTATAGTCACAACAGATAGTCCATCTCACCCTTTCACCTACCTCTCCACTGGGTCTCCTCTTGAACTGACATGCACTGTAGTTAACTGTTTTATTTGTTCAGCTGATTAGTGAGTTATTATTTGTGAATTAATTAACTAATTAATTCACTCCACTCTCACTAGTGTATCATTCAATTAGACTAGATACAATTAGCTCAACTGAGTTTAACTCCAATAACTGAGTTAAAACTGAATAAAAACTCCATGAACTACTCTTCCAACTCTGTCATAACTTTTCCACTTCAGTTCTAACTAAGTCCTCCATGCATGAACCACTAGTAAACCCTAGGAATTGTATAATTCCTTTAGCCCACTGAATTGCCAAATCTGTATGCTGAAATAAAGTGCTCCGAGAGAATAAGTTGATATTTAGAGTCTGATTATTATTAAGGGCTAATAATAATCGACACATCTATTTTTAGATTGATGATCTATAAATAGACTTCGCCCAATATTCTAAAAATAGAATTTCATCTATTTTTCCAACTTGACCAACCATCCACAAATAGCATGTTGCAACTTCTGAAATATGATCACCATGTCTAAAAATAGACTTGCACCTAAAAATAGCCTGCGGGCCCACTTAGTGAAGGTGACGGATTATCACTAAGCTCATCATTTTGTTGAATCTCAACATGAAATAAAACCCCCATATGTTTGAAGGTATATTGACAAGTTTGCTTAGGTTTATATACTTAAAAGTAATATATATTGAAAAATGGGTTTCCTAATGCATGAAAATCAAAAATAAATTTAGGTTCAGGATTGAGATAAAGTTTATTATTGGTGAGGTGTTTTTTAGTCATACGTTATTAATTTATTTCATGGTTTCATTCACATACAATGAATGGCCATATGTCTTAGTTGGAGTCTACACAAATTTAAATAATGCTTTTATTTCAATTAAAAAGAATAAGTTTTCATGTTTTTCTACCTCATTTGAAATGATATAAAGATGCACATGTGTTGTAGAGGATGCATGATCAGTTATACCTAACACCCCACAAAGTTTTTTTCATATAAAAATATAAGCATAGATAATTTTTTCTCCCCTGGTGTTTTTTGTAAGCCTTGTTAAGTCAGGCCACACATGTAATCATGTAGTGTGTATCCCTCTTATCTACAGAGTAGATGAGGAATTTTTTCAATCCCTATTAAGGTAGTTTGCACATATAATGATGTAGCTTATATCTCAGTTATCCATAGATTTGACGAGGCATCAATTTGTAGAATGAACCACTAGGTAGGTACGAGGTGGCAAGTCTACTCATTTGCTAGCTTGGTATGGATTCATAGAATTTAGGTTTTCGATGAGTTGAAGGGGGGGGGGGAGTGAGATGTATTAATCTCAAAAGGTTGGGAAAAAGTTACAATGAAAATAGAGTTTAACATGTTGATTAATCAAGCAGGTGAAAAGGATTCATATAAAATTAGTGAGTACAGTCAATGGCATCCATGTACCATTAATCTTAGAAGGTTGGGAGAAAAATATAATGAAGAGATAATTTAACATGTAGGTGAAAGGAATGCCTAGAAAATTAGTGGGTATAGCATATGGCACTTATGTGTCTTAGTATATCTTTTTACATGGACATCAATGATTAATTGTTTGCAGCAAGAAGTAAACGTTCTTATAATAATCAGTTTTATGTAGATGTAAAAGTAAGAATCAAACTCCATCATTGAATAAGACAATAATGAAAGCAAGATGATGAAAGAGAATAATGCAATGACAAAAAGAATGATGAACGAATATTATGATCAGTATAGTGATGCAACAACAAAGAAAATGATGAAAGAAGATGACAACAGAGAGAATGATGTAGTAACAAAAAGAATGGTAAGATGAAATAATATTATGACAGAGAGAATGATCCAACAACAAAGAGAATGATGAAAAAGGATGATATATATATATATATATATATATATATATATATATATATATATATATATATATATATATATATATATATATATATATATATATATATATATATATATATATATATATAATGGTGAAAGATGATGATGACGGAGAGAATGATGGAGCATGAAAGAGAATGGTGGGATGAAAGAAAATGATGAAAAATATGATGCATGGAATTGAAAAATTAATGACGGAGAAAAACATAAGAAAGAAAGATGGAAAAAATGTAGAAATGAAGAAGAAAAAAGAGAAACAAGGTAAAAATAGTAGTATCATATCCATGAAAATTTAATCCCTAAGACGTTTAAGGGTTCCTAATGTTTTTTGGGATGATGGGAAGGAAATGGTCTTTGATTCATTATTTGTATAATGGATAGAGTGGCTTGAATATTTGTAATTGTGTGTACTTGAATTAATGATGTTGTAAGCCTAATGAGGCATGTATACTACCAAGATTTTTTATGTTGAAAAGTTTCTGAAACTCTAAAACCACTTGAGGTTGTGATATTTATAGTAAGTACCACTATTTTTTGTGGTAAGAAAAAAAAACACTTGATGTGATATGTTATTTGCGGTAAGAAGAAACTACTTGATGTCTTGACGATTATAACAACTAAGTATCATCCATTAAAAACTATAGATGTAATGGTTACAAGTAATCCAAATAAAATCCAAAACATGGTTATGGGAGAATCAAATAAAGCCCAAGATGATGATTGATCATGATGTAGGGGGAATGAAATTTTTTATGTTTTTACAAGTATAAGATGAAAGAAGAAAATCGAGGATGAAGAATGAAAAAGAGCATAAGTTGCAGAATACTTAAGATGAAGACAAAGAGCATAGAAAATGAAGAAAGAACCTAGTGAAAGAGAGCTAATGAATTATGCATATTGAAATCACCAAGTACTTGTAAAGGGAGAGTATGAAGAAGTAACTCTTACTTGTGAATCATAACTAAATAATGTGATGAAATTGTATTAAAGTAAACTAACCATAGCAATTTAAATGTGTGAAGAATAAATATTTACACATTTGGTTAAAACAAATAACTAAATAAAATGAAATTAGAGATGAAAAAATATAAATACATTAATTATTATCCTATATAATCATATAAAAAATCATTTATGTAATAAATGTAATACAGATTTGTATAATTTAATATATTTTCATAATCTCCATACTCATTGCTTTAGATTTATTCATATTTAAACCAATTAGACCATCAATAACTTTTTGGATGAAAGCAATTAGAAGATTCTGATAAAGCAATTCTACCAATGATAAGAGTCTTTGCTAAATAAATAAATTTGGGTGACCTGCACCATCAGCAACATTTTGGATGAAAGCATTAAGATTCTGCCAAAACAA
This sequence comes from Pinus albicaulis, assembly GCA_034641835.2. Classification (NCBI taxonomy): domain Eukaryota; kingdom Viridiplantae; phylum Streptophyta; class Pinopsida; order Pinales; family Pinaceae; genus Pinus; species Pinus albicaulis. The sequence continues at coordinate 357,727,889 of CM076571.1, read as the reverse complement.
TTTCACCAAGGATCACACTCTTTGCTAAATAAATCTGGGTGAATGACACCATCAACATCTTTTGGATCAAAGGATCAAAGTAGTAGGGTTCTGATAAATCAATTTCACCAGCTTTTGGATCAAAGCAATACGATTCTGATAAATCAATTTCACCAGGGATCAGAGCACCAACAAATAAATATGATTGAATTATAGCATCGTAAAAAAAAATTGGGTCAAATAAATAAAAATCTGATAAAACTATTTCACAAAAGATCTGAAGATCAGAGTTTTAGTTGTGGTTAAATCACCTTAGATTTATCTTAATTCCGGATCTATTAAGTTCCAAGAGGGATCAAAAGTTCCTAGAGGGATCAAAGGTTTGCACCTCCAGATACTTGATCCCTCTGAGAGCTTGATAGATCCGAAGTTAAGATGGATCTAGAGTGGTTTAATTATTTATTTCATTTTTTAATTTAATTTCACTAATTCAAAATGTTTTATTTAATAAATTTATGTTAGATCTCATACTTTTGTGATCCATAAAGTAGATAAATGTATTTTCCCATAATTTTATTTTTTATTTTCATTTTCATTTTTATGTAATTTGACTCTGTCAAAATGTTTAGATAACATAATATAAAGGACAACAAAAAATTGTAATAAAATTAAATTAAAAAAATAAATATTTATAAAATATTTTGATTGTGAAATGAAAGGTGGTTTTTTGGCATGTAGTATTTATGAGCCATTAGTATGGTATGGTTAATAAAATCCATCGGGCCACTTTTCATGGTTAAAAATCTTGTTATATTGTAAGTATCATTTTGATTTTGAAATAAGAGATGGTTTTTGGACATATGGTATAGGTGAGCCATGGTATTGGCCCATGAGTATCCATGGTTACCCATATTATCATATTGTAAGTTTATTGTAAGTATTAATGTTTTTATATGCTTATTAATTAAATTTAAATATAGCTACAAAATCACTATTATATTTAATAAGTTAATATGGATTTGGTGTTACTAGGTTTTATTTACTTTTAAGCTACATGTAAATGTTTACCAATCAATCTGTTAAGTATCATAAATTGCACATATTAATATAAATTCGACATATTAAATCTACATGTAAAAATGTTTACAATCTTTCTTACATTACATCTACACATCACACCTATACTATGTTATATGTTGAGATTCAACAAGATGATGATCCTAGTGAAAATTCAGCACCCACACTAGGTGGGGCCCACAAGCTATTTTTAGGTGTATGTCTATTTTTAGAATGTTGAGCAAAGATTATTTATAGTGGAAATATATTTATAGATGGTTGAACAAATTCTATGTATGGATGGGCATCTATTTTTGGAATGCATGTGCGAATTTGGTTCGTGGATTTCATTTCTAAAAATAGAATGCATGCCGATTATTATTAGCCCTTAATAATAATTAGACAATAAATAATAATTTATTCTCTTGGAGCACTTGATTTCAGTTAACTGATGTGTAAAACCAGTTGACTTAAGTAATTTCGAGTTCTAAGGTTTTTTAACCGAGTGATTCGAAGTTGTAACAGAGTTGGATGTGTAGTTATGTGAGTTGTAAAAATTTAGTTTAACTCAGTTAAGTGAGTTAAAGTCAGTTGTGCTAGTTGTAACTAAAGATAAACTAGTGAGAGATCATTGAATTAATTATTTAATTAATTCACAAGCAATCATCTCACATGCAACTGAAGAAATACTATTGTTAACTACATGCATGTGAGATCCAGTGGAGACCCAGTTAAGAGATAGGTGAAAGGGATAGTTTGACTATCAGTTGTGACATTAGTGGGTGCACCAGTGAAACCAAACACAAATTGGAGATGTCAATGAGGATTGTGCAGTAAAGGCAAGGCAAGATCGAATTCATTCAGAGATTGCGCAGTGGAGGCAGGCTGTCAGGAGACAGTAAATTGGCGCATGTTTATGCCAAATTTTTGTATGATAGTGTGAGATGATTGTACATTGTACTGAGAGCTCTTGGATTAGAGTTTTGTATGAGATTTTTTCATGGTCCATAATATATACATAATATATGATAGTGGGGTTTTTAGCTTTATGTTTTCCCGGTAAAAACATATGTGTTATGTGTGATTGATCTTTGTTCATGTGTTTGCAATTAGCGTTTAAATTTCCGCAAAGATTTTGAGTAGAAGGATTATGTATTTAACAGTGGCATATAATTGTTAGAACAGGAGAATACAGGAAATACATAGATTTTTTAAAATTTCTACATGGTATCAGAGCAAAGAAGATTTCAATATTGAAGTTGTAGCTGAGTTTGTTGGTGGAAACAATTCAAGTTTGTTGCAAGAATTTCTTGGTGCGATAGTTGAATAAACATCGAAATGGATTTCAAAGGTTTGCGGCTAGAGTATGCACTCGAGGGCAGCTCGAACTACATAACCTGGAAGGACAAGATGGAGGTAGTTCTTGAAGATAATGGCTTGAAGGAATTCATCGACAGTGATGTTCCTAAGCCCACTTTGACAGATGTTGCATTACTTGATGCCTGGAAAAATAAAGTAGCGAGGACGAGAAGGATTCTGTTAGAAGGTGTGAGAGACCATATTGTCTCAAGCCTTCATGGGAAAGCCACTCCATTTTCAATGTGGAAGGCTTTGACGGATCTTTTCCAAAGCAATAGTGACCATAGGAAATTGGCGCTGAAGGATAAACTCAGAAAGATCAAGATGGAGAAGGGTGACAATATTCCTAAGTATCTCACAAAGTTTTTCCAATTTTGGGATGAACTAGGGAGTGTGGCAATTAGGGTTTCTGATGATGATTTGGTGAGTTTGGCTCTCTTGGGACTTCCTAAGAGTTGGCACATTTATCAAGACTCTGTTAACGGACGGGAAAAATTGCCAGATTCGGATGACTGTGGTTGGATCTAGTGCAGGAGGAGTTCAGGCAGAACACCAGAGATGGCTCTTCATCAAAGCATGATGATGAAGAGGATTGTGCTTTGGCTACCAAGGCAAGGAAATGGAAGGGGAAGAAATTCCACTCAAAATCCGAGGCTAAAGGCAAGAAGCTGGATTTGTCCAAAGTGAAGCGTTTTCACTGTCACGAACATGGCCATCTCACCACTAACTTCCCATAGAAAAAGAAGAACAAGAACCTGTTGGAGCTGCAGCTGGTGAGGCCCTTGCCTCGCAATTTGAAATTTATTTCTCTTTGATCGCATGCTTGGTTTCAAGTGCAATGGGATGGGTGTGGTATCTTGATATTGGTGCTTTCTTCCACATGATGGAAGATAAGGAGATTTTCAGTGACTTGGAGGAGAAAGATCTCCAAATGCACATAGAGATGGGCGATGGTGGACGATACAGTGCGACCGGAATTGATACCATTACCTTTGAGAGGGAGTCAGGTAAACCATTTCTGTCTAAATATGTTATGCATGTTCCAGGTCTGAAGAAAAACTTGGTCTCAGTCGCGATGTTGGAGGATAGAGGTTATGACATTGTTTTTAGCGATGGAAAAGCTTCGCTGTGACATAAAACAATGGGTCAAACCAAGAGGATAGGGATTCGAGTCAAGAATATCTACAAGCTGGAGGTAGATGGCTGCGTTGCAATGGTGGGCAAAGCAGAGGAAGTGGTGAGAGAGGATGAGGGCGAATTATGGCATAGGTGATTGGGCCATCTTCACCATGGCACCCTAAAAATTTTGCAACAGATTTCTACTGGACTGCCCAAGGGTACACTTGCATAGTTAGATCAGTGCAAGGGATGTACTATGGGTAAGTTTGTAAAAACCACCTTTCATGAAAAGGAGAATTGTGCTTCGGTCATCCAGGAGAGAGTTCACACAGACGTGTGTGGACCATTCTCAGTTGCTTCAACAGAAAAACACATCTATTATGTTATTTTTGTTGATGATTTTTCTCGTAGGTGTTGTATCTTCTTCATGCAAAAAAAGGATCAAACATTCTCAAATTTATGTGAGTTTAAAGCATTGGTGGAGAAATATTCGGGGAATAAAGTGAAGGCTCTACGGAGCAATAATGGTGGTGAATATATCTTGAACGAATTCAAAGACTTATGTAGCAAAGAATGAATTCGAATAGAACTCATAGCACCTCATAACCCGCAGCAAAATGGGGTCGCGGAGAGGAAGAATAGAACGATAGTGGGTGCTGCATGATCAGGGCCTACCAATGCATTTGTGGGCGGAAGCATGCAACACTGCGGTTTATGTGAAAAACCGTTGTCCTCATAGGGTACTTGGCATGAGTACACCTGAAGAAGCTTTTACTGGTAAGAAGTCGGATTTTTCTCATTTAAAGATTTTTGGCTCATATGTTTATGTACATGTGACCAAAAACGCCAGGAAGAAGCTGGAGCTAACTGCTGAAGTTGGGATATTTGTGGGGTACACAAAAACACTGCATAACTATCGTGTGTATTTTCCACATAGTTGAATGACTGTGGTGCGACAGGCTATAAAATTCAATGAGGAGAAATCCATGAAGTTATCGCTTCAGAGGGAGCTAGACTTACATGCATAGGAGGAACTTTTGGTTCCCAAATATGAGTCTCTAGATGTGGATCAGCCACAGGAGGAGGTTCATGGAGTGGAGGAGTCCACTCACGCAGAGCCAAACATCAGAACTGGCAGAAGGTGTACCACAGAAGTTGAGAGGTTGAAGCTTGATGCGGCACAGAATGTAGGAGTCCCTACTTTACAGCGCAGATAGAGACAGTCTCCTGATCGATTCACTGGATACATGGCTCTCATGAGAAAATGTATTGTGACTGAGACATCTTCCTTTTAGGAAGCAGTGCAGGATCCCACATGGGTAGATGCAATGGTGGAGGAGTATGACTCCATTGTTAGAAACAGTGCTTGGGAAATTGTTCCAAGGCCGGTTGATAAATTAGTGGTAGGTTCAAGATGGATCTACAAGGTAAAGCAGGCTACTGATGGGAGTGTTGAGAAGTATATGGAAATATTTGTGGCCCGGGGCTTCTCACAGATCGAGGGGATTGATTATGAAGAAACCTTTGCACCTGTCACATCGTATTCTTCCATAAGAACCATTCTTGCTCTCTCAGCGCAGATGGGTTGGCACATTCATCAGATGTATGTGAATACTATGTTCTTTAATGGGATCATTGAGGAAAATGTGTAAATTGATACGCCTAAAGGATTTTATATCTTCAGCAGCGAGTCGCATGTGTGCAGACTCAAAAGAGCGATGTATGGGCTGAAGCAAGCACCCCATGCTTGGTACACTCAGATCAACAGCTATTTCACTGGACTTGGCTTCACCAAGAGTGAGGTGGATGCAAATCTATACCAAATTGTGGTGGAGGGTAAGCTTTTAATCATTGTTCTTTATGTTGATGATTTAACTCTGACTAGTGATGAGTAGTTGATACACTCATGCAACGAGGACCTTGAAAAGGAGTTCGAGATGAAGGATATGGGCCTCCTTCATTATTTCCTTAGATTGGAAATATCGCAGCGAGAAGGTGAATTTTTTGTGTGTCAAGGCAAGTATGCAAGGGAGATACTCTGTAAGTTTCACATGGAGGGCTGCAAACCCATGGATACTCCTCTTCTAGGAAACTAGAGGAAACAGGACGCTACATCTCGAGAGGTAGTGGATGCTACTATCTATCGACGGTTGGTGGGTTCACTCATGTATTTAGTTAATACAAGACCGGACATATGCTATGCGGTGAACCATCTTATTCAAGTGATGGTTAAGCCTACCAAACTCTTTTGGAAGGCAGGCAAGAATGTCTTGAGATATCTCAGGGGCACATCTGAGAATGGCTTATGGTACAGACAATAAATAATAATCTATTCTCTGACCAGCAAAGGCATAGGCGCGATGTGAGTGGTAACACCACGACAACGCACACTCGCGGATGAACTCACAAACCACGCTCGGAAGCCCTGATATTCGTGGCGTTGCTATCGCCACAACCAATCTCGAAACCAACTGCGTTAAAAAAATATTAAAAAGTCGCATAGCCTTTGGCACAATATCGTTGCTGGAAAAATATGCACCAAGTGTTTCTTGTAGCGGGAATTCACATGATTTGCCAGCGTTGAATCTGTGAATTCAGGGCAACCGAACGTGTAATAATGAAGTTATTCATGGCACCATCGGGGGTTCGATTCAAGCAACGCCAAGTTGGGCAACAAAGCCATGGCTCCGCCCAAGGAATGCCCTGTCACTACAATTTTGTGGCCACGTATCAGGAGACGTCTCAGGTATTTCAATGGAATGCTCTCTGCCCGACCAAGAAAGCCCCCGTGGGCACCTCCCATTCCCGAGTTGCGGGGCCTCTGTATGATGTCCAGATTCGTTAGCACATCCACAAACCCCCTGGTGCCTCTACAGGCGACCATAATGTGACCGTGGGACAAGCTTTTGGCGACCAGGAGATACTGATTGCGGCTCTCGAGGCCCTCATTTTGCAGCTCTTCTTTTTCGAAAAAATGATATTTCGCCGTTTCTAGCAACTCAAATGCTTGGTGCAGTGAGTGGAGTTCTTGATGAGGATTGTGGGAGTATGCAAGGGCTGAAACAATGGTGGCATCTAAGATCCATGCTGGATCACACTCTTCAGCCTTAATCATTTGAGAGAGCCTCAGCATCGATTATGTGGCATCACCACTGCTACGTTCATGTCTTTCCATGACTGTGTACTCTATCATAAAGGGAAACTAGGGCAATGATAGGGAAAGCTGGTAATATATTTATTTTCTAATGGAGCTCTGTATTTATAATTTCGCCTTTATTTTCTTTCCCAACCTAGTTCTCCTAGTTTTCTAGTCACTTTGAACTTCTAAATATTTATCATTATTTTGAGTGTTTGTGTGATTTTCCTTAAATAATAATAGTGAGTGATGAGTATTTGTGCAAATTTGTTTCAGTGCTATCTCAAAATTAAATTATGATCAATTTTCCAAATGTATATGAAAAAATTAACATTTTATTTTATTTTGAAAATAATAATAATTCTATGAATTGAAAAATTAAAAAAATATATATATATTTAGTAACATTGATGTTTTCCTTTTTCCGAGGTTATTTTAAGAAATTGTGAACTCAATGATTAAAAATTTAGTGATATTTATATTCACTTTTCAATATTTCAAGTTTAATTTGATTATAAAGTTGGCCTCTAGAAAATTTAGGTTTTAAAAAAAATTGAAAATATTTTTACCAAATATGATTTAGATTATTTATAAAGAAATTTAAAATAATATTATGAAAAAAAGGCTTACACCAAAATGGAGGTGGTTACAAAATTCCAAATCCCCGAGTGTCTATAATAATCTTTCCAAAACTTCCAAATAATTGATTCCTTGGAGTATTGAAGGTTTGATACCATGTTGAGGTTTTGGTTACACCAAAACCCAAACCTAGAAGATTTAATTAACTACCAAACATTCATCCTTCCCTTAAGTGTTTGGTTAGTCCCATGTTCCTAGGGTGGTTGCTAGTCCACATAATTGATTTCCAATAAAATGAGTGTGAGACTTACTCCAAAAAATACTTAAAATAATTAAAAACTAATAAACAATTTCCTCATCTAATTTGAAAATAAAGTTAAAGATGGTGGTTTTAGTTATTTGTGATATAGAAACAGCTATTATTTACATTGTTAGTTACCAACATCTGACAAGTATTTTAATTTGGAATTGGCTTTACCAACAAGAACCATGTGGTGGCATGTCATTACTTATTTTTCACACATGAATCATGTGCATCTAGTTTTGTTTGTTTTTTAAATACTTTGAATTTTTCATATAAGACTGTAAAAATCTATAAAATAAATTAAAATCACAAATATCGGTGGTAAATATATATTTGAAAGTGGGAAAATCATTATTGCAATTTTTTTTTTTGCCTTCTATAAGTATTCTTAGTACCTCTACAGGTTTTATTAGAACCCTGGTGTGGACTAGGAAGACAATTCAGTTGTTGGCCAAACTTCACCAAGCCAAAATGGTGAAAGGACAATCTGCGAAAAAAGAGGTTAAGGATAAAGGAAAGTCAAAAGCGGGGCCAAGCAGGAGAGGAAGGAAGTCTGGGAAGGAAATAATGGAGAAATTTTTCCACGACTACGAGGTAGGTACACGTGGCCACGTGAAATCTTTGATTTCAGGATGGGAGCAAGATCAAAAAACAAAAGTGGAAGAAGACATCTCAGACGAAGAGATGGAGATGTTGACAGATCCATGGAATACCAGGGGCAGATTGAATTTATTTAAACATTCCATCCATATATACTGGACCATGAAATGCTTATTGGCCAAGACCATTGTTAGTGTTCAAGAAATAAGTGAAGATCTGAAAGAAGCCTCTATTCTAGCTGAAATGTGCAGGAACATCCAAGAAATCTATCTCCTGCAACACCACCAGAATGTTCTCCTTGGCTGAATGGAACGTCAACTGCAGAGTATGAACCAAGTCGACATGCCTGGGTCAAGCGTCAAGGACCCAACATCCATCAAATCATCAGATGACTAAGTTTAAAGGTTCCTTATTTTTTTTTTGGGATGCAAAGTACGAATAGAATTTACTTTCTGGTTAAGTCTTTAGATATAGTAGATAATAAACCTGTTAAGGTAGCTAGAGACAGATTTAAACTTTATCAATTTTGGTTGGCCTATAACTCTTTGAGGTGGCCAAAAGACCTGGTTTCCTACTGATCAAGAGATCATGTCCAAGTTATGAAAATTGCTCAATAATGAAAATGTTCAAAAGTGGTTGAAATATGAATGACCGGAAAGGTCTTGTCGCTGCGATTCTAGCACCGTGAACGGTTCTCAAAACCGAGGTCGTATGCAAAAGTTATTGAGGTTTGAAATCTCCAGTAAACTCCAAATTTTAGTTGACCAAGTTTGACTTTATAAATTTGTGAAATTTTTTAAAAAATAATATTTTGGGAATATTCCTCAAAATATTCCCTAGAATATTCCTTGGAGGGCGAATCAATGGTCGACAAGTGGCATTTGATGATTGGTGGTTGGTTTGACTTTTTGTGTTGTGGCCAATGAGAGGGTGCCATGTGGCAAGCCCAGAGGCCGCCATGTGACCCAGGCCAGAGTTGTTTGGCATTGTAAAAATTTGTTTCTCAGCAAGAATCGAACCTAGGCCTCTTGCCCTCAAGCACACAAGCCGAACCAGCCCGGCTACATATTAAGTCTTAACAAACAACGGTGTCGCGTTTTATTTGAGGTTTAAAGTTTTTTATGGTGGAAAACTTAAGAGGCTAGCCCAACCCTCCATATGTTCAGGCGCTCATGACCAGAGCCTTAATCTCAGTGGTTACAACTAACGGCGGGTCTGACGGTTATTGTGAGCTCCATGTGGCCACGACTTCAAAATATTAATGTTACAGTTTTTAAAACCGTTAAGGCCGCAGTTTCCTCGGCGGCTAGGGCGGCGGTCACATGTGACCCCGCCCAACTAAACATTTATCACCATGTTAATTTTCCGCCAACCTTGGAGTGCATTCTTCCTTTTTCGGCCTGACCGCCAGTTTTGGAATTTTAATTGGAGTTCCTCCAGTTTTGGAGGAGGATTTTGGGGGACACTGGGCAAAAATTTGTTTTTGCCATAACTTCTTCAATTTTCGACCAAACAAGGTGAAAAAATATTCAATTTTGGGTTTTTTTAGCATTCTAAGTAGTTTGTAATAGTTTTAAGGTCAAACAGAGGTGATCTATAGCATATTTTTCTTCAAGGAAGATGAAGGAGCCATCAGGGCCATCATGGAGAAGGCAGTGTATTGGGCTCATTTACCTGTTTAGTGTAAATGAAAAGCCATTTCTAGCTATTTCATATCTTATGAAGCTAAATTTACAGTTAGTTTTTACTATTAAGGCTTATTTTCACTTGTACTTTCATTTTGAGCATATTAATACAAGAGGGACATGCCATTTTGGAGGCTTGGACCAGCAGACGTAGCCCAGGAGGGGTGAACTGCTCAATAAATAGCTGAGTAATGTGCTTGTGAGATTTATTTGTTGTTCTTTTCTGCTGTTCTATGTTAAACAGTTAAATTACTTAATCAATACTCACATATAAACCTCATAAACAAAGCCATAACTAATTGTTTAACCTGCAATTTAAGGAGAACCTTTTGCACACATTATTATATATGTTTGGATACTTTGCATAGCATAAAAAATACTTCCATTTCAGATCAAGTTGGTATCAGAGCCAAGTTTTGAGCATTAGGTTAAGCTAGAGTATTTTCTCTGTTTAACATTTGTGCAAAAGGATTTGTTTAAAAGTTTGCATAATAAACCATGCAAGCAGTGCAGAGCCATCTTCGGGCAACATTTTTTGTGAGTTTTTTTTAGGCTTACTTGGCTTAAGCTTAAGAGAGGAGAAGGTCAATTGGCAAGGACTTACAGTAATCCTCAACCAAGGAGGGAAAGAGTGCCATTATCTCCACCTTCAATTTCACCTCCAAGAGAAGCAGTAGAAGCCATAAGCATGTCTTCAAGAAAAGGTGTTAAAACAGAGTCAAAGATTGATTATTTTATTGTTTGCAAACTGATTGTTGTTTGAGTTTGCTAGAGGTGAAGGAATAGCTATTGATAGCTAAGTCTTGGAGAGGAAAAAAGGGAAGAAAGGGTTGAAGGCTTATTCCTTACCCAAAAGTACCTTAAGGTCACCCTTGGAACACAAACCCTCTTGACGATTGTTTGTTAAGAAGTACTTGGAGTTTGTTTGTTGTTTGGTAGCTTGAATAAGAGTTTGTCTCTACAGCCATTTGGTTTTAAAAAAAAATCTTGTCATTTGTTTAGAAAGCTTTGTGAGCTTTTTTTCTGAATTTCCTTTTGTTCATTGACATCATAATGACAACTTCTACAAGTGAGGTTTCCTCCTTCACAAGATTCTTCGATGAAGATATGAAGCATGATTTTATTATATTGAAGGACATGGTGTAGATTTTGTTTAAGGATAAAACTGAACTTCGTGAACAATTGTTTTCCATGAAGAAAGAGAAGGAATAAATTCTTCAAAGATTTCATGATATGGAGATGTAGCTCCATAGAGCTTAAGAAGCTTTGACCAAGAACATCCATGAGGAAGAGGTAATCCATTCTAATTTGTCTTCAATTTCCTCTTTAGAAAGATATGTTGGTTCTTTTGAAAAGCATACGAGAGGTATAGGGTCCAAGTTAATGAATAAAATGGGCTATAAAGGCAAAGGTTTAGGCAAGCATGCACAAGGCATGGTTGATCCTATTTTGGTTGAGGAATGACCCAAGAATCTTGATCTTGGTTATGTGCAATTTAATGGCGAAGACTCCAAAACCATGAAAACATGTGAGGCTACTTTAAAGAGAACCTTTGTTCCAAGTTCTAAGATGAAAATATGTCAAATTTTTTTCAAAGATGATTGACATTTCTTTAAGCCTTTGTTGCAGCAAGAAGATGGTAAACATGCAGCTTATGGCAAGCATGCGAGTTCAGATAGTTTTCAAGACAAGAACGATGATGTTAGTATACAAATGAAAGCTGAAGCCTCTGCTAGTTCATCTCCTCATGAAGGCAAAAAGGATGAACATGCAAAGTAGCACAAGAGGTATAAATATTCCCATGATCAATTTGATTGTGTTTCTGCAAAGCATGATAATTTTGCATGCTTTAATGGAAGAAATATTTGTTGTACATATTGTGGTCGATTTAACCATGATGTTTCGAGATACTGGATGAGGAAGAAGGCATATAGGAAGCAGATGAAGCAAAGACAACTTTCAAAGAAGGTGCATAAGACTTGCACATATTACCAAAAGAGGGGACATGTTGTCTCCCATTGTTGGACTTTCCATCCAACTAGTCGTCCCAAGCACATGCAGCAAGAGGACAGAAAGATTGGTGAAGGTGGAACCAAGGATTCCATTATTGATTTGAAAATGGAAGTTTCACATGAAGAAGAGTTGTAGCACAAAAAGTCGCCATGGAAGTGGCTTGGTAAGAAGTGGATGGACTTCCTAGCACAGTAAGACGTACTCATTTTGTACATATGAAAATTTTGGTTGTATGCATGTATTTTATGCTGTAATATCTCGTTTGTTTGAGCCACCTTGGATCATTGATCAAGGCAGGGATTTTCAGTTTCCTTCTGAAAATTTCTCACAAGAAATTTCCTGAGTGAGTGCAAGAAAGACAGTTATTGACAGGAGGACAAGCGCATCGAGGAAGGGAAGTGTCAATTTCTTTCTAGTTGTGGTTCAAAGTCACTAGCCATGCAAGGAAAGTGTTTGGAGGTTGAAGATAAGAGGGTGTTGTACTCTCTTTTGCTTTACAGATCAGTTTCAGTAGTCCAAAGAGCTTTTTGGGGTCCAAAAGATAACAAACAACGGTATCGCGTTTTATTTGAGGTTTAAAGTTTTTTACAGTGGAAAACTTAATGGGCTAGCCTGGCCCTCCATATTTTCAGGCGCTTGTAACCAGAGCCTTAACCTCATCGGTTACGACTAACAGCGAGTCTGACGGTTATTGCGAGCTCCATGTGGCCACGACTTCAAAGAATTAATGTTACGGTTTTTAAAACCATTAAGGTTGCGGTTTCCCCAACGGCTAGGGCGGCGGTCACATGTGACCCCGCCCAACTAAAAATTTATCACCACGTTAACCATCCGACAACCTTGGAGCGCATTCCACCTTTTTCGACCTTATCGCCATTTTTGGAATTTTAACTAGAGTTCCTCCAGTTTTGGAGGAGGATTTTGGGGGACACTGGGAAAAAATTTGTTTTTGCCATAACTTCTTCAATTTTCGACCAAATTGTTAGCCCCCCCATAAATTTTTTGACAAGAAAATAGGGGGCTAAAATGTTTTCGAGCCTTCAAGGAATGCATTTCCCCTAAAAACACATCATCCTTGAAGCCTCCTTGTGCCTTTGGTCCTTTGATGAAATCCCCTCTGCTGATTTCCATCATAAAGCCTCTCTGTTTGTGAAGAAATTCCCAAAGGCCTCCTTTCCCCCTTATCTCACCCTCACTTAGCCTCTTTTTTATTCCCCCTTGTCTCCCCTTCTATTTCCCTTTTTACCCTCTTAAACCTCCCAAAATCCCCTTAAAATTCTACCCTTACCTTTTGTTTATCCATTTTCCCCTTTCCCTCTCTATCGTTCCCTTCCTTGGCCTTCAAATTCCATTTAAATGGGCCAAAACCCACTCTCCGACCTTATTATAGGCCTAACCCCTCCTCGCTAGCCCCCTTCTAACCACTTCCCCCACATGCCCTTGCGCTGGGACCAAGCGCTTAAGTCCCAAGCGCTAATCGCAATCGGAAGATCGGCGGGAGGCAAATTCCTTTGTAAAACTCCAAAGTGCCGATGCGATTGGTTTAATAAAAAAAGTCCCGCGACTCGTTCTTTACCGTTGATCTGACATAAAGATCTGACAGTGGAGCGTTAATCGCAACCCCCGTCTGATCGCAATCGCAACTTCCGTCGCGCCTCCCCTTTGCTCCCTCCGATTGCGACCTCTCGATTGCATCGTAGCCATCCATTCCCCTCACTGATCTGACAGCTATCGCTCCTCCCGACCAATCGCAATCGCAAGTCTTAACTCCCGATCCCCGATCAATCGCAACCCTGTCTTCCGATCCCCCGATCGCACTGCTCCCCTGATTGTTCTCTCCACCGTTGATTCTCCCTGCAAATCGTGCGGCCAGCGCTCAATCGAAAACTGACCTCCGATCGCAATCGCAAGCCTTTCCCTCCAATTCCCGATTGCTGCAATCCTCCAATTGCATTCCCCGCCATTGATCTGGACCCGAGATCAATGGTCAGCGCTCATCGCACCCTCCACCCGATCGCAATTGCAAGTCTTTCTGTCTCCCCCCCGATTAAATCTCAACCGTCCGTTCCCCCGCTGCATCCAACGTTCAGCGCTTAATTGCACCCCCCGCCCGATCGCAATCGCAACTCCCAGTGGTACTGCCCCGATTGCGATCCCTCAATTTCATTGCAGCCATCCATTCCGCTCGTTGATCCAACGGCTATCGCTCTCCCTGCTCAGTCGCAATCGCAAGTTTCACCGTGTCGCGTTTTGTTCCACCCAGATTGCGATTCACCGATCCAATCTCAGTCGTCCATCCGATGCAGATCCGACGGTCATCGCACTAATTGCTCCTTTCCTCCGATGGACCCCATTGCAGATCCTTCCCTCCGTCTCCCGATCCCATCCCGACCGTCCATTCTCCCCGCCGATCCGACGGTCATCGCTTCCCCGCCCTCAATCGCAATCGGAAACTTTCATAGTATGTCCTCCTCGTTTCTACCCGATTGCGATGCTCCGATGAAGATTTGACCGTCCATTAGATCTAAATATCTGATGGTTCAGATTTAATCGCCCTCCACCATGACCGGGTCCCACATCCAAGGCTCCGCTCCCTTTTTTGTTGGTGTTTTCCTTTGTATTTCGCCTAATGTTAACTATTGGGCTTTCACACTATTAACCATTTCTTCCGCCATTCTCCATTATTTTCACGACTGTTCCGCCTCCGTTCCTCCGCCTCCGCGGCATTTCTTCATCACTGCCAGGTTTGTAATAGATCTATTGTATTATGCAGATAACACAGAGAGGCCAATTCAGCAGCCAAACGAGACAGCAGAGATGGATTTAAGGGATTTGAGCCCGTAATTGGAGATTTAAAGCGCTAATCCTATATTCGAAGGATTAAGGTTCAGCGTGAAGACTAATGAGCGCACCGGCAAGTCATAACTGCGCTACCTAACGGCAGAATGTGTTTTCTCCAGAGTTACACCTTCCTACAACAGTCTCCATACTTCCTCGAGCCCATAAACAGTTAATTGCACTAACAGAGCTTCATTAAAGACTATCTAAGCAGCAGTAATGGAGGTATGGAGAAGCCTGCAGGCCTTCCATTCAGATCATTTATTCCAGAAGGCAGAAACAGAGCTCCAGACACCAGAAAGGACTCCAAAGTGCTATCAGAGGTCGATCTCGACCTGACAGAGACTCCCAGGCCATACCATGAGTACACACAGCGCTGCGGATTTCCATTAAGCAGAGTGGGTGTGAACACCTCCGCTACTCTAACTTAATGAGGCTCATTTAATTTGTATCTACCTCTGTTTTGTTCTTCTCCTATAAGAAATCCCCGAGAACATAATGAAAAGGTGGTTGTTGTTGTTCAGTTGTTGGGCAAAATTTGTTGTTAGAGGGATTCATTTCGACTGTTAGAACAGTCTTGGGAGGGAATAGCAGAGTAGTTGTAAGTAATAGGCTGGGAGGAGAAGTTCGGACTGTAACAGCCATTGAGCTTATTGTACATGACTGGTTTTGCATCAATTAATCAAAGCACATTTCACAGGATCCTGGTCTATTACTATTGGTGATGTTTTTCTAACTCTGTTTATTTCATTTACACGTTGTTTCATGTTCTGCTGGCTTGCATCAGAAGTTTGGCATAGGATTTACCCTTGTTAGGTACCCTATGCTCCTGCTCTCCTTTCCATTTATGTTTCTCTTCTAAATGTGTTATCTGAGGGTGGGTTACAGTCAATTTAACCAGTGTAGTGGATGATTATTGCCTACTCTCTGATGTATGAATTGAATGGATCAGTTCTTAGATGTTCTTGTTGGGTTTAAGCTTGGAGGTTTGGGAACACTGGGGATTAGAGCTAGCCCTGTCCACTAGGATCCTTGTGCAACCAGCTGGCCTTTCCAAGATCCCTTTGTTAATCTTATCTCTGTTTTCCCTTAGAGTTGCTAAAGCAGACCTGGAGTTAAATGACCTCTGGTCCGATCTATAAGCAGCCCCTTCGTCCCTCTTTGAGAGTTGCCTTTGAGTATGTCCAAGCAGGTCTGGAGTTAAATGACCTCTGACCTAATCTATAGACAGCAAATGGGTTGTTTTCCTTCTTTCACCTTCTCCCCTTAATGTTCCATCCCATCATCTATCTAAAAAGATCCTTTAGTGTAGATGATTTGCCCTTTGGAAGCCTTGGCTAGTTGTTGCATGTAATTCTCATTTCATGACTCCATAGCCCAATGGATGGCACAGTTTTGACCTATCCTCTTTGTTGAAACATCCTGTTGCTTTGCTCCTTTCCTCCCATTACTTCTCAGTCTATGATCTCATGACTCAACCCAGCAACCAACCAACCAAATCATTTTAAAACCTCCTTTGTGCTTCATAACTAGCCTAACTTCTCATCTTGAGCTTCAAAGATATATCATTCTTTGCTCTATTTGGAGAGATCCCTCTCCAGGTCCAGGAGGGCTAGATCCTAGGGCCCCAAAGTGGTTTTGTGTTGTCTCATCTTTTGGTATTGTCAAATCTGCCAAAACATGGGAACCCCAACACAAACAAAGTGAAAAAATAGTCAATTTTGGGTTTCTTAAGCATTATGAGCAGTTTGGAATAGTTTTCAGGTTGAACAGAGGTGATATATAGCATATTTTTCTTCAAGGAAGATGAAGGATCCATTAGGGCCATCATGGAGAACGCAGTGTATTGGGCTCATTTTACTTGTTTAGTGTAAATGCAAAGCCATTTCTAGATATTTCATATCTTCTGAAGCTGAATTTACAGTCATTTTTGCCTATTAAGGCTTATTTTCACTTGTACTTGCATTTTGAGAAAATTAATACAAGAGGGACATGCCATTTGGGAGGCTTGGACCAGCAGACGTAGCCCAAGAGGGGTGAATTGCTCAACAAATAGCTGAGTAATGTGCTTGTGAGATTTATTTGCCATTATTTTCTGTTGTTATATGTTAAATAGTTAAATTAATTAATCAATCCTCACACAGAAACCTCATAAACAAAGTTGGAACTAATTGTTTAACCTTCAATTTAAGGAGAACCTTTTGCACACATTATTATATCTATTTGAATACTTTGCATAGCGTAACAAATACTTCCATTTCAGATCACCTACAGACAAGTTGAAGCCATCAAGTATATATTATGATTGTAACCTGCTATTTTGATTCATAAGGAAGGCACTACCCAAAAAAAATAAAAAAATAAAAATTAGTGTTATTTAACAAAAACTTTAATTGCATACATCAAAAAAATTACCATTAAATGCATATAGTTATTATTATTCTATTAGCATATATTTAGCAATAATAATTATTTATTTTTATCACTATTTACTATTTACTTATATACTGAGTGCAAATTCAAATAAAATTAAACAAACTAAAATAACATTTCCTATACCACCATTTACTTATTACATTAGTTTTAAATTTTTAAAATTTTCTATACAACCATTTACTTATTACATTAGTTTTAAATTTTTATTTTAAGAATATCATTCAAAGTAACCATATACTTATTATATTAATAATAAATAAATAAATAATAATATTTATTATTTGAAATAATAAATTTAAAGAAAATTATAAATTCAAATTAAATTCAATTCAATTCAAATTAAAAAAATAAAAATAAAAATAAATAAAAAATGAAATTTTGTGTAAACAGAATAAATTCTTTTCATATTCTGTTATGATAAAATAATTCAAGAGTTTATTTTAACAAAGTGTTGCTAATGTAGAAGTTGAATTTATGTTAACTCATTCACATTCAATTTCGAGACCTTGTTTACTTAAAGAAAGAAATACATCACCATTTACTATAATTATTTCAATAATCAAAAGGACAAGCATAATATCAACTTGAAAACAAAACTAATAAAATTACTAGCTTCATTTTACTCTTTCTAAACATGGAATCAAACTGACTCAGTTCTTTAGAAAACCTTTTTTTTCAAAATTTCAGAACCCTTAAACATGGGTTCGAGAGAGTGAATATTTTTTCATAATAAACAACATAAATGTCGAAACTGGAACGAAAATGAGTACCCCTTTTTTTTAGGTAGCAAAAAATCGTCTGATTTTGAAAAGTGTTGATTCAAAATAGCATGTTTTCGACACAGTAAATTTTCTTATGTACCAAGTATAAACATCACTTTTAAAATGTTAGTGATTTTTATGTTAATTTTGAAAAGTGTTGATTCGAGCATCATCCCCTTTTTCTAGAAGACTTATTTTTTAACTTCAATTTTCTAAATATTAATTGCTAATAATTATTTTCTAAATGTAACAATTTTGGAAGTACTTGTCTTCTTCCTCTTCACTTACATTTTTTTAAGTGTTTTTCAGGTTTTTTTTTTTTTTTTTTTCTTTTCTTTACTTTTTTTGTAATGAGATATTTGATTTTTTGCAGTATTAAAAAAAAAACAAAAAACAAAAAACAAAAACAAAATTTATAGTTTTGATCTTCTATCTAATTATATATTGTTAAATAATATTTCATTGCACATGAAATAATTGTCACTAAAAAAGCAAGAATTTTTAACAATTGACATAAAATACACATTTTGAGACTTTTTTTGCTAAAAGTGACATGTCAAATAAACCTTTTTTATAGGATTAAATTATATATATATATATATATTAGCAATTTTTTATGAATTTTATGTGAAAATTAATAATAATAACAGTTTTTTTCAAAAATTAAATAATTCACATAAAAAATGAAGTGAAAATCACATTATACAAATACTAGACATATAATAACAACAATTGAGTACTTATTATTCTCATAAAATGTCAAAGTCAAAACATTACAAGTATAACTTATTAATAGTTACAAAAAACGAGCTTCATTTGGAAGCTTGACTAAAATTTAGTCAATAATATCACGTAACCCAAACACTTCATATTCAAGAGTTTCATTATTGTCTTCTTCCACAATATTTTCATTATTGGCTTCAGTTTGATCATCTTCCCCTTATGATAGATCATTGATGTCTGTGAATATCCTAAAGTATGCCTTTCTATTCATTCCATCTAATGGTGGTTGAGGTTCCTCATTTTTTTTGCCACGGGGGATTCATTAACATCTCCTTTCCTCAAACCAACTTCTTGCATTGCATCTGGAAGAAATTGAAGAGAATTAATTCTTCGGTGAATAAATTTTCATTGTACTGGGTCTTTCTCAATGGAAATGCAATTTCTTCCTTTTTGTAAGCAACATGCTAGTGTTGTAGCTAATCATTAAGTACAAAAGAAAAAATTTAGTAAATTAGTATAAACACAAAATATTTAAAAAATGAAATAGCGAAAATCATTTTTATATAATAAAACTTCCCTGAGCCTGAAAATAAATCCAAAACCCAATCTCCTTCATTTGAACATAAATCTAGAAGATAGCTTATCAATGATTGTGCTTTTTTATATATGTTAACTATCTCTCCTTTTGCTTCTTTATCTTCATACGTTAATTTTTTTACAACAGGATCATGGACCAGTACTTGGTGATGACTTTACATCTACGTGATTGAAAAGAATAGGCTTATAGCTATCATGCTTTGTCCAACTTTCAGCGTGAATGAACTCACAGTCACTTATAATTGGTTGATTTCCGCAACAAATAAGATTTAACTTTTTCCTGTAACATGAAATAGTAAAATTTCAATTAACTTGTACATAAATGATTTTTTAACATTAATCAAACATGCAATTTCAACGTCTTACCATGTAAGTTGCATCCTTGACTTTTATTTTCCCTTGAATATTGATAATAAAAACCCCAATTGTGTGTCTGAATGAAATGTCACAAATCTCCAAAATGGTGATGTTGCGACTTTTATAAATCCCACAACCACTTTACTAAAAGCTTGATAAGTATAAGGGTCACTATCATATTCAATGTTTGGGATATTGAAACCATGAGGAATATCTGCAATAACTAGGGAATAATCCCTTTTAGTTATGAGTTTTCCAATGTCTTCACAATCACTTGATATTATTTGATATTAGATAGTGTGGAGCTCATTCCAAATGAAATGATCAAGACTGGGATCAAGTTCAACATCACTAAGACGTTGTTTTCTCAACTTTTCCATTTTAATTTTTTCAATAAAGCTTCTGAAACTATCTGGTGCTCCATTTGCATCCTTCTTCATCTTTAATTAAATAAACAATATATGTATAAGTTATAAAATAAAAATAATATACATATGAATAGAAATGAATGTATAAATCTACATACCTTTTCAAATGCAAGATAAAAATATTTTAACACTGATGTAGAACTTGAATTTGGGTAGTTGGGTACAACGTCATCCCAACTATCTTCATTCAACAATTTAACCATTTGTTCTTGTATCCTCATATAAACCTTGTAACTGAATAAATAAAGTAACAATGTTAATATAGTGATAAGTATAACAAATACTACCAACAATAATATATTATATTTAATATAAACTTATAATCCAGAAATAAGTAAAAATAACTTACTTAAGAATTCCTCATATATTTCCTCCATTGATAATTCTCCTCACTTTACACGAGATAATATTGTTTTGACAAGTTTTTCATCCTTCACTATTTGCATTTATCTCCAAGGTGTGATAGACATATCTTCTGGAAGTAGCTTCATTTCAGGACTTGATTTACTGTTGGTACATATCAATGGTTTATACTTTTTGACCTTCTAACTTTTTATGCCAACATTCTCCCACAACTCAAAAATATGATCATTCAATTCCCATATCTCTCCAGTTCTAAATGCCAACTGGAAAATGTTATCCATACCTATGAGTATTTCCAAATTTACTCTGCCACCTTTTGAATTTATTTTTTCTTCAATTTGATAACTGATTTCCATACAAAATTCCTTCCAAAATTCATGATCAACCTTTTTCTTATCCCCACCACATTTTTTCTTCAAATTCACTATGAATAAATCTGACCCTTTGGATGAAATCCATCGACATCCTGTACTCATTATCTAAATTATGATCCCATGCCAATAACGTTTCTTCTATATTTGTTAAACCATCATATATGATACATTTCATTATTTCAAAATGCGGGTTATTGGGATATTCCTCCATCAATTTCCTTTGAGCTTCTACAAAATGGTTGCCTCCAAGTACATAATATTTCTATTCAAAACATTTTGACTTGTCTAATGCTTCTTTGTTAGGAACCTGAATTGGATCAAAAAGAAGAACATAATTAACCAAATGTGCAAAAGGTTTGTACCTCATCAATGTTTTCAAATTGTGAACATGCAAGTGATTTGACTTTCTAATTTGATATTTGAACTATCCTCCATCTAGCTTGTAGACATGAATGACATTAATTTGAAATTACCGACCACCCTCAATTAAATTTGACTTTTTCAAATGAAGTCGAATGGCATTTTGTTTTTTTTTAATAACGTCATCCTCTAAATCATCTCTTCATGTAATGATTTCCCTGCTTCATTTTGATTTTTCACTAGGACCTTCACTGTTGTCCATGATTTTTTCAGAATGAATAATTTTTGTTTCTTCCTCCTATTGGTTATGATATTTTCTTCAACTGAAGCAATCTCATCATCATCAACTATAAGGGAGAAATTCTAGGGCATTTATTTTTTATTTTTATTTTTTTTTATTTTTTTTTTGGATCTTCTCTTTTCTAACATCAGTTCTAATCTGATCCTCAGTAATCGCAACACATTCTTCATCTTCAGCTGCAACTTTAACTTCCTCATTTTCAAAAGTAACATATCTACCTTTACTAGATTGATCTCCTTGATATAGTCTTGCAACATCATGAAGTTTTTTTTTTCTTTCCCATTTCTTCTTCTTCATGTTCATGGAAAATGGAGACAACATTCATAATATCCCTCTCTATATAATAGATTCCCCCCAACATAATTGGAATGCTCTCAACAAAATCCAATCAAACAAAATATAATATGTCAATAATAACCAAATTATTAAAAATATAATGATACAGTTAGAATAACGAAAAACACATAAGTGTAAATAAAAATACTTACAATCTTATGTGCAATATTATGTACGATTTGCTTGCATATCCTTAAAGAATCTTCCCCTGTGTTATACATCACCAATGTAAAATGATATCTAAGCTTATCATGTGACTTGAGCGGTTTTGAAAGTATATAAACATTTTCAGAATTCTGAAAAATATATAGGTCTAGTACTTTTCTGACCAGCTCATAACTTTCAGCATCAAAATTATTACTAGAATATAGATATAATTGTAGGGTTTCACCTTCAATACCTTTCAGAAGCCATGCATATTTTGTACGATTCAATTCTTTTGATTTCTTCCATTATGAAATCAACTTCTTTTCTTTTGTGGCGACATCTCCTACATTTTCAGTAATTAACTAAGGTGGAATTCGTTCAACAGTATTTTTTGATGGCCCACCTACAACTTTAGATGATGCAATGGTTGACGTTGGTCCCGAAATATTGATGGAAACCTTCCTTGATGCCATTTTCCTGCAAACATATATGTACATATAAATTAGTAAATCATAAAAAAAATATATCTTACGTAAACAAAATAAACGAAAAAAATTAATAAAAACTAAAACACACCAGAAACGTCTAAATCACCTCTGGGTTTAGTGTGCATTTAGATTCATCCAAAATACCAAAATATAAAACCAGTTCCTTACCAAAAAATAAAAAATTGTCCATGACCCCAACTGTAAAACAAAATTTAATTTTTTTTACCGGTCATCTCCCCAACCCCCTTGGAATTTATTTTTTTTTTTTTTTTGGGGGGGGGGGGTGGTTCAATTCTTATAATCGCCCCCCCTAAATTTAAAACAAGTTCCTTTAATTTAAAAAAATAAAAAATAAAAATAAAAATAAAAATAAAAAAAATAAAAAAAATAAAAAAATTACATTTTCTCCCCGACCTTACTGGAAAAAAAAAAAACAAATTAAGTTTTTTTACATCTCATCTCCCCAACCCCTTGGAAAAGGATTTTAATTTTTTTTATATGTTGGGACTCAATTCTGCGAATCGGAGCTGATTCTCAGAATCGGTCAGGTCATTGGGCTTGGGCAGACACCCGCCTATGGGCAGACACCCGCCTATGGGCACGTCCGCCCGCAGCACGGTCGACTGTGGGCCGCCATGCTGCGAGCGAACGTACCCACAGGGGGTCGCAGACATCGTGTCACGGGTGGACACGCCCACGGGCAGGCGTCTGCCCGAGCCCAATGAGCCCAATGATTCTAGTTGTCTTGTGAGGTGTCACTTGATATGTTTGAGTTTTTTTTTGCCTCTTATGATGAGGAAACATGTAATTTAATGAATGAGACACACACTCCTAGTCTTTAGCTAAATTTAAGGGATTGGTTTCTAACTTCCCTAGATTCTAGGAAGTGACTCATCTGATGTAATTATGATTCTTTTTGGATATCATTTCGACACTATGAGGTTTCATGAACTCTATTTTCTATAAGTATTCCACCTCAAGTCATTTTAGAGTTTGGATGTTTTCTATTTGCAGTGGAGCTATTGTACAAGCTTTGTTAATGAAATCAAAGACAGTGTTACAAACATAGTGTTGAGACTCCCGTGGTATGCCTTTGAGCATTTTTTTTCCTCTGTAAACTCATTATGTTGAATTTTTTGTTACTCATCTTTCATCTATATGCTTCTTTATGCTAATTCTTATCATTTTATTGACAGAAATCATGCTTTCCATGCTCTTTTTTCTATAATATTTTTATGAAATTGTCTATGCTCTTTTGATGAATGAATTCAGTTTAATGCTCATTCTGACTCCCTCTCAATTCACTATATAAACAATGAAAAATTAATCATGCTTCTTAGCTTACCTACCTGGCCTCACCCTTACCTCTGCAACTAAACCTTTGAATCATAACAAAACCCTATACCTAGTTTCCTAACTATCATTCATATCCAGCAAAACTCCAAACAAACAAAAAAACCTATTCTACTGAGCATCATAACTAGCCTAAAACATTATATCCAGTCATCCTTTTGACTGCAAAGTGATATTTGTAGAAATTTGAATAACTGTTAAATTATTCACCGAGATTATCCTGATCACACACTATTTGAGCTTCATGCATAATACATAACCTCTTCTACTATTGATCATCAATTTGCGTAAATATAAACAATCGCATGCGCACATTAAAACCATAAACAATCACACATATAAACACAACATTTATGGGAAAGCTTAAAGCTGAAAACCCCCAACTATCTGTATATTATAATGATAGAGATCATGTAACAATCATTGTACAAACTCCTCACAAGCTCTCAGTACAATCTCCAATTGTTACACACTACACAAGCTCAGATCATACAAAACACATGCTCCAATCTGCTCCACCTGTTAGCCAGCCTCTACTGCACAATCCAATATGGATAATCATGAGATCCAAGTTCGAATCCCACCAGTATGTACTGCGCAATCCTCATTGGCTTCTCCATCAATGTGTGTGCAAATCTCATGCACCAGTATAGTCACAACCGATAGTCACACTTGCTCTTTCACCTACCTCTTCACTGGTCTCCACTCAAACTGTCCATGCACTGCGGTTAACTGATGTATTCTTTAGTTGATTTATGAGTTAATAATTAGTGAATTAATTAATAATTAATTCACACCACTCTCACTAATTGTATCAATCAGTTAGACTAGATACAACTAGCTCAACTAAGTTAAACTGAACACAACTCCATTAATTGTCTCATCAACTCCACCAAACTCTGTCACATGAGTTCTAACTGAAGTCAACCATGCAATAGCTCCACTAAACCCTAGGAATAGCGTAATTCCTTCTGTCAGCTACATGTGCCACATCCAGGCATCAAACTAAAGTGCTCCAAGAGGATAAGATAATGTTTAGAGTCCAAATATTATTAAGAGCTAATAATATTCGACATATCTATTTTTAGACTGGAAATCTAAAAATAGATTCCGCCCAGTATGTCTAAAAATAGAAGTCCATATATTTTTCTCGACTTGACCAACC
Organism: Pinus albicaulis; assembly: GCA_034641835.2. Classification (NCBI taxonomy): domain Eukaryota; kingdom Viridiplantae; phylum Streptophyta; class Pinopsida; order Pinales; family Pinaceae; genus Pinus; species Pinus albicaulis. Next base: position 357,703,032 of record CM076571.1, on the reverse strand, counting down.
ATCCACAAATAGCATCATGCAACTCATAGAACACGATCCATATGTCTAAAAATAGACATAGTCTAAAAATAGACTTTGTGCCAAAAATACCCTACGGGCCCACTTAGTGAAGGCGACTCCTTTCCACTAAGCTCATCATCTTGTTGCAATCTCAACACTCCCTCTCAACAAGATATGGATTATCTGCAACCCCTATCCTGCCTCTGTGGTATTCGAATTTGCTCCTGGTGAGTGCCTTCGTCAAGATATCAGCATCCTGATCCTTCGTAGGAATGTATGAAAGTAGCATGATTCTCCGCTACACACAATCTCTGATATGATGATACCAATCCGTGAAGCCATGTCGCCTCAACTGATCCTCCTGTCTGTACCATGATCCATATCCCGATGTGCCTCTGAGATAACGCAATACATGCTTCCTTGCCTTCCAAAAGAACTTGGTAGGCTTAACCATAGCTTGTGAAAGTTGGTTAACTGCATAGAATATATCGGGTCGTGTATTGACCAAATACATAGTCGACCCCACCAACTGTCGATAAACAGTGGCATCCACTACCTCCGTTGAAGTAGCATCCTCCTTCCTCCAACCACCAGGAAGAGGAGTATCAACAGGCTTGCAGCCATGCATGTTGAACTTCTCCAGTATCTCCCGGGCATACTTACCCTGAGAAACAAATAGTCCACCAATGCGCTGCCAAATTTCCAATCCCAGGAAATAATGAAGGATGCCCAAGTCCTTCATCTCAAACTCTTTTGCAAGATCTTCCTTGCATGAGAGTATCAACAGCTCATCACCTGTCAAAATCAAATCATCTACATAAAGTACAATGATCAGCAACTTACCCTCCACCACAATCTGGTATAGGTTCGGATCTGCCTCACTCTTGGAGAATCCAAGTCCGGTGAAATAACTGTCTATCAGTGTGTACCGGTGAAATAACGAGGTGTTTGTTTCAACCCATACAGCGCTCTCTTGAGCCTGCACACATGCGACTCGCTGCTAAAGATCTCGAAACCTTCGGGCTGCTCTATGTACACCTCCTCCTCAATGACTCCGTTGAGGAATGTAGCCTTCACATCCATCTGATGAATGTGCCACCCCATCTGCGCTGAGAGAGCAAGAATCATTCGTATGGAAGAATACCTTGCAACAGGTGCAAAGGTCTCCTCATAATCGATCCCCTCAATCTGTGAAAAGCCTCGGGCAAAAAATCTTGCCTTGTACTTCTCCACACTCCCGTCAGCTGCCTGCTTCACTTTGTAGATCCATCTCGAACCCACCACTGATTTCCCCTCCGGCCTTGGGACAATCTCTCATGCACTGTTTCTGACAATCGAATCATACTCTTCCACCATGGCATCTACCCATGCAGGATCCTCCACATCTTCCTCGAAAGAGGATGGCTCTATCACGATACACTTACTCACAAGAGCCATGTATCCAGTATACCAGTCAGGTGACTGTCTCTGTCTGCGGTGTGATGTAGGTGCTCCTACAACCTTCTCTGCATCTTGAGCCAGTCGCTCAGCTTCTGTAGTGCGCTTTCGCCCTCTGATGGTTGGCACTGCATGAGTGGTTTCTTCCACTCCAGGAACCCCCTCTTGTGGCTGATCCACATCCTGAGGCTCATCCTTAGGAACTAATAGCTCCTCCTCTGCATGCAAGTTTGGCTCCCTCTCAAGCGAACACTTCATGGCTTTCTCCTCCTGAAATTTGATATCTCGTCGCATAAAAGTCTTGCGACTGTCTGGAAAATACACACGATAGTTGTGGGGCATATCAGTATACCCCAAAAATATCCCAACTTCCGCAGTCAGCTCCAGCTTCTTCCTGGCATCCTTCGTCACATGAATGTAAACAGGTGAACCAAAAATCCTCAAATGGGAAATATCAGGCTTCTTACCAAAAAACGCCTCCTCGGGTGTACTCATGCCAAGTATCCCGTGAGGACAACGGTTCTGCACATATACTGTAGTATTGCATGCATCTGCCCACAAGTGAATGGGTAGGCCCTGATCATGCAACATCGCCCATGCAGCATCCACGATCGTTCTGTTCTTCCGCTCAGCAACCCCGTTCTGCTGTGGGTTATGAGGTGCTATGAGCTCTCTTTGAATTCCTTTTGTGCTGCAAAAGTCCTTGAATTCGCTAGAGATGAATTCACCACCATTGTCCCTCCTTAGAGCCTTCACCTGCTTCCCCGATTCTTTTTCAACCAGCGCCTTGAACTCACAGAACTTTGAGTATGTCTCTCTCTTCTTCTGCATGAAGAAGATCCAGCACTTACAAGAAAAATCATCAACAAATATCACATAATACCTGTGCTTTGCTGTCGAAGCTACTGAGAAAGGTCCACACACGTCTGTGTGAATTCTCTCAAGGATCGTCGTGGCATGACTATCCTTCTCGTGAAAGGTGGCTTTCACAAATTTTCCCAAGGTACATCCCTTGCACTGATCTGACTGCACAAGAGTACCCTTAGGAAGCCCAGTAGAAATCTGATGCAGTATCTTCAAAGCTCCATGGTGAAGGTGGCCCAATCTCCGGTGCCACAACTCGCCATCATCCCGGCTCACCATTCCTTCTGCCTTGCCTGCCATTGCTACGCAGCCATCTACCTGCAATTGATAAAGGTTCTTAACTCGAAACCCTATCCTCCAGGTCTCACCAGTTGCCTTACTGCGCAGGAAATCCTTTCCCTCGCTAAAGACAACATCATATCCCTTTTCTTCTAACATCGCCACAGAGATAAGATTCTTCTTCAATCCTAGAACATGCATCACTTCCTTCAATCTGAAGGGTTTACCAGAATCCCTCTCAAAGGAAATGGTACCGATACCGGTCGCACTGTATCTACCATCATCGCCCATCTCTATGTGCACTCCAAGATCTTTCTCATCCAGATCAGTAAACAAATCTCGATCTCCTGTCATGTGAAAAGACGCACCACTATCCAGAAACCACACTAAGCCCGCCACACTTGAGACAAAGCATGCGATCAGCGAAAAATCCAGCTCAAACTGCGAGGCTAAGGCCTCTCTAGCTGCAGATCCAGCAACCTGCTTATTTTTCTTCTTCTGTGGACAATTAGTGGCATAATGTCTGTGTTGGTGACAGTGAAAGCACTTCCCCTTGGACATGTCCTGCTTCTTTCCTTTCGCACCGGAATGAGAAGCTTTCTTGCTCTTCCCCTTCTTTGCTTTGGAAACCAAAGCGCAATTCTCTTCATCAGATTTCTTTAATGAAGATTCGTCCCTGGTACTCCGCCTTATCTCTTCTTGCACAAGATCCGACCAAAGTCGCTCCCATCCTGGCAATTTCTCCCGACCATTGACAGAGTCCTGATAGGAATGCCAACTCTTCGGAAGCCCAAGGAGAGCCAAGCTCACCAATTCCTCATCATCAACAGTAACCCCCACACTTCCCAGCTCATCCCTGCATTGGATGAACTTCGTGAGGTACTTGGGCATACTGTCGCCTTTCTCCATCTTTATGTTTCTGAGTTTATCCTTGAGCGCCAACTTCCTCTGGTCGCTCTTGCTTTGGAATAAATCTGTCAAGGCTTTCCACATCAGGAATGGAGAAGCCTTACCATGCAGGCTGGAAACTATGTGATCCTTCACGCCCTCCAACATAATCCTTCGACACTTTGCTGTCTTCTTTTTCCAAGCCTCAATTACGGCAGCATCGCTAGAAGTAGGCTTTGGGACTTCAGCATCTATGAACTCCTTCAACCCATTTTCATCTAACACCGCCTCCATCCTGTCCTTCATTGAAATATAATTCAAGTTGCCCTCAAGGGCATACTCCAATCGCAATCTGTTGAAAGACATCTCAACTTTGACACCAAGAAAACACTGCTGCAAATTCGAATTCCACCAGCACAAAACTCAACCGCTTCAATGTTTTGCAATTGCTCCAATGACCAATATTGCTCTGATACCATGTAGAAATTTGAATAACTGATAAATTATTCACCGAGATTATCCTGATCACACACTATTTGAGCTTCATGCATAATACATAACCTCTTCTACTATTGATCATCAATTTGCGGAAATATAAACAATCGCATGCGCACATTAAAAACATAAACAATCACACATATAAACACAGTATTTATGGGAAAGCTTAAAGCTGAAAACCCCCAACTATATGTATATTATAATGATAGAGATCATGTAACAATCATTGTACAAACTCCTCACAAGCTCTCAGTACAATCTCCAATTGTTACACACTACACAAGCTTAGATCATACAAAACACATGCTCCAATCTGCTCCACCTGTTAGCCAGCCTCTACTGCGCAATCCAATATGGATAATCATGAGATCAAGGTTCAAATCCCACCAGTATGTACTGCACAATCCTCATTGGCTTCTCTATCAATGTGTGTGCAAATCTCATGCACCAGTATAGTCACAACTGATAGTCACACTGCTCTTTCACCTAACCTCTCCACTGGTCTCCACTGAAACTGTCCATGCACTGCAGTTAACTGATGTATTCTTTAGTTGATTTATGAGTTAATAATTAGTGAATTAATTAATAATTAATTCACACCACTCTCACTAATTGTATCAATCAGTTAGACTAGATACAACTAGCTCAACTAAGTTAAACTGAACACAACTCCATTAACTGTCTCATCAACTCCACCAAACTCCGTCACATGAGTTCTAACTGAAGTCAACCATGCAATAGCTCCACTAAACCCTAGGAATAGAAAAATTCCTTCTGTCAGCTGCATGTGCCACATCCAGGCATCAAACTGAAGTGCTCCAAGAGTATAAGATAATGTTTAGAGTCCAAATATTATTAAGAGCTAATAATATTCGACATATCTATTTTTAGACTGGCAATCTAAAAATAGATTCCGCCCAGTATGTCTAAAAATAGAAGTCCATCTATTTTTCCCAACTTGACCAACCATCCACAAATAGCATCCTGCAACTCATAGAACATGATCCATATGTCTAAAAATAGACTTTGCGCCAAAAATACCCTGCGGGTGAAGGCGACTCCTTTCCACTAAGTTCATCATCTTGTTGCAATCTCAACAATATTGAGAGAGCCCTATCTAGTCTTGGTAGGGCTAGCTACCTGACCTAAATTTTGTTCTGTGGTTACCTTCCTTCAGCTCCATTCTTAGCCTTGGGAAGTAGGGGGGAGTGATAACACATAGGATTTGGTAATAAGTATAGTCCCTTGTCATATTTTAGAGACACACAAACCATTTTAAGAACTATTTGGTTTTAATAGGAAATTGGATGTCCATGATAGTAATGACATCATTGATTTCATACTCTAAGGAATCCATGCCAATAGTAAGTTTCACATACAAATTTAGAGTATGAGTATTGGGTCCAAGTAGAATTCATTCTTACACTCCTCAAATGATTTCTATTATACCCTTATCTAGATTATTTTTTTCTTAGATCCACATTTTTTCACATGATTCATAGAATAAACAAGTGTGACTAGGATCCCAACACAAATCCTTATTATAAATTAGATATTCAAAAAAATTTCTTAGATCCATTAGTGTCTCTAGCCCATGTTAGCTCCCCGTAATTCTGAAGGCTAAAGACAGAATTATGAAGGGAAACATCAAACCACTTTGGAATCCAGTACCTAGCCTTCCTATACTCAGAGAGGGCCCTCTCTGTTAGATATAGCTTTGTTGATGGGGAATTTTAGGCTAGCTACTAGTGCATAGAGGTTTGTTTGAAGATTTATGGTTGAGGTAGCTGAAGAGAGCCATTGGGCTATGGAGTCAACAAGTGTAAACAAATTCAAAGGGATGAATAATTGATTTCAGGTTCAACCAGGTAAGCTAGCCATGTCAATGGATCTTTACAGCTTGTGAAATGGAAAGAAGGAGGAGATAAAGGTTCAACGCGAATGCAGAGCAGACCATCTCTGAATTCTGCATTCAAGTCTCAAAGGAAAACATAAAGTATTGTTTTGAGACTGAGCAGGGTACCCCATGGTAAATCCTACACAAAAATTTCTATCCGCAGTAAAGAAAGAATAACAATATGTGAAAACAAGAGAATGACAAATTACATGGGGAAGGAGCACTTCACCACAGCTCATAACACAAGAATCTGGAAAACGGCATAATCTTTCATTCATTCAAAGAGAGTGCTTACAACCAAATGAGCCAATTACAATGGTTTTTTCCCTTCCGTGCCTCTCCAGGTCTCCTTCATACTGCTCATGCATGCAGTATTTATAAAAAATTAAGTCAGTTTCTCTGTCTATTTTAAGGATAGTTATTAATTACATTCAAGCTAAACCTTTTCCAAGTGGAACCATGCAGGCGGTAAAAAGACAAGTTCGGCCATAACAGTGGCTTTAGCAGTCCGTTATTAATTTCAGAGTGATCATAATCTAACTCAAATGATGTTGAAAAGGAAAGGATGGCTCTAACATCTTGGCTCTGCCTTTTGGACCGCCTTTGTTGGATTATTAAATTGATGAGGTGTTGGTGGTTTTCGTGGATCAGTGGTTGTGCTGATGTGTTTGTTGCCCCTTTTGTTTCTGTTGTTATATCACAATTAGTTCTGCACAAACGCCTTGCCCAACTCGACCTTTTCTGTCTATCTCCTTTCTACCTCAACTTTCAACCTTACTCTGCCTTTTGCTCCTTGTCGGGTCCTACCCGAGTCCTTCTGTCGTGTTAGCTCTTTCTTCATGAAACAACGTATAAATCCCATACACCCAGACTTGAAATTCTATAGGTTTTAACTTTGAACTTCATTGCATCCATGATAATATCGCACATCGCATGTTTTAAGATTTATGTTATGAGGAACGGGATTGGCGATGCGATGTGAATTGTAGAGGTGACGTGGTGGTAGGGGTGATGGTTTCGATGATGTGGAGTGGAATTAGCGAGAGTAATAGTAATGAGCGGAGTATAGCGGAGGGCAGTTATGGTGGGCCAACCGAATCGCAAATCGCAATCGGGACTGAATACAAGTTTGCAACATGGTTAAATAAACAAAGTTGTGATGTGATAAGATATTTGTGATGCGATGCGAAAAGGGAAAAATTAAGATTTGTGTGATGCGATAAACATCGCACATCGGCGATCGCAAGATTTAAAGTTTGGTAGAAATGTGATAAGTTAAGTTCCCCAATATGTGAAATAGTATTTTTGATGTGATGCGAAGCGGGGAAAGGGTGAAAGGTAATTAATGTTAATCATGCACAAATCATAATAAAAGGGTTTATAACGTATTTGAGGCATATGAAGTGGCAAGTGAATGGGTCCCACCATCATTGCATTAGGAAAATTTATGAAACGGCAAGTGAGATGCGAAATGGTAAAATATGCAAAGTGCGAAAATGCAAACGGAGGTGACGTGGAAAAGAGAGGTGGTCCCCAGCAGTTTCTAAAATCGCATTTCAGAGGTTTGGAAGAGTTAATCAAAGTATTTTGCGATTATGCCGATGCGAGAACTAATATGGGTGTGCGGTAATGGAATAAAGGGGAACGACTTAGGGAAATGAAAATGAAAAGGGAAATATAATGAATATGGGGTAATGTATGCAGAGTGATATATATAAGTTTTGAAACTTGGGATAAGATTTAAATAACCTAGGATAATATTAACATCCTAATAAACATATAACCCTTTGAATAAACTTCTCCTTTGGTAATTTCTTCATCTCACTTAATCAGCAACACTTTCCTCTTTTAACTGAACTGAAAGGCAAATTGATTCTTTGACGCTCTTTGACAGACAGGATTTCCCTTCTTTTTCTGAAAATAAATGAAAGCCATGGAATTTTATTTTCAATATGAGAGACATGAGAAATAATCAGTCACCTTGTATAATGTGAATTACAGGAGTCTAACAGTGGCTCCATTTGGGGATGGTAGCTCCTTTAGGAGGTTTCAATAACACCATAGAATAGTAGCTTGATCCATTGGGCATGACCCCAACTCTGCAACTTAATCTGCTACAAAAATCTCTGTGGCTGAAAATCTTCAAGCTGAAATCAACACTCTCTCCAAACTGAACACTGGAACACACTTGAACTGAAAATGAGAAATCAATCTGAAACTAAAACTAGAAATATGCTCAGGGTATTGAGCTTATTTTCACACTTCTACCTACCCTATTCTACTGGTAATCTTACTGAATTAGGTAATACAAAAATTCCAATGGAGCCAATCAAGTAGCAGCAGAAACAAATGGACAACTTGACTACTTGTTATGAAAATCATAAGTATAACTTGATTATATGTCCACATAATCATATTTGTAATAAGTAATGGAAAATACTGATGTATTTGATCCTTATAGAGAATACATGTTTGAAAACTTGAGCTAAAAAGAACTTGCATATACTCTGTTATAGGATCTATAAAAGCATAACGTATGATATTTTCTTCTAGGCCTCCAATGACTAGTTTTTCAGTTGTCTCCTCAAAATTAAACCTTGAAACCGCATCTTCAGTTTGGTACTGGAAAGAAAAATCATCCTCAATATGTAAGTAAAGAGGTAGTACAATTTCCTCTTGCTTTGGAGAAGGAATATTTCCCAAGGATTCTTTAGGGTCTCGGAAATTATATGACTAAATTTGAGAATTCAAAAGTTTAATGTCATTTTCATATCATTCATCAACTACCTCTAGAAAACATTTTTTAGCTTCAGGACTAAATTTTCTTGATTTCAAAATGAGAAAGACAGCCTCTAGAAAATATTCATCAAGCTAAAATTTTAATAATTGATTCCTGAATGCATTTAAATCTTCACGAGATAAAATATCTGCCACAAACCTTGTCATCTTGTTTAGTATAAAATATGGTCAGCATGTTGTGGAGTCGCCATGAATGCTCAAAAGCCAGGTTCCTTGAATCATGGAGCTGCCAAGTGAAAAATGCAGCCTTCTTGTGTCTGGTCATTGTCCACCATCAATAATCAGATTTGAACTTTCATGTACTTTTTAAGGAAGATAAATTTTGTCCCCAGTGGAGTTGCCATTATGTTAGCTCCCCTTAATTCTGAAGGTTGAAGAAAGAACTACGGAGGGCCACATCAAACGCTTTGGAATCCAGGACCTAGCCTTCCTAGACTTAGAGAGGGATCTCTCTATTATATATAGCTTTGTTGATGGGGAATTTTAGTCTAGATATTAGTGCAAGGAGGTTTGTTTGAATATTTATGGTTGAGGCAGCAGAAGAGGACCATTGGGCTATGGAGTCAAAAGGTGTAAAAAAATTCAAAGGGATGAATAACTAATATCAGGTGCAACCAGGAAATCTATCCATGTCAATGGATCTTTACAACTTGTCAAATGGAAAGGAGGAGGAGATTAAGGTTCAACGTGAATGCAGAGCAAACCTTCTCTGAATTCTGCATTCAGGTCTCAGAGGAAAACATAAATTACTATTTCAAGACTGAGCAAGGTACCCCATGGTAAATCCTACACAAAAATTTATATTCGAAATAAAGAAAGAAGAACAATATGTGAAAACAGGAGAATGACAAATTACATTGGGAAGGACCACTTCACCACAGATCATAACACAAGAATCTGGAAAACAGCATAATATTTCATTCATTCAAAGAGAGTGCTTACAACTAGATGAACCAATTACAATGGTTTTTTCCCTTCCGAGCCTCTCCAGGTCTCCTTCATACTGCTCATGCATGCAGTATTTAGAAAAACTTAAGTCGATTTCTTTGTCTATTTTAAGGATAGTTATTAATTACATTCAAGCTAAAAATTTACCAAGTGGAACCATGAAAGCGGTGATAAGACAAGTTTGGCCATAATAGTGGCTTTAGCAGTCCGTTATTAATTTCAGAGAGATCATAATCTAACTCGAATGATGCCGAAGAGGCAAGGATGGCTCTGACATCTTGGCTCTACCTTTTGGACCGCCCTTTGCTGGCTTATTAAATTGATGAGGTGCTGGCATTTTTCATGGATCAGTAGTTGTGTTGATGTGTTTTTTGCCCCTTCTATTTCTATTGTTATATCACAATTAGTTATGCACAAATTCCTTTTCCCAACTCAACCTTTTTTGTTTATTTCCTTGCTACCTCGACTTTCAGCCTTACTATGCCTTTTGCTCCTTGTCGAGTCCTACCCGTGTCCTACTTCCGTGTTATCTCTTTCTTCATGAAGCAGTGTATAAATCCCATACAACCGGACTTGAAATTTTGTATGTTTTAGCTTTGAACTTCATTGCATCCATGTCAATATCGCACATCCCATGTTTTAAGATTTATTTTATGAGGAACGGGATCGGCGATGCGATGCGAAGTGCAGAGGAGACGTGGCGAGAGGAGTGATGTTTTCGATGATGTGGAGCAGAATTAGTAGGATTAATAGAAGTGGGCAGATATAGCAGTGGGCGGAGTACAGTGGAGGGCAATTATTGTGGGCCAATCGCATCGCAAAGCATAATCGGGACGGGATACAAGTTTGCAACATGGTTAAACAAACAAATTTTTGATGCGATAAGATATTTGCGATGCGATACGAAAAAGGAAAAATTGAGATTTGTGTGATGCGATAAGTATCGCACATCAGTGATCACAAGATTTAAAGGTTGGCACAAATGCGATAAGTTAAGTTCCCCAATTTGCAAAATAGTATTTGTGATGTGATGCGAAGCAGGGAAAGGGTGAAAGGTAAGTAATGTTAATCGCACGCAAATCATAATAAAAGGGCTTATAATGTATTCGATGCATATGAAGCAGAAAGTGAATGGGTCCCACCATCATCGCATCAGGAAAATTTATGAAACTGTAAGTGAGATGTGAAATGGTAAAATATGCAAAGTGCGCATATGCGAACGGGGGTGACGTGGAAAAGAGAGGTGGTCCCCAGTGTTGGGTCTCGTAATTGTCACATTTTCATCATGTTTATACTCGCCATTTCTCACATTCCATTACCTCATTTAACCATTTAGCATACCATCTCCATGGGTCCACCTCATTATTTACCAATTTATTTATTTTTAATATTATTAGAGAATGTGTGATTAATTATTGGAAAATTGACATATTTCACTAATATCTTAAATGTGGATGAGCTTTGTAAATGTGTAGGATTATTTGGAAGAATTATTCAAAGTCCTCTTGAATATTTCCTCCACTATTTCAATGATTCAAAGGATAATTGTTCAAGATTATTCTAAGGAGAATATCATGGGGATTTCAAGGAGAAGATTATGGATATTTCAAGGAGAAGATCATGGAAGATTCCAAGGAGAAGATCATGAAGATTTGGATAACATATCTTATCAAATATTTGTGAGATATGAGTGAGGATTTAAATGGATCATATTTTGTAATTATAGGGATATTGGTTGAGAGAAAAATGGATTTGTAATTAATGAGTTGCTTATCTTGTTTTCAAAGCACTCATGTATAAATAGGAGTGCTCTTTCTCCAAGTAGAGATAATAAGATATGGAGAGATAGGATATGGAATAATATTTTCTGAAGTTAATGGAAGACATAATTTATCATTTTCTTGTGCATTGAATAAGTTCCAGTAGCTGAAAGTACTCTCAGTGTACGAGGCAAGCGTGGAGGGCACCCCCACACCGAGCTAAGTACACTTTTTAATTTATTTCATAGCTGCAATTTATGAATTAGTTTGCTTATGTTTGATTTGTTTAATTTCAAGTATTGATGAATCTAATGCTCAATCTTAAACTGCATATGAAAGGAAAAACAAGTGTTTAAGTTAAGCATTCTTTCTATCGACTCTAGATTTTTCATTAGAATTCATCTTTACATGTCTTTACATGCTTTCACAATAGCATTAATGATAGAATGAAATAAATGATGAAGGACAACCAGGACCTCTGAATATAGAGCCTCTTGATTATTATTTCATATATCTTGATCTATTGTTTAGAAATTAGATTTATCTTTTCCTACTTTCTTGTTTTCACAATAGCATTAATGGTAGAATGAAATCAATAATGAAGGACAACCAGGACCTCTGAATATAAAGCCTCTTGATTATTATTTCATATATCTTGATCTATTGTTTAGAAATTAGACTTATCTTTTTCTGCTTTCCTGTTTTCACAATAGCATTAATGATAGAATGAAATCAATAATGAAGGGCAACCAAGACCTCTGAATATAGAGCCTCTTGAATATTATTTCATATATCTTGATCTATTGTTTAGAAATTAGATGTATCATTTCCTGCTTTCCTGTTTCCACAATAGCATTAATGATAGAATGAAATCAATGATGAAGGACAACCAGGACCTTTGAACATAGAGCCTTTTGATTATTATTTCATATATCCTAATCTATTGTTTAGAAATTAATTAAGTTAGTTTTATATTTGTAATATGCATTTCACTAACCATCAATAATTCATCTTTTCCGGATGCGGATGACATCTCGGGTTAAGAGGCCTCCAGGCCTGGTTCAAAAACCAAGGAGGTTCACCTGGGGTGGCCACATGGCCCCCTATGGTGTTATTAATGCCAAGTTCATTAATCCAAAGCGCTGGATAATAACTCCTCCTCGCCGTCATTTGATCCGTCCTGCTCGCCGCACCAGACTTCAAATGGAGCACCACTGCTCGCATTCTTCCGATTGCTTTGGCTCTGCTCACCGCCCTTTGTCACCTCTGCGCTCTCATTGCCCGGGCGGCTGTGCAATAGATGGGGCTCGCATAGCTACAGGTTGCAGGCGCTCTTTGCAATGTTGTTTGGATACGCTTCTCGGCCATCATTTCTCAAATAGTAACTTCTGCCCTGTTCTGTTCAATTCTCATACTTCTCCTGTTATTGTTGGTCAAATTAACTCTATTCCTCAAGTAGCCTCCTTCCTCGGTAATCGGCCTGATTCTGCCCATGTAATCGCATGCCCGTGCTCGTGCCCATGTCATCTTGCAGGAAAGGGGCCTCTCGAGGCAGGTCCATGAGTGAACGACCCTCCAATTCTAATGTCGACTACTCCATGGAACATGCTGAAAGGCATCCCATCCCCCTTTATGTTGATCTTGCTAGCCGTCTCCATGAGAGCGTTGCCCCGGCGCCTCCTCAGCCCTCGCACCCGCCTCGTGCTCCTGCTCTGAATACTCTGTCTCCTCCCCCGCTTCAGGCTTCCGCCTCCCCTTCGCGCCCTGGCAGTCATTATCTAAGGCAATCAACGCAACACGCGGAGCTGGGTTTCGATTGCGCCTTCGTTCGGCCTTCCATTACTGCCCTCATCACGATTTCTCTCCGCGAAGAGACCACTCTCCCTCCTGTTCAGCCGCTTAACCCTGTGCACTCTCCTTCCAAGCCTCACTTCGAGCCCCCCTCTGGCCCTGCACCCGGTCCTAGCGCGCACCCCCTTGGAATTCCTCTTGCCTCTGTCCCTGCTCATCCGGGATAGGCGCACTTGCAGATTGAAGCTGGCCCGTCAGGTGAAGATGCTGACAAGAACGCTGAAGAGGATTCGGAAGAACACTATGGCTGCAGAATCGAGGAAGAGAATCCGGACTCCGACTAAATGCTCCAGGACCAATTCTCAGTATGATTTATGTGCTAGAATTTTTGATAAATTTCTGTTTTCAATGGTCACTCACAGCAGACAAAGCTGCATGTATTTTTTGGCTCTTTTTAGTATTGTCAATCCGTATGTAAGTGACTTTGCACCGGTTTCCCAGTTCCTGGGCGGTGGCAACTCTGATAAAAGAGCTGGTTTCCCGTTAATGGGCAGTTCTATAGCTAGACAGACAATGGACATCAAGCCCGGTTTCAGGCTTCCTCAGCTGAGCCGTGGCAGTTTTGTACTTTTATGTTTATAATAGAAATAGCGTAATTTAGAAAGAAAAAAAATAATTCATCTTCTAAACTTGACTGTGGTTGAAACCCATATACTTTGGGGATGATTCTAAGTTCACCAACCCGGATTGATAATTAAATGCTCGTGTTGATTTATCCAATAAATTGACCCAACATTTTGGCGTCGTTGTCGGGGAAGCATACTTCAACATAGTCAATTAGGAAGATTGTTTGGAAAACACATAAAAAAAAAATCGACAAAAACCTAGTATTTCTTTTAGTCAAGTTTTCTTATGCCTAGGATAGAGATTAGAAGAGTAGATATAATAAACAAAACCCCCATCGGAGAAAAAAATAATAATAATAATAATAAATAAAAATAAAAAAAAATAAAAAAATCCATTTTCCCAACAAGATCTAAAATGAAATTATGTTAAAGAAGCCATTTGGAGGGTATGTCACGACAAGGATCTTCTTAAATCCTTGTCCACAATCTAGAGTGATCACTAGGGATGAATTTTCAATTCAGAATTTGGAAGAGGAACAAAGCGTTGATGAAGAGGATCCACAAGAGGAAGACTTTGAATCTTCTTCTAGTAAGGAGATGAATGAGTCATGGATCAGATTCGACGATCAAACATTAGAACCTGAAATTGAAGAGTTTCTAGCATGTTTATCACAAGATCCCCTATGCATTTCGGATTTTGAACAAGAGACACTCGAAGAATTTTGTGACATGATAACTAAGGAGAGCCAAGCAAACAAAGATCATTTTCAAACTTGGTTACAATACCACTCTGTTTTTCGATGTTGTTTCTCATCAAATCCTTATGAGCAGATAAATTTTCATATCCAAGCGTTTATTAAAGTACATTTTTCAAACTTGGATGTGAGTTTAATTCTTATCTTGTTACGCAGATGGATGTATTGGAAATTTTCCTATACTTGAAAGGAAAATTTATTTTTCTGCAATAGAGTAGGTAGGATATTATTTTCTTCAGTTTTGAATAAGTATGCTCTCCTCCTGCGTTTTCACATGATCTCGAGGATCAGAAAGTAGAATGCCAATAAACATTTTCAAGAATTGAGATTTGCAATATGCTTGATTCAAAGACATCTTTAAATTTGCAAATCACTCTGTCCATTTGTTAAAAAAAATTCAATAAAATTTTCTAACTTTAGGAATTTAATTTCTTTTTAAATTTAAAAAAATAATAATTAAAAAAAAAATCTCACATAAATATATATATATAGTATTATATATATTATTATAAAAAAATTTTAAACTAACAATTTTTTTAAAAAAATAAGATTCAATTTCATTTTGTTTAGATTTATCGAAGAAAAAAAAAATCAACAAACAAACCAACAAATGAAACAAATCAAAATTTGAAATAAATCATTCTCATTTCCCATGTGTACATAAGGTGAACATATGAGATGTGGAAATACAATTCAATAAAAGTAGAATTGAGAACTACATGTTGACCTACCAAGCACTCAAATGACCGACTTTGGTTTTATTTCGAGCTTAAAAAAATACGGTATATCCATCCCACAACCAAATCACTTATCTTTAGAACAGGACCATCATATTCTCTCAAATCCTTGTATTGTAGACCTGATTTTGCCTCCATATAATCTGGGTATTTCATTTTTGTTTTCCCATAGTCTTTCGCACGAAATACTGGTATTCTATTCATGAAACCTGTCTACAAAGTCATAAACTAAAAGAGAAAATGAATGAAACTAAAAACACAAAAATAGAAAGAAAAAAAACAAAATCTCCATGTGAAAATCAAGTTTTTGGTTGAGACGATCGTGCTAAGATTTCATTGTTATCGATCTCATCAATTGTGGAGGATTTTCCAGGTTTGATTATCCAAAGTCATGGAGTCAATGCACGAACTGGTAAGCCATACGGTTGCCAAGCCCCGTATTGATAAAACCCTGAGCGAAGAAGAAACGTGAGTGCGATAAGCCACAGTATCTGGTCACCGAAAGTCGAGAAGGTGGCCGCAAAGGTTAGGGTTTAAAAAATTCAAAACCTCCTCAAAAGCAGCAAAGATGTATCAAAATCCAAAGGAGTACAACCGACTGTAAATCAGAGGCAAGAGATTTGATTGAGAATACAAAGATAAATTTCAAGGAAGCAGTACACGTGATTATACATCAAAGTATAGCAACGTGATTATACATCAAATTATAGCAAACCACGGGTGGAGTGTGTGCAGTATTTCCATGCCACCGAACGCAGCAAACAAACAATATTGCTGATTACTATCATCTTCCCTTTTCTCTCCTTGGAATTCTCTGCAAACGTTCAACGAGCTAGAGGGCGCTGAGGGAGAGTTGGAAACAAGTTCATGATGTCACTGGTGACCACGGTGAACTACACAGACAACACGGGTGCCAAGAAATTATACATCATCAGTGTTAAAATCATGGAGGCTTTGTCGGTGATGAAAATTTCAGAGTAGCACACGCACCAAGATTCTCGAAATTCATTAACGAAAATTTGGCTTTTTGTCCGCGGAATAAGCACTAGATCGCGCCAAGATAAATTCACGCAACCATCAGTTACCCTTAGTCATTCTTGCACATAGCTTAGGATTATGCAATCGCTCCTCCAATTCCGGCAGTTTTTTATACTGAGCATGTTGGAATATTTGAAAATTCCAAAATAATGAATGGAGAATAAAACTCCCTTCCTCTAACACAGAGAAAATAAAAAATTTCTTTGACAGGAGACAGAGTTTCAATACTTTGAAAACAAACTTTTATTTCATTCAATAACTCAAAAAAAACTATTACACTTCTTTCTCACTGAGAGGGATTACAAAATTATGACTGCTACAAAATGCAGTGCATAAAACCAATTCATTGTCTATGCAAAACAAATACACTCTGTCTCTAAAACACTCTACTGTGTTTTTCACTTTCGCACTGCTGTGCATTCACTAGTTAAAAGTTACACTCTATCTTTCACTTTTTATACACTGCTGTTGTGTAAAAAAAAATTACATATTGTCTATTAAAAAAAACTACAATGCTTTTTGCCCCTTTTTGTTTTATATGTTGTAACACATAAAACACATTATAACAAACCCTTTTAAAAAATAAAGTTAAAACTAAATTCTATGGTAAATATTCTCGGGGGCCCACATTACTTTATGTAAACCTTAATAAAAAATAATATAAAACTTATGCCCAGACTTCAAGGTGAAATTAAACCAAAACACAATTTCAAAATCGCGTTCCAAAATGAGATGCTGACGTAGGCCCAAAGTGTTATGCGAAAACTCTTATGCAATTTAGTTTATGAACTTTCGGGTCCGGTTTTCAGGTTTTCAGATTCCCTTCAAATTCATGCGATCCAATATTAATGCTCCACGTGGCCCTTTCAGTCAAACAAAAAACTGGCGGTAAATTTCTGTTTGTTTAATTTCTGGTTGGTGAATTGTGTTAATGTTGATTGTTGCTGCAGATAGGATGGAGCTCTTCCACCGCCTTCAACTTGCTATCAGCAATTACTCTGTCGTTCTGCTGTCTCTTCATTGCCTTATCAATTAATTTTGTCGTCTGCTGAGCTATGTGGACAGTTGGAATTAATTTCCAACACTCCTCCTTAATTTCAACTGTTGGGTTTTCTTGCATACCCAGGCTGTTGGGAAAAATACTGAGAGGGGGGGGGTGAATCAGTATTTAGAGCTGACTAACAATTTTTCCTTTTTCTTTCTCTTAAAAACATATGTTACATTACTGCATCCAACTTGTATGTCCATATATCTTATTATATTTATTCATCAGATCAGCAGTAAGCATGAACATAAATAACAGAACAAACCATAAAACATAAGCAACACATATGAACACCAAGATTTAAGGTGGAAACCTAATTCGGGAGAAAACCATCGCTGTTGTTATCTCAGTCTTCAATATTTATTATAAAGAAAATTTCTTACAATTTTATGCTGGCGTAGACTTATACCAACACGCAGGCACCCACCTGTAGAAGGCTACAACCTTCTCTCGTTTACCAGCCTTTCCTGGAAGGGAGCTATGACCCCTTGTTCTCATTTACCTGCTACCACTGGAAGGGAGCTACAACCCCCTCACTAAAGGCTTCGACCCTCAGATCTACTGCGGACCACGTTTCATCCACTTCCACACAACATACCTTGCAGGCCACTAGATTTATTTATTTTCTTCAGAGGTGCATCCTTAATTCAGATTTCTCATCAATCTGTTACCCATTCCATACAGATATACTTCAGAGTGAAGTATTCATTCACAACCCTTACTCATGCATACGTTCTTCATGATTTCGTCGGTCGATTGAACCAAGAATTAATCATTATCTGATATAGAGATCTTGATCAATCATCATATTCACAGGTGCACCATAGATTCAGATGTATCAAAGTTTTTCATACAGATATCTCTAAAAGAGATTCATTTATTATCAACTCTTTCGCATGCACACCATTCTTCATGATTCTCATCACCTTATATAGTTTTCGCCTTAATTAAATCAAAACCATTCACTTGCTAATGGTATTCCTGGATGGGGTCAAAGTAGATAATCCAGCGGGGTCTCCATAACTCTCATTGTTCTATTGATCTTGGTAATTAAATAATTAATTTAATACTTTTGAACTTAACTTTAGGATTAAGGTTAACCTTTCGCATTTTAACGCTTTCAAACAATATGATAAACCTTTGACCCCAGGCCCACAAATATAGTCAATAGCCAATCAAATACGCGCACGATACCATAAGTAAATTTCGCGCAAGTCCAACGTCCAATCACCGTTAGATTAGCAAGCATCCAGATCAACAGCGTATATGCATATCGCTCAACCTCCAATGCCAAACGTTAACGTGTGATGGCCCGCCGTACCTGTGTTAATCTTCACGCACCTTCAACAAATGATGACCGTCCGATGACCCCTTCCCAGATCAACGGTGCTCAACGATATCGCTGGGCATCCTGGGTCGAACTATAACGTGCGATGGTGCACAGTGACAAGCGGTTTTATGGGGGTCCACCTCGCCACGTGTCGAAAGCTCTATGGAATCGGAGCCAACCTCTTGAATACTGCTTGCCCGTCGAAAGCGGTGCGATGAAAACCGGAATCCGCTTTCACTGTTTATTCCGCACGTGATTCTTCTTCGCTTAAGGTTCCGTCCATCTTTCAGAGTTTTCGTTAAAGGCTGTGTGGTTAACTGAGATCAATGGTACTACGGGGGCACAAACAGTCCGATGATTAACCCAAGGGGTGCCTCCGCAGTTGACCCATCCATCGGGCGTTGACCACAGATCGACGGCTGTTGTTAACTTGGTAGCACAAGCCCAGTGATCTTTTCGTACTGAGGAGTGCCTCCACATCGCATATTCATTACTCTGCCTCTCTGTTTCTTTCGCCGATTGCGATATGCGATCATATGTATCACATCTTCGTTGCCTCTGCTTCATAGTCTACTTTGCTGCCTTTTCCGATCGCATTACATATTCATTACATTGCCTCTGCTTCTCTTCACTGTCTCTGCGTTGTCTGCTGCCTTAGTTCCTTATTTGCCTTGCTTCCTTTCTGCTTCTTTGCTCTTTCTGCTGGTCTCTTTGTTGCTTTTGTTATCTCTCTGTGCCTTGTTGCTAATCAGATGCTCCTTCTTTGCCACTTTCATTACCATCAATGACAACACTTCCAACACAAGCATTTCCTGAAATGTTCAAAGCTTTTCTGTGCAAGTGGCTTTGTGAGGATATCTGCAAATTGATCCTCTGTTCTGCAATGTTGCAAAACTAACTCACCATTGTTAACCAATTCATGTATGAATTGAAACTTGGTGTCAATGTGCTTTGTTCTTTTATGAAAAAATGAATTTTTAGACAATGCAATAGCTGAGCTATTGTCACAATAAATCATTGTGCCTTTTACCTGTTCTTGGCATAAACTTCTCAACATTTTTCTCATCCAAACCGCTTGACATGCTGATGTTGTAGCTGCCACATACTTTTCCTGTGCTATAGACAATGCTACAATGGGTTGTTTCTTAGAAGCCCATGAAATGGCTCCTGAACCCATGTGAAAAACATAACCGGAAGTGCTCTTCCGATCATCTACACTTCCAGCCCAATCACTGTCAGTGTATCCAACTAAATCTAAATTTTCTGAAGCAGTATATAAAATACCAAATCTTTTATTTCCTTTAACATACCTCAGAATTCTCTTTGTTGCCTGCCAATGTGCATCCTTTGGCTTCTCCATGAATCTGGAAATCAAACTAACAACATGCATTATGTCGGGCCTAGTTGCAGTCAAATACATGAGGCTGCCAACTATGCTCTTGTACAAGCTAGGATCAAAATCCTTGTTGCTGTCCTCTCTGCTGAGTTTTAATCCCATCACTGTGGGAGTGATTGCTGCTTTGCTCTCCTGCATATTAAATCTTTCAAGCACTTCATTAACATATTTTTCCTGTGAGATAAAAATCCCATTTTCATCTTGTTCTACTTCTATTCCTAAGAATTATTTCAACAAACCCATGTCAGTCATTTCAAATTCTTCTTTCATGACTGTTTTAAAATTTTCAATAAGGTAATCATCATTACCTGTGAAAATAACATCATCAACATATAAAACTACAATCAAAATTTTACCATCCTTTTCTTTGATGTAGAGGGTGGGTTCTCCCTCACACTTTTCAAATCCATTTT
This sequence comes from Pinus albicaulis, assembly GCA_034641835.2. Lineage (NCBI taxonomy): Eukaryota > Viridiplantae > Streptophyta > Pinopsida > Pinales > Pinaceae > Pinus > Pinus albicaulis. The sequence goes on along the minus strand of CM076571.1, from coordinate 357,682,531 downwards.
CCAGTAGATAGGAATCTATTCTACTGTACCACGCTCTTGGCGCTTGCTTCAGCCCATAAAGAGCTTTCTTCAACTTGCACACTTTGTGCTCTTGGCCTTTCTTTTCATATCCGAGAGGTTGTTCAATGTAAACCTCTTCCATTAACACTCCATTTAGGAATGCTGACTTCACGCCCATTTGGTAAACTTTCCACTTGTTTTGTGCTGCTATGGACAACACTGCTCTCACGGTTTCCATTCTAGCAACCGGTGCGAAAGTTTTCTCATAATCTATCCCATGCTTCTGCTTATAACCTTTTACAACAAGTCTGGCCTTGTGTCTCTCTATTTTTCCTTCAACATTACCCTTGGTCTTGTAGACCCATTTAACTTTTACCTTTTGGGAGTTCAACCAAATCCCAAGTCTTGTTTCTTTTTATGGCATTAATCTCCTCATCCATAGCTTCTATCCATTTCTTATCCTTAAAATCTTCTTCAAAGTGGATATGGTCTTCAACATGACAATATAAAGCAAACAAAGAATTGTTACCTTTATTTGCTACCTCTTGTGCATAAATGTCATTCAAATTTCTGAACTTCTTACCTCTTTTATTAGATGTACAAATGCTTGAAGAAGCACTTGAATTTCCTCCTTGTGGTGTGCTTGGAGAAGCACTTTCATTTCTCCTCAAGGGTGTTCCTTGCTGCTCGTGTTGGTGCTGCTGTTTGGGGATGTATTTCAACCAACTCATCATCATTTTCATCATGAGATAAACAGTGTTTAACATTCACTGCTTTCTCTATGCTTCCATCCCAAGCTTCCTCTTCTATAAATTGAACATCTCTGCTCATAATAAATTTCTTAGTGGATGGGTTGTATAACCTGTAAGCCTTGGATTCCTCGCTGTATCCAATGAAAATACATTTCTCCCCCTTGCTGTCCAACTTCTTCCTTAGCTTATTCAGTATGTGTGCATAAGCCACACATCCAAAAACCTTCATGTGTGTGACACATTGCTTTGTGCCACTCCATGCCTCTTCCGGCACTTTGTTCATAACTATTTTTGTAGGGCATATATTCAAAATGTACGCTGCAAAATGTACAGCTTCAGCGCAATAATCATTAGGAAAATTCTTTTCCTTTAACATACTCCTTGCCATGTCCATTATGGTTCTATTCTTCCTTTCGGCTACTCCATTTTGCTGCGGAGTATATCTAGTTGTAAACTGCTTATGAATACCATTTTCTCTACAAAAACGTAGAAAATATTTAGAGATATACTCACCTCCTCTATCAGTCCTTAGGACTTTGATGTGCAGCCCACTCTGGTTTTCCACAAGTGCTTTGAAATTGCAAAATTTTTCAAACACTTCACTTTTTTTTTTCAAAAAGTAAACCCAAGTTTTTCTTGTAAAATCATCTATGAATGTTAACATGTAGTGGCTGCTAGCAAGAGATGGAGTTTGCATCGGTCCACACAAATCTGAGTGGACAATCTCTAAGGGTTCCTTTTCCCTTATGCTTTTCCCGGAAGGAAAAATTTCTCTGTGTTGTTTCCCCAAGATACAACCTTCACAAAGGCTGTTCGGCTTCTCTATAAATGGTAAACCTCTTACCATTCCTTTTCTGTTCAACAAATTAAGACCTCCAAAGTTTAGATGTCCAAATCTCAAGTGCCACAACCAATTTTCATCTTTTGGTTCGCTTTGGATAGCCTCTTGTGCCACTGCTACTTTCTCTTCACCATTCTTCAAATCTGCTCTCATTCTAAGAGGGAACATCTTGTTCCTTGTCATTTTCACTTCAGCAATACATTGTTTGTTGGGTGGTTTATCCATGATGGTACAAACATCATCCTCAAAGAAAACATTATACCCCTTATGGACAAGTTGTCCAATACTTAAGAGGTTACACTTCATTTCTGGAACATAATAAACATTTGCTATGGATTTCTTCGCACCTTTCCTTGTTAAAACATTTACAATCCCTTTTACCATAACAGAAACTTTTCTATTAGTTCCTAGTGTGACTTGTGACTTCACACTCTCATCTAGCATAGAAAACATTGCTAATTTTCCTGTCATATGGTTACTGCAACCAGAGTCTAGAAACCATAAATCCTCATTCTTTTCTTCAGCCATGTTACAAGCTAAAAACAAATTATCTTAGCTGATATTTTCTCTAGTGAAATTTGCACTAGTTCTATTTCCCACATCATGCTGCTTCTTTCTACATTCGTTAGTATAATGACCATATTTTTTACAATAGTGACATTGGACATTGGATTTATCATACCTTTGTCCTTGAGCATTCTGCTGGCTGCTGCCTTGGCCTTGGCTGTGATCTTGACTGTTTCACCTTCCATGTGAATGTGAAGGGTTGTTCCTTCCACCTCTATTTTGGCTTCTGCCTCTTCCTCTTTTGTTTCCTCTGCCTTGCCCTCTTCCTCTTCTGAAAGACATCTGGGTCTTAAAGGCATGCTCCAAAGATGAGTTTTCACTCCTACCCAATCTCTGCTCATGAGTCATTAGTGATGCATGTAGCTCATCCACTGTGAACTTTGAGAGATCCTTAGTCTCCTCTATGGTGGTGACAATCACATCAAATCTTGAGGGTAGACTCCTCAAGAGTTTTTCCACAATCCTCTTATCTTCAAGAGTCTCTCCATGAGATCTTATTTGTGTGACCATTCCAATCACATGAGTGAAGAATGAGTCAATGTTATCTGACTCTTTCATACAAAGAGTCTCAAAGTCTCTCCTCAACAACTGAAGTTTTGCTATCTTCACTTTTTCCATGCCTTGATAGGCTATCTTGAGAGTTTCCCATGCTTATTTGGATCTCTTGGCTGCTGCTATCCTTGGAAACACACTCTCATGCACTGCTTGATACAATGAGAAGAGAGCTTTGGAGTCTTTCTTCCTATTGCTCTTCAGCAATTCTTTCTCTGCCTGAGTTAAATCTTCAAGCTCTTCTTCATTTGCTGGCTCTTCAAAGCCATCCTCAACAAATTCCCATAAGTCTTTGGAGACAAATAATGCTCTCATAGTTATTGACCAGTAGTCATAATTTTTCCCATTAAATAGTGGGAGGTGCATATTTCCCATACCCATACCAGTGCTGGCTCCATCCATTCTGCACTCTTAAATATGATTCAAAAACACTTGACTGTGTATTTAAAATAGCTGACTGTTCTGCAACAGTAACACAATAAACTGTATAGAGAAATACCTTGAATTCCTTTTGGCTGAGTCTTCACACTGCTGGAGAAGCTGCTGCAAAAAATAACTCCTTTCCTTCAGCTTCTTTGATCTTCAAAGACCCTGGACTAGCTCCAATACCATGTTGGAATATTTGAAAATTCCAGAATAATGAATGGAGAATAAAACTCCCTTCCTCTAACACAGAGAAAATTAAAAATTTCTTTGACAGGAGACAGAGTTTCAATACTTTGAAAACAAACTTCTATTTCATTCAATAACTCAAAAAAAACTATTACACTTCTTCCTCAGTGAGAGGGATTACAAAATTATGACTGCTACAAAATGCAGTGCATAAAACCAACTCATTGTCTGTGCAAAACAAATGCACTCTGTCTCTAAAACACTCTGCTGTGTTTTTCACTTTCGCACTGTTGTGCATTCACTAGTTAAAAGTTACACTCTATCTTTCACTTTTTATACACTATTGTTGTGTAAAAAAAAATTACATATTGTCTATTAAAAAAAAATACAATGCTTTTTGCCCCTTTTTGTTTTATATGTCGTAACACATAAAACACATTATAACAAACCCTTTTAAAAAATAAAGTTAAAACTAAACTCTATGGTAAAAATTCTCGGGGGCCCACATTACATTATGTAAACCTTAATAAAAAATAATATAAAACTTATGCCCGGACTTCAAGGTGAAATTAAACCAAAACACAATTTCAAAATCGCGTTCCAAAATGAGATGCTGACGTAGGCCCAAAGTGTTATGAGAAAACTCTTATGCAATTTAGTTTATGAACTTTCGGGTCCGGTTTTCAGGTTTTCATATTCCCTTCAAATTCATGCGATCCAATATTAATGCTCCACGTGGCCCTTTCATTCACACAAAAAACTAGCGGTAAATTTCTGTTTGTTTAATTTCTGGTTGGTGAATTGCGTTAATGCTGGTTGTTGCTGCAGATAGGATGGAGCTCTTCCATCGCCTTCAACTTGCTATCAGCAATTACTCCGCCGTTCTGTTGTCTCTTCATTCCCTTCTCAATTAATTCTGTCTTCTGCTGAGCTATGTGGGCAGTTGGAATTAATTTCCAACAGAGCAGATCGCACATCGTGTTATAAAAAAGAACTGGAAAGATTCTCTGCTAATACCAAAAGCATTAGGGTTACGATAAGACTAACATATTAAACATCGCCTTACGTCGGATCTCCAATGCTCGAGGAATACAAATTTTCATTCAATGAAGAATACTACCTGTTTCATCATTCACTTCGGTGTGTCTCTGCACCAGAGCCACTGTGTGCGTGTCTAGAGGAAATCTATTGCCTACATGATCATGAAGATCTTCTCCTTGGAAATCTATTCGTTCCTGTAATGGCTCCATAATTTTTTTTTCTTGTAGCAATGTGTTTTCACTTCACAACGATAATCAATATCATAAATAATGGCAAGGCAGGGTAGAGCAGAATGACAAGGTTGAAGAAGAACAGGAAGAAGAGACGGCAAGTGAGTGTAGGCCATGGCATATCGGCCAGCACAGGAAGCACCCGGGTGGTCGGGGTAATGCTGGGGATATGCATCCTGGCTACTTTGGTAAGGTTGGTATGAGGCATCAAGAATCACTATCACTTCCCCATTGTTAATATCGACAAGCTATGCTCTCTAGTTCCTGAGGACATTAAGACCAAGGCCACTGTCGACAATATCCCACTCATAGACGTTACCCAATTCGAGTATTTTAAGGTATTGGAAAAGGACGAGTTGCCCTTGTAGCGTATCATGGTCAAGGCCAAGCTTATTTCTAAATTGGCCGAGAAAAATATCAAGGAGGTTGAAGGTTTTGGGCTCTCATTTGGGAGTAACATTCAACCAAGCTCATCACATCGCGTCCGAGAAGGAAGCTACTCTTGTTGCCACACCATAAGACGATGATAAAACTACAATGTTTGACAAAATACTGCAGAAAGAAGGCGTAAATCATACTGTTATTGAACACAACGATCAATAAATTGGGCGAATTGGGCAAATTGGGTGAATTGTTGTTTACTCATTGCATCTCATCAAATGCAATTTTCGTTTCTGTTTCAGTTATTATTTATTTTATTTTATTTTTTTAATCAACATAAATAAATTTTTTGTTTTTTTTAATTAATTTTTTTTTAAAACAAAAACAAAACAAAAATTAAATAACAAAATGATTTTTTCTATTTAATTTTGCTATTTAAAAAAAAAGAAAAATTAACATAATAAACAATGTTTGTTAATTAAAAAATAAATAAATAAATAAATGCCCTCATTCATTTACATAAAAATTCATAAAAATCACCTAATTCTTCCCCAAAAAGATACAAATTCCTTTTCAATATGTTTATTTTAATGATTGTTAAGGATCAAACTTCATGCAAAACAATAAAACACATTGAAAAAAAACATTAGGCAATCAAATGATTAAATTGCATGAGGACATGCAATACTTTTAGTTTGGGAGGGGAAATAAAAGTATATTTGGTTTTTAGAATTGTCATTCATTTTAAAGTGAATTTGTGGGCAGAAGTTAGGATGCATATACTAACAAGTGAAATGAGATTGGTGTTGTGTAGGTCAAAGAGAAGCTTATGCCAAAATACTCAACATTATGATGCGACACCCTTTTCATCCATGATTGGTGTAACTTCGAAAAATAATTAAAAAATGGAAATTTCATAATTTCTTGAAAATGAGCTAATTTGAATTTGAGTCACTTCATATAGAAATGATCAACAGAGATGGCACACAAAGGCGACAATTTTTTTATGCAAGAATGGTGCTAAGTTTTTTAGGGTTGAAGACGATCTAATGCAAAAGTGATTTTTAGAAATCACAATGAAACATGCATCATTGGATGCTTGAAGGAAATAATTATTCACTGCACATATTGTGACATTTCCCATTACACAAAAAAGCCTTTTTCGTCATGATATGTTTACTCACATTTGCTCCTTCCAAGTGCCTTAATCATCCCTATGTTGCAACCCATCTTCCATTTCCTTATCCTTCATGACTTCATACATGCCTATTTTTCTAAACAGCATACATCATTTCCTTCTTATTTTTCAATTCATTTTTCCTTGTCAATAAAAATCCCAAGCTCTCTTTCCATGATTACATCACCCTACCATATACACTGCCTGATTCTGAGATATTTTCATCTATAGTCCTACCAATCATTTGTACAAAGTCGCGTTGACTGATGTGGGATTCCTTAAGGCCCACCTTTCAACAAGTCTCGACCCATCGATACTAGCACCTTATCTGGGATAGATACTAGAGTCATCATTAGTACCTTGAGGCTTGTATGCCCTAATGACAGGTTCTCTCACCGAAAGTCATGGGAATACATCAATGTCCCTTGATCATCTGATCTTGCAAGTGGCTCGACACAAAATCATTTATTCGCACTTCGCAAGATGTACTAGGGTACCTTGGCGCTCATTGACCTCAATGGTGAGTTTTCCTCGCATTGGTTAACGACATCCATTAATGGTCGGTAATCCAATGATTTCTTTTCATGCTCGACATCAACACATTCATTCGCATGACTAGAATTGTACCATCGAATTTTTGAAGTGGGTGAAGACTATATATTTTTCATGACTCCATCAGCAGTTGCAACAGCATTCCTTCAACCATATGAGAGTACGACAGTTCCACTTTCAGACATCATCTTCAGATTCATACAACCAAGCAGCAGCACAGATTACTTCACTTCATCTAGCAGCAACACTTCAGATTCCTTCACTTCATCCAGCAGCATGATATTCACATGATCCAACACCATGATATTTTCCTAATCTAGCATTATGACATATTCTCTCATGCAAATCAGCATGGCATTTTCCAAATCCAGAAGCGGCAGCAGCTACATTTTTCATAGTTCATCAGCGTTTTGGGTAAGTGAAGGTATGTAATTTTCTAATTTTTAATGAAACAATTTCTTACATGTTGAAAGCAAATGAATTTGGAAAATTCCCTTGCCATATTACATCATCTTTCACCTTTTTCGTAAACATAACACATCTTCAGTTTGGGGGGGAATATTCATAACCATTTCATTACATTTATCATCTCACATATTGTCGACCAACATGACTCTTCCAAATTACACTTCGTTGCAATTGATACATTGATATCTATTTTGGCATGATTCAAAAATATGAGAAAAGATTTACTTATGTATATTAATGACTTATCATTTCCAATACATGACTTATCATTTGCATTACATGTGTTAAAGAATAAATAAATAAATGTTGTTAACACAAGAACCAACATTTGTTATATTCATGGTTGTTAACACAAGAACCAACCATAGAAAATATCAAGTTGCAGTACATGTATTTTACATCCTGGAATGATACATTGTTAGAAACCAAAATCATGCAAAGCCAAAAGTTTTTATCCATGCAAGGTAGCATGAGGACATGCAACAAGTTCAGTTTGGGGGTATGTTGGGTCTCGTAATTGTCACATTTTCATCATGTTTATCCTCGCCATTTCGCACATTCCATTACCTCATTTAACCATTTAGCATACCATCTCCATGGGTTCACCTCATTATTTTTAAATTTATTTATTTTTAATATTATTAGAGAATGTGTGATTAATTATTGGAAAATTGATATATTTCACTAATATCTTAAATGTGGATGAGCTTTGTAAATGTGTAGGATTATTTGGAAGAATTATTCAAAATTCTCTTGAATATTTCCTCCACCATTTCAATAATTCAAAGGATAATTGTTCAAGATTATTCTAAGGAGAATATCATGGAGATTTCAAGGAGAAGATTACGGAGATTTCAAGGAGAAGATCATGGAAGATTCCAAGGAGAAGATCATGGATATTTGGATAACATATCTTATCCAAGATCTTTGAGATATGAGTGAGGATTTAAAGGGATCATATTTTGTAATTGTAGTGATATTGGTTGAGAGAAAAGTGGGTTTGTAATTAATGAGTTCCTTATCTTGTTTTCAAAGCACTCATGTATAAATAGGAGTGCTCTTTCTCCAAGTAGAGATAATAAGATATGGAGAGATAGGATATGGAATATTATTTTCTAAAGTTAATGGAAGACATAATTTATCATTTTCTTGTGCATTGAATAAGTTCTAATAGCTGAAAGTACTCTCAGTGTACGAGGCAAGGGTGGAGGGCGCCCCCACACTGAGCTAAGTACACTTCTTAATTTATTTCATAGCTGCAATTTATGAATTAGTTTGCTTATGTTTGATTTGTTTATTTTCAAGTATTGATGAATCTAATGCTCAATCTTAAACTGCATATGAAAGGAAAAACAAGTGTTTAAGTTAAGCACTCTTTCTATCGACTCTAGATTTTCTGTTAGAATTCATCTTTAAATGTCTTTACATGCTTTCAAAATAGCATTAATGATAGAATGAAATCAATGATGAAGGACAACCAAGACCTCTAAATATAGAGCCTCTTGATAATTATTTCATATATCTTGATCTATTGTTTAGAAATTAGATTTATATTTTCCTACTTTCCTATCTTCACAATAGCATTAATGATAGAATGAAATCAATAATGAAGGACAACTAGGACCTCTGAATATAGAGCCTCTTGATTATTATTTCATATATCTTGATCTATTGTTTAGAAATTAGATTTATATTTTCCTGCTTTCCTGTTTTCACAATAGCATTAATGATAGAATGAAATCAATAATGAAGGACAACCAAGACCTCTAAATATAGAGCCTCTTGATCATTATTTCATATATCTTGACCTATGGTTTAGAAATTAGATTTATCATTTCCTTCTTTCCAGTTTTGACAATAGTATTAATGATAGAATGAAATAAATGATGAAGGACAACCAGGACCCCTGAATATAGAGCCTCTTGATTATTATTTCATATATCTTGATCTATTATTTAGAAATTAATTAAGTTAGTTTTATATTTGTAATATTCATTTCACTAACCATCAATAATTCATCTTCTAAACTTGACTGTGGTTGAAACCCATATACTTTGGGGATGCTTCTAAGTTCACCAACCCGGATTGATAATTAAATGCTCGTGTTAATTTATCCAATAAATTGACCCAACACCCAGTAGTTTCGCAAATCGCATTTCGGAGGTTTAGAAGAGGTAATCAAAGGATTTTACAATTTTTCCGATGCGAAAAGTAATATGGGTGTGTGGTAACGAAATAAAGGGGAATGACTTAGGGAAATGAAAATGAAAAGGGAAATATAATGAATATGGGGTAATGTATGTGGAGTGATATATATATATATATAAGTTTTGAAACTTAGGATAAGAGTTAAATAACCTAGGATAATATTAACATCCTGAGAAACATATAACCCTTTGAATAAACTTCTCCTTTTGTAATTTCTTCATCGTACTTAATCGGCAACACTTTCCTCTTTCAACTGAACTGAAAGACAAATTGATTCCTTTGAAACTCTTTGATAGTCAGGATTTCCCTTCTTTTTCTTAAAATAAATGACAACCATGGAATGTTATTTTCAATATGAGAGACCTGAGAAATAATTAGTCACCTTGTGATACTGTGAATTACAGGATTCTAACAACCCAACCAATTGTAGATAAATTTTATCATGACTTGTTCCAGATATACTTCTTCCTCGTTCAAGATGTGACCTATACAATTAATCCTTCAGATACAAAATCAATACTTCTCTACATTGGCATGTAACTTGTCTCATCACTTAGTGACTATTATTTCATGAACATGTTATAAGTGTTCCTCCCATATGTTATTAAGCATGAATTTGATGGCTAGATAGATGACCACAAAAGGGTTAATGAATTGATGCAAGACACAATCCATGATTATAATGACCATTACAATAGGTCCATTAATCAATTCAAATACAACTATTGGTCATTTTAACAAGCCTTCCTTTTATTTGAATGTTGTCTTATACGCATGTGTTGGATCAATTAGTATTCGGTGATATCATAACTCGATGTCAATGTTGCTAAAATAGTTTGGACCTATAATCTTATATAGAAAATCATGGATCTTGAAATTAGGTACCTATTTTTTATAATGATATTGCTTAAGGATCCATAACTAATATACATTCATTATGTCATGTCCTTATTTTAAAATCATATTAGGACCCCACATGGATGGTAACTTTACTACATATGATCCTTCTATACTATCTCTTGAATCTATCACTTGATTTCCTCATTCTACAAAATATAGTATTTGTGCATGAAACCATCGTGTAAATGGGCATGGAGAGTCAAATATGTTGCATGCTTTCTTGACAATGCATAAGTATTCTTTTAGGCAAGGTGGATATGTTTTTGTATTATTCAATGAGCTAATATACAAATCTTTGTTCCATTGCTAGAATGTTTTAAATTTCTCTTGTAATTGTATTTATTTTCCTTTCTTCGTAAGACCCAAGCAGAAAAATAATAGGCCTCCTAATTTGAAAAATTATCTTTAAGTGACTCATATCACTAATTAAGAAAATATACTAGTAATGCTAACTCTAATATCTTATAAATATCATTTTCCAAATTCATAATAACACTACTTATGCTAATAAATAACATCTTCATATATAAAGTTACCCAAAGATAATATCACAAAAAGTGTATTTTATTATATCTAAAAATCAAAACATGTTTCCAATGGAGTCTAACTAGTCTAGGGTGGTTAAAATGTTAAATGAGGCTTTGGTATTCTTTAAAAAAAAATGTATTTGATCATTTCTAACAAGCCAAAGGTGTTGAGAATGGAGTCTATATTTGATTTACTCTCAACTCATAGTCATATATTTGATTGAATTACACCATGAACAACTTTATGGATCGAAGAAATAAGTGTCTTTCTTATATGTCATGTTATATTTGCTCGACAAATTAATTTAAATGTATAATAACTTGATCAATGTCTTTTTTGGAGTGGATCAAGTTGAATTACACCATCGACAACTTTTTGGATTGAAGGAATAAGGTTCCAATGAAACTATTTCACACAGGATCAGAGTCTTTGTTAGATAAACATGGTTGAATTATGCCTTTAGCACATTTTTGGATCAAATCTATAAGGTTTTCCTAAAAAAAATTCCTCAAGGTTCAAAGCTTTGTTAAATAAATATGGTTTAATTACCATCTACAAATTTTTAGATAAAATCAATAAGGTTTTGATAGATAAGTTTCACGTGTATTAGAATCTTTGTTAATTATATAGTTGAATTACATCATCAACAACTTTTTGGATCATATAATTTTCTAATAAAACAACAATTTCAACAAGGATTTTAGTCTTTATCAAGTAAATGTGGTTGAATTATGAAGGAGTGAATCCTATTTGTGAATTGTAATTAAAATATGTAATGAAATTGTATTGAATAAGATCAACCATAGAAGTCTACGTGCAAATGTGAGATGAAGTTAGGGATGAAAAATGACACATTTGGTTGGAACAAAATAACTAAATAAGTTAGTATTATCACTAATACTTATATAAGGGATCATTTGTACATTAAATGTAACATAGAGGATGGTATAACTTAATCAATTTTCCCAGGCCTTTGGAATTTTTGTGATCCCTTTGTTCCTTACTTCATATTTATTTGTGTTAATTTGCATGTGTATGTTAGAGGTTGTTAAAACCAACAATTGGTATCATAGCCATGTTAAGGAGAAGAGGAAGTCAATAGAAAAGGTGAGAGTGTGATAGTGATCATGGAAGAAGTGAGAGGAGTATAAGCTCTTAGGCTCAAATGTCTTGTGAAAACTCTTTCCAAAGGAGAATGCTTTAATGTCTTGTCTACACTCCAAAATTAGATAAATCTAGAAGTATAATGAGAGTGAACATAGTTTTGAGGCTTAGACTACTGAGGGGTGAAGGGAGATTAGAAAACTAAGGGATGAAAGTGGCTTAGAATATGATATTACAACATTAATATTCCATTGAAATGGTTGAGACCATGGAGGGCACTAGTAGTTGGTTGGTCAAGAAATTGATTAATGTTATTTATTTTGTCATAGTGATGTGGTTTGTTGCTCCTTCTACATTAAATAATGGAATGAGGCTAGGGTTTGAAATGAAACCCCCATATATTTGAAGGTATATTGATCATTTTGCTTTGGTTTATATACTTAAAAGTAATATATATTGAAAAATGGGTTTCCTAATGCATGAAAATCGAAAATAAATTTAGGTGCAGGATTGAGATAAAGTTTATTATTGGTGAAGTGTTTTTTATTCATACGTTATTAATTTTATTTCATGGTTTCATTCACGTACAATGAATGGCCATATGTCTTAGTTGGAGTCTACACAAATTTAAGTAATGCTTTTATTTAAATTAAAAGGAATAATGTTGCATGTTTTTCTACCTCCTTTGAAATGATATAAAGATGCACATGTGTTGTAGAGGATGCATGATCAGTTATACCTGACACCCTAGAAAGTTTTGGTCATATAAAAATCTTAGCATAGGTAAGTTTTTCTCCCCTGGTTTTTTTTGTAAGCCTTGTTAAGTCGGGCCACACATGTAATCATGTAGCGTGTATCCCTCTTATCTACAGAGAAGATGAGGAATTTTTGCAATCCCTATTAAGGCAGGTTGCACATATAATCATGTGTCTTATATCCCATTTATCCATAAAGTTGAAAAGGCATGAATTTGTAGAATGAACCACTAGGTAGGTACGAGGCAGAAAGTCTACTCATGTGCTAGCTTGGTGTGGATTCATAGAATTTGGGTTTTCAATGAGTTGGGGGGTGGGGGTGGGGGGGGGAGGGGGTGTGATATGTATTAATCTAAAAAGGTTGGGAACAAGTTACAATGAAAAGAGAGTTTAACATGTTGATTAATCAAGCAGGTGAAAAGGATTCATATGAAATAAGTGAGTACATTCAATGGAATCCATGTACCATTAATCTTAGAAGGTTGGGAGAAAAATATAATGAAGAGAGATTTTAACATGTAGGTGAAAGGAATGCCTAGAAAATTGGTGGGTATAGCATATCCTACTTATGTGTCTTAATATATCTTTTTATATGGACATCAATGATTAATTGTTTGCAGCAAGAAGCAAACATTCTTATAATAATCCTTTTTATGTAGATGTAAAAGGAAGAATCAAACTCCATTATTGAATAAGACAATAGTGAAATCAAGATGATGAAATAGAATGATGCAACAACAAAAAGAATAACGAAAGAATATTATGATCGGTAGAGTGATGCAGCAATAAAGAAAATGATGAAAGAAGATGACGACAAAGAGAATGATGTAGTAACAAAAAGAATGGTAAGATGAAAGAATATTATGACAGAGAGAATGATCCAAAAACAAAGAGAATGATGAAAAAGGATGATATATACATATAATGATGAAAGATGATGATGATGGATAGAATGATGGAGCGTGAAAGAGAATGGTGCGATGAAAGAAAATGATGACAAATATGATGCAGTGGAATGGAAAAATGAATGATGGAGACAAAAATAAGAAAGAAAGATGGCAAAAATGTAGAAATGTAGAAGAAAAAAGAGAAACAAGGTAAAAATAATAGTATCATATCCATGAAAATTTAATCCCTAAGACGTTTAATGGTTCCTAATGTTTTTTGGGATGATGGGAAGGAAATGGTCTTTGGTTCACTATTTGTATAATGGATAGAGTGGCTTAAATATTTGTAATTGTGTGTACTTGAATTAATGATGATGTAAGCCTAATAAGGCATGTATATTACCAAGATTTGTTATGTTGAAAATTTTCTGAAACTCTAAAACCACTTGAGGTTGTGATATTTATAGTAAGTACAAACCACTAATGTCTGTGGTAAGAAAAAAAACACTTGATGTGATGTGTTATTTGCGGTAAGAAGAAACTACTTGATGTCTTGACGATTATAACAACTAAGTATCATCCATTAAAACTATAGATGTAATGGTTACAAGTCATCCAAATAAAATCCAAAACGTGGTTATGGGAAAATCAAAGAAAGCCCAAGATGATGATTGATCATGATGTAGGGGGAATGAAATTTTTTATGTTTTTACAGGTATAAGATTAAAGAAGAAAATCAAAGATGAAGAATGAAGAATAGCATAAGTTGCAGAATACTTAAGATGAAGACAAAGAGCATAGAAAATGAAGAAAGAACCTCATGAAAGAGAGCTAATGAATTATGCATATTGAAATCACTAGTTGTAAAGGGAGAGTATGAAGAAGTAACTATTACTTGTGAATCATAACTAAAAAATGTGATGAAATTATATTAAAGTAAACCAACCATAGCAATTGAAATGTGTGAAGAATATATATTTACACATTTGGTTAAAATAAATAACTAAATAAAATGAAATTAGAGATGAAAAAGTATACATACATTAATTATTACCCTATATAATTATATTAAAAATCATTTATGTAATAAATGTAATACAGATTGGTATAATTTAATATATTTTAATAATCTCCATACTCATTGCTTCATATTTATTCATATTTAAACCAGTTATACCATCAACAACTTTTTGGATGAAAGCAGTAAGAAGATTTTGATAAAGCATTTCTACCAACGATAAGAGTCTTTGCTAAATAAATAAATTTGGGTGACCTGCACCATCAGCAACTTTTTGCATTAAATCATTAATATTCTACCAAAACAATTTCACCAAGGATCACAATCTTTGCTAAATAAATCTGGGTCAATGACACCATCAACATCTTTTGGATCAAAGGATCAAAGTAGTAGGGTTATGATAAATCAATTTCACCAGCTTTTGGATCAAAGCAATACGATTCTGATAAATCAATTTCACCAAGGATCAGAGCACCAACAAATAAATATGATTGAAGTATAGCATCGTAATGTTTTTTTGGATCAAAGAAATAAAAATCTGATAAAACTATTTCAAAGAAGATCCGAAGATCAGAGTTTTAGTTGTGGTTAAATCACCTTAGATTTATCTTAATTCCAGATCTATTAAGTTCCGAGAGGGATCAAAAGTTCCTAGAGGGATCAAAGGTTTGCAACTCTAGAGATTTGATTCTTCTCAGATCTTGATAGATCCGGAGTTAATATGGATCTAGCATGGTTTAATTATTTATTTTATTCTTTAATTTAATTTCACTAAGTCAGAATGTTTTAATTAATAAATTTATGTTAGATCTTAGAATTTTGTGATCCATAAAGTAGATAAATGTCTTTTCCCATAATTTTATTTTTTATTTTCATTTTAATTTTGATGTAATATGACTCTGTCAAAATGTTTAGATAAAATAATATAAAGGACAACAAAAAATTGTAATAAAATTAAATTAAAATAAATAAATATTTATAAAATATTTTGATTGTGAAATGAAAGGTGGTTTTTGGGGATGTCGTATTATGAGCCATTAGTATGGTATGGTTAATAAAATACATGGCAAATTGGGGCCACTTTTCATGGTTAAAAATCTTGTTATATTGTAAGTATCATTTTGATTGTGAAATAAGAGATGGTTTTTGGACATACGGTATAGTTGAGCCATGGTATTGGCTCACGAGTATCCATGGTTACCCATATTATCATATTGTAAGTTTATTGTAAGTATTAATGTTTTTATATGCTTATTAATTAAATTTAAATATAGTTACAAAATCATTATTATATTTTATAAGTTAAGATGGATTTGGTGTTACTAGGTTTTATATTACTTTTAAGCTACATGTAAATGTTTACCAATCAATATTTTAAGTATCATAAATTGGACATATTAATATGAATTCAACATATTAAATCTGCATGTAAAAATGTTTACAAGCTTTCTCACATTACATCTACACATCACACCTATACTATGTTATATGTTGAGATTCAACAAGATGATGATCCTAGTGAAAATTCAGCACCTACACTAGGTGGGGCTCACAGGCTATTTTTAGGTGTATGTCTATTTTTAGAATGTTGAGCAAAGTTTATTTATAGCGGAAATATATTTATAGATGGTTGAGAAAATTCTATGTATGGATGGGTGTATATTTTTGAAATGCATGTGCAAAGTTGGTTCGTGGATTGCATGTCTATAAGTAGAATGCATGTCGACTATTATTAGCCCTTAATAATAATTAGATAATAAATAATAATTTATTCTCTTGGAGCACCTGATTTGAG
Source organism: Pinus albicaulis (assembly GCA_034641835.2). Classification (NCBI taxonomy): domain Eukaryota; kingdom Viridiplantae; phylum Streptophyta; class Pinopsida; order Pinales; family Pinaceae; genus Pinus; species Pinus albicaulis. The sequence goes on along the minus strand of CM076571.1, from coordinate 357,666,163 downwards.
TTAACTGATGTGGAAAACCAGTTGACTGAAGGAATTTCGAGTTCTAAGGTTTGTTGGTGGGACATGCAAGTGGACTTAGTTGTAACTGAGTGATTCGAAGTTGTAACAGAGTTGGATGTGCAGTTTTGTGACTTGTAAATTATTTTAAATCAGTTAAGTGAGTTAAATTCAGTTGTGCTAGTTGTAACTAGTTGTAACTAAAGATACACTAGTGAGAGATCAGTGAATTAATTATTAATTAATTCACAAGCATTCGTCTCACATGCAACTGAAGAAATACTATTGTTAACTACATGCATGTCAGATCCAGTGGAGACCGAGTTGAGAGATAGGTGAAAGGGACAGTTTGACTATCAGTTGTGACATTAGTGGGTGCACTAGTGCAACCAAACACACATTGGAGATGCCAATGAGGATTGCGCAGTCAAGGCAAGGCAAGATCGAATTCATTCAAGGATTGTGATCAGCAGGGATTGCGCAGTGGAGGCAAGTTGTCAGGAGGCAGTAAATTGGCGCATGTTTATGCCAATTTTTGTATGATAGTGTGAGACGATTGTACATTGTACTGAGAGCTCTTGGATTAGAGTTTTGTATGATATTGTTTCATGATCCATGATATATACATAATATATGATAGTGGGGTTTTTAGCTTTATTATTTCTCGGTAAAAACATGTGTGTTATGTGTGATTGATCTTTATTCATGTGTTTGCAATTAGGATTAAATTTCCACAAATATTTTGAGTCGAAGGATTATGTATTTAACATTGGCATATAATTATTAGATCAGGAGAATCCAGGCAATACATAATTGTATTAAAATTTCAACATGGTATGGGAGAAAAGAAGATTGCAATATTGAAGTTGTAGCTAAGTTTGTTAGTGGAAACAATTTGAATTTGTTGCAAGAATTTTTTGGTGCAACAATTGAGTAAACATCGAAATGGCTTTCAATGGTTTGGGGCTAGAGTATGCACTCAAGGGAAACTTGAACTACATAGCCTGGAAGGACATGATGGAGGCAGTTATTGAAGGTAATGGCTTGAAGGAATTCATCGACAGTGATGTTCCCAAGCCCACTTCGATGGATGTTGCATTACTTGATGTCTGGCAAAAGAAAGTGGCGAAGACGAGAAGGATTATGTTGGAAGGTGTGAGAGACAATATTGTCTCAAGCCTTCATGGGAAAGCCACTCCATTTTCAATTTGGAAGGCTTTGACGTATCTTTTCCAAAGCAACAGTGACCATAGGAAATTGGCACTGAAGGATAAACTCAGAAAGATAAAGATGGAGAAGGGCGACAATATTCCTAAGTATCTCACAAAGTTTGTCCAATGTCGGGATGAACTAGGGAGTGTGGAATTCATGGTTGTTGATGATGATTTGGTGAGTTTTGCTCTCTTGGGACTTCCTAAGAGTTGGCACATTTATTAAGACTCTGTCAACGGACGGGAAAATATTTCGGATTGGGAATAACTGTGGTCGAATCTAGTGTAGGAGGCGTTCAGGTAGAACACCAGAGATGGATCTTCATCAAAGCATGATGATGAAGAGGATTGTGCTTTGGCTACCAAGGAAAGGAAAGGGAAGGGGAAGAAATTCCACTCAAAATCCGAGACTAAAGGCAAGAAGCTGGATTTGTCCAAAGTGAAGTGTTTTCACTGTCACGAACATTGGCATCTCGCCACTAACTGCCCATAGAAAAAGAAGAACAAGAATCTTGTTGGAGCTGCAGCTGCTGAGGCCCTTACCTCGCAATTTGAAATTGATTTCTCTTTGATCGCATGCTTGGTTTCAAGTGTAATGGGATCGGTGTGGTATCTTGATATTGGGGCTTCCTTCCACATGACAAGAGATAAGGAGCTTTTCAGTGACTTGGAGGAGAAAGATCTCCAACTACATATAGAGATGGGTGATGATGGATGATATAGTGCGACCGGAATTGGTACCATTACCTTTGAGAGGAAGTTAGGTAAACCATTTCTGTTGAAATATGTTATGCATGTTCCAGGTCTGAAGAAAAACTTGGTCTTAGTCGCGATGTTGGAGGATAGAGGTTATGACATTGTTTTCAGCGATGGAAAAGCTTTCCTGCGACATAAAACAATGGCTCAAACCAAGAGGATAGGGATTCGAGTCAAGAATATCTACATTCTAGAGGTAGATGGTTGTGTTGTAATGGTGGTTAAAGCAGAGGAAGTGGTGAGCCAGGATGAGAGAAAATTATGGCATAGGCGATTGGGCCATCTTCACCATGGCGCCCTAAAACTTTTGCAGTAGATTTCAACTGGACTTCCCAAGGGTACACTTGCGCAGTTAGATCGGTGCAAGGGATGTACTATGGGTAATTTTGTAAAGACCACCTTTCATGAAAAGGAGAATCGTGCTTCGGAGATCCTGGAGAGAGTTCACCAAGACGTGTGTGGACCATTCTCGATTGCTTCAACAACAAAACATAGGTATTATGTTATTTTTGTTGATGACTTTTCTCATAGATGTTGGATCTTCTTCATGCAAAAGAAGGATCAAACATTCTCAAAGTTATGTGAGTTTAAAGCATTGGTGGAGAAAGAGTCAGGGAATAAAGTGAAGGCTCTAGGGAGCGATAATGGTGGTGAATATATCTCGAACGAATTCAAAGACTTCTATAGCAAAGAAGGAATTCGAAGAGAACTCATAGCGCCTCATAACCCACAGCAAAATGGGGTCACGGAGAGGAAGAACAGAACAATCATGGATGCTGCATGAGCTATGTTGCATGATCAGGGACTACCAATGCATTTGTGGGCGGAATCATGCAACACTGTGGTTTATGTGAAAAACAATTGTCCACATAGGGTACTTGGCATGAGTACACCTGAAGAAGCTTTTACCGGTAAGAAGCTGGATTTTTCTCATTTAAATATTTTTGGCTCATCTATTTATGTGCATGTGACCAAGAACGCCAGGAAAAAGCTAGAGCCGACTGCTAAAGTTGGGATATTTTTGGGGTACACAGAAACACCCCATAACTATCGTGTGTATTTTCCAAATAGTCAAATTACTGTGGTGCGACGGGATATAAAATTCAATGAGGAGAAAGCCATGAAGTTGTCACTTGAGAGGGAGCTAGACTTACATGCAAAGGAGGAACTTTCGATTCCCAAAATTTAGTCTCTAGATATGGATCAGCCATAGGAGGAGGTTCATGGAGTGGAGGAGTCCACTCACGCAGAGCCAAACATCAGAACTGGCAGAAGGTGTACTACAGAAGCTGAGAGGTTGAAGCTTGATGCGGCACAGAATGTCTCCTGATCAATTCACTGGATACATGGCTCTCATGAGAAAATGTATTGTGACTGAGCCATCTTCCTTTCAAGAAGCAGTGTAGGGGCCCATATGGGTAGATGCAATGGTGGAGGAGTATGACTCCATTGTCAGAAACAGTGCTTGGGAAATTGATCCAAGGTCGGTTGATAAATCAGTGGTAGGTTCAAGATGGATCTACAAGGTAAAGCAAGTTGTTGATGGGAGTGTTCAGAATTATACGACAATATTTGTGGCCTAGGGCTTCTCACAGATCAAGGGGATTGATTATGAAGAAACCTTTGCACCTGTGGCACAGTATACTTCCATACGGACCATCCTTGCTCTCTGAGCACAGATGGGTTGGCACATTCATCATATGTATGTGAAGACTGTGTTCCTTAATGGGATCATTGAGGAAGATGTGTACATTGAGCAGTATGAAGGATTTGAGATCTTCAGCAGCTAATCGCATGTGTGCAAAATCAAAAGAGTGATGTATGGGCTGAAGCAAGCACCCCATGCTTGGTACACTCATATCGACAGCTATTTCACTAGACTTGGCTTCACCAAGAGTGAGGCAGATGAAAATATATAACAAATTGTGGTGGAGGGTAATCTTTTAATCATTGTTCTTTATGTTGATGATTTAATACTGACTGGTGATGAGCGGCTGATACACTCATGCAAGGAGGACCTTGCGAAGGAGTTCGAGATGAAGGATATGGGCCTCCTTCATTATTTCCTTGGATTGGAAATATGGCAGCGAGAAGGTGAAATCTTTGTGTCTCAAGGAAATTATGCAAGGGAGATACTCGGTAAGTTTCACATGAAGGGCTGCAAACCCATGGATACGCTATGCGGTGAACTAGCTTAGTCAAGTGATGGTTAAGCCTACCAAGCTCTTTTGGAAGGCAAGCAAGCATGTCCTGAGATATCTCAAGGGCACATCTGGGTATGGCTTATGGTACAGACAGACAGATGAGGTGAAGTTGCATGGATTCACAAATGAAAATTGGGCAGGTAGCCCAACGGACAAAAAGAGCACATCGGGAGGGTTCTTCAGTATCAGATCTACAGTTTTTCTTGGTACAGTGGGAAATAGAGATCTGTGGCACTTAGTTCAGCGGAAGCGGAATACACGGCAGCAAGTCAAGATGCATGTGAGGCTATCTGGATGAGGAAGATCCTGGTTGGTTTGTTCAGTTCTCATTTAGATCCTACATTGATTCATTGTGATAATCAAAGTTGCATTAAACTCTCGGTTAATCCTGTGTTTCATAATAGATCTAATCATATAGATATCTGGTATCATCATATCAAATATTGTGTGCAGCGAAAGATCATGTTGCTTCAGTACATTCCTACGGAAGATCAGGATGCATATATTCTGACGAAGGCGCTCACCAGGAGAAAATTTGAATACCATAGAGACAGGATTGGGGTGAAGGATAATCCCTTTCTTGTTGAGAGGGAGTGTTGAGATTCAACAAGATGATGATCCTAGTGAAAATTCAGCACCTACACTTGGCGGGGCTTGCAGGTTATTTTTGGGTGTGAATATTTTCAGAATGTTGAGAAAAGTCTATTTATAGCATAAATCTATTTATAGATGGTTGAGAAAATTCTATGTATGGATGGGCGTCTATTTTTGGAATGCATGTGCGAAGTTGGTTCGTGGATTGCATGTCTAAAAATAGAATGCATGTCGATTATTATTAGCTCTTAATAATAATTAGACAATAAATAATAATCTATTCTCTTGGAGCACTTGATTTCAGTTAACTGATGTGGAAAAGCAGTTGACTGAAGGAATTTTGAGTTCTAAGGTTGGTTGGTGGGACATGCAAGTGGACTTAGTTGTAACTGAGTGATTCGAAGTTGTAACAGAGTTGGATGTGCAGTTTTGTGACTTGTAAATTAGTTTAAATCAGTTAAGTGAGTTAAAGTCAGTTGTGTTAGTTGTAACTAGTTGTAACTAAAGATACACTAGTGAGAGATCAGTGAATTAATTATTAATTAATTCACAAGCAGTGGTCTCACACGCAACTAAAGAAATACTATTTTTAACTACATGCATGTCAGATCCAATGGAGACCGAGTTGAGTAATAGGTGAAAGGGACAGTTTGACTATCAGTTGTGACATTAGTGGGTGCACCAATGAAACCAAACACACATTGGAGATGCCAATGAGGATTGCACAGTCAAGGCAAGGCAAGATCTAATTCATTCAGGGATTGTGATCAGCATGGATTGCACAGTGGAGGCAGGTTGTTAGGAGGCAGTAAATTGGCGCATGTTTATGCCAATTTTTTTATGATAGTGTGAGACGATTGTAAATTGTACTGAGAGCTCTTGGATTAGAGTTTTGTATGAGATTTTTTCATGATCCATGACATATACATAATATATGATAGTGGAGTTTTTAGCTTTATGCTTTCCCGGTAAAAACATATGTGTTATGTGTGATTGATCTTTCTTCATGTGTTTTCAATTGGCAATTAAATTTCCGCAAATATTTTGAGTAGAAGGATTTTGTATTTAACAGTGGCATATAATTGTTAGATCAGGAGAATCTAGGCAATACATAATTGTATTAAAATTTCAACTTGGTATTGGAGCAAAGAAGATTGCAATATTGAAGTTATATTTGAGTTTGTTGGTGGAAATAATTCGAATTTGTTGTAAGAATTTCTTGGTGCAACAGTTGAGTAAACATCGAAATGGATTTCAATGGTTTGCGACTAGAGTATGCACTCGAGGTTAGATTGAACTACATAGCCTGCAAGGAAAGGATAGAGGAAGTGCTTGAAGATAATGGCTTGAATGAATTCATCGACAGTGATGTTCCTAAGCCCACTTCGACGGATGTTGCATTACTTGATGCCTGGAAAAATAAAGTAGCGAAGACGAGAAGGATTCTGTTGGAAGGTGTGAGAGACCATATTTTCTCAAGCCTTAATGGGAAATCCACTCCATTTGCAATGTGGAAGGTTTTGACGGATATTTTCCAAAGCAGCAGCGACCATAGGAAATTGGCGCTGAAGGATAAACTCAGAAAGATCAAGATGGAGAAGGGCGACAATATTCCTAAGTATCTCACAAAGTTTGTCCAATTTCGGGATGAACTAAGGAGTGTGGAATTCATGGTTGTTGATGATTATTTGGTGAGTTTTTCTCTCTTGGGACTTCCTAAGATTTGGCACATTTATTAAGACTCTGTCAACGGACGGGAAAATATTTCGGATTGGGAATGACTGTGGTCGAATCTAGTGTAGGAGGAGTTCAGGCAGAACACCAGAGATGGATCTTCATCAAAGCATGATGATGAAGAGGATTGTGCTTTGGCTACCAAGGAAAGGAAAGGGAAGGGGAATAAATTCCACTCAAAATCCGAGGCTAAAAACAAGAAGCTGGATTTTTCCAAATTGAAGTGTTTTCACTGTCACGAACATGGGCATCGCGCCACTAATGGCCCATAGAAAAAGAAGAAAAAGAAGCATGTTGGAGCTGCAGCTGGTGTGGCCCTTGCCTCGCAATTTGAAATTGATTTCTCTTTGATCGCATGCTTGGTTTCAAGCGCAATGGGATCGGTGTGGTATCTTGATATTGGTGCTTCCTTCCACATGACAAGAGATCAGGAGCTTCTCAATGACTTGGAGGAGAAATATCTCCAAATTCATACAGAGATGGGTGACGATGGACGATACAGTGCGACTGGAATTGGTACCATTACCTTTGAGAGGGAGTCAGGTAAACCATTTCTGTTGAAATATGTTATGCATGTTCCAGGTCTAAAGAAAAACTTGGTCTCAGTCGCGATGTTGGAGGATAGAGGTTATGAAATTATTTTCAGCGATGGAAAAGCTTTCCTGTGACATAAAATAATGGCTCAAACTAAGAGGATAGGGATTTCAGTCAATAATATCTACAAGTTGGAGGTAGATGGTTGTGCTACAATGGTGAGAAAAGCAGAGGAAGTGGTGAGCCAGGATGAGGGTGAATTATGGCACAGGAAATTGGGCCATCTTCACCATGGCACCCTAAAAATTTTGCAGCAGATTTCTACTGGACTTCCCAAGGGTACACTTGCGTAGTTAGATCAGTGCAAGGGATGTACTATGGGTAAGTTTGTAAATACCACCTTTCATGAAAAGGAGAACCGTGCTTTGGTGATCCTGGAGAGAGTTCACATAGACATGTGTGGACCATTATCAGTTGCTTCAATAAAAAAACACAGGTATTATGTTATTTTTGTTGATGACTTTTCTCATAGATGTTGGATCTTCTTCATGCAAAATAAGGATCGAACATTCTTAAAGTTATGTGAGTTTAAAGCATTGGTGGAGAAAGAGTCGGGGAAGAAAGTGAAGGCTCTAGGGAGCGATAATGGTGGTGAATATATCTCGAATGAATGCAAAGACTTCTGTAGCAAAGAAGGAATTCAAAGAGAACTCATAGCGCCTCATAACCCACAGCAAAATGGGGTCGCGGAGAGGAAGAACAGAACAATCGTGGGTGTTGCATGAGCTATGTTGCATGATTAGGGACTACCAATGCATTTGTGGGCAGAAGCATGCCACACTGTGGTTTATGTGAAAACCTTTGTCCTCATAGGGTACTTTGCATGAGTACACCTGAAGAATTTTTACTGGTAAGAAGCCGGATTTTTCTCATTTAAATATTTTTGGCTCATCTGTTTATGTGCATTTAACCAAGAATGCCAGGAAGAAGCTGGAGCCGACTGCTGAAGTTGGGATATTTTTGGGGTACACAGAAACACCCCATAACTATTGTGTGTATTTTCCAAACAGTCTAATTACTGTGGTGCGACGGGATATAAAATTCAATTTGGAGAAAGCCATGAGTTTTCGCTTGAGAGGGAGCTAGACTTACATGCAGAGGAAAAAATTTTGGCTCCCAAAGATGAGTCTCTAGATGTGGATCAGCCATAGGAGGAGGTTCATGGAGTGGAGGAGTCCACTCACGTAGAACCAAACATTAGAACTGGCAGAAGTTGTACCACTGAAGCTCAGAGGTTGAAGCTTGATGCGGCACAGAATGTAGGAGTCCCTACTTCACAGCGTAGAAAGAGACAGTCTCCTGACCGATTCACTGGATACATGGCTCTCATGAGAAAATTTATTGTGACTAAGCCAACTTCCTTTCAGGAAGCAGTGCAAGAGCCCAAATGGGTAGATACAATAGTGGAGGAGTATGACTCCATTGTCAGAAACAGTGCTTATGAAATTGTTCCAAGGCCGGTTGATAAATCAGTGGTAGTTTCAAGATGGATCTACAAGGTAAAGCAAGCTGCTGATGGGAGTGTTGAGAAGTATACGGAAATATTTGTGGCCCGGGGCTTCTGACAGATCGAGGGGATTGATTATGAAGAAACCTTTGCACCTGTCGCACGGTATTCTTCCATAAGGACCATCCTTTCTCTCTCAGCGCGGATGGGTTGGCACATTCATCAGATGGATTTGAAGACTACGTTCCTTGATGGAATCATTGAGGAAGATGTGTACATTGAGAATCCTAAAGGATTTGAGATCTTCAGCAGCGAGTCACATGTGTGCAGACTCAAAAGAGTGATGTATGGGCTGAATCAAGCACCCCGTGATTGGTACACTCGGATCGATAGTTATTTCACTGGACTTGGATTCACCAAGAGTGAGGCGGATGCAAATATATACCAAATTGTGGTGGAGGGTAAGCTTTTAATCATTTTTATTTATGTTGATGATTTAATACTGACTGGTGATGAGCAGTTGATACACTCATGCAAGGAGGACCTTGCAAAGGAGTTCAAGATGAAGGATATGGGCCTCCTTCATTATTTCCTTGGATTGGAAATATGGCAGCGAGAAATTGAAATTTTTGTGTCTCAAGGCAAGTATGCAAGGGAGATACTCAGTAAGTTTCACATGGATGGTTACAAAACCATGGATACTCCTCTTCCAGGAAATTGGAGGAAAGAGGATGCTACATCTGGAGAGGTAGTGGATCTACTGTCTATCAACAGTTGGTGGGTTCGCTCATGTATTTAGTTAATACAAGGCCATACATATGTTATGCAGTGAACCATCTTAGTCAAGCGATGGTTAATCCTACCAAGCTCTTTTGGAAGGCGGGAAAGCATGTCCTGAGATATCTCAAGGGCACATTTGAGTGGCTTATGGTACAAACAGACGAATGAGGTGAAGTTGCATGGCTTCATGGATGCAGATTGGGTGGGCAGCCCAACGGACAGAAAGAGCACATCAGGAGGGGTCTTCAATATTGGATCTACATTTGTTTCTTGGTACAGCAGGAAACAGAGATCAGTGGCACTCAATTCAGCAAAAGCGGAATACATGGCAGCAAGTGAAGCTGCATGTGAGGCTATCTGGATGAGGAAGATCCTGGTTGGTTTATTCAGTTCTCTTTTAGATCCTACAGTGATTCATTGTGATAATCAGTGTTGCATTAAACTCTCGGTTAATCCTGTGTTTCATAATAGATCTAAGAATATAGATATCTGGTATCATCATATGAGAGATTGTGTGCAACGGAAGATCATGTTGCTTTAGTACATTCCTACAGAAGATCAGGATGCAGATATTCTGACGAAGGTGCTCACCAAGAGAAAATTCGAATACCATAGAGATAGGATCGGGGTGAAGGACAATCCCTTTCTTGTTGAGAGAGAGTGTTGAGATTCAACAAGATGATGTTCCTAGTGAAAATTCAGCACCTACACTAGGTGGGGCCCGCTGGCTATTTTTAGGTTAATGTCTATTTTTAGAATGTTGAGCAAATTCTAGTGGAAATCTATTTATAGATGGTTGAGAAAATTCTATGTATGGATGGGCGTCTAATTTTGGAATGCATGTGCGAAGTTGGTTCGTGGATTGCATGTCTAAAAGTAGAATGCATGTCGATTATTATTAGCCCTTAATAATAATTAGACAATAAATAATAATTTATTCTCTTGGAACACTTGATTTCAGTTAACTGATGTGGAAAACAAGTTAACTGAATGAATTTCGAGTTCTAAGGAGGACCTTGCAAAGGAGTTCGAGATGAAGGATATGGGCCTCCTTCATTATTTCCTTGGATTGGAAATATGGCAGTGAGAAAGTGAACTTTTTGTGTCTCAAGGCAAGTATGCAAGGGAGATACTCGGTAAGTTTCACATGGAGGGTTGCAAAACCATGGATTCTCCTCTTCCATGAAACTAGAGGAAAGAGGATGCTACATCTGGAGAGGTAGTGGATGCTACTGTCTATCAACATTTGGTGGGTTCGCTCATGTATTTAGTTAATACAAGACCAGACATATGCTATGCGGTGAACCATCTTAGTCAAGTGATGGTTAAGCCTACCAAGCTCTTTTGGAATGTGGGAAAGCATGTCCTGAGATATATCAGAGGCACATTTGAGTGGCTTATGGTACAGACAGATGGATGAGGTGAAGTTGCATGGCTTCACGGATGCAGATTGGGTGGGCAGCCCAATGGAAAAAAAGAGCACATCAGGAGGGGTCTTCAGTATCAGATCTACAGTTGTTTCTTGGTACAGCAGGAAACAGAGATCCGTGGCACTCAATTCAGCAGAAGCGGAATACATGGCAGCAAGTGAAGCTGCATGTGAGGCTATCTGGATGAGGAAGATCCTGGTTGGTTTCTTCAGTTCTCATTTAGATCCTACAGTGATTCATTGTGATAATCATAGTTGCATTAAACTCTTGGTTAATCCTGTGTTTCATAATAGATCTAAGCATATAGATATCTAGTATCATCATATGAGAGATTGTGTGCAGCGGAAGATCATGTTGCTTCAGTACATTCCTACAGAAGATCAAGATGCAAATATTCTGACGAAGGTGCTCACCAGGAGAAAATTCGAATACCATAGAGACAGGATCGGGGTGAAGGATAATTCCTTTCTTTTTGAGAGAGAGTGTTGAGATTCAATAAGATGATGATCCTAGTGAAAATTCAGCACCTACACTAGGTGGGGCCCGCGGGCTATTTTTAGGTTAATGTCTATTTTTAGAATGTTGAGCAAAGTCTAGCGAAAATATATTTATAGATGGTTGAGAAAATTCTATGTATGGATGCGCATCTATTTTTGGAATGCATGTGCGAAGTTGGTTCATGGATTGCATGTCTAAAAGTAGAATGCATGTCGATTATTATTAGCCCTTAATAATAATTAGACAATAAATAATAATCTATTCTCTTGGAACACTTGATTTCAGTTAACTGATGTGGAAAATGAGTTGACTGAAGTAATTTTGAGTTCTAAGGTTGGTTGGTGAGACATGCAAGTGGACTTAGTTGTAACTGAGTGATTCGAAGTTATAACAAAGTTGGATGTGTAGTTATGTGAGTTGTAAATTATTTTAACTCAATTAAGTGAGTTAAACTCAGTTGTGCTAGTTGTAACTAAAGATACACTAATGAGAGATCAGTGAATTAATTATTTAATTATTTCACAAGCAGTGGTCTCACATGCAACTGAAGAAATACTATTGTTAACTACATGCATGTCAGATCCAGTGGAGACCCAGTTGAGAGATAGGTGAAAGGGACAGTTTGACTATCAGTTGTGACATTAGTGGGTGCACCAGTGCAACCAAACACACATTGGAGATGCCAATGAGGATTTCACAGTCAAGGCAAGGTAAGATCGAATTCATTCAGGGATTGTGATCAGCAGGGATTGCGGAGTGGAGGCAGGTTTTCAGGAGGCAGTAAATTGGCACATGTTCATGCCAGTTTTCGTATGACAGTGTGAAACGATTATACATTGTATTGAAAGCTCTTGGATTAGAGTTTTGTATGAGATTTTTTCATGATCCATGATATATACATAATATATGATAGTGGGTTTTTTCGCTTTATGCTTTCTCGGTAAAAACATATGTGTTATGTGTGATTGATCTTTCTTCATGTGTTTGCAATTGGAGATTAAATTTTCGCAAATATTTTGAGTATAAGGATTCTATATTTAACAGTGGCATATAATTTTTAGAACAAGAGAATCCATGCAATACATAATTGTATTAAAATTTCTACATTATAGAGCACAATAAAAGCATCAACAACTTATTAAATCACAACAAAAAGTTTCATTTAAAACAATTTCTGATAGAAACAAACTTCAACTCATTCTTGAAGGGTCCATTTAAGAAATCAAATTATGCCAAAAGTGCTAATCTAAAACCATTAGTTCAATGAATTTTTACATTTATCTAATCAAATCTATCCTGCAATTTTAAATATTAGACATCAAACTTGATTTTTAACTACTTTTGCATGAACATAATGTTTTCAAATCTTTGCATCCAAATTATCTCACAAAATTTTTTCTAAAGCTAACCAGATTTTTCTAATTGTGAACCAAGTTAACCATATTTTTATAGGTATTTTTATTTTTTCAAATAGTTGGAAAATCTATCATATTAGGAGTTAGGACAGCCATTTTGGTTGTTTTCAGTAAATATAAGCTAACTAATCACTAGCAAGCTAACTAATCACCATTATTCAAGGAAAACCAAATCATTTAGAATGAAGTGTTGGTGGTCCTCAAGAGGTCAAGTCAAGCTACCACCCCAACTAGATGCCTGAGTCTTTGGCCATTAACCTGTTTCCTTAAATCCAAAAAAAGAAACACTTAACCAATCAGAAACAAATTTTAGAAATGTTTTTAGAGCTATTTAGAAATACTTTTATAGCTATTCTATTTTTTGCAGATTCTATGCACATTATCCAGCTACGTCTTTTCCTTTTTCACTCTTTGATTCTACGCGAACACTCTTGCATACACTTCACAAAGATTACAGCCGCTACCACGCACCTGAAACTCTTTGATTTCTTCCTTTTCTTCAAAGTAGTGGCAACTCCAATTGTATGGGAAACCGATGCAGATTTGCAATTGGAATACCCTAATTCCTTGGCTTGTGTGCAGACACTTTTAAGAGAATATATATAAAAATGAAGATTGTGCTCTTTCATACCATTAATCAAAACACTTTGAATAAGCTGAAAGTCACAGTACTCATGGGAGCTGGAGCTTTTGTTAGCATCAAGCAGCACCATCTGGCCAGCAAAGGCATAGGCACGGCCCGAGTGGTAACACCATGACAACGCGAACCCGTAGATGAACTCCTAGACCATGCTCGGAAGCCCCGATATTTGTGGTGTTTCTATTGCCACAACCAACCTTGAAACCAACTGCATTAACAAAATATGAAAAAGTCTCATAGCCTTTGGCACAATATCGTTGTTGGAAATAATATTCACCAAGTGTTTCATGTAGCGGGAATTCACGTGATTTTCTAGCATTTTTCCTTCTCACAGATGCGCCAAAGGCACGCCTAAATCTAGGACAGGCACGCTAAATGCGTGAAAAACCCTATTTTTGCACGTAGGTGTGCATCTGCACCTTGATTGCTCACGCGGTCAAGGTAAAAATTAGCCTAGAATCTATACAAACTGATCTTTTATGGACCCTGGCACTAGTACACTGAAAAAATTAAAAAGCGGGACATCATGGAGCTTACCTATCTAAAAAATCGCTAATCCTGGGTGCTCAGGCTGACCGCAATGGCAAGAACTGCTCCGCAAAAGCCTCTGACCTCTCAACTCTCAGCAGACACAAATGAACTGAATTGAGCCATATTTGCCTATATGTCACCCTTTTCAGAAACTTTGGAGGACCATAACAAGAGCTTAGAAGGCCCAATCACCGGACTGAAAGAAGCATTGTGATCAACACTCCATAACGTCGAAGGACGGTGCCATACATTCGCACCCCCGAAAAAATAATTTTTCAGTGCCAGCAGGTATGCCCTCTCTCATCTTCTTTTTTAAGAAAATGTCTTTCAAACAATATTTGAATAAAGAATATGCTTTCCCTTGTAGTATTTTTCTTTGCAGGTAGTGTGAAAACCATCCATAGCTGCATCCACTGAAATTTCCAAGAGCAGGTATCATTCTACCCCAAGCATGATAGAGTCCCAGAAAAACTTTGCATATTCTGATATCATTTCTCCATCAAAAATTAACCATAGGTTCCAAACACCCGACCATGTTTATCTTCACCTCACCTTCCACATGATAAGCATCCTCGTTGGCCGGTAGAGCCTCCCCTCCATGGCTCTCATCACCCGAAGTAGACCATATATCACAAAAATAGTGACATCATGGCCATACCGCTGTAGTCCGAGAAGCACCTCATGCCCATTCACTCGCAATGCATCAGGTCAAGTTTTACCATATCAGAATAAAACCCCTTTCCCAGATGACTAGGTTGTGCAAGCAAATTGAAAGCGCACTACCAAACCTCGCATTTGGCCTACCATACCTCCATCAGCATAACCCATCTACGACATTTTTCCATCTGCTTCATCAACCTCACACATGAGACCAACCAATGGGGCCCCCACCCTCAACAAAACACCTTCCTCACATCATCAGTGAGCGAACACTTTCATGTTTTGGGGCACCCATCTCCGTGTTTTGTATAAACCAAAACCCATTATTTTATTCATTTGGTAAGTGTACAAAGGCCGCAAATGGCGCACTATGTCCCCCACCCACACATTCATTTTTTCTCCCATGGTAGCAGTCCCTGGTCACCCTTTCCGGAGTATCACGCCCTCACGCAAAATCCACCATGACATTCATAACCAGCTTATATCCACCCTAGAATTCCTACCGACTCCAGGGATTTCCCCATCAGAAATATTTATGACTGCCGCCAAGCTGCTTTTTATACTCCGACCTTGGGCCACTAAATCCCCATCATCAGTTTTTAGTCACCCCTCGCCATCATGCCTATGTTAAACCCATCACATCCAAGATCCTGATCCCTTGCATCAGTGACTCTCTTGTTCAGTTGAGGCTTCCTTTTTGTTGACATCAACACCTATTTTCCAAAAAGGAAGTGGTACCTTGGATCACCCCTCTCCACAAAAGGGACATCCTCATATGGCACTATGGGAGACATCATTTCCCACAGATGTCATCGATCCTCCTAAAATTTGACTACAAAACAAGCTTTCATGTCCATATGGTATCGTACCTTACAACCATTGCACTTTAAACAAATTCATCGAAGACCCGTGCCTCTATAAGTGTCTCTTTCATAAATGCTTACACGGGAAGGTCCCAACTAGTCCCTATGCGTAAAATGAGAATTTATATGCCATACCAAGTTTATGCATATGGATACCACATTCCACCTATTTTCAAAGAAAAAACTTCCCTGAGGGCGTCAGCAATCGTCGTCATCAACCAACAGGTCACTACCGTACTAGTGACACAGACAGAATCTGTATCCATCAAGTAGATTTATTTATCTAGCCAAAGCATCGCGAGCATGGGACATGCCTGCCTCCTAGAAAATTTTTATATATTGTATTATACCATTACTTGTAGGGATCCCACAGGATATGGTCGCTCTTCGACCCAGTGCAAGGTGTCTCCAGCTCCGGGCTACACACGGGTCTCTCTCTCTCTCTCCACACAGTACACAGAAAAGAAACTATAATGTATTTCAACTATACAGTTCTTCCTAAACCTCACACATTAGGGGGAAACTGTTATAACTGGAAAATTGGACAAGAAAAGATGACATCATTTAATGTTAGGCAGAAGTATTTATAGGGTGAAAGACATTAGAGAATGTGAAGTATTTAAAATCTTTAAGGTCTAAGAGGAAAAATCAAATTGCGCACAGAAGGAACCATTTAAATGCGCCTTTGCGCGCATAATTATTCGATAAGCGCGCCTTTGCACGGATTTTCCTCACAAATATGTGTGATCCTAAGAGTGGTGAAAGTAAATTTCCAGGACCACAAGGCACACTCCAGGACATCGATCCCACACTTGAGGCCACCTAACAACAACTTCCCAAGCCTCCTCGGGACCTCAAGGGAGCACACAATGGAATCACCCTCCTCTCTTGGGTCACCATCCACAATGTACCAAGAGAGGGAAGGGGGATTTTAATTCTCCTATAAAAGGCCGACAAGAGATGAACAATATGAGAACACATTGTTATGATGGCCAAAATTTCTCCAAGCAATACCAGCAGTGTGTGATCCGGAGCAGAGATAGAAGGAACTAAATTTTTGGCCATCCAACAACTCTAGTCCACCATTGTAGAGAGAGGGGGACTTTGCGCCAAGGCAGCTCGGAAGTAAATACATCCTTGCATCGGGACTTGGAACTCCATAGTTCTAAGGGCCCCTTGGCAAGTGGGTAAAATTTTCATCTTTCATTCCTATCAGCACTCAATAAGAGGGGGTGTAAGCGCCGCCATTTGGATTATTGAAGTTGTTTGACCTATTCAGAGCTTTTGTTTTATTTGTTTTAGTTTAGTTTTTATGTTTGAATATGCATGCTATTTCTCTATCTAGTATGTTTATGTTTTAGCATGTTCCACTAACTTGCTTGACTCCATCTATTTTCTGCCTGTGACCAATAACTTAAGAGGGAAAAATCACCCCTCCTAAGCAAGTGTGATTTGGTACATTCATGCGCCAAACACACTAACACAGTGGCATAATTGTACATCGACACGCTGAAATTTTTTATTATTATTGAACGCCTCATGTTTAAAATTTTCCAGGTTAATTAAATTGGCTTATGTGGCTTCTATTTTCTACAACAAGTCGTTAACCTGGTCATTTTTTTGTTTTATGTCTGCTTCTAACCTAGTTTTCACTTCAACAACCTAATCATTTAATTGTGCCCTCGATATTGAACAATATTGTTCCAATAGGACTATCTTCTCATCCTTTTTCTTGATGAATTCTTCAACTTTACTCGCCTTATGGATGCTTGCATTAGCATAGGATCTAGCATACTGGGCCAATTCTTCAAAATCTTCATCTAAGGTGGAAGAGAGGTCGCCCAAACAGTTTCTAATGTTGTTTTTGAGACAGAGGTGGCAGATGAACTTTCTATTTTTGAAATCCTTCACTTCTTCCTACTCTTCCTTAAAACGACTTGTTGCTTAGAATTGTAAAACACTTTAACTGGAGGAATTTATTGAATCTGAAATTCAAAATCATTACTTTGTTGACATACTTGTTTTGGAAGATGAAAAATGTTAATAGGAGTTGAGATAATAACATCAATATTAGAGAGAGTAGTGTATGTCACAACTAGATATTTCATTTCCATATGTTGTTTCTCAACAACTTAGGTAGACAAAGAATTGGAAATTTTGTCTGACGTAGATTGAGTTTCAGCTTTAGTAACATATGTTGATATTATCTGATGATGCAACTGCCATTTTGTGTCCATTCCAAGATCAATAATGAGTTCAGTGATATTTTCCTTATGAGGCACAACCTTCTTTGAAATAACAGTTTCTTCATGAATATTTTCTTTTATAGGATCAACATTTATATCTTTAGATTTCATAATGAGGGATTTCTTTTGGACACTAGTTGACTTACTAGCAATATTATCAAGAGAAATTTATTTAGGTTGAGTATTATTCACAAGAACTTCTTTGTGAGGATTTTTTTGTTTAGTATTCTCTGGGGTGGTGGACTTCATAGTTGCACTCAATTTCATGGATGGACTAGAAGCTTTTACTACAATTCTTTCCTTTCTAGGTGATTGTAAAATAGGAGTAAATGTGGCTCTCTTGATGTCCCTGAAGATTATAAAATCATGTTGTTGGTTCAGTTGAAATTGATTCACTCTTGCAAGCACTTCTTGATAAGAGGATGCAAATTTAAATAGATCATCAAAACTATAATTCACATGAATATATTTTTTAAGACCAAAGGATAGAGTGATATTTTCAACTTCTTTTTTAGGGTCATGGTGTTTAAGAGGAATTGTATCTAACTTGAGAGCTTGAAAACGAATGATCTCTTTTTCACCATGAGGATAATTCATAATAGAGTACATGCACACTTGAATGGGGAATTCAAGCCAAACTCTTTTGGATGCCTTTTTTAATTCATGTGTAATTATTGTGCCAATCATCTGATAAGAAACCTCCCTGCATACATATCCATATGGAACATACATAGGAAGAGCATGGGGGGGATCAAAGCAGCCCACAATCCCAATATAGGTAAATTTCTCCTCACAGTTTCAATCTCCAATTTTTTTAGATAATCAATAGCCAGCTGTGAAATCCTAGGGGGTTTGTTGTCAAATAGGACTTCATGAAAAGGAATCATAACATAGTGACAAATGGCATAAAAATGTTGAAAGTAATTTTTCTCCCAAAGCTAATTGTGATATATATGGATAAGGGTAGGTTCGGTAGGTGTCCATTGTTAAATTGATTTTGGCTAACCCAGGTTCGATCTTAATACGCACCAAAAAAACCCCTGATCATTGGCCCTTTCGCAAATGACCTACAATAATGTCGCAATCTCACCCAAAGTGACTATGGGTAGATGAAAAACCAAGCTTTTATAGCCTTGAGGGACTAGGAGATGTGGTATTTTTTAATTATCTTATGCTTACAACTTATAAATTGCTTCATTGCATTCAATTAATCACAAAAACATTCCATATAAACCCATAACTATTACTTCACTAAATTAAAATGCATCAGCATATAATAATCAAATATACACAGTAAACATACACAAACACTAGAATATCGTCCACAAAATTGCTTCTTTGTTATGATGAATATTGGTATACAATCAGTTCTTCAACCTGCGCACTAAGTTGCAGACTCTTCCCAGGCCTCTGTGCAGTTAGCTGCAGAGCCTTCCCTTTGCTACAAAAATACAGATTACAATGACTTGTCCATACTACATATATCTAATATCTCCTAAACATAACATTTCAACCCTTTATATATCATTACATCACGCAGCTACGCCATTAAAATACCATGGTCCAAATACCATGGGCTCCCTCAAAAAATTAACTATGACCCAAAACCATTTACAAAATTGTGCGCTTTACAAAGAGGGCCTTCGACCCGCCCCGAATCCCCTATGACACCGCGCAATACATTCAAATTGCTTCACTACATGGTCCACTTCATTCTATGCTCCTCAAAATGTAGTCTTAGCCAAAATCTAGGCCAAGTTGGGTTGCGCCTAACGGGTCCCCAACACTCACATGTGACTCATCCTGAAGAAGAGTAAATGGCAGATGAAATCCTCCTATAAATATATCTTCCTCCAAAGCAAGCAACTACAACATTCTTTCCTCCATTATATCAGGGCTTTCCATATTTGTAAACACTGCAATCCTCAGGCTATGCACAATGTACTCCATGGGCATCACAACTTCTTACCCATAAACTAACCTGAAGCGTGTCTGACCTGTCAAATTTTTACATGTGGTCCTATAAGCCCATAACACTGCTGGAATTCTAAGGTCCCAATCATCTTTATTCACATTGCATACCTTAGTAAGTTCATACTCCAAAGTATTATTAAATGCTTCCACTCTTCCAATGGCCTAAGGGTGATAAGGGGTACTCTTCTGATGATAAACTTGGAACTCCTCAGTCAATGCTTCAATATTCTTATTCAGGAAGTATGAACCTTGGTCACTCATCCAAATCTTTGGACATCCAAATCCAGATTATATGTATTCAAAAATAAGCTTCGCTGCAGTTTCTGCATTGTAGTCCCTTACTAGTTTTGCTTCGACCCATCTTGTTAAGTAATCAATCGTTGTAATTATGTACCTCGCACCAGTCCTCTTTCCAGGTGGGTTGATTGGTCCAACAAAATTAATATCCCACTTATCAAAATCCTACAATTTAACTTGTGGTACTAATCGAATCGAATCTCTTATTGAAGGATTCCTTATTCTTTGACATACATCACATGCTCTACAGTACTCCTTTACATCTTTATGTAGTGTAGGCCACCACAATCCTACTCTCAAAATAGGCCTCCATGAGCCTTTGCCATAATCATTTGTATTTGATGTTCAGGAATATATCTGCATAGTATCTCATTTGGTCCCATCTTATATAAGTGTCCTGCTATTATTGAAAATCCAACTGCCTTAACCAACAATTATTTATTTTGCTGCGTAGTATACTCTAAAGGAGCCATTCTTGTGGTAAAAACCTGAATGATATCTGCGAACTGGCCATCTGCCACTCTGATTACAAATAATTGCGCATTAGGGATATTATCTTCTATGTTGGTTGGTTCTTCCCCTATTTTTAGTCTTGACAGATGGTTTGGTCCTGCATTCAACCTCCCTGGCTTAACAATGATATCAAAATCATATTCCTGGAATAACAACAACCCTCTGAAAATATTTCCTCCTAAGACAGGCTTATTAACCAAATACTCTAATGTAAAATGATCTGTAAACATCTTAAAGTGTGATCCCAACAAATAGTGTCTAAAATTCTGCAAAGCATACACCATGGCCTGTCCTTCACTTTTTGTAGTGGTGTAATTTTTTTCTTCTTTAGACAACTTTATGCTTGCAAAATATATAGGATGATCAATATCTCCTTCACTAGGTTGTGCCAGTACGACTCCCAAATTTATGCAAGAGGCATCTACATGGACATGAAATTCATTATTCCAATCAGGGAATACTAGTATAGGTGCAGCTACCATCTTTTCTTTCAATATGTTGAGGCTCTTCTGACATTCTTCATTCCACTGAAAGGTTGCATCCTTCTTCAACAATTTCACCATAGGCACAGTGATCTACACATACCCCTTGATGAACTCCTGTAATACCCAGTATGTCCCAACGTAGTGTGAAGTTGTCTTACTATCTCAAGTGGAGACAAAGTCACAATGATAGCAATCTTAGAAGGGTCCACCATTAGCCCTTGCTTGCAAACAATATGTCCCAATAATATGTCGAAGGGTGCAAAACATATGTACTTATTTAGGTTCAAAGAGATCAGATATTGTCTACATGTGTTGAGCATAATTCTTAAACTCCCAACATGTTTTCTCAACTATTCAAATAATGTTCAATCATCAAAGTATACCTCCAAAAACTTGTGGATGTACTCCTTAAAAGTTGTGATCACCACCCTAGAAAATATGGTAACGGAATTTTTCAATCCAAAAGGAATTATTGTGTATTGATACGAGACCCATTCTGTAGCAAATGTGGACTTATGTAGATCTTCAGGTGTAATCCCAATCTGATGATATTCTGAGAATCCATCTGTAAATGAGTAAACGTATTGTCCTCCTACATTTTTCAGCACTTCATTTGTGAAAGGGGTAGCGAATGGATCATGTAAACATGCATCATTCAACTTTCTCAAATCAACACAGATCCTAATTTCTCCTTGAGTCTTCTTCTCTTTCACCACCATAGGACTCACCTATTCTGATTCTTCTACAGGTTCAATAATTCTTGCTAGTATTTTCTTATCAAGTTATACTTTGACTTTCTCCTTATACTTCAGGTTCAGTCTATAAGGTCTTTGTTTAACTGGATTTGCATCATGCTTAAGAGGAATCTTCATGACTCCTAGATCTCCTATTATGCCTGCATTTCTAAAAACATGGTAGGAAACACTTCTTGATATTCATGAAGTAACTCTGTAACTTTACTAACTGTCTCTTCATCCCAGTAATCTCCTATTGTTATAAACTTGGGATCCTTCTCTGATCCGATGTTTACCTTCTTAGTCTTTAGTGGATTTATTATGTCTGGAATCTCTATCTCGGGTCCAGTGAATCCACAGTATCCTTTTGACTCTCCTATATCAATATTACGAGGAACTTCTTCTTCTCCATCTACAATAATGTTATAGCATTCGAGTGCATGTTATATCTGTGCAGCCCAATCAGGTTGTTGCCATGTCAGCGAGGTGACATTCTCAAAGATCTTCTTCTTGACTGCCTAAAAGGCCCAATCCATTTAGGGGCAATCATATTCAAAGCTTAATGTTAATATGAATCCATTAATCATGTCTTCCCAATTCTTGGTACCATGTCGAAGCTCTGTTTCTAGGTACCAATTCTTAGGTATTTTCTCTAATGTATGTATGAATCCATGTACCCATTCTTGATGTGGGATATCCTTCCATGTTGAAGTGCATAGCTGGATATCATTCCTAGGATTAGTTTGGCCATCATATTTTATCTCCATTTCTATTTCTATCTATCCAAACCTTATCCACATCAATCTTCAACATTCCTACGAAGCTCATATCTTCTCCTTGTGTGCATTCCATCATCTAGGAGGAGTGGCTTTCAGAGCTATATCCAAGGCTAACAACCTTTGATTTTCTGGAACTTTTTCTTAATAACCATTAAGAAAAGTATTCGCATCTCCTATGCCATCATAAGAAGGCAATTCACATACCTTAGACATCATATAGTGAACTGATTTGGTAATTCTTAAACAATGCCTTATGGATACTTCATGCAGCCTATTCTGCACGTTCTACAACTCTTCTTATGAGTCTAAAGTACAATAATTATCATGCTACCAATTCATCTTTCCTTCTATAGTAGGTTTAACCCAATCTTGTTCCTTCGTTGTCATTTTATAAATGTTGTCTATGTCAGCTGCGCAGTATTCTTCTCTGACTAGTTCTATGTATCTCACTGCTTATAATGGATCCAAGGGAACAATCACTCTCATATTGTTTCCTTAAAATATCATCTGTCTCTTCTTCATATTAATTATGTCCATATTTTCAAATTCCCAGTCAAGTCCAAGCAATGCAGGATAATGGTTATTTTCATCAACGATCTCTATTACTTCAAAATCAGCATTAGTGCGAACTCCTTCAATATCCACTGTGACACCTGGTAGTCTTCCCATAGGGGAGATCTTTTGTTGATTTTCCATTCTTAACTAAATAGGTGACCATTGTAGCTTCATCTTTCCCATCAATTCCCATGTCTACTTAGTCAAGACATTAGCATCAGATCCTAGATCTAGAATAACTTGATCCATCTCATATTCTCCTATCTACACATTGAGCCTCATTTCTCTTCCATTTCTCTTCTATCGATGCAAATTTTTTACTGTGTACATCTCACTTTGCGGTGTTTCTTTTGATTCACATGAATCTATCAACTCCTGTAGCCCTTCTACAACCTTTTGATCCCTTAACAATTTCATGCAAGTTTGTAGAAAATACCTTAAAATACTTACTTGGATTACCGCATCATGGTCTTGTATCAAAGCTTGATCCTATATCAGAGCTCGGTCTTCATCGGAGCTCATTTATACATCGAATATGATGAAATATCACAGTTTATTCTCTAATCAGGCTTTGGCTCTGCTTTAGATGTCGAAGCTCCAACATCCATAAAACTTCGATTTGCTTCCATAAATGTTTCTTTCTCTTTCTGAATATCAAAAATAGGAAGTTTCTCAACATTCTTTCTAACCCATGCACCTTCATATTCCTTCTTTTCATCTTCCTTATAACTACTAGTTGCAGCTCCACTTCTAGTGATAATATTAATTCAAGGTTCATCGTTCCTTCTTTCAGTAGTCATCATTTGAATATTATGTGTCGGATGTTGATTCCTCTTTTCTTGCCTCTTCCCCACAAGTACAGAACATTCTTCAATTACATGGTCAAAGTATTTACAATACTTACATGTTGTTGTGGGGTTTTGGAAGTCTCTTGCAAAATGACTTTGTTGGCGACAGTTATAGCAAATGATATGTCCACGTCCTCGACCAACTCCACCACCTCGACCTCTTCCTTGGTAACCTCCTCGACCACCGTGTTTTCCATTGTCCTTTTGCTTGCATTCTATAATTATCATAATTTCACTCCATCATTAGGTCATAAACCTGAAAATTGTTGTCATCATGTCCTACTTATTTACAGAAATTTCAATATAGATTCCTTGGAGTCTACACATATTTTTGCATCAAGAAGCAGTCTTCTAGGCGATTTTGGCCTCTAGCCTTACATATTTCGCACCACAGGCTAGATCATGCATTCAAGGGATTAGGTTCTCCACCAGCCATGTAATCCCTAAAGATAGGGCATTTTTCCTCAGAATGGCCCTTCGATCTGCACTTCATACAGCACGCTTCTCTAACTTTATTGATTTTCTTGATGTCTTGTATCTATAGGGTGAGGTTTTCCAACTGATTCTAAATTTTTTGCATATATGCATTGGTATCTCCTATAGGTGAAGCTTCTAATTTCACCACAATATCCAGAGCTTCAGCTTGAGTTCCTATATTTTTTTACATCAATGGAAATATGATATGTGTTAGAAGCGCAATTATAACCACTTTTGATGTTGATGTGGAGCTATATCGAAGCTAACCTAATCCAATAGCAACTTAAACCTCTGATATAACTCCCAAACATACTCAATATCTTTCTATTTGATTTCTTTCAACTCAGTGTTGGGTTGATTTGGGCTGACCTAGGTTCGTACTTACTGTGCACCAACAAAATAGCTAATTATTGGCCCTTTCGGCAATGACCTGTAGGGAGATCTGTTGGCCGGATAAATCGTTCTTGCGGACAAGACCGATCTCCCTAGTGTCAGAAGACAATCTAGCAACAAACGAACAACTAAGTTTGTCTTTCTCTAGATATATTCGTTTTACAAATAAATGCTATGAAGGTGTCGATCCTACCTTAGATCCAAATGCTTATTTGTGGTCGTAGTGCTTCCGTCGCATCAATAATACTTCGTCGCAACAAGAGCTCTTTTGTTGCAAGAAAGTATCATCTTTCGTTGATTTGCAATCACAAACAAGAAAATATCAATAGCACCTATATAACAAATAATTATAAAAAATATCCATCATAGTGATCAAGGAATCTATGAAATAAACGATCAAACGACAGCTTATTGAGAAAAA
Organism: Pinus albicaulis; assembly: GCA_034641835.2. Lineage (NCBI taxonomy): Eukaryota > Viridiplantae > Streptophyta > Pinopsida > Pinales > Pinaceae > Pinus > Pinus albicaulis. The sequence continues at coordinate 357,641,087 of CM076571.1, read as the reverse complement.
CAGAACTTGATTGTATTAATCTTAAAATATACAGAAGAACCTTACAACCTTAGACTTGATGTTCGAAAGGCCTTCCCGGGGTCCGAAGCAGGAATCTCCTCTACTTTGATAAGTCTTGCACTCTTCCTCCAGAAGCACAAATAGGTATGTGATCTTTCCTCTCAAAAGCTCAGCAGAAGGAAGTCTAAATCTCAAAAGCACTTCAACTCAATCACACACAAAGCTTGAACTCTTCAATCCTCCATTAGTTTTCTTAACATCAAAATCTTCTTCTTAACTTAACCCTTTGAGGCTACCCAATGCCTCCTTTTATAGAGCAGATGAGGATGTTATGATTCCACCTTTAAAGGGATAGAATCCTCCTTCAAAGGGATAGGCTCCTCACATCAAGGGATTAGTTCCTTAAGGTGTGGGATACATGCACCTTACTAAAGCGTACTCATCCCCAAAAAATCTCATCCATAACCTTCTAGAATTGACCAAAATTCAACTTTTTCAGTTTAATTTCGTGCTTTTTTTACTTTACAGGGGTACCGCAGGCATTACACTGGAAAAATGCGTTCTAGAACACAGTTTCTCTTCACATTACCTACATACCCTAGCTAAAAACGCAAGAAGGTCTCATGTTACCTGCGTACCCTGAGTTTCAGAGATTTTTAGGGTTTTTCTTCCAGTTCTGAGGCTTGGAATGAGGAACAAAGGTTGTAATAATTGAAAAGGAGGCATGTATGAGTGTTTATTGAGCTCATACAGTCAGCAGAATGTCAAGGTGACATTTTTTAGTGTAACATATTTCCCCCTAAAGTGCGAAGTCTGGAATAGATGAAGATGAAGTCTGTCATATATGAAGAGTGAAGTACTTTATCATTTCAAGGATCATCCTGTGGACACCCCGGTCGGAACCTGTAAAAAAATTCAATGCAAAATATATATATGTAATCATATCATCGCTGAGGTAGGCATTCCCATACTCAGATCAAAAACTAACTAGAAACTGATTCAAACTGTTCTGATACAGGAATGATTTTGAATACATCACAATATAGACATGTGTAGACACAGTATGGACGCAGCCATCTGTTTATGAATAGTCCACTGTATAAATGATAAAAAAATTCCTTGAAGCCTGGATGGTAGAAACTAGATCCAGGGTCTTGATTTCTGCATCTCGAACTAGTACGATTCTATCCATGTGAATGAATGTATCGAAGTCGAACATGGTAGAAACTACTTGATTATTAGTCAATGATGTAAACTGTTAACAAGTGTGAGAGTAACCACCAGTAATGTCAATGGCTCTCAAAGTACTCAGTACAATCCATGAAATGTGAATGAATGCGCTGAAGTCGAACATGTCATGGAATCATTCGATCGAAGGTCAATGATGCAACCTGTCGTCGAAGGCGAGAAACCTGCCATTGAGGCATGCAGATTTCAAGGTACTGACGATTTCTGGATCAACTTCCTAGATAATGAGTTGTTGTCGATAGAAAGTGATCCGTCGTAGGCAAGCCCACAACACGAAATCATAGATCAAGTTTTGAAAATATATTGGCAAGGACTGACTCAGGGATGGTCAAAATAGATGACAGATATTTTGCAGATGAATGGTTTGTTTGAACTATCCTCTTGAACACATAACGACACTGTAGATGGCTTGGTGACAGTTGACCCAAAGCTAATACCCAGAAACCGGCTGAATACTTTCAATATGGTTTGATTAACTGTTAGGCAAAGGATTTCCCAACCCAGGTGAACAAAAAGTGTCATGTTCAAGAGTGGTTAACGGTTTTCCGAATAATCAAAATGTAACAAACAGGTTCGTTTTTCTCTCTTTTCCCCCACCATTTCTGGCAAGTACCTCTTTATTTTTGACAAGCTTGAGGAGGATAACATTTTCTTGTTTATAAGCTCATCCTTCGGATGAGTCCAACTTATTTTAAGATTCGAACCCTAAGAAGGAGTGGTTCGTTCCTATTGAAAATTAAACAGGTCCTTTACTGTTAAATTTTAACGAGTCCAATATAGGAGAAACTCGGTGTTTTTCAATTTTAGGGAGTTAGAAGAAAAAATTAAGAAAACTCCATGGGTGTACTTTTTCGTAAGTTTAGTCTCTCGAGCCCGAAAAAGGATAAAATAATGCGGGAGAGAACTCTATTGACCGTAATTAGTCAACGTATACCTTTTTCGTAAATAGTCCATTTCAGTCCGTAAAAGGGGTAAACTTATACTGAAGGGACGATTGTTCATTTACTTTAACGAGTTCGAATAGTCAAGTACTCGGCAATCTTTTCATATTTAGAGAGTCTGAAAAGGGCTTAAAAGAGAACTCCATGGTTTCGCTTTTTTTGTAAGTTTGAACGAGTTCGAAAAAGGGATAAAAATGTACTCAGTAGTTTCACTTTTTCTGTAAATTTTAACGAGTTTGAAAAAGGGATAAAAATGTACTCATGGTTTTCACTTTTTCGTAAGTTTTAACGAGTTCAAAAAAGGGATAAAAATGTACTCCTATGGCTGACTTTCAATTTAATTAACGAGCAGGAAAAGACAGAAAAAACTCGGCATTTTCATGTGTTTTACGAGAATGAAAGATAGCAAAATAATCTCGGGATTTTCATGAGTTTAACGAGTCTTGAAAAATAACCAAAATTGACTCAAGATAGGTTTCATTTTTACAAAAGCTTGAAACAGAGAAAAAATATGCTTCAGAGTGGTTTCATTTTTACACAAGCTTGAAACAAAGAGAAAACTATGCTTGATGCCCCCTAAGCATAACTGCTAGAGCGCATGCCCCCCAGCTTCATTTCATTCAACTAAGTACACTGCTGGTAATTAATAGCTGGATGGAATGAAGGTTCATTTACGAGATCTATGAAAGACCCGACCTAAAAACTAACCTAAATATATGACTTAACATTTACGAGGTCTATTCAAAGACTCGACTCAATTAGGGGAGGATTTGTTTCATTTTTTAACGAGCTTGACACAGGAAAAGAACTATGCTCATGGCAACGTGTTTCATTTTTTAATGAGGTTGACTCAGTAAAAGGAACTATCCTCAGCTACATGTTTTATTTTTTAACGAGGTTGACACAGTAAAAGAAACTATCCTTGGAAACTACTTATTTCTAATCTACCTACATAACCTACTGATTCATTTTTTAATGAGGTTGACACAGGAAAAGAACTGTCCTCATACCTAATTCATTTTTTAATGAGGTTGACTCAGTAGAAGGAACTATCCTCTGACCAACTGATTCATTTTTTAACGAGGTTGACACAGGAAAAGAACCGTCCTCAGACCTGATTCATTTTTTAACGAGGTTGACTCAGTAACAGGAACTATCCTCAGACCAACTGATTCATTTTTTAACGAGGTTGACACAGTAAAAGGAACTCTCCTCATCAGCCACTGATTCATTTTTTAATGAGGTTGACACAGTAAAAGGAACTATCCTCAGACTCACTGATTCATTTTTTAACGAGGTTGACACAGTACAAGGAACTATCCTCAGACTAACTGATTCATTTTTTAACGAGGTTGACACAGTACAAGGAACTATCCTCGCACTCACTGATTCATTTTTTAATGAGGTTGACACAGTAAAAGGAACTCTCCTCACACTCACTGATTCATTTTTTAACGAGGTTGACACAGTAAAAGGAACTTTCCTCGCACACACTGATTCATTTTTTAACGAGGTTGACACAGTAAAAGGAACTCTCCTTGGACCACTAATTCATTTTTTAATGAGGTTGACACAGTACAAGGAACTATCCTCACTGCCGACTGTTTCATTTTTTAACGAGGTTGACACAGTAAAAGGAACTTTCCTCAACCTCACTAATTCATTTTTTAACGAGGTTGACACAGTAAAAGGAACTCTCCTCACCAAACATGTTTCATGGCTTCCAACTGGAAGAAACACATGTCAATGGACACACCTTGATCATGGCTTCCAAGAGCTCTTCATCAGATGGAAGAATAGTTCTCTGGAAGGAACACATGTCAAGGGACTCAAAAGGGATAAGAACATCGCGTTCAAGTAATCCCATAGAGTTTTCCATGTCAATTACCGGACCTAAGTCAAAGGAAGACGAGCATACAGTGAGAGGCTCGCTTACATCGGTAATTGAAAACATGGGACTAGTTGCCACATAATTAACCCGTGGCGGGGTAGATACCACTTTAGAATTAGGAACATTTAGGGGTGTCATATTATTGGTAGTCGAAACAAGACTAGGGAATGAAAGCTGGTCTACAGTCACAATATTGCCATTGTGAGGGAAAGACATCACGCGAAAGAGTGTCGATACGACAGCTTTCATTGCATAAACATAGTCTCGCCCAAGGAGTAAATTGAAATCCAAGGGACCTCGAACTACCATAAGATCAATATAGACAGTTTTACCTTCCAAAGTAATAGAAAACTTAGGAAGGATCCCTAAAGGTTCACTAATACTAACAGAAGCACCTTCATCTACCTGTGTGCGGTGTATGTCCCTACCACCAAACTTCACAATGATTTGGAAAGGAATGGAAGAAGGAAGACGAGGCTCTGTTAGTCTATTCCAATCAAAGGAAAAGACCTCAGTACTTGGAGGGGGTTCTGTAGAAACAGGTGAAATGCCCCCCGGCGTAGAAGAATCTGATGTAACAAGAAGAACCTGAGCGGTATGAAGTTCACTCTCTACAGGGAGAATGGGATCGACCGAATGTGAAACTGAATCGACCACTTGATCAAATAATGCATCATCAACCTGAGTGATATGAGTTTCACTCTCCAATGGAAGAGTGGGATTGACTGTACTTGAAATCAGATCAATCACTCCGTCAGTTGACAGTAAGTTGGGAGAAAGTTTACGGTAACCAGTTGGAAATTCTTGCCGTGGAACAGTAAGGTTTTCCAACAATTTTGAGGCTTCATCCATGTGAGGGAAAATGTGAGTTTGATGACTCCCTTTGCATAACTTACAAGGAAACCTAACTTTACCCTTTTTCCCAGGAACCTGACTATCACTGGTTGATGGATCAATGGAAAGTTGATGAGATTTTTCTGACCATACTTCCAAGACCTTCGGAATACCAGGACAATTGATAAGGAAGTGGTCACCCTTACAAAGCATGAAAGGGTATTTGGGTTTACGATGCATGTTGGAGGTTTCTTCAACACAACTAACACTTACAGCCATGGTTGGTTGGTTGACTTCTTTCTTATTTTGATTCTTCTTTTTCTTCTTCTTCCCTTTCTTCTTCTTCTTAGCCACCTGGTTACTAGCGTCAAGGCTTTTACCAAGCAAAGAGGAAGAAATGGAGGAAGAAATATTAGGCGAAGAAGGTAAAGGGTCAACAGAAGGTTGGTGATGTTGAGATGGTGAACTCTGTGAAGCATCCGGTTGAGGTGGAACAATTGGAGTATTCGGGGCCAACGAAGTTGAAAATAACCATATCGGTAAACCTATTGTAAATCCAGGTAATGACAAAGTAGCCATATAAGGAGGACCAACATTTCCAAAGCAAGGAAAAGTATGAGGATTCTCATTAAGAGGGGTTCCTTGGTTGGTAAATTCCAGAACATTTGCCATTATATTCAACTTCAATGAATTTAATTAACAATTTAAAACTAAAATTAGCAATTCACAATTCACACCTACCAATTAAAATTCACAATTCACACCTATGGTCTCTAAAATTAAAAACAAACAAATTAACACACGCTATCAAATCTTGGAGTCAAACCACGCACAAACAACAGATTCCCGCACTAAAAACAGTAGTTGGTGATGAAATCCAACATCATAGAATTTTAATGCAGAAATGGAAGTTGGAACAGTTACCCTGACAACCTGCTTAATGAAACAAACTGGCACAATTTTCTTCACAAAACCATCTCGAGTGAAGATAGCCCCCTAGAGAGTCCAAGTGAATCTAGTCGACGTCTCTTCTAGGTACAGTGAGATCTTTCCTTCACTGTCACCTTAGGAAATAATCTTAAGTTTATGGACACTAAGGTTACCAACAGTAACAAATAAAACTGGGGGAACAGTCTATGATTCGATTCCACGCGCAAGGGCAGAGTAACAAAGCTCAATCCCCTTGAAGGCTCCTCGACATGGTGAATCCGAGGTTTACCAACAAGTGACCCAAGGCTCCTCGACAATGGTTAATCCGAGGTTTACTGCTTGTAATGCACGCAGATCTTCTATCTTTCCCAATGAAACAGAATTGATTGTCTCAAAGGTTCGGACATGATCTCGTGATTAACTCCATTAAGAGAAGCTTCCCAAATTGTACCAATTAAAATTTGATTTATTTCCTACCGCAAGATTTATCGACTTGTTTTATTTATTTTCTTTGGAAATTTAACTACAACCTATTCGAAAGCACTAATCCTGAGCTAGATTGGTGGAAAGAGCCCTAAAAATGTAAAAATTACTAGATGAATTTTAATTAAGCGCTGTGTTATTTAGGCTATTATTACTCAAAAGGGTAAATGGATATGAAACCAATGGTGTTATGACCCGAACCAAAAATGAATGCAATCGAATATGATAATGTAATATTTTCAATTCGATGAATCCTAAATAAAGAAAGGAGAGAGTTTCCATTCACTTCCAACAATGCAAAAATTGATCACTAAGAGAAAATATAACAAATTCTCTAATGCACTAATTTCATCAAGAAAAACTAATGCAAATCAATCCCAAAACAATTTTTATTTTTGTGTTTTTAAAACAAGCATAAAAACATCTAAATTCAAATCAAAGAAAACTGATCTAAATCTACGATTGATTTTTCAGAATGTAAACTATGCAGTTGTAATCTATGCACAATTCACATGAAAAGTATGCAAATGTAATCTATGCACATTTTTCATTCATATTCTGAAAATGATAATTCTAATTATGCAAATGTGATCTATGCAAGAGAATTCTCAAACACAAGATGATTCTAATGTAATCTAAGAACCAATCAAGTGGAAGTCAAGAAAATTGGGTGAGAGTTCCAAAGATCAAAAAACACTCAAAGGCGATTAACACTCATACACAATTTAGCCCCCCCCCCGGCGAATGAGGGGGAAATTTTTTTGCAAAAACAAAAGCAAAAAGATGCAAAATTGTGAAAAGACTGAGACAAACCTCCAAGTAATGACCAAAGGAAACCAAATTAAGAATTTCTCAAAAAAGAGACTCAAAACACCCAATTAACTTAATGGAGATTGATGAGATGAAGAATTGCTGAAAGTAATTCAGAAACAAGAGATTTCTGATAGAAAAATACAGATCTGGGTAGATGCTAAGAATCCTAAATTAAATCTAAACTAAACTAGAAAAAAGAAATCTGGAGTTTTTCCAAAATTTTAATAGGGTCCGCAGGCTCCCAAAAGTAACAGGTGCGGTCCCGCACTGTTTACTTAAGTAAAGTGCGAAACTGCCCGCACTGTCCAAAGAAGGAAAAGTGCGGTCCCAGGAAAAATTCAAGAAAAACTTAAAAGATTTCAAAATTTTCAAAAACAGAGAAAAACTAAGCTACCCAGACAGATATCTATCAATCAAAAACCAGGAAAAACATTTCCTCAAATCAAAATAAAAGAGAACCAAAAACAACAAGTTCTTTCCCCAGCGGAGTCGCCAATTTGTTGGCCGGATAAATCGTTCTTGCGGACAAGACAGATCTCCCTAGTGTCAGAAGACAATCTAGCAACAAACGAACAACTAAGTTTGTCTTTCTCTAGATATATTCGTTTTACAAATAAATGCTATGAAGGTGTCGATCCTACCTTAGATCCAAATGCTTATTTGCGGTCGTAGTGCTTCCATCGCATCAATAATCCTTCGTCGCAACAAGAGCTCTTTTGTCGCAAGAAAGTATCATCTTCGATTGATCTACAATCACAAACAAGAAAATATCAATAGCACCTGTATAACAAATAATTATAAAACATATCCATCATAGTGATCAAGGAATCTATGAAATAAACGATCAAACGACAGCTTATTGAAATAAACAATCGAACGACAATTTATTGAGAAAAACAGAACTTGATTGTATTAATCTTAAAATATACAGAAGAACCTTACAAACTTAGCCTTGATGTTCGAAAGGCCTTCCCGGGGTCCGAAGCAGGAATCTCCTCTACTTTGATAAGTCTTGCACTCTTCCTCCAGAAGCATAAAGAGGTATGTGATCTTTCCTCTCAAAAGCTCAGCAGAAGGAAGTCTAAATCTCAACAGCACTTCAACTCAAATATTCTACCCATCAAAATATTCTTCAATCCTCCATTAGTTTTCTTAACATCAAAATCTTAACCCTTTGAGGCTACCCAATGCCTCCTTTTATAGAGCAGATGAGGAGGTTAGGATTCCACCTTTAAAGGGATAGAACCCTCCTTCAAAGGGATAGGCTCCTCACATCAAGGGATTAGTTCCTTAAGGTGTGGGATACATGCACCTTACTAAAGCGTACTCATCCCAAAAAAATCTCATCCAGAACCTTCTAGAATTGACCAAAATTCAACTTTTTCAGTTTAATTTCGCGCTTTTTTTACTTTACAGGGGTACCGCAGGCATTACACTGGAAAAATGTGTTCTAGAACGCAGTTTCTCTTCACATTACCTGCGTACCCTAGCTAAAAACGCAAGAAGGTCTCATGTTACCTGTGTACCCTGAGTTTCAGAGATTTTTAGGGTTTTTCTTCCAGTTCTGAGGCTTGGAATGAGGAACAAAGGCTGTAAGACTTGCAAAGGAGGTATGTATGAGTGTCAATGAGCCCATACAGTCAGCAGAATGTCAAGGTGACATTTTTTAGTGTAACAAGATCACAGTCTCACCCGAAGTGACTATGGGTGGATGCAAAACCAGGTTTCTGCAGCCTTGAGGGACAAGGAGATGTGGTGTTTTTCTATTATCTTCTACTTACAGCTTATAAATTAATTCGCCACATTCAATTAATCACATAAACATGTCACATAAATCAATAAACCATTACTGCATTAACATAACATGAAACTGTAATAACTACTTCAGAAAAATAGATATTAAGAAAATATATACATAAAACACATAAGAACGACAGAACATCATCCACAAAACTTCTTCTTTATTATGATGAATTGTTGAATACAACCAATCTCAACCTGCGCACTAAGTTGTAGGTAGTCTACGCACTAAGCTGCAGAATCTTACTAGGTCTATGCACACTCAGCTACAGATCCTTTCCCTTGCTACAAGGGTTATAATGAAAACTTCTTACAATATTGTACTGGCGCAAACTCGTACTAGCATGCAGGCACCCACCTACAGAAGGCTACAACCTTCACTCATTATTTGGCTCCTATTGGAAGGGAGCTCCAACCCCCTGATCTCATTTACCAACACCCACTAGAAGGGAGCTTCAACACCCTAATCTTGTTTACCAGCAGCCACTCGAAGGAAGCTCCAACCCCTTGCTCTGATTACCATATTCTACTAGAAGGAAGCTTCAAATTCCCCTCTGAAGGCTCCAACCCTCAGCACCATTGTGGACCATGTTTCATAAATTTTCACACTGGATCCACCTGCTTCAACACATTACAACCTGTAGGTCACTTTTCATCAAATTTTGAAACTGGGCCCACTACCATCACTTAAGCCTAATACCATATATAAAAACTGAAACTGATCATTGTTCCAAATCATTCAACCAATCACTGAATAAAATAACCAATGAACCAAGCAATAATTCAACCAAACAATCACCAAAAACAACCACTTAAATATTCTCAATAGTTAGATCATTGTAACCAGAACTTCAATGTTGAACTTAAACGTTGCATCAACTTCCTGAACCAACTAACAAACAATGATAAATAACATGTCAGAATACATTCGCTTCTTTACTTTAAAAAATCCATTTGTATATGGAACTTTCTTGAAACATACAGATAACAAAACACTAAACCTTGAAACTAAATCACGGTTATTTTGAAACTAACTCAGAGTCACACACAAAACTAATGATTCATTCTGAACTAACTATAGAACAATCACCGATATTAAATTACATATAGCTAGTAGCATCATCATTCTCTAACTAATCAAGGCTCAATGAACTTCAAACATCCCTATTAAACCCAGGTCAACATGAAGACTTAATTGATAGATATCATAAATACAACATGACTGATTAGACTGAATAGACATATTCTTCAGCAGAAACCCTGGCTTTCATATGTGCTTATCATTAAGCGTTTCTGTGTGTATACGTGCTTTTCAGGAATGAAACCCGCATACAAATATTCCCATTCTGTAGAATCAATACGCTACTACTCAGAAGAGTATCTACTTATGTATGCACCTTACCAGAGAGAAAACCGTGTACAAATCTGAAATTACCAACTCATAGTTTCGTTGCACTTCAGAACTACAGTCATATCTAGATCATGATATTCAAAGTAATAAACACACATCAAATCATTGATCTAAACAATGCATAAGAAAATTATATAATACATAGTCATTTCAGGTCTATTGAGCCTGATCCATCATTGTATTACCGGGTGCATACTTATTTCAAATCAACCATTCATCAATAATCCATACCATGCAATCATACTTCAGATCGAAGTATTCATCAATCACCCTCACACATGCACACAAAAATTCTTGGATCTTCATATCCTTATATAGCTTAGGCCTTAGACAATACCATAGGTCAAAACCACACTTACTGCCAATGGTATTCTTTGATAGAATCAAATATCCATTGACATGCTCATTACTGTGGGCTAATACCATTGTAAGGACCCTTGGTATTTAGTAAACCATAGTGCGCAAATTGTACATGACTTTGCTTCATAAAACCTGCGTACATACACGGCTTTGCTTCACAAAACCTATGTATACGCGACTTCTCTTCGTCATACCTACATATGTACACAACTTTTCTTCACAGAACCTGCATATATGTGACTTTTCTTCATCGTACCTACGTATGTACACGGTTTTGCTTCACAAAACCTGCATGAACTTCCTCAAACTTTACCTTCATCATTCCTTTGTCACTTATTGGTATTTATTTCTCTGTCACACCTGAATTGGCTTGTAGATACATCATGTTGACATCTACATTAGTTAGGTTGCTATAAAAAGACAACTCATCGAGTAGGTTTCCATCAAGTACAACACATTAGTCATAATGCCAACAGAAGTACAAGGCCAAAGGATTTTCTCGGGTAGAGGGAGTGGACTATGAGGAAACTTTTTCACAAGTTGCAAGATATTCCTCAATCATATCCATTCTAGCATTGGTTGCGCAAATGGGGTGGAAAATCCACCAGATTGATGTGAATACCACCTTTCTCAATGTTGTTGTTGAGGAGGAAATTTGCATAGAGAAGCCATAAGGATTTGAGACATATGATCTGGAGTCACATGTGTGCAGACTCAAGAGAGCATTGTATGGTCTCAAAAAATCACACCGAGCATGGTGCACTCTGATCAACAATTATCTCAGTGGATTGGGCTTCACCAAAATTGAAGTATATGTGAACCTCTATCACATTGTGGTAGATGGTAAGTTTCTTATTCTTGTTTTATGGGTTGATGATTTAATATTGACAGGTGATGATCAGTTGATCCGCTCTTTCAAAGAGGATCTTGCAAGGGAATTTGAGATGCAATACATGGGATTAATGCATTACTTCCTCAAGATAGATGTATGGAAAGGTGATGGTGATTTTTTTTGTGTCTCAGGGGAATTCTGGCTCTAAAATACTTCAGATATTTCACATGGATAGTTGTAAGCCCATGGACACACCTTTAGCTACAAAATGGAGGAAGGAGAATTCCACTTCAAGTGAAGAGGTTCATGCTACCATTTACAAGAAACTTGTGGGGTATTTTATGTGTCTGGTGAACATAATACTTGACATGTGTTATGCAGTCAATCTATGGTGAGGCCTACCATGTTGTATTGCAAGGCAACAAAGCATGTGTTACGGTACCTTAGAGGCACTACTGAGTATGGATTATGGTACAAGAGGACAGAGGGAGTGAAGCTCCAAGGATTCACTAATGCAGATTAGGTAGGGAATCCATCAGACAGGAAAAATACTTCAGATTCAATCTTCAGTGTTGGGTCTGCTATTTTTTCTTGGTACAATAGTAAGTAGAGGTTTGTGGCGTTCAACTCAACAGAGGTTGAATACATGGTTGCAAGTCAAGCAGCTTGTGAGGCCATATAGATGAGGAAATACTTGTGGGTATTTTTAGTCAGGATGTGGATCTAACAGTGATATATTGTGATAATGAGATTTTCATTAACCTCTCTGAGAATCTTGTATTTCATGACAAGTCCAAGCGCATTTATATCTACTATCATCATTTGCGGGATTGTGTGCAGAGAATAATTATGTTTCTATATTACATTACAACTGAGGAGAAATATGTTGACATATTGACAAAGGCATTGTCTAAAGGTAAATTCGACTTCCATAGGTGTAGGATAAGGGTGGTGAAAAATCCCTTTCTTTCTAAGAGGGAGTGTTGAAAAATGTAGTGAGAAAGGCTCAATTTTACTTTAGCCTTAGTCAATTTGAGTAAATTGAATTTCCACATCACTAGGACAACTTGGAGGAATTTAACTAGTGTGACATGGCTCTTGTCACTCAGTTAGCTCAATAAATTTGAGTTAGAGGGCTTGGAGTCAATTTATGCATGTGTGATTGCTAAATTTTAGCAATCTAGTTCATTTATTTTCAGTTGTATTCAGTTAACTGACCTATAACTATTGTTGGAGGCAGTTGAAGGTTAGTTGTGCAGTGGGACAACAACCTAACTCATATACGTGTTAGTTAACTGATCAATCAACCCAAAATATCTAATGCATGCTTGGAATTTGAACTCCTTAGTTGAATTGGAGATGGCAAGGCAGTGTAACATGAGTTGTATACTAGTTTTGAGTCTACAGGTGTTACATGAGTTAGGAGATCAATCCTTGGGAATTGCACAAGGAAATAGGAGGAAATTCTTATCTTTTAGGCTAATTTTCTCAGGAATTGCCCAAGGAAATAGGAGGCTTAGTGATCAAATAATTGGCTAAGTGTTGGCCAGAGTTTCTCATTGAGCGTAGAGAACAATTATTCTTTTGTAGGTTGTGCAAATAGCTCGAGCAAGAAATTTTAATAGTTTCTCTAATAAATTTATTAATTCAAAGAGGCTTGATGGTTTTTTCCTAGTTGGGTTTGCCTAGATATCATTTTGTATTTTTTGTTTTTCTTTTTGCATTTTGTTATAAATTTTGATTTTTATTCCGCAGATCAATAGACTAGAACTGTGTCTCTTGTTTTCAGTTTGAAATCTTGAGTAGTTGCAATTTCTATCAAATTTTTACAAAAAGCAACTTTATTTTAATGGAGTGAGGAGGTAACTAGCCAATACAGTAACATGAATAGTTACTCGAAAATTTGTTTAAATATATGAGTGGATGGAACGCAAGGGGTGCCTTCCCCACTCTAGTTAGCCATCCAATGCCTAAGGGTCTTGTGAAACCTCGAGTAACATCAACATGGAAAACAAAGATTGGAATTTAATCTACCTGAGAGTGTTGAAGCAAACCTGCTGATAAATCACCTACAACATCCTCATATCTTGGATCTGGCTCGGGGTGGTTAACTATAAGACAGAGAGTGGTGCAACTGACCTAAGGTTGGGAGGAGAGTGGAAGTCCCTCCTTAATCTGTTTGTTAAATAAACGAGATAAGTAATAAGACTTACCCCCTTCTATTATGAATGTTGAGTATGTTTAATTATGATGGAAAATTCCTGAATATATGCCTTTGTGCGAATTATGCATCAATGCTAAATTTTATATATGATCAAGATGAATAATCTGGTAGAGATGTTTATAGTTAAGGGTAATGGTTACTCTTGTAATTCTGTTAAATGAATTAGAATTTATATTTCATATTGGATGAATGTTAAGACTATTTAGTACGACTGGGATTTGACACAAACCTAGTTCTGTTAGTTACATATATATTTATGAAGATTTGTAAACACACACACACATACCATTGTTTCTAGTAACAACTTGGATTTACTTATTATTACATTAAGCTCGTTACTATGGGAAAAAACAACCACTACTTTGATTGAGTTATTAATTAATGTGGTTGTATCACTCCTACGTTAATATGGTCCTGATGAACACTTTGTGTAATTGAGAATGTGTGCGGTAATTTAATGATGACTTAGTAATTAAAGTAAATACAAGTTATCAAATTTTAAATGCTCCAATTAATAATTAAATGTAATTTTAATTTTTTAAAAATTGATTATAAATTATGTTTTAAACCATAAATAATTATTAATTATAGTCTTAGTGATAAACTTAAATATCTCTTTGACTATTAAATGTCATCTCATTCAAATGAAAAGTCCCATTGTTGGCCCCAATTAAGAGTGACCATTAATTCCATAGTGGTGCAACACAAAACGACTTTCTTTTCATGGAGTGAGGAGGTAATTGGCCAATACAACAACCTGAAGAGTTAACCCAGGGGGTGCCTTTCCCCACTCTAGTTAACCATCCAACGCCTGAGAGTCTTTTCAAGCCTCTGGTACCATTATCATGGAAAACAAAGATAAGAAGTTAATTTTCCTGAGAGTGTTGAAGCAAACATGTTGATAAATCACTTGTGTTAAAATATATAATTACTTCCTGCATGCAGAGTTAGACAATCAGTTAAGTGAATTAGTCAAGTTGAGTTATAGATAGATTTGGTGAGTGAGTTAAAGAGTGAGTTAAGTGAGTTGATCAAGTTCAGTTATGTGAGAGTGTGTGCATGTCAATTTAGGTTAAATACCCTTCACCGGGTTCATTGTATTCATTGAGTGAGATTGTGATTTAGATATTAATTGAAGAGCCGCAGCTCATTGTTTTGTGTGTGAAATACTTGTGTTATTTATGTGATTGAATCCTATGCCTATCCAACAAATTGGTATCAGAGCGAGGTTACCGGGAGAAATACGGATTAGCAATCATCCATGTGTGAGAGGAAAAAAGAAAATTTCCGCATATCTACGCTATAATGCAGTTGTTATTCATAGACAGGGCGTTATAACGCTAGTTCTAACAGCAGAGAACCGTGTTAAAAGTGAAAAACTTACATCGATTTTGAAGCACGTGGGCTTTTGGTTTTTCCGGTGTGTTAAGGCACTAACGCGGGAGCGTAGTGTCGGGAGGTGCGTTAGCACGCTACCCTATTCAAGTTCGGCCGCGTTAGCTACTTCAAAGTCAACCAAGTAAGGTTTTTTGGATACATAAAATTTTTAATAGGCATATGAAAAGGTTTTTTTCATAAATATTTTTTAAAAAGGTGTTTCTCATAAAGGCACGAGTAGATTTTTTAAAAGGAGGTTTTTAAAAAAAAGGGATTTTTCCAAAGGATATTATAAAAAGCTATAAAAAGTGGAGTTTTGTAATAAAGTTTTTTTTAAAAAGGAATTGATTATATAAAAGTATTTTTTATATAAAATATTTTTTCATAAAATATTTTTTATATAAATAAATAAAACCTAGGGTTTTATTTCAAGGTTGTTTTTGGAGCTTTGCAAAGCATATTGAAGAGAAATTTTAGGGTTTCAGAAGTGAATTTTTTGTTTGAATAAAGATGGCTACAAGCAGCTTCCAGCCACAAATTCCTTCTTTCGCAGGTAAGGATTATGATGTGTGGGCCCTTAAGATGGAGACCATGCTAAAAGCACATGATGTTTGGGATCATGTCAAGTTTGGGTTTGCAGAACCTCAAGATGATGCAGAGGAACGAGCCCTTAGTAATGCAGAGATGGAACAATGGAAGAAAGACAAGCAGAAGAATGCACAAGCATTGCTTCTAATCCAGCAGGGAGTGGACCGAGCAATGTTCCAGAAGATAATGATAACTTTCAGCAAAGGAAACATGGGAAACTTTGGCGACAAGCTATCAAGGTATGGCCAAAGTTAATATTGTTAAATTACAGAATACTAGGAGAGATTTCGAAATTCTGCAGATGAAGGAGACAAAGGACATTGATTCCTTCATGAATAGGGTCATGTATGTCATCAATCAGTTAAAAATATATGGTGAAGATGTTAAAGATCGGACAATGATTGAGAAGGTTCTTCGATCTTTATCTACCAAGTTTAATGTTGTGGTAGCAGCCATAGAAGAAGCGAAGGATTTGGAAAAACTGACAGTTGATGAGTTGATGGGATCCCTTCTATCGCATGAGGCAAGGATAGATAGAAATAAGGATTCCACATTAGAAACTGCCTTCAAAAGTCAAGTTTATATTTCAAGAGGTCGAGGAAGAGGACGAGGCTACAATTATGGTGGTCAGAGAGATGGCCGAGAAGAGAATGAGAATCAAAGTGGAAGCAGCAGAAGCAGAAGCTTTCACAACAATCAAAGGTTTGACAAATCAAAGGTGAAGTGTTATTATTGCAATAAATTTGGTCATTATTCTTGTGATTGTAGGAAGAAGATAGTTGATCAAGGAAATCAGAGAGCTAATGTTAGTATAGAGAATACTAACTCCATGTTTCTAGCATGCAACACCATGCATGAACCGTCTAATAAGGTTTGGCTATTAGAAATTGGTTGCAGTAACCATATGACAGACAACAAGAATTTGGTTGTAAATTTGGATGCATCTGTGAAGATAGAGGTAAAGTTAGGGACTGACAAGACTGTGGATGTAGATGGCAAAGGAGTGGTCAACATTGTGACCAAGCAGGGGAGGGCCAAAGACCATATCAGAGGTATATTATGTCCCTGGACTAAAACACAATTTGATAAGTGTTGGTCAATTGACGCAGAAAGGATACAAAGTTATTTTTCAGGGGCAACAATGTGTTATTTATGACAAATCCCCAAGCAAGCAGCTGATAGCAAAGGTGAAAATGACGAGGAACAGACTCTTTCCTCTAATTATGAACTACAATGATCAGGTTATTTTTTTTACAACTACATGTTCTGATGATTACTGGTTATGGCACTTTCAGTTTTGGACGATTGCATTTTTCCGGTTTAAGATTGTTGCAACAGAAACATATGGTCAGAGGTTTACCTCCCATCAAAGAACCTGCAAGCACCTACGAGTGTTGCATCTTGACAGAGCAACACCATGAAATTTTTCCGAAGGGGGTTTCTTACAGAGCAGAGAAACCACTTGAATTGGTGCATACTGACCTGTGTGGACCTATGAGGACACAGTCGATTGGTGGAAGTTGTTACTTCCTCACCTTTATTGATGACTATAGCAAGAAGACTTGCATTTATTTTCTGAAGCATAAGTCTAGAAATTTTGAAAATTTCAAAGAGTTCAAAGCCTTAGTGGAGAACCAAGGTGATCGACAGATCAAGGTATTGAGATCGGATCATGGTGGAGAATACGATTCAAAGGCATTCCATGAGTACTGCAAACAACATGGAATCAAAAGACAGTTTACGACCAGATACACACCGCAATAGAATGGTATAGCAGAAAGAAAGAACCGAACCATCATGAACATGACAAGGAGCATGTTGAAAGCAAGACACTTGTCTAATGAATATTGGGCAGAAGCAGTTGCATGTGTTGTTTATGTGATAAATAGATCTCCTACAAAGAATGTGATGAACAGAGTTCCAGAAGAAGCATGGTCAGGTATGTCATGCAGTGTATCTCATTTCATATTTTTTGGATGTGTAGCCTATGCACATGTGCCTAATCAAATAAGAGGAAAATTAGATGATCAAAATGAAAAATGCATATTTACTGGTTATAGTGAGCAATCAAAAGCTTACAAATTGTATAACCCTATCACCAAGAAGACAATCATTAGCAGAGATGTTGTGTTCAAAGAACAAGAGTCATGGAATGGGACTGTAGACACACTAACCGATGCACAAACACCATTGATGGAAGAGGCTGATGTAGAAGAAGAGGAGCAGCAAGAACCAAGAGAGCAGACACCAAACAGAGTCACACCAATAAGGACTCCAAGATTTTTAGAGCAACATGGATCTTCAAGCAGATCAACAGACCAGAATTCTCCAAGCAGCGAATCAGGTAATGAATCAAGTAATGGTAAGAAAAATATGAGAAGTCTGAAATATATTTATGATGATTTGGATGTCAGTTCAAATTTTGCATTGTTGGCATTCCAACCTTCTTCGTTTGAAGAAGAAATCATAGATGAAAATTGGGTGCAAGCCATGGATGAAGAGATGAATTCAATTGAAAAAAATGATACATGGGATTTGGTTGATTTACCAAATGATAAAAATCTCATTGGTGTGAAGTGGGTGTACAAGGCAAAGGTGAATGAGAAAGGTGAGATTGACAAATTTAAAGCACGACTTGTAGCAAAAGGATTCTCGCAGCAACCGAGAATAGACTTTGGGAAAACATTTTCTCTGGTAGCTAGATTGGATACTGTAAGAGCAGTTCTAGCGACAGCAGCTCAGAACAAGTGGGAAGTATACCAGATGGATGTCAAATCAGCCTTCTTGAATGGAATTCTAGAAGAAGAAATTTATGTTCAACAGCCTCGAGGATATGAAGTTGAAGATAAAGAAGATAAAGTTTACAGATTGAAGAAAGTGCTCTATAGACTTAAGCAAGCACCTAGAGCATGGTATAGTAGAATTGACAGCTACATTATCAAGAATGGATTTTGCAGAAGCAGCATTGAGCCTACCTTATACACAAAGGTAAATGAGCATGGACATATTTTGATAGTTTGCTTATATGTTGATGATATGATTTTTACAGGTGATCTTGAGATAGATGAATTTAAAACAGCCATGATGAAAGAATTTGAGATGAAAGATCTAGATCTCATGAAATATTTTCTTGGCATTGAAGTTGAGTAATCTGAAAAAAGAATTTTTATTTGTCAAAATAAATATGCAAGAGATTTGTTGAAACAATTCAGGATGGAAAATTGCAAACTTGTACCTACACCAGTTGCAACAAGTACTAAGTTAAGTAAGGATGATGAAGGAGCGGATGTCAATCCAACTCTATTCAAAATATTGGTTGGCAGCCTCATGTATCTCACAGCTATAAGACCTATTATGCAAGGAGTAAGTTTGATTTTCAGATTCATGGAGACTCCAAAAGACACACATTGGAGTGTTGGAAAAGGAATTCTGAGATACATAGAAGGAACCAGAGATTATGGCATAATGTATGCAATGACAGAAAATAAATAATTGATTGGATACACAGATAGTGATTTTGTAGGAAGTTTGGATGATCGGAAGAGCACATCCAGCTATGTGTTTCTTATTGGTTCAGGAGTGATAGCATGGGCATATAAGAAGCAGCCTATTGTGACTCTATCATTAGCAGAAGGAGAATATGTAGCAACAACTTTAGTAGCATGTCAAGCAGTATGGTTAAAAAGAGTATTGGATGGACTCAAGTAGCAACAGCAAGGATCAACAACGATATACTGTGACAACACATCAGCTATTGCACTATCCAATAATAGTGTGTTTCATCAAAAGAGAAAGCATATTGATACTAGATATCACTTTATTCGAGAACTTGTGAGCAATGGAGAAGTTCACTTGAAGCCTTATAAATTGAGTGATCAATTGGCTGATATCTTTACAAATCCATTAGCAGTAGATTTGTTTGAGTTTCACAAAAGAAACTTGGGAGTTGTAAGCCTAGCTGAGACATAGACCAACAGGCATGTTTGAGTTGTCATGAGTTATGTTTTAGTTTAGCGATTGTAATTAAGGGGGAGTGTTAAAATATATAATTACTTCCCACATGCAGAGTTAGACAATCAGTTAAGTGAATTAGTCGAGTTGAGTTATAGATAGATTTGGTGAGTGAGTTAAGTGAGTTGATCAAGTTCAGTTATGTGAGAGTGTGTGCATGTCAATTTAGGTTAAATACCCTTCACCGAGTTCATTGTATTCGTTGAGTGAGATTGTGATTTAGATATTAATTGAAGAGCTGCAACTCATTGGTTTTTGTGTGAAATACTTGTGTTATTTATGTGATTGAATCCTCTGCCTATCCAACAACTTGCAACATCCTCAAACCTTGGATTTGGCTCAAGGGTGGTCAAATTTAAGACAAAGAGTGGGGTAGTTGGCTTAAGGTTGGGAGGACAGTGGAAGTTCCTCCCTTAGTTATTTGTTAAATAAACTAAATAAATAATAAGCCTTGACCCTTTCTATTTTGAATGTTGAGTATGTTTAATTGGATGAAAAAATCCTGAAAATATGCCTTTGGGTGAATTATGCATCAATTCTAAATATAATATATGACCAATATGAATAATCTAATAAAGGTGTTTATAGTTAAGAGTAATGCCTAGTCTTGTAATTCTATTAAAGGAATTAGCATTTATATTTCATATTGGATGAATGTTAGGATTGTGCAGTGCAATTGAGATTCAGCACAATTCTAATTCTGTTAATTGCATATATATATGCACAAGCATGCACATATATTAACATAGTCCATACAAAATTTATGAAAATGCAGGGAGATAAATATCGGCCAAGCTCCACAAATTTTAATTTTGCATATAGAAAATCACTGACTATAATCCATACCATTGTTTCTAGTAACAACTTGGATTTACTTATTATTACATGGTTAATGATGTGATACACCCTTACTGAGATACAAGCACTATTCCCGGGAGGGTGTCAACTATTCCTGGTAGGGTGTCACAATAGACTCATAACAAGAGCTTTTGTATCGTTCTACGACACAAGTAGCAGTGCTTCCATATTCACTAGTCCTGGTCTAAATAATAGTATTTTCTCTATGGCATATGAGCTTCAAGGGTCAGATGTTAATGAATAGATTACATGAAAGTTGGATTCAGTCTCAAACCATTCGTATAAATCTTAATGATTTAGACATAAGATTTATTTGGCCGCCAATGTCAGCTCAGATTTGACTCATGGAAATTTTGTTAAATACAAATATTAAATTCAATGTAACCAACCTGGTATGTACTTTAGCTCGACCCAGGTCTCCCTTTTACGTTTAATCGTGTTAATCTATATCTTTTCCAAATGGGTAATATTAGAAAGTTCATTCAGGCCTAAGTAAGTTAGTTATAAGCAAATATATGAATAATGACATAAACTACATATCAACTAAGTCCAAAATATGTTAATGTTACATTTTAAATGAACATCGTAATTATGTATTGTTGCACTGTAATCATTATAGGTTTAATAACACTTTATAGGATTAGTTTAATTGGTTGAAGTCTTATTGCTTGAGCTCATGGGTTCACTTATCAAATTCTGTCAAAAATGCTAATTTAAAACCATTGGTTCAATGAATGTTTGCATTTAATCAGATCAAATCTATCCTGCAATTTTAAAGATTAGACATCAAACTTGATTTTTAAGTACTTTTGCATGAACAAAATGTCTCCAAATTTTTGTATCCAAATTATTTCACAAAATGTTTTATAAACCTAACCAATTTTTTATAACTGTGAATCAAGCTGATTATATTTTTATACATACTTTAATTTTTAAATAGTAAGAAAACTTATCATAACTTAAATGCCAAATGTCAGCAAAGATGGCTATTTTTAAATGCAAACTAACTAATAACCTCTATTCAAGAAAAATCAGACCACGTGAAATAACCTGTTATGTTCAAGAAATAAATCAAGGGATGACTAAGTCTTTGCCCATTAACCTGTTTCCTTACTTTAAAAAAACAAACTCTTAGCCTATCAAAAACAAATTTTAAAAATATTTTTATAGCTATTCTAATTTTTGCAGATTCTATAGGCATTATCCAGCCACGCCCTTTCCTTTTTCACTCTCTGATTCTGGGTGAACACTCCTGCATACGCTTCACAAAGATTACAGCCGCTACCAGGCTCCTGAAACTCTTTGATTTCTTCTTTTTCTTTGAAGTAGTGGCAACTCCGATTGTATGGCCGGCAACCGGTGCAAATTTGCAATTGGAATACCCTAATTCCTTGCCTAGTGTGCAGACACTTTTAAGAGAATCTATATAAAAATGAAGGTTGTGCTCTTTCATACCATGTCATTGATTTTTTTGCACACATGAATCACATGCATCTAGTTTTGTTTGTTTTTTTAAATACTTTGAAGTTTTCATATAAGACTGTAAAAATCTATAAAATAAAGTAAAATCACAAATATCAGTGGTAAATATATATTTGAAAGTGGGAAAATCATTGTTGTTCAATAAAAACTTTGATTTCATACATAAAACAAAATACCATTCCTAGTTATAATTTATTTGGGTGCGTATAGTTATTATTATCGGAGTAGTCTACCCAGGCAACGTTTTAGCCCGGACGGCAGTTTTTTGCCGGAATCCGGGCAACTTAAATTCAAGAAATCAGGTACTTGCAATGTTTTAAATCCATTTTTGAGGTTGGAAATGGATTCAGCACTACCAAAATCCCTTAGGGCACTCAAAATACTTAAGTTTAACAACTGTAAACATGATTCTGATGAAATCTTTGCCGGATTTTTTAAAAATCTTTGCCGGAGTCCGGGCTAAAACGTTGCCTGGAAACGACACGCCCATTATTATCCTATTGGCATATATTTAGAAATAACAATTATTTATTATTATTACTATTTACTTATATAATGAGTGCAAACTCAAAAAAAAATAAACAAACTAAAATAAAATTTTCTATACAACCATTTACTTATTACATTACTTTTTGTTAAACCCACTCACATAAACAAATGGACAAAAGATAACAATTATTTATTATTATTACTATTTACTTATATAATGAGTGCAAACTCAAAAAAAAATTAAACAAACTAAACTAAAATTTTCTATACAACCATTTACTTATTACATTACTTTTTGTTAAACCCACTCACATAAACAAATGGACAAAAGATAAGATAAGCATGGATGCAATATTATTCACAATGATACATATTTATCATACATTGGGGTGACACTTGGATTCATATTCCAAGGTCTCTTGGATTCCCTAAGTCTCTTGAGCTTCCACACTAACTCTAGAAAGATTAGGTGTCCAACGTTCCCCCCCCTTAATCCGAAGGGGTATGTATGAGTCCAAGAAGAGAGTTGTGAGTCAAAATGTGAAAAGTATGCATGGCAGCAGTAGGTTGAACAAGCTCTCTGAAATTTTGGCAAAATGAGGTGGTTTAAGGATGACCACCAACACTGGAACGCTTACTGCAATTCCCGGAACTCTTCCAAATTTGGTAAGAAGTTGAGGTCTTTTTCCAGAGGAAGTGCTCTTAATGTTTTGAAAAGGGAGACCTTAAACATGGAAAGAGGGAGGTCTTCAACCTGCAATGGTTAAGGATGACCACCAACTCTAGAATGCTTGATGCAATTCCTCGAACTCTACTAAAACTGGAAAGAAGTTGAAGTCTTCTGCTAGAGGAAGTGTCTTGAATTCTTTGAAGAGGAAGAATATCAACCTCGCATATATGGTTTAAGGCTAACCAACCACCAAAGCCATGCTCATGGGCATTTGTGTCTCTGGCTACAACTCTGAATTTGGAATGGCAGGTTGTGGCTCAGGCTCGCTTTAATTTCTACGTCTCTGGCTACAACTTTGAATCTAGAATGGAAGGTTATGGCTCAGGCTCGCTTGAATTTATGTGTCTCTGGCTACAAATCTGAATCTGGAATGCTAGGTTGTGGCTCAGGCTCGCTTGATGTGGCTTTGAAGTTTGAAGATGAGATGATGGCAAAAAATCAACTGCAATATTTTTCAATACTCTAGAACAAGTTCTGACATATGATTGAAACATCTTCTTGGTTTTTAATGCCCATTACCAAGAAGCGACCCATCCAAGATGAATCATTGTTCTTGTAGGAGGCTTGTTTCTAAATCATTTGTTTGAAGAATGTGTGTTCTTGCATGGGTGAAGATCAAAACATTGATCTTTCATATGGCCAACTCAATCACAATGTTTGAATTTATCAATTTTTTGTGGTTGTTGTGGAAGAGGAGTAGGATTTGGAACAGCTGAAGGTGAACTATCATAAAGAAATCCAGCACTCTAAAACTGGATGGGTTTGGAATAGTCTGGAATATGAAAGGACGCCTCCTTATCATATCCAAGTCATGTTATGTGCTTGTTATGGACAAGCTCTTCCCAAGGTTTAATGATGGGCTTGGGAAGTGCAGGTTGGATTTTTGCTTCTGCATTCAAATCTGCTCTTGTACTGGGCTAAGTGATCTGAACAGTTTCTTGTTGTTGATGGTAGTTTGTCTCAATTTTCTAAACACAAACATGTTCAGAATGATGACTCTTTTGTTGAAGCTCATCTCGATGTAGCTCTGAATCAAGCTGCAAAAATTCAATCTTGTCTAGTGCATTTTGTAGACAGGTTTGAATATTAGAGAGAGAGGTTTTGCTCACATTTATTGTATCATCGATGGTGGAGAGTATCAAAGTGTTCAAAAACTCCAAAATTTCATCAACTTTGGCCATTATCTCAACAAAAATGAATGCTCAATAATCCTAAAACATAAACCCCAGCTTTAGAAGATTTCAAAAAATGAAGAATACGAGCTCTCTATCAAACTATCGTTGAATATATAATGCAGATATAAATGTTCCTTGAATCATCTATTGCTGCCAGCTAGAACATGTCATTCTTCCTAGCCTATTAAAAATGCCTCAGTCATCTACACTTTGTATAACTCTAGCAAAACTGAATTGTAAGTCTTTGTAAAAAAATAATTGGTTGTCTTCAAAAAAAATCTTCAACTAGTGTGTAGGCTCTCAATATTCCTCCATACACCATATAATTTCATAGTTATCCAAAAAAAATACCACATACCATGTTCATATAAACAATATCCCATATAACATATGGTCTTCAAAAAACATCAACGTACTCCCTTTCTTTCATACCAGATACATATATTATATACCATACATTCCTATGGTAATAGAATTGCAACATGTATATGAATCCACCATACTTAATTCAATCTTCTTAGACTCAACCCATATAAAAATTGATCTTCTTAAATAGGTCCTCTTAAGCTTATAGCATGGGCACATTTAAAAGTATTAAAAAACTTCAATCCATAGCATACCAATCAAAAATAGAGGAATCAATCCACAACTCGGTTACCGAGAAGAGAGTCACAACACGCTTAATGGTGTATGGAAAACGTAAAAATCTCTTTTAAACCATTACAGGTTACAGGGATTCATTTTTCAAAGGAACCACGATCAACGATGGTAATGGTTATCGCCCAGTGTTCATACGCTTCCCGAGCATTGTTACAGCGTGATTATGCTATCAATGGAAATGGCAGCCAAATGTGGGAAAAATGAAAATGTCTCAGATCGATGCTTCCTCATAATAGATTGGTGACAATGGTGTTGAGGGAGGATGGGCCATCGGTAGCTATTGTGGGCGTCACAGGTTTCGTTGGGCAGGAGTTCTTGATCGTGTTGAATGGTATAAAGTTGATGGTATGGGAGGGGAATCTTTGTAGTGGGGAGGGGTGTAAGGAGTTGGAGTTTTGGTGGGATTGGAAGGGGTGTTGAGCGGAGGGAGGAGGAGGGAGCCAAAATGCAGGCAGAATTTGAAGGGACATTGATATGGCGAGAGCGGAGAGTCTACTGTCGCAGTCAGTTAGAGAGGGAGGTCGACAGGGAGGAAGGGAGATAGGAACTGAAGTCGGAGTCGCACAGACGGGGAGGGGGAGCACCGAGGTGGGAAGTGCACGCAGACAGGGAGAGCACTAGTGAGTCGGGGATGGAGGGAGCTGACAGGGAGAGCATTGGTGAGTGGAGGATTCTTGTGGAGGAGTATAGAGATCCGCAGTTAGGGAGGGCGGGCCAAGGCCGAGAAGTGAGAGGTCGATGGAGGGTCGGCGGAGGCCTGCAGGTGTTGAGGGAGTAAGGGATCTGGGGAGAGGTTGGCGAAATGTGGAGGGCCGAGCAATGATGAATAGGTAGCATGGAGATAATGCAGGTTGATGAACAGCATGGTGCTGCTTGTAGGTAGCATTTTAGAAACACAGGTGGGGGTGTTAAAACTAGTGCATATGTGTCAGTAAGCAAAAAGCCTAAATAGAGGCAGAACTGACATGCTTAAAAATTCCCAGGTCTTGCAAGTTTACATAGGTCAGAAAAAACAAGTGGCTCACACAAGATTGAGCTATTTATGAACGTACCAGCTCTGATACCATGTTAAACCCACTCACATAAACATAATGGACAAAAGATAAGATAAGCGGATGTAATATTATTCACAATGATACATATTTATCATACATTAGGGTGATCGTTGGATTCATATCCCAAGGTCTCTTGGACTCCCTAAGTCACATGATCTTCCACACTAACCCTAGAAGGATTAGGTGTCCAACACTTCAATTTTTATTATAAGAATAGCATTCAAAACAACCATATATATATATATATATCAAAAATTACATTTACTACTTGAAATAATAAATTTTAAAAAAATTACAAATTAAATTAAATGAAACTCAAATTAAAAAAATTAATGAAACTTTGTGTAAACCGAAAAAATTAGAGTCTTCATATCCTGCTATGAAAAAATAATCCAAGGGTTTAGTTTAACAAAGTGTTGCTAATGAAGAAGTTGAATTTATGTTAACTCATTCACATTCAATTTCAAGATATTATTTACTCAAAGAAAGAAATACATCACCATTTACAATAATTCTTTCAATAATCAAAAGGACAAGCATAATATCAACTTGAAAACAAAACTAATAAAAGTACTAGCTTCATTTTACTCTTTCTAAACATGGAATCAAAATGGCTCAGTTCTTAGGATTAAAAGAGCAATGTGGTAGTGCAATAAAACCTTTCTTTTCAAAATTTCAGAACCCTTAAACATGGGTTCAAGAGAGTGTTAATATTTTTTCATAATATGAAACGAGTAACAATAAGTCGGATATTGCCTCAACCAATGTAAAACATAGTAAAATAAAATAGTAAATAGTTGCAATAGTAACACTAGAAAGAGAGATCATCCTTGAGTAGGTGAAAGTAACCATGAAAATTGATTGAAGGACTGCCACTGAGAATAAATTTTGAGAATACTATCCAACTCGAGAGGCAACTGTGGAAGAATGTTGACTTGACATGTCACAACATGAGCTTCTAGTAAAGAAATATCTTAATAATTTGTTCGTTCAACACCTTGGTTCTTCAATACCCACTGAAGGGTTTAATGAGGAATTCCAAAATTTTATCGAAATTAATAGATGTCAATTGATAAACTATGTTCTTGAACTCTTCCCTATTTTCTTGTACTTCAAGCATTAATTTTTTAGCTTCGAGAAGAGGATCATTTGTATATATAATTATCATTTTAGTGTGTTTAAATGATTGCATAATCAATTGGACGAGTCTTGGAGCCTTTCTGCATCTTCCACCATTGCTTTGAGAATGTGCAATTGAGATTTCCATAAATGCATTACAACAAACTTTTAAAACTTGCTAATAGTGAGTAGGCCAGAAGAATTCTTGTCTGGATCTCTCTACAATTGCAGCAACTCCTTAAGTTTCTTCCTTGAATCTTCAAATAAATTTTTGATGTCATAAAACTCATCAATTAAAACATCAAATTGTTTTTCCATAACCTACAATTTTCTCAAATGGTCGTTGTTATCACTGGAAAATCTAACAAGCAAAGATGACATTATTTAATGTCAGGCAGAAGGATTTACAAGGATGAAAGACATTAGAGAATCTGAATTATTTAAAAATCTCTAAGGTCTAAGAGGAAAAATCAAATTGCGCACAGAAGGAACTAGTTAAATGCACCTTTGCGCACATAATTCTTCGATAAGCGCGCCTTTGCACGACTTTTCCTCAAAAATCCGCGCGGTCCTAAGAGTCGCACAAGTCACTTTCCGAGACCACAAGGCACACTCCAGGACATTGATCCCACACTTGAGGCTGCCTAAGGATAGCATCCCAAGCCTCCTTGGAATAAATGTGGCACACAATGGAATCACCCTCCTCTATTGGGTCACCATCCACAATGTATTAAGAGAGGGAAGGAGGATTTGAATTCTCCTATAAAAGGCCACCAAGAGATGAACAATATGAGAAAACATTGTTATGCTGGCTATAATTGCTACAAGAAATATCAGCAGTGTGTGATCCGGAGCAGAGATAGAGGGGACTCAGTTGTTGGCCATCAAACAACTCCAGTCCACCATAGTAGAGAGAGGGGGACTTTGCGCCAAGGCAACTCGGAAGCAAAGACATCCTTGCATCGGGACTGGGAACTGCATAGTTCTAAGGACCCCTTGGAAAGTGGGTAAAAGTTTCATCCTTCATTCCTACCAGCACTCAATAAGAGGGGACGTAAGCACCGCTTTTTGGATTATTGAAGTTGTTTGACTCTATTCAGTGATTTTGTTCTATTTGTTTTAGTTTAGTTTTTATGTTTGAATATGCATGTTATTTCTCTATCTAGTATGTTTATTTTTTAGCATGTTCCACTAACTTGATTAAATCCATCTACTTTCTACCTATGACCAATAACTTAAGAGGGAAAAACCACCCCTCTTAAGCAAGTGTGATTTGATACATTCGTGTGCCAAACACACTAACACAGGTTTGGCGACTCCACTAACTTTTATTTCCAAGTTTATGTGGTTGTTCCTTTTTTGCAGAGATCTCTTTCTTTGCCAAGGATTTGGGCTGGAACTACCCCCTGTCTCTCCTTCACTACCTGATTCACCCTCAGTGACAGGTTGAAGCTGGAGAGCTACCAAAAAATTACTTTGCAAGAACTTGCGCAGAATTTTTGCAGACAAGCACCCCCTAGTGTGCGCGTTCAAAGGTGACTTGCGCGCGGCCTTCTCGCTTGTTTCAACCTTTTCCACGCAGAAACCAGAAGTAGGATTTTTTCTACTATTTCCATCTTTTCTTGCTTGTAAAAGTGACTGGCAGCCCATAATACATCTGCCAGCACTAGTTGAGTTGCCCTGCAACTTGCTAAAGCTCACTTTTAGATGTGTTTAGTAGTTTAGGTGTTAGTTTTATTTCAAGTTTATTTTTTCAAAGTTAACACATAGTTTAAGTAGGAGGCGAATTAACTTGCATTACGAAATAATTTATGTTTTGTGAATTTAGGTACCAAAACACCTAGCTAATTAGCCAAAGTAAGTGGCCCAAGTCCACTCATGCTTAGCTAGTTCTCTTTCATTTTTGTAGTGTAAAATTAATTAGATTAGTTCAATTTTTGCACTCGGATTTTGGCACCAGGATCGAATTGTCGGTAGAAGATCAAGTAATCTCTACTGCCTTTGCACCCTCAGGTGATCCTAGGCAAGCATATGAACACTCTATATTGACAACTCACCATATCCCTATAGTTGATCATATAGATTAACTAGGAAAAATTGAAAGCGGCCCATATCCGCACATGTTTTTCTTTTGAGCAAGGAACAACGAAACATAGTTTAAATAGGTGATTTCGAAAAAGATCATAGCATATCCACACGTTCAAACTATGTGCTTGTTCACCTTTTGTTCACACACACCCACACCCTAAGTAAAGTAAAGACAACTAAAACTAACTTAACAAAACTCACTAAATTCTCCCCACAGGGGCAACAAAATAATTTATATTCTAAGTTAGGACCAAGGGGGTAGGCATCCAAGAAGCCGCCTTGGTTAGTCTTCATCTCGAAACATATAAGTTGATTGTTTAGAGAACTTTCAAATCTGCTTATCATCCCACAGAAAAGAAAACACGAGCACGACAGAGACCTGATTCAGAGGGGGTTAGGCTTAGGCCCAGTGTGTGTGGTATCAGTTGGGGATACCTTACCCGTCTGATACTCGGTTCTGGTAAGATGAACTACCAAGAAGCCCAAGACTCGAGTGCTCATGTGGGACGATGGTACTTAGTGGCCCAAATTAGGGCATCCTTTCGCTATAGGTGACGGTGTAGGCAACACTAGATCTATACCCTTACCTTGGTGGATTTTTTTCGGTTGACTAGGGGCGTCACTAGTTCTTTCGGGATGTTGTGCCAACATTCACAAGATATCTTCTCAAGGCCTAGTTACATTTGAGTGTGTGAGGACGATTAGGACTTCTAGGAATTGAGTATCATAGGGAAACAACAAAAAACCATTTTTTTTATTGATTGATCACATAGGATTAATCTAAAGGGAAAAATTATTTTAATTTCACTTTGTTTTATGTATGTGATCAAATTTTTTCTTTGATTATAGTCTATATCCTCTCAAATATTTCCAAAACCATACCTTGTCGATGCCAAAATGGACCCAACGGGACCTCGTATATCTAGACATCTTTTGGACCTCCCCCCATTACCGGTAGGGGTTCCAGGTCTTTCGTCATTTAGGTGTCAAAGACAGAACACAGCCACCATTATCGATTCATCCTTTATTGGGGCATCATTAGTTGGGAACCCTAGTTGATCTCCCAACGCCACACTGGTGAACACCCCCACAAGGTCACGACACACCACTCCTCCCACAACCCCTAGAGGGCAAAGGAATGCTACCCATTCGGGAATCCAGGTGAACGCACAGCAGGGTACATCACAGACAAACCCTATTCCTAACCAGAACATTTTGTTTTCACAAGTCGCAATGGTTATAACCTCGCAGTCACCTTTTCTAGCTTCATTAAATCTACTAGATTTAACCAAGTTGACAAAATACCCCATTGCACACAACCCCATATAGCCTCCCATGCCTACGAAGCTCGCTTCGAACATTACAAAATTCGAAGGAAAGCAAGCAGAAGACCCCGGAAATCATGTTATGACTTTCCACCTATCGTGTTCATCGAACAGCATCGTTGATGATCCTATTCAGCTAAGACTGTTTCAACGCACCCTTAACTGGAATAGCAACAAAATGGTATGTGGAGTAGCCCTCTGCTACACATGGAACCTTTAGCGCCCTTTCTATTACATTCTTGACCTATTTTCAGTTACCCATCCACCATGATTCCGGAATGGAATTACTGACCCACTTTAGGCAAACCCCTGCCATCCATATCTC
The DNA here is from genome assembly GCA_034641835.2 of Pinus albicaulis. Lineage (NCBI taxonomy): Eukaryota > Viridiplantae > Streptophyta > Pinopsida > Pinales > Pinaceae > Pinus > Pinus albicaulis. Next base: position 357,610,038 of record CM076571.1, on the reverse strand, counting down.
GGACCATCTCCGCGAATGGCAGCGGCGTCGTAGTTTGTGCAAAGCCAAACTCGACAATCGAGTTCTGTAGACTTGTTCCTGAAAAATCTCACTGCAGAGATTTCAAAGAATGTAGCGCAACAAAATCCCATATCCGAAGAGGATTCCATCAGTAAGGCCCAACAGCTCGAGTTTATCTATACGCATTCAGGGTATATTTACACTATCCTGTTGAACACCCAGCGCCTTCAAAATTACAAAGAATTGCCAGGTGCATCAAAATCTGCAGACAATTTCATCGGGTCTTTGACCCAAAATCACCTAAGCAGCAGCGTTCAATACCCAGATTATGCGTATGATTCTACCCAGAACATACCACAACTCAGCTACCAAATTCATCCCATGCCTCCACAAAATTTTACCAGTAGGGCATCATCGTACCACCATCAGCATGGAGGACCCTATCCTCCAGCTTAGGGGACCTAGTATGTAGCTAGACATGCTGGCGGAAGAGCTCCCCCCAAAAGCCATTTACAAACCAGGGACCGCAATGTGCCCAATCCCTAGCACAAGACCCACCCATGTAGAATAATGCACAGGTGAACTTTGTGCAACCCTCCAAAACCAACCGCACCAACCATACAACTAAGATAATCAAAAGTATCCTCCTAACACGGTTAAGAAAAAAGGAAAAAAAAAGCCTAATGGAAATCCTGGACAGGGGGGCGAACAATCAACAACACCCTCTGCGATCTCAAGCTAGAGGCAACTCCAACCGAAAAACCAGGAGCCAAGCAACCCCCAAAGGCATAAGAAGAGGGAAATTCTTCAGATGAACCACTATTGTTTGATTTGTGGTGAGTGCGGCCATTACACACATCACTGTCCTGACCTCCCTGAGCTTAAGAAGCTGCAGAGTAACTATGGATAGGGGGGATCATCCTAGCAGACAGCAATCATGCATGAGCATTTCCCCCATCAAGGGAAAGTTAGCATGCAGCAACAAACTCTCGACGATTCCAGAAAAAACAGCCACGAAATCTACATGACTGACGAAGAAATGTTTTTCAGACACGAAATCGAAATTACGATATGTTGGAAATGTTTTCATTGATGGCAAAGGAGATGACAAAGGAGGAACACTTGAAACAGCAACAAAGCAGCAGTGAGGTAGCAGAGACAAGCAGTGAATTAGTGGGCTCAGAACTGCATAGGCTGCATAGGACTGCAGAATAGAGTAGAAGGGACAATCGATTGAAGATCTGGCCACTAGAAAGTTGTAAGCACTCCACTGTATAATGAAGATTTGTTTCAGCATTAACGTGCATTTGTCAAGTTGAGTTCTGTGTGAATTTTGTCTTGAGAATCTGCTTGTATGTTCAGTAATGAGAATGTGTTCTTGATGAATCCTTGTGACCAATACGAACCTCTATGACTGGGTTATGTGTGGATACGCCGTTGAACCCTCAGTGGAACACAAATTGACTATGTGGAATGTAGGAGCCGTGTGAACTCTGTGTAATTAGATTTATTGTGATTCTACGTGAGATTGGAATAAATTGATGTTACTGAAAGTCATTGATTATGCTTAGCCATACCTGTAGTTACCAGCATGGTAAATTGCGGTGGAAGATTGTGTTGAAAGGCTTCGCCTCTGTCTTTAGAAACCTATATAGAAGTTTAACTGGATGCTCCGTGCTCTAGAACCAAGGCGATAATATGGTGTAATCGCATACACTCCTGAAGGCTCGTAGTTATAAACCTCTGTGTAATGGCACAATTCCCGCTGTATGCTTCTGTGTAAGTATGGAAGGTCTAACGATGCCATGGTATTGATTAGTCTATGAGTCTCGGTGTTGACTGTATGATAGAACCCTTTTAAATAATAAAGGCAAAACCTTGTACGAGACTAGAACCTTGTGTAGAAGAGCGGAACCGTGACCGGGTGAACAGTGAAGGCGGTTTCCGTGTTTCATCGCACCGCTTTTGTGGAGCAAGCAATTTTCCCCATTCGCGAGCGATTCCATAGAAATCTCGACACGTGGCATGGGGCGAAGTTGAAAAACCGCTTCCACAGCGTGCCATCACGCATCATTGTCCATGCATCTTCACCATGCGATATCCGTCGGATCGTGTGAAGCAAGGCAACGCGTTCTCCGCCGTCAGATATGAAGGGTCGTTTAAACGCTGGGGCCCAGTCCAACTCGCAACTATTGAATGTTAACTCTCGTGCAAGTTAAACGCGCGATGTCCGTAGGATCAGAGGTTGAAAGGGTGATGAATTATCCACCATTGGATCATGAATGAAGTCGCAAGGTGATAAACAAGGTATGGCGCACATATTTAATTGAGCCATCACTTATATTTTTGGGCCCAGAGCCAAAGGTACGTTATAAGCGTTTCAATTGATTTAAAGCTCGAGATATATATTTAAAATTCCCAAGGTCCAAACATTCAAGTAAGCATTATATATTTAAGCGGGGAATGTAATATAGTTTGATGTTTTTAAAGGTTTTAAGACCGTGACCATATATATGTTGGGTGCTAAACAAAAGCCACAGTTTATTAATAATCGGGAATATGCATACATGACGATATATATTTATATACTGTGCTAAAGTCGTAAGATTGGGTTTATTATAAGAGCCTGCAAGAACGAAAGAGCTAGAGACAGCGGCAGAAAAATAGTACAGGGAAAAAGAATGAATTGAAATTGTAATGTTATTTTCAAACCATTATGTTTAAACTCATATATGAACAGAAAATGTAGACAGGTAGCCCGAGAACAGAGATGGTAATGAACAAAACATCGCCCAGATTCATATGTATTTGAGAATAAAACCTAAAAAGCAGTTATGTAGGTAGCTGATGCACACAAGTACAGTGAAAAGATAAATAAACACAGAGGTGAACCAAGATATATAGAACAGTCACTCAACAACAGCAGAAGAGACAAATCCAGTAAAGCCAAGGTTCAGAAAAGGAGCTGAATGGTATTGAAATGTGTAACTGAAAATGTAAATATTTTTTTGTTTATATTGTTTGTGATGCAAAGGCAAGTATCCTAAGGAAAAGACAAAATCCCATTGTAGCATGGAAATTTGTACATATTGTTATAATTTTAAAAATGAGTTGGATAAAGGAATAAGAAGACAGAAGCCAAAGAGTCATGACTGTTCACTCCAAATTCTTTGTGAAATACAAACAGTCATGTGAGGAACTCTATAAATAATATCAACTGGATATGCATAAGAGAGGTTAGAGAGAGTAAATATAGAGAAGGCAAAGTATAGAAGAGACAGGCAGAGAAGATTAAGAAAAGAAAAGCAGAAAGAGAAGCTACAGAACAGAGCTGATATCTGAGGTAAATCAGCAAACATTCAATTTGATAAATTGAGGAAGTTGGAGCTTCCCTATCAAGTTGCAGCTTGATAGCTGTCAGTTGTAGCTGACTGAGGTTGGAGCCTCCTGTAGGTTGGTGCCTGCATAAAATTGAAGGGAGTTGGTGCTTCCTTGCAAGTTGTAGCTTGCAGAATTGAGGATAGAGCCTCCTGTAGGTTGGTGCCTACAGAAAACAGTGGTGAGAGGGAGTTGGAGCTTGCCTTTGCATCACAACAATAATAAGATGTGGTTTTCTCCCTTTATGGGTTTCCACTTATATCTGGTGTCTCTATGCATGATGTTTATGTGTTGATCTAATTTATATCTTATGCTTAATACCTGTTGCTCTCATATTAAGTCTATTGTTATATTATATTAACACTTGCTGCTCACATTCTAAGATTACTCACATATTAAGTTGGACATGAAATGAAGGTGTAAATAAGTTTTAATGAAAAGTTTTAAAAGTCCATGAATGTGTTAAATTGATTCACCCCCCCTCTCAGTTTAACTAAGGGTTCAACACGATACCCCACCAAACACCAATGCATCAGGGGCTAGTACAAGTGCACCAACAGCACCTTTTACCATATCAAATATGCCTATTGAACCTTTGCCAAAAATGGCTAAAGGACCAACTAGGCGGGCAGGAAACTATTCCAAAGCAACCCATAACTATAGCATTGTGGATGATCTAGCTCAATCACCCGCTGGTATGTCAGCTTTGGAGGAATCATGCCCAAAGCAGTGGAAAGCCTTACTCTCTGCATTAGGTGCCATTGACCCTGCCGATTCACGCCTAATGGATTTTGATTTAGATAAAGCCACCCCTAGGCTTCCTTCAATGGTTGCCTTTCAGATACCAGTGTCGGTCCAAAACATCATCATTCACCAATGTATCATTGACGAAGGTGCATCCACATATCATGTCAAAGAAAATTTGGCAGAAGTTAGGATCTTCCGAACTAAAGCCATCAGACATCACGCTTAGAGCATACGATGGTCACCCTTCAGCCCCCATCGGTATCTACCGAAACGTTCCGGTCCTCTTAGCCGGAAAGACAGTCCTTATAGACATTGAATTTTTGGAAGCCCAATTGGACTACAATGTACTCCTTAGCCGGAGTTACATGTACGCCATGTTAGCCATCGCCTCCTCCATCTTCTGAATTATGATGTTCCCCCATGAGGACCGCATCATTACTGTCGACCAGTTGACACATAGCAAAAAGAGGCCCCTAAAAAAGACTGATGTCATTCTACCCTGTGTAGACACATCTTCTGATGCGCTTACACGGTACCAAGAATATGGCCTCGACCAGTTCAAACTGTCGTCCATCCTAGGGTCATTCCTAGGAGATCCCCCTATTATACCTGAGTCATCACCTCATGTCACATTGGCTCGGGTGTGCATGATGTCCACATCTAGCATTGAAGCTAGTCAAGACATGAAGACAAGCAATAATGACACAAAGTCCTCAGCTACGAGAGCCTCTCCAGCCTACGTCGCCTCCCAAACCCCTTTCCTCTTCCCCCTAGCTGGTTTCGTATCGTAGCAGTTCATGGCCACGGTGGTCCTACCAAACTTATCATTTGCAATATCAGTTTGGTACCTAGTACCACCTACTCCAATGGGAGTCGCGCACATCACCTCTACAAGGTTAATCCCTCTCAATCCTAAACTGGCCCCAACCATTTAGGGGACTATTGAAAACATCCCTGAAAATGAAATTCCAGTTGCAAAACCAATTATTATGACTAAGAAAACTGAGAGAAGAGGAAAGAAGGTGGAGTCCCACCACGCAATGAGAATCATCACGATGCGCCATAGTGACATAGTAGGACACCCTACCCACATCTGCCCAGAGCTGGACGAATTAAAATTTCTCCTTAGCTTTGCGATTGACGCCAAGGCACCACGTTCCCGTAAAAAGGAACCTGCCACCAAAATTCAAGGAAAATAATTGCATACCAATCATGCATGTGTTATCTGCAGCAATTATGGACACTATACCCATCATTTCCCATAGATCTCGTGATATAGGGATGCCTTACACACCATCGACCAATCCTATCAAGAGGATCCCTCCACCCAGTCATCTAGAGATGAACCTTGTACCATCTTATACCTGCAGGAGGAGCGACAGTCGCCTGAAAGACTCTCGTTCATATTTCCCCCTCCTATCATACGTTGTATGTTGTGTGATGAACGTGGTCACTTCATCAAGTAATGTGTAACCCTGTAACTCATCCACAGATGGTATCCTATCGAGCATGTGAATTATGTTGGTTTGCGGGCAGCACAATTCACGTTTCCTTTATGTGCCGACAACATGTTGGAACAATGCCACTATATCCCCTGATTCCGCTTAGCATTAGCTAGTTTGTGCTCAGATATAGTTTGCCTCTCCAAAGAAGATGGATTTGACTCGGAATCTATGAATAGCTCGACAACCCAAGAAGATGTGATGAGTAGATCCATCCTCTTCCCGTCAGCTGAAAAGCGACCAATCAGGGAACCCTTAGTTACCCTCAACCGCCCTCTGTAGAGAAGACCAACATGTGTGTTTTGTAAAACGCCCAATCATGTGGTCACCACTTACCCTGACTTAGAAGTGCTACGTCGTTGGTACCCAGTAACGCCATCTAGCGAGCCAGATGGGAACCCCATATCGAGGTTTTTTTGCCTAGTATGTCAGGGAAATCACCATGAATAGAATTGTACTTATATTCCGCAAGTTCGTCCTCTAATTTATATGATACATACATTAGAAAAGAAACATGATGATCTCCTCAACTAGTATATAAATTATATCACCCCTAGGCCATCAACCCCACACCCACATCGGCATAATGGGAAAACTAGAATGGCGCACCAACCAAGCATGACTCAGGTCCAACCTAGGATAACATGCATACTATGCGACCTAATTGGCCACTGGGTCAATCAGTGAAAATATCTAAAGCACCTCACAAACAGTTTTTGCACAGTCTCCTCCCTCCCGCAGAGACTACTCTCTAACCAAGAGAAGATAACGCACACTTATTACCAGATTTGTTCACACTTCCATCATACAATAAAATGTTAACATCTCCCAAAGCTGAGAGCGGAAAGAGCAGCGTTAAATCTACACTCCCCAAAAGAGTTAGACACACCCAAGCCAAAAACTTGGAAATGGAAGCAGAAGCTCTCGTCTTCTCCAACAGATCCTTTCCAAGCGTCCACGTCTGGGACAAAGAGTAGTGTTGATTCCCACACAATCTACTCGGTTGGCACAATGATACCATGCACCATTTTCACTGGCCATAACCACGAACTAGAGGCATGCCTGCTAATGGAAATATTCAGGCACAATTTCCACCATCAGGAAATTGACCATCCTAACAGGGGACCCGGCCTTGCACTCATGCAAGCTCCCATCACGGAGATTCTCCCCCCACCAAATGTCGACAACATGATACACCACATACAATTTGTATCATCATTTGGAACTAGGACTTGGCTTCCCACACATCTTGGATTCCCAACCCAGTTCCCATCGTAAAAAAACAGGGCACCTTACGCTTTTGCATTGATTTCTGCGAGATCCCAAATTTAAAAGCCACCATCAAACTCCTCGATGATACCCAACCTCTAGAACAACATCTAGTACAACTAGAGCTCGTTGACAAAAGATGATGGTGATCGCTGCAACACAAAGAGGCCCACAAGAAAAGGGTAAAAGCATCATTCGACCGCCACACCACCCCCGGCTCATTCATCGAGGAAGAACTATTCCTCTGCTATGATGTCACAAAAGAAGCCTTAGGGCCAGGAAACTTCCAAACCTTATGGAAAGGACCCTATATCATAAAACATTTCCTCCCCAAGGGGGCATACATCTTGACTGAGCCAAACGGAACATGCCTCAGCAACCTTGTCAATGGCCTTTACCTCAATAAATTCCTCCCATAAGGGCCAAGAAGGCCTTCCCCTAGAGTCAACGTACACAGACCCAACCACTTTAAATTTTTGACCAAAATACTTGTTGCAAAACGTGCTCTGGTGTCACAATGGATTAACAACCTGACCTTTACTTCGGATTTGCTAATGGAGCATCGCGATGGTCTCAAATTTTAGCAGCAGTCGCCTGGGTTATCTATCACCCTAACCAATCACCACTCTGCACCAATGGTGTTTGTATCAGCTCAACAACAAATAATCAGGCAGAATATGACATCGTCATTGGACTTATGTGTGACGCCCTCAATTAGGGCATACGCCATATACATATCTACCTTGATTCCTAGTTAGTAGTGTTGCAGTTAAACCAAACATTTGAGACAAGAGATTCACATTTGTTTAGAAAATACTTTCGTGTAAAAAGATTAAGCAGACAATTTGACTACATTAAATTCACACATGTACTAAGGAGTCAAAACCAAACAGTTGATTGCATAGCTAGCAATATTCTAAACTGGAATGCATCTTAGATAAACCATCATACATAAAAAAATAAAAACATAGAAAACATAGATATCCATCTGCATAGCATAATCCATAAGAAAAAAACACGGGGCAAACCATGCAGAGCTGCAAAAAATATCTCTCACATATATATACCAAAAATGTATGTGTCTGCGTACAAAAATAGTATCTCTGACTCGTACGTCAACCCAAAAAGATACATAAGTCGACAAAAATAGGGGAAGCATCCCCATAATGGGTGCTTTCGCCCGTGTACAAAAAGACTCTAGGGAGGTGCTCCCCCAGGTGGGGTATCTGGACCCATTGCTACTCCTGGTACCAATACTGGAGCCGTTGTCAATACGGAGATCACCACCTGACATAAAACCAACCAATAGCCCCTCTCCTAGGCCATCAAGGTCTCCAGCCACACATCCTTGAGGTCGTTCACAAAACCTCAGGTAAGCATCCCCTGGGTCAAGCAGTCCACTCAACCTCAGGCATCCTCTAAAGCTGCCACCTGCTCAGTCAGCTCAGCAACACAAGCCTTTTCCACATTGGCACAAGCTTGCTCAGCAGTAGTCTTGGCGGCAGCTGAGCTGCTACCCTCCCCCCAAGGGCCAGCCTCATCACCCGGTGCTCCACCCAGAGGCTGTGTAGGAGCTCCTCCCTGCCGCCCACGAGCTCCTCGAGGTCGCCGAATTAGATGGTGCCCAACCAATCGAGCCATAGGATGACCGACCTCGCTAACATCTGTAAGAGTAACCAAGACTATGTCAATGTCATCATAATACACATATAAACATAAATACTCAAGTAAATGCAGAAAACACAAAGACATACCTACTGGCCCCCAAGCATATCCAGCAGGAAGACCCATGTCTAGATCTCACGGAAGTCCATCCTTGCATAAGGGAATGGCAGAAACATCTTAGGTTTGACATCAAACCAAGCCTCTTTGGTGGCATTCCAATAACGCCCCACCCTACCCCCACCTCCTCGGGGCATCACAGGAGCCCACCTCCTCATGCGAGGCTCTTGTGGCCCCCAAGTAGGCACTGCCACCGTAGGCCTTAGTAGCACCACCCGCTCATACATGATGCTACATAAGATACTAGCATAAGTAAGTAGCTTCAATTCATCTTGGACCTTGCAAATTTGTGCCAACATCCCGTCGTAACAAAAATGGGCAAAGTCAAAAAAGTGTCTGGCCCTCAGCTGGCGCAAGACACCAATCTACAGACCCGATGCTCGATGAGGAGCAGATGACCTCGCCAGTCGCAGAATGGCCACTAGAGCACACTTCTCAGCCAAGTCTGTCACTATATCAATATTTATACACCCCTCTGTAAGGGGTGGCCCGCCACAGTGACCTGCTGAAAATCTCTTGAGATCCACCCTCCAATAGGGAAGTGGATATCGAAGTGCCTCACCCTGAGGCAGCAACTCGGTCATAAAATAGGTATCCATCTCTAGACAGATAGTAAGTTCGCACCCACATAGCACCATCACCTTGCGCTGCATGTTCCGACATCGAACCAGGTAGTGCAGAAGACGATCATGTGATCGTAGCAGGTCATTCTCCGTAAATTTGAGAAGACCCTAGGGGACCAACTGTTGGTGCGCATGACTTTCAGCAAGTAAGGAAGCATGAAGATCAGGCCAATCTCTCTCCCTCCCCAACATCTAGGCATCAAAACAAGAACACATCAACCACATTGAAAATACTAAAAACAGACAAAATTTCCAAAAAAATTGACAAAAATAGCTTAGGCTCTCCGCGCGCATGTTCCTCAGACAGGCGTGAGGAAGGTGCATCTTTCCTTCTCACAGACGCACCAAAGGCATGCCTAAATCTAGGACAGGCATGCAAAAATAGGTGCACGCCTGTACCTTGATCGCTCGCGCGGTCAAGGTAAAAATTAGCCTAGAATCTGTACAAATCAACCTTGTACGGACCCTGGCACCAGTACACTGAAAAAATTAAAATGCAGGACGTCATGAAGCTTACCTGGCTAAAAAATCGATAATCCCGGGTGCTCAGGCTGACCGCAATGGCAAGAACTGCTCCACAAAATCCTCTGACCTCTTAACACTCAGCAGACACAATTGAACTGAATTGAGCCATATTCGCCTATATGTCTCCCTTTTTAGAAAATTTGGACCATAACGAGAGCTCAGAAGGCCCAATAACCTGACTAAAAGCAGCATTGTGATCAACACTCCATAACGCCCAAGGGTGGTGCCACACATTCGCACCCCCGAAAAAATAAATTTTCAGTGCCGGCAGGTATGCCCTCTCTCATCTTATTTTTTAAGCACATGTCTTCAAAACAATATTTGAATAAAGAAGATGCTTTCACTTGGGGTATTTGTCTTTGCAGGTAGTGTGCAAACCATCCACAGCTCCATCCACTAAAAGCTCCAAGAGCATGTATCATTCTACCCCCATCATGATAGAGTCCCAGAAAAACTCTGCATATCCTGACATCATTTCTCCATCAGAAATTAACCATAGGTTCCAAAAACCCGACCATGTTTATCATCACCTCACCTTGCACATGATAAGCATCCTCGTTGGTCGATAAAGCCTCCCCTCCATGGATCTCGTCAGCCAAATTAGACCATATATCACAAAAATAGTGACACCATGGCCATACCATTATAGTCCGGAAAGAACCTCATGCCCATTCACTTGCAATGCATCAGGTCAAGTTTTACCATATCAGAATGAAACCCCTTTCCCGTACGACTAGGTTGTGCAAGAAGATTGAAAGTGCACTATCATGCCTCACATTTGGCCTACCATACCTCCATCGGCATAACCATCTGCGACATTATTCCATCTGCTTCATCAACCTCACACATGAGACCAACCAATGGGGCCCCCACCCTCAACAAAACACCTTCCTCACATCATTAGTGAGCAAACACTTTCATGTTTTTAGGCACCCGTCTCTGTGTTTTGTACAAACCAAAACCCATTATTTTATTCTTTTGGTAAGTTTACGAAGACCGAAAACAACACACTATGTCCCCCACCCACCCATTCATTTATTCTCCCATGGCAACATTCCCTGGTCACCCTTGCCGGAGTATCATACCCTCACGCAAAATCCACCATGACATTCATAACTAGTTTATACCCACCCTGGAATTCCTACCGACTCCAAGGATTTCCCCATCAAAAATAGTTATGACTGCTGCCAAGATGATTTTTATACTCCGACCTTGGGCCACTGAATCCCCATCATCAGTTTTCAGTCACCCCTCGCCATCATGCCTATGTTAAACCCATCACATCCAGGATCCTGATCCCCTACATCAGTAACTCTCTTGTTCAATTGAGGCTTCCTTTTTGTTGACATCAACAACTATTTTCCAAAAAGGAAGCGGTACCTTGGATCACCCCTCTCCACAAAAGGGAAATCCTCGGATGGAACTATGGGAGACATCATCCTCCTGACATTCAACTACAACACAAGCTTTCATGTCCATATGGTATCGTACCTTACAACCATTGCACTTTGATAAATTTCTTCGAAGACTCGTGCCTCTATAAGCGTCTCTTTCAGAAATTCTTACAGGGGAAGGTCCCAGCCAGTGCCTATGCGTACAATGAGAATTTATATGCCATACCAATTTTACGCATATGGATACCACATTCCACCTATTGTCAAAGAAAAAATGCCCATGAGGGCGTCAACATTTTTCGTCATCAACCAACAGGTCACTACCATACTAGTGACACAAACAGAATATGAATCTATCAAGTAGATTTGTTTAACTAGCTAAAGCATCGCAAGCATGGGACATGCTCACCTCATAGAAAATTTGTATATATTGTATTATAACATCACTTGCAGGGACCCCACAGGATATGGTCGCTCTTCAACCCGGTGCAAGGTGTCTCCAACTCTGGGCTACACGCAAGTCTCTCTCTCTCTCTCCACACAGTACACAGAAAAGAAACTATAATGTATTTCAACTATACAGTTCTTCCTAGACCTCACACATTAGGGGGAAACTGTTATCACTAGAAAATTGGACAAGCAAATATGACATCATTTAATGTCAGGAAGAAGTATTTATAGGGTGAAATACATTAGAGAATCTAAAGTATTTAAAAATCTCTAAGGTATAAGAGGAAAAATCAAAGTGTGCACAGAAGGAACCAGTTAAATGTGCCTTTTCACGCATAACTCTTCGATAAGCATGCCTTTGCGTGACTTTTCCTCAAAAATCCGCACGATCTTGAGAGTGGTGGAAGTCACTTTCTGGGACCACAAGGCACACTCCAAGACATTGATCCCACACTTGAGGTCGCCTATGGACAACCGCCCAAGCCTCTTTAGGACTGGCAAGGGAGCACACAATGGAATAAATGTGGCACACAATGGAATCACCCGCCTCTCTTGGGTCACCACCCACAATGTACCAAGAGAGGGAAGGAGGATTTGAATTCTCCTATAAAATTCCACCAAGAGATGAAAAATATGAGAACACATTGTTATGATGGCCAGAATTGCTCCAAGAAATACCAGTAGTGTGTGATCTAGAGCGGAGATAGAGGGGACTCAGTTGTTGGCCATCCAACAACTGCAGTCCACCATTGTAGAGAGAGGGGGACTTTGCGCCAAGGCAGCTCAGAAGCAAAGACATCCTTGCATCGGGACTTGGAACTCCATAGTTCTAAGGGCCCCTTGGCAAGTGGGTAAAAGTTTCATCCTTCATTCCTATCAGCACTCAATAAGAGGGGACATAAGCACTGCCGTTTGGATTATTTAAGTTGTTTGACTCTATTCAGAGCTTTTGTTTTATTTGTTTTAGTTTAGTTTTTATGTTTGAATATGCATTTTATTTCTCTATCTAGTATGTTTATGTTTTAGCATGTTCCACTCACTTGCTTGACTCCATCTATTTTCTGCCTATGACCAATAACTTAAGAGGGAAAAACCACCCCTCTTAAGAAAGTGTGATTTGGTACATTTGTGCACCAAACACACTAACACAGTGGCAGAAATGTACGTGGACATGCTGAAATGTTTGATTATTATTGAATGCCTCATGTTTAAAATTTTCCAGGTTAATTAAATTGGCTTATGTGGCTTCTATTTTCTGCAACAAGTCATTAACCTGATCATTTTTTTGTTTTATGTCTGCTTCTAACCTATTTTTCACTTCAGCAACCTAATCATTTAATTGTGCCCTCAATATTGAACAATATTGTTCCAATAGGACTATCTTCTTATCTTTTTGCTTGATGAATTCTTCAACTTTACTCGCCTTATGGATGCTTGCATTAGCATGGGATCTAGCATATTGGGCCAATTCTTAAAAATCTTCATCTGAGGTGGAAGAGAGGTTGCCCAAACAGTTTCTAATGTTTTTTTTGAGACAGAGGTGTCAGGTGAACTTTCTATTTTTGAAATCTTTCACTTATTCCTACTCTTCCTTAAAACGACTTGTTGCTTAGAATTGCAAAACACTTTAATTGGAGGAATTTGTTGAATCTAAAATTCAAAATCATTACTTTGTTGACATACTTGTTTTGGAAGAGGAAAAATGTTAATAAGATTTGAGATAATAACATCAAGATTAGAGAGAGTAGTGTATGTCACAACTGGAAATTTCATTTCCATATGTTGTTTCTCAACAACTTGGGTAGACAAAGAATTGGAAATTGGGTCGGCTTAGATTGAGTTTCAGATTTAGTTACACATGTTGATATTATCTAATGATGCAACTGCCATTTTGTGTCCATTCTAAGATCAATAATGAGTTCAGGGATATTTTCCCTATGAGGCATAATCTTCTTTGAAATAACAGTTTCTTCGTGAATCTTTTATTTTATAGGATCAATTGTTATATATTTAGATTTCATAATGAGGGATTTCTTTTGGACACTAGTTGACTTACTAGCAATATTATCAAGAGAAATTTATTTAGGTTGAGTATTATTCACAAGAACTTCTTTGTGATGATTTTTTTTATTTAGTATTCTCTGGGGTGGTGGACTTCATAGTTGCACTCAATTTCATGGATGAACTAGAAGCTTTTACTACAATTCTTTCCTTTCCAGGTGATTGTAAAATAGGAAGAAATGTGGCTTGTCCCTGAAGATTATAAAATCATGTTGTAGGTTCAGTTGAAATTGATTCACTCTTGCAAGAACTTCTTGATAAGAGGATGAAAATTTATATAGATCATCAAAACTAGAATTCACATGAATATACTTTTTAAGACCAAAGGATACAGCGATATTTTCAGCTTCTTTTCTAGGGTCATGGTGTTTAAAAAGAATTGTAGCTAACTTGAGAGCTTGAAAACGAATGATCTCTTTTTCACCATGAGGATAATTCATAACAGAGTACATGCCCACTTGAATGGGGAATTCAAGCCAAACTCTTTTGGATGCCTTTTTCAATTCATGAGTAATTATCATGCCAATCGTCTGATAACAAACCTCCCTGCATACGAATCTATCTAGAACATACATAGGAAGAGCATGGGGGGATCAAAGCAGCCCACAATCCCAATATAGGTAAAGTTCTCCTCACAGTTTCAATCTCCAATTTTTTTAGATAATCAATGGCTAGCTGTGAAATCCTAGGGTGTTTGTTGTCAAATAGGACTTCATGAAAAGGAATCATAACATAGTGACAAATGGCATAAAAATGTTGAAAGTAATTTTTCTCCCAAAGCTAATTGTGATGGATATGGATAAGGGTAGGTTCAGTAGGTGTCCATTTTTTACTTGATTTTGGCTGACCTGGGTTCGATCTTACTGCGCACCAAAAAAACCCCTGATCATTGGCCCTTTCAGCAATGACCTGCAAGAATATTGCAATCTCACCCAAAGTGACTAAGGGTGGATGAAAAACCAGGCTTTTACAGCCTTGAGGGACTAGGAGATGTGGTATTTTTTTATTATATTATGCTTACAACTTATAAATTACTTCGTTGCATTCAATTAATCACAAAAACATTCCATATAAACCCATAACCATTACTGCACTAAAGTAAAATGCATCAACAGATAATAATCGAATATACACAGTAAACATACACAAACACTAGAATATCGTCCACAAAATTGCTTCTTTATTATGATGAATATTGGGATACAATCCGTTCTTTGACCTGCGCACTAAGTTGCAGACTCTTCCCAGGCCTCTGTGCACTTAGCTGCATAGCCTTCCCTTTGCTACAAAAATACAGATTACAAAGACTTGTCCATACTATATATATATGATATCTCCTAAACATAACATTTAAACCCTTTATAGATCATTACATCATGCGGCTATGCCATTACAATACCATGGTCCAAATACCATGGGCTCCCTCAAAAAAGAAACTATGACCCAAAACCCTTTACAAAATTGTGTGCTTCACAAAGAGGGCCTTCGACCTGCCTCGAAGCCCCTATGACATCGCATAGTACATTCAAATTGCTTTACTGCACGGTCCACTTCGCGCTCTACTCCTCAAAATGCAGTCTTAGCCAAAATCTAGGCCAATTTGGGTTGCGCCTAATGGGCCCCCAACACTCACATGTGACTCATCCTGAAGAAGAGTAAATGGCAGATGAAATCCTCCTATAAATATATCTTCCTCCAAAGCAAGCAACTACAACATTATTTCCTCCATTATATCAGGGCTTTCCATATTTGTAAATGTTGCAATCCTCAGGCTATGCACAATGTACTCCATGGGCATCACGGCTTCTTGCCCATAAACAAACCTGAAGGGTGTCTGACCTATCAAATTTTTACATGTGGTCCTATAAGCCCATAACACTACTGGAATTCTAAGGTCCCAATCATCTTTATTCACATTACATACCTTAGTAAGTTCATACTACAAAATATTATTAAATGCTTCCACTCTTCCAATGGCCTAAGGGTGATAAGGGGTACTCTATTGATGATAAACTTGGAACTCCTCAGTCAATGCTTCAATAGTCTTATTCAGGGAGTATGAACCTTGGCCACTCATAAAAATCTTCGGACATCCAAATCCAGATTATATGTATTTAAAAATAAGCTTTGTTGCAGTTTCTACACTGTAGTCCCTTACTAGTTGTGCTTCGACCATCTTGTTAAGTAATCAGTTGTTGTAATTATGTACCTCGCACCAGTCCTCTTTCCAGGTGGGTTGATTGGTCCAAAAAAATTAATATCCCACTTATCAAAATCCTGCAATGTAACTTGTGGTACTAATTGAATCTCATCTCTTCTTGAAGGATTCCTTGTTCTTTGACATACATCACATGCTCTACAGTACTCCTTCACATCTTTATGTAGTGTAGGCCACCACAATCCTGCTCTCAAAATATTATGCACGGTAGATTTTCCTTCATAGTTTCAACCATTTGTGCCTCCATGAGCCTTTGCCATAATAATCGGTATTTTATGTTCAGGAACATATCTGCACAGTATCTCATTTGGTCCCATCTTATATAAGTGTCCTGCTATTATTTAAAATTCAGCTACCTTAACCACCAATTATTGATTTTGCTGCATAGTATACTCTGAAGGAGCCATTCATGTGGTAAAAACCTGAATGATATATGCGAAGTGGCCATCTGCCACTCTGATTTCAAATAATTGTGCATTGGGGAGATTATATTCTATGCTAGTTTGTTCTTCCCCTGTTTTTAGTCTTGACATATGGTCAGGTCCTGCATTCAACCTCCCTGGTTTAACAATGATCTCAAAATCATATTCCTGGAATAACAACAACCCTCTGCAAATATTTCCTCCTAATACAGGCTTATTAACCAAATACTATAGTGCAAAATGATCTGTAAACATCTTAAAATGTGATCCCAACAAATTATGTCTAAAATTCTGCAAAGCATACACCATGGCCTGTCCTTCACTTTTTGTAGTGGTGTAATTTTTTTCTGCTTTAAACAACTTTATGCTTTCAAAATATATAGGATGATCAATCTCTCCTTCACTAGTTTGTGCCAGTACCACTCCCAAAGTTATGCAAGAGTCATCTACATGGACATGAAATTCCTTATTCCAATCAGGGAATACTAGTACATGTGCAGCTACCATATTTTCTTTCAATATGTCGAGGCTCTTCTTACATTCTTCATTCCACTGAAAGGTTGCATCCTTCTTCAACAATTTCACCATAGGCACAGTGATCTACACATACCCCTTCATGACCTCCTGTAATACCCAGTATGTCCTAACGTAATGTGAAGTTGTCTTACTGTCTCAAGTGGAGGCAAAGTCACAATGATATCATTCTTAGCAGGGTCCACCATTAGTCCTTGCTTGCAAACAATATGTCCCAATAATATGTCGAAGGGTGAAAAACATATGCACTTCTTTAGGTTCAAAGAGATTTGATATTTTCTACATGTGTTTAGCATAATTCTTAAACTCCCAACATGTTTGCTCAACTATTCAAATAATGTTCAATCATCAAAGTATAGCTCCAAAAACTTCTGGATGTACTCCTTAAAAGTTGCGATCACCACCCTATAAAATATGGTAAGGGGATTTTTCAATCCAAAAGGCATTGATGTGTATTGATATGAGCCCCATTCTGTAGCAAATGTGGTCTTATGTCGATCTTCAGGTGTAATCTTAATCTGATGATTTTCTGAGAATACATCTGTAAATGAGTAAACTTCTTGTCCTCCTACATTGTCCAACACTTCATCTGTGAAAGGGGTAGGGAAGGGATCATGTAAACATGCATCATTCAACTTTCTTAGATCAACACAGATCCTAATTTCTCCTTGAGTCTTCTTCTCTTTCACCACCATAGGACTCACCCATTCTGATTCTTCTATAAGTTCAATGATTCTTGCTATTATTGTCTTATCAAGTTCTACTTTCACTTTCTCCTTATACTTTGGGTTCAGTCTATAAGGTCTTTGTTTGACTGGCTTCACATCATGCTTAAGAGGAATCTTCATGACTCCTAGATGTCCTATTATGCCCTTCATTTCTAAAAACTTGGTGGGAAACACTTCTTGATATTCATGAAGTAACTTTGTAAATTTACTAACTGTCTCTTCATCCCAGTAATCTCCTATTGTTACAAAATTGGGTTCCTTCTCTAATTTTATGTTTACCTTCTTAGTCTTTAGTGGCTTTATTATGTCTGGTATCTCTATCTCAAGTCTAGTGACTTCACAGTATCCTTTTGACTCTCCTATATCAATATTATGAGGAACTTCTTCTTCTCCACTGCAATAATGTTATAGCATTCCAATGCATGTTATATCTGCACAACCCAATCAGGTTGTTTCCATGTCAGCAAGGTGACATTCTCAAAGATCTTCTTCTTGACTACCTAAAGGGCCCAATCCATGTAGGGGCAATCATATTCAAAGCTTAATGTTAATATGAAGCCACTAATCATGTCTTCCCAATTCTCGGTACCATGTCGAAGCTCTATTTCTAGGTACCATTTCTTAGGTATTTTCTCCAATGTATGAATGAATCCATGTACCCATTCTTGATGTGGGATCTCCTTCCATGTTGAAGTGCATATTTGGATATGGTTCCTAGGATTAGTTTGACCATCATATTTTGTCTTCATTTCTATTTCTATCTGTCCAAACCTTATCCACATCAATCTTCAACATTCCTACCAAGCTCCTATCTTCTCCTTGTGTGCATTCCATCATCTAGGAGGAGTGGCTTTCAGAGCTATATCCAAGGCTAACAACCTTTGATTTTCTAGAACTTTTTCTTAATAATCATTAAGAAAAATATTTGCATCTCCTATGCCATCATAAGAAGGCAGGTCACATACCTCAGACATCATACAGTGAACTAATTTGGTCATTCTTAAATAACGCCTTATGGATACTTCATGTATCCTATTCTGCCAGTTCTACAACTCTTCTTATGAGTCTAAAGTACAATAAATATCATGCTACCAACTCATCTTTCCTTCTATATTAGGTTTAACCCAATCTTGTTCCTTCGTTGTCATTTTATAAATGTCGTCTGTGTCAGCTACGCAGTATTCTTCTTTGACTAGTTCTATGTATCTCACTGCTTCTGATGAATCCAAGGGAAAAATCACTCTCATATTGTTTCCTTAAAATATCATCTATCTCTTCTTCATATTAATTATGTCCATATTTTCAAATGCCCAGTCAAGTCCAAGCAATGCAAGATAATGGTTATTTTCATCAGCGACCTTTATTACTTCAAAATCAGCATTAGTGTGAACTCCTTCAATATCCACTGTGACACCTGGTAGTCTTCCCATAGGGAAGATATTTTGTTTATTTTCCATTCTTAACTGAATAAATGACCACTATAGATTTATCTTTCCCATAAATTCTCATGTCTACTTCGTCAAGACATTAGAATCAGATCCTAGATGCAGAATAACTTGATCCATCTCATATTCTCTTATCTACGCATTGAGCCTCATTTCTCTTCCATTTCTCTTCTATCGATGTAAATTATTTACTGTGTGTGTATCACTTCGCGGTGTTTCTTTTGATGCACATGAATCTATCAACTCCTACATCCCTTTTACAACCTTTTTATCCCTTAACAATTTCATGCAAGTTTGTAGAAAAGACCCTAAAATACTTACTTGGATTGTCGCATCATGGACTTGTATCAGAGCTTGATCCTGTGTCGGAGCTCGGTCTTGCATCGAAGCTCATTTCTACATCGAATATGATCACATATCGTAGTTTCTCCTCTGATCGGGCTTTGGCTCTATCTTAAATGTCGAAGCTCCAACATCCATAAAACTTCGATTTTATTCTATAAATGTTTCTTCCTCTTTCTGAATATCAAAAATAGGAAGTTTCTCGGCATTATTTCTAACCCATGCACCTTCATATTCCTTCTTTTCATCTGCCTTATCACTACCAGTTGTAGCTCCACTTCTAGTGACAATATTAAATCAAGGTTCATCGTTCCTTCTTTCAATGGTTATCATTTGAATATTATATGTCGGATGTTGATTCCTCTTTTCTTGCATCTTCGCCACAAGTACAGGACATTCTTCAATTACATGGTCAAAGTATTTACAATACTTACATGTCGTTGTGGGGTTTTGGCAGTCTCTTGCAAAATGACTTGGTTGGCCACAATTATAGCAAATGATATGTCCACGTCCTCGACCAGCTCCACCACCTTGACCTCTTCCTTGGTAACCTCCTCGACCACCGTGTTTTCCATTGTCCTTCTTCTTGCATTCTATAATTATCATAATTGTGCTCCATCATTAGGTCATAAACCTGACAATTGTTCTCATCATGTCCTACTGATTTACAGAAATTTCAATATAGATTCCTTGGAGTCTACACATATTACTGCATCAAGTAGCAGTCTTTTGGGTGATGTTGGCCTCTAGCCTTACATATTTCGCACCACATGCTAGATCCTGCATTCAAGGGATCAGGTGCTCCACCAACCATGTAATCCCCGAAGATAGGGCATTGTTCCTTAGAATGGCCCTCTGATCTGCACTTCGTACACCACGCTTCTCTAACTTCCTTGATTTTCTTGATGTCTTGTATCTGTAAGGTGAGGTTTTCCAACTGATTCTAAATTTTTTGCATATATGCATTGGTATCTCCTATAGGTGAAGCTTCCAATTTCACCACAATATCCAGAGCTTCGGCTTGAGTTCCTATCTTTTTTTACATCAATGGAAATATGATATGTGGTAGCATTGCAACTATAAACCACTTTTGATGTTGATGCGGATCTATGTCGAAGCTTACTTGATCCAATAGCATCTTAATCCTCTGATATAACTCCCAAACATACTCAGTATCTTTCTATTTTATTTATTTCAACTCAATGTTGGGTTGAGTTGGCCTGACCCAAGTTCGTACTTACTGCGCACCAACAAAACACCTGATCACTGGCCCTTTTGGCAACGACCTGTAGGGAGATCGCAGTCTCACCCGAAGTGACTATGGGTGGATGCAAAACCAGGTTTCTGCAGCCTTGAGGGACAAGGAGATGTGGTGTTTTTCTATTATATTCTACTTACAGCTTATAAATTACTTCGCCACATTCAATTAATCACATAAACATGTCACATAAATCAATAAACCATTAATGCACTGACATAACATGCAACTGTAATAACTACTTCGCAACAACAGATATTAAGAAAATATATACATAAAACACATAAGAACGCCAGAACATCATCCATAAAACTTCTTCTTTATTATGATGAATCGTTGAATACAGCTAATCTCGACCTGCGCACTAAGTTGTAGGTGGTCTACGCACTAAGCTACAGAATCTTACTAGGTCTCTGCGTACTCAGTTGCAGAGCCTTTCCCTTGCTACAAGGGTTATAATGAAAACTTCTTACAATCTTGTACTGGCGCAGACTCGTACCAGCATGTAGGAACCCACTTGCAGAAGGCTACAACCTTCACTCGTTCTCCGGCTCCTACTGGAAGGGAGCTCCAACCCCCTGATCTCATTTACCAACACCCACTGGAAGGGAGCTTCAACCCCCTAATCTCGTTTACCAACACCCACTAGAAGGAAGTTCCAACCCCTTGATCTGGTTACCATCTTCTACTAGAAGGAAGCTTTGAATTCCCCACTGAAGGCTCCAACCCTCAGCACCATCGTGGACCATGTTTCATAAATTTTCACACTGGATCCACCTGCTTCAACAAATTACAACCTGTAGGTCACTTTTCATCAAATTTTCAAACTGGACCCACTACCATCACTTAAGCCTAATACCATATAAAAACTGAAACTGATCATTGTACCAAATCATTCAACCAATCACTAAATCGAATAACCAATGAACCAAGCAATAATTGAACCAAACAATCACCAAAAACAACCACTTCTTAAATATTCTCAATAGTTAGATCACTGTAACCAGAACTTCAATCTTGAAGCCAAACGTTGCATCAACTTCCTGAACCAACAAGAAAACACTGATCAATAACATGTCAGAATACATGTGCTACTTTACTTTAGAAAATCCACGGGTATACACAACTTTCTTGAGACATACCCGCGTATAGATCTCAAAACGTTGAACCCTGAAACCAAATCACTGTTATTTTGAAACTAACTCAGAGTCACACACAAAACTACTGAATCATTCTGAATTAACTGTAGAACAATCACTTATATTCAATCAAATATAGCTAGTAGCATCATCATTCTCTAACTAATCAAGGCTCAATCAACTTCAAACATCCCTATTAAACCTAGGAAAACATGAAGACTTAATTGATAGATATCAGAAATACAACATGACTGATTAGACTGATCACACATATTCTTCAGCAGAAACCCTAGCTTTCATATGTTCTTATCATTAAGTGTTTCTGTGTGTATACGCGCTTTTCAGGAATGAAACCCGCATACAAATCTTCCCATTCTGTAGAATCGATACGTTATTACTCAGAAGAGTATCTACTTATGTATGAACCTTACTAGAGAAAAATCGGGTACAAATATGCAATTACCAACTCATAGATTCGTTGCACTTCAGAGCTACAGTCATATCCAGATCATGATATTCAAAGTAATAAACACACATCAAATCATTGATCTAAACAACCCATAAGCAAATTATACAATACATAGTCATTTCAGGTATATTGAGCCTGATCCGTCATTGCATTACCGGGTGCATACTTATTTCAGATCAACCATTCATCAATAGCTCATACCATGCAATCATACTTCAGATTGAAGTATTCATCAATCACCCTCACACATGCACACAAAAATGCTTAGGTCTTCATCTCCTTATATAGCTTAGGCCTTATACAATACCATAGGTCGAAACCACACTTAGTGCCAATGGTATTTCTTATAGGCCAATTTGGGCATTATTCCCAATGACCTGGTTAACTGGGCATCATCTCCAGGACCAATGACTAAGGTTCTATCATTCCCTATCATTTCAAGTTGCTACATGCCCTAAGGCAAGAACAAGACAAATCAAGCATGACTTTCATCAAGCAAAGGTTTCCAAGGTTTGGAGTTTATTATATAGCATGTGGGAGCTCACCAACACTACCTCTAAGGGGACTAAGTGCATTGCATATGCAGGTAGCCCCATGCAAGGCTACTTTGCAAATCACTTCCCGACATCTATGTGTGTGTTGGTCACATTAGGAGCGAAATTCTCATTGTTCTGGAATCTCCACTTCGCCAGTGCCTTCTAGAAGAGTTCACATGTGTCAAGCTTCGAATCCAAGTGTCCATTTGACATCTACATGACTGGGAACATGTCTTGGCTATTATCGGAAATTCATTCATTGCAAAACTACCTTCAGTTCATCTATAAATTGAACACAGATCTGAGTGTTTGAGAAGGAATAATTTGAGTAGAGAAATGCTGGAGGATTTTCAATTGAGAGTTAGATTTGTGTAACAACTGCTGGAGAGATTTATACTGTAATGGGGATGAGGATCGTTGCTGGAAGAGTCACTTCAAATCAGTCATTTGGTTGTAACCTCTCCTTCTATCATCAATAAAGAATACAGCTTACTTTTCCCTATATGCATCTATATTGGCTTTGATTTTCCATATTGAAAGATCTTAGTTGATGTATATTGTTTATGCTTTACTAATTAGCCTAACTAACTTGAATAGACATATGTCTTATTGCTATCTTCTGTTGTTTTAGTGTTCTTTCTTACAGGAAGCATTTTTCCTACAAACCGCTTGAATTTGAAGCTACAACGGAAGCGACAAAAGGAGCCATTTAGAAGCACTTGGATTACAAGTAAGCCTCTAATCCTTTCTGTGTGTCTGTTTTGAGTTAGGAAAGGTAGTTGTATAGTCTTTAATCTGTTGTTCTATATTTTCATATGTCTAGGGAAGCGTGTTTTATCCGTAATTCATAATTCTAGCCCAAAAAATTGGCAACTCCACTGGGGATCCATCTTGATGAAACGCGTCATGAAGCCCAATTGGCCAATAAAGCACATAAGAGACGTATAAAGGTGCAACATGACAAAAATGTCCAGCTTCAAATTTTCTCAGAGGGCGACTTGGTCCTTCTCTATGATCAAGAAACTGATGTAATAAGTACAGGGAAGTTTGAGCCGTTATGGCATGGCCCCTATATTGTCAAAAGAGTTCTTGCTAAGGGTGCCTATGAGTTAGTTGATTACGATGGAATTCCATTGGTGTAGCCTAGAAATGGGTTGTATTTGAAACGTTACTATGCTTAATCATGAGCGTGGTAATTTTTTGTATTATATTGTATATATGCTGTTGATTTGCATTCACTATATTAATTTGTTTTTAGAGTTTTCTTGACATTAGTAATCCACTTTACATTTCATTGCAGATTTCTGAATCTTCGGAACCATTTGTTGGATATGCTGATGGTGCTAGTCGTAATATGCAAAATCTTTCCTCTGCACTGTGGGCCATTTTCACCCCGAACGGCGAGTTAGTGAGTTTTCAAGGGATTTGTATTGGTAGATTGACAAACAATATCGCTGAGTATAGCACGTTGATTGAATTTCTCTCTGATGAAATTTCATTTGGTATTAACTACATAATCATAAGGTTAGACTCACAACTTGTGGTGTTACAACTTACTAGTGTTTATACTGTTAGAAATCCAACACTTCTTAGATTGTTCCTAAGAGTTCGACTTTTGGAAAGACATTTTGATTTTAGTCAATATCAACACATTTCTAGAAATTTGAACACATTGACTAATTCATTAGCTAATCAAGTTTTAGACAGACATTTGCAACATAAGTAAAGAAAACATTCACATCATTGAATATGATTGCGCATTAAACATAAGAAATACTATGAAATCATATAGACAGATAGTCATAGGTTTTTACAAAATTTGTGCCCAAGACACATTGTTCATCTGACCTCAAAATGTATGCAAAATTTCATAAGTAAACTATTGGTGCTCGTGGTAACATGCTATAGATCTAGCTATCCTACGAAGTAACCGCATCCAATGGTTAAGAACCCCAATAGTGTGTTGTTGTAGTCGCATAGGAAGCTCCTCGATCCGGAAATCCGGAATCCCGAAGGTCAAGCCTTCTATGTGTTGTTGAAGCTCAGTCAAAGTCTCAGCCAGATCAAGATCCTAAAGGACTGCTCTCCCGACATCCCTCTCTGTTGGCACATCTGCTTCGCACTCCGGTTCCACTACTGGTTGAACGCGACCAACATATGCATTACATCAAACATTTAGCTTAGTCTTGGAAATAAATCAAAACACAAAAACATTTTATAAACCTTAGGAAAATCAAAAAAACATGGTCAAAACATTCTTACCTGTTGCACCCCACTGAGTACCTTATGGTAGTGCTAAATCTGGATCTCATCGAAATTCGACACCTGCATATGCATACTCATCGATGGCGACAATTTGTCGCCGGAACCAGGCAAATAATGCAGTAGAGAGCACAACAGTCGATTGGCCAGCATGTCAACCCATGAGTTCTACCCATCTCTGCATCTGAGGATCTCTATGACTAGCTATATCCAGTGTCACATGATGTGGTTGCATCAGTGGAATTCATTCCAATGCGAAGGATATAAGGATAGAACCATAGCTGAAATTCTTCTTCCTTCCTCCCTTTACTTTTTTCAGTTGTTCCTTTATCTGAGCTTCAGACCAGTTGAATACTGTTGGCTCCATACACTCTAGTGCATACTGCATATATGATATGTTTGCTACATGTAATGTGACGGTGCCTACAAATTTATCGATTGTGAAAAGGATAGTTCTCAAAGGCAAATATCTGACATCCCGGATGTTTATTTTTCCATCTTTGCTAGGTTCTGCCCCTGGATATAAATACTGCAGAATATAATCCCTCATTGTCTCTCCTCCAACGGTAGACCCTGTGAGAGAAATGGGCAAACCTCTCCTCGACAAACCTGTGAGAAAATACACATCCTCAACTATTATAGGAACCACTTGGTTCTTAATATGAAATGCCTCTATCGCCGGATCCCATGCTCGAACTAAGAGCTCCAAGAGTTCTATTTGTTGCCTCATCCCAGATAATTTGAAGTACTTAAGCAGTTCAAAATATCTTAGGGTTCTTATAGTACCCGGATCATTCAAGGAAATCATATCTTTTTCTTCATGTTCTCTCTCCCTCCATGTAATCTTCATTATAATTTGATGGAAACCTGAAACACAACCATAAGATCCATTAGATTCCATTTATTGCAAAAAACTAGGTCAATTTTGGGCATATTAAGAAAATCAAAAGCTTAAGCTGCGCCCAACGCACTCCCTGACAAGAGACAGTGCGTTGCACATGCAAGTACACTTCATTGTACCTATGATGCAACGCAGGTTTTGACATTCAGGGGTGCGTTGGCCTCATTTTTGGCAGAATTTACCCTAGGGGCCTTAAAACCTTAAAAATTTGCAGAAATTGGAAATGAAATGAATACCAAAGGGAAGAGGAGGTTCATGGCACTAACCTGGATCAAACGGCAACAAAATCCGTCCACAGAAGCGATCGCAATCAGTAGGTGAAGTTCGGGGGCAAAATCAGGTTCAGAGCTCCAAAATACAAATGGTAACTATGGAAAGGTAAAAATGAATAGTGAAACTACTTTTAAATAGTCATTTAATTATTTGCAAGTTGAATTTATTGCTATGGCTATAGTTTTATTATGTTTTTATCATGAAACAGGTATTTTTAATCCATTTGATATTGTTCTGAACAGGAAATACAACTGATGAACAGATTAGTTGTGCAGATTTATTTCAAAGAATGACTTAACCACAAAGCATACTTTTTCTCCTTCTTTTTCGAGCTTTGTTAAAAACGAAAAAGGATTTGAAGCGCACTTTTATCTCTTTTTCAAGCTTCTATAACAGCGAAAAAGGAACCACTAGAGTCTTCTTTCAGCTCTTTTCAGACTCCGATAATGTGAAAAGATTGTCGAGCACTTGTCTTTTCGAGCTCGTAAAAGTAAATGAATTGATATCTACTCAGTATAAGTTTAACCCTTTTCCGGACTGAGATGGATTATTTACTAAAAAGGAACACCTTGGTTAAACATGACCAAAGAGGTTCTCTCAGATATTATTTTACACTTTTTCAGATCTGAGTGACAAATTTACGAAAAAGTACTTATGGAGTTTTCTTTCGTCCTCTTTTTCAAACTCTCTAAATATGAAAAAGGACCAGGCTATCACTTTCGTTAAGCTCGTTAAAACATAAAATAGCGACGAGCTTGTCAATCATGGCAAGAATCGAGTTTCATTCATCGCTAGACTCGTTAAATTATTAAATAGCGATACTTTATTCGCCCGAAGGGTTGAATTATAGATCAAGAAAATGTTATCCTCCTCAAGCTTGTTAAAAAATAAAGAGGTATTGGTCGACAAATAACCGAGGAAAATTTGGGAAAAGTGAGAAAAATTTCTTTATGGTAGCAAGTCGCTTTTGAACATGACACTTCCTTCACTCCATGTCCGTGACTGTTTGGGTTGGGTAATCATCTTGACGGTTCATTCACACCTATGGTTCATCATTCCTTCACTTCGGTTTTGTGTCAATGCTGCCAACTCATCACAGTGTCGCTGATATGTTCAAGAGAAGTCATCCAGTGAATAAACTCATCCTTCTGCAATACTCGTAAAACTTTATTCTCATGACCGTCATCCCTGAGAATTGCTCAATCAAGTCATATCCTTGTCTCCAAAATCAGTAACTCTCGTTTCACAATAAGGTGACTTGCTGTCGACAACAAATCAATATCCAGGAAGTTCACTTAGAAACATCAAATTCCAGTACCATGAGGCTTGTTACAGCATCGACAAGATCCTCGCTTACGGACCTTTGACCAAAAGATTTTGTTTGGCATTCTACATCAAATCATCTATTCACGCCTTACGAAATGTACTGCAATACCTTGAGGGCCATTTTCAATAATGGTGGATCTCTCGCGTTTTTTAACAACTCACATCATTAGCCGGTAATCAAACGATGTCTTTCCATGTTCGACGACAAATCATATATTCGCATGGCTAGACTTGTACTCGAATGATCAAGTGAATGAGATAAGAAGACACCGGATCTAGTTTCAACCATCTGGGCTGCAATTTCAGCATTGTTGTACACATCATCTGTACAGTGACCTTACATACAGATTGTCATCCAAACATGGGCCTATATCTATAGGCATGTCTACATTGGGCAACATTCCAATGTCGACAACTTTATGAATTGTGTACATGTTATTAGATTGTTTATGTGTTGAACATGGGAATGCCTACCCTCAGCAATTATGATCAAAGAGGATATATCATGATGTAATGTATTGTAATATTGATGCAGGTGACCACTCCGCTTCATCTCCAGCCCATCACAGTGTAAAGCATCTCAATCAAATGTTTTTATTATTTTGACCTCATGCTTTAGGGGGCAATTGTTATAGGCCAATTTGGGCATTATTTCCAATGACCTGGTTAACTGGGCATCATCTCCAGGACCAATGACTAAGGGTCTATCATTCCCTATCATTTCATGTTGCTACATTCCCTAAGGCAAGAACAAGACAAATCAAGCATGACTTTCATCAAGGAAAGGTTTCCAAGGTTTGAAGTTTATTATAGCGCATGTGGGAGCTCACCAACGCTGCCTATAAGGGGACTAAGTGCATTGCATATGCAAGTAGCCCCATGAAAGGCTGCTCTACAAAGCACTTCCCGACATCTATGGGTGCGTTGGTCACATTTGGAGCGAAATTCTCATTGTTCTGGAATCTCCACTTGGGCAGTGCCTTCTAGAAGAGTTCACATGTGTCAAGCTTCGAATCCAAGTGTCCATTTGACATATACATAATTGGGAACATGTCTTGGCTATTATTGGAAAGTAATTCATTGCAAAAATACTTTCATTTCATCTATAAATTGAACACAGATCTGAATGTTTGAGAAGGAAGAATTTGAGTAGAGAAATGTTGGAGGATTTTCAATTGAGAGTTAGATTTGTGTAATAGTTGCTGGAGAGATTTATAATGTGATGGGGCTGAGGATCGTTGCTGGAAGGATCACTTCAAATTAGTCATTTGGTTGTAACCTCTCCTTCTATCATCAATAAAGAATACAGCTTACTTTTCCCTATATGCATCTGTATTGGCTTTGATTTTCCATATTGCAATATCTTAGTTGATGCATATTGTTTATGCTTTATTGATTTAGCTAACTAAATTGAATAGACATCTGCATTATTGCTATATTCTATTTTTTTAGTGTTCTTTCTTGCAGGAAGAATTTTTCCCTCAAACCGCTTGAATTTGAAGCTACAACAGAAGTGACAGAAGGAGCCATTTAGAAGTGCTTGGATTACAAGTAAGCCTCTAATCCTTTTTGTGTGTCTGTTCTGAGTTAGGAAAGGTAATCGTATAGTCTTTAATATGTTGTTCTAGATTTTCATTTGTCTAGGGAAGCGTGTTTTATCTGTAATTCACAATTATGGCCCAACAAAATTCTTTGACGGGATCAAATATCTGTTAACATGTTCATTATTGTGGACTAATACCATATTAAGGACCCTTGGTATTTAGTAAACCATAGTGTGCAAATTGTACACGACTTTGCTTCATAAAACCTGCATACATACATGTCTTTGCTTCACAAAACCTATGTATACGCGACTTCTCTTCATCATACCTACATATGTACATGGCTTTTCTTCACAGAACCGACATATATGTGACTTCTCTTCATCGTACCTACGTATGTACATGGTTTTGCTTCACAAAACCTGCGTGAACTTCCTCAAACTTTACCTTCAGCATTCCTTTGTCACTTATTGGTATTTACTTCTCTGTCACACCTGAATTGGCTTGTAGATACATCATGTTGACATCTGCATCAATTAGGTTTCTATCAAAAGACAACTCATCGAGTAGGTTTCCATCAAGTACAACACATTAGTCATCATGCCAATAGAAGTACAAGGCCAAATTTGTGACCAAAGTATTTTCTCAGGTAGAGGGAGTGGACTATGAGGAAGCTTATGCACAAGTTGCAAGATATTCCTCAATCATATCTATTCTAGCATTGGTTGCGCAAATGGGGTGGAAAATCCACCAGATTGATGTGAAGACCACCTTTCTCAACGGTGTTGTTGAGGAGGAAATTTGCATAGAGAAGCCATAAGGATTTGAGACATATGATCAGGAGTCACATGTGTGCAGACTCAAGAGAGCATTGTATGGTCTCAAACAAGCGCACCGAGCATGGTGCACTCTGATCGAAAATTATCTCAGTGGATTGGGCTTCACCAAAAGTGAAGTACATGTGAACCTCTATCACATTGTGGTAGATGGTAAGTTGCTTATTCTTGTTTTATCTGTTGATTATTTAATATTGACAAGCGATGATCAGTTGATCCTCTCTTTCAAAGAGGATCTTGCAATGGAATTTGAGATGCAATACATGGAATTAATGCATTACTTCCTCAAGATAGAAGTATGGAAAGGTGTTGGTGATTTTTTTGTGTCTTAGGGGAAGTATGGCTCTAAAATATTCAGATATGTCACATTGAGAGTTGTAAGCCCATGGACACACCTTTATCTACAAACTAGAGGAAGGAGAATTCCACTTCAAGTGAAGAGGTTGATTCTACCATTTACAAGAAAATTGTGGGGTCTTTGATGTATCTGATGAACATAATACTTGACATGTGCTATCCATTCAACCAACTTAGTCAATCTATGGTGAGGCCTACCATGTTGTATTTCAAGGCAATAAAGCATGTGTTAAGGTACCTTAGAGGCACTACCGAGTATGGATTATGGTACAGGAGGATAGAGGGAGTGAAGCTCCAAGGCTTCACTGATGCAGATTAGGTGGGGAATCCATCAGACAGGAAAGTTACTACAGGTTCTATCTTCAGTGTTAGGTCTGCAATTTTTTCCTGGTACAACAGTAAGTAGAGGTTTTTGGCGCTCAAACCAACAGAGATTGAATACATGGTTGCAATTCAAGCAGCTTGTGAGGCCATATAGATGAGGAAATACTTGTCGGTATTTTTAGTCAGGATATGGATCCGACAGTGATATATTGTGATAATGAGATTTTCATTAAGCTCTCTAAGAATCTGGTATTTCATGACAGGTCCAAGCACATTTATATCTAGTATCATCATTTGTGGGACTATGTGCAGAGGATAATTATGTTGCTATAGTACATTCCAACTGAGGAGAAATATGTTGACATCTTGACAAAGGCATTGTCTAAAGGTAAATTCGATTTCCATACGTGTAGGATAAGGGTGGTGAAAAATCTCTTTCTTTCCAAGAGGGAGTGTTGAAAAATGTAGTGAGAAAGGCCCAATTTTACTTTATCCTTAGTCAAATTGAGTAAATCGAATTTCCACATCACTAGGACAACTTGGAGGAATTTAACTAGTGTGACATGGCTTTTGTCACTCAGCTAGCTCAATAAATTCGAGTTAGAGGGCTTGGAGTTTAGTTTTGCATGTGTGATTGCTAAATTTTAGCAATCTGGTTCATTTATTTCCAGCTGTATTTAGTTAACTGACCTTTAACTATTGTTGGAGTTAGTTGAAGGTCAGTCGTGCAGTGGAACAAAAATCTAACTCAGATATGTGTTAGTTAAATGATCAATCAACCCAAAATATCTAATGCATGCTTGGAATGTGAACTCCTTAGTTGAAGTGGAGATGGAAAGGCAATGTAACATGAGTTTTATACTAGTTCTAATTAGTCTATAGGTGTTCCATGAGTCAAGAGATCAATCCTTGGGAATTGCGAAATAAAATAGGAGGAAATTCCTATCTTTCAGGTGCTAATTTTCTCAGGAATTGCGCAAGGAAATAGGAGGCTTAGTGATCAAATAATTGGCTAAGTGTTGGCCAAAGTTTCTCATTGAGCGTAGAGAACAATTATTCTTTTGTAGGTTGTGCTCATAGCTCAAGCAAGAAATTGTAATAGTTTCTCTAATCAGTTGATTAATTCAAAGAGGCTTGATGGTTTTTTCCTAGTTGGGTTTCCCTAGATATCACTATGTATTTTTGGTTTTTCTTTTTGCATGTTGTTATAAATTTTGATTTTTATTCCGCAGATTAGTAGACTAGAATTGTGTATCTTGTTTTCAGTTTGAAATCTTGAGTAGTTGCAATTTCTATCAAATTTCTACAGAAACCAACTTTATTTTAATGGAGTGAGGAGGTAACTAGCCAATACAGTAACGTGAATAGTTACTCAAAAAATTGTTTAAATATATGAGTGGAGGGAAATCAGGGGGTGCCTTCCCCACTCTAGATATCCATCCAATGCCTAAGGGTCTTGCAAAACCTCAGGTAATATCAACATGGAAAACAAAGATTGGAATTTAATCTACCTAAGAGTGTTGAAGCAAACCTGCTGATAAATCACCCACAACATCCTCAGATCTTGGATCTGGCTTGGGAGTGGTTAACTATAAGAGAGAGAGTGGTGCAACTGACCTAAGGTTGGGAGGAGAGTGGAAGTCCCTCCTTCATTTGTTTGTTAAATAAACCAGATAAGTAATAAGACTTACCCCCTTATATTATGAGCATTGACTATGTTTAATTGTGATGGAAAATTCTTGAATATATGCTTTTGTGTGAATTATGCATCAATGCTAAATTTTATATATGATCAAGATGAATAATCTGGTAGAGATGTTTATAGTTAAGGGTAATGGTTACTCTTGTAATTCTGTTAAACGAATTAGAATTTATATTTCATATTGTATGAATGTTAGGACTATGTAGTACGACAGGGATTCGACACAAACCTAGTTTGTTAGTTACATATATATTTATGCATATTTGTAAACACACACACACACACACACACACCATTGTTTCTAGTAACAACTTGGATTTGCTTATTATTACATTAAGCTCTTTACTATGGGAAAAATCAACCACTACTTTGACTGAGTTATTAATTAATGTGGTTGTATCACTCCTACATTAATATGATCCTGATAAACACTTTGTGTAATTGAGAATGTGTGCAGTAAATTAATGATGGCTTAGTAATTAAAGTAAATACAAGTTATTAAATTTTAAATGCTCAAATTAATAATTAAATGTAATTATAAATTTATAAATAATTGATTATAAATTATGTTTTAAACCATAATTAATTATTAATTATAGTTTTAGTGATAATCTTAAATATCTCTTTGACTATTAAATGTCATCTCGTTCAAATGAAAAGTCCCTTAGTTGGCCCCAATTAATAGTGACCATTAATTCCATAGTGGTGCAACACAAATTGACTTTCTTTTCATGGAGTGAGGAGGTAATTGGCCAATACAACAACCTGAAGAGTTACTCAAAAAATAGTTTAAATATCTGAGTAGAGGGAACCCAGGGGGTGCCTTTCCCCACTCTAGTTAACCATCCAACACCTGAGAGTCTTGTCAAGCCTCTAGTACCATCATCATGGAAAACAAAGATAAGAAGTTAATTTTCCTGAGAGTGTTGAAGCAAACATGTTGATAAATCACCTACAACATCCTCAAACCTTGGATTTGGCTCGAGGGTGGTCAAATTTAAGACAAAGAGTGGTGTAGTTGGCTTAAGGTTGGGAGGAGAGTGGAAGTCCCTCCTTCAGTTGTCTGTTAAATAAACTAGATAAGTAATAAGCCTTAACCCTTTCTGTTTTGAATGTTGAGTATGTTTAATTGGATGGAAAAAATCCTGAAAGTATGCCTCTGCGTGAATTATGCATCAGTTATAAATATAATATATGATCATTATCAATAATATCATAGAGGTGTTTATAATTAAGGGTAATGGTTAGTCTTGTAATTCTACTAAAGGAATTAGCATTTATATTACATATTGGATGAATGTTAGGATTGTGTAGTACAACTGGGATTCAGCACAATCCTAATTTTGTTAGTTTCATATATATATGCACACACACACACACACACACACACACACACACACACATATTAACATATTAACATATTCCATACAAAATTTATGACAACGTAGGGAGATAAATATCGGTCAGGCTCCACAAATTTTAATTTTGCATATAGAAAATCACTGACTATAATCCATACCATTGTTTCTAGTAACAACTCGGATTTACTTATTATTACATTAAGTTCATTACTATGGTTAATAATGTGATACACCCTTACTGAGATATAAACACTATTCTTGGTAGGGTGTCACAGTAGACTCATAACAAGAGTTGTTGTATCGTTCTACGACACAAGTAGTAGTGCTTCCATATTCACTAGTCTTGGTCTAAATAATAGTATTTTCTCTATGACATATGAGCTTCAAGGGTCAGATGTTAATGAATAGATTATATGAAAGTTAGATTCAGTCTCAAACCGTTCGTATAAAGCTTAATGATATAGACATAAGATTTATTTGGCTGCTAATGTCAGCTCAGACAGGACTCACGGAAATTTTGTTAAATACAAATATTAAATTCAATGTAACCAACCTGGTATGTACTTTAGCTCGACCTAGGTCTCCCTTTTACATTTAATCATGTTAATCTATATTTTTTCCAAATGGGTATATTAGAAAGTTTAGTCAGGCCTAACTAAGTTAGTTATAAGCAAATATATGAATAATGGCATAAACTACATATCAACTAAATCCAAAATATGTTAATGTTACATTTTAAATGAACATCATAATTATGTATTGTTGCACTATAATCATTACAAGTTTAATAACACTTTATTTCATGTTAGTCCCGAGGGTTAGCTCAATTGTTTGAGGTCTCATTGCTAAAGCACCTTGTCATTGGGAGCTCATGGGTTCATTTATCCTTGATGCCCTCAAGGTTAGGCTTGCATTAGTTTGGATGGGGGGTGTGTTCCCTTTAAGTGGATCTACCATGGTTTTCCGCGACCAAAAAAAAAAATGAATAATAATATCCTTGTAATTATTGTTAAAACATTTCCTATCATTTTGTATTTTTTATGGCTCTTTAGTTGCCATGAATATATATGTCATCTTAATGTTGTGCTTCACATTGAATAGCGAGATTTGGGGTATGATTAATATTATTATACACTAAAATTTTGAGTGGATTAATCATGTGGTGTTGCCCATTTTCAAAGGTGGACCTCTGTATGGAGTAACAATCATAGGATATTATGCCTAGCACACGTTTGGTGCTTGTACTTGTCTATTCTGTCATATTTATCATGAAATATATCAATATAATAATTTGCATAAATGTTTTAATTGCCAAAAATGGCGACTAACATGATACATAGGCACTGTGGAAATGATTTGAAAAATAAGAAACAATAAATATGATACATTTATCTTTCAATCTAGTGGATGGATAAATGTTTAGGTGTGGTAGAATTTGTTAAATATATATATTCTAAGGAAGAGAGGAACAAATGGTTAGGTGTTTTTGTAGAATTATATATATATATATATATATATATATATATATATATATATATATATATATATAGCTTGTGTGTGTCATCATGTGGGAATTTAATCCCATGGTGTATATTAACATGTACTTTGATGTGTAACCAACATCGAACAATAAATCCACAAGGTAACCAACATGAGAAAAAGAGGCCATGAAAAGAGGCCATGTAAGAAGTATATGTGTTGAGTTTATGAGGTAAACTCTTGAAATTAATATACATGATTAAAATAAGAGACTCATGATGTATTTATTTTATGACATGAGTACAAACTATGTTGTATATAGGTATGCCTATGTAACTATTTACTTCTTGTGCAAAAGATTAGCTGACTAGAAATCTCTCATCGAGTTGGGCACAATCGTTACATTATATCTAGTTTCTGCAAATGTTTTAGAAAATGACACTCTGGGAACCCCAGTGCATAATTTAATATGAATTAGACATTGGTACCTTCCATATCCCATAACATACAAGTGATATGGTAGGTAGTGTTACAAATAGATTCCTTGTAGTTTTTACATAGTAAGCACCTATTGGAATTGACCCAACCCTTCTTAGATTAAATATCTCAAGTCAAAAGTTTGTTGCTCAAGGCTAGCCACAAAGTAATTTTACATTTCATTGGAGCATGAAACTTCCAAAGGATGCTCCACCACCATTGCTTTGCTTTGGAGAATTGAGATTACACAAAGGTCGAGTAATCTAATTTCACTAAACCAACATAAGACATCTCCTTAACCTTAATAAAATTTAAAACCAATTTATTTGACATTTACTAGTCTAAAAAGAATACTATTAAAATTATGGTTGATGATAATGATTTCCATAAAAATAACTATAACTTAATTAATTTAAAAACATTTCAAAAAAACAAATTTGTAAAATTTAGAATATATACACAGTTAAGGATAAAAATCTTTATATTTTAATCTTTAATTGTGTTGATAAGCGCGCGCTCTACAACTGAGTCTAAGGGAGATGTTGTCACATACTTTACATTTAAAAATAATAAAATAATACTTGCATTAAAAAATAATAATAAATAAATAAATTGTAATAACAAAAAAACAAAAATAATGTCAGTTATAAATAAAATACTTCAATTTCCATCTTAATTTTACATCAACTTTATAAAGAGATAAAATAATTAAAAGCAAAAACAAAACAAAAAAATACTTTTTAGTATGAGGGAGATATTTAATTTTTTCAGCGCTTAATATGGAGCCTCCTTAATATGGAGTTGAGAGATGGTATGTGAAAATAATGTTATTGATATTAATTCTATGTTGATTTCACATGTAATATTTAAAACAAAACAAAACAAAACAAAAACAAAAAACAAAACAAAACAAGAAAAACAAAAACATTTTAGAGTCAATCATAAATAAAATATTTCAATATCCAAATTGAATAACATACTTTATATCAACTAAAATAATTTAAGTTTAAATATTTCTTATATTTACGCCGGAGGCGTTTTCCATTGCGGGGTTGGGGTGAGTTTCGCTATGGCGCATGGAACCAATTAGCTTTTGCCACGTGTTGCTCACATTCAGTTCGTTGGCGCGCGTTGCGAGGAGAACCACCTCCTTGAGATAGGAGTGCCGAACATGGCGAGGATCACGAACGGCGCGATGAAGAGAGCAAACAGGAACCGGCGGGCCTCTCTGAGGGCGAAAACTCTTCCCACCGGTGGCTATCACCACAATCATCGGGAGTCACATATCCCTTCGTGGACCGCAAATGGATATCTCTGCTCGTCACGATTCAAAATCATGAACACAAATCGCGGAAAATACCGAGTTAACTATTAGTATGCTGGAACTCAAAATTCGAGTCGCTTGGCGTCAATCCAGAAATAAGAACCCCAGGCAATCTGGATTGACAGTCTTAGAGGACGGATTGAACAAGCTGCTGTGTATTTGCAAAAAATTCGAGCCGAGTCTACTCGATGCGGCCAAGAACATGCATCCCTACCAAAAATATACGAGTGTACTACTGTATTTGGATATCTCTGCTGAGGTTCCACGAACACAAATCGGCGAACCAAGATTAACAAATGTCTCTAAGATTGCAAGAGCTCACCTGGCGTCGGTGGAAATAAGAAAGTGAGCTTGAGCAAATCACGGATTGAACAGAATCTAGAAGGACGAGGATTGAACCCAAGTCTTCAGAGCGCTTACAAGGGAAAATTCGAGCCAGGTCTACTCGATGCGGCCAAGAACATGCATCCCTACCACAAAAGTATACAGCAGAATTATTACTCTGCCATGGCTGGATATCTCTGCTCGGTTCCCGATACAAAATCCTGAACACAAATCAGCAGAAAATACCGAGATTAGCACTGTAATGCTCAAAGCTCTAGAGCTTGGCGTCAATCTGGAAATAAGAAAATTGAGCTTGAGCAAATCACGGATTGAACACAGAATCTTAGAGGACGGATTGAACACAGGGTACAAGAAGCTTCAGAGCGCTTACAAGGAAAATTCGAGCCAGGTCTACTCCAAGCGGCCAAGAACATGCATCCCTGACACAAAAATATACAACATTACTCTGCCTTATTACTCGGGCTTATATAGTGATAAACAAGAAATCCCCTGATTCACGAGAGCCTCATTTCCAACCAGGGTTGCAAGATTTCGAACCTGAAATATTATACCATGGAGTCGGAGACTAGGCCTTCGATTCCAATACAGTGAATCTCAAAATCCACGAAGAAAATATGAACAAAATTTACTATCCAAGCAAACAAATCCATTGCGGTAGAAGGAACAGAGTTCTTCCGCCTCCAAATGCTTAAACATTCATCTTTTATGAAATTCCTCCAAACGCTTAAGCATTCTTCTCTTATGAAATTCGCTAAATCAGAAAGTCTGATAAACAAAATAACAACGACCATTCTTGTAAGGTAGTAGAAGCCTAAAAGATGGTTCCAATACACTCACTACCTTCTCCTTCAAATCTCTCATTCTCTCCTTACCCTGGTCCAGTCCATCGCTGCTGGAAGGAGAGGCCCTTCGCGAGCTAGGCTCCATGAACCAGAATGGAGATGGCCCAGGAAAGATAGCGCTCACAACTTTCGGAAATGAAATTTGGCGAAACGTGTTTAGATCGAAGGGTGCAGCGCTTATCACATCACATGTGGCAGTGTATGTCAGAAAAAAGCAAATTAAATCCAATCTTTTAACTATTCGTTAGTATTCTAACTTTTGTTTTAAACAAAAAAATCAAATTTAATTAGATCTTTTAATTGTAATCTTATTTTTAAACCTAGATCTTTATCTTTTGAATGTACTGTTTTCAAGAAAGATTTTTAAATTTCAAATTTAATCATATCTTTTAACTCGTCATTATTTCTATCCAGTTTCAACTCGTCATTATTTCTATCCAGTTTCAGTTTTGTTTTGTTTAAAACATTTTAAATTTAATCTTTTCTTTTCATTCTAATCTTGTTTTTAAAACAAAACAATTTAAATTTAATCTTTTCTTTTAATTCTAATCCTGTTTTTAAAACAAAACAATTTAAATTTAATATTTTCTTTTAATTCTAATCTTGTTTTTAAAACCAAAAAAATCATTATTTTGAATTAATAAGAGTAAAAAAAATAAATTAATATAATTAAATTCTTAATTCCATTGTAACCATTTACAACCATTTTAGCGCAGTTGTATGATAAAGAGTAAAAAAATTAATAAGAATAAAAAAAAAAAAAATTAATATAATTAAATTCTTAATTCCATTGTAACCATTTACAACCATTTTAGAGCAGTTGTATGATAAAGAGTGTATTTTGAAAATGTAATATATATTAAACAAAAATTAAACAAAATCAAACACTTAGGTGGATTTTGTGAATATTTTAAAATTTGATAATAAAAAAATCAAACAATCTTAAGAAGATTTTAAGATATAAAACTTAAAATTAAAATTTAAAAAAAAAAAAAAAAAAATCTCATCCAAAACTGATAGGGGGGTAATACCCACAGTCCCAGTCTTCCTTCAAATTTTGATCGCAATCTGTGTGTAAATGCACTCAACAACTTCATTTTCCAAACAACCCCATAGTCTGGCAAACTCACGATATTTCTAACTTCTGAGTTGGCGATTTTAAATAAACAATCTGGGTTATTTTATTAATTCAACAATTCCTTAGTGGCCAATGTTCAATCTTCAAATGCGGAACTCTTATCAAAGGCCATGATTTCCCATATGCATCGAGCAAACCTACATACGGGAATAAGTTTTGCTCAATGTAGAAATCTATAATGAATTGTTTTTCATGCTTATAATAATAAACGCATTCATTTCAATTTGGTCATCCATTCAAAAAAAAACCCTAGCTTTAGACTTGCAATAAGCTATGCATATTGTTGTCTCCCTATCCCTGTTTAGTTTTATTCCCTTTTGTGTGTGTTAAAAACTTAGTGGTTTACTTGCGAGACAACAATTGGCACTGGATTGTTTTAACTACCTGTCCATAATTAGTTCTTCAAAATATCTCAACTTATATTTTACAGTTCTTGTTTTTTAGATGCTAAATATTTTCTTCAAGCTCCCCAAGGCAGGGACTTGCTGCTTTGCAGCCCTCCTTGTTTTTACAATGAATCCCCATTGTCATGACTGGTTCAAATTGTGATGATTCGAATTTGATTCCTTCACCTATGTATAACACATTTTACAGAGATGATCAACAAAACACAAGCAGAACGAAGGAAGCATGCTGATATTTTATTATACACAAATTTTTAACTTCGACTCCATATTTATGCCACGACAGTGCAACATTTTTTGCCTTCAAATAACGATAAAAGAATACAGAGGTTGTAATTTTCTTCCTCGTGATTTTTTCCATAGTGGATAGGCAAAAGATGAAAGAAAGCCAAAGAAAATTATTAAGTCAGATTAGGGAGTCCTAAAGTAGCCTTACGGAGTTTTTGGTTTGAATTTGTAGCATTAATATTAGGTATCTTGGTTTATGATGCCTCAAACTTGAGTGACTTATTCAACACGAGCTTCAGTTTGTGGCAACCAATATCAATTCGATTTCTCGAGATTTGACAGGGATTGACAACCATTTCTATATCCTTCTACTCAAATAGGTCAATGAGCCTCCTCACTAATGTGAGCTCAATTAATGTTTGCTCAAGAAACTATCAAAACTATGTTTCTCATAATTCAGACCTGCTCCTTCCGGCGTTCCCTTGCACCTCTTGGTGCAATTGCTAGTTGTATTTTCCATTGTGATGGAGATATGTAATTTATTTTATTTTTAATATGGAGTTAATATATAACATTTAAAAAATATTTTATGGAATTATAAATAAAGTATTTCAATGTCAAATACACATTAATTATAAAACAAATGAAAATAAAAAAAATCTTATAGTTAAAACATTTTATTAGTGTGCCACTCAAAACCAATATAGATCCATCTTTATTTCTTATGCATGAGCATCTATAAGTCAAAATCACCTTTGACCTTCTTAGGTCAAAACCTGATTTACTGAGGGAGTTGATTTCCTAATTTATTTTCCAAGGAAAGTTGGCTTCCCTTAGTTATTTGATTTTGTAATATATAATATAGTCTAAAATGGGTGTTTTTTTATTTATTTATTTAATTTATTTTTTAAGGACGAGTATTTTGCATTAATTTAAACTAGTATGAAGGCCAAGTCCTTTTACAGATAATGCCAGTTCTTATTCTCTGGTCCCCAACAAAATCCAAAAACTCTAATACATCGCATACTATTACCCACTTCTTCGTACAATATCCAACTATACTTATATTGATGCCAAAATATGTCCAACAATTTAATATACTGACACTACGTTATTTACTACAACAAACAAAAATTGACACCAAATTCAAACAATTGGAACATCCAGACCAAGAGCAGGATTTTTAACACTTGCATCATTATGTGAACCAATAGACAATATAATCTGAGAGGCATTGTCTTTAGTTGGCTACATAGAGTTCTCCTTCTTGTGTGGCTTTATGTCTTCCAAACTGCCAGGAATGTTGAGAACTTCACACATGAATCCAATCGACCTCTTTTTCGCCTTCAATTCAACATCATGCAAACGAGAAAACAAAGCATCCTGAGTGGTTCAAAAATGATTACAACTATATTTTAAATTTATATTAATCGTTGACTTGATTAAGGGATGCATTTATAGCCCAAAATTTTCTCGTCTTGCCAATATTATCCTTGCACCAATTGCACTGCCTTATTTTCCCTTTGGTCAACTTCAACATTCAAATGTCTCTTTACATCATAAAATTCAATTCTTTCAAAGTTGGTCAACAACAAACCAATCATGTGCACAATGGGAGGTATTGTTTGCTCAAGATTCGCTCGGTACTTGTGGATCTGATGTATGACAAGCATCAAGTCCCCAAATACCATTAAAGTTCTTATCTTATTCTTGATGGCTAGTTTTAAACCTTGCCAAAGTGCTAAAAAAAATTCTTGGTACTCAATCCCCATGCAAGAGAATCTATAAGTAAAAACCACATTTGACCTTCTTAAGTCAAAACCTCATTTACCAAGGGAGTTGGTTCCTTAATTTATTCTCCAAGGGAAGTTGGGTTCCCTAAGTTATTTGATTTTGCAATATATAATATAGTCTAGAAATAGTGAATTTGTTAGGAAGTTAGATAGATGTTATTCAGTTCCTTTGTAAAAAGGGAAATTAGATATAATTGTGATTTTGTTAGAAAATATAGGAATCAGATTTGGTTTGATAGATTAATTGAATGAAAACTCTATTAACAATGAGCCTCATATGTAATTAAATAGGAGAATAGAAATGAGACCAAGTTAGAGAGTTTCACGAATTTTAATAAGAAAGGTTTGTTCGTGTGTGTAAAGGGTATTGCTTCATTGTGCAAAATTTATTTGTTTTCCCTTTTCATTTCTAAATCTATATATGGATAATAGTTTAGTTCAATTCCTATGTTTATGTTGTGTTCATGGCATATAATCAATTTGTTGTGGTATTGGGGTTTAATTGTGTTGCAAGTGACATAAATAGGTGAGCGTGAAGTTTATTGTTGTGTATTCGGCTCTAATTATATTCGGATCAAAAATGAAAATAATAACACTCCTCGATTTCCAAATTCACAAATCAAACATTTCCCAAAATTCATCTCGCGTGGGACCCACAACCGACCAAGTCATATTTAGTGAAGGTGCGACTAAAGCAGGCTACATCCAATGGAGGTCTATTTGGAAAATGAAAATATAGGTCTGGGTAAATCTAGCTCTTTGCAAAAAGTATGATTTGTTGAAAAATGCAGCAAGAAATTCTTAATTTGATTTTGCCTTGATTAAATTGAGAAAAAACGAATTTCCATATCAACAGACAAATTGGATGCAGTTAACTTGTGTGACATGGATTGTGTCACCCAATTTACTCAATAAATTCAAGTTGCAGGAGTTAGAGTTCATTTAAGCATGTGTGATTGCTAATTTGTAACAATCAAGGTCAGTTATCTAAGGTTGTTTTTAATTAAACTAGCTATAATTGTTGAAGGAAGTAGTGGAGGGTCAGTTTTGCAGTGGGACTTCAGTCAAACTCAGTGATCATCCAGTTAACTGATCAATCAACCCAAAATAGCTAGTGCATGCAGATAATTCGAGTTCCCTGGGCTTGGTGGAGATTCCAAGGCAGTGTAACACCAGTTGTAGACTAGTCTTGAGTGTACAGTTGTAGCATGCAGTCTGATGACCATCCTAAGTAATTTTGCAATCCATTTTGGATAAATTCCTAAATAATAGGGGCTTCATTTCTCAAGGAACAACACAAGGAAATAGGAGCTCAAGGAAAGGCAGAAATTGACTAAGTTTGGGTTGGAGCTTCTCAGTGAGCAGAGAGATACGTTATGCACTTGAGGGTTGTGCTCAGTTGAGCAAAGAAATTTTAATGTGTATTTATTCATCAGATTAATGCAAGCAGGCATTGGCATTTTAGCATATTACTTTCCCCGGGAAAAATACTATTTTCATGTGTGTGATTTCTTATTGCATATTTAAAAAATTGTTCTAAATTATGAATTAATGTCTGTAGAGAACTGAAGTAGGTTTGTGTCTTGTGATTTTGATTAAAACTTCATGAGAAGTTGCAAATATACACCATAATTTCCACATGGTATCATAGTAGGATTCACATTAGAGCATAAATTGCGAAGTTGCTTCTTAGGAGGTTTGAATTTGGAGTTCACTGTAGCAGGATTTATTCAGAGTGGAGAAGATGGCCTTCAATCGACTAAGGCTAGAGTATGCCTTGTAAGGCACCTCTAATTGTATTGCATGGAGGGAGTATTAGATGACAATGGATTCCTAGAATACATCAAGACAGATGTTTCAAAATCATTGGAATCTAATGCCCAAAACCTTACTCTGTGGAATAAAGATGTAGTAAAGGTGAGGAGAATAACCTTGGAGGGAGTAAGGGATCACATTATCTCAAATTCCATGAAAAATAAAATTTGTTCGCAATGCGAAAAGAACTGACAAAATTGTTCGAGAATAATAGTGACCACAAGAATTTGTCGTTTAAGGATAAACTTTGAAGTATCAAGACACAGAAGAATGACATTATTTCATAGTATCTTATCAAGTTCACACAATGTCATGATGAACTTGGTGGGGTTGGTGCAAATGTTCCTGAAGAAGACTTGGTAAGCCTGGCCCTTTTGGGCCTTCCCAAGAGTTGGCATAGCTATCAAGATTCGGTGAAGGGGAGGGAGAAACTATCGAATTGGGAGCGCTTATGGTCCAATTTGATACAGGAGGAAATAAGGCAGAACACTAGAGATGGGCCTTCATCCAAGGGTGAGGATGAGGAAAAATTTGCATTCGATAGAAGGGAAAAGAAGGGAAAAGGGAATAAATATCAATCCAAACCATAATCTAGTAAAGGGGAAAGAAGAAAGAATTGTCGAAAATTAAATGATCCCATTGTCATGAATTTGGGAACTATGCCACGAAGTGTCCACAC
This sequence comes from Pinus albicaulis, assembly GCA_034641835.2. Classification (NCBI taxonomy): domain Eukaryota; kingdom Viridiplantae; phylum Streptophyta; class Pinopsida; order Pinales; family Pinaceae; genus Pinus; species Pinus albicaulis. The sequence continues at coordinate 357,565,806 of CM076571.1, read as the reverse complement.
AAAAAGGCAAGAAAGACACCTCAGAAGGAGCAACATTTGAATTTTTGCCTTCACAGTTCGAGCTTGAATTTACCCCCATTGCATGCATGGCCAACACAGTGATTTGAAGTGTGTGATACTTGGACTCAGGTGCATATTTCCACATGACAGGGTGTAGATATTTCTTCAGTGACTTGGAGGATAAATAATTTCAGATGTACATTGACATGGGGCACGATGAAAGATATAGTGCAGCGGGGTTTGGTGCAGTCACCTTTCAGAGGGAGTCGGGCACCCTCCTCAGACTCAAGGATGTCATGTTCATTTCGGGCCTAAAGAAAAATCTCATTTATTTTGCAATTTTGGAAGACCGTGGTTATGATGTGATCTTCAGCAAAGGAAAGGAATTTCTAAGACACATAGCCATGGGATAGGTGAAGCAGATCAAGTTTCGTGTGAACAAAATGTATAAGCTAGATGTGGAAGATTGTGTTGCATTAAGCACTAAGGCAGAGAAGGTGTATACCCGCGATTTTGGTTAACTTTGGCACAAAAGACTTGGCCATTTGCATCATGGCACCCTGAAGATTATGCAGCAGATAACCACGGGCCTCCCAAAAGGAGCACTTGAGCAGTAGGATGTATGCAAAGGATGTACTTTGGGGAAGTACACAAAGTTCACATTCCATGATATGGACAACAAAGTGCATGCAATCCTAGAAAGGATCCACTCTGATGTATGTGGACTAGCCTCCATTCCCAGGCACAAATATTTTGTCATTTTATTAATGACCTCACGAAAGTGCTAGATATTCTTCATGTAGAAGAAATACAAGACATTCTCCAAGTTCGTAGAATTCAAGGCACTGGTGGAGAAAGAAACCGAAAAGAAGGTGACAGCTCTCAGGAGCGATAATGGAGGTGAGTATGTGTCAAATTTGTTATAGGACAATTTGTCACATCTGGTCAGTCAGCCTACAAGCTGGATCAATCAACATCCTTTTACCCCTTGACATCATCATGACACAAAGCCCTATGTATGACACTCCCATATCCCAGAGTTTCTACTTGGAAATGCCTTGTTTCAGTCATTTTAAGGACCAATGCTCCCTAGCCTCCCATGGGACATAATTCACTTACATTTTTCTCCAATGTCACCTGTGTTGATCACCTATAGGTTGCTCCCCTTTGCACCTGCATTGGTTCTAGAAAATTAGGAAAAAGAGAGAAATTTTGGAAGCCTCTTCTTCTAGAAGCTTCTAGAATTTGTTACAACCATTTAACCTCATATAAAACATTCAGACCCTATCATATCCTACCTTGGAGTTTACATCTACCAGCTATCATATCCCTCACCTATATAGTTGTGGCCATCTACCAGCTAGGGGTTGGCTTTTAGAGATAGAATTATACCCTTATGTTGTTGTTGTAGAGTGCTAACTTTCCATACATTAGGATGATCAAAGGTGCACATCGTGACAAAGAAGGAACAAGTCAACCTGGAGGAGCTCTTCTACATGATCGACATATATTTATGGTTGTAATTCCTTCCATTTATATTAATGCAAAGAGTTTTTTGTTTCCCTATATGTGATGCTATGATTTCATGTATTTTGATGCCATGTTGATCCATTGAATTAAGTATTTAGATGATTCAACATAGATTTTGTAGATCATTGGCTTGTGTTGTTTGATTGTGCAGGTTATAATTATAACAACGGGAGCTAAGATTGGAGCATTCAAGCCAAGAGAGGAGCGAAGCATACGATGGATTATAGGTAGGCTTCGACCCATCATCCATTTACTTTAAGGAAAACAAAAGCTACTTTGCCCTTATGTTGTTCTAAACTTTTCCACCTAGTCTAGGGAAGACACTTATGTCCACAGTCGTAGATTATGTATAACAAATTGGTGACTCTGCTGGGAATCGGTGTATTCCTTTGGTGTTTTATTTGTCCTTAGTGTTTATTTCACCTCTTATTAGGATCTTCATTGTCATCTTCAGTCAAGAATAGACCTAGGAAGACCTTTCATTAAGTCTCAATTCAAAAATTTGTGACGAAACTCTCTTATTCTTGACCAACACTCCTTTTGGTCTAGGGACATAGCGTTTCACCCCTGTAGAGCCCTATTTGTGCCTGCATTGCAAGGAAATGGTGCCTCTTCTGCACCTACATTCGCCCATGTTCATGCATAAAGTTTCCTTTGTCTTGATTTTCTCTCTAATCAGTCTACTTCCAGCTGCTCTTCCTTGAGTCTTGAGTGTCTTGTGGTCCCTCTTAAGCCTCCATTTGGTTTGAATTTGTGTTTGATTGCCTTTGATAATTATTTCTTAATATTTTCCTTTGTTCTTATCATTAGTTTGCTTGCAAATTTATTTCCTTTGATCATTGGTTGCTTGGATGAAATTTTGTTCTAGTCCTCATTCTAAAAAGTTTAATTGAATCAGTGATTAAAATTTGCATCTTGGTTTTCTTCATTTTTGAAAATTAAGGGACTTGAAAAGAAGAAATATTTTATGCATTTAATCTAGGGTTTTGTGTGTGAAATTTTGAATTCCCTAATGTGAAATTGCATGTTTTTGCTTTCATTTTTTAAAAAATATTCCCCCTCGATCGTTGGGGGGGTTGAATAGTGTATGAGTGTTAATAACTTATGAGTGTCATCACTTTTTTTATAAAATTTTGTTTTGTTCTTTCTTTCTTCTTGTCAATTCGGGTTTGTATGTATAGATTTATTGTTGAATTTGAAAAGTAACCTTTATTGTGTGGTTTTGTTTCGTTAGACGTCAAGTTGTATTCATATGTTTCTTTGCATTTGAAGCATTAAAAGAAAAGAAAAGAAAAATCTTATGCATCATGCGTTGAATATAAGGCTTTGGTTTTGATTGGAAAAGTGAATTTGTAGAGATCAATTGTTGCATTATTGTTTGATTTCTTCTTCCCCTACTTAGTTAGGCATTTCATTGTTCAAAGGGAATGAAAAGATTTATTTTTGTCATATTAGTTGCATCATAGGTGTGTTTAGGTGACATCGAGTTTTGAGCCTTGAAATTGAAACATAATTCAAGTTCAACTCTAAAATTCATCTCAATTAACCTAAGGAGCATTTAAAACTTAACGACACACATATAGGTCTATTCTAGAGATGTTTTTCGGCGTCTTTAAACGTAGGAGTTGTCATTTTTTTACAGCGTAGCATTCCGGGGATGATATCTCATTCCACGTACATAAGTGTATCAGATCATTCTCCACGTACCTCTAGGTATATCGAATGGCGCTCCACGCATGAAAAATATGGGAACACTCTCATATAATGATTACGTATTAGACAGCACTAATACAAACTACACTTCCACGTACCGTCGAGTATATTTTGGAAGTCCCTTATAGGTTGATATCCTCGCCATAGGTTATTGAGTCAGATGCCTTGTATACCATGATATTTCGAACACAACATTCAGGGAGAATGCTTGCATATATGTTAAGTCCTTAGTTCGCCAAGGTGTATATTTCAGTTCACGGTTGCTCTGTAAACCTTTATGCCTAGACTACCCCTTTGATTTATTTTTGTTGTTAATTTATAAAATCAATTAATTGACCACGGAAAAAAAATATTCCATGTGGAATAAATCCTTAGTAGATCTTAGGTTGAGACTAATGACAACAGTTCTCGAGTCCACGAGTCAAGGAAACCCCTCTGACAAGAATCCTGGTCATTTTCCTCCTTTTGGAAATATTGGTGCTTCGTATATGACAACATTGTCCCTTCCCATATTTACCATTGGTTTGCCAATTTGGTTGTTTTCAACCACTATGTTTCTGAATGTCCAAACTGATCCTCAACCAAGTTCTCCTCCACCTTAACAACATCAACCTCAAGTTAATCCTAAAATTGACCCTTTACCTTCTTCACATGTTGTTTCTTCATCCCTTTCTTCATCCTCGCTTGGTGAAAGTCCTGATTTTAGTAACCAAGAAGCAGAAAAAAATAAGCAGGGGGGAACCAATCAACCATTTCTACAGATGCAACTAATATAGAGGAATCGTCCAATCAATGCCGCAAAGTTAAATTCCCTTGAAAGTTATGTAAGGGTGACCACCTTCTTAGATATTGTCCTGGTATTCCCAAGGTATTAGAAGTGTGTTCCATAGGCTCACATCCGCCTTTTTCATCATCGTCTGTAGATAATGTTGGTGATAGACCATCATCTAGTGATAGTAAGGTCCATTGGAAAAAAGGGTAAATTTAAGTTTTCATGTAGTTTATGTGAAGGGAATCATCCTATTTACCTTTGTACTTATATGGATGAAGCCTCAAAAGTGTTGGAAAACCTTATAGCTTCTCAGCCTCATCTTTCGGTTTGTTATCAAAAGCTTTCCCCTAATCCTCCACTAGTTGATAAAGTGATTGACCAGGATCTGAATCCAACCAATATCACTATCTCTGAACGTTAATCCCATGATTTTTTTTCTGGCCAAACATTGGTTGAGAAAATTGTTTACTCGATTCCACCTTCATTTGATCATACCTTTCCCGAAGAGAGTGAATTTCATACCCCTCAGGTTCTTCTTGTTTCTTCAAATTCCAATGAATTGGGGGGAAATCCTCTCTTCCCAATGGTACAGGAGAGTAATTCTCTCGTTACCATAGCACAAGGGGGTATTTTTCCCATTCCCATGACACCTACTCCAAGTATTATGGTCAATTCCTTTGATTGGAGTCGGTGGGCAGGACATCGTCTTCCTCCTTACGTGCCCTTCCAAATCATAGTACAAGCTTATAATGTAGTTGTACCTGGCACAATCATAGAGGAAGGTGAATCTGTTAGTATTATGTCTTCAACTACTTGGTAATATTTCAGATCTCTACAGCTTTTGCATGTTACCCATAATTTGTTGGCTTTTAATACAGGAACCAGTCAACTGTTAGGGATCCTTCCTAAATTGCCTATTACTTTGGGCGTAAATAATGACGATATCAATGTGATGGTATTCCAAGGCCCTTTGAATTTTAATTTACTCCTTGAGCGCGACTATGTTTATATCATGGGAGCTCTTGTCTCTTCACCCTTTCGAGTGATGTGTTTCCCACATGATGGAAGAATCGTGACCATAGACCACCTTTTGTTCGTTGGTCCTAATCAGACTCCCAATCAACCAACTTCCCTAAATGGTCCTTATATACAAGTGGTATCTCCCTCACCACAGATTAATTATTTGGCAACATGTTCCATGTCCGCGTCTATTGATGACATTTTAGGTGATGTAGTCCATCATTTACTGGGGGTATTGGAGTTTGATATGTCCATTGGACCCCTTGATTCCTTCCAGAGCATTTTTCTCCCATATTATGACAACCTCTTGGAAGCCATGGCCTTCTGCAGATCATGATGAAGGCTTTCGGAGCAAAGTTAATTTTCTTGTGTCAAGCTCCTTAAAAAATGAAACAAGGCCTTTGGAGCAAAGTTCCTTTACTTGTGTCAAGTTCCTTAAAAAATGAAAACAAGATCCCTGGAGCAGAGTTCCTGTTCTTGTGTCAAGCTCTTTAAAAACTAAAACAAGATTTTCGAAGCAAAGTTATTTTTCTTATGTAAAGCTCCTTAAAAAATGAAACAAGGTTTTCGGAGCAAAGTTCTTTTTCTTGTGTCGAGCTCCTTAAAAAATGAAACAAGGTTTTTGGAGTAGAGTTATTTTTCTTATGTCAAGCTCCTTTAAAAATGAAACAAGATCTTATGAGGATAGTTCTTTTACTATGTCAACCTTGTTAAAAATGAAATAGGTTCCTAGGAGCATATTTTCCTCTACGTTTCAAGCTCGCATAAACATGAAACAAATTCCCTTACAATTCAAGTCTTTGATTAGATCTCATAAATTCCCAATCGAGACTTTCACTTGATGTCGTAAATGAACCTTCTTTCCATCCACCTATTAGTGACCAATAGTCTACTTGGGTGATTGAAATGAAGCTTGGGGGGCATGTACTTTGAATTGATTCATTATGTTGGGGGAGTGCAAACTTATTTCTAGCATAGTTTGTCTCTGTTTCAAGCTTGTGTAAAAATGAAACCACTTTCAAGCATAGTTTTTCTCATGTGTTCAAGCTTGTAAAAAAATGAAATGATTTTCCAGGATTCTCATGCATAGTTTCCCATGTTTCAAGCTTGTGTAAAAATGAAACCATTCTCATCCTATATCTTGTAATTTCCATTTAATAACCCTATTTCTACCAAGATAAGCCTTGGTTTCTCATTCCATTGTCACCATCTGCTTGGTTAATCATATGCTTTCACTTGGTTTTTTACCCTTGCCTAGGGAACAACTGCTATGAGGGGTCTTATTAGCCAACCTCTTGACCTTCACGTGTTTTGAGTAGTTCCATCATGATTGGAACCAGTTGCTACCATTTATACCACTCATTCCTCCAAGAGGAATCCTATTTCGGCTCTTTTCAAACTCACAAAATATGAAAATATTGTCGAGCACTTGTCTTTTTGAACTCGTTAAAGTAAATGAAAATACGTATACTAAGTATAAGTTTAACTTGTTTCCAAACTGAGATAGGCTATTTAAGAAAAAGGAATACCTTAGTCAAACATGGCTCGGACGTTCTCTTGGTTATTGTTTTCCGCCTTTTCAGACTCAAGTGACTACCTACAAAAAGGAACATCTGGAGTTTTCTTTTTTGCCTCTTTTTCAAACTCTCTAAACATGAAAAACATGTCGAGATTTACCTTCGATGGACTCATTAAAACATCAAATAATGATGGAATTATCGAGAATTACAAGACTGAACCACTCCTTCTCATGGTTCGTTAAACATACTCAGAGGGATTCATCTGAAGGGTGAACTTACAAATCAAGCATATGTTATCCTCCTCATTATTATTAAAAAATAAAGAGGTACTAACCAATATAGGTGGGGAAATTGGGAAAATGGGGAACTCCATTTTCTAATGGCAGCGAGTCGCTCTTAAACATGAAAATCTTCCACTTCATCTATGTGTTTGTTGGATTGGGTAATCTGCCTGTCTTTTGGTTATCATATTATTTTCAAAAGCCTCCATTTTCGATTTTGGGTTAATGCTGCCAACTCCATTAAGTGTCACTGATATGTTCAAGATATTTGATTCAGTAAATATATGTCATAATACTCTTAAGCGTTCATTCAATATCTGTCGCTACTAATCTAGTTTTGTATCATGAACATTTTGTCTCAAAATAATGATACCCTTTTCGTGTCGTTGATGGGGGATACATCAAGGCCCTCCTGTGACATGTCACTTCCTGTCAACATCAACTCATTATCCAGGAATTTGACGTAGAAACAACCCTCGGTACATTGGTGCTTGCATACATCAATGGCAAGTTTCATGCCTCTCGACAATAGGTTTACATCAATGGAATTTGACCAAAATATTCAAATAATAGATTATGGTGTTGTCTTCGATATCAACTCATTTACTCACATTGTATGGATTATATTGTGATACCTTGAGAGCCATTAACATCATCGGTGGTTTCTCTCATGTATGTTAACGACTTACATCATTGGTCGGTAATCAGATGGTGTCTACCATGTTTGAATCCAACTCATTGATTCACATGGTTAGACTCGTACATCGGACATTCATGTGAACAAGATAGAGTACCCCGGATCTAGTTTCATCCATCCAGGTTGTGATTTTAGGATAAATATAAAATCACAATGTATGATGGCTATGGTCATACAGATAATCATTCAGTCATGGGTCCACCATTTGTCATCAGTGGACATGTCTTTTGATTATTTGACATGTAATGTTGGATTATGTGTTGAGTATGGGTATGTCTCCATCAGTAAAGGTATCAAGGTGTAAATGTATTGTAACAGAAGATGAACTCATCGGTTGTTCTTGATCCTGACTTGTGACAAGGTAGAGCACTTCAGTCATCAGTCACCTTTCCTGACTTTGCGCTTTATGGGGGAATATGTTATAGGTCATTTTGTCACATTTGTTTATTTGACCTACAAAATGGATCAATCAATGTCCTTTTACCCCTTGAAATCATAATGAAACAAATACCTATGTATTACACTCCCATATCCCATAATTTCCGCCTGAAAACACCCTGTTTCAGTCATTTTAAGGACCAATTCTCCCTGACCTCCTATTGGACAGTGTTCACCTTTAGGTTGCTCCTGTGGCTTGCGTTGATCACCAGCGGGTTGCTCACCTTTGCACCAGTGTTGGTTCTATAAATTCAGGAAAAAGAGAGAAATTCCAGAAGCCTCTTCTTCTAGAATATTCCAGAATTTTTTACAACCATTTACCTCAGATAAAACATTCAGATCCTATCCTATCCTACCTTGGAGATTCCATCCCTTATCCTTTGATCCCGTCCTCCCATCAAGAGTGGAAATAAAGCCCTATATTGGTAATTGGATAATAACTCCCAACGTACTCCCCTCACCTATATATTTGTGCCCATCCACAAGCTAGGGGTTGGATTTTGGAGATAGAATTCTACCCTTATGTTGTTGTTGTAAAGTGGTAACTTTCATGCATTATGGTGATTAGAGGTTCACTTTGTGACAAAGAAAGATCAATTTATCCTAGAGGATCTCTTCTACAATATCGATATATATTTATGGTTGTAACTCCTTCCATTTATATTAATGAAAAGGTTTCTTTGTTTACCTATATGTGATGTTATGATTTCATGTATTTCGATGCCATGTTTATCCATTGAATGAAGCATTTAGATGATGCTAAATATATTTCGTAGATAGTTGGCTTGTGTTGTCTGATTGTGCAAGTTCTAATTATAGCAACGGGAGCTAGGATTGGAGCGTTCAAGCCAAGAGAGGAGTGAAGCATATGACGGATTACAGGTAGACTTTGACCCATCATCCATTTAATTTAATAAAAACAAAATCTACTTTGTCCTTTTGTTGTTCTAGAATTAGCCACCTAATCTAGGGAAGTCACTTGTGTTCGCAGTCGAAGATTTTGTATGACATAATGAACTTAAAAAAATTTGTGAGAAAGAAGGGATTCGAAAGGAGTTGAAAACACCCCACAACCCATAGAAAAATGGTGTGGCTGAGTGAAAGAATCGTAGCATTGTGGAAGTAGCGAGGAATATGTTTCATGACCAAGGCATACCTCTGCATTTGTGGGCTGAGGCATGCAACACAACAACCTATCTATATAATAGGAGTCCTCATCGAATTTGGAGCATGATTACATCGGAGGAGGCTTTCTCGGGGATAAATCTAGATGTGTCGCACTTAAGGATTTTTGGAGCCTCTCTTTACTGCCATGTCTCTAAAGAATCAAGGAAGAAGCTAGATTCGAAAACATAATTGGTAGTATTTGTGGGTTACACATAAACTCCCCACAACTACCATGTGTACTTTTCATCCATCATAATGACATTTATGCGAAGGGATGTAAAGTTTGATGAGGATAAAGCGATGCAGTACTCTCTTGAAAGGGAGATTCATATCCCACCAGAAGAGGAGCAAGCTTCAGATCCCACCAAAAGAGAAGATTTTAGCTCCAAAGGAGGAACCTCAAGAAATTATGGAGCAGCCACAAATTGAGGAGTAGAGATTGGAGACAAATACTCAAGCAGAAACATCTAGAGAAGGCAGGAAAAGAATCAGGGAAGCTGAGATATTTTTGTAGGATGCGAGGGAGAATGTGGGTGTTCCTTCAATTTTTTGCAGGCAGAGAAGGTCACCTGATCAGTACACTGGTTACATGGCTCTAATTCTTGAGCTTGTCGAGACTGAGCCATCCTCTTTCGAGGAAGTATTAGAGAAACCTGTATGGGTTGATGCAGTGGTGGAGGAATACAAGTCCATTGAAAAAGAATATTGTTTTGGAAGTGGTCCCAAGACCAGAAAATAAACCAGTTGTGGGTTCAAGATGGATATTCAAGGTAAATCATGCAGTAGACGGAAGCATAGAGAAGTACATGGCTATATTTGTGGCCAAGTGGTACTCTCAAGTTTAGGGAATTGACTATTAGGAGACCTTTGCTCCTATAGCAAGGTACTCATCCATTACATCAATTATTTCTCTAGCTGCGCAGATGGGTGGAAGATCCACTAGATAGATGTAAAAACAAGATTTGTGAATGGATTTATTGAGGAGGAGGTGTACATCGAGCAACCAGAAGGCTTTGAGAATTTTGATTGGGAGTCTCATGTGTGGTTACTTAAGCAAGCGTTGCACAACTTAAACAAGCACCCCATGCTTGGTACACCATGATCGATAGTTATCTCACTGGTTTAGGCTTCACTAAAAGTGAAGAAGATGAAACCTCTATCATATATTGGTAGAACGTAAATTGCTCATTATTGTCTTCTATGTTGGTGATTTGATTTTAACTGGTGATGAAAAACTGATCAGATCTTGCAAGGAGGACCTTGCAAGAGAATTTCAAATGAAGTACATGGGTCTCATGCACTACTTCCTCAGCTTGGAAGTATGGCAAGGCAATGGGGAATAGTTTGTCTCTCAAGGCAAGTATGCAAATGAGATACTACAGATATTATGCATGGAGACACCTCTCGTGACCAACTAAAGGAAGGAGGATGCCACTTCAGGTAAGGAAGTGGAAGCTATGACCATATATGTGCTATGCTATCTACCAACTGATCCAAGCTATGGTTAGGCCAACCAAATTATTTTGGAAGGAAACGAAGCATGTTTTACGATACCTCAAAGGAACATAGGGAGTGAATTTGTATGGCTTCATAGATGTAGATTGGGAAGGGAGTCCGATCTGGACTTAGACATGAATGCAACATAATAAAAATATAACCATAAATACAGATATGCAATAGAAATAACACTTCATTTCATTAATACCAAAGAACTTAAATATGCTTACAAACATAATGGAAATAAACTAGCTCGGGCAATGGTAGCTTATCTCCGAGAAGAGATGTGGTGAATACATGCCTCTTAACTATGTTACAATGAGGCTCAAGGGCCTATTTATTATTTATAAACAATGGAAAACCATAAACATCCAAAAACCTAGCCCTAAAAGATGAATTGCCAAATCTGTGGGCGTTGTTGCGGTAAATTGGTACATCAACTTCTCGGGGTCATAACTTTGGCATACAATCTCTATTTGACATGAAAAATACCTCGTTAGAAATACATTTCTGAGCACTACAACTTTTGACTACAAATATTAGTTATTGACTCATGTTTTCCCGTTTTCCAAAAAATCGTCGTTCAGGGCCTCAAAACAGCTCCAGAAATTCAGGACTTGAAAATTTGAAAGAAACAATGGTGGGGGTCCAAGTCGAATACACGGGTGGCCAAAAAATATCCACCTGTATGAGTCCTCACCACTTAGGAATCAATGATCCCCATTGCGTTGAGTGCCTTCATGAGATGGGGAAACTTCTGTTGAACTTGGTCCCTAGTGAGCCACTTTCCTCGGTGCAGGAGTTGGCCGACTTTGACAACCTGATACAGTTGGATCTTCTAATGGCGAGTGTTCTTGATCTACATGTCCATGATCTGATCAGTTGTGGTATCTTCCACGCAGTTTGGGTCCAACTCCATTGTAGTGATTTGTTCCGCAATGTCAGATGTGTCCAGTAGTGGTGGAAAGTATGGCCGAAGGCGGTCCACATTGAACACTGGGTGCAAGCCAGGGAATGGTGGAATGTTGAGCTCAAAGGCATTGTCCCCTATAACCTTGGAAATGGTGTACAACCCATATCGAAGTGGGAAAATCTTGTGGTATGGCCCAGTGAGGCACTCCTTCTGCAAATGTAGCCAAACTCTTTCACCCACCTGGAACTTGTGTGGCACACATTGTAGATCATGTCGCTACTTGTACTTGGAATTGGACTTCTCCAAGATATTGTGAACCTAATGGCAGACGTGTTGGACGCATTCAATAAATCTAGTTGCTTTATCAGCCTCATACAGTACATATTTGGATTATGTCTATGTAGTCATATGAGGTATGGAAACACCAATAAGGCACAATTGTTAAAATCCTAGACCCACTTGAAAGGGACTATGACCAGTCGAGTTATGAAGAGATCTATTGGGTAGAGGTCCTCTGGGAGTCAAATCGGTCGGATGCTTGACCTGAAAGTGAAAGAGTACCCCTGTGTGTGAGGAGAAGATGTCCTTGTATTCTTCCACGACCTTATCCACCTGCTTCTATTGTGTGCAGGAACCCTTCCTGGGAGCCATAGATGGGACCACAGTCTTTCCCTTACTTTGAGCATGAATCAAAAAGAAAAAAAAATTCCCGGTATGGGAGATGATCTTATTGCGTTACTTAGCAGAGATCAAAGAGATGGCGATAGGCGGGGCTACCTCTAGTAACCTGTATAACTTAGTTCCCAAAGAAATAATACCAGTGTGAGGCCTCAACTCATACACGACATGATGCTTCCACAAGTATGGTTGGCCTAATAATACATCCCAAACTTCAAGAGGATCAACATCACACAATACCTCATCCGTGAAGGGCTTGATGTTGTAGGGAAGGTGAAACTATTATCTGACGCATAGATCTCGTCCTTGGTGAAGCCACCAGATGGTATATGGTTACAGTTGTGGTGTGCTCGGTAGGCCTAACTACTTCACAACTTATACTAAAATGAGTTTCTTTTGGCTCCCTCTCTCGACAACAAATTGCAGCGACGAACCCTTCACCCACATCTATGAGTGAAAGAGGCGCTCCCCCTCATATGGATCTTCGGGTTCTGCCTTTTAGAGCTTGATGGTGGCTACCATAGCAGTGGGTTATGCATAAATGACATGCTTACCCTTGTCAGTTCCCTTTTCGGGTTCTGACTCAAAATCAGAGCATGCATTTGTCTCTAAGTCTTACAGCTCGGCCACCAACTCCTGCTTTGCGCGACATTAATTCATGTTGTGAGTGGGATTTTTATAGAACTCACACAACTTGTCGTTGTTGATCATTTCCTTCCTGTCATCCTCAGATTGCGGCTTCGAGGAGTTTCCCTGGGGGGTCCCATCCGGGCTCTGTCCTTTGCTCTACTTTGGGTTTGCAAATCCAAAGTCTCGCTTCTTCTATTTCAATTTTTGCTCGATCTTGGCAGCATCTGCACCAAGAGAGGATATGTCGAAGAACTCCATTTCCTCCTAAATGTATTTGTGCAAACAACTGCAGTACTTAAGCACCAAGTGTTTCTCTAAATATTTGATACCAAACTTTGTGCTCAAGATATGGAACAGATTTGTCAGCTCATGCACATCTTGATCCCTTTATTGCCACAACGTAGTCCATTGTATGTACTTGTCCTCATAGCTCCCCACAGGGTTATATTGTTCCTTTACGGCATCTCCGAAATAATTCCAAGTGGATTTGGCTGAAAACAGTGAGGGTTCTCTCTCGTCCTTCTGTTCACAGTAGGTTTCCTACCAATCCTTGACATGGGGGGTGACTTTGAGGAGAGCAGAATTAAAATTTCCCTATTGGAAAAATCATGAACTGAAAAATATCCTTACAACATATTTAACCATCTATCTATGACATCTGCATCTATTTAGCCTTCAAATATGGGAATGTCAAATTTGAATTGTACCTTGAAGGGAGTAGCGACTCCAGAGTGGCTGTCAAACGAAGATGTGTCGCCTGTGTGCGTCCGCCGAAGGATTTGGGAAAAAATTTCCATCATCGCATTCCTTTATCGCTCGAGGGATTCTTCGAGCAATATTTTGAAAGGATATCCTACTCCCTCATCTTTCTTTTCTTCTTCTATGGGAGGTCGTCGAGGTTTGTGAGGTTGGTATTGCAAAGGTTCAACCAGTTCGAGCCCTGACTCTTTACACCCTCACCTCGTTGGGGACATGCAAAAAAAAACAGAGAAAGAGAAGACCACTCTGATACCACTGATCCAGAATTAGACAGGAATGCAACATAATACATATATAACCATAAATACATAGATGCAACAAAAGTAACACTTCATTTCATTAATACCAAATAATTGAAATATGCTTACAAACAGAATGGAAATAAACTAGCTCGGGCGATGGTAGCTTATCTTTGAGAAGAGATGTGGCGGATACATGCATCTTAACTATGTTATAATGAGGCTCAAGGGCCTATTTATTATTGAGAAACAATGGAAAACCCTAAACATCCAAAACCCTAACCCTAGGAGATGAATCGCCAAATATATGGGCCCTGTTGGGGTAAATTGGTACATCAACTTCCTAGGGCTATAACTTTGGCGTATGATATTAATTTGACATGCACAATACCTCATTAGAAATATCTATTCGAGGAATACAACTTTGGATTACAAACATGAGTCAAAGACTCATGTTTTCCCGTTTTAAAAAAAGCGTCGTTTAGGGCCTCAAAACTGCTCCAAAAGTTAAGGACCCAAAAAATTGAAAGAAACAATGGTGGGGGTCCAAGTGGAATAGGTGAGTGGCCACCAAATATTCACCTGGATCAAAGTCCATCAAACCGAAAGAGTACATCAAGTGGAATTTTCAGTGTTGGGTCTGCAATTGTTTCGTAATACAGTGTTAAGAAAATATCTATGGCACTCAGCTCAACAGAAGCAGAATACATGGTTGCAAGTCAAGAAGGATGTGAAGCAATCTGGATGAGAAAGATACTTGTTGGATTGTTTGGTCATATGATGGATCCAACTGTGATCTACTGTGATAATTAGAGTTTCATCAAGCTCTCTGATAATCCTATTTTTCACCATCGATCAAAGCATAGATATATATATATATATATATATATATATATATATATATATATATATATATATATATATATATATATATATATATATATATATATATATAAACCCTCATCACCATTTGCGGGACTATGTGCAAAGGTATATAATGTTGTTGTAGTACATTCTGATAAAGGAACAAGATGATGACATTTTGACAAAGGCCCTTTCAAGAGGGAAGTTTGAGTTCCACAGGTGCAGGATAAGGGTGGTTGATAATCCCTTTTTTACTGAGAGGGAGTGTTAAAAAATGCAACAAGAAATTTTCAATTTGATTTTTCCTTGAATAAATGAAGAAAATTCGAATTTCCACATTAATAGACAACTTAGATGCAGTTAACTTGTGTGACATGGCTTGTGTCACCCAGTTTAATCAGTAAATTCAAGTTGGAGGAGTTAGAGTTCAGTTAAGCATGTGTGATTTCTAATTTGTAGAAATCAAGGTCAGCTATCTAAGGTTTTTTTCATTTAAACTAGTTGTAATTGTTGAAGGAACTAGTGGAGGGTCAATTGTGTAGTGGGAATTAAGTCAAACTCAGTGATCATCCAGTTAACTGATCAATCAACCCAAAATATCTAGTGCATGCTAAAAAATTCAAGTTCCCAAGGCTTGGTGGAGATTCCAAGGCAGTGTAACATCGGTTGTAGACTAGCCTTGAGTGTACAAGTGTTGCATGCAGTCCGATGATCAAACTAAGGAATTGTGCAATACATTTTGGAGAAATTCCTAAATAATAGGGGCGTAATTTCTCGAGGAACAACGCAAGTAAATAGGAGCTCAAGGAGAGGCAAAAAATGACTAAGTCTAGTTCATAACTTATGAGTGAATCAAGAGATAGGTTATGCACTTGCAGGTTGTGCTCAGTTGAGGAAAGCAATTGTAATACATCTCTAATCATCAAATTAATGCAAGCATGTGTTGTAACATTATTCGGTTTTGATATAGTATTTTTAGAAAAATTGAAAATTTTAAAAATGTTAAGTTTGGATATTAATAGACAAAAAAACAAAAAATGTTAGGACTCATCGTAAATAAATTATTCATATCAAGAAATTGATAGGAATAGTTTCCCTAAAAATTGAAAGAAAAATATTGAGAAAATTTTAGGTATAGCAATAAAAGAAATGGTTTGCTTAGTTTGAATAAAAGAAAATAAAAGAATGGATGCTTGTTTAAATGCGCCAAAGATTTAATTTAGGAGTTAAAATGTGTTTTAATTATGTTAATTGCTTCATTAAGAAATTAAACTTAATTGCAATAAAGAAATGCATGATTTTATCCTAAGTCCGCTAAAAGACAAAAAGATTTGTTGCATTATGATTATCTCCCGAGCAACTTTCAAGGGCAAATCTCTTCCCCGCCCAAATCAACGGCAGGGAATCCTTTTAGCACCCCCTTTCCCATTTCTCATTTGTGGGCGGGGGGGGGGGGGGGGATCTGAAAAGCAGCTTTCCCGAGGGCAAGCCCTTCCCTAAATGTCACCTCCACAACATTTCTCACCCCCCCTCCCACTCAAAATCGTTTACTGCCACCTACCCCCTCTGAAATCCGTTTTCCTCCCGACGAAGGTTATTGACTTTTCCTCCTAAATATTTCCCGATGCCAAATAAGACACATCCACCTATGCATTCCATTGTGACTCTGCTCCCTTACTATTATTCCTTTCATTAGACTCGCTCCCTTAGTCATTGCCTAATTGTTTCATTACCCCAGCTCCTGTACCGTTGGCATTAAACTGATACGGTCACATTCCCAACAATCATTCCATAACGGTAATCCAAGCCACCATGATAAATAAAATCGCGCCTTTCCTTTTACCACTTTGTTTCATTCACTGTTTGTCGTTGAATTGTAGGTATTATGGAACATAATAACGCCACTGATTCAAATATCTACCATCGTGCAACAGATATTTAACTACATAAATTGCCACCTTATTTTTCTTATTTTCCCTCTACAGAAAACATGGCCCCCAAAGGAAAAAACCAAAAGCCAACCACTGAGGAAAATCCTGCTACCTCTACCTCGGTCGATCTCAACCATGTCCCCCTTGCTTATTTGTACTTTAAAATCATTGACACGGAGTGCGAATTAGAATTCCATGAAATGCACCTGTGGCTTAAACAAAAGTTCCTGGATCAACAAGATGACATCAAGCTATGGGAATTCCTTTTGCCTCTCTTTTCATTCCCTCAAATCCATGACTTCCTAGACCTTGTCACCTAGTGTCAAACTAGGTATGATCCTATCAAAAGAGCAGTGGTGGCTCAAAATGGAAACATTCGGATATCCATCACTCTAGAGACCATAAACAACATGTTATTAATCCCTCATAATGAATCTTTAAACCTTTTCTCCCAAGTAGCTCTTATGGAGTTGTATCATAAACTCACTTTCCCTCAGAGAGCCCAAATTTTTTAAACTTTCCTTCCTGATGATGCTGAATTACCAAAGAAAAACCCACCTTACCCATCCTCCATGTATCCTGAAGCTACCAGACACATCATTTCACTACTTTGTTACTTATTAGGATATCCAGATGATAGAACAGTAGATGAACCCATCTTGGCTATTTTTCTATATTTTCCAAAGATCAACCTACATTCATGTATAATTACAGTCAATTTTTGGTTGATAATATGCATGAACAATTCATGAATTTAACAACCCAAGGAATGTTTAAGTACACCTATGTACTTATTCATATGTTTTTATTTCAGCAAGGAGATTCATTTCCTATTACATTGAACAAGCAGGATAAACAAGGAGTTAACCAATTAGTGATTCATTGGACAGAATTGATCAGATCAATTTCAAATAAATTCTCTTTTTTAGACTTCATTGAATTATTCATCCATCCAGTTGCATAGATTCTTAGCAGCAAAAATGAGCCTAGAATTGGCTAGGACATGAAAAGAATCCTTCATTTGAGTGACCAAGTTAAAATTGGAGACTAGTATTTATACCAGAATTACACAGAGATTCGAGTATATGGTTGTGAATTGGCACCATATAAATTGCCCAAATATGTTCAAATGAGAATCTTCTCTTTGGAATATATTAGGTAGATGATTAATATGTATGATCTACATTTTTTTTTCGGGGAAAAGGAAATCACAGTTTAAGATTAAGTAAAAGATTGGTGATTTCATTTGCAATACCAGATCAGCAAGGATTGAGGCAGATGTTATCTTGAAAAAGATGAATTTCCATCCAAGCTTCACCTCGTCTTATGACCCTTTCAGTATAATTTAAAACCTAAGATTTTAATTGAAAACAACTCCATATAATCATACACCAAGGCCTTAAATTGAAAAGTTCATGAACCAGGACCATTGGACAGAAAATATATTGCAGGAAGCATAGGAACATATCCTTTCCACTTCTACTTTGCAGACTCCATCTACCCAAAGCAAACAACAAAAAAGGTCTAGGGAAGAAACATCAACTTTTTTAGATTTGGTCAGAGAATTCATAATCCAGCAAAAGAAGCAGAAGACTGACTTAAAAATTTCCACAGAGCAGAGCCAAAAGGAACCAGAAATTATAGATTTGGGAGATCCAGAAGTGTCCACATCAATAGGAGGGAGTGCTCCTAATACTCCATCATCTTCTCCATCCTCTCAAGAACCTTTGGAGATCATCCAATCAGTAGGAACCAGTTCATCGGATAAATAAATAAAAAAACACATAAATTAAAGAAAAAATAAAAATAAATAAATAAAAAACACATAATTTAAAGAAAAAACAAAAAAAACAAAAATTGAACAAAAATAAAAAATAAAATAAAAAACATCAAAAACATTTTCTTAAATTGTTAAAAAAAACCATATAAAAAAATAAATAAATAGAAAATTTAAAAATAATTAAAATTAAATTAAAAAAATAATAATAATAATAATAAAATAAAATAAAAATTTAAAAAAAAAAACAAAACAAAACAAAACAAAACAGAAAACAAAAACAAAATTTAAAATAAAAAACTATGATTAGAAAACCAAAAAAATGAAAAAAAAAAAAACATTTTCAAATAATTAAAAAACAAATAGATATAAATTTAATTATTTTTTAAAATCAAACATATATATATTTTTTAAATTAAAATTTAATAAATAAATTTGAAATTCAAAAATAAAAATTAAAACAAAAAAAAATTAAAATATAACCCAAAAAAAAATTATTATTCTTATTAAATGAAAAATATATAAAAATTAAAATTAAAATTAAAATTAAAATATAAAAACAAATATTAAATTTAATAATTAAAACCACATTATTAAAATCAAAATTAAATATTAAATTAAATTTAAAAATAAAAATAAAATAATTTTTTTTTTTAACAGAGTGGCGCCGCCTAGGTGGCGGCGGAGGCCAGATGCTGGGCGGGCAGGGAGGCTGCGGGGCTGCCCAGCCTATCTCCGGCCCACGGTTGGGCAGAGTGCGATTTCGAGAATCGCCCTCTGCCCTACCGAGGGCCGGAGGCCGGCCGGGCGGCGTCGTCGAGGGTTGTCAAGCCTACCTCCGGCCCCTGGCTGGGCAGAGGGTGAATCGCCCTCCGCACAGCCGGGGGCCAGAGGCAGGCTCGACAGCCCTCGATGGCACCGCCAAGCAGCGCCCCCCCCTGCCCAATGGCCGGCCTTCGCCGCCACCTGGGTGGTGCCATTGTGTGTTATTTCAAAAACAAATTATTTTATTTTTCTTTATTTTTTTTAAATTAGGCACCTTTTTCTTTAATTAAAATTTTGTATTTGTGTTTTAAATTTAATTGAATTTTTTTAATTTTTTAATTATATAAAATTTAATATTTTTTATTTAAATTAAAATTTTGTATTTTAAATTAAGTTTTTTTTTTAATTAAACTTTTTTTTTAAATTAATTTGTTTTATAATTTTATTTTATTTTATTTCATATTTTTATTTATTTATTTTTTCCCATTTTCCATTTTTAAATTTTCATTTTAACACTGTTTTTTCTTTTCTTTTTTTTCTTTTTCTTTTTTTTTCCTCTTTTTTTCTTTTTTATTTTTCTTCTTCTTCTTCTTCTTTTTTTTTTTTGAATTAATAAATTCTTTTGCGGCTTCAACCTTCTGTGTTGGTCTTCTGCGGCTTCGGCCTTCTATGACGATCTTCAATCTTCTGCAGCTTCAGAATTCTGCGGCCTTTTGCGACAGTCTTCGGTCTTCTGCGGCCTGCGGTCTTCTGCGGTCGGTCAAGTGATATTATAACTCTGCTGTTAGTTGGGTGATATCTAAAATATGTGGTCGGTAGCTCTATGTTTTTTTTTTTTACAGAAACGGTTATGGATTATATTAACTGATTGGTCTAAATGCCAGATTTCGGATTACAATGAGAGGGAGCAGAGCCCAAATAGTATCGACAACCAGAAGTGTTATGGAGCTTGTGGTCTGCTTCCAGCTCTTTTTGGCTACAGCTATGGAATCGATTTCTGTGATTTCCCCAAGCTTAAAAATACAAACAAACTGATTCAATAACAAGCAGTAAAACATTTCAGCTGACTGATTATGGAATTGGATCCCATGTTTCGTCCCCGTCTCTTATCATTGCCCCAGTAGAGAGAAGGGCAACTTTATTAGCTTCAAGATCTGTGTCTTTGTTGTTGTCTCTCAATACGTGGAAGTATTTCAGATTTTGGAACAATTTCCCCAAGATTCTGATTCTAGATATCAGTCTTGCCAATCTTAGATCCCGAGGGGATGAGTTGGTCACCATGATTTTTATTATCACTTGGGAATCCCCAAAAATATTTGCCTCCTTGATTTCTAAATTCAAGAGCAACTTTTGTCCTTGAAAGAGGGCCAAAGCCTCAGCTTAAATGCTGGATTTGATCCCCAGACCCCAAGCAAAGATGTGGATCGATATGCCTTCAGTGTTTTTTACAATTCCTCTTGCCCCAGCCTTGCCAGGATTTCCCTTTGATGCCCCATCAAAGAAGAGAGAGTGCACCTTTTGATTGGAGATCCAGTCTTGAAAATCTTCATTATTTTTCCCCCTTATTTGCCAGTCTTTAGAGGGGGAGATATTTCTGGTAGCTTGATGAAATTGCAGGTTTATGGAGGCACCCCAAACAGTATCTAACTGATTTAGATTTGAAGCGTCTTTTTGATCTCCCAAGCATTCTTTTAACTGGAATTTTATCTTAGCCGTTACCACCTTGACATCGTGCTGAGTGTTTCTAAAAATTCTGCTGTTTTGCTCTAGCCAGATCTTCCAGCAACAGATTTTAGGAAGGGAAGACCAAGCCGCTTTAATCACTTTGTTTTTGGGAGGAGGGTCGGGATAACTATTCTGCCAATTTGCAAAGAGATCAATTATAGAGATGGGAAGAACAAAATTGGGGTTCCAATAATCCATTAGGTCACTCCAAACCTGCACAGCGAATTTACAATTTAACATGAGATGTGTGGCACATTCCACATTCTCTCTGCACAAAGAACACCTGGACGGGCCATGAAATCCACGTTTCTGTAATTTATCATCAGTGAGGATTTTCCTGTGGCATAAAAGCCAACAGAACATGTCAATTTTGGGCAGAAAGGATAGGCGCCAGATTGCATTCCAAGGAGCAGGGTCAGGAGGGACATGCGGTCTCAAAGAGAGTTTTGCGTAGCCTTGAGCTACGGTATAACCTGCAGACAATGAGCCCCAACCACGTGAGTCTCTTCTGCGCACATGCGTAGGAGCAATACCGTTCAACATAGAACGAAGGCAGCTGCAGTCCTAAAGAAGCTCTAGAGGTAGATCAATAAAATTCCAACCTGCCCAGCGCATCCCAACCCATGTAGAAATATCCCACGGTGTGGATTTCCCAGCAGCGGTCAACCAGCAACGTAGCACATTCAAGGAGGAGCGATCACCAATCGGATCTCGATCCATGATGCGATCAGTCCAAATATTTATATTCTTACCATTTCTAGGAATCCAGTAAGCATTGGATCAGATCAGGGGGGCGGCTTTGGAATAGAGCCTTGCAAAGGGAGAGACGCCTTCGGGGAGAGGTCCATCTAGGCATCTAACTCTCTTGCCTTTGAAATATTTCCTCCATAGCGCTAATTGGGCCCAGCCAGGCTTGGGCGCAATAATTTTCCAGAGAAGTTTGGCTCCCATGGCAATGTTCTGAAGGGAAAGGCTCTTGAAGTTTAAACCCCCCTCCATTAGAGGCTTGGAGACAATCTCCCAGTTAACAAGAGGGATTTTCCTCTCATTTTGTTTGCCTCCCTTCCAAAATAAATTGCGAATGTGTTGGTCCATTTTTTGAAGAATTCTAATTGGAGCAAGGAGTACTGAGAACTGAAATAAGGGGAGACTATAGAGCACAGCTTTGATGAGAACTGTCTTGCCCGCAATATTAAGCCAGGTGAATCCCCATGCCTGGATTTTGTTCTTGAATTTTTCCACTTGCGGGAGCCAATCCCTACTGTAGGCCCGCTTGAGGAAGATAAGGAGCCCAAGATATTTAAAATAAGTCCAAGTTGGAGAGGTTGCGAATCCAAAACATCTAGCAATGGAACTAAGCAAGTTGGGCGTAGTATTCCAACTGTAAATGTGGCATTTCCCCTTGTTGAGACTACTTCCCGACGCCATACAAAACTCATCTAGTGCTTCTTTAAGCCTGTTGGCCGAATGTATCGATGCAGCCCCCAGCAACAAAGTATCGTCAGCAAAAAGGGCATGATTGATGCTTTTGACTCCCCTTGCAATGAAAAGCCCTGAGATCTCCTGCTCTTGCATTTTCTTGTTTAGATGGAAACTGAGAACGGAGGCTTGGAGGAAAAACAGAAGAGGAGAAAGAGGACAGCCCTGCCTTAGTCCTCTTGAGGCTTTGAAAAAACTAGCAGCTCTGCCATTTACAAGGGGAGCAATCCATGGCTCCGAGATGCAGGCCCGAGTCCAGTTTATAAAATTCTCACCAAATCCAAACTTTTGCAGAACATTCAAGAGAAAACTATGCCTAACACGATCAAAAGCAATTGCTAAGTCCAGTTTGATAGCCATACCTTTTTCCTTGCGCTGATGGCTTGAGAGGATTGCCTCTTGAACTAATATGAAATTGTCCACTAGCTATCTACCGTGAATAAAGCCCCCTTGATTTTCTGGAATGATTTTGGGAAGAAGATATTTCAACCTGTTAGCTATTACTTTGGTGATCAACTTGTAACCAGTGTTGCAAAGAGAGATGGGACGAAATCTGTTGAAGGAGCTAGCGCCTTTCTCCTTGGGGATGAGTGCAAGGAACGCAGATTTTGTACTACCTCCAATTTTCTAACAGTCTTGGGATTTTTGGGCCATTTTATAGAGATCTTTTTCCACAATATGCCAGCAGGATTGAAGAAATCTGGCGGAGAATCCATCCGGTCCTGGGGCTTTGTCTAGGTCCATGGCAAAGAGAGCATTCTTGACCTCAGCCTTGGTGACTTTAGCTTCTAGCTGGTGGTTCATCTCAGCAGAGATTAAAGGGGGGACCCAGTCCAGAAGACAAGAATTCTGAACCAGATTCACATCCTCACTATACAAATTTTTTAAATGTAGAAATGATGCTCATTTGATGCTTGCAAATTCCTTGTGATTGGTAGTATCTTCCTTGATCTCAGTAATGGAATTGAAGCATTTTCTGGCTTGAGCTTGCTTGTGAAAGAAAGAGGAATTTCTGTCTCCCGCTTTGAGCTAAAGGCAGCGAGACTTAATCTTCCAAAACTCTTCTTCAGCTAGGCAGGCTTTATGTAAGTGCTATTGGAGTTGGACCTCCTTTTCAAGGATTTCTCTGGTTACATATGCCTCTTCCGAAAGCAAATGATGTGCGTCTAGCTGATTTTGGAGATTTTTCCTTTCAGTTGTTGGATTAGGAAGAGTTTTGGCCCACTTTAGAGCAGCTTTCGTTCTTCTGAGCTTTTCTTCCCACACATAGAATGGTGATCCATTGACTGGCTGAGACCAACTTTCCTTGACTATCTGCAAGAAATTGGGTTCCTTGAGCCAGAGGGGGCTAAATCTGAAGGGGATGGGGCCAAGATCGGGATGGGCCCGGAGTTCAAGCTTGATAGGATTGTGATCAGATATGCTGCAAGAAAGGATTTGCATACTAGCGTCTAATCCAAGCAAAAGAAAGGAACTTTGGACAAAAAATATATCTAGCCTTGCTGCAATATGTCCAGGGCCTACTCTTTTATTTGACCAAGTATACTTACCAGAAGAGGGCTTGATGTCCAGCAGGTCCCAATCTTGCAGAAGATCCTCTTCCCATTCCCTCGTCGGATCTCGCACAATGCAACCTCCTCGCTTTTTTGAGGTGTGCAATGTGAGATTAAGATCACCTGAAATAATGATGTTGTCTAGATTCCCAAGATCTTCTTGGCTTCTTATTGAGTCCCAACAGACCTTTTTTTCTCCAGCATTGACCGGCACATAAACATTGAAGAGAAAAAAATATTTTTTAGTAACAAGATGCTGCATTTTTAGTAGCAGCCAGTGAGTATTTGAAGTCTCAGATACTAACGAAAACTTGCTATCATTCCAAAGAGTTCCCAGCCCTCCAGAGGCTCCTCGGGCTGAGACAGCTTTTGCAGAGGCTTGGGAGTCACCTATTTCTCCATCCTCCTCCGAGTCTTCCGACTCTTGGTCCTCTTCCTCGACTTCGACAAGGATTCATTTTGAGCTTTCTGCAACACTTGCATCCTTGGAAGAGATAGATAGGTTACCTTTATCTGGAGACACTACCTTTTGGACCTCGACCTCCTGGGTGTCCTCTAGTTGCGAGCTTAGAGGATCAAACTTGTTTTCTGGAACGGGCTTGGGCAGGATCTGCTGAGCAGAGGCCTGGTGAGGACCTTTGCCATTAGGGCCTCCCGGATTTTGTGTCTTGTGAAAAGTTTTGGAGCGCTTGACTTGATTCCAACTGTCCTCCTTCCCCTGCACTGCCTCGATGTTGGACGGACAGCCTCTGGCGAAGTGGCCATAGACATGGCATTTCCAGCATTTGAAGGGAAACTGCTCATAGTCCAGTTTCTGCACATGCGACCAGCTTCCGACATTGATTTTAATGGCCTCTGGCAGCCCCACCTCCAAATCTACTTCTACGCAGATCCTGGCGCAATCATATTGGTCCTTATTGTTTGCTCGATCTATGAATTTCCCAAGGGCATTTCCAATGTGCATCAAAGAGTCCCAATTCCAGCAATGAACTGGGAGATTTGGGAGCCTAACCCACACTGGGACTGCTTTGGGCACGTCCACTGCTGGATCAAAGTCCGGAGTCCACTTATTTAGGTACAAACCCTAAGGGCCCATGAAGTAGGGGTCGTTTTGGAAGATCAGATCTTTGTCATCCTTTGAAGAGAAGTCGAAGAGGAAGAATTCTCTCCCCAAAAAATAAGAGGTAACACTTTCTTTGATCAACGGCACCCAATTTCTGTTGACCCAGCTCTCAGTAGTTTTGGGGGATGGCCATAGCCCAGTGAACTGGCCGATGAGAGCTCGCTCGGCCAAAGATAATGCAACCTGGATCGGGGTTTCTGTGGGAAGGGAGATCTCAGGTATATCATCCAATTTCTTGACAAATTTCTCAGCTTCTGAGTTATTCTTCTTTGGAAGCCCTGCCAAGAGTCGATTAAAGGCCTCAGCAGACGAGGGCAGCGGAGGAGGAGGGGGAGGCGCCTGGGGAGTGCCCAGCACCTCCATGGGCGCTAGCCCTAGATTGGAGCGGGCCTATCACGAGCTCAGACGCAGCAGCAGGCAGCTCCAGCGCGGCTCGCAAAAAAAAAAAAAAAAAAATTGGTAGCTCTATGTTATACGATTGATATATAAACAATTTGGTCGGTCTGTGGTGGCTCCGTGACATAGGTTGATCTATAAACCGTGCGATCAAAGATGATATCTACATTTTGAGTTCACGTTAGTTGGTCCAGTTTTGGATTAATTTCAAGCATGCAATACCTTGATCCCTATTTGGTATGACCCTCTGACGAAGGAACGAAGAAAAGTGGGATTCAGTTTGAAATTAGCAGAGTTCTCTCCCCAGGGATGTTCCCTAAGAAGTATACATCGTACTGTCTTTTTGCCACCAACCTGGAGAGATTTGATGCTGAAAAAGCGTAATACATAGAAGAAGCAAGATCTCTATCTGCCAAGAATAAAACCTCTAAGCCTCAGGCATCTTGGTTTACTTCCGATAATTTGAAGATCTCTCACATTATACTATTTTCGCCAAGCGTGGAGATATCTTCTGCTCCATCAAACAGGGTTCGCATATCTTCCGAACTAGGGGTTCGCAAGTATGGCTCCCAGCTTCGCAAATATAATTGTCGGCACAAATCCGTCCCCCTCTAAGAGCCAAGCTCCTACCCATATTGTCAGTGAAGCCCATCCCACTGTGCGGGTGGTCAAGGCCTCACTAGATGAGGCCTTGAAATTTTGTGAAAGTGCCTTAATATGTCGGTTTAATGGCTTTTGGCCGTGGTTGACAACTCTCCACAGTTGGATCTTGGAGGTATGGAAGCCTGTCATTTCTGATGAAATTAATATCTCCCCTGTGCTAAGGGTTTTTTTATAATAGATTTTGAAAACTCTGAAAGCAGACAACGCATTTTAGATTATGTCCCTTGGTTTTGGGAAAACTCGGGACTATTCATGAAACCATGGAACCCATAATTCGATCCCTCAACAACAGTCATAACCTCAGCACCAGTTTGGGTCAGATTGCCAAACCTACCTTTGCATCTCTGGAATCTCTCCTTGCTAAAAGCCATTGGAAATGCAATTGGGAAATTTTACTGTAGGTGCCCAGAAACAAAGGAATATGTCAGAACCACCTATGCACGCATCTGTGTAGAAATGGACTTCAGCGTCGGATTCCCAGCTGAAATAATCCTAACAAGAAAAAACTATGTATGGAACCAGAAACTCGACTATGAAAGTGTCCTCTTCAGATGTCGATCCTGCTTTGAGATAGGCCATCTAGCCAAAAATTTCCCAAAAGTCTCCTAGAAATATTCTGCTAGAAAGAATCACCATAGATCTACATGGTGGGAAGGAGCACAAAAGGAACATTATACTGTCATCAAGGAAGAATACTCTCCAGAAAACTCTGTATCGCAAGAAATTAGGCAAGAAAGAAACAACCCTCAAGACAAGCAGCGGAAAAGACTCGCCCAACAACAAAAAAATGAACTCGACAGCCCCTCAAGCACCAACAATTATGAGGATTCGAATACCGCGCAAAAGAAATCTTCATTTAGCAGCAAAGCAGATCCTGAAGATAAGACACCAGTGACCCAAGAATCAAAAGAGATGAAGGAGGTGCAAGATAAAGGAAGTTGGAAGACCATAGAGAAGAAAAAGAAAGCTAGAATGCCAATCTCGCCAAGAAAGACGAGAAGCCAGACAATTAAGAACTAAGAAAATTATAGGTCCGATAGACCAAATTTGGTCTCAGTGGACGTTAACCATCATCATCATCATAATATATATATATATATATATATATATATATATATATATATATATAATATTTTTTATAATTTAAATTTAATTTATTTTTTAAAATTTATTTGTGTTTTTAATATAATACTTTTAATTTTTAATTTTTAATTTTTATTATTTTTTAATTTTTTTAATTTTAATTTAGATGATGTTTTTTTTTTCATTTTTTTTTAAGTTTTAAATTTATTAAAATTTAATATATATTTTTTTAATTTAATTTTTTATTTTAAAATATATGTTTTTTTTTAATTTAATAAACATTTTCTTTTTATTTTTTAAATTTTATTTGTATATTTTATTTTTTTATTTTAATATTTTTATTTTGTTTTTATTTTTATTTTTTATTTTTAATATATTTTAAAATTTTAATTTTTAAAATGTTTTTTATTTTATTTTTATTATTGTTTCTTAAATTTTATGCTTTTTTTTTAATTTTAAATTTTTTTTAATTTAAAAATAAAAAATTTAAAATTTAAAAAATAAATTTAAAAAATAAAAATAAAAAAAATTGAATTTTTTTTTTTTTTTTTAGCAATTATTTTAAAATGTTTTTTCATTTTTTTTTTATTTTTAATATAATTTTTTATTATTCTAAAATTTTTGTTTCAACACTTTTCAATTGGCTTTTACTTGCATTTTTAAAATATGTTGAAAATTTACCCCAAAACAAAAAAGAGGTTATTCGAGAATACAAATTTTCATTTTCGAGTTGTTTTTTCATGTTTTTTTTTGTTAGAGTTCCCGTTTTGAGGTAATAGTTCCCGTTTCATCGGTAAATATGTGCATTATCAAATGTACAATCACAGCTTAAAATAGAAAAACTCTCCTCTTTAGCTAAAGACAACAAGTTAAAGTCTTTAGAAGGCATTGTGGTTAAGGTTGAAGTATGACCCAAAATATATTAAAGATGTACAAGAAATTTTAAAGAAGAAATATGCAGACATTGCATCTCTGCGAAAACAACTAAAGCTTCCTTCCACAGAAGACCCGTAGACAAAGGAAATAGAGGAGAGTGAACAGAACATAGAAGAGATGCTCAAACTCATCATTGAGCAGAACATTCATATAAAGAAAATGGAGGAGAAGATTGAAGAATTGCTCAAGGAAAAAGAACAGTCAGCTCAGATTGCTTTGATCCCAGTTGCAGCAGTACCAATTGCAGTTGTAGGTGCAGAGCCTAGCTCTTCATTAACAACATTGGAATCTACATCAACAACAGGTGATTCAGCCAGACTTGTACAAGATTTGACTCTACAAAGACAAGAGAATGAGAAGCGCTAGAGAAATTCAAGGCCTTGGAAACCCAAAAGATCAAAAATGATACCTAGTACATGGAAGAAATGTAGAAGTTTCACAGATTGGGACTAAAGGTTCAGAAGCTATAAAGTGAGCTTCTAATAGCACACACCTTGGCCCAAGACAAGAAACGTATATGGACATAAATAAGCCAAGCAATGACAGAAGTATGGCCATCCATACAAATAATTTTTTAGCAGGAGGAATTAATTAACAAATGTAGGATAGTCATTGAACAAGATAAGGCTGCACTTAAGCAAAAACCAACAAAGGCATCAGACATGATTAAAATATTGAACTCAAAATGCAGGGCAGAGTTGGAGCAGATTAATATTTCAAACAGAATAGATACTATCCTAGAAATCAAGAAAGTATTGTAGAAAAAGAACTTGTTGAACCAATTAGAAACTAAGTGTCAAACTTTGGACATTATTTTCCAAATATTTCACACTAAGTTTAATTTGTTGAACCAAAGGGGATTTCCTGGACTAGTAGCTCCTAATGACAAACTGATCAACTTACAGGAGTACTGCAAAAAGCTTTACACCATTTCCATTTACAAAGCAAAGTTTGCAGGAATTAAAGGCCACATGATAGGGAAAGCTTCTCTAGAAGCTTTAGATTTTGATTTGATAATAAAACATGAAATCAAACATCTCTTCATCAACAAGCCTACTTTTGAAAGATATACAGAAGTAGATGAAGTTTTCAGGAAATTAGTAAATCTGGAAATTCCAAGTGAGGAAAGATGGGATCACTTATGTGAAACCATCAGGTAACTTTTTGTCTTCAACAACATGCTAGCACAGCAACAATTTTTGGGCCACATCATCAATTGTTTCCTCAAAGACAGTGACAGATCACTCATCAATTTTGTTTTCCTACTATTTGATATTATTTTTGTAATCAGTTTTAGATACTTCTAAGTGATAGAAACTAGTATAAATAACTCTCCATTCGAGTTATTAAGGGTTGCACTGTTGGATGAGAATTTGTAAGCATAAGTGTGTGATCTTTGATCATTGATGATAATAAAAGGATTCTGGTTTATTTCAATCATTTTCTTCCCAAGGTAAGTTTTTCTAGTATTCATTACACTTTTTTTATGTGTATATTTGATGTTTATGAAGATAATTAAGTAAGAAAAAGTTGTGTTTCAGTCTATCTTAAATCCTTTGAAGTTATAATCCATTTTAGAGAATGATCTATTGAACTATTTGTTTTTATAAGTGCCTCTATATCAATTAATTTTCAGTAATATTCATAATGTTAAATATGTTTTGTTAAGTTGTTAAACATTGTTTGACAGTCTTTCACACTTATGATAAATTAAACATTCAATCTGGATATTTAATTGATCATACTTTCTTACAGTTTTTGCCTTCACATATGCAATCTTAAATCATTGTTTGAAGTAAAGAAACAACCCTTTTATTAATAGTTAATATTATCAAAAGTTTAAATGCATTTGTTTGTAACTGCTTAATACATTGGTCATCCAAAAACCCAATTTAAAACGAACAAAACATTATAGATGCTCTGGCATGATTAATTGACCTAGAATTATCTCAGAGAACAACATCAGACTGACATCATTGCCAAGGATACGATATTTGATCCATTTTCCCTGGGAAAATGATATTCATATTCCTTTAAAGGTGAATAAAGGTCTTGTAAGGTTAAAATGTTTCACCTGGCGACTTCACAAAACCCGAAGTTGGCTCCTTCAAGACATACCAGGTCTCGCTCTGATTCTGACTCATTTTTTTACCTTTTTCATATCCAAAGATACTAGTAAGACAAGCCTCTTCAAGAAGAAGACTTCAAGCCCCTTCTTCTTCCATTCCTCCTCAATAGGAGGCCACCTCAGTTCCTGATTATTTTAGATCTGGACCTATTCCTTTAAATTAAGAAGATCTACCACCTAAGGTGCATGAATTGCTATCTAAAGGAGTTGATTTCCAATCTTCTCTTTTAGTTCATTCATTAGAATCCTATCAAGTACCTTCTTAATCTCCTACATCAAAACAGGAATTAGATTTACACTTACCTGAATTCAAACCTATTGATTTCATTTCTCCCACCTCTTATTATTTTCCATCTACTTCTTCTCAACTAGAAGATCTCTTCTCCTTATATTCAAACCCTTTATTTGAACATTCTTCGCAGAAGAAGAGGTAGAAAAGTTGGTCAATCATACACCTTTGAGATCTATCAGAAGATCTTCAACTTTACTTCTTCCACCACCTTCTTTTACCCCTCCATATTCACCTCCTTATTCTGTAACTTCATCTTCTACAACCACTACCTCATAATCTTCTTCATCTTCATCACAAGGTATGGCTGGTTTTAGGCCTATTTTTCAAGCAAGATATGTTGCTTTACTGCTTCCAAACATATTGAATGATTTTCCTGATGGATACTTGAAACATCTTCCAAGGTTTAATGGGGAAACTGGTTTATCTGCTAAAGATCATTTAGCAGCATTTTTAGACTTTGCTGACAATATGAATATAGAACATGAAAAATTTTATATGAGATTGTTTGTGCAATCTTTAGAAGGAATTGTTAGAATCTGGTTTAGACAATTGAGGCAAACTCCATTCGAACTTAGGAATAATTAACAACTATTTTTAAGAATCAATGGGGTGTTAAAAAGGATCCTATCTATTTCCTGACAGAATTCGAAGAACTTAAGAGAAATTATGGTGAACCAGTGTCTAATTTCATTAAAAGATCTAACAAACTTTATCATAAGATGCATTTTGACTGTAAACCACTAGTAGTAGCAGCAAAGGTTAGGCTTTCTAAAGCCTTTGAATATGATTTTGCAGTCATGCTAAGGGAAAGAACTTATCATACGTTAGAAGACATGAAAACTAATGCAATTGACATTGAAGCTAACAGATCTGCTTCAGCTAAGCTTAAAGCCAAAGCTGAAAAGGCTCAAATAAAAATGAAAGCTACTCAAGAATCTTCTTCTTCTTCCAAATCCAAAAACAAATATCAAAAAATATATGAGATTACATCATTACTTAGGAACCTTTAAAATAGGATTTCTAAAATTGAAACACAAAAAAGAACAATCCAGCAAACTGTTGCTAGACCTCAAACACAAACTCAAGCTCAATTTAAGAAAGCTCCTCAGCTAAAAATTCTTCAAAGACCTAGTAATGATCAACAAAAACCACCTCTTATGTTGATTGATGATCAACAGCCTGATGATAATACCGTTTCAATCACAGAAGATATTAACAACCTTGAAAATACATATGTTCAAATTGTTATTGTCTTTATCCCTCAAAATCAAACTTCCCAAGAGGATCAAGAAAATTCTTGTGTCTAAATATCAAGCCTTCTCATAATTTATAATTGTTGAACTTAACAGGAGGTATGATTTAAGACCAAGGGCAGGTCTTGGAAGGGCTCCCAAAAATCCTGTCATAATTGAACCACAGATAAAATCTGTTGAATCTCGAACAACAACCATTCAACCTTTAAATCAACCAACTGATACTACTTCAATTGATAAAACTTTTTTGACTATTTTAATGTTGAAAAGGAGTTAGAGAGAGTCAAAATTCCCATCCCATTATCAGAACTTTCAAAGAACCCTGGATAAAAAAATCAAGTCACAAAATGGATTCTAAACTCAAGTGTGGATGTTGAAGGGGATGTAATTATTCTTTAGGATGAAAAACCCTCAATAGTATTTGGTCCAAGCTCTGACATGATAGATAAAATAGTGTTATCTTTTTATGTTACCTTGAAATCACATGATTCATTCTTGTATAATTGTATGTTAGATTCTGTAGCCTCACATAATCTTATGCCAAAGGTTATTAAGGTCTAGTTTAATTTGGAAATCACTAGATCTTACCATGACCTATATACCTTCGATTCTAAAAGGGCACCATGTCTAGGACTCATAAAATACTTAGTTGTAACCTTAGCTCAAATACCTGTGAAAGTGTATTTTTTGATATTGTTTTCACTGATATCCCTCCTAAGTTTGGAATGCTTCTTTCAAGATCTTGTTGTGCTAAGCTAGGAGGGAGTCTTCAGATGGATGTCTTTTTCTACAATTCCTATATATGGAGGAGAAAACCTTAGGTTATATAGAGATGTCATATTCATTCATATTGTTTGTAAAGTAGATCAAGCTAGAAATCATCCCATATATGAAGTTAACCAGATTTTGGTTGTTTCCAATTATCTTCAAATAATTTACAAAATTCTCAGCTTAAAATTGAAGATGTTGTAGAAACCCCAAAAACTATCTAAACTGATATTTGGAAACTTTACTTTGATGGATCATGTTCTAAAGATGGAGTTGTAGCTGGTTTTGTTTTAATTTCACCAGAAAATAAAACATAACCCAATCCTGCAAGCTGGATTTTGATATTACTAATAATGTTGCAGAGTATGAAGCCTTTCTTCTAGATTTAGAGCTAGCTAAAAGTCTTAAAGTGCAAAATCTAAGTGCTTTCAGTGATTCTAAACTCATAGTTAGACAAGTCAGGAATATTTTCCAAACAACGCATCCTAGACTTAGGTCTTACAGAAATGAGGTTTGGGATTCAGTGGAAAATTTCTTTCATGCATTTAATATTACTACTATCCCTAGAAACAAGAACATTCATGCAGACTCCCTAGTTGTTTTTGCTAGTTCATCTAAAATTCCAGACCAAATGCAAGTGCAATATCAAATTCAAGTCAAATATAGGCCAATCTATTCCTCACAATCTAAAATACTGGCAAATATTTGAAGATGATGAACAACTTAAATCTTTTCTATAAGTCATTGATGAATTCTTTGTTTTACAAATTGAAGAAGATCAATCAGACATGAATGAACTGAATAAAGAAAATGAAACCTTTGATTTAAATTAAAAGTTGGTTGACCATAATATCATTCAATTATCAAAAAACATTATTCCTAAGGGTCTAGTCCCTCTAGAGAAGTTATTTGACCAGAATGACGTTCCCAAGAATCCATTGTCAAATTCACCCGAAGAGGATATTGAAGAGTCTAACATTGGAATAGCTGAAGATATTACGAACATTATAATTTTTGCATCTCTACCTCAGGAACTAAAAATTGAATATCTAAAACTTTTTAAAAGTATAAGGATGTTTTTGCTTGGTCTTATGTTGAATTGAAAACTTATGATACATCTCTCATAGAGCATAAAATTCCATTGAAACTTGAAACAAAACCTTAGAAGCAAAAATTAAGGAGAATCAATCCAGTCTTGCTTCCTACTATAGAAAAAGAACTTAAGAAGTTACTTTAAGCTCATATCATAGTTCCATTAAGATAATCAGATTGGGTATCTAATTTAGTTCCTGTTAGGAATAAGAATGGGGAAATTAGACTTTGTGTAGATTTCAAAAACTTAAACAAATCATCCTTAAAAGACAACTACTCATTACCCAAAATGGATCAATTGCTTCAAAAAGTTTCAGGTACAAGTAGACTTTCAATTCTTGATGGTTTCTCTGGATATAACCAGATAATGGTGAGTCCATAAGACAAAGAGAAGACTTCTTTGACCACTCCTTGGGGTACATTTAAGTATACTAGGATGCCCTTTGGATTAACAAATTTTGGAGCAACATTTCAAAGAGTTATGGACTTAGATTTTGTAGGTAATACCAACAAATTTGTTGTTATATATCTTGATGACCTTACTATCTTTTATAACTCAGATTAGAAAAATTTAAAACACTTGATGAAAGTTTTTGACAGGTGTAGAAAATTCGGGATATCACTCAACCCCAAGAAGTCTTTGTTTGCTATCAGAGAAGGAAAATTGCTCGATCACATAATTTCAAAGGAAGGAGTGGTGATTGATCCCAAAAGAGTATCAGCAATCCAAGCACTTTCATTGCCAAGGAATAAGAAGGAGATCCAAGATTTTCTTGGAAAGATTAACTTCCTGAGGAGATTCATTCCTAACTATGCTGAAATAGTTAAGGATATCATTGATATGCTTAAGAAGAATTATGAAGTCAAATGGACCATACCTTCTAGATATGCTTTTAATCATATTAAAAAGGCCATTTTTGAATCTCCAACTTTAGCTAGCCCTAATTATTCTGAACCCTTTAGCATATTTTCCTTTTCCTCTGAAACCAGTTTAGTTGTTGTCCTTTTACAAAAAAATGAATATGGTGATGATCAACCTATAGAATTTTTCAGTGAAGCCATGAGAGATGCAGAACTTAAGTATGAAATTATTGAAAAACAAGATTACTCCCTAGTCCAAGCTTTAAAGTCCTTCAGAGTTTATGTCCTCCACTCAACCATTACTGCTTATGCTCCCAACATTGTTGTAAACATTGTCCTCACTCAACCAGACACTGATAGAAGAAGAGGAAGATGGATCACCCAAATCCTTGAATTTGATGTTAGTGAAAGGTCAAGGCTTAGCAAAATTGTTAGTTGAATCTAATTGTAAAGTTCTAAGGATAAATTATGTTTTTCAAATTTCAAAGAAGAATACACAAGAACCTTCTCCAAACTCTCAAGGGGGAAATCCACAAGAACCTTCTCTAAATGTAGAAGGGGATAATCCACAAGAACCTTCCCAAGATTCAGAAGGGAAGAACACACAAGAACCTTCATCTTCAAATCAATAAATCCTTGTTCATATTAATGAAAAATTATTGTTGTCAGATTGGTATTTTGATATCGTACACTTTCTGATTAACTTTGAATGTCTTATTTAATTTTCAATAAATCAATGTAAGACACTTAAGTTAAAGGTTGTAAAGTACTGTATCATGAATGCAAAATTATATTGGAAGGATCCACTCAATATCCTTTTGCTTTGCTTAACAGAAAGTGAAATAGAAGGAATTATTTAGCAGTTTCATGCAGGTATATGTGGTGGACACTATTCCTAGAGAACCACAGCATATAAAATACTAAGAGCGGGATTCTATTGGCCTACTATGTTTTCACAAGTAGGAGAAAAGGTTAGAAGCTACATTCCATGTCAAATGTTTACTAGAAAGCAAAAATGTGCAGCACTTCCTTTGGTTCCAGTATTGGTTTCATCACCCTTTTTACAGTGGGGATTGGATTTCATAGGGGAGATTCATTGAGCATCAAGCAACTAGCACAAATGGATACTAACTGCAACAGACTACTTCACAAAATGGGTAGAGGAAATTCCAGTTAGAAATTCCACAGACACTATAGTGATTAAATTCATTAAAGAAAACATTATGTCCAGATTTGGATGCCCTCAGCAGATAGTAACTGATAATGAAACATCATTTATTAATGTAAAATAGATTGATTTCTGTCAAAAGTATCAAATCTTACTACATCATTCTACTCCTTACTATACACAAGGAAATGATCTTGTGGCTTCATCAAATAAGAGCCTCGTCAAGGTAATTAAGAATACTTTAGAAGATCATAAGAAAAATTGGGACAGTCACCTCATCTATGCAGTTTGGGCTAACAGGATTTCTCCCAAAAGGTCTATAGAAAAATCTCCATTCCAGCTGGTTTATGGTATAGAAGCCATATTTCCTACTAATCTAAATTTCCCTGTTTTAAATTTTTTACAAGAAGTTAATGAAGAACCTGATGATTTCTCTAGGAGGATCAATCAGATTATTGAACTAAATGAGAACAGGGATGAAATTCAATTTAAACTCAGGAAATATCAGAGCAAAATGAAAAGTCTTTTTGATAGGAAGGCTAGAGAAAGAGATTTCAGGGAAGGAGATCTAGTATTGAGATGGGATGCTAGGAGGGAAGAAAGAGGAAAACATGGAAAATTTGATGCTATGGTTTGGACCTTTTAGCATTGCTGAATTCAAGGGTAACAATACTTTCATCTTACAGAACATGGAAGGACAATTTTCTTCATTGCCAATTAATGGAAGGTACCTAAAGCACTACATCCACTACTGAAGATGCAGAAGAATCATTCAAATTCATCATTGTTCATATATCGGTTTTTTTAAATTTTCAAGTATGTTTGTTTTCACAACAAAGACTCCAT
Organism: Pinus albicaulis; assembly: GCA_034641835.2. Lineage (NCBI taxonomy): Eukaryota > Viridiplantae > Streptophyta > Pinopsida > Pinales > Pinaceae > Pinus > Pinus albicaulis. The sequence continues at coordinate 357,529,249 of CM076571.1, read as the reverse complement.
TAGCCCGAGGAGAAGGCACTTGGATCTGCTTGTTCTCTGCATCTTACAAGAGTAAGCAGACCCCAGCTAGAGCCGATGTTGTAACATTATTTAGGTTTGATAAGGTAGTATTTTTAGAAAATTTGAAAAAATGAAAAAAGTTAAGTTTGGATATGAATAAACAAAAAAACAAAAAATGTTAGGACTCATGGTAAATAAATTATTCATATCAAGAAAATGATAGGAATAGTTGCCCTAAAAAATGAAGGCAAAATATTGATAAAATGTTAGGTACAACAATAAAAGAAATGGTTTTCTTAGTTTGAATAAAATAAAATAAAAGAATGGGTGCTTGTTTAAATGCGCCAAAGATTTAATTTAGGTTTTAAAATGTGTTTAAATTATGTTAATTTCTTCATTAAGCAATTAAACCTAATTGTAATAAAGAAGCGCATGTTTTTATTCTAAGTCCGCTAAAAGACAAAAAGATTTGTTGCATTATGATTATCTCCCGAGCAACTTTCAAGGGCAGATCTCTTCCCCACCCAGATCAATGGCGGGGAAGCATTTTCACACCCCCCTTTCCCATTTCTTGTTAATGGGGTGGGGGGGTCTGAAAAGCAGTTTTCATGATGGTGGGCCCTTCCCTACATGTCGCCTTCACAACACTCCCCCCCCCCCTCCTGCTCAAAACCGTTTACCACCGTCTACCCCCTCTGAAATCCACTTTCCTCCCGACGACAGTTTCCACTCCTGCCAACGATCATTTGACTCTTCCTCCTGACCATTTCCCAAAGCCAAATAATACACTGCCATATGTGCATTACGTTACGACTTCGCTCCCTTACTGTTATTCCTTTTGTCTCGTTAGACCTGCTCCCTTAGTCGTTGCCTAGTTGTTTCATTGCCCCAGATCTTGTACCATTGGCATTAAACGCTATGGTCACATTCCCAACAGTCATTCCATAATGGTAATCCAAGCCACTATTATAAATAAAATCTCGCCCTTCCTTTTATTTCATTCACTATTTGTTGTTGAATTACGGGTATTACATAGCATAATTGTGCCACTAATTCAGACATTTGTCATCTTGCAATAGAGATTTAACTGCATAAATTTCCACCTTATTTTTCTTCTTTTCCCTCTACAGAAAACATTGGCCCCAAAGGAAAAAGTCGAAATCCAACCTCTGAGGAAAATCTTTCTACTTCTACCTCGGTTGATCTCGACCATGTCCCCCTTGCTGACTCATACTTTAAAATCATTGACACAGAGTGCGAATTCAAATTCCATGAATTGCACGTGTGGCTGAAACAGAAGTACCTGGATCAGCGAGATGACATCAAGTTGTGAGAATCTCTTCTGCCTCTCTTTTAATTCCCTCAAACCCATGATTTCCCAAACCTAGTCACCTGGTGTCAAACCAGGTATGATCCTCTCAAAAGAACAGTGGTGGCTCAAAATGGAAACATTCTGATATCCATCACTCCAGAGACCATAAATGACATGTTAGTAATCCCTCAGAATGACTCTTTAAGCCTTTTCTCCCAAGCAGCTCTTATGGAACTATATCATAAAATCACTTTCCCTCATAGAGCCAAAAATTTTGAGACTTCCCTTCCTGATGATGCTGAATTACCAAAGAAAAGCCCACCTTCTCCATCCTCCATGATTCCTGAAGCTACCAAACACATAATTTCACTACTTTCTTGCTTATTAGGATATCCAGATGACAAAACAGTAGTTGAACCCATCCTTGGATTTTTTCTATCTTTTCCAAAGATCATCAACCTGCATTCATGTATAATTACAGTCAATTTTTGGCTGATATTTTGCATGAACAATTGACGAATTTAACAACCCAAGGAATTTTTAAGTACACCTATGTATTTATTCATATGTTTCTATTTCAGCAAGGAGATTCATTGCCTATTACATTGAACAAGCAGGATGAATAGGGAGTTAACCAGTGAGTAATTCATTGAAAATAATTGATCAGATCAATTTCAAATAAATTATCTTTTTCATACTTCATTGAATTATTCATCCATCTAGTTGCACGGCTTCGTAGTAGCCAGAATGAACCCGTAATTGTCCAGGACATCAAAAGAATCCTTCATTTGAGTGACCAAGTTAAAATTGGAGACTGGTATTTATACCACAATTACACAAAGATTCGAGTATATGGATGTGAATTTCCACCATATAAATTACCCAAATATTTTCCAATGAGAATATTCTCTTTGGAATATATTAGGCAGATGATTAATATGGATGATCTACATTTTGTTTCAGGGAAGAAGAAATCACAATTCAATATTAAGTCAAAGATTGGTTCTTTCATTTGCAATACCAAATCAGCAAGGATTGAGGCAGATGCTATCTTGAAAAAGATGAATTTCCAGCCAAGCTTCACCTTGTCTTATGGCCCTTTCATTATAATTTCAAACCTAAGAGTTTAATTGAAAAAAACTCCATATAATCGTACACCAAGACCTGAAATTGAAAATTTCATGAATAAGGATCAATGGACAGAAAATACATTGCAGCAAGTAGAGGAACATATCTTTTCCACTTTTACTTTGCAGACTCCAGTTTCCCAAAGAAAACAACAGAAAAGGTCTAGGGAAGAAACATCAACTTTTGTAGATTTGATCAGAGAATTCATAATCCATCAAAAGAAGCAGAAGACTGACTTAACAATTTCCATAGAGCAAAGCCAAAAGAAACCAGAAATTATAGATTTGGGAGATCCATAAGTGTCCACATTAGTAGGAGGGAGTGCTCCTAATACTCCATCATATTCTTCAACCTCTCAAGAACCTTTGGATATCATCCAATCATTAGGAAAAAATTCATCAGATGACCAGAACATATTCTCCAAAACCTTGGAGATTAAACAAAAGAATGAAGCCTTGAAGGCCAATGTATATAGTCATTTTTGGAAGCAAACTTCAACATCACAACACAGGCTACTCACTTCTTTTTACAGTGAAAAGGGAAGGATGCAGATGTCTTTCCTACAAGCCCAAGTCCCTTTTCCTAAGTCTTCATCCAATTATAAGAAGACCATTTTCTCATTTGATGCAAGCCAGTTTCATCCAATAGATCAAATGCACAAGCATAGACAATTAGGAGAGATGCTCTTCTCTACCATGACTAACATAGCTATGGATTTTTCTAAGTTAAGAGCAACATTATCAAATGTATAGTCACAGCTTAAAATAGAAAAACTCTCCTCCTTAGCTAAAGACAACAAGTTAAAGTCTTTAGAAGACATTGTGGTTAATATTGAGGTATGAACCAAAAGATTGTAAAGTTGTAGAATAAATTTTAAAGAAGAAAAATGCAAACATTGTAGCTCTGGGAAAAGAGTTAAAGCTTCCTTCCACAGAAGACCCACAGATAAAGGAAATAGAGGAGAGTGAACTTAATAGATAAGAGATGCTCAAACTCATCATTGAGCAGAACATTCAAATAAAGATAATGGAGGAGAAGATTGAAGGATTGATCAAGGAAAAATAACAGTCAGCTTAGCTTGATTTGATCCCAGTTGTAGCAGTACAAATTGCAATTGCAAGTACAGAGCCCAACTCTTCATCAATAGCAATGGAATATATATCAACAATAGGTGATTCAGCCAAACTTGTACAAGATTTGAGTATACAAAGACAAGAGTATGAGAAGATGTTGGAGAAATTCAAGTCCTTGGAAACTGAGAAGACCAAAAATGATACCTTGTACATGAAAGAAATATATAAGTTTCAAATATTGGGACTAAATGTTCAGAAGCTAGAAATTGAGCTTCTAATGGCACACACCTTGGCCCAAGCCAAGGAAAGTATTTGGATAGAAATGATTCAAGCAATGACAGAATTTTGGCCATCCATACAAATCATTTTTTAGCTGGAGTAATTAATTAACAGATGCAGGATAGTCATTGAACAAGAGAAGGTTATGCTTAAGTAGGAACCAGCAGAGGCATCAGACATGATTAAAATACTGAACCCAAAAATCAAGGCAGAGTTGGAGCATATCAATATTTCAGACAGAACAGCTATTATCTTGGAAATCAAGAAAATATTGCATAAAAAGAACTTGTTGAGCCAATTAGAAATAAAGTGTCAAACTTTGGACATTGTTGTCCAGATATTGCACACTAAGTTTAATTTGTTGAACCGAAGGGGATTTCCTGGACTAGTAGCTCCTAATGACAAACTCATCAACTTAGAGGAGTGCTGCAAAAAGCTTTACTCCATTGCCATTGACAAAGCAAAGTTTGCAGGAATTAAAGGCCACATGACAGGGAAATATTTTCAAGAAGTTTTAGGTTTTGATCTGATAATAAAACATGAAATCAAACATATCTTCGTCAAAAATCCTACTTTTGAAAGATATAAGGAAGTAGATGAATTTTTCAATAAATTGGTAAATCTCGAAATTCCAAGTCAGGAAAGATGGGATCACTTATGTGAAACCATCGAGTAATTTTTTGTCTCCAACAACATAACAGCACAACGGCAATTTTTGGGCCACATCATCAACTTTTTCCTCAAAGACAGTGACATATCACTCATCAGTTTTGTTTTCCTACTATTTGATACTATTTTTGTAATCAGTTTTTGATACTTCTAAGTGATAGAAACTAGTATAAATAACTCTCCATTTGATTTATTAAGGGTTGCACCCTTGGATGAGCATTTGTAAGCAGAAGTGTATGAGATTTGATAATTGATGATAATAAAAGGGTTCTGGATTTATTTCAATCAGTTTTTTCCCTTGTAAGTTTTTCAAGTATTCATTACACTTTGTTTTTTGCATATATTTGATGTTTATGAAGATAATTAGGTAAGAAAAAGTTTTGTTTCAGTCTATATTAAATCCTCTGAAGTTATAATCCATTTTTTAGAATGATTTATTGAACTATTTGTTTTTATAAGTCCCTCTATATCAATTAATAGGCAATAATATTCATAATGTTAAATATGATTTTTTAAGTTGTTAAACATTGTTTGACAATATTTCACACTTATGATAAATTAAACATTCAATCTGAATATTTAACTGATAATACTTTCTTATAGTTTTTGCCTTCACATATGAAATCTTAAATCACTATTTGAAGTAAAGCAACAGCCGTTTTCTTAATAGTTAATATTATCAAAAGTTTAAATACATGTTTGTAATTGCTCAATACATTGGTGATACAAAAACCCAATTTAAGACAAACAAAACATTATAGATTCTCTGGCATGATCAATTGACCTAGAATTATCTCAAAGGATAACAACATGCATTGTGGTTTTTAGCAGATTGCTTTCCCCAGGAAAAATACGATTTTCATGTGTATGATTTCTTATTGAATGTCTCAAATTTGTGTTCTAAATTGTGAATTAATGTCCGCAGAGCAGTAGAGTAGGTTTGTGTCTTGTGATTTTGATTAAAAATTCATGAGCAGTTGCAAATCTACGCCATAATTTCTACAGCATTGTTAAATATTCTAGATCTACTAGATCAAGCCAGATATCTGGCTTAGAGAGATTTGAGCCTTCATGGAACTTGTCACTTTCCAAATCACCCAGATATCAAATACATCCACATGAACACCATTGTGGGACCCATCGCAAGGTCGAGGTCAATTATATTTTAAATTATTAAAAGCTTGGAGTGTTTTACGAAGTATGGCCTTGTGGCATCCATCTTTATTGTATATAGCTCCAACACCCGAATATAAAAACTGGGGAAAACTCATCTAGATCGTAAACATTTTGGCCTTAAAACACCAGATAAAATGACTGTGAAATATATCTAGGCTTGATAAAATAAACTGCAGACCCCTAGATTTCAGATATTGGGAAAACTAAACCATCCATTTGTGCACAAAATTAGAACGAGCGAAGGATTAAAGGGTGTAGATGACCAATAAACATCCATGTGGCATAAAAGCATTTCCTGAAGTAGAAAGAAAATGGTAGATCGTTAAGGAGTAGCTAGAGGAGCAGGTCAAGGGAGACTTTAATCCAGACCATGGAGGCTAAGATCTAGGAGCCATAAATGTGGAAAGAAAAAGGAGAGAAAACATACAGATTTACCCAAACATTGAACTAATAATATACAGTGAAATCCTTACAACATAAGAAAAGAAGATAAATAAATGGAAAAATCATTTTCAACTACATTGTCATGGACAAATCTTCCCTTTACAAGGTGAGGCCCATTATTTATTATGCCTTCTTAAGTTACAATAACATGGGTTGTTGCCACTTTCCATTCAGATCCATCCTCCCCCCATTAGAAAGAAATGGTCCTCATTGCATCAAGTTCCCTCCTGAGAATATTTTGTTGAATATGAGCTAATGAAGAGAAGAGTTTTGTGTGGTTAACCCATAACTGTGGGTTTGTGGATGACCCAAAACCAAGTGTTGTTGAAAACAAGGGCTTTGAATGGTTGACCTGTAACAACCCTAGTGGGAATTCCATGTAATAAAGTAAATAATAATAACCATGTTGGAAATATTGTCATTGATGGCAAAGGAGGCAGCGTTGAAGCAGAGGAAGGCAAAAGAAGCACAGTGAAAGCAATAGAGGCAGCAAGAAGAATGTCAAAATGTAATAGTCATAGAAGCAGTCGGAAGATAGAGACAGAGGCAGAGCGACAGAAGCAGACCGGCGCAGCAAAGGCAGAGACAGAGTCAGAGACAGAGGCAGAGAGCTGTTATAAAATTCCGGGAATCGCACTCTCCAACCGGCATTATACATATAACTTATACAAACATTATTCTGGGAATCACTTCACTCCAGTGGAAAAATATATATATAAACATATATATCAGTTATATGCAAGCAGAGCACATATAACATATACAAACATAATTCCGGGAATCGCTTCACTCCAGCGGAAAAATATATATATATATATAAACATATATATTAGTTATATACAAGCGGAGCACTTTATATCTATATAATCAAAGGTTCTATCAAAACGAAATGGCTTATAAGGTGGGACCCCTCACCCAATCGCAATCGGAGATCACTAGAGCAGCGTAATATGTAACCCACAGGAAATTGCGATTGCAATGAGAATCCGGACCCGATGGGTCTATAAACCGCAATTGATAAATCTCAGAACTTAAATAAACAGAGAATTTGCAAATACAATGAAGCCCAGAGCATATAACCAAAGGTCCAAGGTATATATATGGAGCGCACAAAACGAAGTTTTATATGGTGGGACCCCTTCCCAATCGCATCGGAGGTAAACAAAGCAGAGGGGCTTGCAACTCAAAGTTGCGATTGCGATCAATCGCAATCGGAAATCGCAAGGGGATCGGAACGTGCAAACAAAGAGTTGCGATTGCGATTGAAAGGCCGGATCCGATGGGTTTATAAGCCAAGACTGATATATGTTTGAAGTTTCGCCATAATGGAGAATAATCGCAATCGGAAGAGGCTGAGGAGTGATTCATCGCATCGGAAAGATCGGCGAGTGAGCCCGAAAGGAGTTCTTATTTGTTTAAAGAGTTTTTATTATATAATGCCGAGAATTGATTTAAGTCGTTTTAAAAGGAAGGTTGTATGTATGCCGAGTGTTAAAATTACTTATATATATATATATATATATAAAAGGGCGCTGTTATATGTATATGTATATATATATATATATATATATATATATATATATATAACGTTGTTGCGATAAGCCGTGTGGTCTGTAGACCCACGGGCCTCAGCTTAACGGGAGGGCGATTCTTAATATACAGTGACTGTGATATATGTCCGTTCCGCTTGCGGAAAGTTCCACATCAACAAGACACTTGTTGCAAGTCAGCAGTCACGTATTTTTCTAAGAGGCACTGATATAAAAGCACTATTTCACGTATGCAGCAAATACACCACAGCAGAGGACAGAAAAGCATACAGTCACAGAAAAGACAAATGCGCAACAAACCAAGAGACAAAATAAGTGAGCTGGAATTCACATTGTAATTCGAATGTAAATGGTTTAATTGTTTTTATTGTTTGTGATGCATTGGCAAGTCTCCAAGAGAAAACAAACTCCCACTGTAATGTTAAAATTGACACCTACAGTTATAATTTCTGAGTAAGCTGATAAAAGGAGTGAGAAGGCAGAAGGCAAAGAGACATGACTATCCATTTCGAATTCCAAGCAGAATACAAACAGTCATGTGAGGAAATCTATAAATAATATCATCTTGATATGCAGAGTGAGTTTTTTTTAAATGAAGAGAGAGTAAATCGAGAGAAGGCAGAATATAGAAGAGTAAGACAGAGAAGATTAAGAAAAGCATAACAGAAGGAGAAGCTACAGAACAGAGCTGATATCTGAGGTAAATCAACAAACTTTCAGTTTGATAAATTGAGGAAGTTGGAGCTTCCCTATCAAGTTGCAGCTTGATAGTCGTCAGTTGTAGCTGACTGAGGTTGGAGCCTCCCGTAGGTTGGTGCCTGCAGAAAACTGAAGGGAGTTGGTGCTTCCTTGCAAGTTGTAGCTTGCAGAATTGAGGTAGGAGCCTCCTGTAGGTTGGTGCCTGCAGAAAAACAGTGGTGAGAGGGAGTTGGAGCTTGCCTTTGCATCACTACAATAATAAGATGTGGTTTTCTCCCTTTATGGGTTTCCACTTATATCTGGTGTCTCTGTGCATGATATTTATGTATTGATCTGATATGTATCATTTGCTTAATACCTGCTGCTATCAAATTAAGTCTACTGCTCTATTAAACTAATACTTTCAGATTACATTCTAAGATTACTCTCACATTAAATAGAGTTTGAAATGAAGGTGTAAATAAGTTTATTGAAAAGTTTAAAAAGATCAGGAATGTATTAAACTGATTCACCCCCCCCCCCTCTCAGTTTAATTAGAGATTCAACAAACCATGGTTGATGGGACACTTATTTCAAGTTGAATGTTGGGCAAAACATCCTAATGGATGTTCATTTCGGTTAATATGGGTAAGGAAATTGGCAAAGGCAATGAAAAATTCTTTGGAAAGGAAAAATGGAATTTTTGGCACATTTATTTATGAAAATAATGGAAATTAGGAGAAAAGGGAGATGAAAGGCCACAAGTTGCATGTGAGGAGGAAAATGAAGGAAAATAATGGAAAATGAAGAAAATAGAGGCCCCATTTATAAAAAGGCTTCAGTTGGTACCTTTTGTTAGTGCATTTTTTGGAGCTCTCTCATTATTCTCTCTCTCTCTCTCTCTCTCTCTCTCTCTCTCTCTCTCTTGGAAACTTAGAGTTTTTGGAGCACTTTGAAATTGGAGCAAGAAGGCAAGAAAGTAGGAAGAAGGAGGGAGCAAGAAAGGATCAAGAGCAGGAATCGAGTAGCTACAACAAGATTCTTTGCAGGTATTGATTTGTATGTATGATTTCCTTGCTATATTTGACATGCATGGTATTGCATGTGGTTCTTTGCTATCTTGGCATGGGTTTTTCCAGGTGAAATAGTGTATTCAGCCTAGCCTTTCCATTTTCAGATAGCCATGGTGTTGTGGAGTTCTCATGTTTTGGTTTAGCTACATTACTGAATGGATTCGAAGCTAAGTGAGGTGGATCTTTGAATGCTTATAGAACTGGTTCATTTTTTGCCTCGGTTTAGGGCCTAGTGGCCCGTAATTCGAATTGTGGGTTGCGGTAAAGCCTGAGAGGTGGTGGATTGATCTCCATTTCAGGCCTAGGAATCTCGGGTTTGGGATTACGCCCTAGAGAGTATGTCTCAGTTTAGGGCCTAGTGACCCCTAATTCAGACTGTGGGTTGTAGTAAATCCTGAGAGACTAGGAGACAGGAAAATTACTCACAGTTTAGGCGGAGAGAATCCGGCGATATCCATGCTTGTGTTGGCCTAGTGATCGGGTGTAGATCACGATAAAGAATGGTTTATGATTGATGAGGGTGAGGTGGCTTAGCCTCGAGATGCCCTGGTGGGTTCTTTTAGTTTGAGTCCCACATTTATGCTTCGAATATGGCACGGGGGTGATTGGCTAAAGAGAGATTTGGCTCAGATAATCTATGCTTGGATGGAACGTGGAAGTCCCGTCTCTAGTTTGTTTTTACACTCATTAATGAGAAGCTCATTCCTTTGGTATTTGGTATGAAAATGTACTAGTTATTATGGGGAATATATTGTTTTTGTATCCATGATATTTATCTTGTTATTAGGTTGGTTGTTTTACATAAATCAAACCTACAGATATATACGTTTCCCTAAGTGTGGTGGTCACACTTAGAACAAAAAATGAAAGACACTTGCCCTTTTCCTTACAATAAATAAATGAGAGAAGAATACCTACTTGTGATCTTTCACTATTCCTCGTCTCCCTTTTGTCACTTTCGTCGCTCTCAATCAAACTGACCTCGCTTTATTTTACTTGCAATGGCTAACAGAAGACAAAAAATGACATAAAGGCATATGATCTATTCATCTTAATACAACTGAATGGATTGCATTTGAAAATACACATATAACATCATGAACACATGTATTAGGAAAGGAACAAATCTCTTTATTATGAAGTAGAAGGAGAAGTTACAACCAATTGGATTGATTCGATGTCAACTCGCTCCAGCTTCAGTCCTATCCTCATCACATCAGCAACATCACTCCAGCAACGTAACATTACATGCAAATAATACCTCGAAGACTTGTGATCTCACCACCATAACTCTACTAATTCAAATTCTTACTCTGTTGTGCACTATGATAAGTGCTCAATTTATAAGTAGTGATGGTAGTTTGACATTAATTGATCATTAAATGGATTTTCCAAAAATGGATGAAGAGGTTTCCTTGTTCAATGAAATAGGAGGATAAGAGGTTAAATGGCTCCATGGTGTTCATATTCAAATTTATTAGATAGAGTGATAGTTGGAACAACTTATAAAAGCCACTAGAAGGTGAGAAGATTCCAAGAATCCTATGAACAATTCGCTCCCAGTCAACCAATGCATTGTCAAGTGGGCCTAGATTATCTGCAACGCAGCTTTGCATGGGAATAGATGCTCTGCAAAGCACTTACTGTAGTTTGGGAGTGCTTTGATGGCTCAATGGAACACTTCAATTGGAATTCAAGCATTGAAACTTTCATGGAAGGAAACCAACAATGAGATGACTTGTTTAAGGCATGTAGCAACTGATTTAGAGTATGATAGACCCTAATTTGTATTGATATGGGTTTTGGGAGTGATGCCTAAATTGACCTGTAACAGCTGCCCCCTAATGCATTAAGTCAAAAATGATAATGTTGAATGATATTCTTTACGATGTGATGAGTAGGATTTGAAGCGGACGGTGACTTGCATCAATTACAATACATTACATCATGATATCTTTTCATATTTGGCATGAATTGATGAGGGAGGCATACCCATACTCAACACATAAACTATCATAACATCAGAAATTTTTCTACATATATAGACCCATGATAGGATGACCATCTGTGTAAATACCATTGTACGGATTATGTGGTACTACTCTTGAAATCGCAGCCCGGATGGATGAAACTAGATCTGGGATCTTCTTTCTCATTCACTTGATCGCTTAAGTACGAGTCTAACCATGTGAATATGTGATCTCAAGTCAAACATGGGAAGACACTGCCTGATTATCAGCCAATGATGTAAGCCGTTAATGTACATGAGAGAAGCCACCGATGATGATATGGCTCTCAACGTACTGCAGTATAGTCTGCATGGTGTGAATAGATGATTTGATGTCGAACACCATACAAAGTCTTTCGATCGAAGGCCTTTGACGTCAACCTATCGCCGAAAACGAGAAACATGCCATTGATGTATGAAAGCTTCAAGGTACTGGAAGGTTGTTTATAAGTCAACTTCCAGGATGATGAGTTTATGTCGACAAGAAGCGACTCATCGCAGGACGACCTTGATGTATCTCCCATCGACGACACGAAACGAGAGTAATGATTTCAAAGACAAAATGTAACTGATGAAGCAATGTTCATGGATTGCGGTCTTGAAATGAAGGTTTATGAGTATTGCAAAGGATGAGGAATTATTGAGTGACTTCTCTTGAACATATCGACGACATTGAATGAATTTCCAGCATTGAACCAAAACCAAAGTGATGGATGGTGTGATAGACCATAGGTATGATAGAACATCAAGAAAATAACCCAACCCAAAAGCCATGAAGATGAAGTGAATGAGTCTCATGTTCAAGAGCAACTACTACCATAAAGTGATTTATCCCTTTCCAATTTTCCCCAGTCATTGTTCATCGGTACCTCTTTATTTTTTAACAAGCTTGAGGACAATAACATATGCTTGATGTATAATTCCACCCTTCGGGTGAATCCATTGCTATGTGATGTTTTAACGAGTATAGCGAAGGTGAAACTCGATCTTGTCATGATGGACAAGTCTGTCGCTATTTGATGTTTTAACGAGTCTAACGACAGTGAAAACTCAGTCCTTTTCCATGTTTAGAGATTTTTAAAAAGGGACGAAAGAAAACTCCACAAGTTATATTTCGTAAAATTGTCCCTTGGATCTGGAAAAAAAAAAAAAAAACTCAGAGAACTTCCTAGCCATGTACGACTAAGGTGTTCCTTTTTCGTAAATAATCTATCTTAGTCAACTTATACTGAGTAGATGTCATTTCAATTCCTTTTACAAGCTCGAAAGGACAAGTGCTCGACAATATTTTAATGTTTTAGGAGTCTGAAAAGAGTTGAAAGAGAACTCCAGGGGGGTTCCTTTTTCATGTTTAACAGAGCTCGAAAAAGAGATAAAAGTGTGCTTTGTGGTCAAAATTCAATTTACGATCATGCACGTTGAATTCACTATATCAGCTGTAAACCTGCTCAAAGAACCACCAAACGGATTAAAAATACCTATTTTAATAGTAAACATGGGTAAAAACCATAGTCAATTCATTGAATATGCATAAAATAATTAAAAAAAAAACTATTTAAATAAGAATTTACCAAGTCATTTTTCCCATTTCACATTTACCATTCAGTTTTTAGTGCTCTGAACCAGTTTTGCCCTCGAACTTCAGCAGCTGATTGCGACAGATTCTATGGACCATTTCTCGTGCCGTTTGGACCAAGTAGGAGATAAGACCTTTCTCTTTCTATTGATTGCATTCTTGTTCAGTTTCATGCAAAATTGTTCAGGGTTTTGGGGCTCCTAAGGTAAATATACAACACCCTAGGATGAACGCACCCTTGGATGTCGAAAAGTGCACTGCAGAGGGGTTGAAAAGAAGCCTGGGTTCTCTGCAACGCTTTGTCTAAGGAACAGGGGTGCGTTTGGCGCAATTCATAAATTTTCATTGTGTTTTATGCCCAAAATTTCTCCAATTTTTTGCATGGAATGGATCCTAACTAGGCCTATGGTTTGATTTCAAACTTTGATTGGATTAGAATGTCGATTACATGGCGAGAAAGAGAACATGAGGAACAGTATATGGTTTCCCTAAATGATCCTGGCACTGTGAGAGCCCTCAGAGACTGTGGGTTGCTCAAGTACTTTAGATTTTCATGGATGAGGCAACATATGGAACTATTGTAGTTCTTGATTCGCTCACCGGCACTACAGGAATTTCACATTAGGGACAAAGTGCTCCCAATATTTTTTGATGACATTTACTTTCTGACAGGTTTGTCGAGACGTGGTGCCCCCATTTCCCTTGCAGGTTTCATCCGTGGAGGTGAGACATTGAAGGACTACATTCGACAGTTTTGTTGGCCAGGTACAGAGCCTAGAAAAGATGTAAATATAAACATCAGAGATGTACGCGATATGCCTTTGCGAACGCTCCTATTTACTATTGCAAAGTTAGCTAGCAACATGACACTTCATGTCGTGAATAGATCATACATGCAGTATGCGCTTGAGTGTCTCAAGCCGACCGTGTTCAACCAGGCTGAAGCAGTACTCCTTCAGATGAAAGAACAATTGACCAAAGTGAAAAGTGGCAAGACGAATAATTTCAGCTATGGATCGATCTTGATCACTTTCATTTTAGAGCGAGTTCCATTGATGCAGCCATAGCATGTGACACTAGGTCTAGCTGGTCCTAGGGATCCATGTATGCAAAAGTGGGTAGAGTTTATGGTTAGACATTCTGGTCAGTCATCAATCTCATTTTCCACTGCATTCTTTACTTGGCTCCAACAATAGTATATCATTATAGAGGAGCATCCATATGCAGGGATGGATTTCCGTGGAGACCCAGATTTGATTTTACCAACTGGCGCTCAATGGGGTGCTATAGGTAAAATGTTTTGACCATGTTTTTTATTTTAATTTTTGGGTTTTTTACATATTTTGTGTTTTTAATGAACTTCCAAGACTAAAATAAAGATTTTTTATGTACGAAATGTAGGTACTATTCGACCAGTGGGTCGTGCATAGTAGGCGGGTGAACCAGCAGAGAGGATTATCATGAGAGTAGTCCTTTGGGATGTGGATTTGGCTGAGACTCTAGCTGAGTTATAACAACATGTAGAGGGGCTGACTCTCGGGATACCAGATGTCTGAATTGAGGAGAGGCTACAACGCCATAATATTGGTCTGCCTAGCCGATGGATGAGGCTATTGCGCATGATAGCCCAAGCAGTGACCTGCTATCATGAGAACCACTAGATCTACTTAGGATATGCTATGTATGTATACATTTTGAGGTCATATGACCAACGTGTCTTGGATACAATTTTTTGTAAGAAACTCTATTATATATCTAATTTAATTTCAGTGTTTTCCTATGGTTATGTTCAATCCTATTCAATTGTATGATGTGAATTGAAAATCTATCTTTACATATGTTGCAAATATCTATTTAACACATAATTTGCTAAAGAATCAGTTAAAGTGTTAAATTTTCTGGAAATGTTTTGATATTGGATGTAACAAACTGTCTTTCCAAAAGACGAACTCTAAGGAACATGCGATGAATAGCTGGATTTCGGACAGTATAAACACTAGTAAGTTGTAGTATGACAAGTTGTGAGTCCAACCTGATGATGATGCGGCGAATTCCAAGTGAAATGGCATCAAAGAGGAGTTTGATCAATGTGCTATACTTAGCGATATTTTTGGTGGATCGACGGATACAAATCCCTTGGAAACTCACTAACTCGCCACTTGGAGCGAAGATTCCCCATGCTGCAGAGGATAGATTTTGCGTACTACGACTAGCACCATCGACATTACCAACAAATGGTTCTGAAGTTTCTGACATCTGTAATGAAATGCAAAGCGGATTACTAACCACATGAAAAAATCTTGAAAGACACACTGTGGCACACACACAATCAAAGCATATATACAATATCATACAATGTTTACTACGTAGAATCAAGCATAGTAACGTTTAAGATACAACCCATTCTGAGGTTGTGACAATGGAATCCCATCATAATCTACCAACTCATAGGCACCCTTAGCCAGAATACGCTTGAAAATATAGGGGCCATGCCATAATGGTTTAAATTTTCATGTTCCTATCTTATCAGCTTCCTGATCATAAAGCAAGACTAGGTCTCCTTCCAAGAAGGTTCGAGGCTTGACATTGCGGTCACATTGCACCTTGATTCGTCTCCTGTGTGCATCGTTGGCCAATGTAGCTTCATGACGCATTTCATCTAGATGTATGAGATATAAAGGGGCGCCTCTTCGTCAGAAGTGTCAGGTAGCAGGTCAATCACGGGTTTCAACGATGGAATTTCACATTAAATCGATAAGATAGCTTCCAGACCGTAAACCAGCTGAAAGGGAGTAAATCCGGTTGCGCTTCTCACTGAGGTTTGATAAGGCCACAAAACCAAGTACGAGATTAAATTCCAGTTCCGTTTATGAACCCCAATCATTCGTTGAAGCATACACTTAAGAATTTTGTTGATATATTTAACTTATCCATTAGCTTGCGGATAATAAGGGGTAGAACTATCATGTGATAGTCCTAACTTGACATTCAACTCAGTCATCATGTGATTGCGAAAAAAATTTCCATGATCTGTGACTATGTCTTGCGGCACACCAAACCATCTAACCACATGGTTAAATAAAAATAATGCAGTTGTCTCACCTATGCTGTTAAATGTAGGCATCATTTTGGCCCACTTGGTAAAATAGTCGACGACGATAATAATATACCCATGCCCCCCGGCCGAGCGGGGGTTACATGTCATGAAGTCAATTCCCCATTTTGAAAACGATCCAATAGTGATGACAAGATCCATTGGTGTTGGTGGCATGCGGGTTTTACGATCAAATGTCTTGCAAGCATGACAACTCCTGACCGCGAGAATGCAGTCACAAAATATGGTAGGCCAGAGGTAACCAGTGCAGAGAATCTTCTGCGCGGTAGCAAAACCAGACAAATTTCCACCACACTCACCAGCGTGGAAATCATTTAAAAACTTTCCCTGCCTCCTCATGAGTGAGGCACCTACGTAAAATCATATTGGAACCACAATGATAAAGTGTATCACCGACGATTAGATAATATTTGGCTTGGTATCGAATGCATCATTGTTGCGTGCGAGAGGTATTGGGTCGAAGGTTTATATCTCAAGATAGATGAGGAAATCTCCATACAATGGGTCAGATGATGCAATCAGAAACAAAGACTCATATGGATTGGATGGTTTCGTAGTAGATTTAGTGCTAATTGAGGGAAGGTCGCACATAAGCTCAGTAGATACCAAAGACTTCTTTGACTTGGATTTGATGAATTCCAAATCAAATTCCTGCAAAATGATGATCCATTTTGAGTATTTTCCCCCCAGCAATTGACGTGATAGAATGTATGTCATAGGGTTGCAATCCAAAATGACAATGGTCTTCCGGAGTAGGATATAATGGAGAAATATTTGTACAACTTGAACGGCTACCAAAGTGAGCTTCTCAACATAAGTGTACTTAACTTCTCTATCATGAATATTGCGACTCAAATAATAGATCGAATGTTCAATCCCATTTTCTTCTTGGACTAAAACCATGGTGATGGTTGTATCTGCAGTGGCGAGATACATGAAATACTTACTCTAATAATTTTGGGGATGCATTAATGATGCTCGGATTAGGGTATCTTTAAGAACACCAAAGGAATATTGTGCAACCTCATCCCAATGGAAGGGAGCCCTCTTTTTCAAGAGTCGAGTAAATCCTTTAGCCATTTCGGCATAGTTGGGAATGAATCTCCTTAGAAAGTTAGCCTTACCTTGGAGTCTTTGTAACTAAAGCAGATTGGAAGGTGCAAGAAAATTGGGAATGGCCTGGACCTTCAAAGGATCAAGTCAAATTCCGTCTTTCGACACGACGAATCCAAGAAAACAACCAGAATCGACACAAAACACACATTTGTGTGCATTGAGGCGTATTTTGTAGTGACAGCGTCGTAAAAAGATTGCTCTCAAATGTAGCGGGTGGTCAGCCCGTTTCCCTGAATGGGCAAGTAAGTCATCCAAATATGGTTGAAAAATGTGTTTGATGTCATGGAAAGCATAATTCATTGCCCTCTGGAATGTTTCCCCAGCGTTATTTAAACCAAAAGGGATATTTCGATAAGTGAATGTGCCCCAGGCACAGATAAAAGTTATTTCATATTGGTCCTCTAGGTGAATATTGATCTTATTGTAACCGGAAAATCCATCCATGAAGGAAAATATTTCACATCTGGAACATTCCTCAATGATTTGGTCGATAAATGGAATGGGATAGTTGTCTTTTGGACAAGCATGATTAACATCCCGATAATCAACACATACTCTAATTGTCCCATGTTTCTTCATGAGAGGAACAATGTTAGAAACCCATTCGGTAAGAGGAATAAGGTAAATGAAACCAGCACGCAAAAGTTTTTCAACCTCTGCTTTAATGGCGACAACTTTCTTAGGATGAACAGGACGGAGGCATTGTCGTACCGACTTGGCATCAGGGTGCATTTTAATCTCATGCTCAACAATGTTGGAATCGATGCTTGGAATTTCCTCATATGACCAAGCAAATATATCTCGGAATTCACGAAAAAGAGAGCAGTAAGTGTCAATTTCAGATGCAGAACAAGACGCATCGACATGAATGTTTTCTACAATGCCAGGTTTGGTCTAAATATCAATAGAAATTGTTTCTTCGATATTTGATGGGTTTCGCTTAGAATCGACGGCATGGATAGGAATGGAATTCGTCAAGAAATCAACGACTATAAGGTGATATTGTTCAGTAGGACTACCTTCATTGTAATCTAGAAGATGGGATCGTTGATGAGAATCTGCCTATGGTTCTTCTTCAGTAATCATGGATTCCATAATTCTCTCATCAGTTGAGAATACACGTGAAAAAATGTCAGAATAAGTACCATTATCCAAAGAACGATCAACCCAAACAGTCAGCAACAAAGGATCAGGATTGGCCACATAAGCCAAAAAGATTGATTGCTATGCGAGCACGATTAGACTTAGCGACATGATTTCAACCAGCCTATCTATTTCGAAATCATTGGGAATCTTCCTTAAGTCAGATGAGGTGGAAGATATCATAATATAGGTCTCTAATTTTGTGATTTTCGTCGATGTCGCAAGTGATGGTAACGAAAAGGTGCCCATTAGAGAATAATCCTTAAAGATTCCTACACCAATGTTCTGAAGAGATGGCGGGGGTTCATGAACGAACTAAACGCTTCCAGTTTCTTGGGAAACATAGGTGAATAAGGAGAATTTATCGATGGTTGTGATACCTCCTTTATGGGGGAAGACGACCATACAAAAGTAAGTAGATACAACCGCAGCCATAGCGTAAACCCACGATCTTCCAAGTAATATATTGTATTCAAGGGGTCCTTCAACGACCTCAACTTCAATAGTAATTATTTTTCCCCCTAGTTCGACTTGTAGGTTACTGAGAACTACACAAGGCTTATATGTACGACCGTCAAAAGATTTCAATGTCATAGGTGATTGTGATAAAGTTGATGAGTCAAGTGACTTCCATCAACTCATAGACATGATACAAGTAGATGTGCATTCATCAATGATAGTACGATGAACGAGGTGATTTAGGACATGTCACTACAAGGAAAAGACCCTCTAGCGGATGTTTTTGAGTAACCCCTTATAAAAATACCCCATACATCCATTTGTAGTGAAGGTTACTAGAGGAGGTTGGCGGGTGGAGGGTTTTGCAGATGTTTTCCGCTCGGTGCACTTATCATCCAAAACCACACTGGTGCGCTCGACAAGAGAAAGCATCGGTGCGCACAAAACATTGGCACACCAAACATCGTGCACTCCGTACACACCTGCTCAGTGCGTCGTATTACTATAGAGCACCAGTGATTTACAACTATTCCGCACCGGTGCATCATAAAACACCACAGCAAAACAAAAACCACCCGGTGCGGTATTAAGAAACCGCACCAGTGCATCATAAAACACCGTGCCAAAACAAAAACCGCCCGGTGCGGCCGTAAGACACAGCACTGGTGCGCCTATAAAACCCCGCGCACTGGAACAGGGTTAAAAAATAATAATAATAATAATAATAAAAATAATAAATAAATAAATAAAATAAAAATAAATAAAAATAAAAATAAAATGTCACTACAAGGAAAAGACCCTCTAGCGGATGTTTTTGAGTAACCCCTTATACAAATACCCCATACATCTGTTTGTAGTGGAGGTTACTAGAGGAGGTTGGCAGGCAGAGGGTTTTGTAGATGTTTTCTGTTCGGTGCACTTATCATCCAAAACTGCGCTGGTGCGCTCAACAATAGAAAGCACCTGTGTGCACAAAACATTGGCACACCAGACACCATGCGCTCCGTACACACCCACCCAGTGCATCGTATTACTGTAGAGCACCGGTGATTTGCAACTATTTTGCACCGGTGCATCATAAAACACCGCAGCAAAACAAAAACCACCCAGTGCGGTATTAAGAAATCGCACCAGTGCATCATAAAACACCGTGCCAAAACAAAAACTGCCTAGTGTGGTCGTAAGACACAGCACTGGTGCGCCTATAAAACCCGGCGCACCAGAACAGGGTTAAATAAATAAAAAAATTATGACCAAAAAACCACATTTTTCACTTTCCTCAGTGCTCTAGAGCTCTCAAGAACCGGTGCAATTTATCCTTGTCTGAGCTGCCCTAACATCGGCGCTCCCATTACACGCACTGCTACTGTGCATTGCCCACCAATCTCTAGCTTACATTTTGCAAAATTTTCTTTTGCAAATTCTACATCCAATATTCCTCCTAGACGGTGAAATGTACACATATTTTTCTTGTTTTTCCATATTTAAGCTTTTTAGCGGATTAGAATTTCAAATAATCTTAAAATTAACCATTTAAAAGAAAAGAAAAGAAAATTGTCGTGCGGTGCGCACGAGCCGTTCGACTCGTACCGGTAAGCGGTGCTACCTGTAAAATTTTCAAGATGCACCGCAACCGGTGCTAACGTTATCCGCACCGTTTCCGGGGTGGTACCGAAAGACGCATCACGTTATTAAAATAAATTAAAAATTAAAAATAAAAAATTAAAAATAAAAAAAAAAAAAATTAAAAAAGAAGAAGAAGAAGAAGAAGTGTGGTGCGGTATTTTAGCCAGTCGCACCGTTGACCATGTGGAATAGCGCCAATGCGGTGCATTGACGGAAATATCCGCCTCAGTATTTTTCAGTGCACCGGATTCGGCATTCTGGCAGGATCAATGGTGCATCCTGGTAAAAGACCACACTGTTGACTATGTAATTAGTCAGGAAGTTGGTGTGCTGACACAACTATACGCGCTGAGGCATATATTTTAGTCAGCACACTGCACTCCTGACACCATACATAGTCAACGGTGCTTTGAAAATTTTCAGGTGTATTGCATACAGTGCGTTTAAGGTCATCTGGGGCACCACCCCCGGTACGTGACAAACAAACGAGGCACTGGTACCGGTGCATGACTATTTTTTATGGCGCACCGACTAGTTTTTTTTTTTTTTTTTTTCCAAAAAAATTATATATGTATACTCCTAAATACATGTCTCATTTAATTATTAAAAAAAAAATGTATTTAATATGTCAATCATTCAGAGAGAAGAGGGGGGACGACAACAACAACAAGCGGAGCAGTATGACATGGTTCGCCTGTGGGAGGCACGAGAGAGGGAGAGAGATGCGTACCCTCGCCCTATTATAGCAGCTACCCAGGGGCTCCTAAGGCAAGTAGGCCTCCTCGAGTTATATGATGCAACTACTTCCCTAAAGGCCCATGGTGTGTTTTTGAGACATCTTATTTGCAGGTGGAATTCCCACCGACAGGTTTTCCAGGTTGGTCCTAACCAGTGGTACACACCCACTTAGGAGGATATATATTTCATTACAGGGCTATCGAGGAGAGGGGTGGATTTTCCCTCGTTCCCAAAGGTTCCAGTTGGTTGTGTAGCAGGGAGTCAGTTAGTGTACTCCCAGAGATAAATTGGAGCATCAGTATTGTCTCCTGCAGATTTTCAGGTCATTGGAGGTCAGTTACGTATTGGTGCATTTGGTAGTGAGGAGGTGTTGTGCCTCTCACTTCTCATTTCGACCATTTCACACAACACCAGTGACGGGCAACACATTAGTCGCTCACTTCTATATTATGTTGATTCTTTAGTACATGAGCCATAACTTGTCAGGTGGTATTCCATTTTTTTGCGGCAGTTCTGTACAGCCTTAGATAGATGTCGTGCTTATGCACAAGGGAGGGTCAACTTCCCTTTTGCTTCAGATATTTTTTGTTTATTTTTTGAGAGATTTTCATATTCGAGGCCTACTTTTGTTTGACAGCCTCGTAGGCCAATGGTCGAGGCACGAATGCAGATGTGGGGGAAGATGATGCCCAAGAGGGGTGAGACTATGTTTCTAGTGAGGATATCACATAATGCACTCGAGTTGCTAGCTAGTGTTGACGAGCTGCATCCATTCATTATGGTCCCTTGTCCTTATGCTGGATTGGATTGGCGAAGGTGTGCCAACATCCTCTTCATAGATGATGAGCCGCCAGATGAGAGAGGTAATATTATTGTTTTATTTAAATTTATTCTAACATGTTATTTAACTTGTTTTTATTAAATTGTGTAATGAAATTGTCTAATTATTGTTGTGTACTTGTATAAATTTTACAGACATTGGCTCTTTTGATGGCGACGACAAGCCGACACCACCACATGATCTAGGTGTGGATCCTGATGATGATGAGGGCATGCCAGATACCGAGGATCATCAGGAGGTCGATGCAGAGAGACCTGCTCTTGTTGGTGCGCCGGTACTGCCTTTTGCTAGGTGCGGTCGACTTGATACTAGATACAGGATGGAGTTGGGCGACCAACTCACTGCATTGATGGTTGAGGCGGGCATCAGGCCCGCTCATTACAGAGACATACAGGTTGATGGTAAGCTATTACAGATGTGTAGAGGCATTTCACGTGACATGTACAGCTTGATGCGGCATGTTGTAGGAGCTACGACCTTAGTTATGTGGCTAAGGAGGACTATTGCATGTTATAGGTGTGGTCGAGATGCAGCACGTGATCGACAGTCAGTGAGCAGCGACTCATCATCTCATGATCGTTCACCTCGCGTCACGCCATATGAGCAACCTCCACTAGCATCTAGCAGCAATCATCATGGAGATGAGGTTGGACCATTGGTCACGTCCAGTCAGCAGCCTGCAACATCTATTAGTACTCATGATCATGAGTAGGCTGGACCATCAACCGTCGAGGCTGCACCATTAACTGAGCAGGCCTCGACTAGTACTACTATTGATGTTGTACCACCAGCTGATCCATGACATTTATATTACAGTTGTATATTTTTAACACTATATATATATATATATATATATATATATATATATATATATATATATGGTCCATGTATATTTATATTACAGTTGTATATATATATATATATATATATGGTGTTCAGGATCAAAAACCCGTATTTTTTGTTTTCGGATCTGGACCTAGCGCTCTGCAACTCTGCGCTTGCGACGGTGTTCTCGGCCCTCTGGCTGATCTGGAGGGCTCCTTTGCCTTCCTTCGGAGGTTTGTCTTCTTCTGTTCCGGTGCTGTTCTGCGCGGCGCATAGCCAGGGATTCGCGACGCATATGGTAGGCGCGACGTGTTGAGTTTGATCGGGTGCGGCGCGTTGATCCTGCGCGGCGCTTTGACCTTCTACGTGGCGCATTGTCCCCGAGCGGGGCTTTGGCATTCCGTGCGGCGCTTTGTCACCTGTTTCGGGTCTTTTGGATTGGCTGGGGTCCCTCTATCCCCTGAATGGCTTGACCGTCAGGAGCTGTGAGTCTTAGATTTGTTCGAGTGTAGGAGCCGCTACTCAAATGGAGGTGCCTCCTCCTCCTCCCCCCACAGACGATGAGGCTTTTCTCAAGCTTCTGGAATCTCTGCCAAAGAAGAAAACCTCGGAGGCTACGAAGTTTGTGAAGCGTTTGGACGACATTCCAGAGATATCGCTCCCTCCTGAGGGACCAATAAAGGTCGCCCTTTCTCTGGCTGAGTGCGCCTTGGTTGGTCAGTTCACAGGCCTCTGGCCCTCTCCCAAAACCACAGAGAGTTGGGTTGCTAGGAATTTGGCTCCTCTGATTAAAAATAAAGTCACCTTGTATTTTCTTGGGAAAGGTTTCTTTCTGTTTGAATTAACAGACAAGGAGGACAAGGATCTGATTTTCCGGAACGGTCCGTACTTCATGGGCCCTCAGGGGCTGTATCTCAACAAGTGGATGCCAGATTTTGACCCTGCTGTTGATGTTCCCACCGCCGTTCCAGTGTGGGTTAGGCTGCCTAATCTGCCTTTTCATTGTTGGAATTGGGAATCTCTAAAGCACATCGGCAATACTTTGGGAAAATTCATCGACCGAGCTAACAGCAAAGACCAATACGACTGTGCTAGAATCTGTGTAGAAGTTGATCTGGAGGTTGGTCTGCCCGAGGCAATAAAGATCAGGGTTGGAAGCTGGACCCATGTTCAAATGCTAGACTATGAGAAATTTTCGTTTAAGTGTCGGAAATGTCATGTCTACGGACATTTTGCTAGAGGCTGTCCAAAAAATGGTGAATTCGAGAAAGGCAAGGAGGAAGGATGGACCCAGGTCAAAAGGACCAAAACTGCTCATAAAGCCCCTAGAACAGGAAATGAGAATGGTAAAGGTCCTCAGATAGCCCCTGGGATTCAAACCCTTATCATGGAAGTCCAAGGAAATAAATATGCACAGTTAAGCACAGAAAAAGAAGACACTCAAGAACCAGAGATGCGGAAGGAAGATTCGCCTCACAAAGAGTCCCCTTCGGGATCAAAGCAAATCGAAAGTAATGCGGACAGATCAAAAGAGATACCCATAGAAGAGGCCAAGGAAATGCAAGGTACGGAGGACTCAGAAGAAGAAGGAGAAATAGGGGACTCGCAAACTTCAGCCAGAAGATCATTGAGAGGCCGAAAATCATCTAGAGAAAAAAGAGAGCAGGAGACCTACAAAGACAAACTTCAGGGAAGCCAACCAACCCTCGAGAAGCTCTTGGCAAGAACACCGAAGATGATCCGAAATCAGTCCCAGAGCTCTAAAGGAGCTCACCACCCCAAAAGTAAATGATGAAGATCATCTCCTGGAATTGTAGGGGTATGGGGAGCAGAACAAAAGAAGATGCTATAAGAAGTTTAATAAGATCTGAAACTCCTGATATCCTTCTCATCCAGGAGACTAAAATGGAGGAAAATGCCTTCCTTCATATTAGTAAGAAATTATGGAAGAAATGTGATGGTCAAGCAGTCTCTGCTCGAGGTGCTTCAGGAGGCCTGGGCACTATTTGGAATGCCAACAAATACTCATTGGTCGAAGAAGCTTCCAACACACATTGGCTGTTCACAAAATTACAACATGTGGAATCTGATATGACCCTCTCCCTCTTTAATGTGTACGTCCCTGTAAGCGTAGGAGAGAAAAAGTCTTGCTGGGACTCCATTAGAAATATGGCAGAATCTGAAGAGTTGGCAAATATCATCATTGCAAGAGATTTGAATCTCACCTTATCAATGGCAGAAAAGCGTGGAGGAAGCATCGTCAGGGATCCGGCGCGGGAATGGGTAGAGGACCTGCTTCAAGACTGGGATCTGATAGACATTAAGCCCTCTACTGTTAAGTACTCCTGGTCCAACAAAAGACTCGGTCCGGGTCATATCGCTGCAAGGTTAGATAGATTCCTAGTTCAAAGTTCCTTTCTTCTTCTTGGTCTAGAGGCTAGAATGCACATTCTGCCATGCAGCATCTCTGATCACTGTCCTATTAAACTTGACCTACTGGCCCATTCGGATCAAGGCCCCATTCCATTTAAATTTAGTCCTCTTTGGGTGAAGGAACAGTCCTTCTGGCAGCTAATAAAAGAAATCTGGAAACACCCAGTCAAAGGCTCTGCCTTCTTTGTCTGGGAGGAGAAACTTAGGACAGTTAAAGCAGCGAGTAAAGATTGGGTGAAAACCTTACCTAATCCTGCAGAGGAAAGGAAAAAGGTGCAGGAATGCCTTGAGATGCACCATTTGAAAACGGAAAATGTCGAAATCACTAAAGACATACTAGATAAGGAGGCAGATCTTCAACACAGGCTCCTTAAGGCTAGCATGGCAGAGGAAGGCTACTGGAGAATGAAATCCCGCAATCTCTGGCTTAAGGCGGGTGACATGAATACATCTTTTTTCCACAAACAGGCCCAAGCCCAAAAAAGCTACAATTCCATATCAGAAATAAATGTAGATACTATCAAGCATAAAGATATTCACAGCATAAAATATGCTGCTTTCTCCCACTTCAAAAACCTCTACAGCGAAGAGGAGGCCTTGGGTCCTGTATCTAATCTTGTGAACGAGGTGCCCTCTTTGATTATCAACAGGAAGAATCATTTCTTGGAAGCAGAAACCACTAACAATGAAATAAAAAATCCCTCTTCGCTATGGAACCGGACAAGGCCCCGGGCCCTGACAGGTTCACTACCAGATTCCTGCAGACTTGTTGGCAGATAGTGGAGAAAGATCTATGCAGAATGGTCCGGAAATCTAAATACTGTCATAAAATCGGGGAAGCACCAATTCGGCATTTCTTGCCCTCATCCCTAAGGAAAAAGGCGCCAACTCATTTAGCAGGTTTCGTCCTATCTCCCTTTGTAATATAGGTTACAAGCTGATTACTAAAGTTATAGCCAACAGATTAAAAACCGTTCTTCCTGTCATTATCCCAGAAAAACAGGGAGGTTTCATCCAGGGAAGACAGATAGTGGATAACTTTATTCTGGTTCAAGAGGCAATACACTCAAGTTTGGCTCGCAAAGAGAAAGGTATGGTTGTTAAACTAGACCTTGAAAACGCTTTTGACAGAGTGAGACATAGCTTCCTGTTGGATGTCTTGCGCAAATTTGGTTTTGGCCCCAAATTTATCAATTGGATTAAGGCTTGTATCAGTGAACCATGGATTGCCCCATTGGTTAATGGGAGGGCTACTGATTTCTTCAAAGCTTCTCGTGGTCTGAGACAAGGATGTCCTATTTCCCCGCTGCTCTTTGTCCTCCAAGCTTCTGTGCTCAGCTTCATTCTGAATAAAAAGCAGCAGGATCATGAGATTATGGGACTGAGCATTGCAAGAGGGGTGAACTTTATAAATCATGCATTATTCGCGGATGATTCCCTCTTACTGGGCGCTGCCTCTGTGACTTCTGCAAAAAAATTTAAAGCTGTGATTGATGAGTACTGTGAAGATTCTGGAAGCAGCCTCAATAAAAGAAAATGTCATATCTTCTGTTGGAATACCCCTGCTACCACTCTTCAGGCCATTTCCTGTAGCTTTGACTTTGCTGCCTCCTCAACATGGACATCCTTCAAATATTTGGGTCTCCCTATTGTCCAAAAATCCGTTGTAATCAGAGATTGGATACCCCTGTTGGATAAATTTAAGTTTAAGATAGAATCTCGAGGTTTCAACTGGCTTAACCTGGCTGGAAAGTCAGTTCTTATTAAAGCTGTCTTAAGCAACCTCCCCATTTATCAATTTGCTGTTATGTTGGCCCCTGCTGGCATTATAAAGGAGATGGAGGCTCACATAAGAAAAATTTTCTGGAAAGGTGGGAAAACTAATGACAAGAAATTCCCTCTTATTAGCTGGGACAAAATCTCCAAGCCCAGAATGGAAGGTGGATTGGGATTCAAGAGTCTTAGCACTCAAAACATAGCGCTGGGTGCAAAACTTCTTTGGAGGTTAATTGCCCCTAGTCCGGGTTGGGCTCAACTTGCCCTGTGGAAAAAATACTATCGTGGGCAGAGGAAACGGTGCCTGGACAATCCTATAGCTATCGCTGGATCTATGATACACAAGCTCTGTTCAAAGTCATCCTCCTTAATTAGTCATCATGCGCATTGGATTCCTGGTAATGGCAAGCGGATTAGAATATGGGAGGATCGTATAATGGGCTGTGACCCTCTGGATGATGATAGATCCCTGATTTTGTTAAAAAATTGGATGTCCAGAGCACGCTTTAATACTCTGTGGGATATCTCTAATTGGGAGAATGGTGTTTGGCACAGCTGGATTAAGATTGACGTGCCCCAGACTCTGTCCAAGGAATACTCAATCTTCATGACATTCTTAAACGGCAAGGCCCCTTTGGATAGCAGAAAAAAGGACACCCGTGGCTGGGGATCGACCCCCGGGAGTTATACAGTTTCGAAGGGGTATTGGCAGCTCCTGTCGCACCCTCACGTCCCTCCTGACCCGAAACCTTGGAAAGGGATCTGGTCCCAGCCTACAATTCCTAAAATCGAGTCTTTTTGCTGGCTTCTCTGTCATCAGCGAATCTTAACTGAGGATAGGCTCCAGAAACGTGGCTATCTTGGCCCCTCACGCTGTACGCTGTGTGGTGATAATGCTGAAACTGCTGTTCAAATGATGCTAAATTGTAAGTTTACTGTTGATATATGGAAAGAGGCCTTAGGCCCTTGGAATTCTGACTTCGTTCTCCCAAATCACATTCCAAGTCTGTTTTCAAATTGGTTGAGTTTGTATCCTGGTGGCACTCCACAGAACATCCATCTCAAAGCTGCCTGGCGCGCCCTCCCCAAAATTATTTGTTGGCAAACATGGCTGGAAAGAAACCAGCGGATTTTCAGAGATAAAAAGAGTGATTACAGGTTAGTCTGGGTTAAAATCAAAAGTCAGTTAAAAGACTGTGTTGGTGATCTGCTCGATGGGACAGATCTTAGTGATCATGACGCTGCTTGGTGCTTTTCTCTCGATCTGCACTTCAGAGAAATTGTCAGGCCTCCTGTCGTTCATAAAGACTGGCAAATCCGCTGCAATGCTTCAGAATTCTTGGATTTTTGCGCTAAGCAGGAGCAATACATTCTCTTCTTTGATGGGGCTGCTAAAGGCAATCCGGGCAGTTCCGGAGCTGGAGGAGTGATTATTAATGCGGATGGCAGAACTGTTCTCAGATATGCCTGGGGCGTGGGCTTCAATACCAACATCCAAGCTGAAGCCCTGGCCCTCCTCCAAGGCCTCAAACATCTCAAATTTCTTGGGCTCAATGATGCAATAGTGATGGGCGACTCACAGTCTATAATAAAATCCATTGTAGACATCTCCTCTCCTTCTGATTTAAGACTGTCCAGGTTGATTATCAGAATAAGAATCCTGTTGAAAACCTTTAGGAACTTGAAATTTTACCATGTCAAGAGAGACAACAACAAGGAAGTTGATATCGAAGCTAATAAAGCTGTTCTTCTTCCCCTCGGAGTCCTGCTCAGAGACGGCGAAGAAAGTTGGGAATCCATACCTTAACTGTTTGCATTATATGTTTTACTGTCTTTTACTGAAGCAGTTTGTCTGCATTTCCAATTTAGGGAAGATAGAGGCGGTTGATCAAAGAATACTTTGTAAAAATCTCTGGTGTAACAAGAAAAACCCTCGTGAGTCTGATGGCTTGGGCAATGTACGAGTATTATGTAAACGTTGAAACTGTGAGAAATTAATATCACTCACTTAGTTTCTTTAAAATATATATATATATATATATATATATATATATATATATGGTCCATGTATTTTATGTTCATGTTGCGATTGTACTTAATTTACATGTTGGTGATCATCATGATATGTATCTTGTTAGGTCATGTTAGATATGTTCATTTAATATGCAGCTTGCAGATAGATGTGTATGTGATAGCATGCGTTATTTGACATGAGCTGTATATTTGATGTTTGTGTTGTGATGATGTTATACAATGCTAATTGTGTTTTGTTAGATGATTATGATCACGATGATGTTAGCGAATTTGAATGTGTTTTTTAGTCAAATATGATGTTTGTACGATGGTTATCATGATCGTGATGTTTATTAATTAATTTAATATTAGATGACCATGATACTTATTAAATATTATGTCGTGATTGTAATTGAAATTTTAATTTTAATTGTATGTAAATTTGTAAAATTGTATTTGTATTTATAATTGTAATTTTAACTGTAATTGTATGTAAAATTTTAATTGTAAGTGTAATATTTACGCCCTAAAGCGTTCTTGTTTGAAAGCAACTTCCCTAGCTGCCAATGTGTCCATGTCTGAGCCATTGGATCAAATGTTAGACGATTGAAATGTTTTAGGCCATTAGATCTACAAGTAAATTGTTATATATATATATATATATATATATATATATATATATATATATATATATATATATATATATATAAAATAAGTTAGATTGATTTTAGGTGTATAATAGAAATGTTGTAATGTCATGTTTAACATTTTGACTATGTCAAATTACACAAAAATAAAAGTAAAAGTAAATTAAATAAAAAGAGTGACATAATGTAATGAACATTTTAACTAGGTCAAAATACAATAAAAAACAAAAATAATAAAATAAAATAATAATAAACTATAAAAACAGCCCATGGTATTGACCTTATTTGAAATCAACTTCCCTAGCTGCCAATGTGTCCATGTCTAAGCGATTGGATCAAATGTTTTAGGCCATTAGATCCACAAGTAAATAGTTTTTTTTTTTTTTTTTTTTAGTTGGATTGATTTTAGGGCTCCTTCTCTACAACAACTTATTTCTTCTAGGCTACTCTTTCCTATGATATTGTCTTATGGCGTTTATTTGCAACATGTGGTGCAATTGCTAGTTAATTTATTGTGAAATGATTATAATTGTAATTTTAATTGTAATTGTATATATGACAAATTGTAAAATTGTAATTGTAATTCTAATTGTATGTAAAATTCTAAAATTATAATTGTATTTGTAATTGTAATTGTATGTAAAATATTTGTAAAATTGTAATTGTAAATGTAATTCTAATTCTAATTATATGTAAAATATTTGTAAAATTTTAATTGTATTACTGTGAAATCATTGTAATTGTAAAATTTTAATTGTAATTGTAATGGTATGTAAAATTAAAATTGTAATTGTTGTAATTCTAATTCTAATTCTAATTGTATGTAAAATATTTGTAAAATTTTAATTGTATTAATGTGAAATGATTTTATTAAAATTTGTAAATTTGTAAATAATTGTAAAATAATAAATCTAGAATAATATGAATTTTTGTAACATAATAAAGTTTAGAAAATAATGCAAATAAATTCATGTACTTTAGAATTATCATTATTTTATTATGATCTTACTTACCAAAAAAAAGAACTTTATACAGTACGCCATTTCTAGCAGAGATTCCTGGTTTTTCGTCTGGTGTGCTTATCATCATAACACGCACCGGTGTGTCTTAGTACTAAGACGCACTGGTGCTTCACAACTCTTCTACACTTAGTGCGTCATAAAACACTGCACCAAAACATAAACCTCGATCTTACAAAACCGCACCGGTGCGCCTATAAAACCCCACACACCAGAACATGGTTAGTCTATAAAGTGCAGTATTGGAGTAGCGGAGGGTTCGAATCGCAGGCAAGAATTTTTCTGAGGAGATGAAGATTTGAAAATACGAGAGTTTGAATTTTGGCTGAGAAGTTTATAGCAAAGAAAATGAGTGATTCAAACAGAAAGACAAACAAAGATGCTTACAGGGTTGCATACGGCTACAAAGCTCGACAAAGTACAAAAGGAGAAAAGATTTATGAAAAATCTGAGAAGGGCGATCAAGAAAGCTCGGTTGAGACTGATAGAGAGCATTCATTTGAGGCCAGCGATAGGGTTAAGAGGTCCCATGATGGAGAAAGGGAGAGCAGAGTTGATGGCAGAGAAATACTTGTTGACGCTCTGGCGACTAGCAAGGTGAAACGGTCCTTCGAAAGCAAGGAGTCCTATTCGCTAAGGGATGTCTGAGAGAGATCAATTGAGTCTCTTGAAAGGGCTAAGAGATCACATGAAGGTAACAATTCTCATTCTTACAAGGATGGCAGGAAAAGATTGGACAGTGGAGAAAGATCAATCGAGGCAGTCGATAAAGCCAAGAGGCACCATGAAGGGAAGGATTCTCATTCCCTTAAGGAAAACATAGAAAGATCAATTGATGTTGTTGATCGGGCTGGTAGGTCCCATGAAGGGAAAGATTCTCCAGAATGCATTTAAAAGCAGCTGGGAGTATTGTTCGAGCTTCGGTTGGCTTACATAAACTTTTAGCGGCAAAGCCGACGTCGCGTAAAATCACATCTTTGGCTTTCAATTGAACCTGAATGGCATCTCTAACTTGTCTGAGCTGTGGTCCTATGGATAACGAGGAATATCACATAGAAGGTACCCAAAAATCCAAATTTTTCAAATTATAGTGAATTAGCACTTATCAAAGAACGAAATGCCAAACAAAATGCGAACGGGATACACTTAAGGATTCCCTGCTTCCATTTGTTATTGAAAATGATGCTCTCTCTCAATGAAACCAGTAAAAAGTCTACTTGTATTATAAATGGAAATCCAGTGACCATTTATGTGGGAAGAAAAGCATATATAGCTGCAGCTACCATATTTCCACTTGCGAATCGGTTTCCCATTGGAAAAGCTAATGTAATAGCCCATTTTGTAATGTCTTTCCTCTGCTCAACCCTATACTCATTTTCCACAGGAAACCATTACCTCCACATGTAATACCTGCATCGTCTAGTCGAAAATCGGTCTTCTTTTGCTAACAAATGCAGAATGAAGGACTCGTTGTCATTGCTCCCAGAACATTCAAGGTCAGTTTCTCGTAAAACAGAGATTGTATAAATTTTGTTAAGATCAAGATAGAAAGCACAAAGGAGAAAAGAAGAAATTGGATGCCAAGATGGAGGAGGAACTTACAAATGAGCCAGAAGATCATGGGTCAACAAGCAGATTATGGGGCACCTTTTCTTGTTGCAGGTTATGGAAAGGTTTTTTTTTTCTTCTTCTTCTTCTTTTTTTTTTTTTTGGGAAAGAAGGAGAGGTGTAGTTTTGAAAAGAAATGGCTCAAAGATTTTCACAGCAAAATGTACATTTCCAACATGTCTAATTTTGGTGTACACACGTAAAAGTAATTTCGTGCCTCAACCGCAAATCGGTGAAAATGTACAGATAAATGCACCGGTGCGTTCTAGTTACTACGCACCGGTGTGTTTTAGTTACTACGCACCGGTGTCATGCTACTAATGGACGCACCGGTGTGGTGCTATTAAATGACGCACCGACGACGAATAAACGCAAATAAAAAAAGTGCACCTTTATGTTCTTTAAGTGGAAAAATAAATAAATAAATAAATTGAAAAATGGGCAGCAAAATATTTTCGAAAATCTAATTTCATAAAACAATTCTTTAAATACTAAACATTTTTCATTGTTTCACTATTTTTGCTAAAATTTTCAGCCAGAGATTTGCAAGAGACATACCTGGAGCAAGAGAGCACGAGAGCACTGTGGAGCAACGAAATACATTTGAACAAAAGTATTCAAACAATCAGAATCCAAACCTCTGGTGATTCAAACCCTCTAGCATAGAATTTCAAACAATCTCGTGACTTTTTTCTTTCTTCTTCTTCTTCTTCTTCTTCTTCTTTTTTTTAAATCTATTTTTACCCTAAACCCTTCATTTTATTTATTTATTTATTTTTATTTATTTTTCTCTTTCTTCTCCTTGTTTCTGTGATTTCAGAATTAGGGCTTTTAATTTTAGATTGACATCCAACCCACGGGACGACTTGCATAGTCAGATCCCAATCCATGTCGCCCCTCTTTTTTTCTTTTTTTCTTTTTGGGTGCATCCTGCGTAACCAAGCGGACCAGTGCATTGTATTATATAGAGCACCACGCAAGTACTATGTAATAAAAAATTTAAATAACATTTTTTTTAAAAATCAGTGCGCCATATCTAAAATAGCGCACCGGTGCGCTATGTTACGAGAATAGCATGGTACGGTTTATTACACTTTTGTGCGGTGCATTTATAATACCCCCATGCACCGTACAATTTATTATACTATTTGTGCGGTGTGTTTATAATACCCCCAAACATCGACTTCGGTGCGTACAACATGAAAGGCGCACCGATTTCTTGAGATTTATTTTTTACCTGAAAAGTTGACAATTTATTTATATATATAGATATATATATTAATGAATGATATGGTACATGTTTTAGATTGATTTTAAAGAAATGACTGACAAGAGATCAAGTAACAAAAATACTGATAACACATCAAAAAAGCAAAAAATGCGAGTTCTTTGTAAATTCTTTACAAAAATTATTATTTTTGAACTATATGTAAGTTTAACTAATATGTATTGTTTACTGTTTATCATGCAGAGCCACAAAATGATGAAGATCAATAAGATTATTTCTGATCTAGGACCAGAAGAGCTTAAAATCTTGATGGAAAAATTGCAAAAGGATGGATCACGTGAATGAAAAAATACTGTCTATCCAATATGAATTTCTTTTTTTAATTTTCATTAATAATATACTTAAAATTATTAGATAACATGTGTCAAACAGTCTATTAATTCACATCTGTTTAATGTTCTACATGGACTAAAAACTCATAAAAGGAATGTTGTTCTAAGAAAAGAAAAAAAATAGAACATGCAAATGACAATGAATTGTTCCTTAGCTCATCTGGAGTGGTGTTGGAGGTTAATGAAAGGAGGGAAAATTTTACAAAATTTTGAGGGATCTAGTGGAACAAATGTATAGAAGTTCTTTCCACTTATAATACAAAAATCAATCCAATGATTCCAAGAACCAAATTTTAACTAAAATACAAGAAGAGTTTCGAGAGAATTGGTCAATGAGACATGTCAGACTTTTAATAGCAAAAACGTACAACAACAAAAAAGAAGGAACGAAAAAAGTAATATTCCTTTAAATGTTTGTCTAAAATTATTTATAAATATCACTTTTGTTATATTTACTTTTCATATATCAATATAAAAATTAAATAGTTTATTGTCATGTTACATTTTCAGGAGGATTATGAAAATCTCAAAAGATGAACGAGCTGATATCAGAAATATGCCAGTAGGAATGTCCAAAAAGGTGTACAAGGAGATGGTCAAAGAAATGGACAAAATTGCATCGTAGGAGGAGCCATCTCAACAACAACGTGCTTCAAATATAATATGTAATCATTGAATTTTTGAATCATTAGGTATAATAAATAAACAATTTAGCATTAAATATTAATTTTCAATAATTTTCTTGCTGAAAAGAAAAGAAAATGGAACCCATTCAGAACATAAAACAAGACGACAAGGAAGAAAAGGGTTGATATCTAAGTTTGTGAGTAATTGTTACATCCTTATAACAACTTAACTAGATTTCATTTTTGTATTTTTTAAGTTGTTTTACAAAAATCATCATTGAATGTCTTCAAACAGGTGCTAACATACAAAGAAGAACTATCAAACGAATTGATTGAAATTGGGTTAAATATGGGTTGTGAGTATATGTTGGCATATCATAAATTAATTGTGGAATTTGTAAGCATCTATCGACCTTGTTTTACTTAGCTCTGTCTATAATTAATAGAACAAAAACATATTTTATATTAAATATATGATTTGTTATGGGGTATAAAACTTGCAGGAAACAAAGTATGGAACTGCGCCAAGAGATGAAATTTTGAAAGATGGCATGGTACATGGTTTTGAAAGAATGTGTATAGTTTATGAGTCAATTGTTGCTATGGTACGTCATTTTTCTTTTCGATTTACATTGATGTATATTATTTAATATTGTTGTTTTCATTATTCTCACCAATGTATCTGTTTATATGTTGTCATTATTATACCTATACATGTATTGCGTTGATTGATTGATCTTGAAGGAAGTATCCTCCCCAAATTACACTAAGGTACATTGGTTTATTGATATTTGGTTTAGCTGACATATTATGCCTTGCAGGAGAAAGACCAACATGGATAGAAAGATGATAGACTATAATGATTCCCCTTGTGAGTACTATGAGCATCATGGTGGGCACTCTTCTAATTTAGCATACACCTTGAGAAACCTAGAGGAAGAAATCAAGATTTGTAAGGTAGAAAATGAAAATCTCATACACACACAAGAGAAACAAGCATAGGTGAATGCAATACTTCTTCAAAGCTTGTCAGATTTGTAGAAACAAGGGCCACTTCGGATCAACTATGGATAGGAGGAAAAAAATAATGTGGCATATGGTAGTAGGTCTCCTAGTAGACACAAGTCAGATATAGTTTATATAACGAGAGATGATAGGTTGTTGAACACTCTGGATAGGAGGGGTGTTGAGTACATGTACTATTCTAGTTCTGGTTTGGATAGACATCATGATCATCATCAGTATCATCCTTATAGAAGGAGTGACACACAATACATGCCAGATGAATTTAAGAAGGCAAAGCCACCTAATTTTGATGGAAACTTGAAGAAACTATAAGAGGTAGAATCTTGGATACTTGGCATGAAGAAGTTCTTTGAGTTGCATGAGTACTCAAATAACATGAAGGCCAGGATTGTTATCTTTAGTTTGAGAGGTAAGGCAAACATCTGGTGGGAAGATTTGAAGCGGGTTAGACACATCAGGACAGATGATGTGATTTGGCAAGAGTTCAAAATACTTTTCAAGAAGAAATATTTGTTAGAAAGGTACTACGACAGCAAGGCCAAATAAATTTATGAGCTAAAGATGGGATCAATGACAGATGAGGAGTATACGACAAAGTTCTTGGAGCTATTGAGGTATGTGCCATATCTTGAGGATGAGAATGCTAAGGTTCAATGATTTTTTAGTGGGTTTCCAATAGATTTCAGAGATCAAATTAAGTATGATGAGCCTCAGTCACTTGAGGAAGTCTTTGGCAAGCTGAAGCACTGCTATGAACAATCAAAGCGCAAAAATGAGTGTCGGAAAGGATGCAAAGGGAAGGACAAAGGTAAACAAAAACTGAAAAAGCAAGGCCTTATAATTTAGAAGAGAGAAAATGTGGCACTGCAAAAGAATTTTAATGCAGGTGGACAGGGACATAGGCCACAACAACAGTATACATCACAGTAGCAACACGGAGGTAATGGTATGGGATGGTTGGAGTGCTCGTCATGTGGTGAGGATAATCTTAAGAGAGATTGCCTAGAGAATCAGACAGGTAGGCATACGACATAGTGCAATGCATTGGAGGCACATTTTGTTGGAGATATTGAGCAAATCATTCCTCGCATTTAAACAATAGTGGACAACAAGTAAGCATATCACCATGATTCTATCATTGAGATGGACGGTAAGCTTTGTGATCAAGTTATTTCTATTTTGATTGACCCTGTATCTAATTATAGCTATGTTAGTCCTGAATTGGTGGATAAGTGTGGTTTGAATAAGGAAATGCATGCAGAATCTTGGTTAGTGTAGTTGAAAATAGGTACGAAGAAAAGAGTTCACCATTGGGTAAGAGCTTGTACCTTTGAACTAAATGGTATGCCTACAACAGTGCATTTGAACATATTTCCACTGGGTTCCTATAATATGCTATTAGGTATGGATTGGTTATATCTTCACAGGACCAAGGTAGATTTCTATGACAAAGCTATTGAATGCTTGGATAATAATGGGGAACCAAGATTTTTACAGGGAAAGAATAAAGCCACATAAGTTAGGACGGTGACAACCATGTAGGCCAAGCGCAATCGCAGGAAAGGGTGTGTGCCATTTGTAGTTCATATCTGTAGTGACAAAGGTAAGTAGGTTAATGATGTAGTTGTTTTGAGAAAGTATCTAATTTTGTAGCAGTTTCAGGATGTGTTTCTAGCTTATATTTCAAAGTTGCCACCGCACAGGGAAGTAGAATTTTCTATTGAGTTGGTGATAGGGGCATTCCAGCATCAAAAGCACCTTACAAGATGAGCACACCTGAGTTGGTATAGTTAAATTTGTAGCTAAAATAAATTCTTGGCAAGGGGTACATTAGACCAAGTGTATCACCATGGGGTGCACCAGTATTGTTCATGAAGAAGAAGGATGACACCCTTATACTATGCATTGACTACAGGAAGCTAAACAAAGTGACCATCAAGAACATGTACCCATTACCGAGGATCGATGATTGTTTGATGAGATGAAGGGAGCAACAGTGTTCTATAAGATCGACTTGAGATCGAGATATCATCAGGTACACATCAAAGAGAAAGACATCTACAAGACCACATTCGGGACCAGGTATGAGCATTATGAGTTTGTTGTAGTTCCATTTGGTTTGACTAATGCCCCAACTACATTTATGTATTTGATGAACAGTGTGTTTCGTCCTTATTTGGACAAGTTTGTGATTGTGCTTATTGATGACATATTGGTATATTCTAAAAATGAGGAAGAGCATGTCGAGCATTTGGTAGTAGTGTTGAGGTTGTTGAGAGAGCACCAGTTGTATGCTCAACTTAGCAAATGTTGCATCTTCCATACTGAGGTACACTACTTGGGACATGTTGTCTCCAAGGAATTGCAATACACCCAAAGAAGATAAGGGCCATCATGGAGTGGCTAGCTCCTAAGAATGTATACGAGGTGATATAATTCATGGGATTGGCAGGTTACTACAGGAGGTTCATCAGGAACTTCTCACTGATTACTTATCCTATTACATAATTGTAGAGGAAAGGTAAGAAGTTTGATTGGACAGAGGAGTGTGAGGCTACTTTTGAGTTTCTTAAGCAGTTGCTGACACATGCTCTAGTTCTAAACATTGCAGAACCGGACAAGGAGTTTGTAGCGTGTACAGATGCTTTCAAGGGAGCACTTGGTGGGGTCCTTATGCAGGATGGATAGGTGGTATGCTACGAGTCACGAAAGCTAAATGAACATGATCAGAACTACCTAACACATGATCTTTAGCTAGCAACAATCATTCATGCACTAAATATGTGGAGGCACTATCTTCTTGGTAGACAATTTGTATTAATGAGTGAACACATTGTGTTGAGATACTTATTTGACCACCTGAATTTGAATGCTTGACAGGCTAGATGGTTGGCACGATAAATGAGTTTGAATTCGATATTAGGTACATCAAGGGAAAGGAGAACAGGGTCACATATGCTCTTAGCAGGCGAGTATAGGTAAATCACTTAGCAACGATAAGCTCCTATGGGACAGACTTACAACATAGGATCTTGTAGGCAGGTCAACAAGATCACAGATATATGGAGATTATGCACAGGTTGCAGTAGAGTATAGGTACAAGTGTTAATATAGGTACAAATACATGTGGTATAGGTACAGGTACACGTGTACATGATTTGGACTATCCTCTTATTGCATATGGATTGGTTATTTTTAGAGACAGGATATATGTGTCAGACAACAGTGAGCTCAAGAAGGTGATATTGAGAGAGTTTCATGCGAAACCATATTCGGGTCACTCAGGCTACCAGAAGACATTGACTGCAGTGAAGAGATTTACCTATTGGCCGAATCTAAAGAGGGATGTGGCAGAGTTTGTGGCCAGATGTTTAGACTGTCAGATGGTTAAGTCATAGTGTAAACATCCAGGTGGACTGCTACAGCCGATTGCGATATCAAAGTGGAAATGGGAGGTCATTTCCATGGACTTCATCACATGTTTTCCTAAGATAGCTAGACAACATGATTCCATCATGGTTGTTGTGGATAGGTTAAAAAAGGTTGCAAATTTCATACCAGTGAAGACTACATACTTAGCTAGCGATGTAGCACAAGTGTTTATCCGAGACATAGTTAGATTGCATGGAGTTCAAAAGAAGATTCTGTTTGATAGGGATGCAAAGTTTACTTCAAAGTTTTGGAAGGAGTTATTTGTAGGTTTTGGCACTGAATTAGCCTTAAGTACATCTTATCATTTGCAGATAGATGGACAGACTGATAGGGTCAAAAATATACTAGAGGATATTTTGAGGATGTATGTGATGCATCAACAACGCAAGTGGGAAGAATATCTTCCACTGGTAGAGTTCGCCTACAACAACAGGTATTAAGAGTCATTGATGATGAGACCATTTGAGGCTATGTATGGGCAGAGTTGCAACACTCCTATCAGTTGGAGTGATCCAGTTAACAGGGTATTGATTGGACCAGAGATGTTGGCGGAAATGGAACAGGAAATGCAGGTGATTAAGAAAAACTTGAAAGCAATGTGGGATAGGCAGAAGAGTGATGCAAATAGGAACATATTATTCAAGGAATTTTAGGTTGCAAATCAGGTGTACTTGCGTATCAAACCCAAGAAGATCTCCTTGTGGATTAGATCATGTGCCAAGCTAGCACCATAGTTTTGTGGACCCTTCCACAATGGAGACTTGCACTACCTTCCACAATGAAAGTTCGTGATGTTTTTCATGTATATTTTATTAAGAAATATGTTAAAGATGTTGATAATGTGATTGAATTGTTTGTATTGCAGGTGGAACCCGATGGAGAATTCCAATCGGAGCCTCAGTGTATATTGCAAAAAAAGGTGCTCATGCTTTGGAACCGAGCAATAGAGAAAGTTAAAGTACAATGGAAGCACTTTCGGCCTGATGAAGCTACATGGGAGATGGAGGATCAGATGCGGGCCATGTATCCTTCCTTGTTTGTCGGTTGAGGCAAAGCAATTTTGGTGTGATGTTGGTTTTTGTTTATCATATGTTTTGGTGATGTTTTGGTATATGTTTTGATGTGATGGTTGGATATATGTACACATGTATATGGATGTAAATACCACCATGATCTATGTTATAAAGCTCCAATAAGCATTATGGTGTCATGTCATGTTAGTTTTCTTGTTGTTATGATGTCATGTTGGTTTGCTTTTCGGGAGGGTGATCATTGTACACACTGCATCAAGCTATGTTATAAAGCTCCATGGGCAATATGGTTGATTTTCAACGATTTTGCTGAGGTATATGTGTGGTTGAACACCGAGGACGGTGTCCCCCAGGGGGGAGGGTTCTATAACAACCCTGGTGAAAATTCCATGTAATAAAGTTAAAAATAATAATCACAGTTGATGGAACACTTATTTCAAGCTGAATATTGGGAAAAACATCCTAGTGGACGTTCATTTCGGTTAATATGGCTAAGGAAATTGACAAAGGATTGGACAAGAAAAATGGAATTTTTGGCACATTTATTTATAAAATAATGGAAATTAGATGAAAATGGAGATGAAAGGTCGCATGTTGCATGTGAGGAGGAAAATGAAGGAAAATTATGGAAAATGAAGAAAATAGAGACCTCATCTATAAAAAGGCTTATGAGGATCAGTTGATACCTTTTGTTAGTGCATTTTTTGGAGCTCTCCCATTATTCTATCTCTCTCTCTCTCTCTCTCTCTCTCTCTCTCTCGTGTGCGCACTCTTGGACATAGAGCTTTTGGAGAACTTTGGCATTGGAGCAAGAAAGGCAAGAAAGCATGAAGAAGGAGGAATCAAGCAAGGAGGAGTAGGAATCTAGCAGTTACATCAGGATTATTTTTAGGTATTGATTTGCATGTATGATTTCCTTGCTATATTTAACCTGCATGGTATTGCATGTGGTTCTTTGCTATATTGGCATGGGTTTTTCCAGGTATGACAGTGTATTCAACCTAGCCTTGCCATTTTCAGATATCCATGGTGTTGTGGAGTTCTCATGTTTTGGTTTAGCTAGATTACCAAATGGATTCAAAGTTGAGTGAGGTGGATCTTTGAATGATTATAGAACTGGTTCGTTTTTTGCCTCATTTTAGGGCTTAGTGACCCCTGATTCAGACTATGGGTTGCGGTAAAGCCCAAGATGATCAGGAGCTCAAATCTGAGCTTGGGAAAAAGCTCAAAAATGAAAGTGCTCAAATTGATTTGGAACCTAAGCGACGGGATAGGCCTCAGTGATAAGATCCC
The DNA here is from genome assembly GCA_034641835.2 of Pinus albicaulis. Taxonomy (NCBI): domain Eukaryota; kingdom Viridiplantae; phylum Streptophyta; class Pinopsida; order Pinales; family Pinaceae; genus Pinus; species Pinus albicaulis. Next base: position 357,487,896 of record CM076571.1, on the reverse strand, counting down.
AACGCCATGAACGGTTCGAAAAACGGACACCGTATGAAGAAGTTATTGCACTTTTAGTGGAGTGGGTCCGGCGGAGCACGGAGGGGCCAGCCCTCCTCCCATGGAACCTCATCATATGACCAGTGTGGGAGCTTAATGTTAAGAGCACTTAAGGAGCCTAATATCAAGTTTAATATTTAATTAAGCTTCAGTTAAGTGGAGTTTAATATGGTGGAGATTTTGGAGGCGCTCCCAAATTTAGGTGGACTTCCACTTTTAGTGGAGTTAACTGGCAGTTGCCCCACATTTAGTGGAGGAAATTGGGGAAAAGTTGTTTTGGTCATAACTTTCTCATTACTCAACCTTTTGGAGCGGATTTTTTTTTTGATTTCGTATTTTCTCAGCATTTTGGACTTAATGGCGCAGGTTTCAGTGCCATTGGAGCTCATTTTCAGCCTATTTAGCTTCGGAGAAGCTTTTTGAGCCACTAGGGCCATTTTGGGTTTTGAGTTTGGTTGAGCTGTGGTTAGCCTTTTTTGGTGAAACAAAAGTGATTTTTGAATATTTCCTGCATTTCAGAGCCATTGAAATAGGTCTTAGCTCTTTTTGAATACTTTCAGAGGCCGAAAACCTTTAGGAAAGTTTTCAGGGCCACCATAGCCATTTTGGGGTTTGAGCTATTTTGAGTTGTGGTTATCAGTTTGAGGTGAAGAAAAGCTCTATTTCAGATAATTTCAACCTTATGAAGCCATTTGAAGTGGTTTCAAAGGAATTTGAGGACTTCTGCAGCCCGAAAAGTTGCAGAGAAGTTCAAAGCACCAGCAGGACATTGATGAAGAAATCACTGTTTATGGTAATCTTTCACTGTTTGGTGAATTTGAAAAGGCATTATTAGCTTTTTCCTGCCTTCTGAATCAGTTTATATATTCATATTTGTCTATTGAGACACTTATAATCTTGTATTGAATTTGAGAGCTTTTAATACAAGAGGACAAGCCCATTTTGGGAGGCTTGATCCAGGAGATGTAGCCCAAGAGTTGGGGTGAACTCCTATATTATATTGCTGTTGTGTTTTGATATTATATTGTTGAATATTGTTGTTGATACCCATGTTAAGTTTCAGCAAAAACAATTACACTTAAGATACATAAACAGTGAAAAGACATACACCATTTGCAAGCTAAATTTCCGCATAACGTCAAGTTTAAAGCAAGATCATTTTAATTAAATCTGAGTGTTTACTTCTATTATTTCTTTAGGCAGAGTTTGTAAGAGGGCCAGGTAGCCTCTGGATTCATCCTTTCTTTGAAAGGTGAAATATCCGGTAAATGCCCCTATAGTCTATCTCTGTATTAGAAATATGAAGTTCTCACATTTTCAGATTTAAACTTAGAGTATTTTTGCACTCATTTACATAAATGAAAATGGATACCTTGCACCCTTTTCAAGTACCTTCCATTTTCAGATCACAAGAGGTGGTGGTTTGCTCTCTATTTCAGGCCTAGGAATCTCGGGTTTTGGATTGCGGTAAAGCCTAGAGAGTATGTCTTGGTTTATGATCCAGATTTATGCAGGAACGCAACAGAATACAGATATAACCATAGATACAGAGATGCAGCGGAAATAATGCTTCATTTTATTAATAAAAGAATGACTGCAATAAGCTTACAAACATAATGGAAGCAAGCTAGGGCGCTGGTAGCATATCTCTGAGAAGAGATGTAGCGTACGCATGCCTCTAAATTGTGTTACATTGAGGCTCGCAGGCCTATTACAGACATAATGAAAATAGAAGAGCTATGGTACTGGCAGCATATCCCTGAGAAGAGATGTGGCGACTACCAGCCCTTGAACTGTGTTAATATGCAGACATGATGGAGATGTGGTGAGCTAGGGTACTGGTAGCGCTTATCTCCGAGAAGAGATGTATCGGCTCCCAGCCCCCTGAGCTGTCTTACAATGAGGCTCGAGGGCCTATTTATTGTTGAGAAACAATGTAGAATCCGAAACGTCCAAAACCCTAACCGTAGGAGATGAAGCGCCAAACCTAGGCCTGCCAAATTGGTGGTTCAACTCTCCCGAGGACGTAACTGCATCCGATATCCGTTTGACGCGCCAATAGCTCTCGTTAGAAAGATCCGTCCGAGAGTAATCTTGAACGAGAAAAACTGGCCCATGGACCCATGTTGTTTCGTTTCCAAAAGGCTTAGGCTTCCCAAACGTCTGGGTTTAAGACCAAAACTGCTAAAAATAGTAAGTTGTGCCGAAACTTACAAACTAAAATAACCGATGGTGGGGGTTCAAATGGACTTGATGGGTGGCCACCAATATCCACCTGGATTATTAATGCCCCAAAACGGCTCCGGGTGTGCAGGACCCGAAAACCTGCTATAAATAGTAAGCTGTGCTGAAGCTGAAAAACTGAAAGAATTGATGCTGCGGGTCCAAATGGAATAGGTGGGAGGCCACCCATATCCACCTGGATCATTCCTCCCTCCTTAGGAAGCAATGGTCTCCATTGCGTTAAGTTCCTCCATGGGAGATTTTGCCGAACTTGGTGTTTAGGTGTTGATTTAGATGCAACTAGTGGGCACATCAAGGATTCAAAAAAAAAAATGTCCACTGTCTTCGCCGAGGGAGCATCCGAGCAAGATTTTGATAGGATCTCCTGCTCCCTCGTCTTTCTTTCCTTCCACCATGGGGGGTCGTCGAGGTTGCGAGGTTGAACTCCTTATACCCTGGCCGCGTTGGGGACATGAAGAGAAAAACAGAGAAAGAGCAGACCCGCTCTGATACCACTGATCCAGATTTATGCAGGAACGCAACAGAATACAGATATAACCATAGATACAGAGATGCAGCGGAAATAATGCTTCATTTTATTAATAAAAGAATGACTGCAATAAGCTTACAAACATAATGGAAGCAAGCTAGGGCGCTGGTAGCGTATCTCTGAGAAGAGATGTGGAGTACGCAGGCCTCTGAACTGTGTTACATTGAGGCTCGCAGGCCTATTACAAACATAATGGAAATAAAAGAGCTATGGTACTGGCAGCGTATCCCTGAGAAGAGATGTGGTGGCTACCAGCCCTTGAACTGTGTTACAATGCAAACATGATGGAGAGTATGAAATAGGGTGTCATAGCTACTTTTATCTCTCGGGAGAAAGAAGAGATGTATCATTCCCACCGAATCGTCGTACAATGAGGCGCGAGGGCTCATTTATTGCTGAGAAACAATGTAGAATCCGAAACGTCCAAAAACCTAACCGTAGGAGATGAAGCACAAAACCGTGGGCCCCGTTTGGGCAATGGTGGTTCAACTTCCCAGGACGTACTTTGGCATCCGATATCCGGTTGACGCGCGCTCAATAGCTCGGGCGTTAGAAAGATCTCATTATCCGAGAGTACATCTTGAACGAGCAACATCGGTCCATGGACCCATGCTGCTCTCCGTTTTCCCAAAAAACGTCGTTTAGGGCCTCAAAACGGCTCCGGAAGTTTAAGACCCGAAAAACTGCTAAAAATAGTAAGTTGTGCCGAAACTTACAAACTGAAATAACTGATGGTGGGGGTTCAAATGGATTCGATGGGTGGCCACCAATATCCACCTGGATTATTAATGCCCCAAAACGGCTCCGGGTGTGCAGGACCCGAAAACCTGCTATAAATAGTAAGTTGTGCTGAAGCTGAAAAACTGAAAGAATTGATGCTGCGGGTCCAAATGGAATAGGTGGGAGGCCACCGATATCCACCTGGATCAGTTTAGGGCCTAGTGACCCTTGATTCAGACTGTGGGTTGCAGTTAAGCCTGAGAGACTAGGAGAAAGGAAAATTTCCCACGGTTTAGGCGGAGATAATCCAGTGATATCCATGCTTGTGTTGGCCTAGTGATCGGGTGTAGATCACGGTAAAGCATGGTTTATGATTGATGAGGGTGAGGTGGTTTAGCCTTGATATGCCCTGGTTGGTTCTTTCGGTTTGTGTCCCACATTCATACTTGGAATATGGCACATGAGTGATTGGCTGAAGAGAGATTTGGCTCAGCCAATCTATGGTCTGGTGGAACGTGGAAGTCCCATCTCCAGTTGGTTTTTACACTCATTAATGAGAATCTTGTTCTTTGGTATTTGGTACACAAATGTATTGGTTATTATGTGGATTATATTGTTTTTGTATTATGGTATTTATGTTGTTATTAGATTGGTTATAAGCATGTATTTTATCAATGATGATGCGTAGCTTTATCCATGTTTTTACTTGTAAATGAATGCACAATGTATCTATGGTAAAATAAATTGTATTGCTTCTTAGCGATTCTCAGATAAGTACAAGAACCCTATGTTTAAATCTACCATTTACACTTGTAGATGAAATGTTTGTGACATGACCCATAACCATGATGAATGAAGGTCCAAGGATAGAGTTACCTTGTAATTCTTGTGGGCCAACTGTGATATTAACAATGTATGGCTTAGAAAATGGAATTTGATGGAAAGGATTTTGTGTGGTTGATCCGTAACTATGGGTTTGTGGGTGACCAATAACCATGATGAATGAAGGTTCGAGGATAGGGATACCCTGTAATTCTTGTGGGCCAACTGTGATACCGATAATGTTTGGCCTAGCAAATGGACTTTGACAGCAAGGGTTTTGTGTGGTTGACCCATAACTATGGGTTTTTGGATGACCCATAACCATGATGAACGAGGGTCCGAGGATAGAGATATCATGTAATGCTTGAGTTCCAACTATGATACTAGCAGTGTATGGCATAACATATAGACCTCGAGATAGTTCACTTGTTAATCTACCAAGGTTGTGGTAGAAATATGGTGCTTTATCTTTGTAGATTATCACTATCTAATTAGATGTTGTAAAGGTTTCCTCCCAAGTACTTTGTATCCAAATACTCATACATTGGTCTTGTATATATATGGATTGTCATCATATTCTGTAGAAAAACAGAAGTGTTGGCCAAAGTTTTAATCAGCTTGGTCTATGTGCATTGTTGAGAAGTTATGATGAAGTTGATTAACCATATACCCAGTATCCATCAAAGTAACAAACCGTGACAATAAAAACCTATACACTAAAATTCATGTATAGGGTTGTCTCCATGTTTTTACAGAAGGAGATTTTAATTTAGCTTGTATTTCTAGACGCATCCTTATATTATATATAAAAGCAAGATTAGTAGCACTAGCAATAAAAATAAACGGTTTGTGTGTATTTGAACCATAAATCCCATAGTTTCTTGGTGGGCCATCGTGGCCATCTCTTATCAATATCCCAATAGCAATCAAAGTATAGGTGAGACTTAGAAGTAACGAAACACCTAACCACACCTTCGAAGCTAGAAAGTGTGGAATTCCAAAGGAAAAAAGAGGCTAAAAATGATTCATGTAATTGCAATGCAATATGGTAACTTCAACATTGCTTCATATCAGATAGGGATACAATATTTGTGGGTCACTTTTACCTTATGAAAGAAACTAGGCACCAATTTAAACTTTAGTTCAACTTATCGTCCAAAAACAGATGGAAAAACAAAGGTTGTGAATAGAAGTCTCGGGAAAATTCTAAGAAGTTTGGAAAATGAGCATCCAGGGCAGTGGGAGCAGGTGCTTGCTCAAGCTAAATATGCCTACAATGATTCACCTAACAAGAGTACAGGGATGATCCCATTGCAATTTTTATATGGAATGCACCCCAGGGGAGTGTACGAGTTAAGGAACTTGGGAAACCAAGAGCTTAGATGTGCAGTAGGTGATGATTTTGTAGTGAGTATGCAAGATTGCAAGAATGGGTTAAGCAACAGTTATTGGAGAATGTTATGAAACCAGACCTAACGGAGAACAATAGAAAGTACAAGAAGAGAGCAAACCTAAAGAGAAGACAATTGGATTTTAAAGTTGGATACCCAGTAATGTCATATTTGAGAAAAGAAAGGTTTCCTATAGGGACACATAACAAATTAAAGCTCAAGAAAATTGGTCCATGTAATATTTTGAGGATTTTTTCTTCAAATTCTTAAGAGATAGAACTTCTAAAAGATATTCTAATATCACCAATTTCCAATGTGGTCGATCCATATCCCTTTAAGGAATCAGACAATGTTATAATAGACGCACCTGTAAGTGATGAATATTAGACCAAAAAGTGGAAGAAAGAGTTGACTAAAGTCGATAAAAAGGAGATTGGAGCCATATTGGATAAAAGTAATTAAGAATATTAGAGGTATATAATATCAACATTATTTGGCCAAATGGAAGCAACAACTGGTAGAAGCTGCTACATGGATGACAAAAGCAGACATCATGAAGTATGGCACCAGTGTTGAGAAGGTGATGAACACTACTTTTCTTCCCCAGGAGTCTGATGCAAGAACATCTATAAGTCAATACCAACTTTGACTTTCTTAGGTCAAAACCTCATTTACCAAGGGAGTTGGTTCCCTAATTTATTTTCCAAGGGAAGTTTTGTTCCCTAAGTTATTTGATTTTGTAATATTTAATATAGTCTAGAAGGAGTGAATTTGTTAAGAAGTTAGACATATGTTATTTAGTTCCTATGTAAAAGGGGAATTTAGATATAATTGGGATTTTGTTAGAAAACATAGGAATCAAATTTGGTTTTATAGATTAATTGAATGAGAAGTATATTAGCAAAGAGTCTCATGTGTAATTAAATAGGATAATATATAAATGGACAGAGTTATAAAGTTTGAAGAATTTTAATACGAGAGTTTGTTCATATGTGTGAAGGGAAATGCACCGTGACTATGCAAAATTTATTTGTTTTCCCTTTTCATTTATGAATTTGTATATGGATTATAGTTTAGTTGAATCCCTCAATGTATGTTGTGTTCAGGGCATATAATTGAGTTGTTGTGGTTTCATGGTTTAATTATGTTGCAAGATGTATAACCATGCGAGCGTGAAGTTTATTGTTCTATGTATTCGACTCTCATTATATCTAGATAAAAAACAAAATAATAACACTCCCAGATTTCCAAAGGGACATATCAACTATTTCCTAAAAATCATTCGACATGGGACCTACAACTGGCTAGGTCATATTCAATGAAGGCATGACTTAGGTAGGTTACATCCAGTGGATGTCTATTGGTGAATGAAAATTTGGGTGCGGGTTAATCTGGCTCTTGGCAAAAAGTGTCATTGTTAAATATTTTGGATCTACTAGATCGAACAAGATATCTGACTTAGAGAGATTCGACCCTTTGTGGAACTTGTCACTCGTTAAATCTCTCGAACATCAGATACATTTGAACAAACACCATTGTGGGACCCAACAATCATCCCTATTTTTTGGCTTGCTCTAGATTCTCACTCAAACTTTCAGCCACTATAATATATAACATAGGGGAAAGGGGACAAACTTGTTGAATCCCCCTTGAGGACTTGAATAAAGGGGTGGGCCTTCCATTAACAAGGGTTGCAATCCAAGGGGACTCGATATAGGCCCTTTTCCAGTGAATGGATTCCTTGCTAAAACCCATATTTTTAAGAATTAGAAATAGTAAGGGATGTCTTCACCGATCAAATGTGTTGGTCATGTTAAAATTTATAATAATTGCGGGTTCCCCTCTCTCTTTTTTGGAGTGAATAGCTTCATGTATAAGTATTATATTATCCAATATATGTCGATGCCACATAATGTTAGTTTTTGTAGCATCAAATGTGTTCTAACCACGAAACTTTATGGAGAGGCTAGAATACATGAAATCTTCAGAACCTAGGAATTATTTCTGGAAATTCTGCCTAGAAGTGACTTAATTAGATTATTAAGAAAATTTTTAATGTTTCCTAAGTATAAACTTAGGGAAACAGGTTAATTAATCAATATTAATTAAGTCAAGGAGAGAATAGTCTAGAAACTCACAAGAATCGATCTAGAGATTATCCTAGCCATCAATTATGTTTTAATCTTGGTCGTTCGTGCTCCAATGATGGGTTATAAGAGGAGATCGATGTGGTGATGGAGAAGATGCTTCAACAATTTGATTTTTTAGAAAATTGATTTCCAAAATAGTAGCAGTCAGCTGTAGAAGAAAGAGTTAGAGATCGAAGCACTGAGAGAGGGGCAAGGATAATGAGGCTAGAGGAAGATTTCCAGATCTAGCGAGTGCATTTGCAGAGAGGCATAAGATCCACAGTGAGGTTGACGCAGGGATTATGCAGTAACCACTCGAGGAAATTTCAATTCTACTAGGGAAAAGTCGAGTTTCAGTGCTAGAGGTTGGACAAAGGTTCTAAAGGCCAAGAGAAACATTTTCCCAGAAAACAACAGACTATACGACTTGAGGAGAGGCTAATTCAAACTAGTGTAAAAGGGACTGTGCTAGGGTGACACAAAGCCAACACAAAGGCAGTTTGGAAGACTCACTTCGAGCTGAAGTCAAAGCGCAGATTTTCCTGTGGGGTGAGGAAAATTCCTCACTAGATTTTTGCCAGTATTTTTCTCTGTAGGATTTCCATATTTTGGCATCTAGTTGTACTCAAAATTTCTCACTGTTGCATAATAATAAAAACCCTCAACTGTTGCACCGGTTTTCCCACATTGGGTTTTTCTAGGGAATTTTGTCCAAAAATGATTGTGTTGATTTTATGTGTGTGTTGACATTTCTTCCAGCATTTTATTCTTCCGCAATTTTATTTGTGTAGATTGCAGTGTGATTTATTCGGTATTTGTCATAGCAAATAACAAATAAATTGTTAAATAAAATTAACAATAAGGAGAATAATTTCCAGTTGCTACAATAGGATTCCAGATTGGAATTTCACATTCTATCAGAGCGCAGTTAATCAGCCAGAGAGTTCAGAAATGAAGGAAAGGAATTTCGTTGCTCAGTGTGGGAAGCAGGTCGAAATTCCAAGGGGCAACATAGTATCCTTGCCAGGAGGCCGAGTTGCTTGAGGGAGTTTGATTTTTCTAAGAGAGGGGCATAAAAATTCAATCTTTCTAGATCGAGTGATAATAGAGGCAAAGGGAGCAACTCAGTTATTTCGTTGGGAAGATATCTAGTTGGACGCAAAGGGTTTTGCAGCAACTCACTAGAGCAGAACCAACGTCGGGGTGGAAGGGAGAAGAGCGCACACAGAGGGAAAATTTCTCTCAGGGAACTTCTAGTCTCGGAAGTTCAAATTTCTAGTTGTAGATTCGTAGTAAAAACTAGCAGAACCACGCATTCTAGGAGGGAGTGCGAGTAGTAGAGCAGCAACCAAGCACAGGGAAAGAGGGAATTTTCAACTTGATTAGAGATGGCCACTGCAGGGCTTCGGGATCAGGATAGGTTGGATGGATCATCCAACTACGTCATCTAGAAGGCTAGGATGTCCTTCCTTCTAGATGAATTTGGCTTGAAGTCCTACATTGATAATGTAGTGGCAGTTCCCCAGGATGTAGATCAGCTCAAAGAATACATGAAGGATATGGCACAGGCGAAGCGATTGATTTTGGATGGAGTCTGAGCTCATATAGTTTCACACATAACACCCAAAGGAACGACCGAATATATATGTGATTCTCTCGCGATGCTATATCAGGGTACTTTCGAGCAATTAAAAATGTACCTAGAGGAGAAGCTGAGGCTCATCCAGATGCAGAAGGGGAAGGAATAGACCCCTATTTTACCAGGATTCATGAGGCCTAAGACCAACTATAAATTGTTGGGGTAGCACCTCAACCTTAAGAGCTAGTGTGATTAGCTCTCAATAGTGTCTCAGAGGAGTGCCGGGTGTTTGTCCAAAGTATATTGGGCAGGTATCAACTACCAAGATGGGATAGGGTGTGGGCCGATTTGCAACAAGAGGAGTTGAGACGAGCTATGCGAAAGAGCTCCATCAGTGGCATCATGTTGTGAAACCAGCTCCAAAAATAGAAGAAAAGAGATAACAACACCTTAGAAATAAGCCACTTCAAGGGGGAAACCTCCAATACCTTACATGAATGAACAATTCTTGGATGATACAAATGACCAAAACCTCCTTCTATATATAGGAGTCCATGGGGCCACAATATAATCCTAGTGGGGCCACAATGTAATCCTAGCCGACCTAACAATATGGGGGTTACAGTGGTACAACAATAACAATAAGGGGGGCTACACTAACATAATAAGGGACTGCACTATTAATATAGGGACTTAACATGCCCCTCTCCTTCAAACAAGTGTTGTCCTCAACGCTTGATTATTTCTTAATGCTTCTGTATAAAATTCTCATCCTCCCATGTGGAATATTCTATAGAAAAGTTCTTCCACTTGCTGAGATACTCTGAAATTGATTGTACTTGTCGATTTCTTGTTTCCATGACTTCTTCAGAACTTCTTTCGATGTGATGTTGATCTTCCTATTGTTTCATTAGATTCTGCACCAAAGTTAGGTTATCCTTTGAGAGTTGGAGAACTTATTGTTGATGCTCGATGTGATATTCCACTAATTTATCATCCATATTAGCTATTATTTGATCCTTGAAACAATCCAACTTAGCCTCCATTTATGCTTTTAAACCATCTATGTCATCTTCGGTTGCTCTTCGTAAGATCGAAAGTTGTTGCACTTGGTACCGTAATTTTGATATCTCATTATGCAATTCTTCCTCTTCATGCGTCATAGTATAGCTTTTTGAGGGCTTAATGGGTATGGAATTATTTTTTGGAGGCATTATAGAACCCAATACTGATAAAAATTCTAAAATATGCCCTTGGAATCACTTCAAACTGCTTTTTCAAACAAACGTTATGCAATTTTAAAAACCAAATACACACCTTTTTCTTGTTTTTGAGAAGCTCGATATTGAAACTGAATTATCTATGTGATTTTGGATCCTTAATAACTGAAATTTGGCCCTGAAGTAGCCCTCTTAATCTTCTTTTGAATGCCATAAGTCTGACTTGATTTGGATTCTTCAAGACAAAGTTATGTCCAATCTCCCACAATGACCTAGTTATGGACTGGTTTAATAGAGCAAAATTGTACGACTTGCCACGTGTCCCTGTTTCTTCTTTTAGCTTTGAAATTTATAGAAAGGAAACTACAATCCGTGTACTTCTAGTCACTTTTTACAGAATTCCAATCCGACGCTCAGAGAGAGAGTTATGAAGATTTTTCCACGATCACCTCTTTGAGATGGAATTCGGGAGCCTGAAAAAAGACCTAACTTCCACATATCATATCTCCGAAAGAACCAAGCTCTGAAATTTTTCTACGATGTTCCCCAGGATTTCGGCTTCACACTCTAAAAATTTCAGCTTCTTAACCTTCATAGAAAAAAAGTTATAGCGAAAATTTCGCGATGACCTTTTTAAGTGAAATTCAGGAGCCTACAAAAAACCCTAACTTCCATAGATCATATCTCTGAAAATATTGTGAACCAAGCTCTGAAATTTTGCGACATTGTTCCTTAGGATTTCGGCTTTGCACTCTAAAAATTGTAGCTTCTAAACCTTCGTAGAAAACAACTTATAACGAAAATTCCATGATGACCTGTTTGGAGCAGCGAAACCCTAGAATCCAAAGCTCTGATACCAAATGTTGTGAAACCAGCTCCAAAAATAGAAGAAAAGAGATATCAATGCCTTAGAAATAAGCCACTTCGAGGGGGTAACCTCCAATACATTACATGAATGAACAATTCCTGGATGCTACAAATGACAAAACCTCCTTTCTATATATAGGAGTCCATGGGGCCACAATGTAATCCTAGTGGGGCCACAATGTAATCCTAGCCGACCAAACAATAATAATGTAAGGGCACAATAATAACAATATGGGGGTTACAGGGGTACAACAATAACAATAAGGGGGCCTACATTAACATAATAAGGGACTACACTATTAATATAGGGACTTAACACATCAACAACAACAGATATAAGATGGTGAAGGAGGAGGATAATGTGGCCCTTGCATATAGGGGTCATAGTCAAGGATAGGGGGAGCAAAGGAAGAAGAAGAATGACCTGTCGAAGGTCAAGTGCTTCAGGTGTGGTGAGTTTTTCCACTATAGTACCCAGTGTCCTCTTAGGAATAAGGACAAGGAGGAGAAGCAGGACCAACATGCAGCGTCTACAGAGATCGATAGAATTACCTCTAGGTTGGAGGAAGACTTCACTATGTTCGCTGATATACCTCTAGGAGTGAGGTGGGTAACTTGGTGTTGTAGCCCCAGAGAGTTACATATGGGCATGGTCCTTGAAGAGCCCACCTTTTGCGTTACGAGGGCCTAGAATATTCAATAGCAGGATGGATCCATGGCAGTTGATGCAGTCAGATGTCAGAGTGACTGTTGTAGAGACTAGTAGCAATTAGATGTTGGGAGGCGCAGTGCAGATTTGGCAACAATGTAGTTGGCACAATGCAGAGTCAGTAACAACACAGACAGACAGTGCAGAGGCTAGTAGCAGTCAGAGACTTGGGTGACATATGCATTATACTGATCACAATTGATTCAATATTTAAATGTTTTTTTGTTGCAGATGTTGTAGTATAAACAACAATAAATTTGCAGTGATGGAATCAGTTCAATTGGGTTAGCAACAACACAAATGAAACGTATATCAGATTTGCGCAGTAGTTGGTGGGAAACAACATCCAGACATCAACAATGTGACAAGATATGATGTAGAGACAAGGTGTGTAATAACACTATAACACATTCCTCGCTAAGAGGGAGTGTTAGCTTTTGTAGCATCAGATGTGTTCTAGCCAAGAAACTTTTTCAAGAGGATAAAATACATGATATATCCATAACCCATAAATCATTTATGGAAATTCCGCCTAGAAGTGACTTAATTAGATTATTAACCAATTTTTTAATGTTTCCTAAGTCTAAACTTAGGAAAATAGGTTAATTAATCAGTCTTGATTAAGTCAAGGCAAGAATAGTTTAGAAACTCACATGGATCAATCTAGAGATGATCCTAGCCATCGATTATGTTTTAATCTTAGTCGTTGGTGCTTCAACAAATGATTATAAGAGGAGATCGATGTGGTGATGGAGAAGACACTTCAACAGTTCGATTCTTGGCAAATCGATTTCCAGAGTAGTAGCAGTCAGTTGTCGAGAGAGAGTCAAAGATTGAAGCAGTGAGAGAGGGGTAGGGACAGTGAGGTTGGAGGAAGATTTCCATATCCAACGAGTGCATTTACAGAGAGGCAGAAGAGCCATAGTGAGGCTGACATAGGGACTACGCAGTAGCCGTTAAAGGAAATTTCGATTCTAATGAGGAAAATATGAGTTTCAATGCCAGAGGTTGGACAAAGGTTCTGGGGGTCAAGAGAAAAAATTTCCCACACAGCAATAGACTAGAAGGATTGAGGAGAGGTTGATTCATACTAAGCGCAAAATGGACCGTGCCAGGGTGACGCAAAGCCAGCGCAGAGGAAATTTAGACGACTCGCTTAGAGCTGAAGTCAGAGCCTAGATTTTCTTGTGGAGTGAGGAAAATTCCTCATTATATTTTTGCCAGTTTTTTCTCTGTAGGATTGCTAGATTTCGACATCCAGTTGTACTCAAAATTTCTCACTACCGCATAATAATAAAAACCCTCAGCTCCTACATCGATTTTCCCGCATTGGGTTTTTCCGGGGACTTTTGTCCAAAAATGATTGTGTTAATTTTACATATGTGTGTTAGAATTTATTCCAACGTTTTATTCTTTCGCTGTTTTATTTGTGTAGATTGTAGTGTAATTTATTCAGTATTTGTCGTAGCAAAAAACAAATAAATTGTTAAATAAAATTAACAATTAGGAGAATAATTTCTAGTTGCTGCAATAGGATTTCAGTTTGAAATTTCACACATAAATCCCCCTTGGTTTTCAGAGATGATTCACAGAATAGATTTCTTCAATTTGCTCGCTAGAATTTTTGTAAGGATTTTGTAGGTTGCATGGCATAAAGAAATAGGCCTAAAGTAAGTGAAATTTACATAATAAATCAAAGCAAGAAAGGAGGAATTTGTACCCCTTTGATCTTATCCTTCTTCCTCGTCCAGTTTAGCATCCTTACCAAACAAATTTGATCAAGTTCCTTAAGAGTCGATAAAAACTTATCGGGAATCTGTCGGGTCTAGGAGCTTTATCAAGATCCATTGCCCAAATGGCATCAATCACTTTAGATTCTTCTATTTCCTTAACTAGTTGTTGGTTATCAGAATTAGTGATTGTCGATATAAAATATGAAATAAACTCGTAAGCTTTGTTTATCTTGAGCTCTTTATCTTCAGATTATAGAGATTGAAAATGGATAAAAAATTCATGTTTTATATAAGAGAAATATGTTAGCTTAGGTTTACCTTACGACCCAATTTATCTAACTCTATTCCAGATTTCTCTTGATTAAGTTCACTTATGGAAATAAGCAGTGTTTTAATCTCCCACTTTTAACCATACGCTTCTTGATTTTAATCTCAATTATTCCTCCTCTTTCTACTCACTCTGTAGATTTTCCTGTTTATCTCTTTTTCCTTGTTTATATGCCAATCCTCAACCACGCTATTGTCCATCAACAATTGATGATGTTCCAACTCCTTGACCAACTCTACCTTTTTCTGACCTAGAGGTGTATATTTTTCACATGCCCAAACTCTTAGTGCTTGTTTTATCTCTTTCAACTTGGATTCCCAAATGAAATTCAAATCTAGAAATAAAGGTCAGACATGCTCTTCTAATTATTTTGGGAACCCCCTTTTCTGTTAGCCAAACTGGGTTGAAATAAAATGGAATAGGATATAAATCTTCCATAGGGTCAATCTCCAAGGAGATAAGTCAATGGTTCAAATCCCCTTGAGCTAATATTGAAGAAGGAAAATCCATTCACTGAATCATCCAATTACTATGAAGTAAGAAGCAATCTAGCCTTGCTTCTATGTGCCCATCTCCACATATTCTGTTTGTCCATGCAGATTTACCTTTCTTTGGAATAATATCAAGTAAATCCCATTTGTTTACCAGGTTTACAATCTCTCTCTGAACAGATCTCGAATAGGACTACCTCCTCATTTTTCCAAAGAATATAAAATTGTGTTGAAGTCCCCTCCAACTATACTATTTTTTGTGCCACTATGCCTCCTTTGTTGAAATCAAGGAATCCCAAAATTAACCATTTTCACCATGTGAAATTGAAGCATAAACATTTACACTTGAAATTCACTCTTCCTTCCTTTCTAACATTAATGCTATATAATGCTTAGATTTAATATTGTATTTCATGGTAAAGTCAAATCTAACCAAAAAGTTCCCACACCACCTGAAGCTCCACAAGAACTATACGTTATCCTTGTGCCATCTCTCTAGAAAGATCTGACCGAGTTCAAAAGCTTAGTTTCCTCAAGTTTTGTTTCCTGGAGGAGCATGATTAGAGGCTTCTCCTTCTTTACTAGATATTTTACAGATTGGGATTTTGTTGGGCCTCCCATACCCCTAATATTCCATGAAAGGATTTTCATTACTTACTTGGAGGGATGCGGGGCTTACCTCCTCCATCTGCAAAGCCTTCTTGTTCCATGAGCGGTGTTGATGTAAGGATTTTAGTGATTTGGGGTTGACTCCCCAATTTCTCGTTTTTCTTTGCCTCATTTTCTCTAGCAACTTTCTTGGAGTGTCTTCCTTGATTTTTTTGTTGCTTTCTGTTTCTTAACTACTCACCTCATCATCCCAATTAATTTTATGAACCATATTCCTGGTTAGGATCTTGTCCGATTCCACCATTGGCTCCTTCAGTTTCTTGTTCTATTGTAATTTTTCCTTCTTCATGCATTCGAGTAGGGTTTTGTTTGTTCCATTACAGCTCTTCTTCATCTTCTCCTGTTGGCTCTCGAATTTCCCCTTCCTCATGTTCTACATTTACCACTTCTTCCTCTGGAACTTATTTTCCTTTATTGTTATTTGGTTCTTATTTTTTTATTTCCTTTTATGATTGCAGAACTTCAAAGGGGTTTTCCTGAGGTCGAAGCCACATTCTTGTCATGATTTGCTTGGTTTTTATTGGTCGTTTCTTTACCTTTGTTTCCTCCTTTTCTCTGTGTTTTCCATTGCTCCTATTTCATCTTTGTTGTTACTTCACCCATGCTTGGATGGGCCTTCCAACAATCTCTTGTGAAATGGCCATAATCATGGCATATCTGACATTTAAAAGGAAATTGCTCATAGTCCAATGCTTGATGATGGCTCCATTCGCTCGGGGTGAGTTTGGTCTTCGATGGTAGACCCTTCTTCAGATATGCTTCCACACAAATATTTGCACAAGCAAACTAAGAACCTTTGGGCTCAACTCTATCCAGATATTCCCCCAAACCATTCCCATTCACCCTCAGACAATCGTCACTCCAGCATAATAGAGGAAGCATTGGAAGCTTAACCCATACATGCACTATGTTTGAGATATTTTCATCTAGATCAAAGTCTAGTGTCCATTTCTTCAGGTACATTCCTTTGGCCCCAAAGAAATACAAGCCATTCCTAAATATTACATGTTTGTCTAATTTATATTCAAACAGGAAAGCAAAAAAATCGTTCCCATAAGCATATAAACCTATGTTCCCTTTCACAATCAATTCCATGTCTTTTCCAGCCATTGTTCTATATACTTGGGGGATGGCCACATGCCTCTGAATTTCCCAACAAAGGCCTAGTTAGCAAAAGGTTAGGGAAGTTTGACGAAAACCTGGAGGCAATACAACAAAGGGAATCAAGTTCGCCTTCTTGACAAATTTAGACCGCACTTCCTTTGTCCGCGATCTCTTGTGGAGAGATGTTATGAGAGCCTGAAAAGCCGCTACATAAGCCGACAGAGGGGAAGGGGCTTCATCCGAGCCAACCATTATGATTTGTTAGCTAGATTTTTGCCAGAGATTCAAAATGTTGCAGAGCTTCTTCTTATTTCTCTATATGGTTTAGTGCATTAAGTTACAATTATTACACATTATTTATTTTATAAATATTATTAATATGAAAAAATGATATATATCATCATTATTATTTTATAATAATAATAATAATACACTTATTATGAGCTCAACATGTTACTTATAATAATACAATAATGCACTTATTATAAGTTTAAAATGTTACTTATAACAATATAATGGAATTGAGGTGGGAAAAAGCACCATTCCTCCCAACTACTAGAAATAAATCCAATTACCTTTATTATACACATACACATACACGAAAAAAAGATTATAACTAAAACATACTATCACTCACATCACCATTATAATTCTTTAAATTAATATAATAACACCCATACCATACCAAGATTAAATTAAGATTCAAATTTCAATCAATCAATCAAACTAACCCTAACAAAACTTATTAATTTTATTTTATTTTATGTTATATTATATTATATTAGTAATTACATTATAAGTACATATCATTATATTGTTCTATAAATATATTTTAATCACCTTGTTTATACAATATGTATTTTTTAATCACCTTGTTTATAAGATGCGTATTCTCGATTTATACTTCATGTACTCATTTTATTCTTTATAATAATAATTTCAATAAACAGATGGATTACGTATTCAAACCCATACAAAAGAGCGGATATGAAAATAAAAATAAAAACCCAAATGTATTACCATCACGATATATTGAGAAGAACCGTTAAAGTCAATATACTGTACCCATTTTATAATCAAAATCACGGGTTTTTAAGAATGGTTCTCATAAGGTTTAAAAAAGCTTCGCTGTATGGACTCGCACAACGATGTGTTGTCAAAGGACCCACTTTCAGAGGACCCATCCACCAAACTAAGTCTCTGATCCATGGAGGCGTTCTATATAATACCAAAAACGGTTGTAATCACACAAGATACTATAATTACCTGTATGAAACACGCCGCACATGTAGAGGATTTCATTTTTTTAACAGTGCCCGAGTAACTTTTTCATACAGGTAACGAATACTTAACGATCTCTCACATATATATTTTTTATTTAACATTGGAAGCGCTTAAATTCGGGAAAAATAATTGACCATGATCGCATTTCCAGGGTGGCATAGTGCTGTTGGAAGTGGTTTCAGGTGCTTTGAATTTTTTTATTTATATTTTTGTTTTTCGGCGGCCTTAAAACGGGAAAAGAGTAAAGCCCTCAGGGTTCCTTAGGGTTATAAGGATCTCTATCCAATCTTAATGACAAAAGTACAGAGCGCGTGATCGCGTTCGGTCGTGATTTTATTTCTTTAAATGATTAGACTCCAACCGTATTTGCGTTTTGGGCCGATTGGGGTTTGGTGCTGTCAAATTTTGTTCATTTGAGGTCATATCAGGGTTTCATTCCATTACTGAATTTCTAAGCATAGTGTTTTACATGGTTGTTGAATTTTGAGATGGGTTTTTATTTTTATTTTTTTGGTTGCTTTTAGGGGAAGTCGTGATTCTGAGTGATGCGTTGATCGGCTTAGATTTCGATTCCTTTGGCCAAATTTGTGCATTATCGGGCTTCAGTCAAAGGGTATTATTTAGGTTAAACCGAGCGTGTTTCCTTTTGGCATACAATAGATTGATCCTTGGGGTTTTTCAGGGATCATGGATATACTCGGCTCGGAATGATGATTAGCTGAAGTGGGCTGTATAAATCTCCAATCTCGTTAATTTAATTTCAGCAGGATAAAATGAATTCCGGGACATTAGAAGGAAGCATTCCTCCTGCTTCGAGGAGGGATCCATACGAAGTACTTGGAGTTTCTAGGGATGCATCTGATCAAGAGATAAAGACTGCTTACAGGAAGCTCGCTCTCAAGTAAGTTCTTGTAGATTTTATTCTCTCTTATTACGTTCATTTATGTTGCAATGTAAGCTATCCCATTGTTTTGCTGTCTGTGTGCCTGCAACATCCTAAGAAGCCTGTTATACAAGCCAAATTAGCGAGACTCTCTTTGGGGAAAGACCCAGCAAGGCTGGATAGTTAACGTATGACTTGGACAGCAAATAAAAAAGAAGAAAAATACAGAAAATAGTCAACCATTTTTTTTTTGTTTTTTGTTATTTTTTGGGGCCAAATTAAAGTCTCCAGATCTGAGGCCGAGGCCAGGCAGGAGAATAATAAATGCATATATATGAATGCTTACAGATGACCAAAGAAACGTCGATGGTACTCGAGAGTAAGTTCATAAGGTCAATGCACATAGCAAAACAAGGAATACTTACACATTTTGAAAAATGTAACAAATCTAGGGTATCAAAACTGCAAGAAGTACAACTCCATAAACTTGGCCCAAAAAATCACAAAATGTCATCCAATAAAATTTGCCGAGTCAAGCATCTGGGTCTATACATCTTGCGAGTTACTTGCAAGTCCGAATTGGACTCATGAGTTGGATTTTCAAGTAATTACAGTTAATTAGGGTTTGTAATTTCTGTAAATGTTCCTTTGATGTCTTGCACTTGGCAGAAAGGTAGTGTATCTTGTGAGATTACCAGGAATATTATTTGCAAGTCTACTAACATGGAAATTACAGGCAACCCTGCCCATAGGCCTTTACTATGGTTTGATATGCCTATGTTGTCTGAGCGAACTTCCAAAAAAGGTTGTGCTCACAGTTTTCATGAATTGCAATTTAAAAACAATGTTCGTGAGGTTAGAAGCCATACTCCTAAATTCTAATGTTCACATTTGTTAATCCGTACATGGTTATTTTGCAAGTTTACTTTTCCCGTAATATTGAAATAAAACAAAAACATAACACTTGTGGTCGGAATAGGAAATGCATCAGTTACTAGGTACATACATACATACATATGTATGGAAAATTTTGATTTGCTCTGGTAATAGAGTGCTCATGTGCCATTTCATTGATTGTGCATGTTCTTGATGCTGTTCATATCCTATATGTAGCACAACTACTCTGACAATTACGCTGTGCAGGTTATACCTTTACTATGGTTTGATATACCTATGTTGTCTGAGCAAACTTCAGAAAATAGTTGGTACTCACAGATTCCATGACTTGCAATTTCAAATTAATGTTCGTGATGTTAGAGCTTAGAAGCCATACTCCTAAATTATGATGTTCACATTTGTTAATCTCTACATGGTTATTTTGCGAGTTTACTTTTCATGTAATATTGAAATAAAACAAAAATAGCACTTCTGGTCAAAATAGGAAATGCATCAGTTATGAGGTACATACATACATATGTATAGAAAATTTTGATTTATCCTAGTTATAGAGTGCTCATGTGCCCTTTCATTGATTGTGCATGCTCTTGATGCTGTTCATAATACATATCCTATATGTGGCACAGCTACTCTGACAAGCATGCTGTGCAGGTGTTTGAGTTCCGAAGCTACTTTAAGATGTACAAATTCTTTCTCCACTTTTATGAAATTTGGACATTTCATTATTTCATGCCCTGGATAGGATTTATACTCCCACTGTGGAGTCTACTCTGTTGCCCGTAGAGAAAATGCCTTTTGAGAGAAAAATATCTAGCTTTTTTACCTCGATGTGCCACAAATAAATGTATGCTGTTTCTTTGATATGTTGCTGCTTACCATTTTTATGGTCCGCAAGTCCTATCTCGAGGAATTTTGGGATGTTCTTTGTTTTGATTGCCTATTGGAAATGCCAGTTGAGAAATTCTGATGAACTCTCCAATTTTCCTTCAAGTTGAACATCCGATACATCCTCTTGACACCATCCTATTGCCTTGTTGTTTTGGTGTTCTAATAACATGCATGATATTTTTTTTGTTATATACTGGTCCAAATTTCTTTCTTCCTCTCCTAAGCTTTTAGCGATCCTGACACCACAAACATGGGATAGATGGTAATGGATTCGATAGAGTGTTTTGGAATATAGCTTATTTTAATGGGTTCTATGCAGATATCATCCTGACAAAAACGCAAGTAATCCTGAAGCTTCAGAACTGTTTAAAGATGTTGCATACTCTTACAGTATTCTTTCGGATCCAGAGAAAAGAAGGCAGTATGATACAGCAGGGTTTGAGGTATAGAGTTTACCTTTTTCCTCTTTATTTTAATAGAAATGTACTTCCCTATATATACGAGTAAATAAGAAGAGGTTAACATAGTTGAAAATAAAGGAAAAAGTTTCTGCCTTATTTGTACACGTTTCCTGTGTTTTGCCCAAGCTTTGCAGTCATGGAACTTCTTTTATGTTAATTTTGGAAGTGTGTACAGCATATGAACTGTTGACCACATGCATCTGTCTAAATATAGAAGGTTATATTTAATTGAAATTCTGAGAATGTAGAGATACAAAGTTTAAGATTCAAACTGTGAAACTCCTCCTGATTAGAAGCCTGGAGGGAATTTCTTCACATGGGAAGCTGTATGTTTATAAGTTACATATGCTATCTAGGTTAATCAGTGTCTTTAACATTCTGTCTAATAAACCTATTCATGCCACCAGGGCCAAAAAGTTTATTTAATTAATTTGTCAGAACATACAACCCGGAGATTACATTTAATATTTCAAATTTGGTGATCAACAGATTATATGATGCTAGCATCAGATTATAGACTTTTGGATATGATATTTCATATTAAATATGACAGATCACGTGTGCCATTATCAGACAATGGACTGAGCAGCAGGAAACAATTTTTGCTCCTAAATTGGAAATCCTGGTTTTTGGACTGTTTCTAGCCTTAAAAGGATTTTATGCGGGTCTATGGTTCACAAATGGTGAACATTAAAAGCAGTTGGGAAAAATTCCAAAAGTCATAAAAGAAAAATGAATAAAATACAGATATTTAATTCTCGTGAAATTCTGCTTACATATATTGTATTAATATTGGAACTCAAACCAGTCATTTCATACTTTCTTTGAACTAATTTTCAAATTCTCTATATTAAGCTTTAATATCCTGCAGATTTTGTTTATATAGTCTAGACACAAGATGAAATATATCTTGTTGCAGGTCTCTTTATCGTGTTATACAGAGGATATGTCAGTCCTGTTGGTGTAATGGTGATTACTTGAATTTATGGTCATAATGTCATTAATGTGTCACCCTTAGGCAGTTGTTATACCCCTCATTGATGGTTAATGTGTTGCTTCAGTGGCCCCTCATTACTATGGTGGTTATAAGGTGGCATAGTGATCCAAATTAATATGGCAGTTAGCCTAAAGCTAATCACTATATAAAGAGTTCTTGTACCTCATTATATCACATATGTGGAATCTGTCACATACAGTCTGTTCGATAACTATAAAAACATCCAATCCAAATACAATCCAAATAGGATAGGAAGAAAAAATCAATATAGGATAGAATAAATAAATTGTAATATGAAATGATGATGTTACAAAGTGTTTTTCAAAGGGGGAAGTCTTTCTTTAGACACTTGACTAAAGGGAGAGGAAATATGAAGGCAGATAGAAAGAAAGGGATAACCATATTTAGTGAGAAAAGGCCAAGGCCAAGAAAAGAAGCGGTCGAGGATATAATAATAATAGTAGCAGTAGCAGTCATGATCTAATTTTAAGGTCACGACGAAGTGAATCACCAAATTGTTGTATGAGGCACCTTCTTTGTGGGAGAAGGGACCCCCCTCTGCCAAGTGATTTGACTGCTAAAGTTTACGAAGATGTACATACTCTGCACTCCTATGGATATGAATTTGTGACCTTTTAGGAGGAAACACATGTTCTTAACCACTAGGTCTACTCAAGCAATACATAATATATTTCTTTTTTCATGAGAAATATCTTTATATTTCATGAGGAACATATATGTTATGATCCTCGAGGGCTTGCTTTGACAACAAGGCTCGAAGCCATTACAAGAAATACTGATTATGAGCTCAACATGTCACATGCAGGAATTGAACTTGGGTGGGGAGGATAACAAAATTTCTCCCAACCAAATGAGTTATGTATGTGTGTGTGTGTGTGTGTGTCTACACACACACATGTATATGTATGTATGTATGTTGTTTGTTCATGTGCATGGGCTTACATGACTTTGATTTATTAATTATTATTGTGTGTAATGTATATTTACATATATTACATGTCCTCCCCCTTAAAGGCTGCTTTGTCGTAAAAGCATGATTAGGAGAAGGCTCGTCTTCATTCTCCCTTGTACTTATTTTACTACTCTTGATGTTGTGATTGCTAAGGAAATAAAATGGTAATTACTAATAGCTTTGTTGATTTGATCAATATTTTGGAAACTAGTTGAATTGGCATTTTGATATAGAGGAATACAACCTAAGTTTTGTTTTGGGGATGTTGGTATGTTGACTATTTCTTGTGGTGAATTTTGTGATTAGGGTGATGATAGTGTCTAACAAGTGGGTTTTGCTTTGGACATACGGGAATTAATAATTGACACTTTATTATTCACTAGTGTGTCGACACCCTTACACTGTGGAACAATTTTATTAGCGGCTATGGATGGATCTTCAACTGTACTTTGATGTGTAAGTTTTGTTTTGATGAACAATGGTTTGACTTTATCGATGACATACAAATCTTCATTAGAAACACTTGTTTTTTCATCTCCAATTGCATTTATGAGGGTTTCACTATCTACTTTTTTACTCCAACCTTTGTAATTGTTGATTCAATTGAGACATTTATCAAACTTTGGATTTGTTTTCTTCTCAATATTTTGTGTCTTGATCAATTATTTCGTCGAGGGGCGCTCTCAAGCCCAGTATGGAAGAGATGTTGTTATGTAATGTAATGTTATGTTATGTTTTGTAAACATTTTGACTCAATCAAATTACATCAAAATAAAAACTAGCCTAGATCCATCTTAACTCCATATCTATCAAGTGCCGAGAGGATTCAAATCTATCGAGGTACAAACCTCTTTTTTCTGAGTGCAAAATTTGAGGAAAGGTTTGCACCTCGAGAAATTTGATTCCTCTCGACGCTTGATAGATTCAGAGTTAAGATGGATTTAGGCTAGTAGTTTATGGCATTTTAAACGAGCTATTTCCTTGCCTTTGTTTGATAAAATCATGTCAAAATTTCTCTTGAGATCGTGCTTTTACTTTGTAGTGATGGACCTTGTTTGCATAAAATTGATCTTGTCCATAGTTTCATTTATTGATTTTATTGAGTTTCCCCAATACTTCCTTCATTTGCACCAATTTTTTATGATATGAGTATACCATGGTTACATAGATTTCTTTAATTGGTACTTCTGACTTTAAGTGGGTGCATGGGGTGTGAGGGTTCCACTATTGATAATAGACCTTTTGCTTGTGCGTGGTAACAATAGTCATTGTTACCTATAATGGTACCTTTATAATTTGAATTGGAAATTTACTTGGAACTTAACTCCCTTTCAAAATTTGCACTTATCAAACTAATCTCGTTATAGCTTTCTTTCCTTTTTAGATGTTTCACATAATATGTTTCCAAGGAAAACCTTGCACGAAACCCCCATGCACTTCATTGCATTTTTGGATGGGGCCTAAAGTAAACTCATTGGTGCTAATTACAATCCCTGACTTTGTAAGGACATCGGTTAAGGCTCACAACAAAGGCAACTGATTTGGAGGATTTGACCCAAAACCTCACACATGAATCTCAAAGCGCCCAACCACTTGACCCAACTCATCAACTAGTTTTCTCATATAATATATTTTGACTTTCAAGGAGTTTATAATATTCCACTTTCTTCCTTTGTTTGATTTTTGCTTTTCTAATAAAATAGCTAATATGGTAAGGCGCACAAGAAGCAGGGACTCAATATACACCTTTCTGCTCTAGCACTCTACGTTGTGATTTGGACAAACCTCTTCTTTTCCACTTGTTTGGTGGAGAAGATGTGAATGCCTTGGGCAAGAGAGATTTTATCACTTTTTGAACTTTATATTATCTGCCTTTTGGATGGTTGTGTTGTTCCTTTTTGTTGGCCGACTTTGTGATAGAGATAACTAAGAAAGTGTGACTCAATTTTCCTTCTCTTTTTGGATGAGAAATGGTTTGATAATTGCAACAATGATTTTGTTTAGGTGGATTCTTCCAATTGGTTGTTACAATTTCCTATATAGATGTGTAAGACAACGCTAATAACAATCTAGGCCTAATTTTTATACATCAGTGGTGGTGTTCATTTGGTAGGTTTACACGTGAATAAAAAATTTCTAAGATTTTTGCACACAAAGCAATTGGAATGAAATATGATGGGATGTAATGGGATAGGTGACCTTTGGCCTTGCCTTATCGTTGTTCTTGATATTGATGTGCAACCACAACAATTTCTACAAGGTAAGCCCACACTGTAACATTTATTTCTTGAAGGCGAGGGGGGGGGGGAGGGAGCGGAGTTATGCCTAACTATTTGGCATAATATGTGTTGATCATGACCTTCTCCATGTGCAAATGATTGTGAATATAGGCACTAGGGAATGCACATACCTTCACTTTGATTAATGATATATATTGAAACTTAACATGCCATCTTTTTGCTTGATTGAGATGTGTCATTAACTTGAGCATGAGTAGGCAAGGTAAGGAGTCTTAATTGCCAATGTAGTAATGGAGATGGATGGCTACCACAAGGGAAAAAAATTTGACTAGACATCTATTTGCAAGAAGATTAATTGGGGAGGGGGGGGGGGCATCAAAATATTGAATGTATTCATGTAGGCAAGTTAAAACTTGTGTCCATGGATGACAATATGAAGAAGAGGTTTACCTCAAAATATGCTATTGTACCCCAATTATTTGGGTTCCTAAGATTCGTAAGGAAGCTTTGAGGCCATTTTTAAACATTATTTGGTCACCTTTTTTTCATAGAACATGATTGAATCACCTACTAACTAATTAATGAAATTTCTTGTTGGATGTCTCAGACCTCTAGTGGATTTGAGATGGTGTTTCATTAAGGATACTGCTCATTTTGTAGAAGAAATCAAATTTTTTATCATCCAATGGACAAAAACCTAAAATTGAGGCTCATTACATTGTCCCTAAAGGCTACATAATCTATTGTAAAGCTCAAAGTCCACCCAAAGGCTTTACATTATCTCATTGGTGGGACTTGAAGCTTGGTGGAGGTTGCATTACCACCTCAATTTTACCAATTGGACTAGCCATTGTTGATGAAATAATCAAAACTATTAGGGCTAATGAAATTGTATTTTGGTCAATTTTGACATCACATTTCTATATACAATTTTTTTTTGGATGAGGCTATAAATGTTATGGAAAAGGATTACTAATGAAGAGAAAAACTTGGTGGAAATTTGTTCAAAGTCTACTAGTTTAAGCTTATGTGGTGACTTATATGAGTAGACAAATGGCATGGCAATGGGATCTCCTCTTTCCCTAGTTGTGGCGATTCTTTGAATTGCGATATTTCAAGAAAAAACCATCTACGCCTCTACCTAAAAACCAAGACAGTGGAATTGGTTTGTAGGCAATACAAACATCATTTGGCCTTGTGGAAGGAAAAATTTGGGTGATTTCCTTAAACACTTAAACAACCAGTGAAGTCATATAAAATTCATGATAGATTTTGAAAAGGATGATGATCTTCCTTTCCTTGATGCACTAATAACCAAGAATGATGACACACTTAAGCTCATTACGTGTATCAAAAAAAGATGCACAAATAAATACTTGCAAGCTAACTTGCATCATCATTTGACACGAAAATTCATAATCTTTTATACTCTTGTGACCATAGTTTTTAGTCTTAAATAGAGAGCACTTGGGAAGAGTTGTTAAAGTCTCTTGAAAGTAACTGTTAGCCTCCACAACGTCCCAAGGCTAATGAATGAATGCCAATTGAGGTAACCTCAAACCAAGCTTCCAACGGAGGTAACCTCAAACCAAGCTTTCAGTTTGGTAGCTAGCCCTACCAAACTAGAGAGGGCTCTCTCTATGAGATCACAACCAAAGGGTTTGGGTGATTGGATGAGGAGTAGATTTTAGGCTAGTTAGGTTAGCTCTAGGGTTTTGAAAAATTGATGGTTTTACTGCTGGATTAGGGAAGAAAACCAGGTAGCTAGGTCAAATGTATCAAAGGGTTACAGGTGCAAATATATAAAGGAGCAAGGTAACAATGCTTTAGTGATGGGCTTAGGGTTTTGTCAGTGTAGTGTAGGGTTTGAAAATGAAGGAGGACCTTAATGAGCATGTGTCATGAATTCATTAAAACAGAAGGAAGCAAACTTAAAATGATATTCCCAAACAAAATTGAGCTTATGAAGAATTTTGCTTATCAAACTTTTAGGAAGATCACTGAGGAAAGCAAGGCATGGAAAGAGAATATATATATCATTCATAAAAGACTACAACAAAGAAGAAACAACATCAAAAACTCTTTGCACATGAATTCCTAGATAATAGCTGCAACTGCTCCTCTGAATTTCTGAATAAATGTTGAAGCACAAGCTACAATGGTCTTAAACCTCTGATGTCCAACCAGTCAAATGGCTAAGAAAAGCATACATATAGACAAAATATCATTTCCCCTCTCTCACTGGTTGAATCCTTGAGTGAAGGAACTGATCACTTGATCCTCTCATCTAAAACCTAAAGACTAGAGAGGTGAACAATATTCTCGCTAAGATAGAAAAGCTGATTCATTTGACCATTAATGACCTTTACAAGCATGCATCTACCTCATATTTACCTTTAACCATCTTAATTACATCTCAAAACATCATTACATCATCATGATTGACAAATTACATGTGTAAAAGTGAAACTGGACCAAGTCAACTGCAAAAAATGACTTAGGAGAAAACGCAGCGTGTCAGGAGAAAACATAGCGTGTGAGGGAAACCTGAGTTTTGGAGGCCTTCCTGGAGTCCAAATGTTGATTTGAAAATGGCTGGAGATAGATCTTCTAGTTGGCTCCATGATGGAGTCTTCAAGCACTGAAATTGACTGAATTTAGCCCCTCAAAAGTTCATTCTCCCATAGACACTTTGAAAACGCAACGTGCTCTTCAAAAAGGAGGCAGAAAGGTCATTTTTTGGTGATTTTTTTTGACTTTTTGACATGCTAGAAGGGGCTGAAGTGGAGTCATGGAGTCTTCAAGCTAGGATGAAAGTAGAGGTCTAGAGGAATCCATTGATGCAGACCTTGTGTCATTTGGAGGCCTCCACAAAAACGCAGCGTGGGCTACGCTGCATTTTTGACAGTGTGACTATTTCACAAAATTGTCAAAAATTGACTTTTCACCAAATTTTTTTCAAACTTATTCAAAATTGGTCCACGCTTGCTCCGTGAAGACCTGATATGGTATGTCAAGCAATGAGGGAAACATCAGCAAGTAGATCCAACTTTCCCTTCTCTTTTTGCTTGATTAGGGTTTCCTTGAGTTTTTATTTCCACTGTTTGACCTTGATCTTGGAGACCTGATTTCTTGTATAGTAATGAGCAACCATGTGTCTCTTAATGTTATTGTTCTTGTTGGCCCTCTTCAGGAGCTTTTGCAAATGTCCATTGGCTCTATCTAGCCATTACTCTCTGTCTTGCTCAATGTCTGCTAGTATAAGCTCATCTACTGTCATCTGTGCATTTGTTGGAAATGCCTCTCTTTGTTGCTGAAGTGCCCTTTTTAGGCCTCTAGTTCTTGGCCTCTTTCTTCTAACCTGTTATTCATGCTCATTTGGATCATCAATCTGAACTATTGCTTTTCGTTTTACTACCTCTTTGTTAGCATCAACCTTATGTCTATTCAAAATTAGTTTATTTACCTTCAATTGCATGTTTTCCTACTCAAGGAATGAAATCATGAAGTTGGCCTTGGACAAGTTGTCTTTCTCCATAATTACCTGTTTTGCTGATTTGTGCTCTTCATCCATCTCCAAATCTGCCATGTCAATGTCAAGATGGAAAGGTATGTCATCTTGCAAAAGTGGCTCATGTTGTGCTGGTCATCTCTGTGCTGCTGATGTAGGCTTGGTCCCTTCCACAATTTTTGGAGCAAACACAAGCCAACTGCTTCTCTGATAGGTTTTGGTCACCTCAGCTCTCAAGGGCTTCTTCATTGAAACTTTGCTAGATGAACCAATCTCCATTTGTTTGGATGGTGCTGATGGTGTAACTGATGATATACCTTGGCTAGTTGTTTGACTAACAGAAGGAAAAAAATCATGAGACTGAATGAATGTCTCCCAAGTGATGTTCTTCTCCTCAAGCTGGTGCAGGACAATAATTTTAATGAGGGCATGGTGAAAGAGACAGGCTTGATGATTACTTTGTCTATGCTGCACCTTTCCTGCCATCTTAGCCAAGCTCTTGTGGAGATAATAGGATAGGTTAAGAGGTTTAATCCTTATGAAGTGCATGAGCAATCTAACATGATCCTTGTACAATCTAGTAAATCTACACTCGCATGTAAAGTACTTCATAATGACCCTCATCAATGGAGCAAACCTATCAAGAAGCTGATTAAAAGGAAAAAGTTTCTTGATGCCATCTTTGTAAAGAGCTTTGATGTAAGGTTTGTAATTTTGCATATCCAAATCTAGGTTTTTGAACCACTTTTCACCACTGTTTGGTATCCTTGTTGCTATAGCTATGGCTTCAGTTGTGATTGTGAAGATGACCCTTGCAATTGTGACTTTATCTCCTTTAAAGTGAGTGGAAAACAAACTAGTGAGCTTGGCATGGTATTTGACCCTTTCAATTTGCTCACAAAACTTCATGCACTCAACATTTTGAAAGCAGTGTTTGGAAAGTGGGGAAGACATTATTTCATTTATGTTGAGTGGTTCATACCTAGACATGTGGCCTCCTTTGTTATAAGGCGACTTCTTCTCCTCCATGTTGATAGTTTGCAAGGGGAAAACCATAGTGGGAAAAAACATGGGGAAGTGAGTGAGGAGATAGTTTGAAGGGGTTAGGGAAGGGAAACGGGAGTAGAATAATTTAGGGAAATGGATAGGGGTCTTAGGGAATTGTAGGAACTGGAATGGGATGAAATGGGTACGGGAGTTAGGCTAGGGAATTTTTAACATAGTCCTAGCTAAGCAAACTGCCAAAAACACAACGTTAGGCTAGGGTTTAGGGTTTGGAGCTTAGGAAATGAGAGTGAGGGGTTGAGAAGGCTATGGGAGTTGCTTTTGAGTGTGAGGGAGGGTGAAAGGTCTATGGGATAGGTGTGTTTACCTTGCAAACTTGAAAAGAAGGGTCACCCACCAAAACGCAGCGTGGGGACAAATGGAGGTTTGCACTATAGAAGCAAGCAAACTGAGCTGATAGGAGGGGTCGAGGACCTGTAACTTACTTGTAGAATGATGATGGACACTTGGATGGACTTTGAGAACCCTTGAAAACTGGTTTGATGCCTCTGGACTGAAAACACAACGTGGCTGCTTGGCATCAATTTTTGGAGTGTCTTTTGACCTTGAAATTGCTGAGGAAGTGTTTGCTGGTGAGTGAGAGCTCATTATCAATGAGGTGAATGAGTTGAATGAGTTGAAATGGTCTTTTATAGCTTATGGTAGTCAATTTTCTTTGTAGTAGTGGGATGGCCCACTACATGTTTTTCACTTTTTCTTTGAACTTGTCTATGCAGCTTTGGAACTTTTAGAGCTTATTACATCATGTTTAATAAAAATTACACTTGAAACAAACTTTATTGAGCAATTTTCCTATTACTACTCCATTTACCGGATTTATGCATGAAATGACTGATTTTGATGACTGAAACCCTAATGACCTAATGAAGACACTGAGTTGAATGAAGACCATGATGGCATAACTGAAATGAATATGGATACCTTGAAATGATGACTCATCCAACTGAGAGATGGTAATGACCAACAGGTGAAATTGTTTGGAAGGAGTAGTAATAGTCCTAGACACCACTAGCCAGTGACCAATTTTTTATTTGAAGACCTACTGAAACCATAAAAATTGACTTGACACCCTAATAACAACTTTGAATGAGCACATTTGATCACTGGTGACACGCAGAACTGACTGACACTAACAGTAACAACACAAAAATATGGTAGAACAATGACAATGGGAGAACTATCACATTACCCTATATCCGAAGAATGATATACAAGATAGCTAGAGTCTTGAAGAAAAACATATTAAAGTGGCCTTCCCTTATCCCAATGCTTCAAGGAAAAATCTTGACTCAACTAAGGAGAAAATAGATCCCAAATGTCATAAAGGCTGGGTTGTATTCAATTATGTTTCAAAAGTTTCAATTGAGCATTCTAAGAAATCAAAACACCAAATATGCTTAGAGAATGCAAAGGTCATGGTGAAGGATGACTAGTTCACTAAAAGACATGTTAGAGAAGCTATGGAAATTGAGAAATGTCTCAATGTTATGAACATAAATGAAGGTTTGAAATTGAATAATGCATGGATATGGACCATTCCCCTTCTTAAGGATGCTACATTCATAATTGCTATGTAGAGAAACTAGATGATTGAAAATCTTTGGCCATCTTGCTTCATTTGGGGTGAGTAATTAATATCTACGTGGCATTGTATAGTTACCTATCAAGTGAGATTATCCAAATCATGAATATGTCATGATGATGGTTGGTGATTTCATTGTCTAAAACATTGAGAAAAAGAAAAAACACGCACACTGTTTCTCCATATTAATTTGTACAAATAAGATGGCCTTATACCACGTTAGAAATAGATATCCAAGTTGCAACATTAGGATTCAAATGGTTAGACTCCATGCAACAATAGTACAAAACAATATATCAAATGACATTCAATGTTGGTGAATGATGCAAATACAATGTAAGACATCTTTTAAGTTGAATCTAAAAGGTGTGACCACTCGAGAGCAACCTTTATCAACATTAATATATTAATATTATTAATAATAATACTAGTTTAATTAATAAAATAATGGCCACCAAGTCAAGATTATACGCTAATAGGAGGGTCATCAAGTGAGATTATCCAAATCATGAATATGTCGTGATGATCGCTGGTGATTTCATTGTCTAAAACATTGAGAAAAAGAAAAAACACGCACAATGTTTCTCCATATTAATTTGTACAAATAAGATGGCCTTATACCACGTTAAAAATAGATATCCAAGTTGCAACATTAGGATTCAAATGGTTAGACACCATACAACAATAATACAAAACAATATATCAAATGACATTCAATGTTGGTGAATGATGCAAATACAATGTAAGACATCTTTTAAGTAGAATCTAAAAGGTGTGACCACTCGAGAGCAACCTTTATCAACATTAATATATTAATATTGTTATTAATAATACTAGTTTAATTAATAAAATAATGGCCACCAAGTCAAGATTATACGCTAATAGGAGGGTCATCAAATCAGTGTTGCAAATATTGCTAACATTGTGATATATTGTGAGTTTTACAAGTGATAATATTGCCATCAAAATCACTTTTTTTTTTCTTTCAAATTTTAAATATATTGCTATATTTTGAAAATATAGCAATATATTTGTAGTATATCTATAGTATATTGGGAGAAAATGGGAAATATTGGCTGTCACACGATTTTTATTTTTATTTTATTTTTTTTGTTTTTTGGTCACTTCAAAGAGGGAAAGTAGAGGATTAATAACAAAGGGGTTACTCATTGTTATATTTGACCCATAAAAGGGAAAGCCAAGGATTAAGAACAAAGGGGTTACTCATTGTTATATTTGACCCATAAAAAGGAAAGCAGGGGATTAAGAATAAATGGGCTACTCATTGTTATATTTGACCCATAAAAGGGAAAGCACTTCTTTGAGAACAAAAGGGTTACTCATTGTTATAGTTGACCTATAAAAGGGATATAGGAAGGGAATTGCTTTATATGTTTAAATCAGTGTTGCGAAAATCTCTATTTTATCTCGAAATCATGATTTTTTGGCCTAGCCAATGTTTGCCGATTTTTACCTCTATTTTCCCAATTTTACGATATTTTTGGTTTTCCCGATCCTTGTCGATTTTGTCCCGATGCCGATGTTTGCAACATTGGTTTAAATAACGAGAAAAAGGAATATTTTTGTATTTTTTTGTTGTTGTAAGTTAAGTGATTTTTCTAATATTTTCCTTAATGTTTGCTAATTAGTTTTTTTTTGGACCCTTGACAATATATTCATTGACATGATATTTGCGATATTCATTGATATGAGAAGAAGGTTCCCATTGATTACCACTTCTTTTTCAAAGGTGATTAGATTAAAATCACCATTGGAGGTATTATTCACAGGTCCTTGCTTCAATTTGCGGCATGCACTTCAACCTTGAATCAACAAGGGCTATGGGTCCTTTGCTCTTCTAGAGAGAATGTTTTCAGCATCACTTTCAGGACATATTTCCCCAGATGTTGCTTGTGGACACTCTTATCCACCCCACAGTTCTATATGGATCTAAGATTTGGGGAACTGGTTTCTAGAGTTTGATTGGTCCCTAGTAGAGAGAGTATAGACTGCCCTCCTTCGCCTCTTCATTTGATGCAAATTGTTTATTAATTGATGCCTATTCAGGGGGGAGATTTCATCGCCTATTTAAGGGGAGCCAAACCCTTTCTAGTTTCTTCCAGTGTTCAGACCAAGGATGTCTATCCCTTTACTTAGAGGAGCCCCTTAGAATTCATAACCAAATTCTCCAACCTCCTCCTAGGATAGATTATGTTTAAAGATTTACCTCCTTTATGATGCTACCATCAATGAGGGGCACTAAAATATAGGTTGATGACAACATTGCTTCTAGCTCTAGATCATTGTTGACTAGAGGGACCATTCCCCCTCC
This sequence comes from Pinus albicaulis, assembly GCA_034641835.2. Classification (NCBI taxonomy): domain Eukaryota; kingdom Viridiplantae; phylum Streptophyta; class Pinopsida; order Pinales; family Pinaceae; genus Pinus; species Pinus albicaulis. Next base: position 357,454,209 of record CM076571.1, on the reverse strand, counting down.
CTAGAGACCTTAGAGACATCAAACTAGATCCCTTACTAGTAGGCAGATCAAATCACTTAGACATCAACAATGAGTTACAACGATCGGGCAACAATGAATTATAGCGGGTCTAGCCCTTCCCTTAGCTCTTCTTTAGGGCATCATCCTATCTTGACTTTTCTTCATTTGGACTCGGATGTTAGGAAAGGTAGATCTAGTGGATCATGACCTTGCCCTATATCCTTTCCCTTTGCACATCTCCTTGTCTTTGTGATTGCCCACACTTGGATCTAAGGGTTTTCTCTGTTTTCACTTATAGACTTCATGTTTCTACTTTACTTGTTTGTTGAGATTTTGTGTATTTGGGGTAGCATCAGTTGTGCTCTAGGTCGCAAATTTTGTGGAGGGACTCGAGTACACTTGATCTACAAGACCCAGAAATGGATTTGAGAAATTTCAAGTTGTGTTCAAGTTATTCAAATAATTAATGATTTTTAATGGATTTCCTAAGTCTAACTTAGGAAAATAAAATAATTAAAGTGAATTAGTTAACACGTGCTGAAATTGTCTTAAGTCACATGGATCAAGTAGTCTTTTAATCTCAGCTGTGATTTAATCTCCACTGTTGAAGGGTTCAACGAAAGAGTATAAGAGAAAGGCTTGAGGGTCAGTTGAAGACACACAATTTTTGTGGAACAGAGGAATAGATTTAGAATTTCCGAAGAGATTTCCTGCAGCAAGGGGTAGTGTTGGCCAAGGGAATGTTCTGATTCCAGGGCCAAGAGACAGCAAGAGGCAAGAGGAGCAGCCACAAAGACAGTGCAGAGAGGCTTCAAAGCCACGCAGAGCAGTAGGGACAACGCAGAGGCAGCTAGGGCCACATTGGGCCGACATTGGCCAAGTAAAGGCAGCGCAGGGTCATCGTAGACCCTCCTAGGGTGACATAGGCCCTCCTAGAGCCACACAGAGGTTGACGCAGTCCCTCCAGGGCAACGTTGGGGCTTCAAAAGCAGCGCTGAGGGTTTCTACGGTCAAATCCAGGCTGAGTCCTGTAAATCCCGTTTGAGGGTGTGGATCAGTCAGATATTTGGCGCTAGATCTTCATGTTAGCTGCAGATTTTATATCTTTTATTCTCTGTCGGGTTTTCCAAGGTTGGAACCCAAATTTGCTGTACTCAGAACTACTTAATAATAAAACCCTCAAATCTGCTGAACTGGTTTTCTCGCTTTGGGTTTTTCCAGGGACTTATGTCCAAAAATCCATGTGTCACTTTGTTGCATGAGTGGATTATTCAGTAAATGATCTGCATGTGTAGGCTGTAGTTGTGTTTATTTTTGGTATTTTCTAAATCTAATTTCTGAAAGTAACTTGTATAAATTAAATCAAGTAGGAGGAAATAAACCAATACATTGCAGTAGAATTTTCACATGGTATTAGAGCGATAGCAAATCAAGTTGAATCTCCAGCAATCAGCTAAAGAGTTATTTTTTCTGCAGGGTGGCAAAAGAAGCAGCAGATCCGGAAAGGGCATCTTGACAGTGAGGGAAAGCAGATCCAGGAGACAACGCTGAAGCTGCGCTGTAGAAGGCCTCTGGGCTTACGCAGACCCTTCCCAAGGCAGTGTAAGGATTGCGTCACCCAGTCTGGGTTATGCAATCCACTTAAGCAGCGTTGGGACTGCGCTGGGCCAGCTAGGAGGACCCTGTTCAGTCACTTCTCTTGTTGCAGAAGAATTCAACCAAGTTCTGGAAGCAATGCTTCAGATCTTCAGCAATGCTTCAGATCTTCAGCAATGCTGGTGGGGTAGAGATTCTACAGTTGTAAAATTGTGCCTAGCGAAGGCATCAAAGGCGAGAGGAAGACAGTCATTCAGGAGATCTGAGCCAAACAGATCTGAGATTCGATCAGGAGGATCAGAGAATACTATCTGTTTGAAATTTGGTGGAAGATTTCCAGAAGGGAAGTCAGTTTGAGCAAGAAGCAGTTACTAGAGGGTTTTCTAGTCACCAAGAAACCTAGATCCATAGGGAGATGTACCGTTTTCTTTAGATGTGAGCAAAGATGGCTCGATATGGACTGAGGGATCAAGACAGATTGGACGACATGTCCAACTTTGTTATTTGGAAGGCCAAAATCCTCTCAGTTCTGGATGAGTATGGTCTCAAAGATCACGCAGAGAAAACATTTGCTGTACCAACCGATGTAGATTCACTCAAGAAGTATGAAGAAAATCAAGCGCCGATGAAGCGTTTGATCATAGACGGAGTCAAGGACCACGTGATTCCTCATATTGCTGGTAAGAATACAACACATGACATCTGGCCAGCCTTGGAGGTGATGTACCAAGGAGGCTCGGTTTACAGAAGAATGCTTCTTGAGAATCATATGCGGATGTTCCAAATGATGAAGGGCGAAGAGATAGATCCATTCCTCTTCAGACTTAAAGCTATCTGTGACCAACTGATTGGCATGGGTGCTAATTCGGATGAAGGGTTCCTAGTGAGGACAACCCTGAATGCTGTCTCTGAAGAATGGAAAACGTTTGTCCAGAGCATTCTGGGAAGGGTAGCATTATGTTAAATTTGGACAACTAGGTCCAAACTCCATGTTATGATGCTCAGATTAAGAGGCTAATATTTTTGTTGGATTCCTCTTTCGGAGAGGTGTAAAATCCATATATAATATGTCTTAATCCGATGAGCAGAACATTTATTTTGAAGTTATTATTCAGAATAAATTATATGTGCAGGTCGGCCTTAAGGTTTCACACCCCCAGCAGATGTGTCACACACCCCAATGATGGATATAAATACAGGCAAATTTGGAGAGCATTTCATCACAACACAACACACATCTTCTTCTTTCATCTGATGTAGTACGAGCTCCTTAGAAGACATTTCCAGCCCACACGTGTGAAGAAGAAGGACGAATTTCTGTACGGCTGAGCTGAAGGACGATTTTTTGCAGTTAGGGTTTTGCAGAAAGTTTGACCAGCATTGACTTTGGTCAACGCATGGTCCAATTGGGCTGAAAATTTGTGGGAAGTTTGATTTTGGAAGGCCGTACTATTTGGCACAGAAATCGAGGTCAAAGGGTTGACCAATCTGCTGCTGCGTTGACTTTTAGCTTGCTGCCCTGCGTTGACTTTTTCAGGACAACGTTGACTTTTTGGAGTTGACTTGGGTTGACTCGTTTGCTGATTGGAGGACTGTTGTGACACATTCTGGGTTGGCTGACCAAGGAGACTTTGCTGGTTGAAGCATCCTGTTGACCGCCGTAACGCACCACCACATTTTTCCTGTTTCTGATTTGTCTTCTATAAGATCCACTTATATGTTCTATCTGCATTTTACTTAACTATTCGTATGATTGCTGTGAGAAAAGTAAAGTTGCTCCAAGCATAGAACATCTACAAAAATTTACATGGTATCGGAGCTGAGGTGAAGACAAACTCTATCTTTAGCAATCACCACCGGAAGAAATGGGTTCCACAAGTTTGAATTCAAGGAGAATGACAAGCTGACTGGAAGGGATGACTTCCATGCCTGGAAGATGATATTAGATCTCAAATTGGAAGACCATGATCTCTTGGATCATGTGCTGGGTAAGATTCAAGAACCTCCATCCAATTCTACCGCTGTTGTTAGAAACAAGTATAAAAAGGGAGAGATCAAAGCAAAGTTGATGATCAGGGAATCCATACATAAGAGTCTGGTTGCCTATATATCTGAACTAGGCACATCCAAGGAGATGTATGATAAATTTATCCTTATGTTCAAAGTAAACAATGTGAACCAAGTGCTATTCCTCAAGAATAAGTTGAAGAATATGAAGAAGGGCCGGGATGAGTCTGTTCAAACTTACTTTCTGAAATTGACCGAAACAAGGAACAATCTGCTAGCTATTGGGGAGACAATAGCTGATCGTGAGATGGTTCTCACCGCACTTGGAGGACTTCCATATGAATGGCAAGTATTCACAGCTACCATTCTCAACAATAATACCATTCCTAACTTTGATGAGCTTCTGTCTAGATGTATGCAAGAAGAAACAAGGATGAAGGAATTCGATAATGACAGAAATGTTGCCTATGGTGCTCATTCTCGAAAGAAGAACTCTGGTGGTCCTAAGGACAAAGGAAGAACGAAGGCTCAAGAAAAGAAGGGCAAGTGTTTCACTTGCCATAGGCCTAGTCACTATGCTAGAGAATGCCCCTTCAAGAAGGATTCTCCCGATAGTGATGATAACAACAACAACCGAAGGAATGGGAATCGAAGAAACGACAAATCCAAAGGAAAGAGGAAGGCTCACTTTGGTGGAAACAATCAACCTTCTAAAAGGTCTAGAAACACCAGGTATGAGGAGTCTAATGATGTTGATAAAAGAAATGAGTATATTCTTGTATCTGCTCTCTCTGCTACATCTCCGCCCGACACTATGGATGTCTGGCTAATCGATAGTGGTGCCTCAAGACACATCACCGGATTCAAGGAAGCACTCTCTGACATGGTTGAAAAGGATACTAATCTAGAAATTATCCTTGGGGATAATGCCACATATCCCGTGAAAGGGACAGGGACTGTGACCCTCCACTTGTCTCAAGGACAAGTCCTACGTTTGCAAGATGCACTCTATGTACCTAAATTGAAGAAGAACCTTGTGTCTGTATCTGCCATGGAAGACAAAGGATTCAATGTAACTTTCTCTGATGGAAAGGTGCTCATGTGGAAGGAGAGCTTCAATGAAGCTATCTCAATTGGTTTTAGAGTTGGTACACTCTACCAGGTTGGAGGGAGTCCGTTGGGAGCTATGACTTGTGATACTATTCGTCAAACCGAACTATGGCACCGAAGATTTGGACACCTTCATTACAAGGCCCTTCTCGAAGCTAGGAAGGTGGTGACAGGGATGCCTGACTTTGGAAATAATCATGAAGGTGTATGTAAGGGCTGTGCTGAAGGAAAACATACAAGGGGACCTTTCCCCTCAAGTGTCACAAAGACATCTAATATATTGCAACCAGTCCATTCTGATCTATCTGGTATGTTGCCCGTGACATCCCTGGGGGGATGTTCTTACTACATGACATTTGCTGATGACTTCTCTCGCAAAACCTGGATATACTTCTTGAAGAAGAAGGATGAGGCTTTCATGTGGTTCCGTACCTTCAAAGCCTTTGTGGAAAATATGACCGGAAAGAAGATCAAGATTTTGAGGACTGACAATGGCACTGAATATGAGTCAAATGAGTTCAAAGACTTTTGCATAGAAGCTGGCATTAAGAGGGAGACTACCACTGCATATACTCCTGAGCAGAATGGTGTTGCTGAACGCAAGAATAGGACTATTGTGGAAGCTGCCCGTGCCATGCTATGTGACCAGGGTCTACCGAAGTTTCTGTGGGGAGAAGCTGCAAATATTGTTGTGTACATTCAAAACCGATGCCCTCATTCCGCTTTGGACTCCAAAACTCCCGAAGAGGTTTTCTCTGGTAAGAAACCTGATGTCTCACATTTTAGAATTTTGGGATGTCCTGTCTATTTTCATGTGCCGAAAGAAAAGAGAAGTAAGCTGGATGCTACTGGGAAGAAAGGAATGTTTGTGGGCTACAGTGAGACTTCTAAGGCATATAGAGTCTATGTGCCTGGTCAAAGGGAAGTAGAGATAAGCCATGATGTCACTTTTGACGAAGATGCTTCCCTGAAGAAAGTAGTAGATCTTCCTAGATCTGGAGAAAATCATGAAGAAAGACCTGGAAATCTGGAAGAACCCCAGGATGAGACTATGCCTGATATTGAAGGGCCAATGGACCCTATTGATCCACCCCCTTCACTAGGAAAGAGACAATCATGGCTCAGGGACACCCTCGAAGATGCTGAGGGTCATGCTGCCCCAAGGGGGACATTCCGAGAAAGCAAGAAGCCGTGTAGATACCAAGGGTATCTAGCTGCCATGAGTACTATTGTACAATCTAAACCTGGATCTTTTGAGGAAGCCGTAAAGCATCAAGTTTGGAAGGATGCTATGCACGAAGAATATGAGTCCATAATGAAGAATGATGTCTGGGATGTGGTCTCGAGACCGAAGGACAAATCTGTTGTCACCGCAAAATGGCTCTACAAGATCAAACATGGATCTGATGGGAGTGCTGAAAAGTTCAAGGCAAGGTTTGTTGCCCGTGGCTTCTCTCCAAAGGAAGGAATTGACTATGATGACATATTTGCACCTGTGGCACGATATACCACCATTCGATCAATCATAGCCCTTGCTGCTACGCAAGGATGGAGTCTTCATCGGATGGATGTCAAGACCGCTTTTCTGCATGGTGCAATAAAGGAAGAGGTGTATGTGGAACAACCTCTGGGATTTGAAGTTCAGGATCGAGACACTCATGTCTGTAGGTTGAAGAAAGCCCTCTATGGGTTAAAGCAAGCACCCAGAGCTTGGTACGAGAGGATGGATAGTTACTTGATGAAGATGGGCTTCACTCGAAGTAATGCTGATCCGAACCTTTACTTCAAGGTTGTGCAAGGGAAGCCTCTCATTCTAGTGCTGTATGTGGACGACCTCTTCCTGACAGGTGTTGACCCTCTCATTCATCAATGTAAGAGGGAGCTTGCTGCTGAGTTCGAGATGAAAGACCTAGGACTGATGCACTATTTCCTAGGCCTGGAGGTCTGGCAGAGACCTGGAGAGATTTTCCTTTCTCAAGGAAAATATATTGTGAAGCTTCTGGAAAGATTTGGGATGGTGGATTGTAAGTCCGTGTCGACACCGATGGAACTCAACTTTAAGAAGTTGAGTGGCAGCGCTGCTGGGCCTATCTTGGCCAATCCTACTGAGTATCGTCAACTCATAGGAGCTTTGATGTTCTTAGTGAACACCCGACCGGATATATGTTTTGTAGTGAACACTTTGAGTCAACAGATGGTTGAGTCTCATCACTTTCACTGGGTTGGTGCCAAGAATCTTCTGAGATATCTTCGGGGCACGATAAACCATGGGCAGAGATACACTGCCGGGAGTGTGACACTCCGTGGATATACTGATGCCGATTGGGCTGGCAGTGTGGTGGATCGTAAGAGCACATCAGGATGCTGCTTCAATCTTGGTTCTGCTTCGATCTCATGGATGGCTTGAAGCGATCTGTGGCCTGAGCACCGCAGAGACGGGCTCACATTCTTTGCTAGTATGGCACCTCCAATGACGATTTAGTTGCAGCTCTTTAGTGAGCTGTTTGGACATGTGCTAGATACCACTGTGATACTCTGTGATAACCAGAGTGGGATTCGATGGAACTCAACTTTAAGAAGTTGAGTGGCAGCGCTGCTGGGCCTATCTTGGCCAATCCTACTGAGTATCGTCAACTCATAGGAGCTTTGATGTTCTTAGTGAACACCCGACCGGATATATGTTCTGCAGTGAACACTTTTGCCCATCAGGTCCCCCCCCCCATCAATTGTTTTGCAAGGTCGTGGAAAGACCTCCTATGATAATGTGGGAATTCTCCTGGGAGTAGTATGGAGCCTTGCTCTCGGGGCTTTGGGGATAGCTTCTCGGAGCTATAAGCACTCATAATGCTTCTGCCCCACCCTTGTGATTATTGAGCCGGTTCGCCTCTCATTTATCTGTGCCCCGTATGCATCCTACCCATTGAGTTCAGGGCTCATGGGAAGTACCTCTCATTTGGCCAATGAGGTGGGAAAAGTTAGAGACTATTAGCAAAGACTGATGGACGCATCAGAGATTGCCGTACTCTCTATCTAGGATGGCACGGTCCAACCACTTGATCTGGGATCAAGTTTAGTGAGGTCTGGGACCTTTGCCTGACTTCGGGTCAGATGAACCAACTTTGGGTTGGTTGGATACTCTTTATGAGTTTGATAGAGGTTTCGAACCTCTGGACTGATTATGTCAGTCGGGGGATGATGTCTTTGTGACTGACCCACTTTTGTTCTAAAATAAAGAGGCCAGCAAAGCAAGTTACAGCGGGATGACGCACGATGTTTGATTGCACTGATGGATGGAGTTCTCCCTAGTTGAGAGGGAGTGTTAAATTTGGACAACTAGGTCCAAACTCCATGTTATGATGCTCAGATTAAGAGGCTAATATTTTTGTTGGACTCCTCTTTCGGAGAGGTGTAAAATCCATATATAATATGTCTTAATCCGATGAGCAGAACATTTATTTTGAATTTATTATTCATAATAAATTATATGTGCAGGTCGGCCTTAAGGTTTCACACCCCCAGCAGATGTGTCACACACCCCAATGATGGATATAAATACAGGCAAATTTGGAGAGCATTTCATCACAACACAACACACATCTTCTTCTTTCATCTGATGTAGTACGAGCTCCTTAGAAGACATTTCCAGCCCACACGTGTGAAAAAGAAGGACGAATTTCTGTACGGCTGAGCTGAAGGACGAGTTGCTGCAGCTAGGGTTTTGCTGGAAGTTTGACCAGCGTTGACTTTGGTCAACGCATGGTCCGAATGGGCTGAAATTTGGTGAGAAGTTCGATTTTGGAAGGCCGTACTGTTTGGCACAGAAATCGAGGTCAAAGGGTTGACCAATTTGCTGCTGCGTTGACTTTTAGCTTGCTACCCTGCGTTGACTTTTTCTGGACATCGTTGACTTTTTTGGAGTTGACTTGGGTTGACTCGTTTGCTGATTGGAGGACTGTTGTGAGTCGTGACACATTCTGGGTTGGTTGACCAAGGAGACTTCGCTGGTTGAAGCATCCTGTTGACCGCCGTAACGCACCACCACATTTTTCCTGTTTCTGATTTGTCTTCTGTAAGATCCACTTATATGTTCTATCTGCATTTTACTTAACTATTTGTATGATTGCTGTGAGAAAAGTAAAGTTGCTCCAAGCATAGAACATCTACAAAAATTTACACATTACCATCATGGGCAGATATGTGGGCTATTCTCTGCCAAGAGGATATTAGGAGGATCACCAAGAAACAGTCTATCAATGGAGGAAGCAGATCAGCCTGAGTGAAGAAAGAAGAGGAGGAGGATGCAACCCTTGCATCAAGGGAAAAGAAGCAAGGGAAGAAGAAGAAGGACCTCTCCAAGGTCCGATGCTTTAACTGTGGTGATCTTGGTCATTTCGCCAGCAGTTGTCCTAAGAAGAAGGACAAAGGAGCTTTTGATTCCAAGATTGTAGCAACAAATGAAGATGGCTTTGATGATGAAGCAACCATGAGTGCTCATGCACCTCGAGAGAAGAGGTGGGTTGACATGGATATATAGAGTATCCACAGATGCTGGCGAGATCCTTGAGTCAGCCCTACTCTTGGATCACATACAAGCTATGGGAGCCTTAAGATGGTAGCAGGATGAGTCGAGAGATGGTTGCAGATGGCCACATCGAAGCGGAAGAGGGAGCTGTAGAGCTAAAGAGGGAGCAGCGTAATGCAGGGGCAACAACAGCGTGAAGGCAACATCGCAGAGAGGCTGATGGGATTTAAGAAGCGTAGAGAAGCTGGGCTCATGTAGCGTAGTGTTGCAGCGTGACAGTCTCTCCAGGGGGGCAGCGTGATTCAACATCCAGGGAGCTTCAATGGTGGAGAGCAACTTGAATTATCTGTCAAACAGTTGGGCTATGTCTTTCAGTGGTTTACTTCTCAGCAACTGAGTTGCAGTGCAACAATTAGCAGTGGCAGTGCTTTAGGCAACATGATGCAACAAGTTTGAGAGGAAGCTACAGTATAGATGTGGCAGTGTCAGTGGCAATGGCATGGGCAGCAGTACAAAGAGCAACAGTGCAATAGATGAAGGGTAGTAGGCCAAGCATCAACAACACAGATCCAGTACTTAAGATCTTGTGATACATGGTGTGAGGTATTGCTAGAGCACACTTCTGATGCTAAGAGGGAGTGTTGAGATTTTGTGTATTTGGGGTAGCATCAGTGGTGCTCTAGGTCCCAAATTTGGTGGAGGGACTAGAGTACACTTGATCTACAAGACCCAGATATGGATTTGAAAAATTTCAAATTTCGTTCAAGTTATTCAAATAATTAATTATTTGTAATGGATTTCCTAAGTCTAACTTAGTAAAATAAAATAATTAAAGTGAATTAATTAACACGTGTTGAAATTGTCTTAAGTCACATGGATCAAGTAGTCTTTTAATCTTAGCCGTTGATGGATGATTTCATCTCAGTTGTTGAAGGGTTCAACGAAAAAGTATAAGAGAAAGACTTGAGGGTCAGTTGAAGACACACAATTTCTGTAGAACTGAGGAATAGATCTGGAATTCTAGGGCGGGTTTGCTAAGAATTTCCGGAGAGATTTCCTGCAGTGAGGGGTAGTCTTGGCCAAGGGAATGTTCTGATTCCAGGGCCAAGAGACAACAAGAGGCAAGAGGAGCAGCCACAAAGACAACGGAGAGAGGCTTCAGAGCCACACAAAGCAGCAGGGACAACGCAGAGAAAACTAGGGCCACGTTGGGTTGACGTGGCCAAGTAAAGGCAGCGCGGGGGCAGCGTAGACCCTCCTAGGGTGACGCAGGCCCTCCTAGAGCCACACAGAGGCTGACGCAGTTCCTCCAGGGCAACGCTGGAGCTTCAAAAGCAGCGCTGAGGGTTTCTAGGGTCAGATCTGGGCTGAGTCTTGTAAATCCCACTTGAGGGTGTGGATCGGTCAGATATTTAGCACTAGATCTTCAGGTTGGCTGTATATTTTATATCTTTTATTCTCTGTCAGGTTTTCCAAGGTTGGAACCCAGATTTGCTGTACTCAAAACCACTTAATAATAAAACCCTCATATCTGCTGAACCGGTTTTCTTGCTTTGGGTTTTTCCGGGGACTTATGTCCAAAAATCCATGCGTCACTTTGTTGCATGAGTGAATTATTCAGTAAATGATCTGCATGTGTAGGCTGTAGTTGTGTTTATTTTTGGTATTTTCTGAATCTAATTTCTGAAAATAACTTGTATAAATTAAATCAAGTGGGAGGAAATAAACCAAAACACTGCAGTAGAATTTTCACATTGTTTTGTATATTGGAGATTTCGTAGTACTCTTGCTTTGTAATGACTTTTAATCAATATTTTCTTTGTGTTTTAACTTCTAATAACTTATAAAAGGATATTATATAATTATTTATACCATTGTAACTATAAAATTATAAATTTTCGTTCCCTTTTTTTTCCTTAATTCAATATATGATATATTAATTTATCATTAATTTGGTTAAAATAATATTATTAATTTTCCATATTTTTCAAATTTTCTGTTTCTATCAATTTGTTTCCTTGACCATTTTAGTATTAAAAAAAAATCTTATATATTGACCAAATTATTTTTAATTAAATATTGACCTATACTCTACCTTAACGTTACCATTTTGACCAAATTATTTTATTAAATATTGACTTAAACTCTCCCTTAACGTTATTTTGTTGATTAAAATAATTTATATTTTTTAACGCCTAATTCTGGAACTTGATGCATCTCTGCTATTTAATCATAAGAAATGATTGGTATTTTCATCTTGGTCCTAAGGATGAACCACATTAGAGGGTTTGAAACGTCGACCAGCAACTATTGTTTATGTGATTAATCTGAAAGTCAGTTTCATAAACATGTGTGGGACCCATTTACAGATTGAGCATCGGAGGAACCATAATGGTTAAAACTTCCCCCTTTGATGTTCCACTCTTTGAAATGGGTGGGACCTATCTCAAGATTAGGTGATTGGAGAAGGCAAATCTTCTGCACTCGAGTTCTTGAATGGCTCCAATCTCTGACATTGGTGTGACCCATTTAGGGTTGGCATGTTGGGAGGGAAGATAAACACTTCAAACGTCTTGCTCTACTCTTAAACCATCGAAAGGAGGGAACCCATTCAGAGCCCAAACACTTTGAGGTTGGAAAAAGATAAAAGTTGCTCCTCGATCACCTGACTCACTGAAATCCACAAGATGGGATCCTCGCTTCAAACTTCAAGGCTACTAAGAAAGGAGATGCTCTTGAGGACCCTACAAGCCCCAGTCCTCCAAATAGTTGAGCCCATTTAGAGATTTGACATCAAAATGCAAGGTTTTTATATTTTTATTTTCATAAGTAATTGGCTACTAAGGCCACTCTACATGAACACTGTAGTGACCATCTGTTTACTAAAATGTTAAAATCCACTCCAACTTGATCTGTTTACTTATAAGTTAAAACCCACCAGAACCCAGAACTTAAAGATTTCCTTCTCAGTCAAGTAGATTTGAATTTTCTTCTTCTACCTGATAATATGATCAAACCTTCAGGAATATTCCAAATAATCAGATGATTTTAAATCAGTTCACTGCTGTATAATATTATACCGCTGCACAAACACCCAGAGTGACCACTACTTGGTAAGTTTCGTATGGTATCAAAATTTTTGTCAACTTATACCACAATGAATCTGTGAGAAAAAAATGTAATTTGTGGGATAAAGACTCTTTCCATTTCAAATTAGGAATTTACTTTTCTAAGCATATAATAAAATTATTATTGAAAAGGGCTACGAGGATTAACCATATCAATACAAATAAATATATACCTAAGAGACGCTAAATATAAGTTGAATTTTAACTTGTATAGATTAGGTATTAGACGGTCCCTGGAAAAATGCTATCAGGCTGGCAATAACGATTCATAATGGCATGAAAAATCTTGATGCCCATGTGTTGCATTGGTTGCAAGGAGTTTAAATGCGTCACATTGAATTTTGTTTGTTGATTGGCTTGATTCCCATCTTGTCTTTCTTTTATAATTCTGATCTCTAAGGGGTGCTTCCAACTAGTGACAGATATTCACATTGAAGACAACTGCATGACATCAAATATGACAAGTCACAAAAGAAATCTGGTGACAGCCATTTAGCACAGGCTGATATGGTCGACTAAACTATAATAACATTTAAGCATTGAGGGGCTTTCACAGTCCAACACATGAGATATCATTTTTGGGATTATCTGTGTATGAGTATTCATTAATCCATGATCCAAATCCATGAGCATTAGTCGCAATTGACCAATTTTCTCATGATTTTGAATAGTCTAATTAGCATTCATTATTGGATGATGCTCACAAGGGTGAATAAGTGGGATTGAAAATATATCATTATTCAACGGGAGTAAGCTCAAGGGTATTTCTTACTAGATATTTGCACATTTAGTACGTCAGTTGAACTTTAACTGCTTTTACCTTAACAAAAGACATGAACTGATGCAATGCAAATGGTTCAATTCGTTAGAGGAACTTGTCTCAATTTAATGGGCAGTGAAAAACTGCCTTTAGTCACTTCTAGAATCTTACCTGTTTCGATTTAAAATATCTGGAATCTAAGGTGCAAATTTAGTTGACAATGTCAGAATGCGACTCTTGAAGAAAATGGTGTTGTTTGACTATTTCATTTGTATAAAATTACCTAAAATCTCAAGTGGAGCTCCATTAGGCAAGAAAAAACTGTCCATTTCTAAGATATTGCAAAGAATTGAAATATGTAGCAAATTTTTAGAGTTTTAATTGTGTAAGTTAGCCATGTAAGGCCCTCTGCCAGTCATGTGCATATCTATCTTACATAGTAATTTGGAAAGATTTGTTTTGATGACAAAAGCTTTTGATTCTAGACAGAAATGAGTTTGATTCACTTCACTAGAAAGCAAAATAACAAAGGCTTTGTTGGTGATCTATGTGAACTTGTCATTTAGGCTTTGGAATTCGAAAGCATGGACATGGAGGTTGACCTGTCAAATTTGGGTACTGTGAATACCATGTTTGCTGCATTATTTAGGTGAGCACGGGCTTCTTGTTCTTTAGCATTTAGAGATAATATTGGAGTTGAGTTTCTTCTCCAGATTTTGTTGATGGTATCTGCTCTTTCAGCAAGCTTGGTGTGCCCATCAAGACAACAATTTCCGCTACTGTTCTTGAGGATGCCCTGAATGGAACAGTGACTGTTAGGCCACTACCCCTTGGAAGGCCTACCAGTGATAAGGTAGTCATCATAACTCAATCTCATCTTGTCCTTTCACTTGTAGATGGATTTAAATTGACACCCATTGTGGTTGGCATAATGCAGGTAGAAAAACAAGGAGCACACTTTTTTGGTGTAACTATTACAGAGCAGCAAGCTCAAGCTGGAATAGTGGTTAGAGTCACTTCACCTGCACAAAGCAAATTCAAGGTGATCTATCTAGACGAAGATATTGTATTGGACAATGTTATCAATTGAAGTTGCCACTGAGAATAGCACTGTATTGACCTTGTTCTGTAGGAGTTTTTTATTTGATTATATCCATACATCTATTTATATTGTGTCTTATTTAACCTGTTTTTGGGAGAATGATTGACTTGTACCTTCTACTTTTACAGCTACTTTATTTTGAGCAGGAGGCAAATGGTGGTTACGGGCTAGCTCTACAGGTAGTTTAAAAAAATTGCCAGAATATGCTTGATATTACAAAATGTTGCTATTCTTCCATCGTTAAATTGTACATCAGTATTTAGCTAATTTCAGTTCGTACGTGTCGATAATGTATAAACCTGAAGATTTCACTTATCATGTCACTTGAGAAAACGTAGAATAACTGTTTTTGGAAATAAAATATCTTTCTCGAAAGTTATGACATAGACTTGAATGTAAGGGATCATAAGATAATGTTTACGACTGACCTTGTCACAGTTATATTTGATGTTTGAAGAGACTAAGCAGAGAGCAGATATTTAGAAGAGGGTGACCATTGTTACACAGTTAAATAAAATCACAAATAAATAAAGCAAAATGAGGAGTTTGTGGTTCTGCCTTCTATGTATTACTCTTTCGCAGAAGAATAAAATTAGCTTCAGAGTTGGTTGTATCGTTTTTGTTAGAAGTTGGGAAATGCTGGAACTAGGGATGACTTGGAAATAAAGTGTTAAAAGAGGTTTCACAATTATTATTGTATCTTTTAAATTTTTGGCTGCCAGAGGTACTGTAGTTTCTCATTACAATTGTTAGTTTATAGAAACCTGGCACTGCACTGAGTACACTGGCTTATAAATTTGTACCCTATTTAAGAAAACAGCAACATTTTACAGAAGAGCTAGGGAGACATTTTATCTATATTCTGCTGTTATTCCCTGATTCTTCACATCTTTTAAGAGATAAGAGGGTAAGAGGGTAAGTGTGGAAGCTACACACTCTGGAAATTTATCGTCTATGTGGCCAATGGCATTTTCCCATTAGCATTTGAAAAGCTGAATATGCCAACTTTCTGTATCTTTTGCTAGTTCTCACTTTGTTATGTGGTTTTGCAGGAAGACAGTGAAAAGGCCGGTAAAGTTACAGCTGCTGGAATGTACTTCTTACATTATCAGGTCTATCGACTGGATCCAACAGTCAATGCGGTATGTGATTCAGTAAACATCAGGTTACTGCAAGCAGTTTTAACAATTGTTCAAAATATTGGATCTTAAAGTTTACAGTGTATGACAGTTGGCAATGGCCAAAGATCCTGATGCTGCATTTTTCAAAAAGTTAGAAGGCCTTCAACCGTGTGAAATATCTGAACTCAAAGCGGGCACCCACATATTTGCAGTTTATGGTACAATCCGAGTTCTTTCATTTTGTAACTTTATATATATTTTCCTGAAAATACATATATGAGTAATTTTCTTCTTCTCAGGTGATAATTTTTTCAAGAGTGCTAGCTATACCATCGAGGCTATTTGTGCTCAGTCTTTTGAAGAATCAACAGAGAAGCTCAAGGATGTAGAGGCTCAAATATTGGCTAAACGAAATGAACTTCGAGTATTTGAGACAGAGTACAGAAAAGTATGATATATTATCTTCTGACGTTTTTAATTGTGTATATATGAAGGCATATTTGCGTATAAGATGTAGAGATTGTAATGTCAATTAATTATTATGTCTTCTATGATGGGTATAGGCTTTGGCTCGCTTTCAAGAAGTCACGAACAGATACGCACAAGAAAAACAAACTGTAAGTTTCTAGAAGATTTTGCTTCACCTTTGCTTCTAGAAATTGTTTTTTTACTTTACCTTTCACCTTTCATGACTATGTTTTGTATCATAGGTAGCTTCTTGTAAATTTTTTATTTCTTTCATATATCAGGTGGATGAGCTGCTGAAACTACGAGATAGTATTCAATCATCATTCACTGCAAGTACTGTAGCGAAGACTACTAGCAGCAGTAATACAAGCAAGCCCTCAGGTGAAGATTCCAAGATTGAAAGTCCAAAAGAAGATAGCCTATCGGATGGAAAGGATAAATCCAATAGAAAGAAGTGGTTTAATCTCAATTTCAAAGGAGAGAAGAAGACATGATGAGCATAAGTTGAAATGGATGGACTTCATTAATATTTATTGAGGACAATGGAATGGAGAGGGATATCTTGGAGGCTATGTTTGTTACAATGCAATCGGGAATGGTGTAGATGCTTGAAGATCAAATTCACATAGATTCAAGCTTTGAAGGTTTATACCCATTGGCCTCCCATTTAGTTAGTGTCACGTGTTATAAAGCCATAGGTTGAACTGTCTTAAGTTGTAATTGTTCCTATTATGTATGCTTGCTGGCATTCCTTTGATGATTCGAATTTCATACTCTACTTTGTTCGATCGGATTATTCTGTAGGGTCTTTGGCAGCTCAACAAAAGAGCTTTGTATCTTTGGTCGTAGGTTAACTTTGAAATCATCACACAAAGTTCCATCCAGTGCAGACAAAGTCGAATTTCACTGTTTGTGGCATGGCTTAGTGCTGTGTCTATAACATATATGCCAGTTCAGGCATATATCATCTATTGTTTTGTATTTTGTAACAATTACATTCTATTTAATAAAGGTCTGCTTATATGGGTTCCTACATGCTATTTTGAATTTAGCACAGTAAAAAAATTCTCTTGCCCAATTTATAATTCCTGCGGGTGAGAATAGCAAATACATCTCTGTTTTTTACATCGATATTGATCCTAGCCGGCTGGTATACTTGAGGAATTACTAATTGTACACACTGAAATGGAGGCAATATCTTAAATCAGATTGGCACTATCATATTCGTGACTTTCCGCTCGCCGGAAAAATTGATATGCAAATAAAAGAAAAAGAGTAGTATAGAATGTACCATACATTCATTTTAAGGAACCTCCGCAACAAATGGATGCAGCAAGCCAGTGACTCGTATCTTTATCACAACCAAGAATAGTTGTGTACGGATTGGATACATGAGAAACACGGTTGAATAAAGCTGTTTGTACTTTCATTATATAGAACCGAATACTTCTCTATACGCTTATTTCCGCTTATTTCGGAAATATGGTCAGCCGTTGTCTTAAAAGAATAACCCTGGTAAAATTATATAAAAGTTTTCGGCAAAGATTTTTGAAAAAATTCGAGTTACAGTCGTTAAATTTCAGTATTTTGGATGTCTTAAGGGTTTTTGATCGACAACTCCATATGGTAACCATGCGCTGAAGCATCTAGTGAGCAATGAAAATAAATAAGACACTGCCATGAAAAATTCTGGAGAAAGAAAGTTTCTCAACCCATGTGGAAAAATATATATTGGTTTACAGTGCGTTGTTGCTGTTTATGCGGGAGCCATCTACTTATTATTACTGTGATTGGTGCCCAGCCAACTCGCTACTTATGGTTTGTGGATGAGTGTTATCTATTTGTGGATGAGTGTTATCTATTTAAGGTTTATATAGAATTTTTAAATTGTTTTATTAAATAATTTATATTATAATTAAATATGTTTTTTTTAATGCATTAAGTTTTTTTTTAGAGTATAGAATTTGAGGAAAGGTTTGCACCTTGAGGAGTTATATTTTTTTGTGTGCATGATTTAGATTCATAATTTATATTTATATGGTTTTGAATAAATTTTGATTTTTTAAAATTTATAAATTTTTAATTTAGAGAAAGATTAGGAAAGAAGGCATTTAAAAAATTATGATTAATGTGGATTGTAGAGAATAACAATGTTCAATGACGATGAAGGTGAATAGTTAGAAAGTAATAGCACCAATTTAATAACTAAGATAATGTAGCAAAAAATTCCGTTATTAATATGTTTTCTCCTTTGTTTTTTTGATGTAGATTTACTAGCTTTTTCAACTTTTCATATCGATAAGATGAGAAAAAAAGTTGATTTGGAAGACCATTCAAACTTCTAATTCCAGATATATAAAGTTCATATGTTTATTGCTTTCCAATATTAATTGTTTTATCCCAATCTCATATGTTCTTCATAATTCTAATTTACAATTTATTTCATTCTTTTAATTGTAATGTTTGATATATATCAAGGCATTGGCCATTGGAGTGATTTCGTACTTGCATGTAATGGGGTTGATTTCTTCTGCGACAATTATAACCACTAGGTGCACCAAGGCTGCCCTTTAATGTGGACATGTGTTGCTCTCGGCGATGGAACCAAAGAACATATAATATTATACATAACACTTTACATAACATTCTTTTCCAAGTAATCTACGCCTACAATGTCTGTGTTATATAATTGTTGAAATCAATGCAACTACTTAATTAGTCTAAATCAATTTCATTATATCATCATTAAAATCAGTACACTGTATTGTTTTGCATTATATTTTTTTGAATCAATATAATTAATTGCTCCAAATCATTTTTCATTCTCTTAATTTTGAAAATAATGCCTCATAATGCAACCATCTAATGCTTATGCACTTCATCATTATTAAATTCATTGTAATTCCATGATTGTATTAAATAATTTTTTATCATATACCTTTGAAATCAATGTGTGTTATTGTTTTTTGATATATCATTATTGAAATCAATATTTGCATTGCGCCTTTTCTTTGTTTTTATGGTTGGAACATGTAAATTTCTACCTCCTAAATTTTAGATATTTTCTTCCTTTTCATATTGAACTATTATACCACTAACATCTTTATTGCCATTACAATTTTTAATTTTACAATTAAAACAATATGAAAACAGATATATGGTGACGAAAAATGATAAAATGACCTACTTTAAAATCCATTTTTGAGTTGCAATAATAATGGAAAATAATAATCATCAAAGTTGCAACCTCAGGTTTAGAACTAGATAGTCTCATTTCTCAAATACTATCATTGAGAAATGACAAATTTGAATAAAATGCCCTAGTGTGGAGTTAACTTTGTTGGATTTGTTCCTAGGATGTGTTAGATTGTGTCATGTTGAAGTCTATTATTGTTTTGTATATGGTGTTCCATCAAAGGCATTGATTAGTATCTTTTAAATGCGAGGAATGATGTATCAATCTAATGAAGGTAGATAATACATAATTTTGGATACACATTTTTTCTTTTGTTAGGTTCCTTTGCTCCAAATATGAATTTATAGTGCAAGTATGCATTCAAATATCTAATATAAGTTGTATTGTTATTATTACTATTATTATTACTTGGTGTTGGATTGATTTCAAATGACGAAGTGCACTTAGGGTTGCTTTCCTTGGCCTTCTAATTGTTGCAGCATGGTTATACTTATTTATTTCCATATGTCCCAATTGGAACATGAAAGCACTTTATTTAATTATTTTATTTCAATCTTATGCTAAGAACACAAATTTTGATGTTGGAAGGGATTGTTGGGACATGCATCATACACTTTGCAGTGTTGTAGTGAGGCAGAGAATAATTGTAGTGCTATAGTGGAGTGAAAATTAATTTCTTTATTGCAGGAGCAAAGAATAATGCATAGTTGTGATAGGGAATAGTTTGCGAATGATTTCCAACAAGTAGAAATAGAAAATCATAAATGGTTTATGGTTTTATTATATCTATTTATTTAGTTGGTTGGAGGAAAATAGCGAGTTTTTATTTTATTGTTATGTTGCTGAAATTTCTCCAAAATTATGCTATTAGTGAACACTTGTTGAGAGCACGTAGACTATATTGTAAACCACATAATTGTTGGATAAACACATTGAGTGTTCTTTCGAGGGGCATTTCTCCTGAAAGGATTTTTGTTGGGATGACATGTTGTTAATGGTTTGCTGTTTATTTCATGTATTAGTAATTGTTGTGGTTGCATATTTTTTTCTCATTTACTATTATTATTACTTGGTGTTGGATTGATTTCAAATGACGAATTGCACTTAGGGTAGCTTTCCTTGGCCTTATAATTGTTGCAGCATGGTTATACTTATTTATTTCCATATGTCCCAATTGGAACATGAAAGCACTTTATTTAATTATTTTATTTCAATCTTATGCTAAGAACACAAATTTTGATATTGGAAGGGATTGTTGGGACATGCATCATACACTTTGCAGTGTTGTAGTGAGGCAGAGAATAATTGTAGTGCTATAGTGGAGTGAAAATTAATTTCATTATTGCAGGAGCAAAGAATAATGCATAGTTGTGATGGGGAATAATTTGCGAGTGATTTCCAACAAGTAGAAATAGAAAACCATAAATGGTTTATGGTTTTATTTATATCTATTTATTTAGTTGGTTGGAGGAAAATAGTGAGTTTTTATTTTATTGTTATGTTGCTGAAATTTCTCCAGAATTATGCTATTAGTGAACACTTGTTGAGAGCACGGAGACTATATTGTAACCATATAATTGTTGGATAAACACATTGAGTGTTCTTTCGAGGGGCATTTCTCCTGAAAGGATTTTTGTTGGGATGACATGTTGTTAATGGTTTGCTGTTTATTTCATGTATTAGTAATTGTTGTTGGGATGACATGTTGTTAATGGTTTGCTGTTTTTCTCATGGATTAGTGTATGAATTCTATTTAGCACCTCTACTCCCTTTCATTTGGTATTAGAGTCTGATCACCTTAGATCTAAGATGTTAGAGACAATTTTTTCTTTATATAATCTTTGTTTTAGTGGAAGCTCACACAAAATGTAATCTTGTTGTAATGAAATGAAAATCACATCCAAATTTGAAGTGGAGAAGTTTAATGACATTAAATTTGAGGTGTGGAAGCTCAAGATGGAGGATTTTCTCTTAGTGTAGGAAATGTGGGTTGCGGTATCTAGAACCAAACTCATTAGTAGGATAGATGAAGAGTGTGTTGTGTTGGAGAGTAATGCTAGAAGCCTTATTAGTATTTGTTTGGCCGATCTGATAACATTTTTGAAGGAAAAAAATTGCATCAAATCTTCGAAAGAAATTAAGGGATTTGTACTCGGAAAAATTCTTACTTGATGTTTTATTTATTTATTTTTCTGCATAAAAAGTAGTTTGCTTTGAAAATGGGTGATTGTCATTCTATAGTTGAACACTAAAATGCATTTAATACTATTGTGGCCTAGTTCTAAATTGGAGTGAAGATGGATGAGGAGGGTTGTTGTTTCACCCTTTGTGTTATTTGCTAAATTCATGGGACAAATTGGTAATTTCCATTAGAAGCATTACGCAAGACATTGGTTCTTGATGAGGTTATTCTTAGAGAATGCGAGGTGAACAACTTTTGAATCCACCAATGAAGCTTTGTTTATTTGTGGAAGATAAAAGGAGAAAGACAATAAGAGAGAAAATGATAGATCCAAATCTTGTGGGAGATGCATGTCTTCTAGAAGTCCACGGCAAAATGTTGAGACTGTGGCAAGGTTGAACATTTTACAAAGGATTGTAAGGAAGAGAAGAAGAATAAGAGGGAAAAGAATAATTATGATGATGAGTTTGCAAAATCTTCTCAAGAGGATGGTGGAGATGCTTTTTTTGCAACTTTGGAAATCGATGTAAGCTTAAAGTGCATTGTTGATAGATTGTAGAGTTTCTTTCCATATGACTTCCCATCCACACTAGTTTTTAGTGTATGAGAAATATGATGGTAGAATGGTATAACTCGGTGATGACTTTACTTTTGTCATATTTTCCGCGGTAGGGTCTTGATTAGATTCCATGATGGCAGAGTAAATGAAATTAGTGGAGCTTTACACTTCTGGGTATAGAATGAAACCTATGTTAGACACAAAAATGGACGACAGATTTAGATAATGCATGTGATGCATTTCTCTTTAGTGTGATACACATAAATACATTAATTTATGACCCCTGGTTTCATTTTCCAGGAGGTCTCTTAGACTTTTGATGAATCTTTACATTCTCTTGAACTCTTCACAGTCTTTCTCATGAGAGTAATACATTTACCATGATTCCTAAGGATTAGGTTTCCAACATCCCCCTCCCCCCACCCCCAAACCTTCAATTTGAAGGGGTGTATGCGAGTCCAAGAAGAGATTTGAAATATGTAAGTAGATAACATTCAATGGTGGAATGTGCTCTTTGAATATGATGTTTTAAGGAAGACGGCCAAACAAATGGATAGTAGTGGAAGTTGAAGCATTCTACTAGATGGTCATTTAAGGCTAACCACCAACTCTGGAACTTGATTTGAAATAACTCCTGAACAATTCCTACTTTAGCTAGAATTTGATGTCTTTTATGAAATGGAAGTGCTCTTAGATGGTGGTGTAAAGAACAAACCAATGTGATGGTGGTTTAAAGATAACTATAAACTATTGTCTAGCATAAGCTATAAGTCTTATACCAAATGGTGTTTTAAGGAATAGCAAAAACGCAATGGTGGTTTTGGGATGACCACAAATCCAATAGTGCTCATGGAACATGAATCTATCTGGCTATAGCTCATACATTAGCTATCGTTAACTCTGGCTCTAGGCTTTGGCTGCTAGCTTTGGTTTTGGCTATGGCTAAGGCTTGCTTGTTTCTATTTGATCTATAGGACTTCAAAACTTGAAGCATGACCATCAATCACTAATATTTCGTTTCTGTCAATACTTGATAATGGATTCTATGGTATGATCGAAATATATTTATGGATTGATCACCATTTCCAAGAAGTGATCCACCCAAGATGAATCTTTACTTTTGCAAGGTTCTTATGTTTAGAACATATGTATCAATGATGATTTTGTTTTCCACCATGCTCATAAGGATGGAGATAAAAACACTTATCTTCCATGTGGCTAATTTGATGACATTTGAGAATCTGATGTGGAAGCAAAGTAGGTGAAATGAGTTTTTTTTAAGGAACCCAACACTTTGGAACTGGATTGGTTTGGAATAATCATGAATGTGAAAGGTCACTTTATTTTCATATCCAAGACTGGTTTTGTGCTTGTTTTGATGATTTGTTCCCAATGTCTAAGGATGGACTTGGGAAGTGAGAGAAACTTCATCTTCATTTGAATTTTCTTCTGAGGCGGTGCAATTGATATGATCATATTTTGGGTGTTGATAAGAATCCTTATCAAAATTAAACAGAGAATTGTTCCAGACAAGGATTAGTTTAAATTGTTGATTCTTTTATTCTAGTTTATTTTATGGAATTGCCATTTGAACTAAAGAAACTCAATTTTTTCTTGTGAATTTTCTAAATAGGTTAGAATATTAGTGAGAGTGGCTTTGATGATCTTTAGTGTATCATAAACAATATAAATTATTACAATAATAAGTAACTCTAACAAATCATTGATTTCAGCCATTGACTTAGACCTTAAAGGGATTGTTGCAACTCCACCCTTTAAGAATTTCGGCTAGAAAAATGAGGGATATCGGCTACTATTGAAAATGAATCTATTTACAATGAAAATGCAACAAGTAAACTTAAAAAAAAAACTATTTGCAAGTTACCATTATACTTGATTCCAGAGTTGAATCAATGTTCAAGATTGAATGTGCCTTATATGCTTTGTCTCAATTCAATCTTCCTTTGTTCTCAAGTAGACATGCTACTCTGATTTCTTTTGCTTGAGGGATGGTGATTGTGGAAAACTATAATACCTTTGGAATTCAAGTCCACTTCAATGAAATCTAATAGGAGATACAAAATCTTTCATTAAAATTTAATGAAAACATTTTGGATGCAACAAAAAATTGATAAGAATGATATGGAGGAATAACCACCGACTGATTTTGGTTTTGTTGTTCAAACAACAACATTTAAGGTATAAAAATGTGAAACTGCCACATGGAGAGTTAGATAAGTAACTCTAACAAATAATTGATTTGAGCCATTGACTTAGACCTTAAAGGGATTCTTGCAACTATCTGTTTACAATGCAAATGCAACAAGTAAACTTAAAAAAAAAACTATTTGCAAGTTACCATCATACTTGATTCTAGATTTGAATGAATGTTCAAGATTGAATGTGCCTTATATGCTTTGTCTTAGACTCAATCTTCCTTTGTTCTCAAGTAGACATGCTACTCTTATTTCTTTTGCTTGAGGGATGGTGATTGTGGAAAACTATAATACCTTTGGAATTCAAGTCCACTTCAATGAAATCTAATAGGAGATACAAAATCTTTCATTAAAATTTAATGAAAACATTTTGGATGCAACAAAAAATTGATAAGAATGATATGGAGGAATAACCACCAACTGATTTTGGTTTTGTTGTTCAAACAACAACATTTAAGGTATAAAAATGTGAAACTGCCACATGGAGAGTTAGATAAGTAACTCTAACAAATCATTGATTTGAGCCATTGACTTAGACCTTAAAGGGATTCTTGCAACTATCTGTTTACAATGCAAATGCAACAAGTAAACTTAAAAAAAAAAACTATTTGCAAGTTACCATCATACTTGATTCTAGATTTGAATGAATGTTCAAGATTGAATGTGCCTTATATGCTTTGTCTTAGACTCAATCTTCCTTTGTTCTCAAGTAGACATGCTACTCTGATTTCTTTTGCTTGAGGGATGGTGATTGTGGAAAACTATAATACCTTTGGAATTCAAGTCCACTTCAATGAAATCTAATAGGAGATACAAAATATTTCATTAAAATTTAATGAAAACATTTTGGATGCTGTAATATCCCAAAATTGGGATTTTCTACAACAAATGGAATATCTTAAGATATTCCAAAGTTGGAGCTTCAGAAAATCATGAGCATGACAATGTATAACAGCTCATTGGATGTAAAATAACATCTCACCAGCAGATGTAAGGACCTCAACAAGAATATGGCCTATATCCTCCTTCCCAAGTGGGGAAATGCAATGATATAGGGCATAAAACAACTGTCTTCAGAAAATAACGAAATAACAGTGGATACTGGGACTTGGATCCCTTAGTTCAGACAATATACAACCCACTTGCATAATTTGAGGTGAAACAAAGGAATCTAGCTACACTAAACAAATCTCCCCAGCTTAAGATAGCTTAAAAACACCCTGATCCCATGACTTCTCTACAATAGAATTTCTGAAGATTGTGAGAGCGTAATTCCCATGAGGGTTTCTACAGAAAATGATGAAATAAGACTGATCTAGAGATTATATTAATAAGATAGCAGAGAAATGGAGGTTTAACCTCTTTTACACAAAGAATAAGATACCCGACAAGGGTTTCCGGCAATATACATGAATAAAAAGTAGCACTGCAGAAAATAATGCAGTTACTACATTTCTGTATTAAATATGTCTGAATATGACATAAGACAACTGATCAATATAGAAAAATGGCCCTAGGCCTTCTTATTAGAACTCCCGGAGGGAAATAAACACCTCCTCCTCAAAGACTAGCACAAATCCCAGGGGTGCAACCCTACTGTTGCTTCACCTGCACAAAAGACACAGTTTCTGAAGATGACTGCATTGTAGATGTTGCTGGCTGAGTGGCCCTAAACCAGCTGATGGAATTGAAGCTCATAACCTTCCCTTTTGATCCCTTAAGCAAGTTGATCCAAGGAATAGGATGGAATTCCCGCACGGGAATTCTTTGCACTGAGCAGTGCTGCAACCATAGCTAAATAGCTGAAGCATGCAAGTAGTAAAAAGACCAAAGATAGCTGAATACTCCATGATCTCCTTGCTGCTATGCCCTCCTTTTTATCCTTGGTGAGCCTCCTCACCCCGGACCCCACACATTGTTGAGGTGACTTCCTAGTGAAGATTCCTCCTTCAAAACTGCGCTGTCCTTGTTGCCTTCTCTCCTCTTCTAGCAGCGCTGTTGAATTGGTCAACTTGAACTAGTTCACTTGTATTGCTTCCTTTCACACTGAGGGGTCTTCAATCCAACTCTTCTTATGTGTGTCTAGCTGATCCTTGTTCACATTGAGCTAGTTTACTTGGGTGATCTCTTCCTCCTCAAGAATTCATGTTGACTTAGTCAAACTTGACTCTGTCCACATCTATTTTGCCCTTGTTCACACCTGAAAGTGTAAAATCCAGCTCCTAAGGTAATCTCCTTCCTCATTAAGGTGGAATTTATTCATATTTTATTTTTCATGGGCCTCCTTACCCATTTATTCCTCTCCTAAGTGAAAACAACAAATTCTAATATTCCAAATTGCTGTGTGCAAATTTTTGGAATATTACAATCCTCCCCTCTCAAATGTTTCTTGTCCTCAAACAACTGCAAAGATAGGAATGAAGAAACTCCTCTTCTCCCCTGTAGCATCCTCATATGATAAGACTCCCCAAAGATCAAGGTGTTGTTCCATCAACACATCTCCAAGCTGCCCCTCCCAAGTGTATACGTTGTCTTCTGGTGAACATCCCAAATAGCTGACATCATGTGATAGTGAAACATCCATGGAGGAAAAAATGGGTTGTTTGAAGGTCCTCTTGAGGCATGAGGGCTGATATAGATTGGGATTCATCATCCCCATTTGAATCTCCCCTCCCCAAGCTATTAACCAAACAAAATGAGTCACCCTCCCAGATGGCAACTCATGAAGGATCTCTTCCACCTTGGGCTCATGTAGAATAGGTGGGCTGAAAATATGAACATGGTAGACAGGATAGCCTACCCCATGCTATCTTCCTCTCCACTCATGGTAAGTGTAGAGTGCATGCTGATCATGGGCTGCAAACAAGTTGCCCTCAAATGGCAATAGAAAGATTGAATCTTCAAAGATACCCTCTCCAAAACTATGGATCATGCTAGCCCAAACCATTCCATTCAAAGTGAATGGCACATCACTACCATATGTCATCTAAATCAGAAAGTTGATGAAGGTTATGTGCAAGTGAGGATGATACACCTGGTCTCCTTGGTGGATCCAACACAGTCTTTCCAACTGCTGATTTAGGACATCATGTGGCAAGCTGTTTTACGAAGAGCTACTAGCTGTATATGTTTGCTCATCTACTATAAGATAGCAAGAAACACTGTATAACAACTGTACATAAACAAAACAACAATACACTTGCCCAAATTCATGTGGAAATGGGTCATCAACCTTACAAAATTTGGCCCTAAAGTGACCATGAAACCCATAAATAATATTGCTCTTGTGGAGCAATGCATTGTTTACATATGGTGAGAAAATACAAATGCTCAATAGAGTAATCAACAAGCACATAAATGTATTTATTACCATGCATCATGTGTGAGTTGAAGGTGAGATCCATGAGTGATTCCTCCCATGAGAATCCTCTCATAAAAATCTGCAAAAGGAGGGGGTGCACACACCCTTTGGAACACTCCATCAATAGAAACATGCTCTCAAGTGACAGCGCTGTAGGCCTTAGTAACAAGGCTCTTGTCACTCCATGACTTCTTCTCTTGACATTCCACATGCCAAAGCCATCCACCATCATGCTGCTATGTGAGAAGATCTTCTTCCTCTCATATTCCTCCAATGTTGAAGGGTAGCCTCCTTGCATCATGAATGTGCCTCCCTTATCTCCGGAAATATCATGAAAAGTATGGAAAAATTTCTGCCCATACTCTCCCAAGTGTAGCCACAACAACAACACATCTTGCTGCTCCCTCATCTCTCCCTCATACAAGCCATAGAATAAGAGCATGATGGTTATCTTGTATGATTCCCCATACAAACAAGTTTTCTGCTGTTCCATCATAGGGGTGCCATGCCATGCCTCCATCCACCACATACCTTTTGACAAAGAGTATGATCCAAGATGGCCAAACTCTCTCAAGAGTAGCCATCGCAGCTTTTCTTGTTTCTGCCCTGTGTCATAGATCTGCAAGTGGCTCACCAACCTCTTGCCCTCCATCCACCTCCATTCATCCAAGTGTGGATGCCTCCAATTATTTTCCCCTTTGGTATCTCCCCAATGAATACTACCAATCTCCCAAAGAAATTCTTCCTCCTTACACCTCATGGGAAGTTGAGATGTAATCCCTTGGATATCCCTCAGAAAATACCTCTCATCAATCAATCTCTTGAATCCAAAAGGATCTAAGTGTGCTGAAAACCAAACACCAATGGGAAGTGACTCAACATTCATCATGCCTCCCCCAATATTGCACCCTAAACCCTTATGCTGCATGCAACTCAATAAAGGTGTAAAGGAATGAGTGTTCATCCCTTCTTGGATCAATCCCCAGTTGCACAATGCTGTGCAAGCTTGTTGCTCCACCACAGTAATGTGTTTTGATCCTAGACCATGTGAGGACAAGATTCCAGGGTTTCCCATAAGTTTTTCTGAAATGAGAAGAATGGGAAATACATGCATACCTTGGTGAGTATTCGGAACCTCTTGTATGGCTGTAAGAGTTCCTCTCTTCAATATGTTGGCTGATCCAACTACTGCTACAAATGGCTGCCCCTCCATGATTGTGATAGCGCTGGTACAAGGCTCCTCAAGTGGAGAAGAGGACTCCTCCTTCTCTGAACTCCTGCTGTCAAATCTCCTAATTACTTGATGGATAAAATCAACAAAAGTAGATACTCTTGCATGACCTTCATGGCTGATCCACCAAGAGCTTGCCTTGCCCTCCAAGTGCAGCGTTGAGATCTCTATAGCCTCTTTTTCCACTACTGGATGTAGTAGAAAAAATGCTTCTAGTTTCATCACCCAAGTTTTTTCTGCACACTTGAGTGATCCATCAAATGTATACAACAGGAATCTGTTTCCTCTTATCATCCTCTTACTACATGGTCTTCTCTCTTCTCTCAGTTGAATAAACTGAGGAAAATCTAGGGTCACTTTGAAAGCCCTAGGTTGGCACTTGTATTCTTCCAAATACCCACTCAGGATCTCATGTTCCAAGTGGTCTTCTTGCTCTCTATGAGAACAGGAAGTGCATGGATTTTCTTCTTCCTCTTGAAACCTTCTAGAGGTCTTACTACAGCTTTCTCCTCCTTGAAACCCCCTTGGAGTTTCAACACATTTCTCTTCCTTCTTCTTAGATATGAAAATGGATGAGAGTAATATCATCCTCTCCATCATTTTTTTCTCCTCTTCTTCTTATCTTTTGATTGGATCTGAAATCCACAGGCTGAGCTAAGATGGCAACTTTGATACCACTGTAATATCCCAAAATTGGGATTTTCTACAACAAATGGAATATCTTAAGATATTCCAAAGTTGGAGCTTAAGAAAAACACGAGAATGGAAATGTAGAACAAATCATTGGATGTAAAAGAACATCTCATCAGCATATGTAAAGACCTCAACAAGAACATGGCCTATATCCTCCTTCCCAAGTGGGGAAATGCAGTGATATAGGGCATAAAACAACTGCCTTCAGAAAATAACGCAATAACAGTGGATAATGGGACTTGGATCCCTTAGTTCAGAAAATATACAACCCACTTGCAGAATTGGAGGTGAAACAAAGGAATATAGCTACACTAAACATATCTCCCCAGCTCAAGATAGCTTAAAAACACCCCGATCCCATGACTTCTCTACAACAGAATTTATGAAGACTGTGAGAGCGTAATTCCCATGAGGGTTTCTATAGAAAATGATGAAATAAGAGTGATCTATATATTATATTAATTAGATAGCAGAGAAATGGAGGTTTAACCTCTTTTACACAAAGAGTAAGACATCCGAGAAGGGTTTCCGACAATATACATGTATAAAAAGCAACACTGTAGAAAATAACACAGTTACTGCATCTCTGTATTAAATATGGCTGAATATGACACAAGATAGCTGATAAATACAGAAAAATTCCCCTAGGCCTTCTTATTAGAACTCCCGGAGGGAAATAAACACCTCCTCCTCAAAGACTAGCACAAAATCCAGGGGTGCAACCTTGCTGCTGCTTCACCTGCACAAAAGACGCAGTTTCTGAAGATGACTGCGCTATAGATGTTGCTGGCTAAGTGGCCCTAAACCAGATGATGGAATTGAAGCTCATAACCTTCCCTTTTGATCCCTTAAGCAAGCTGATCCAAGGAATAGGATGGAATTCCCGCACGGAAATTCTTTGCACTAAGCAGTGCTGCAACCACAGCTAAACAATTGAAGCATGCAAGTAGTCCAAAGACCAAAGATAGCTGAATAATCCATGATCTCCTTGCTGCTATGCCCTCCTTTTTATCCTTGGTGAGCCTCCTCACCCTGAACCCCGCACATTGTTGAGGTGATTTCCTAGTGAAGATTCCTCCTTCAAAACTGCGTTGTCCTTGTTGCCTTCTCTCCTCTTCTAGCAGTGCTGTTGACTTGGTCAATTGGAACTAGTTCACTTGTATTGCTTCCTTTCACACTGGGGGGTATTCAATCCATATCTTCTTATGTGTGTCTAGCTGATCCTTGTTCACATTGAGCTAGTTTACTTGGGTGATCTCTTCCTCCTCAAGAATGCATGTTGACTTAGTCAAAATTGACTCTGTCCACATCTATTTTGCCTTTGTTCATACCTGAAAGTGTAAAATCCAGCTCCTAAGGTAAAATCCTTCCTCATTAAGGTGGAATTTATTCATATTTTATTGTTCATGGGCCTCCTTACCCATTTATTCCTCTCCTAAGTGAAAACAACAAAATCTAATATTCCAAATTACTGTGTGCAAATTTTTGGAATATTACAGTCCTCCCCTCTCAAATGTTGCTTGTCCTCAAGCAACTGCAAAGATAGGACTGAAGAACCTCCTCTTCTCCCCTCTAGCATCCTCATATGATAAGACTCCCCAAAGATCAAGGTGCTGTTCCATCAACACATCTCCAAGCTGCCCCTCCCAAGTGTATACGCTGTCTTCTGGTGAACATCCCAAATAGATGACATCATGTGACAGTGAAACATCCATGGAGGCAACAATGGGCTGTTTGAAGGTCCTCTTGAGGCACGAGGGTTGATATAGATTGGGATTTATCATCCCCATTTGAATCTCCCCTCCCCAAGCTATTAACCAAACAAAATGAGTCACCCTCCCAGATGGCAACTCATGAAGGATCTCTTCCACCTTGGGCTCATGTAGAATAGGTGCGCTGAAAATATAAACATGGTAGACAGGATAGCCTACCCCACACTGTCTTCCTCTCCACTCATGGTAAGTGTAGAGTGCATGCTGATCATGGGCTGCAAACAAGTTGCCCTCAAATGGCAATAGAAAGATTGAATCTTCAAATATCCCCTCTCCAGAAATATGGATCATGCTGGCCCAAACCATTCCATTAAAAGTGAATGACACATCACTACCATATGTCATCTAAATCAGAAATTTTCTGAAGGTTATGTGCAAGTGAGGATGATACACCTGGTCTCCTTGGTGGATCCAGCGCAGTCTTTCCAACTGCTGATTTAGGACATCATGTGGCAAGCTGTTTTCCGAAGAGCTACCAGCTGTATATGTTTGCTCATCTACTATAAGATAGCAAGAAGCACTGTATAACAACTGTACATAAACAAAACAACAATACAGTTGCCCAAAGTCATGTGGAAATGGGTCATCAACCTTACAAAATTTGGCCCTAAAGTGATCATGAAACCCACAAATAATCTTGCTCTCTTGTGGAGCAATGCATTGTTTACATATGGTGAGAAAATACAAATGCTCAATAGAGTAATCAACAAGCACATAAATGTGTTTCTTACCATGCATCATGTGTGAGCTGAAGGTGAGATCCATGACTAAGTCCTCCCATGAGAATCCTCTCATAAAAATCTGCAAAAGGAGGGGGTGCACACACCCTTTGGAACACTCCATCAATAGAAACATGCTCTCAAGTGACAACACTGTAGGCCTTAGTAACAAGGCTCTTGTCACTCCATGACTTCTTCTCTTGACATTCCACATGCCAAAGCCATCCACCATCATGCTGCTATGTGAGAAGATCTTCTTCCTCTCATAATCCTCCAATGTTGAAGGGTAGCCTCCTTGCATCATGAATGTGCCTCCCTTATCTCCGGAAATATCATGAAAGGTATGGGAAAATTTCTGCCCATACTCTCCCAAGTGTAGCCACAACAACAACACATCTTGATGCTCCCTCATCTCTCCCTCATACAAGCCATAAAATAAGAGCATGATGGTTATCTTGTATGATGCCCCATACAAACAAGTTTTCTGCTGTTCCATCATAGGGGTGCCATGCCATGCCTCCATCCACCACAGACCTTTTGACAAAGAGTATGATCCAAGATGGCCAATCTCTCTCAAGAGTAGCCAACGCAACTTTGCTTCTTGTTGCCCTGTGTCATAGATCTGCAAGTGGCTCACCAACCTCTTGCCCTCCATCCACCTCCATTCATCCAAGTGTGGATGCTGTAGAAATTATATAACTAATGCGTTATATATCAAAGATTCTCCTGATCACACACTATTTTAACTTCATGCACAATACATAATCTCTTCTACTATTGATCATCATATGCGGAAATTAAATCAATTGCATGCACACATTGAGACCATAAAAAATCACACATATGAACACAGTGTTTTAACGGGAAAGCCTGAAGCTAAAAACCCCAACTATCTGTATAATATATATGTCATAGAGATCATGTAACAATCCTCATACAAATATTGTCACAAGCTCTCAATATAATACAATCTCTACACACTAATCAGGTCCTGATCTAGCAAATCCATGCATCGATCTCTGCCACCTGCTAGTCTGCCTCTACTGCGCAATCCCTGCTGAAGAATGGCTCTGAATGAACTCGAATTGGTCCAGCCTTGCTCACACAATCCTCATTGGAATCTCCACTCAGTGTTGGATGCAATATATGCATCACTATAGTCACAACTGATAGTCATCTTGCCCTTTCACCTATCTCTCCACTGGTCTCCACTGTCCATGCATTGTAGTTAACTGATGTATTCTTCAGTTGATTAATGAGTTAATATTTAGTGAATTAATTATTATTTAATTCACACCACTCTCACTAGTGTATCAATCATTTAGACTAGATACAACTAACTCAACTGTGTCTAACTGAGTTAAACTGAACACAACTCCACCAACTACTTCTATAACTCCACCAAACTCTGTCACATGAGTTCTAACTGAAGTCCTCCATGAAATAGCTCCACTTAACCCTCAGGAATAGCGTAATTCCTTCTGTCAGCTCCTGTGCCACATCTGTGCACTTAATTGAAGTGCTCCAAGAGAATAAGTTAATGTTTATAGTCCAAATATTATTAAGAGCTAATAATATTCGATATCAATATGCCTAAAAATAGAATTCCATCTATTTTTCCAACTTGACCAACCATCCACAAATATAATCCTGCAACTTATAGAATATGGTCGACATGTCTAAAAATAGACTTGCGCCAAAAATAGCCTACGGGCCCACTTAGTGAAGGCGACTCTTTTCACTAAGCTCATCATCTTGTTGCAATCTCAACACTCCCTCTCAACAAGATAGGGATTATCTGCCACCCCGATCCTGCCTCTATGGTATTCGAATTTGCTCCTGGTGAGCGCCTTTGTCAAAATATCTGCATCTTGATCCTCCATGGGAATGTATGAAAGTAACATGATCTTCCGCTGCACACAATCTCTGATATGATGATACCGGTCCGTGAAGCCATGCAACCTCAACTCATCCTCTTGTCTGTACCAAAATCCATATCCCGATGTGCCTCTGAGATATCTCAATACATGCTTCCCCGCCTTCCAAAAGAGCTTGGTAGGCTTAACCATAGTTTGTGAAAGCTGGTTAACAGCATAGCATATGTCCGGTCGTGTATTGACTAGATACATGAGTGAACCAACCAACTGCCGGTAAACAGTGGCATCCACTACCTCTGCCGATGTAGCATCTTCTTTCCTCCAACCACCAGGAAGAGGAGTGTCTATAGGCTTGCAGCCTTGCATGTTGAACTTCTCCAGTATCTCCTGGGCATACTTGCCTTGAGACACAAACAATCCATCACTGCGCTGCCAAATTTCCAATCCCAGGAAATAATGAAGGAGGCCCAAGTCCTTCATCTCAAACTCCTTTGCAAGATCAGCCTTGCATTAGAGTATCAACTGTTCATCACTTGTCAAAATCAAATCATCTACATAAAGTAAAATGATTAGCAACTTACCCTCCACCACAATCTGGTATAGGTTCAGATCTTCCTCACTCTTGGAGAATCCAAGTCCGGTGAAATAATTGTCTATCCGTGTGTACCAAGCACAAGGTGCTTGTTTCAACCCATACAATGCTCTTTTGAGCCTGCACACATGCGACTCGCTGCTGAAGATCTCGAAACCTTCGGGTTGCTCTATGTACACCTTCTCCTCAATGAATCCATTGAGGAATGCAGTCTTCACATCCATCTGATGAATGTGCCAACCCATCTGCACTGAGTGAGCTAGGATGCTCCGTATGGAAGAATACCTTGCGATAGGTGCAAAGGTTTCTTCATAGTCGATCCCCTCAATCTGTGAGAAGCCCTAGGCAACAAATCTTGCCTTGTTCTTCTCGACGCTTCCGTAAGAAACTTGCTTCACTTTGTAGATCCATATTGAACCTACCACTGATTTCCCTTCTGGCCTTGGGACAATCTCCCATGCATTGTTTCTGACAATCGAATCATACTCTTCCACCATGGCATCTACCCATGCAGGGTCCTCCACAACTTCCTCGAAAGAGGATGGCTCTTTCACGATACACTTGCTCATCAGAGCCATGTATCCAGTATATCGGTTAGGTGACTGTCTCTATCTGTGCTATGATGTAGGTGCTCCTACAATCTTCTCTGCATCAAGATTCAGTCGCTCAGCTTCTGTAGTGCACTTCCACCCTCTGATTTTTAGCGCTGCACGAGTGGTTTATTCCACTCCATGAACCTCCTCTTGTGGATGATCCACATCCTAAGGCTCATCCTTAGGAACTAATAGCTCCTCATTTGCATGCAAGTGTAGCTCCCTCTCAGGCGAACACTTCATGGCTTTCTCCTCATGAAATTTGATATCCCGTCGCACAACAGTCTTGCGACTGTCTGGAAAATACACACGATAGTTGTGGGGTGTTTTTGTGTACCCCAAAAATATCCCAACCTCTGCGGTTGGCTCCAGCTTCTTCCTGGTATCCTTCGTCACATGAATGTAAACAGGTGAGCCAAAAATATTCAAATGAGAAATATCAGGCTTCTTACCAGAAAACGCCTCTTCGGGTGTACTCATGCCAAGTACTCTATGAGGACAATGGTTTTGCACATAAACCGCAGTGTTGCATGCTTCTGCCCATAAGTGTATGGGAAGGCCCTGATCATGAAACATTTCCCATGCAACACCCACGATCATTCTGTTCTTTCACTCCACGACCCCATTCTGCTGTGGGTTGTGAGGCACTATGAGCTCTCTTCGAATTCCTTCTGCGCTGCAAAAGTCTTTGAATTTTCTAGAGATGAATTCACCACCATTATCGCTCCTAAGAGCCTTCACCTGCTTCCCCGATTCTTTCTCAACCAGTGCCTTAAACTCACAGAACTTTGAGTATGTCTCACTCTTCTTCTACATGAAGATCCAACATTTACGAGAAAAATCATCAACAAATATCACATAATACTTGTGATTTGCTGTCGAATCTACTGAGAAAGGTCCACACACGTCTGTGTGAATTCTCTCAAGGATCGTCATGGCGCGAATATCCTTCTCATGAAAGGTGGCTTTCACAAATTTTCCCAAAGTACATCCCTTGCACTGATCTGACTGTGCAAGTGTACCTTTGGGAAGCCTAGTAGAAATCTTCTGCAAAATTTTCAAAGCACCATGGTGAAGATGGCCCAATCTCCTGTGCCATAGCTCGCCCTAATCTCGGCTCACCACTCCTTCTGCCTTGCCTACCATTGCTGCGCAGCCATCTACCTACAATTGATAAAGGTTCTTAACTCGAACCCCTATCCTTCGGGTTTCACCAGTTGCCTTACTGCGCAGGAAATCCTTTCCCTCTTTAAAGACAACATCATATCCCTTGTATTCCAACATAGCCACAGAGATCAGATTCTTCTTCAATCCTGGAACATGCATGACATCCTTTAATATGAAGGGTTTACCAGACTCCCTCTCAAAGGAAATGGTCCCGATACCAGTCGCACTGTATCTACCATCATCACCCATCTCGATGTGCACTCCAAGATCCTTCTCATCCAGATCAGCAAACAAATATTTGTCTCCGGTCACATGAAAAGACGCACCACTGTCAAGAAAACACACTGATCCCATCACACTTGAGATCAAGCATGCGATCAGCAAAAAATCCAGCTCAAACTGCGAGGCTAAGGCCTCTCCAGCTGCAGATCCAGCAGCCTGCTTATTTTTTTTCTTCTGTGGACAATTAGTGGCATAATGTCCGTCTTGGTGACAGTGAAATCAATTCACCTTGGACATGTCCTGCTTCTTGCCTTTCGCACCGGATTAAGAAGGATTTTTATTTCCCTTCCCCTTCCTTGCTTTGGCAGCCAAAGCGCAATTTTCTTCTTCTTCATTCTTCGATGAAGATCCATCCCTGGTACTTCGCCTTATCTCCTCCTGCACAAGATCCAACCAAAGTCGCTCCCATCCTGGCAGTTTCTCCTGACCATTGACAGAGCCCTCATAGGAATGCTAACTCTTCGGAAGCCTAAGGAGAGCCAATCTCACCAAGTCCTATTCATCTACAGTAACCCCCACACTTCCCAGATCATCCCTGCATTGGACAAACTTTGTGAGGTACTTGGTTATATTGTCGCCTTTCTCCATTTTTATTTTCCTAAGTTTGTCTTTGAGCACCAACTTCCTCTGGTCGCTCTTGCTTTGGAACAAGTCTGTCAAAGCTTTCCACATCAAGAATGAAGAAGCTTTACCATGAAGGATGGAAACTATGTGATCCTTCACACCTTCCAACAGAATCCTTCGACATTTTGCTGGCTTCTTTTGCCATGCGTCAAGTGCGGCATCATCACTAGAAGCAGGTTTTGGAATTTTTGCATCTATGAACTCCTTCAACCCATTATCCTCCAACACCGCTTCCATCCTATCCTTCCATGCAATATAATTTGAGCTGCCCTCAAGGGAATACTCTAATCGCAATCTGTTGAAAGACATCTCAACTTCGACACCAAGAAAATACTGCTGCAAATTCGAATTCCACCAACACAAAAATCAACCACTTCAATATTTTGCAATTTATCCAATGATCAATATAGCTCTAATACCATGTAGAAATTATATCACTAATGCATTATATATCCAAGATTATCCTGATCACATACTATTTTAACTTCATGCACAATACAAAATCTCTTCTACTATTGATCATCATATGCGGAAATTAAATCAATTGCATGCACACATTGAAACCATAAAAATTCACACATATGAATACAATGTTTTAACGGGAAAGATTGAAGCTAAAAACCCCAACTATCTGTATAATATATATGTCATAGATGTTGAGATTGCAACAAGATGATAAGCTTAGTGGAAAGGAGTCGCCTTCACTAAGTGGGCCCGCAGGCTATTTTTGGCGCAAAGTCTATTTTTAGACTACGTCTATTTTTAGACATATGGATCATGTTCTATGAGTTGCAGGATGCTATTTGTGGATGGATGGTCAAGTCGGAAAAATAGATGGACTTCTATTTTTAGACATACTGGGTGGAATCTATTTTTAGATTGCCAGTCTAAAAATAGATATGTCGAATATTATTAGCTCTTAATAATATTTGGACTCTAAACATTATCTTATCCTCTTGGAGCACTTCAGTTAAGTGCACAGATGTGGCACATGCAGCTAACAGAAGGAATTACGCTATTCCTGAGGCTTTAGTGGAGCTATTGCATGGAGAATTCAGTTAGAACTCAGGTGACAGAGTTTGGTGGAGTTGATTGAGGAAGTTAGTGGAGTTGTATTCAGTTTAACTCAGTTAAACATAGTTGAGCTAGTTGTATCTAGTCTAACTGATTGATACAATAGTGAGAGTGGTGTGAATTAATTATTAATTAATTCACTAATTATTAACTCATAAATCAACTAAAGAATACATCAGTTAACTTCAGTGCATGGACAGTTTCAGTGGAGACCAGTGGAGAGGTAGGTGAAAGAGCAAGTGTGACTATCAGTTGTGACCATACTGGTGCATGAGTTTGCACCACACATTGATGGAGATGCCAATGAGGATTTTGCAGTGCATACCAGGTGGATTCAAACTCAGTCAGGGCCATTATTCATCTTGGATTGCGCAGTAGAGGCAGGCTAACAGGTGGAGCAGATTGGAGCATGTGTTTTGTGAGATCTGAGCTTGTGTAGTGTGTAAAAATTGGAGATTGTACTAAGAGATTGTGAGGAGTTTGTACAATTATTGCTACATGATCTCTATCATTATAATATACAGATAGTTGGGGGTTTTCAGCTTTAATCTTTCCCATAAACACTGTGTTTATATGTGGATTGTTTATGGTTTTAATGTGCGCATGCGATTGTTTATATTTCCGCAATTAATGATCAATGGTAGAAGAGATTATGTATTATGCATGAAGCTCAAATAGTGTGTGATCAGGATAATCTCGGTGAATAATTTAACAGTTATTCAAAATTTCTACATGGTATCAGAGTGATATTGATCATTGGAGAAATTGCAAGACATTGAAGCGGTTGAGTTTTGTGCTGGTGGAATTCGAATTTGCAGCAGTGTTTTCTTGGTGTCGAAGTTGAGATGTCTTTCAACGGATTACGATTGGAGTATTCCCTTGAGGGAAGTTCAAATTATATTGCATGGAAGGATAGGATGGAGGCGGTGCTAGATGACAATGGGTTGAAGGAGTTCATAGATGTAGAAATTCCAAAGCCTACTTCTACTGATGCTGCCGTACTTGACGCATGGCAAAAGAAGACAACAAAGTGTCGAAGGATTCTGTTGGAGGGCGTGAAGGATCACATAGTGTCCAGCCTTCATGGTAAGGCTTCTCCATTCTTGATGTGGAAAGCCTTGACATATTTATTCCAAAGCAAGAGCGACCAGAGGAAGTTGGCGCTCAAGGATAAAATCAGAAACAAAAAGATGAAAGGCGACAGTATGCCCAAGTAACTCACGAAGTTCACCCAATGTAGGGATGAGCTGGGAAGTGTGGGGTTGACTGTAGATGACAAAGACTTGGTGAGCTTGGCTCTCCTTGGGCTTCCGAAGAGTTGGCATTCCTATCAGGACTCTGTCAATGGTCGGGAGAAATTTCCAGGATGGGAGCGACTTTGGTCGGATCTTGTGCAAGAGGAGATAAGGCGGAGTACCAAGGACAGATCTTCATCAAAGAACTCTGATGAAGAGAATTGCGCTTTGGCTACCAAAGAAAAGAAGGGGAAGAGCAAGAAATATTCTCATTCTGGTGCGAAAGGCAAGAAGCAGGACATGTCCAAGGTGAAGTGCTTTCACTGTCACCAACACGGACATTATGCCACAAATTTTCCGCAGAAGAAGAAAAATAAGCAGGTTGCTGGATCTGCAGCTGGAGAGGCCTTAGCCTCACAGTTTGAGCTAGATTTTTCGCTGATCACATGCTTGGTCTCAAGTGTGATGGGTTCAGTGTGGTTTCTGGATAGTGGTGTGTCTTTTCACATGACAGGAGATCGAGATTTGTTTACTTATCTGGATGAGAAAGATCTTGGAGTGCACATCGAGATGGGCGATGATGGTAGATACAGTGCGACCGGTATCGGTACCATTTCCTTTGAGAGGGAGTCTGGTAAACCCTTCGTATTGAAGGAAGTGATGCATGTTCCAGGATTGAAGAAGAATATTATCTCTATGGCGATGTTAGAAGAAAAGGGATATGATGTTGTATTTAGCGAGGGAAAGGCTTTCCTGCGCAGTAAGGCAACTGGTGAGACCCAGAGGATAGGGGTTCGAGTTAAGAACCTTTATCAATTGCAGGTAGATGGCTGTGCAGCAATGGCAAGCAAGGCAGAAGGAGTGGTGAGCTGGGATGATGGCAAGTTGTGGCACCTGAGATTGGGCCACCTTCACCATGGAGCTTTGAAGATACTACAACAGATTTATACTGGGCTTCCTAAAGGCACTCTTGCGCAGTCAGATCAGTGCAAGGGGTGTACCTTGGGAAAATTTGTGAAAGCCACCTTTCATGAGAAGGATAGTCGCGCCACGACGATCCTTGAGAGAATTCACGCAGACGTGTGTGGACCTTTCTCAGTAGCTTCGACAACAAAGCACAAGTATTATGTGATGTTTGTTGATGATTTTTCTCGTAAGTGCTAGATCTTCTTCATGCAGAAGAAGAGCGAGACATACTCAAATTTCTATGAGTTCAAGGCACTGGTTGAGAAAGAATCGGGGAAGCAGGTGAAGGCTCTTAGGAGCGACAATGGTGGTGAATTCATCTCTGGCGAATTCAAGGACTTTACGGCAAGGGGAATTAGAGAGCTCATAGCACCTCATAACCTGTGAGAATGGGGTTCTTTGAGCGGAAGAGCAGAATGACGTGGGTCTTGCACGGGAGATGTTGCTCGAGGGGCCTACCCATTCACTTGTGGGTGGAGGCATGCAATGCTGCAGTATATGTGCAGAACCATTGTCCTCACAGGATACCTGGCATGAGTACACCCGAGGAGGCGTTTTCTAGTAAGAAGCTTGATATTTCCCATTTGAGGATTTTTGGTTCACCTGTTTACATTCATGTGACGAAGAATGCCAGGAAGAAGCTGGAGCCGACCGCAGAGGTTGGGATATTTGTGGGGTACACTGATATGCCCCACAACTATCGTGTGTATTTTCGAGCCAGTCGCAAGACTGTTGTGCGACGGGATATCAAATTTCAGGAGGAGAAAGCCATGAAGTGTTTGCTTGAGAGGGAGCCACACTTGCATGCAAATGAGGAGCTATTAGTTCCTCAGGATGAGCCTTAGGATGTGGATCAACCACAAGAGGAGGTTCATGGAGTGGAAGAGACCAGTCATGCAGCGCCAACCATCAGAGGGCAGAAGCGCACTACAGAAGCTGAGCGACTGGCTCAAGATGCAGAGAAGGTTGTAGGAGCACCTACATCACATCGCAGACAGAGATAGTCACCTGACCGGTATACTGGATACATGGCTCTTATGAGCAAGTTTATCGTGATAGAGCCATCCTCTTTCGAGGAAGCTGTGGAGGATCCCGCATGGGTATATGCCATGGTGGAAGAGTATGATTCGATTGTAAGAAACAGTGCATGGGAGATTGTCTCGAGGCCGGAAGGATTTTTATTGTTAGGATTTGGCAATGGCTGAGCTGGAAGTTGATTTGTCTTTTGTTGGTATGGGGGCATGAGTTGAGGATTTGGATTTTGTTGAGAAGGTTGTTGTTGTGGAAATGGCAATGAAAGTTGTGGATTTGGGTTTGGAAGTTGTGGAGCTTGTTGATTTTGTAAAGATGGAGGATATTGATAAAATTGAGCAAATCTCCCATAAGGATTTTGCATCCCTTGTACCCATGGCTGATATGGATTTTGATGTTGGGGCCAAGGTTGTTGCAAAGGATTCCAATTTGGTGGGGTTTGAAGATTCATAGGGTTGTTAAACCCTTGAGTTTGTTGTCCCTGCCAAGGTCTTCTTGCAACAAAACAGAGAGATTCTACTGAATTTGGGTCTTCTTGAAAGACAGCTTTGAGTCCAAGAATTGAAGGACAATCCTTGATCTCATGATTTTCTGAGCAAATTATACATGTTTCTACAACTTTTGCATCCAAGGGACATTCCCTTAAAGCATGTTTCTTCCTACATTTCGGACAAAAGATGGCTAGAGCATCTGTTTCTGCTTTCTGCTTGTTTTGGATTTTAAGGGTGTCTAGTTGTTCACTAAGGCTCCCTAAGATATCAGTTTTTAATTCATCAAGCATATTACCAATCTCTGCCCTACTTACTGATCCAGTTGCAGATTTGTTAGCCCTAATAAGAGAAGGATCCCTAGGCCCTTTTCCTGTTTTATATTTTCCTCTTGAGAGATGGACACATAGTTCTGTTATGTCACAAAGTGGAAGTTGAGAAATGTCTCCTTTCCCCATCATGTTTAAAATATCTATCCATTCATATCTAATGGCTTTTAATATGAGGGCTTTCAAGGTTTCATCATCTAAGTTGCTCATCTTTGCTCTTTTCAAGTTGTATTGAAATCTTTCAAGTAAATCTTCCAAGTTTTCGTCTTCTTTTTGCATCATTTTGAATACCTCATCCTTGTGATTGGTGGGCATACAATAGTCCAAGTATCTATCCAAATTTTTTTGTTTCATATCATTCCAAGTCCTAATAGATTGAGTAGCTAATCCCATGAACCATTTCAAAGCAGCTCCCTTCAATGTTGAAGGAAACAGTTTGAGTTTTTGAGAGTCTTCCATATAGTCATAGGTTCGGCACACGACTTCAAACTCAAACAGAAATGTTTCGGGATCCTCACTTCGCAATCCATAAAAGTTAGGGAGGACAGATGGTGAGATATTTTTCATCGTTGTATGAGTTTCCTCATCAACTATAGGGAATCCAAACAAGTTGTCTCCTTCCCTATTTCTTCCATTATTTCCTTCACCATTGTTGTCTCCATTATTTCCTCCTCCTCTACCTCTACCTCTAAATCCATCTATTATTTCCTCTGCCATGATAGTTTCTTTAGAGTCCTTAAATTCCTCTGGTTCTTCTATCAAGGGAGGATGAGAGAGAGTCTCTTCCTTTTCTAAATGAGATTTAGTAGGTGGTATAGGAGAATCCTCTAATTCAGCTGTTCCTTGTATTCCAAAAATCTTAAGGCTAGGGGTAGATGGTGGTGATTCTTGTTTATGCCTTGAAGAAGATGGAGTTGTGAAAATCGAACTCTTGGCTTTAGCTATAAACCTTCCCCTAGAATCTCTTGCTCTATGCATGTCATTTTTTTTTTTTTAAAGTTGGGCTAATAATTCTCTTTCTGATCTTCCAGGTCACACTAGGTGCAAGAAGAGAGCATACTTAAGAAATTAATAAACCAATAACTCTCTTTTCTGATCCTCCAGATCACACTAGGTGCAAGAGGAGAGCATACTTCAAGAAGTTATCAAGTTTTCCCTTCTTTTATTATTTTGTTTGTTTTTTTTTTTTTTTTAAGAAATTGGCTACCTAGTTACACTTCCCCAGCAACGGCGCCAAAATGTTTGGTCAATTTAGTGTGTCCTAAATTGCTACATTAATTTATCAATCCAGGATTCGTAAGCTGATGAAGTGTGGTGCACTATATGTGCAAGATAACCTATTTCTTACCTTTTTGTCGTTTTTGGTTTTCTAATGTGAGATGGAAATTCTAAAATAAAAACAAGTATGGTTATGATTGTTCAAGGCAATGATATCCTTTATAATGATTTACCAACTTCAAACTTCAAAATGAATTTAAAACATACAATGACAAAACTTGAAAGGAAATGAAAATGTGCTGCTAGCCTAATAAATCAAACAATGAACTATTGAGCATGAAAACCAAACTATCCTTGCTGCTGTCTAAACACAAAAGAAACTATGCTTAAATAAATCCAAGAATTGCAACAAAGTAAATCTAAATCAAATTACATCAACTTATATTCTGATCCCTCACCATTAGTCTAGCTATGGCTTTTGGAGGTAACCATAAACAACTTGAGCAATCTGATATCTAATTTGCAGAAAAAAAAACTAACATCAAACTACACACTCATACTTCAATCCCTCACCATCAGTCCAGCTGTGGCTTTCGGAGGTAACTGAAAATGACATGAGCAATTTAATATATCTAACTTGCAGAAAGTAAACTAATATCAAACTACACACTCATACTTCAATCCCTCACCATCAGTCCAGTTGTGGCTTTCGGAGGTAACTGAAAATGACATGAGCAATTTAATATATCTAACTTGTAGAAAGTAAAATAATATCAAACTACACACTCATACTTCAATCCCTCACCATCAGTCCAGCTGTGGCTTTCGGAGGTAACTGAAAATGACATGAGCAATTTAATATATCTAAATCTAACTACTGAAACAAATGTGCAAGACTGAAATAAACAAAGCAGTACTGGAATTAAACAAAAACTAAGAAAAATAAATTAACAGCAGAACAATATTGATTCCATGTCATTAGTCAAAAGATATGCAAATGCCCGAGCTGCCTATTTGTAATCTGAAACAAGAACACTGATTAGTTAACAACAACATAAAACATGAAAGATTATGGACAGAAGTAAAATGTAAAGCATGAAAGATTATGAACAGAGATGAAGCATAAATATCATGAAAGATGCAATGTATAAACACGTGAATGACTTATGGCACAATGAACTTAAAGAAATAAAACAAGAAACTATACAGTAATGCACAAAACCTCAGCGTGTGCAGGGGCCCTCTGCACCAGCCTCGGGCAACAGCCTTCAAATACGAATTACGCTTGGAAACAGAGTCTTCTTATATATTAAAATGCAGTCATAACGGAGAAATGATATTACAGCACAGTGGCAACGCAATTACATTACAGAGCTATATGGAGGCTAACTATTATGCGTATGAAAACGCGTTATTTAT
Source organism: Pinus albicaulis (assembly GCA_034641835.2). Lineage (NCBI taxonomy): Eukaryota > Viridiplantae > Streptophyta > Pinopsida > Pinales > Pinaceae > Pinus > Pinus albicaulis. Next base: position 357,409,570 of record CM076571.1, on the reverse strand, counting down.
AACAAAGGTGATATAACTAATTCCCTAAAGTTTGTGCTGATGGAGACACGTGAACCATCATGTCCAGAGATCCAGCATCATGGCCGCGGTGAGGAGTAAATCTATGAAGAGTGGATGTTGGATTCGGCTTATGGAGCCGTGTACAGGTGTTGATGTTTTTCCCGTAAATTAGAAACGGTCATACAAATCTTCACGTGATGAGAAACAGAGTCCTGTCACCGTGGGACTCTACGGTTGACTTCCACTTGGCCACCTTTGACCGCAACCTCCTTAGGTGAATTTGCTCGAGCCAATAGGACACGATCCATGTCCACATCATTTCTGACTTGCCCATGTGGCTCGAATTGCCTGAAGACACCTGTAACATAGACTTTCACAAAATGGATGCGGAAAGTTGCAGCAGCTGCGGAAATTGGCAAGATTCCGCAGTTAAATGAGCAAAAATCTAAATCAAACAGCAGACACAAAACATAGTTAAAAACCATTTTAGATGCTATTTTACAATTGATATGCAATGATATTGACAACTTATAAGGTTCAGGTGAATGAAAAAGGTCTAGAAAGGTGTATAGGAAAGATGCAGATTTGAGACTCAACACAGAGGCCAGCTAGGGTGACGCAGTCTAGAATCTGATTGCTGTGCAAAGTGTCGTGAACCAGAAGTTGAGTTGCATATTTTGAGCAGTTGCTGGTGGGGTGAAGATTCTACCGGTGCAGAATTAAGCCTAAGCTAATTTGATAAAGAGTGGGAGGAGAACAGCTTCTCAGTTGATTTCATCACTAAAGAAATCTGAAGATCGATCATAGGGTGATCGAAGAGAGATGATTCGTTGTGTTTGGAAGATTTTCAAGGAGGAAATCAGTTTTCAGAGGAATCAGAGGGTGCCTTTCTCGCCAAGGACCATAGATCTGAGTCTCTAACAAAGAGAGGAGGATATTTTATGACAAATTTCTGAGCAGATGACGCCACACAGACGGCGTGATCAGGGTAGGTTGGATGGCCTGTCCAAATTTTCTATCTGGAAGGCCAGAATCCATGTAGTCCTGGGGACATATGGCTTGAGGGAGCATGCATAGAAAGTCTTGGCTACACCAAACGATGCGAAACTCCTAGTAGAGCATATTGAAGCAGCGACACATCCCAAGCGCTTCATCATGGATGGGGTTAAAGATCATGTGGTACCACACATAGCCGAGAAGACGACGACTCATGAGATGTGGGAAGCTTTAACCACATTGTATCAAGAGAAGTCCGTCCAAAGGAATATGCTTCTGGAGAACCAGTTGAGGTTGTTTATGATGTCTAAGGGAGAGGAAATTGATCCTTTTCTATTTAGAATGCAGTTGATCCAGGATCAACTGAATGGCATGGGGGTCAAGGTGGAGGATGATGTCATGGTGAGGAATGCTCTAAATGCTATCACAGAGGATTGGGAAACATTTTTCCAAAGTATTTTGGGCAGCGTGGACCCTCATAACTGGGAAAATATGTGGGATATCCTCTGATAAGAGGAGATCCATTGAATGACGAAGAGGCAGTACAACACCAGTTCAAGCAAGGTGAAGAAAGAGGAAGAGGAATATGCAGCCCTGGCATCAAGGAAGCAGCAAGGGAAAAAGAAGTGTGATTAGTCAAAGATCAAATGTTTCAAATGTGGTGAAATTGGAAACTTCACCAACAATTGTCCTCAAAGGAAGAAGGACAAGGAAGCTTCTAGTTCCAAGGCTACTATAGCAGATGATGACTCCAATGATGACATAGCCTTGAGCGCTTATGAACCACGAAAGTGGGGCGAAATTGATCTGTAGAGAAGCTACAGAGTGGTGGCGGGATCCTTGAGGTTCCCAACTCTTGGATCACATACGAGCTACAAGAGCCTTAAGACAATAGCAATACAAGTGGAGTAGTGGGTGAAGAAGATCACTGATGAAGAAAAGGCAGAGGCTGACATGTTGAAGAGGGAGCAGCGCAGTGCAGATGCGGAAACAACAACGCAGAGGAGGTCTTCTTATGCAATGTAGAGCTGCAACAACGCAGTAGCCTTAGGAGAACAACGCAGAGCAACAACTTATGGAGATTTAGTGATGAGATGTAACCCAACTGACTTGTCTGTCAAATATTGGGTGATGGTCCTTTAATTGCTTACTCTCAGCAACTGAGTTTCAATCAACAATTAGCAGTGGCAGTGCTAAGAGAAACATGATTCAACAATTTGAGAGGGAGATGTAGTATAGATGTGGCAGTGATGGTGGTAGAGTCATGGGCAGCAGTATAGAGAGAAACAACAATGTAGTGATGAAGGGGAGCTGGCCCAACATCATTGCAAATACCAACACCATAGATCATAGCAGTACTTCGGGGTGAAGTGTATTTCTAGAGCACATTACTTGCTAAGAGGGAGTGTTGAGATTTTTGGGTGTTGGGGTATAATTGGATGTGCTCTAGATCCCAAAATTTGTGGAGGGGCTAGAGTACATGAGATCTCCAAGACCCAGAAAGCGTTTAGAAGAATTCCATCTGGTTTGAGTTTTATTCAAATAAATAATCTTTTTAATTAAGGACCCTAAGTCTAACTTAGGAATATTAAAATATTAAAGTGAATTAAATTAAACATGTGATGGATATTGTTACTAATTAAATTTAATGCAGTATAATTACTAGTTATACTAAAGTAGTATGGTTAGTAATTAAATTAATATGTATTATTAATTGAATTTTTAATAATAACTGGTATTTAATATTTAATATACTTAATTAATATAATATAGTTTTTTTGTAAGCTTAGGATCTTATATTATAGTGAAAAATATGTACAATGCATAATACATATAGGCATCCTGGTTAGATTTGGCCCAACAAAACGGAAACTAGGCATAGAAGTTTGATCAGGGACAAAGCTAAAAAGTATAAAAAAAACCATAGCAGAGCTGGGTATGACCATGCTCCTTGAGTACAATGTTGTAAAATGAGGCTATGAGAGTCATATTGTACCAAATAAAACATTTAGCATGCAAGAAACAGTAAAAATTAGATAGAACTTCTGAGCTTACTACTGGTGGCATGTCACCATGTGGATATCATGCACACTAGCTTGTGGGATTGAGAAGTTATGGATTGGCAAGAGGGTGTGCTTTGTTTAGGAGGAAGGCCTCTTTTAGTCATTGCAGTCGCCCATCCATCATTTGATACAAAAAATTTATCCGAATGAAAAGTGGCCTACACCCATGGTATTTATCCGCCCATGGTATTGTAAGTGACATCTATCCATGATATTCATTCACCCATGATATGTATCCACCCATGGTATTTATCCACACATGGAATTTACCCATGGTATTGTAAGCAGTATCTACCCATGGTATTGTAACTCAAAAAAAGGCTATAAATAGAAATCCCCACTTTGTAAAAGGACAAATTTTCCACCACAATGTAGCCCTTACAATTATTCTCTGTTTTAATAAAATTTCTTTGTGGTTTTACTTACTGTGTGTTCTCTCCCCTCTTTTTTCTGGCATTCTAATTTTGCAGATCTTGCCAGATCCATTTTAATTTTTTAGATCTTAGGGGCCTCCCCCCAAGATCCGTATCAGTGGTATTAGAGCAGGTTAAGAATCCATGGGAATGAGGGTTTGAAGCATATTTTAGTTTCAATGTTTTGTAGCAATCTTCAGCAAACTCCATGAATTTTTTGGGCGACGAGTTTGCAGATCAGATATGAAATTTTTGGTGAAAAATTTACGACAAAAAATATTATATATGGATTCCTTGCGAAAAATACCCAAATTAAAAAAAAAATCGGCCAAATTGGAGTTCGGATGAGGGATATATCGCTTATTCAAAATCCACAATGTTGCAGCAATTTTTCTGACGACAATTCATGGACGACGACTCTCCTATCATTTCTTAAAGTTTTTAGTGAAAAATTTCAGATAAAAGGTTACATATTTGAGCTCCCCTTGAAAAATCACCCTATTTCAAAAAAAAATCGGTCGAATCGGAGTCCGGACGAGGGAGTTATCGTTGATTTAAAATCAACTATTTTTTCAGAAATTTTGTGATGCAGGGACAGTTCCAGCGTGAATATGGGAGACTAGAGTTTCCAGATAGAGACTTCAAACACATAGGAAGATGCAGAATGATCATTCCATTTCCAAAAACATGTTATAATAAATATTCTGAGTTATATTGACCGAATTATGCTCATTTTAAATCTGGAGCAGCATTCAGAGCGGGTTCCTTTGGAGACGTGCCCTCCCACCCCACTTTACTAGGCACCTGCTTCACATTCATCAGTTTCAACATAGCAGTGTTCAGCTTGGGTTATTTGGAGACGTGCCCTACCACCCCAAGCTATGTAGGCACTTGCTACTTCATCAAAAATCAACATCACGGTTATGGGTCAATCGCAAAAAATCCTTCTCATCTAAGTCCATTTGCTAGGCCGCACGCTGTTAGTATCACAGTTGGTCATAAGAATTATAGGGTATATTTATCCTCGGATCTTCATTTTTCATGGTTCTGGGTCATCCACAAACCCACACTTCATCGAAGTCCATTTGCTAGGTCGCACACTGTCAGTATCACAGTTGGTCACAAGCATTACAGGGTATCTCTATCCTCGGATCTTCGTTCATCATGGTTATGGGATAACCACACAAAACCCTTCTCTTCAGTGGATCTTCATATTCAACAAGGGCTTCTTAGGAGGGAACTTCACGCAATGGAGACCATTGCTTCTTAAGGAGGGAGGAATGATCCGAATGAAAAGTGGCCTACACCCATGGTATTCATCCACCCATGGTATTTATTCGCCCATGGTATTGTAAGTGACATCTATCCATGATATTCATTCACCCATGGTATGTATCCACCCATGGTATTCATCCACACATGGAAATTACCCATGGTATTGTAAGTGGTATCTACCAATGGTATTGACCCATGGTATCTACCCATGGTATTGTAACTCAAAAAAAGGCTATAAATAACAAGCCCAACTTTGTAAAAGGACAGATTGTCCACCAAAACATAGCCCTTACAATTATTCTATGTTTTAATAAAATTTCTTTGTGGTTTTACTTACTGTATGTCCTCTCCTCTCTTTTTTTCTGGCATTCTAATTTTGCAGATATTTTTAGATCCATTTCAATTTTTTAGATCTTAGGGGCCTCCCCCCAAGATCCAGATAAAAAATGGAGCTCCTCCATCTTGAGGAGGAGCTCATCTTTAGTTTCAGTTCAATTGAATAGGACCTTCCCGAGTGAATCATTGATGTTCCTGTACAAATTGACCATCTATAAGTATTGGTTTCTTCTTGCTTTGGGAGTACCCAAAACTGGCACCCAATTTCCAACCTTTGCCAAGATTTCAAAGTTTGACAACTCTTTTAGCTCATCAACCAATTTGTGCTCCATGTCTGATAAGTCCCCTTGCATTGCGAAGGGAATGTGTTCTCATAAAATTTCTATTGATGCTTGAGCCTAGGTGCGAGTGCGACAGTGACCTAACTACGCGTTCCTTGGGCATCGCTGAGGAGTGAAGAAAATCACTGCAAAGATAGGAACCACTAATTGGGAAGAAGCCAAAGGCAAGGAGAATGAAGGTCTGCACTAGAAATCGGGAAGAGATAAAGGAGAGATACAAAAAGGGAAAGAAAAAAATAAAAATAGAAACACTAACCAAAAGGACCCTATTTAGGCCACCAACCAGAAGTCCCCAAAGCGCCAAAGATAACCAAATAGTTATGGAAAGGAGAGACCAAATAGAACCAAAGAAATAAACGTGAGCATTTTTCAATTGAAAGTGTAAATAGAACAATCGTTTTACTAGGTTCCCCTTGTGGTGAGGTCAGTTGATAAGCTAACTAGGAGGAAGATGACTAGAGGAGGCAAGCAAAGTCCTAGAGACCAAGGGACTAGGCAAGGACGGCTTGGTTCTTCAAATCGATGCGTGAATATACTGTATTTCATAATGTTGTTTTCTTATGGAATTCCAAATCTACCAAATGGAGTAGAGGCAAGATTTCTCGCGAATAACCACATTTCTATATAGATTGTAACCATTCCCAATCCTTTGACGAAAACCTTATCACAATGAATGATCATATTTAGACTTGTTTACATAAAGTAAATGCCTTACAAAAAGTGATGACTCGAGGATAGAGAGTGTGCATGGAAATTTAATATCGAATCCATGCACTCCACCACCTTGCTCCTTGACATGCTTAAATGTTAAACATTATTGATCGAATCCCTATTGGAATCTCAACTACAGTAGTTCCTTGGTTGGCTCCACAATGACCTGGAGATCAACGCTAGTGTGGTTTGGCTCATATGTTAACACCCTTATGGAGGTAATTAATATAATATAGTTATAATACTATTAATATATAAATTAATATTTAATAAAAAATAACTAAAATAAAATTAAGGAATTAGTACTTAAAATATATAATAAAAATCGATCGAAAAACGCTTCTTTTCACCAGGACAATGATGATGAGCGAGTTTAATTAGAAACTGACCCATATCGATGAACAACATGAAGCACTTAAGAAATAATTAAGGGAGAATCAGACACAATTAGAAGCGCATATCAATCAAAATTGCAATGTTATACAGTAAGATCAAGCAAAGCTGAAGACATTGGTTGGAAAAAACTATGCTGAATTACAACAAGTATTTGCCTCATCATAAGAGCTCCTACTTAGTTTTTATCCATCACAAACACATCTAGTCCAGATTTTTTTTTTTGAAACTTCCAATTCACCTATCTCGCCTCACATACAAAACCCCCAACTAAATATACCTTAGACTCTGCGTAATACTCCAACACCTAACTCACCTCACATACCAAATGCCCCAATAAATGTACCTCAGACTTTCCCTAATATTCCAAAAACACACTTAAGTCTACCTACTCATGACATAATGATACAAAGCCAATACCAAACATATAGCCAACCAATTTTCACATATCCACCCCGAGCAAAACTATAATTGTTAAAATTTGGCAGGAACTAAATGCAAAGTGTGGCCTGTTTTAACAAGGAAAAAGAATATTTCAAGATTTATAGAATTTATAATGATTATGAGAAGATTACATATTCATCCATGTATCTGGAAGGAGATGCATACAATTGGTACATGTGGTGGAAAAATTTAGCGTATGCAATAAGTTGATTTTTTTTTTAAAGATGAATTCTTTGAATGATTTCAAGGCATCAAAGAAGAGCACTTTTTCATTGAACTCACCAGGTTGCGACAATGAGGAAATGTGGATGAATTCATATGTGAATAGGAAGCACTGGTTACGAGAGTACCTGGATTATAAACATAACATTTGGCTTGATCTTATATCACTGGATTGAAAACACACATCTAGAACGAGTTGAAGCTACATGATATTACAACTATGGAAGATGCAGTTCACAGGGAAAAAGCTACAAAAAATAAGCTGTTGGAAATGTTGTCATTGATGGCAAAGGAGGCAGCAAAGACAGAGACAGAAAAAGGAGGCAACAAAGAAGAAAACAAAGGAAGCAAGGAACGGGCGGAGAAAAGAAAGCTGTCGGTGCCCGATCAAACGAACGGCCCGAAAGAGACAACGACGGAGATAGAAAAAAGCACAACGAAGGGCTCAAAAGACGACGGGAAAACAATGAATACGGAGGAAGAGATGAATAGGCGGATCCGGGTTATCAGCACAACGGAAGCGGAGGCCGAGCGTTGTCACGGCGGGGGCGGGGGCGGTCGTGGAATGAGCGACAACATGAACGCGTTTTTATGGAATGAAACATGTACGAAACATACACAATTAAGAGATAAATATAACGACGACAAGTATATATATATATATATATATATATATATATATATATATATATATATATATATATATATATATATATATATATATATATATATATATATATATACAAACCTTATTCTGAGAATCATTACCCAGCCGGGCGTTATATATATATAAAAATAAATTCCGAGAATTACCTACCCCGCTGGAGGATACTCTAAAGCTGGAACATAAAAATTATATATATATATGCAGCACCTTATATATAAGTTTCATATTATTAAGCCCGAATTTAAAAGAATCAAAGGTCCAAAGCATATTTATTAAGTTATATGGAGCGCATAATATAAAGTTTTATATGGTGGGACCCTTTCCCAATCGCATCGGAGAAAAACTGTGTAGCGGAATATGTAAACAACAGAAAATTGCGATTGCGATTGAAAGCCCGTACCCGATGGGCATATAAACTACAATAAATATATAAGTTTCATATTATTGAGCCCGAATTTAAAAGAATCAAAGGTCCAAAGAATATTTATTAAGTTATATGGAGCGCATAATACAAAGTTTTATATGGTGGGACCCTTTCCCAATCGCATCAGAGAAAAAATGTGCAGCAGAATATGTAAACAACAGAAAATTGCGATTGCGATTGAAAGCACGGACCCGATGGGCATATAAACTACAATACATATATACTTGAGTTCCGGTGAACAGTGATTAATCGCATCGGAAAAGGGTGGAGTATCGGAACATGCAAATACATGTTGCGATTGCGATTGAAGTTCCGGACCCGATGGGTCTATAAGTTATGACCTTATATGTTTGAGTTACGGTCTAATCGCATCGGCACTGGTCAATCGCATCGGAGTGAAAGTGTGGCAGCGGAGCATGACAATGCAATTTGCGATTGCGATTAATCGCAATCGGAAGTAATCAAAGAGTGATACATCGCATCGGAGCAACTCAATGGAAGTCACGATTGAGATTAATCGCAATTGGAAATATTTGCAAGGAGTTTCATCGCATCGGAGAAGGAGTCATCGCATCACATCAAATCAGAGGTAGCTCATCGCATCGGCGGATAGACAAAGATCGGCAAGTGGGCCCGAAAGGTTGTTTCCTATGTTAAATGGGTCTATTATTATATCGCCGAAAGTTACATAAGAAAGGGTTCATATACATTAAAGTGCGAAGAAAGGAGTTTAATTATCATAATACATTGAAGAGAGGGCGATTATTAATATAATACGATTGCGATGTGTGGAATCGCATCGGGCCATAAAACAAAGGCCGTGGTGTATGTATGTTCCGCTTGCGGAATTCACCACATCAACAAGACACTTGCGATGAAAAGGGTTGGAATTTGCCCAGATTTAAAGTCAATAGTTGCTTATATATATATATATATATATATATATATATATAAGGCACTGTTATATATTTAAAAGGCGCTGTTACAGAGTCGCATGATTTAAAAAGTACAGTTACATAAATACAGGAGTTATGCAACAGCCATAAACAGAAAGGCATACAGAGGAGAGAAAGGGACAAACACAGTCAAAGAAAAGACAAATGCGCAGCGATCCAAAAGGCTGTATGAGTGAGCTGGAACTCTCATTGTAATTAAATGTAATATTTTAATTGATTTATATTGTTGTGATGCATTGGCAAGTCTCCGGAAGAGAACAAATATCCCACAGTAATGTTAAATTGATACCTACAGTTATATTTACTGAATGAGCAGATAAAGGGAATGAGAAGACAGAAGCCAAAGAGTCATGACTGTTCACTCCAAATTATTTGTGAAATACAAACAGTCATGTGAGGAACTCTATATATAATAACAACTGGAGATGCATAAGAGAGGTTAGAGAGAGAGAATATAGAGAATGCAGAGTATAGAAGAGTGAGGCAGAGAAGATTAAGAAAAGAAGAGCAGAAAGAGATGCTACAGAACATAACTGATATCTGAGGTAAATCAGCAAACATTCAGTTTGATAAATTAAGGAAGTTGGAGCTTCCCTATCAAGTTGCAACTTGATAGCCATCAGTTGTAGCTGACTGAGGTTGGAACCTCCTGTAGGTTGGTGCCTGCAGAAAATTGAAGGGAGTTGGTGCTTCCTTTCAAGTTGTAGCTTGTAGAATTGAGGTTGGAGCCTCTTGTAGGTTGGTGCCTGCAGAAAAATAGTGGTGAGAGGGAGTTGGAGCTTGCCTTTGCATCACAACAATAATAAGATGTGGTTTTCTCCCTTTATGGGTTTCCACTTATATCTGGTGTCTCTGTGCATGATGTTTATGTGTTGATCTGATTTATATCATTTGCTTAATACCTGCTGCTCTCATATTAAGTCTACTGTTATATTATATTAATACTTGCTGCTCATATTCTAAGATTTCTCACATATTAAGTTGGACATAAATGAAGGTGTAAATAAGGTTTAATGAAATTTTTTAAAAGACCATGAATGTGTTAAACTGATTCACCCCCCGCCCCCCCCCTCTTAGTTTAACTAAGGGTTCAACAATTGGTATCAGAGCCGGTTCCTTTGTACTAGTCTAACAACTGAAAGGAGATCCTAGGTTCCCAAGATGGCTAGTAAAGAAGGATGCTCAACCAATAAAGCCCCTTTTTTCATTGGTGAAAATTATGCTTTCTAGAAAATCAGAATGAGGACATACATAATGTCTCTAGGAATAGAATTTTGGGGTGCTGTGGAATCAGGATATGCCCCAAAGGCAACTGACTCAGAGAAAGAATCCAAACAAGATTTTGTAGCTAACGCAAAAGCCATGAATGCCATCTTGAATGGATTGTGTGAAGCAGAGTTTATCAAAGTAATGCACAAAGACACTGCCAAAGAAATGTGGGATACTCTGGAGAACATCCATGAGGGAGACAAGAAAGTAAAGACTGCCAAACTTCAAGTCTATAGAGCCCAGTTTGAGAACTTAAGAATGAATGATGATGAAGACATTGCCAGTTTCTTCCTAAAAGTTGCAGAAATTGTTAACAATATGAAAGCTCTTGGAGAAACCATGCCAGAACATATAATTGTGCAGAAGATTCTAAGATCTTTTCCATCCAGATTTAATCCCAAGGTGTTTGCAATAGAAGAAACAACTGATTGGGAGACCTTGACCATGAACCAGCTACTTGGAAGTTTAACAACATATGAGATGAGGCTCCCACAGAAGAAGCCAAGTACGAGGGAGGCAGCCTTTAAAACATAAAAGAAGAAAGATGAAGAGGAAGACATATGCTCTTGATCGGATGAAGAAGAGGCAAAGTTTGTTAAGAAATTATATAGAGGCTCAGGTAAATACAAAGGTAAACTTCCTTTCAAATGCTTTAACTGTGGAAGAGTTGGACACTATGCTGCTAAATGTCCTCACAAGAAAGTAAGGAATCAGGCTCAAGAGTCAGAGAAAAACACATCAAAGAACTGGCAGAAAGGAAAGAATTTCAGCAGAAAATCCTTCTATGCTCAACAAGACAGCAGTACATCTGAAGATCCAGATGAACTCTCAAGTGAATATGGAACCTCTGAATTTTTATTGATGGCTATAGAAGATCTTGAAGGTCTCCTGCTAGAAGATGAAGAAGAAGAAGGTGAAGTCGAGCTTGAGGGGGAGCTAAGAAGTGCCCTAGAAGAGACTGATAGACTCAAGCTGAAATGCAGAAAAAAAGGACATTCTCCTCAAGTATGTACAAGAAGAAAAGAATTTAAAAGTCCTTATGCAGCTAAAGATAGAGCTTGAAGAAGCCAAGAAGATAGAGGACATGTTACTTAATAAAATCAAGGAAAAAACTCAGGAACAAGAAAAGTTTGAAGAAGAAGTAGTATGTCTCAGGAAGAAATTAGAAAATGCTCAAAGGAAAGTGGTTATAAACTCTTCTCAAACAACAAGCTCTAGTAAGTTGAATGAAATTCTGATTGCTCAAAGATCCCCTATGATAAATACTGGAATAGGCTATGAAGGAGAATCAAGTAAAGGCAAAGAAAAGATTGACAGAGAGATTATTTTTGTAAAAGCAAAGAAGAATGATGAAGCATCTCAAACAATTCCTACAAAAGAAGAAACCTGTAATAAGGAAGACAGAGATTAGAAGAAACCACTAGTAGCAAAGAATGTAATAAATTCTAAGACCCCTGAGTATGTAAAATTTGGAAACCATCAAAGGAGATTCTTCCCTCCTATGAAGAATGCCACCTGTTATGCTTGCCACAAGCTGGGACACATTGCTGCATATTGTCATGCAAGGAGGAGTAATTCAAACCAGCAAAAGATGCAAACATTGAAGAGACTACCTCAAGAAAACAAATGGAAGAGACAACCTTACATCAGGTATGCAAATATTTTCTATGGTTACTGTTTTTATTGTAAGGAATTTGGTCATAAAATCATTGACTGTAGAAAGTATGGACAAAGATTGATGTTTAACACCTCAAGGAAGTTTATGAATCAAAGAAATTCTGTTCATACTCATAATTCTACAAAAATTATGATCAAATGTTGTGTATGTAATCAAGTTGGACATATACCTTCCAAATGTCCTCTAAGAAGATGTAATTCATCACCTCACAAAAGATACCAAACAAAAGGGTGCCTCCAGTGGATAAAGAAAGTGAATAAATGTGACTTGGATTTAACTTCTCAAGACCTAAAAAGCCAGTGGTATTTGGATAGTGGCTGCTCAAAACACATGACTGGAGACAGAAGCAAGTTTATAACTCTTGATGAAAATAAATCTGGCAATGTTACTTTTGGCAATGATAAATCAGGTAAAATCAAGGGAAAAGGCTCAGTCAGCATAGACAATGGCAGAGGAAAGGCCCAAGATGTACTATTTGTAGATGGGCTGAAAGAAAATTTACTAAGTGTCAGTCAGATGTGTGACAAAGGTTGTGAAGTTATTTTTAGAGCACAAGATTGTGAAGTTAGATCAAGCACCACAGGTAAGACTGCTCAAAGGAGTTCGAACAGAGAGTAATGTTTACATTGTGAAAGAGGAAGATGAAGCATGTCATCTTAGCAAACTAGAAGAGTCATGGTTATGGCATAAAAGGTTGGGACATATCAGCTTCGATCACATAATCAGACTAAGCAAGAAGAAAGCTGTCAGAGACATGCCAAAAATAAAGAGGCCTTCTAATACCATATGCAAATCATGTCAATTAGGAAAATAGACTCGCACATCCTTCAAGGCCAAAGATGAGTTATCAACAAGAAAACCTCTACAACTTGTGCACATGGACCTGTGCGGACCTGCAAGAACAAAAACACCAAGTGGAGAATCCTACTTCATGCTGATAATAGATGATTTCTCCATAATGACATGGGTTGCATTTCTCAAGAATAAATCGGAAGCTCTGGAAAAATTCAAAATATTCAAAGATTTAGTAGAAAATCAGACAGGATGCAAGCTGAAATGCATCAGATCAGATAGAGGAGGTGAATTCACAGATTATGACTTTGCTGACCTATGCAATGAACATGGCATAAAACAACAATTTACTATTGCAGGGACACCTCAGCAGAATGGAGTAGCAGAGAGACAAAACAGATCTGTTCAAAAAATTTCCAGAGCCATGATGCAAGAGAATAATATTCCTCAAACCTTATGGGCAGAAGCGGTACACACAGCAGTGCATATCCTTAATAAAGCTCACTTAAGGCCAAGCAGTGACAAGACTCCCTATGAACTATGGCATGGAAAGCCAACTTCAATCAAACATTTCAGAATCTTTGGAAGCAAGTGTTACATTAAGAATAATGATGAAAATCTTGGAAAATTTGATGCAAGAGCAGATGAAGGGATATTTCTAGGATATGCATCCAAAAGTAAAGGGTACAGGTGCTACAACAAGACTCTTCGAAAAATAGTAGAAATCATTGATGTGAGATTTGATGAAGAACTTCCAAACAATACAAGAGATATTGACTGCTGAAATCCATCAGACAACCATGAAGAAGAAAACCAAGATGATGAGGAAACAAGCAAGACAACAAAAGATACAGAGCTGAGTTCTAAAGCTCCCTCAAGATATACTCAAAAGAACCATCCTGAAGATCAGATCCTTGAAGACAAGAAAATAGGGGTCCAAACAAGAAGGAAGCTAACAGAACAAACTAAAGAGGTATACATAGCCATGTTGTCACAAATAGAGCCAAAGAGATTTGAAGATGCCAGCAAGGACAAGTCTTGGGTAAATGCTATGAATGAAGAATTGGACCAAATTGAGAAAAAACAATACCTGGGAATTAGTTCCTAGACCCATTGAGAAAAATGTCATAGGCTCAAAATGGGTATTCAAAAACAAAATGAATGAGCAAGGACAAGTAATCAGGAATAAAGCCAGACTGGTTTGCAAAGGATATTCACAAATCGAAGGACTTGATTACGATGAAACATTTGCCCCTGTAGCCAGAATGGAAGCCATCAGAATGTTTCTGGCCTCTGCTTGCTACAAAACTTCAAAGTATATCAAATGGATTTTAAATCTGCATTTCTGAATGGAGACTTAGAAGAAGAAGTCTACATGGAACAACCAAAAGGTTTCTCTTTAACAGACACATAAGACTATGTGTGCAGACTGAAGAAGGCCCTTTATGGACTGAAACAGGCTCCTCATGCTTGGTACTCAAGACTGGATAAATATTTGCAAAAACAAGGCTTTAAGAGAGGTGGAGTAGACAACAATATATACATAAAAGCCCATGAAAATGAACTCCTGATTATTGTAGTATATGTTGATGACATTATGTTTGGAAGCAACAGAGAAGCACTAGCAAAAGGGTTTGCTGATGAGATGAAAACAGAGTTTGAGATGTCTATGATTGGAGAGCTCAGTTTTTACTTAGGACTTCAAATTCAACAAAAGAACACAGGTACGTTCATCTCACAGGAAAAATACTTAAAAGAAATGTTGAAAAAAATTCAAAATGGAGGACTGCAAACCTGTGTCAACTCCCATGATCACGGGATGCAAGATGTGTGCTGATGATGGGTCTGCAGATATAGATCAAAAACTCTACAGATCCATGATAGGAAGCCTGCTGTATTTGATAGCATCAAGACCAGACATCATGCTAGCAGTAGGACTAGTGGCTAGATATCAAGCAGCACCTAAACAAAATCACCTTCTTGCAGTCAAAAGAATATTCAGATATCTACAAGGAACTGCACAGTATGGGCTTTGGTATCCTAAAAGAAAAAGCTTCACCTTGACAGCATACACAGATGCAGATTGGGCCAACTGTGTGGATGACAGAAAAAGCACAAGTGGAGGTGCTTTCTATCTAGGAGAAAGTCTGGTGGCATGGTTAAGCAAGAGACAAACATCTATCTCTCTGTCTATAGCAGAAGCAGAATATATAGCAGCAGCAACATGTTGTACACAAGTCATGTGGATGAAGCAAACCCTCCAAGACATGAAGGTAAGCATTGATGAACCTATCTCAATCAAATGTGATAATACAAGTGCTATAAGTATATCTAAAAATCCTGTGCTTCACTCAAAAACTAAACATATCCCAATCAAGTATCATTTTCTCCGAGAGCAAGTAGCTCAGAAGATAGTAAAGCTGGAGTATGTACCAACAAAAGAATAGACAACAGATATATTTACCAAACCACTTGCCAGAGAACCATTTGAATATTTGAGAGACATACTAGGGGTAGTATCTGTAGACGCTACTCTCTAATATGAAGAGAAAGAACAGTTTCAGGGGGAGAACAGAAACAAAAATATCATTCCAGGGGGAGATCAGCCAGCAAGGGAAGCATGAAATAGGTCCTCAGGATCAAAATACATCCAGCATAAAATAATCAATGAAAAAGGCTAAAGGGTCAGTATTTTAGATCTAATCCAAAGTCTGGAGCAGCAGCATACAAAGTCAGAAAATTTCAGAGAGAGGAAATGCACGAAATATTGAAAAAGGATAAAAACACAGCATCAAAGAATAGAAGCTACACTAAGCATTCGAACCCCTTGCCATTGATGTCAAAGGGGGAGGAAGAGCAAGCAACAGTAAGAAGAGCAAGCAACAAGAGAAAGGATCCTAACAGGAAAACATAGGAAGTGTATTGCCATCAATGCCAAAGGGGGAGACTGTTGGAAATGTTGTCATTGATGGCAAAGGAGGAAGCAAAGACAGAGACAGACAAAGGAGGCAGCAAAGAAGAAAACAAAGGAAGCAAAGGAGATAGGCGGAAGAAGACTGTCGAAATGTAACAGTCAAACAACAGAAGCAGCGAAAGAAGCAACGACAGAGATAGAAAAATAAGCACAACGAAGGTAGAGGTAGAGCCCAGTCGGAAAACAACGAATACAGAGGAAGAGATGAATAGAGGCAGATCCGTTATCACTGTAGAGGCAGAGGCAAAGCCGTTATCACAACAGAGGTAGAGGCAGAGTCGTGGAGATAGAGGCAACAAACATAGACATGTTTTTATGGAATGAAACCATGTGAAAACATACACAATTCCGAGAATCGTATAACCCAAGCGGCAAGTATATATATATATATATATATATATATATATATATATATATATATATATACAAACCTTATTCTATAATCATTACCTTACCCGGGTTTATATATATATATAAATAAATTCCGAGAATCGCCTACCTCGCCGGGAGGATACTTAAATGAATATAAAAAATTTATATATATATATGCAGCGCCTTATATATAAGTTTCATATTATTGAGCCTAAATTTAAAAGAATCAAAGGTCCAAAGCATATTTATTAAGTTATATGGAGCACATAATACAAATTTTTATATGGTGGGACCCTTTCCCAATCGCATCGGAGAAAAACTGTGCAGCGGAATATGTAAACAACAGAAAATTGCGATTGCGATTGAAAGCCCGGACCCGATGGGCATATAAACTACAATACATATATAATTTTCATATTATTGAGCCTGAATTTAAAAGAATCAAAGGTCCAAAGCATATTTATTAAGTTATATGGAGCGCATAATACAAAGTTTTATATGGTGGGACCCTTTCCCAATCGCATCGGAGAAAAACTGTGCAGCAGAATATGTAAACAAAAGAAAATTGTGATTGTGATTGAAAGCCTGGACCCGATGGGCATATAAACTATAATACATACATACTTGAGTTACGGTGAACAGTGATTAATCGCATCGAAAAAGGTTGGAGTATTAGAACATGCAAATACATGTTGCGATTGCAATTGAAGTTCCAGACCCGATGGGTCTATAAGTTATGACCTTATATGTTTGAGTTACGGTCTAATCGCATCGGCACTGGTCAATCGCATCGCAGTGAAAGTGTGGCAGCGAAGCATGACAATGCAATTTGCGATTGCAATTAATCACAATCAGAAGTAATCAAAGAGTGATACATCGCATCGAAGCAACTCAATGGAAGTCGCGATTGCGATTAATCGCAATCGGAAATATTTTCAAGGAGTTTCATCGCATCGGAGAAGGAGTCATCACATCGCATCAAATCGGAGGCAGCTCATCGCATCGGCGGATAGACAAAGATCGGCAAGTGGGCCCGAAAGGTTGTTTCCTATGTTAAATGGGTCTATTATTATATCGCCGGAAGTTACATAAGAAAGGGTTCATATACATTAAAGTGTGAAGAAAGGAGTTTAATTATCATAATAAATTGAAAAGAGGGAGATTATTAATATAATACGATTTTGATGTGTGGAATCTCATCGGGCCATAAAACAAAGGCTGTGGTGTATGTATGTTCCGCTTGCGGAACTCACCACATCAACAAGACACTTGCTATGAAAAGGGTTGGAATTTTACCAGATTTAAAGTCAGCAGTTGCTTATATATATATATTTAAGGCACTATTATATATTTAAAAGGCGTTGTTACAGATTCGCATGATTTAAAAAGTACAGTTACATAAATGCAGGAGTTACGTAGCAGCCATAAACAGAAAGGCATACAGAGGAGAGAAAGGGACAAACACAGTCAAAGAAAAGACAAATGTGCAACGATCCAAAAGGATCTATGAGTGAGCTGGAACTCTCATTGTAATTAAATGTAATATTTTAATTGATTTATATTGTTGTGTCTCCGGAAGAGAACAAATATCCCACAGTAATGTTAAATTGATACCTACAGTTATATTTACTGAATGAGCAGATAAAGGGAATGAGAAGAAAGAAGCCAAAGAGTCATGACTGTTCACTCCAAATTCTTTGTGAAATACAAACAGTCATGTGAGGAACTCTATATATAATATCAACTGGATATGCATAAGAGAGGTTAGAGAGAGAAAATATAGAGAATGCAGAGTATAGAAGAGTGAGGCAAAGAAGATTAAGAAAAGAAGAGCAGAAAGAGATGCTACAGAACAAAGCTGATATCTGAGGTAAATCAGCAAACATTCACTTTGATAAATTGAGGAAGTTGGAGCTTCCCTATCAAGTTTCAGCTTGATAGCCGTCAGTTGTAGCTGACTGAGGTTGGAGCCTCCTGTAGGTTGGTGCCTGCAGAAAATTGAAGGGAGTTGGTGCTTCCTTGCAAGTTGTAGCTTGCAGAATTGAGGTTGGAGCCTCCTGTAGGTTGGTGCCTGCAGAAAACAGTGGTAGGAGGGAGTTGGAGCTTGCCTTTGCATCACAACAATAATAAGATGTGGTTTTCTCCCTTTATGGGTTTCCACTTATATCTAGTGTCTCTATGCATGATGTTTATGTGTTGATATGATTTATATCATTTGATTAATACTTGCTGCTCTCATATTAAGTCTGCTTTTATAGTAAATTAATACTTGCTGCTCACATTCTAAGATTACTCACATATTAAGTTGGACATGAAATGAAGATGTAAATAAGGTTTAATGAAAATTTTTAAAAGACCATGAATGTGTTAAACTGATTCACCCCCCCCTCTCAGTTTAACTAAGGGTTCAACATAAGCTGGAAAGATCGTCACTAAAAATATCTGATAAGGCGTACTAAAGGTAGAATATTCACCAATCTTTATGTAGAAAATACAAAATGCGTTCCACCACATTTAAGGAAGGAGGAAAATCTAATCTAGAAGTCCAACGAATAAAAGAGTGCAAATGCAAACAATGTGGTGAAAAATGAAACCCTGTGCATAAATATTTTAAAGAGAAATACACTGAAAATATCTATGAATGTGAAGCAAAGAACAATTCAGACAATGGAGAATCATCCATAGAAGAAGTTAAGGGTTCTCAACAATTTTCCCCAGACTTAGGCAATAAGGATCTTCCATAAGTATGATTATCAACCATGACAGGAATAGCCCAACCCAAACCTTAAATTTAAAAGGGCATATCAAAAAGAACAATGTAATGGTCCTAATAGATACAGAAAGTACTCAGAAGTTTGTTGATGCAAATATCACAAAAAGGTCGAATATTTTCATATATCCAATACTTAATATGAAAGTGATGGTAGTAGATGGAAATAAAATTGAAGGAATAGGAAAATGTCATAAATTTAAATTGCAGATTTAGGACTACAATCTAGAATCCCTGTTTTACACTATATCTTTGAGGAGTGGATGTGGTCCTAGGTGTCCAATGGCTACAAACATTAGACACTTACTTCAATAACCATCAAAAACACTTTATAAAGTTTATATGGAAAGGAGATAAATATAAATTATACAGATTTGAACCACATCAAAATCAAATTGCATGATTCCATCACATGGTGAAGTTGGTTCGAAAATTAGCACCACCATATATAGTAGAATGTCATCAAATGGAAATATTGACCTTATAATTAGTTAGCGACGAACCACCTAAGATTCAAGAGTTAATTCAAAAATAAAACAAAAAGTATTCTAATATTTTCCACTCAAGATTCCCCTTGAAAGAAAGATTGAGCTCATCATTGAAGTTAAAGCGAGATTGAATACTATCAACATCAAACTGTATTGGTATCCCTATCATAAAAAAAATATAAATATAAAGGACAGTCCAAGACCTATTGAAGTGCAGTATCATTACAAAAAGTAGAAGTACTTATGTAGCTCTTATAGTCCCTATTTGGAAGAAGGATGGATATTTTAGGTTATGCATTGATTATAGAGGATTGGACAATATAAAAATTAAAAAAAGGTCGTATTCCATTTATATACGAAATGTTGGATGAACTACATGGAGCTAAGTATTTTTCTAAATTGGATTTAATATTAGGATTTACCAAATCAGAGTAAGTTTAGAAGGCATAGCCAAGACTTCCCTTCGAACTCATGATGGGCACTACGGATTCAAAGTTATACCATTTAGATTAACTAATGCCCTAACCACCTTCCAAGAAACCATGAATGAAGTATTAAGACCCTACTTAATAAAATTTGTGTTAGTCTTCATCACAACATTCTTATATATAATAAAACATGGAATGAACATCTGAAGCACTTAGAGCAAGTTCTTACTATTCTATAATATAACCAATTCTATGCAAATATGTAAAAAGGTGTCTTCTAAAGGGAAGAAGTAGAGTATATAGGAAATGAGATATCACATGAAGGAGTGAAGATAGATCTAAACAAGATTAAATAAATCACACAATGACCCAAGAAAACTAACATTTCTAAATTAAGAGGATATCTTGGTTTAACAAGATATTATTGAAAGTTTGTTCAAAACTATATTTATGTAACTACACCCATAATTTTTTTTTTAAAGGACTCATTCCTATGGGATTAGAACGTAGAAATATGTTTTGAAATTTTAAATGAAATTATGTCCACTAAACTTGTACTAACAACTTCAAAATTTTCAAAACGTTTTGTAATTGAATGTGACGCTTCGAGTTTCGAGATAGGGGTAATGTTGATGCAGTATTGCCATCCTATGACATTTGAAAGTAGGAAGCTCGATAAAAGAGAATTCCTAAAATATAGATATGACAAAGAAATGCTTTCCATTATGAATAGTTTAGCCAAATGGTGACAATATCTTCTGAGAAGTAAGTTTATGATACAAACATATCATAATAGTCTTCAACACCTTCTCAAATTTTTTTTTTCTACAAAATAACATAAATTGATTGAAAAAAAATCCATTTTTGATATAGAAATATTGCATAAGAAAGGGAAGGACAACATAGTAGAAAAATTTCTCTCTAAAAAAGACGAAGAGTCACCATCACTTGCAATTTTAGTTGTAGTTCCAAAATGCCTCAATGAATTTCGAAGTGAATATGCAAAAGAACCAGAAAAAAGTTCTATAATCAATAATCTCGTTCAAAGAAATGACATTATGGTATAAAGGAAGAATTTACCTAATCCCATATTCAATATTTAAACCAAATTTCTCAAGGAATCCCATGACTTGTTAGAAACATGACATGTGGGTTTCTTTAAAACCTACTATAATGTATGCTAATATTTACTTTCAGAAAGGGATAAATAATGACATTCAAAAGTATGTAACAAAGTGTGTTTAATGCTAAAGAAAGTGAATGGAGAAAATTATGACTCCCATATTGCTCCATCTCCTATATATTCCAAACCAAATGTGGGAAGAAATATTGATGGACTTCACTAAAGGACTCGTCGTGTCAAATGAAAATGACAAATTATCATCATTAGTCAATACACTCGTAAAGTATGCACACTTCATGGGAATAAGGAAATCGGACTTTGTAAAACAAATCACCACAGTATTTTGCAAAAAATTCTACAAATTGCATGAATTCCAAAAGTCATTATTAGAGTTAGAGATACCAAATTTAAAGGGAAATTTTGGAAGGAATTTTTCAAACAGATCAGAACATACCTCAATATGATTTCAACTTATCATCCTCAAACAAATGGTCAAACATATATTGTCAATAAGCGTTTGGAAGCTTACATTTGTTGTTATGTAAATGACAAACATAATAGGCGGTTTCAATGGTTACACCTTATTGAATGGTGGTACAACTCTACTTATGACACTTTAACCAAAATGACTCCATTTCAAGCTCTTTGAAGTTATGAGCCCCTTAATTGGAAATAATTTTCTATAAACAAAACAATTTTTTTAGCAATAAAATATCAATTAGAAGAAACCCAAAAGGTTCTTCCAACATTAAAGGAAAATTTAAAATATTGCAATAAATCGTATGGAACAACAAGCCGATTAACAAAAAATAGAAAGAGAATTTGATGTTAGAGATTAGATATTTGTTAAGCTTCAACCTTACAAATGATTATCCTTGAAGCTACAAGGAAAGGAAAATTTGGCACCCAAAATTCTACGGACCATATCAGATTAACAAAAAGATCATCTAAGTAGCATAGAGCTTGAGCCTTCCTGATAAAAGCCACATTCACAATATTTTCATGTATCTTTCCTGAAGAGGGTACTAGGTAAGCACCAAGCAACACGGACGACACTCCCCACTTTATATGATGAATGGACAATCATTTTAGAACCAGAAGGTATCGTTACCACTAGAGAAAATAAATTATGGTCATGAGTAATTACATAATATCTTATTAAGTTGAATATTCTGCTGGAAAAAGAAGCATCTCAGGACATGAAATTTTCATCAACAACACCCCTCACTATCTAGTATGCTTTAAGGACAAAGCATTTCTTCTAAGGGGAAGCCAATGTTATGTATAAAATGATAATAATGCATTGTACATAATAATAAATAACTGTAATAATTATCTAAAGGGGCATGATATAAGATCACAACCCCTCGTTAAAAGGCACCGAAGGCTATATTTAAGTTGGGTCCTTAAGAGTAAAATCAACATTATTCATTAAAATTCATATAGATAGATATATATATATATATATATATATATATATATATATATATATATATATATATATATATATATATATATATATATATAAGTGCCTAAATTAAATATAGCCTTCGCTTCCTTTTAACGAGGGGTTATGATCTTTTTTTTTTGTTTTGTTTTGTTTACAGAAACGGATATGGATTTATATTAGATATTGGCCAAAATGCCTTTCACCGGTTACAATAGATCGGGCATAGCCCTTGAAATTACTTCGACTAACTGATCATAGGCCCCAAAATTTGGAGATCTGCGTTTTTTACTCGAGACTAGAGAATCTATCTCCGTTAATTTTCCTATCTTAAATGTACAAACAAACTGTTTCAAAATAATGCAGTAAAACATAACTCTAAATTAAGGGATGGAGTCCCACTCCACAATACCGTCTTTCAAGAGAGAGCCAGCGGGAAGTGGCACCGCCTTGTTGGATTCCAGATCAACATCTTTATTGTTCCCCCTCAATACATGAAGGAAGTTTGCAGTCTGAAAATATTTCACCAGAATTCTGATTCTTGAAATCTCTCTTGCCAATCTAAGATCTGCAGGAAAAGAATCCTCCAATAAAACTTTAATAATGGACTGAGAATCTCCTATAATATTAACCTCTGAAAGACCAAAGGCCTTAGCTTGCTTGATACCTTGAAGAAGATCCAAGGCTTCTGCTTGAATGCTGGTGGAATGACCTAAACCCCAAGCGAACTTAGTCACAATTCTGCCCTCCTTATTCTTTATAACTCCTCCTGCCCCAGCCAATCCGGGATTGCCTTTCGCTACCACGTTGAAGAATAGAGAGTATCTGGATTTCCTGATGAGCAAATCAGATAGATCATTCTCCTTCCCTATGAATTGCCACTCTTTTGTATCCTTGTGATGCCTTGTTTCTCCAGAGAATTGGAGATCCAACGAGGCACCCCAGTCTAGGTCTTGCTGACTTAGGTTCGAGTCTGACAAATGCTCCCCCAAACTTTCTTTCCAAAGACTTTTTATTTTGATTATGGTGAGCTGCGGATTTAAGCTTTCATCTCTGAAGACTCTTCTGTTTCTCTCCAGCCAGATTTGCCAGCAGATAAATTTCAGCAAGGAGAGCCAAGCGGCTTTAAAAATTTCGTTTTTTGGGAGCGTTTCTGGGTAGAAGTTTCGCCAGTTTACAAATAAGTCAGGGATAGACGTTGGTAAGATGAATTCTGTTTTCCAATGGCTCAAGATGTTTTTCCAGATTTCTTTTGAGAATTTGCAGTCCAAGATAATGTGTTGGGCATTCTCTTCACTGTCACAACACAAGTGGCATCGTGAGGGACCTTGGAATCCTTTCTTCTTCAATTTGTCTTCTGTTAAAATTCCTTTGTGGCATAACAGCCAGCAGAATGAGTCAACTTTTGGCATGGTTTTGTAAGTCCAGAGCCCCTTCCACACAACAAGTTCGGGAGGGACGTGTGGATGATATTGGAGGCTTTTATACCCCTGCGCAACAGTATATAGCCCTGGGGTGGCTCCCCAATCGCGGGCGTCCTTCCTACCAACGCGTAGAAGCACCTTACCGTGCAGCAGAGTGAGAAGGAGGTCGCGTTCTTGAATAAGCTCTGGAGGAACATGCGGGAGTCTCCATTGCAGCCAGTTGCTGCCAGCCCACAACGAAATGTCCCATAGAGAAACGCAACCTGCTCTGTCCAGCCACGATCGCAGCGCTTGCAGAGAACTGTAGCTCGATAATGGGGGATGCATCATGATGCTATCGTCCCATATTCTGATTTCTTTGCCGTTGCCAGGAATCCAATACACTCTGTCTCTGATTAAAGGAGTTGCTTTGAGATAGAGTTTGATCAGGTGCAAACCTGAGGTGGGCAGTGAGGTTTCCGGCATCTTTTCCGTTTCCCTATGAAATACTTCCTCCATAAAGATCTTTGTGCCCACCCTGGGTGTGGACCAATGATTCTCTAGAAAATCTTGGCTCCCATGGCTGTGTTTTGGAGGCTGAGATCTTTAAAGTTTAGGCCTCCTTCATTCTGAGGCTTATAGATTTTCTCCCAACTTACCAAGGGGATTTTCCTGTCATTATGTTTGCCGCCTTTCCAGAAGAATTTGCGGATGAAGGCTTCCATTTTTTTGATGATGCCAATGGGAGCAAGGATTACAGAGAATTGAAAAATGGGGAGACTACTGAAAAAAGATTTGATGAGGACAGTTTTGCCGGCAAGGTTTAACCATGAGAATCCCCATGCTTGAATTTTAGCCTTGAATTTATCCAGAAGAGGAATCCAATCTCTACTGTAAGCTAGTTTTCAGAAGATAGGAAGGCCCAGATAGGTAAAAGAGGTCCAACTGAGGGAGGCAGAAAAGCCAAGGATTCTGGTGATGGCCGAAAGAATGGAGGCAGAGATATTCCAACAAAAAACTTTGCATTTACCTTTGTTAAAACTGCTGCCTGTAGCTTCATTGTAATCATCTAGAACCTCCTTGAACATTAAGGCTAATCTGAAAGAGGCAGCCCCTAACAAGAGGGTATCATCAACAAACAAAGTATGATTAACATTTTTAACCCCTCTGGCTATGTTGAGCCCCAGGATCTCTTGATCAACCAATTTCTGGTCAAGATAGAAGCTCAAGACAGAAACATGGAGGACAAAGAGAAGCGGAGAGAGGGGGCAGCCCTGCCTAAGCCCTCTAGAAGCTTTGAAAAAGCCAGCTGCTTTCCCGTTCACCAAAGGAGCGATCCAGGGATCGACAATACAAGCGCGGATCCAATTGATAAAGCCCATTCCAAAGCCAAATTTATGTAGGACTTCCCAAAGAAAACTGAGTCTGACACAATCAAAAGCATTTGCCAAGTCTAGTTTAATTACCATACCTTTCTCTTTGCGAAGTTGGCTCGAATGGATCTCCTCTTGCACAAGAATGAATTTGTCAGCAAGCTGTCTCCCCTGAACAAACCCACCTTGATTTTCTAGAATGATGGCAGGGAGGATGCATTTTAGCCTATTTGCAATCACCTTGGTGATTATTTTATATCCAATATTACAAAGAGAGATGGGGCGGAACTGATTAAAATATTTAGCGCCCTTTTCCTTGGGTATGAGGGCAAGGAAGGCAGAATTAGTGCTGCCCCCTATTTTCTGGAAATTTTGAGATTTCAAGATCATTTTGTAGAGGTCTTTCTCCACAATTGGCCAACAGGTTTGAAGGAATCTTGTAGTGAAGCCATCTGGGCCTAGGGCTTTGTCGGGCTCCATGTCGGAGAGAGCATCTTTTATTTCTTTTATAGAGATCTTAGCTTCTAGATGCTGATTCATTAGAGGGGAGATCTAAGAAGGAACCGCCTCCAAAAATTTAGAGTTTGGGTCAGTCACTCCCTCTTCTCTGTACAAATTTTTAAAGTGGTTGAAAGCTGCTCTCTTTATGCTCCCAAAGTCTTTGTGAGTCGAGTTTCCTTCTTTGATTTCTGCAATAGAATTGAAGCTCTTTCTAGCTTGAGCTTGTTTATGAAAGAAGGCGGAGTTTCTGTCTCCAGCTTTAAGCCATAAACTCCTATACTTTTGTCTCCAATGCTCTTCCTCCGAAAGGCAGGCTTTATGAAAGGTTTGCTGAAGCTCAGCTTCCTTATCTAATACTTATTTAGTGATTTCTACATCTTCATTTTGAGCGTGATGCTGAGAAAGTCTGTCTTGGGCCTGCTTTCTCTCTTGTGTAGGGGAGGGGAGAGATTTGGCCCAAGATTTAAGAACAACTTTCAGTCTTCTAAGTTTTTCTTCCCAGATGAAGAAAGGAGAACCCTTCACTGGCACTTTCCAGCTGTCCTGAACTAAATTTAGGAACTCAGGATCCTTGACCCAAAGAGGATTGAATCTGAAAGGTATGGGACCAAGATCCATGTGATCCAACATCTCAAGCATAATAGTCTTATGATCTGAAACATTGCAAGGGAGGATATGCAATCTGGATTCTAAGCCCAACAAAAGAAAAGAACTCTGCACCAAACATCTATCAAGTCTAGCAGCAATGTGACCGGGGCCTATTCTTTTATTGGACCAGGTATACTTACCATTTTCTAAGGGGATATCGAGTAGATCCCAGTCCTGCATGAGATCCTCCACCCACTCCCTTGCTGGGTCCCTTACGATTGTGCCTCCTCGCTTTTCCTCCATGCGCAGAGTGAGATTTAGATCACCCACAATAATGATGTTTTCTAGGTTCTCTGACTCCAACAGATGTCTGACGGAGTCCCAACACTCCCTTTTCTCCCCTATATTTGCTGGGACATAGACATTAAAAAGGCAGAAAGTCTCCCTCGAGTCCACAGGTTGAAGCTTCAAAAATAACCAGTGGGTATTGAGTGTCTCAGAGACCAACCTATACTTGAGAGGATTCCAGAGAGAGCCCAACCCCCTAGAGGCTCCCCGTGCTGAAATTGCTTGGCCTTTGCTTCCATTCAAAATTTTTTTACTGGTTTGGAGGAACTCATTGCCCTCCAATTTGGTCTCCTGGATTAGAAGAATATCTGGGGCTTCTCTTCTAATAATACTTCTCATTGCTTCTTCTTTCACTTTACTCCCCATTCCTCTGCAATTCCAGGAGATGATCTTCATCATTTATTTTTATGATGATGGGCTCCCTTGGAGCCCTGCGCTTGATTTTTAGATATCTTCGGATTTTTGCCTAGGAGTTTCTCCAGAGTGGGCTGACTACCCTGAAGTTTGTCTTTTTAAGTTTCCTGGTCTCTCTTTTCTCTGGCAGATTTGCGGCCCCTTGCTGATCTTCTGACCGATATCTGCGTATCTCCTATTTCTCCTTCCTCCTCTGAATCTTCCGAATCATGTTCCTCCTCGTAGGCTTCTGTTTGCTGATCCTTATTTCTTGCTGTGGCACTTTCTTCAGGTCTTGATCCTGCTGAGGCCATTTTTTCTGAGGGTTTATCTTGCCTATCCTCTTCCTGAGGAACCTCTTCTTCAGAGCTTAAGAACTCATACCTGTTTTTTTTGACTTGATGGCTGAGGTACATTTTGGGCGGAGGCAAGCTGGGGGCCTTGGCCATTTGGGGCCCCAGATTTCTTGTGTGAGGTCTTTGACCACTTAACTTGATTCCAACCATCTTCCTTTCCTTTCTCTGCTTCCCCTTTGTTCGGACACCCTCTTGAAAAATTACCGTAGATGTGACATTTACGGCATTTGAAAGGGAGCTGCTCATAGTCCAGCACTTGCACATGCGTCCAACTGCCAACCTTTATTTTGATAGCCTCCGGAAGCCCCACTTCTAAGTCCACCTCGAAACAGATTCGAGCGCAATCATACTGATCATTGTTGTTTGCTCTGTCAATGAACTTTCCCAACGTATTGCCTATGTGCTTGAGGGAATCCCAGTTCCAACAATGCACTGGAAGATTTGGGAGCCAAACCCAGACAGGGACTGCCGTCGGGACATCTATGGCCGGATCGAAGTCTGGGGTCCATTTATTGAGGTAGAGACCCTGAGGGCCCATGAAATAGGGCCCATTCCTGAAGATCAAGTCTTTTTCCTCCTTAGAGTTGAACTCAAACAGGAAGTAGCCTCTTCCCAGGAAATATGAAGTGACTTTGTTCTTGATCAGCGGGATCCAGTTCTTAACAACCCAATTTTCCGTTGATTTTGGCGAGGGCCAAAGGCCCGTGAACTGACCCACCAGGGCACGATCTGCCAGGGACAAAGCGACCTGGATCAGGCCCTCAGGAGGAAGGATGTCCTCAGGAACATCAGCAAGTTTTTTGACAAACTTGGCAGCTTCAGACTTCTTCTTCTTGGGCAACGAAGCTAACAAAGAGGAGAAAGCAACTTTAGCATCAAGGGGAGAAGAAAGCGAAGGACCGAGGGGCGAGCCCTGGTTCTCCATGGCCGTGAAGAGCAGAACAACAACAACACTCCCAAGCTGCACAAAGAAAAAATGGAAGACGTAGCATCTCAGAGCCGAAGAGAAGCAAGAAAGAAACGGACAGAACCTGCAGGAAGAGGCCCCGCGACAAAGGAGCGGGACCCAGCAAAGCCGGCGAGGGAGGCTGATCGAGCGGAACAGAGAGACCCTGAGGGAGGAGCAGGGGGAAAGGAGGACAAGACACATCAGGAGGACACGGCACAGCAGGGCGTAGCAGGAGGTAGCAGGCACAGAAGGACGCGATGCAGGACACAACAGGAACAACAGGAGCAGGGGCCCTGCGAGAGCAGGCGCAGCCGCAGGGGCAACAGCGTAGGGGCAGCAGCGCAAGGGCGATGGCGGCGCAGCTAGGTCACGCAGCGCAGCGCAGTCTAACTCCACAAGGGGTTATGATCTTTGATCATGCCCCTTTAGATAATTATTACATTGATTTATTATTATGTACAATGCATTTTTTATTATTATACATAACGTTAGCTTCCCCTCAGAATAAATGCTTTGTACTTAAAGCATAGATAATGAGGGGTGTTGTTGATGAAAATTTTGTCCCCCAAGATGCTTCTTCTTCTGGTAGGAATCAATCAAGTGAATGCGGTAGGTGGACATGAGCTAAAGAAGAAACCCATGATTAGGTGGATGGAACCTAGAACAATATAAAGGAAACGGGCCAAGGGAAACCTACAATGCAATTGTATCTAGATTGTATTGAAAATAGAATAACACACAACTTATGATATAGATGATTAAAAGTAGTGATGAATAGAATTTCAAAGAAATACAATGGAAGAAAAAATTATAACATGGGTTTGAAACCCTTGCCTACACATCCCCTTTATTTTAGATTATTTTTGAAACTATTACAACTTTGAAAGAGTGTTGTGGTTCTACCCCTTATGTAATAGTGAATATGAATGGTATCTAGATAGAAAATTGAGTGAAGGTGGTCGATACTTATAAGGGTCTTCAAGGATTCTTTGTCTTCAATGCAGTCCATGAAGGAACTAGTTAAAAATCCGAGGAGGTAGTCACAAAAATCAGTGGATAAATCATTAAAGTTTCATATCAATAAAACTTAAGTTAGTCCTTATGGACGAGACTGAGGAGATTGTATTCAAACATAAATGGATATAATGGTTAACACCCAAAACAAACAATCATTCTCAAATAAATAACCGTTCTCTACTTCACCATGTTTCATTACGATTTTGATCTCTTCCCATTCCTTATTCAAGCTACTAATACTTCTTATAAGGAATTTCCCAAATGATGAAAACAACAATTTAGATTTTCAGAATGAATAAGGCCAACATCAAGTGAGAATTCATATGAAGTGCCATGTGTTAGCAATACAATTTTTCAAAGTCTGGTCACCATTGCATTTGTGTCTTTGATCCTCTCCTGTCCCCTAGCCTATGGTTGAAGGGCTTGGAGGGTTAAAAATGTGTCAAATTTTTTATCATTTTTAAATCCAAAAAAGTTGAGTCAAATAATTTTTTTTTGTGTCTTAGAGTAATTAGGGTGAATCCTCCCCCGGATGCGGGTGCAGTATTGTGAAGGGACGACATTCAATTTGCAGGACTGCGCGTGGCAAGGCCACATGGCCACCTCCAGGAAAACATTAAGGTGTCTCGAGTGTCTTAACTCTCCAGGCCGTCAACCTCTGAGGCATTTACGCCAGTGGGGAAGACGAGGCCGCAAGCTCTGCATAATGCTGCCCTCTGCTTTCAGTTTTTCGTTCCTCGTCCCCGCACATGAGTCTTCGGCTCTGCTGCAGCTTTGTTCGACTGTCTCCATGCAGAATTGGCCTGCGCCGGTTAGCTCTGGTTGCCCTCCTGAAGCGGATCTTCCCAGCTCACGCACCTCGCTGGGCAAACACTGTCACCTGGGATGCTGCTTGGAGCTTCTTCCTGGTTATCACTTCTCCCATAGTTCTTTCTGTCCTTTTCATTTCGCCTCCCCGTCTCAGCTCAATTCGACTTCTTCCCTGCATTTCTCTTCCCCATCTCAGCTCAATTCTACCCGCTCTCATCGTTTTCGTGAGACAATGCCTAGGCTCAGGCACAGGCTCAGATTTTGTAGGGGCAGCACCATAGCTCTGCCTTCTAGCCGACGCCACTCCCCCTCCACCAGTTCTTCGACCTCTGCATCTGAAAGCTCTCATGGCAGATATCCTGTCAAGCGAAGCCGGCGTGGGTGTGGGCGTGGACGCAGTCTTCCTTCCCACACTTGGGGTGGATCGGTCTCTCAGTCTCCTCCCCGCTCCCGTTCTGTCGCCTCAGCTTACCTCGCCAACCCATCCATGGCCCATTTTCATTTCCAATGCCAAAATATTCGGCCCTTAGTCATTGCGACTATCTCTGTCACCTTCAAGGAAATTCCGTAAGCTGGCCCTGATCCTCTCCCTCCTGCGCGCCCAACCAACAAGCAGGACCCCTATGAACTTGTGCAAGCCACTCAAACTAGAGAAAAAGAGACTTCCCTAAAATCAAGTGCTGGCAGCTCGTGTCTCCAACAGGAAAAAGGCAAGCAGGAGGGCTGTGGCGAAGCAAGAGAAGCAATAGCACCAGGAGAAGCAGTAGCACACAATTGTCCCATTCCGGACAACGATGACGGCTACTGGTGCAGAATTGAAGAAGAGCCCCCCTCTGAAGACTATGGTCTCTAGTGCAGGCAGCCTCGTTCAAGTAATTTTGTTCATTTTTTATGTCATTTTGTTGCTTTTGGAAGTCATCGTTATTTGGCATGTCAAAACTGAAGTCATAGTTTTTGGTTCCATTAAAGCTAGTTTCCTCTTTCGAGGCAGCTCATATACTTTTCTCAGGCTGGTTTCCCCTTGTGGGCAGCCCATTTTTGTCATTTTTCTGAACTCATGATGCCTCTGATGGCCCCAAACTGTATGTACCATATCTTTCAGTAATAGATTTTAGACTTACTTAGAAAAAAAAATTTAGGGTGAATCCTCTTTTAAATAAGTCTTTTAACTACCTTGAATAGTTAAGGCCATGGATTTAGTTTGAGAAGTATTATTTATTCATAATGATATCTTCTATCCAAGGCTAAGGATAAAATGTCAGAGTCATCTGCTATTTTAGGAATAACATGAAATTGCTACCTTTTCTGAAAAAGTAGCTATTTTCTTCATAAAATTTGGTTTCACAAGAAACACAAAAAGAACTACCTTTTCAAAAAAGTAGCTATTTTATTCAAAATTTGTATAAGGAGGTGAAAAGGCATTACTCAGGTGAAAAGAAACTAGTCTTTGGAATAATTGAAGGCCTGCTAAACAAGAGGTATTACCCTTTTGAAAGGTGGCTATTTCTAATTGGAGGTTCATTAAAATGGGGTTGGCTATTCGATTTGTTAAGGCTAGTTAATCTAACACTACTCATTAAAGGTGAGGTAGATCAAAACTGAAGTACGAAGTAACAATTAGTTAATTATTCATGGAAATGAAATATTTGGTGGAGTGAGTTGGCACTAAAATTCAAATCATTTGATTTCGTGTAACTTAACCTTACCGTGATTAAGGGCATGCAGATCATTGTTTCTCATTTACCTTGAGAAAGAGACAACAAAGCAATTTGTTTTCCTCCAGCAAGAAGTTTGTTACCTTCGTGCAAGAAATTAGGGCTTCGTGGCTTGTTGCTGTTCATAGTTTTAAATGTGTGAATTAGCAGTTGGGTTAGTTGTTAATGGAATGGGTAAGAGTGGTAAGGTAAATCATTCAGAACCTGCCAATACATGTTTTGTTGATCATCGTGCAAACGCACAATTCCAAGTAGCTGGATAGTATCAGTTTTTGAAGAAGTTCTCAGGGGAAAACGTTGCACTTGCTCAAGCATTTTCCGAGTCTTTCAATGGAGAGTAGGTCAAGCTGGAGTCTCGAACTTTAAAAATATCAGAGACTATCATAGCATGAGCCACCCCGCTGTCATCTACAAGTGAGTCATGGTATAAAAGAAAAAATTTGTTTAGAGAGGATTTAAATCCATATCTTAAACGTGAGCATGAAAATGTAGATTGGACCCCTACTGCCCATATTTCTTATTTTAGGTCTGAATGGCAAGGATTTATCACCACAGTGCAACGTTATATCACCTGTGAAGGCAGGTTTTCCATAGTGCATCAGTATCAGATGAGGTTCTTATCTCACATTTCGGGCTCTATACCTATGAACCTCCCATTCTTCCTCTACAAATCCCTATTGAAAATGTCTCAAAAGATACAATGAACCCCACATTATTATCTCCATAATCTTTATCACTGGGGGTTAATTAAGATGTTGGTGGTTTATCATCTGAATAAGAACATCCACATGGAACAAGTTCCTAGCAGATGAGGGTTTCAACAGTGTTAATTCAAGGAGAAAAGTAGGAAGGCCTTCAAGACAGAAGACCCAAGAGGAACAATCAATCCCTACACCTATACTGAACCCTTCACAAGCTGATCAATATTCTTGACCATCAAGCATGAAAACAAGAAACTCAACTTGAAGAGTTAGAGTTCAAACCACCATTCCTACACCTATGATGCAACCAAAAAAATAAGTTTATACCAGAAGGCTACCTAAGGAACCAAAAACCTTGGAGTCTTTCAGGAAAGAACATGCAATAAATTTTAAACAAAAGTCCACTCTAATTGAAAATAATGCTATTTCTAAAGACAAGGAAGAGGTAGCTTCCTCTTCAATAAATAAACACAGAAGAAGACTCATTCTGTCAGAAGGATCTTCAATGGAAGCTAGTAGTGTGGAGAAGGCCACCCATGAAACATTAGCACCAAGCCATGTTATAGAGACTAGACATGAGAATGAAGAAGATAATGTGACTCCAGTAGCAGAGGAAACAACACTGGCACAAGTTTATTCCTCTCTAAAAAAATCAGCTAAGGGAAAGAGTCAAGTATCATAGACTAAAACAGAGGAACCAACAATAGCCCAAATTTATTCATCTCTGAGTTCATTAGCTGAAGGAAAGAAGAAAGTAACAATCTACTAATAATCATCATTTTAGGAAGAGAGTAGTGAAACAAAGTTTACTGAAACAGAGTTTGAAGAGGAGCAACAAAGCATAGTCATCCAAGGAAAGAGAAGGCCTTCATACATTCCTAATCCATATATTCAAAGTCCTCATACCAAACCAAAAAATAAGCTCAAACTAGCTAGTAAGCTCATAGGTAATCCTGCTCTTAGAGATGAAATTATAAACATGGATGAGAGTCCAGAAAATGATCCAAGGAAGAAGAAGGCTTAAAAGAAGAAAGAAGCATAGAAGAGAAAACCAAATAAGAGGGTCACTAAGGCATAAGCTCTTAGGTTGTTGGCCTATGTGTTAGATTTTTAATGATTAAATATCTAAACTAAGGCAAATCTAAAGAATCATATCATTTTGGGCATGTCTACATATTTATCAGAAATAGCTACCTTTTCTAAAATAGTAGCTATTTTCTACAGAATTTGTATAAGAAGATAAAAAGGTAGCTCTTTATTTTGGTTTCGAGGAATGACATGAAATGATGATAAAGTCTATTCTGCCTCAGTGGTAATGGTTTTCTTCCAAGTGTTATCCAATGAAGCTGTCTTCTAGGTGTCATTTTCAGTTAGCTATTGCACTTTTTTTGGAGGAAGTTTTTCCAGGAAACTAGGAGCAGTCAGCCACCTTAGCTCGGTCATTTCTATTTCCATATTATCATGTTTCATCTTCATGCATGTATAAAACAAATATTGTATTTCCGACTACCTTTATATTATTTTTAAGATAAGCTTTGATATATTTAGATGATTGTAATAAAGTTCCTACAACAAACTTGCACTTTTTGTGGAGCTTTAACATAACACCTTTTTGTATATATACTATGAGAAGCAAGGAGGAAAGGGTTCTTGAGTTGTCTATCTCACTGCATCTTGTATTATTTATTTTTGAGCTTATAATATCCAGATACACTCTTGATGACTTATGAATTATTTGATGTGTGTATTGTCTATTTCCTTATGTGTTTCCATATTTTACAGTTTCATTTCTAGATTGTGATCTACATATGCTGTCTCATGTTTTTGTCGCTCTTATGATATAGTTGTATATGATTATATATTTTTATGAGTCTTGTTTTACAATATTTATGGATAAAATGTGTATGGTAAGTCTATTCATAAGTTTTCCCCGTGACAAAAATCTTTAAATGTATGATGAGATTTTTGTAAGTCTTGAAGAAGCTTTCTTTCATCAATACATTATAGGTCTGAAATATTCTGTCTTATTTTCTTCTTAATAGTGGACTTCTATCTTATAGACCTACTATTCTTTCAAATTCTCCTAACCATTAGAGTACAAACTTATCCTTGCTACCACATCAAACACTAGTACCCTCATATGTGTGAGTGGTTTATCAGTTTGAAATCCTTTGTTTTCCAGTGTGTGAGAATTTCAACCACTTTCAAAATCATTATCCAACTATAATATGTGTCTGTTCAGGAAATTTTAACAATCCAAGTGATGATTCTAGTGCTAACATATTTTGGTGCATCTGCTGGGAGACGAAGAATTCGAACTAAGTATTCTCCCGAGTTTTTTGCATGAATGCCTAGTACTAGTTTTTAAAGGTGAATAAAAACTAGTCACTCTTTCTAATTATAATTAGTTCACCTAGATACTCCAAAACAAGGACTTGTGACTCTAGTCTCCGACCCAGAAAAGATCATAAAGGATGCAAGAGGGAAACAAAAAACATTTGAAGCTACATCACATTCAGTGAAAAAAGTGCATTCGAAGTATATTCCAAAGGAAAAGGTACCATCGTCTATCTTAAAATCTAATGAAGTTTCAGATTCAAAAGATTCTCCTGTAATATATAAAGTTGAAACTACTTCTATAAAAGATAAAGTAGATGATGTTAGCTTAGATGCAGCTGAAAGTATCTCTCAATCATCATTTAGTAAATCAAAGATAAGTATTACTCTAATGAAAGAATAAAAATCAGAGGTTTTATGTGTTAGTCAAGAAAACTAGGAATCAGAAGCTTTTGCGTTGACAGAAAGGGAATTATAACAGGTATTGGAAATTTCACCCTTCCTACATAGGGCTATTTTAACTAAAGAAGATATTAAAACAATTCTAATATTTCTTCAAAATCATCCTGAATATCAGTCCTCTCTTAGTCCACAACAGGAGTATTTTCCTTTGTTTCAAAACCCATCTATTGGTTCCTCCTCTTCTCATCAAGGAGAAGGTAATATTACTGAAATTTGACCTTTAATCTCTCTGAATGTTTAGCTCAGCAAAAAAAAATTGAAGTTGCCCAAATCCTTCAAGAATCTACATATGAATCTGATTCTCCTGGAGAGGTTGAAACAAAATCCTCTCGTGTTCATTTCTTTGATAATCCATTGTTTTTAGCTCAAAATCCTAAATAACCAGCCCAAGAACTTCAATATTCTGCTATTCCGGAAAAAATACAAACTCCACATAATAAAATTTCAAGCACTCAAACATCTATATCATTCAGTCATCCACTAATTGTACCTCAGCAAGTCATGTATCAACCTCCTCCTACAAGGATGCAACAAATTGTTGCAACAATATATGCACCACTTGATCTCCCTCAACCTTTGCATCCCCTTCTTGAAGGGGATTATATGAAATATTTTCTCAAATATACAGGGGAGGGAGAAGGAGTATCTGCTGAAGAACACTTAGTTTCCTTTTACAATTATGCTAATAATCAAAACATTGAACATGAATATTTATGGTAAAGACTCTTTGTTCAAATCTTGGATGGAGAAGCTCGTAAGTGGTTCATAAATTTACCAGAAAATTCAATAACAAGCATATATGCTTTGGAGGAAGTGTTTTTAAAACAATGGGGTGACCGTAAGGGTTTCTTGTATTACCTTACATATTTTGGAGCTTTAAAGAAGAATATTGATGAGTCATTAGCAAATTTTACGAAGAAATTCAACAAAGTTGATCAAAATATTCCTGTAGAAGTCAAACCTCCTGAAACCATAGCCATGATAACTTTTTCCAATGCCTTAGATTCCAAGTTTTCATTGTGGTTGAGAGCTGAGAAGCCAAAAACATTGGTAGGTATGCAAGAGGCTGCTATTGGAGTGCAGTCCAATATTATGGCCTCATTTAAACTGAAAATAGAAGAGGGGAATGGAGAAAAGGATAAGAAGAAAATGAAAGAAGAGAAACCATCTTCTTCCTCTAAAAATTTCACAGGTGAAGAAAATCTTGATCAAATGTCAAATTTGATTAAAGATCTTACTTCCAAAATGTCAAAAATGGAGTTAGAAAATAGGCT
Source organism: Pinus albicaulis (assembly GCA_034641835.2). Lineage (NCBI taxonomy): Eukaryota > Viridiplantae > Streptophyta > Pinopsida > Pinales > Pinaceae > Pinus > Pinus albicaulis. The sequence continues at coordinate 357,372,761 of CM076571.1, read as the reverse complement.
TGCTGTTAGGCCCATTCAAAATGAAGGAAATAGAAATCAAGCTCCTTTTAGGAAATCCTTTCAGCCTCAACAAATTTTACAATGCCCAAGAAGAAATCTTGATGATCAAAATGTTCAGCCTCCACTGAATAATTTTGCTGAAAAAAATTAGTGAGAATAAGAAGATGAAGATGAATACATAAATCTAGTTGGGGATACATCACAATCAACTTGTTTGACTCTATAAGAGTATGAAGATCAATCTAGGACAAATCTATTTTTAGATAATGAAAATGCTCATATTCATTTCCAAAATGAGAAAAAGCAGGCTGAAAATCAAACAAGAAATTATAGTTTGAGGTCTAAAGGGGCTGTCCAACAACCCCAACAAAAACAAGATTCTGAAAAACATGCTGCCAAAAAAAAGGCAAAAGTTAATGATGTTCATCCATCACCTAACCTTGCCCCAATCATGAAAACTGCTGCAGAAAATAAGGATTTGGCTCCTCTCAATTTCAGTTTCAAGTCAGAATTAAATAAAATCAAGATTCTGGTTCTGTTCCTTGAATTGTTGAAAAATCCAGCCTACATAGAATAATTTAGAAGTATGTTACAACCATCTCTTGCTCCTGACTAAGTCAATCTAGAGGATGAAATTCCTACCATCTACTTAGGTAGCCATGTCCAAGATAAGAATGATGATAATTCTCCACCTTTTTATCTTTCACTCAATATTCATAACAAACTGTTGTATAACTGACTATTAGATTCTGGGGCCTCTCACAATCTAATGCCTAAGAAAGTGATGGATGAATTAGGACTAGAAATCATTAAGAAATACCATGCTCTTTACACATTCGACTCTAAAAGGGTCAAGTGTATAGGAGTGATCAAAGATTTGGTATTTTCCCTTACCTAGGTCCCCATGAAAAGTCTAGTGATGGACATAGTGGTTGCAGACATACCATCTAGATTTGGAATGCTTCTTTCCAGATCTTGGTCCAAAAATTTGGGAGGCACTCTTCATATGGCCCATGACCTATGCCATTATCCCAGTCTTTGGAGGAGAATGAGGAGATTGTATAGGGAAATACAAATGGATTATATCATAAGTGATCAACAAAATCTCTGAAACCATCCTATATATGCAGAAGAGAAGGATTTAGGGTCATATATATTACAACTTGCTACCGATGACAACAATTTTAAGCCTGAAATTAGAAAAAATAGAATTTACAGGTCATAAATGAGCAGAATTTAGAATCAGGGAAAATTTGGAAATTATATTTTGATGGAGCCTCATCACGAGAGGGATCAAGGGCTGGTGCAGTTCTTATTTCTCCCACGCATCAAGTAGTGACCCTATCATAAAAATTACAATTTGTCACTACTAATAACACTGTTGAGTATGAAGCCCTTGTTTTGGGTATGAAAGCACCAAAAGATTTGGGAGCTAAACAATTGATTGATTTTGGTGATTCAGAATTGGTGGTACAACAGGTGAGAGATAATTATCAAGTCAAAAATTCAAAATTAAAAAAACTACAAAAATGAAGTGTGGGATTTGATTGAACATTATTTTTCGGCGTTCAATTTGAATTAGGTTTCCAGAGAAGAAAATGAAATGGCAGATTCATTGGCCATAGTTGCTAGTAATTTTAAGGTTCCTCTTGATGTTAAAGCAACATATGATGTCCAGATAAAAAACAGACCTTCCATTCCCGACAATATCAAATAATGGCAAGTACTTGAATATGATAAAGAAATTTAGAAATTATTGGAATGTGTAGAGGAATTTTTAGACATTCAGATTGATAATGAGAAAGACACAGTTGAAAGTCAGAACAACAAGGCATTTAAAAATACTATATCCAGGAAGGACATTATTGATCTAAAAACAAACTTCACTCCTAAAGGCTTGGTTCCTTTAGAGAGGTTGTTTGACAATAATGATGTCTTTTTAAAGCCCGATAGTAAGACAGATGGAGAAGTACAGTTGACTCCAATATTGGTACAGAAAATTAGCCTAGATTTGTTAAAGTTTTTAAATTTCTTCCTCAAGAAACTAGAACTAAATATGTCAATTTGTTGAAGCAATATGCAGACATTTTTTCATGGTCCTACAATGCTTTAAAGACATATGACATAATTATAATGGAACATAAAATTCCTCTTAAAACAGAAGCAAATCCTATAGCGCTAAAGATAAGACATATTAATCCCACGTTGCTCCCTATTATTGAAAAGGAAATCAGAAAGATGTGGGAAGCCAAAATAATTCTGCCTTTAAGATTTTCCAATTGGGTAGCTAATATAGTCCTGGTTCGAAAGAAGAATGGTGAGATTAGAATTTGTGTTGATTTTCACAATTTGAACCGGTGTTCGCTAAAGGATAATTATCCTTTACCTATGATGGACCATATTTTGCAGAAGTTAGTAGGCTCAAAGAGGTTGTCAATGATAGATGGTTTTTCAGGGTACAATCAAATCTCAGTTGATAAAAAAGATAGGGAGACAACAAATTTTACTACACCTTGGGGAAAATTTATGTACAATAAGATGCCTTTTGGTTTAATGAATGCAGGTGCAACATTTTAGCGAGAAATGGATATTTCCTTTACAGGGAAAAAGGACAAATTCATAGTCATTTACTTGGATGACATTACAATATTTTAAAAATATGATGAAGATCATTTAAAGCATTTTCATCAAGTGTTTAAAAAGTGCAGAAAATTTGGTTTGTATTTAAACCCAAAGAAATCATGCTTTGCTGTTCAAGAGGGAAAACTATTGGGGCACATAGTGACAGAAAATGGTATTCGCATTAACCCAAGAAGAGTTGAGGCTATATAGAAATTTGGTTTACCCAGAAATAAGAAATAATTACAATCATTCTTGGGTAAAATTAATTTTTTGAGGTGTTTTGTTCCGAACTTTGAAGAACTAATTAAACACATAAATGTCTCATTGAAGAAAGATGCAGAGTTCAGATGGAAAGATGAATAAAAAAAATCTTTCATAGCAGTCAAATCTGCCTTGATTGAAGCCCCGGTGTGAATCAAACCTAATTTTGAGAAGGATTTTCTTAATTTTTCATATGCTTCTGAGGAAACTATTGCAACTAAAAAAGAACAAAGAAGGCTTGGAGCAGCCTATTTCTTTTTTCAGCCGTGCATTAAGAGATGTTGAGTTAAAGTACATATTTATTGAAAAACATGTATATGCATTAGTAAAGGCTTTAAATTATTTTCGAGTTTATTTTTTGCATTCAAAAGTCATTGCTTTTGTGCAAAATATTGCTGTCAAGGATGTATTGTTGCAGCCAGATACATATGGCAGGAGGGGAAGATGGTTAACAAATATTCTGGAATTTGACATTGAAATCAGACCTACTAAGCTGATAAAGGGATATGGCTTAGCCCGCTTGATGGCAGAATCAAATTGCAAAGCTCTGTATCTAAATATGGAGGTAGTTAAAGAAACATATAAAGAAGGTATATCTGATTATCCTGAAATCTTTTTTTCCAATTGGTATAAGGATATAGTGTACTTTTTATTAAATCTCAGTTGTCCTCCAAAAATGGAAAAATCAAAGAGAAGAGCATTTAAATCGAAGGCTGTTAAGTATTGCATAATGGAAAACAATATTTATTTGAAAGACCTTGTAGGAGTTTTTTTGAGATGTGTAGATGAAGTTGAGTCACAGAAAGTTATGTCAGAGATACATGCAGGGGTGTATGGTGGAAATTTATACTAGAAAGCTACCACAAATAAAATTCTAAGAGTTGGATATTATTGGCCAACTCTTTTATCTGATGTTTTTGCTAAAGTTAGGGCTTGCACTGAGTGTCAAAAGTTTTCTGGTAAGCAGAAGCTGCTTCCACTACCTCTCATTCCCATTTCAGCAGACGCCCCTTTCCAGCAGTGGGGGTTAGACTTCATTGGCGAGATTCATCCGCCAACATAAGGACATCACAAGTGGATTATTACAGCCACAGAATATTTCACCAAGTGGATTGAGGCCATTCCAACCAGAAACGCCAAGGACACGGTAATAATTAAATTTCTGTTGGAAAATATTATGTTTAGATTTGGTTGCCCTCAAAAGTTGATGACTGACAATGCAATGGATTTTAAATCTGCCAAGATGAACAATTTCTGTTAGAAATATAATATTGATATGACTCATTCTATACCTTATTACCCCCAAGGTAATGGGTTAGCCGAGTCATCAGAAAAAATCCTAGTAAGAATCATTATAAAGATGATGCCAGAAAACAAAAGAAATTGGGACACTCAGCTAGTTCATGCTCTTTCAAGAAATCAATTGGAATTTCTCCCTTTCAAATTGTTTGTGGTAATGATGTTTTGATGCCATTATAGTTGGTCCTTCTTGTTATGAATTTTTTATAGGATGAAATTGATGATTCAAATCCCATTCAGAGAAGAATCCTGCAACTTATAGAAGCTCATCAAATCCGGGAATCCCTTATGGGCAAAGCATAGAAATACAAAGCCAAAGTAAAAGCTGTTTTTCACAAAAGGGAAAACCAACAGGTAAGAAAATGATTTGGTATTGCACTAGGATGTAAAAAGAGAAGACCATGGAAAGCATGGTAAGTTTGAAAACTTGTGGTTCGGGCCATTCAAAATTGCTCAAGTTCTGGAGAATAACACATTTCTACTGAAGCATTTAGATGATGATCAATTGAATGGAGGTCCAGTCAATGGTTATTTTCTCAAAAAACAAATTGTTTGTTAAGTCAGTCAGTCTTTCCAATGTAAATATCCAGAGTGTTGTTTCAATAAAACTCCATGCCCAATGGTATTTGTGTCTGTAAATAGAGTCAGTCTTGAGTTCAGTCAATGAAAACTCATTTCTTGTCATTAGTTCTAAAATTTTAAAAGTCTTGAGAGTTTAAGGCATTGAATCTATGGTCCTTGAAGCCTCACAGGGAGGACTTCATCCCCAATAGGAACCACTGTTAGCAATGAAAATTTTCAAAGTCTAGTCACCATTGCATTTGTGTCTTTGATCCTCTCTTGTCCCCTAGCCTATGGTTGAAGGCCTTGGAGGGTTAAAAATGTTTAAAAGTTTTTTTTAACATTTTTAACAAAATCCAAAAAAGTTGAGTCAAATAATATTTTGTGTGTATTAGAGTAATTAGGGCACATCTTCTTTTAAATAAGTCTTTTAACTACATTGAGTAATTAAGGCCATGGATTTAGTTTGATAAGTATTATTTATTCATAATGATATCTTGTATCCAAGGCTAAGGATAAAATGTCAGAGTCATTTGCTATTTTAGGAATAATAGGAGATTTGTACCTTTTCTGAAAAAGTAGCTATTTTCTTCAGAAAATTTGGTTTCATAAGTAGCACAAAAATAGATACCTTTTCGGAAAAGTAGCTATTTTCTTCAAAATTTGTATAAGGAGGTGAAAAGGCATTACTCAGGTGAAAATACACTACTCTTTGAAATAATTGAAGGTATTCTAAACAATAGGTATTGCCCTTTTGAAAGGTGGCTATTTCTAATTGGAGGTTCATTGAAATGGGGTTGACTATTATATTTGTTAAGGCTAGTTAACCTAACGCTACTCATTAAAGGAGAGGTAGATCAAAACTGAAGTACGAAGTAGTAGTTAGTTAATTATTCAGGGAAATGAAATATTTGGTGGAGTGAGTTGGCATCAAAATTAAAATAATTTGATTTTGTGTCACTTAACCTCACCGTGATTAAGGGCATGTAGATCATTTTTTATCATTTACCCCGAGAAAACTACATCAAAGAAATTTGTTTTCCTCCAGAAAGTAGTTTGTTACCTTTGTGTAAGCAGTTAGGGCTTCGTGGCTTGTTTCTGTTCATAGTTTTATAAGTGTGTATTAGCAGTTGAGTTAGCTGTTAACAGAATGGGTAAGAGTGGTAACGTAAACCATTTAGAACCTGCCAATACACATTTTGTTGATCATCGTGCAAAGGCACAGTTCCAAGCAGCTGGATGGTATCAGTTTTTGAAGAAGTTCTCAGGTGAAAAAGTTGCAGTTTCTCAAGAATTTTTTGAGTCTTTCAATGGAGAGAAGGTCAAGCTGGGGTCTCAGAATTTCAAAATATTAGAGACTATCATAGCATGGGCTACCCAATTTTTAGCTACAGGTGAGTCATGGTATAAAATAAAAACTTTGTTTAGAGAGGATTTAAATCCATATCTTAAACCTGAGCATGAAAATGTAGATTGGAACCCTACTTTCCATATTTATTATTTTAGGCTTGAATGTCAAAGAGTTATCACCACAATGCAGCGTTATATCACCTGTGAAGGTAGGCTTTCCACAGTGCATCAATATCAGATGAGGTCCTTATCTCACATGTCGGGCTCTAGACCTATGAACCTCCCATTCTTCCTCTACAAATCCCTATTGAAAATGTCTCAAAATATACAACGAACCCCACGTTATTCTCTCCATGATCTTTATCATTGGGGTTTAATCAAAATGTTGGTGGTTTATCATATGAAGAAAAAAAAAACTACATGGAACAAGTTCCTTGAATGAGGGTTTCGACAGTGTTAATTCAAGGATAAAAGTAGGAAGGCCTTAAAGACAAAATACCTAAGAGGAACAATCAAGCCCTGCACCTATACTGACCCCTTCACAAGCTGATCAATTTTCTTCACCATCAAACAAGCAAACAAGAAAATCAACTAGAAGAGCTAGAGTTCCAACCACCATTCCTACACCTATGATGCAACCAAAAAAATAAGTTTATACCAGAAGGCTACTTAAGGAACCACAAAGCTTGGATCCTTTCAGGTAAGAAAATGCAAGCAAGTTTAAACAAAATGCCACTCTACTTGACAAGAATGCTATTTCTAAAGACAAGGAAGAGGTAGATTCCTCTTCAAGAAATAAACACATATTAAGACTCATTATGTTAGAAGGATCTTCAGTGGAATATAGTAGTGTGGAGAAGGCCACCCCTATTAGCACCAAGCCCTGTTCCAGAGACTAGACAGGAGAAAGAAGAAGATAATGTGACTCCAGTAGCAGAGGAACCAAAACTGGCACAAGTTTATTCCTCTCTCAAAACATCAACTAAGTGAAAGAGTCAAGTATCAGAGACTGCAACAGAGGAAACAACAATATCCCAACTTTATTCATCTCTGAGTTCATTAGCTAAAGGAAAGATGAAAATAACAATCCACTAATACTTATCATCTGAGGAAGAGAGTAGTGAAACATAGTTTATTGAAATAGAGTTTGAAGAGGAGCAACAAAGCAGAGTCATCCAAGGAAGGAGAAGGCCTTCATACATTCCTAATCCATATATTAAAAGGCCTCATACCAGACCAAAAAATAAGCTCATACTAGCTAGTAAGTTCATAGCTAATCCTGCTCTTAGAGATGAAATTATAAACATAGATGAGAGTATAGAAAATGGTCTAGGGAAGAAGAAGGCTCAAAAGAAGAAACAAGCACATAAGAGAAAACAAAATAAGAGGGTCACTAAGGCAGAAGATCTTAGGTTGTTGGTCTTTGTGCTAGATTTTTAATGATTAAATATCTAAAACTAAGGAAAATGTAAAGAATCATATCATTTTGGGCCTATCTACAGAGTTATCAGAAATAACTACCTTTTCTGAAAAAGTATATATTCTATATAGAATTTATTTAAGAAGATAAAAAGGTATTGAAGAGGGAAAGGATGGTACCCCAATCCATACGAGGAGGAGAGCTCTAAAACCCTAGCCGACGCTTGAAGTTTGACTGCACTAACCATGGCGGGATGGCTTGGGGATGGTGGCCAACACCTTCCTTGGCTCTAGCATGTATGACTTGGGACGCGGGACATTTATTTCCAACTCGAGGAATCGATTATTGTTTTCTATACTATCTCTATTCTTACGGTGGGATTTATTCCTTTGGTGCCAAAATTGTTGGGCCCCTGCCTGTCAGTTTCTTTGTTTACGTCCTCATCCACCAAACCCCACTCTCTATCATTTGGTTAGCGCGTGGGTGGCGGTTTCTCTCGACTGTTCCGGGGGTTTTGGACAGTCCTGTCTATCACTCTTCCTACTCTGGAAGCCCGATCAATGAGGCCTCATCATTCCTCTTTACTGAAATCTAGCCCCAGTTGTTTGTTCCTAATTTCCAGGCATTTTGCATCATAGACTTCGAAACTGGGAATTTTTGGGGCATTTGGGGGTTTTATCTATTTGATCAGGCTACACTGTTATTCCTAATATGGTGGATGATTAGGTGGACTACTCATCAGACCACCTGGAACCATCTCAGATCTGGGTTGGCTATGACTCCTACAGGTCATTTGGAGCGGCTGCTGAGGTGGATTTGGGCAGTAAGGATGTGGTGGCTATCGAAATCGGGGAGTCATCCATGCCGCAATACACTTTGGAGGAATCTCCTCTGGTCTCTACAACAACCTGTAAGGAATCCTTACTTCCCCCCTTTGCATCTCCTACATACTCTATACCATTTCCCTCAGTAATAAGGTTATTGGAACAACAAGCGCAGGAGACCCCAGACGATTTTGGGCAATTTTTGATGGGGTTGCAACCTGGTATCAGACCTTAGGTGGATACCCTCAGTTTTGAACATATTGGCCTCAATCAGGGTGTACCAGATCCCAACTTCCTTCCAGGATTGGAGGTTCCGAACACAGTTGTGGCCTTCAGGTTCTTTGAGGGCATCCCTTACATTGCCCCCCCTATCTGACGAGCCCAAGTCCTCAGACTTGGACGATGGCCCTGAAGTGGAAGGTGGGCAGAGGGACATAATTGTGAGCAAAGGGAAAAAGAAGCACTGTTGCACCAAGTTTCTAGTCGATAGGAGAGACCTCATCTTTGGGTAGGGGGTCGGCATGGAGAACCTGGAACATACTTCCCGAACAGTTCTGGCGAGCAGGGTTGGGGGTAGAAACTACACTACAGCTCGTCTCAAGGTTTGGACTGCTGAGATTTGGGGTAAATCCTTGGGGCAAATTCCAGGGGTTTTAACCATGAACCGGGGCTGGTTCACACTCATATTTTCTCAACCAGAAATGGCAGACTGGGTTCTCGCAAAGTACTGGCACATTGAGATGACACCAGTTCTACTTAAGCGATGGATCCCCCTTTTCGACCCGGACAAGGAGAAATCGGGTGCTGGTCTGATTTGGGTCCATTTTTTAGGTCTCCCCTTACATTTCTGGAATGAAGAAGCTCTTCGGTTTATTGGTGAAGACCTGTGGATCTATCTGGACCATGATCGTTCCTATCTTGAAACTGGAAATATCTCTGTGGCGAGGATCTTAGTTCATTTGGACACTAGGGATGGACTCCTCAAGGCCTTCAATCTCCATGTTAATGATATGGTTCGAATTTAGATACTTGATTACTAAGGGGTGCCCTTCAGGTGGAGACGCTGCCATGAGGTGGGGAACCTATACAAGGAGTGTCCCCTCATCATATCAGCTTCTACTCCAGCGAAGGTTTTGATTCACGCAGAGATTCAAACGGAGTTGGTGGGGGGGGGGGAGGAGACACGGGCACATGCCTCGACGCCGACTGTTCCTTTTCAAGGACCTCAAGCTATCGACTCTGCAACACCAACATCTCGCCTGTCCACACATCATCGAGCTCCCCACCGACTGGAGGAGGATCTCTCTCCTATCTCGGTTACAAATTTCTCATCCACCCTTTGCTTTCTGCTTTTATGCAATGTAATTTATCCAATGCACTGTCTTATGCACCTCCTTCTGTTATTAGCAAAGGAAATATGAGTCACCTAAGCTGCCCAATTGCAACTAATCCACCTACTGTCTCCTGGCCTGACCCCCACACTATTGCTGGTGTTTCCTCTGCCCTATATCTCACCAAGTCGGGTCCATCTGTGGGACACCGATATAACCTCAGATCTCTTGCCTGGCCTGATGAACTTCCTGATTTCAGTCTCAGTGCAGACTATGATTTAAAGTCTCGAGGGGAAGACCCTCCTCCATTACCAAATTCATCAGAAAGGCTAGGCTTGAGGTTGCGACTGGCACTCAATATTCGATTGATCGGGTTCTTAGAGCGAGAAATACCCAGGGTAATGGTGATCCATGATCTGCCTCTCATTTAACTATAGAGGGCTGGCCAGTCCCTATAAAAAAATGGCATTAAAGCTTCTTTTGAAGTGTGTACATGTGGATGCACTATTTCTTCAGGAAACTCTAGGTGAAGGTATTTTTGTTGCAAATTTTCTGTATTCGTTTCTTCCCGATTGGTCATTTCAAACTATTGATGCCCAGGGTCGATCTGGTGGTTGTGCCGTGGGTATAAACAACATATCTGCCTTGATTCACATTTGGTGGGGAAAGGAGGATATCCTGGGAGCTGATATCACCACCCGTGAATTAGATCCTCATATTAATTTAATCAATGTTTATGGCCTTCGTCACCACAGAGAAGCTTTTTGGGATAATTGGATGAGAAACACCATTATGCAAAGAGAAAACATCATCATGGGGGGGACGTAAATTTATCTATCATTCTCTCAGAATATTGGGTCCTTGTGCCACCTCAGACCCAAAATCTGCTTACTTTGAGAGATTAATTGATGAGGCGGATCTCCTGGATCTTGCAATGCCGAAGAAATACCCTACGTGGAGGAATCAAAGAACTGGGGAAGCTGCTTTGGCCATAAGGCTTGATAGATTCCTGGTTAAGGCCTCTTTAGTTGAAAAACTTGATAAAGCCTGTCAATGGGTCAGGGATGGAGGTACCTCGGATCACTATCCTATTAACCTTGAAGTTCATATGGGCCATCTTAAACCCCGTTCCCCCTTCAAATTTAATTCCAACTGGCTCGAAGAGCCTGCTTTTCATGAATTGGTCAAAAGCGAATGGAAAAATTGTGAACAATGTCCTAATTAGGAGCCTGCCCAGGTATTATACAATAACCTGGACATACTGAAGTCCCTAACCATCTCTTGGTCTAGAAGTAAGAAAAAAATAGAGGAGTCTCTATCAGAAATTGAGAATGAATTGAGGTGCTTTTTTGGTCCGGATGGGCGTTGTTTCCAATCTACCGAGGATAAGGATAAGCTCACTGCTCTTGAATTGGAGAAAGCCAAAATTATTAGGATTCAGGAGGAGGAATGGAGACTCAAGAGTAGGGCCATCTGGCTTCAAGCTGGGGATGATAATACAAGATTCTTTCAACAATGTGCCAAAAGTAGAAGTATCACCAACACAAACTGGGACCTTAAGGATTCACGTGGAAGAGAAGCCCACACTCATGCCCAATTTGCAGATATGGGTATAAATCATTTCTCTAATCAATATCGGGATCCTGGGTCAGAAAAAAATGGAGATCATGCATATTTCTCGATCCATGGACAATTTTGTGGAGGAGGATAATTTGGAGGAGATGATTGGTCCGGTCACCATAGATGAGATTGATGGGGTCTTGAAATGGTTTAAAAAAGGACAAAAGTCCCGGACCTGATGTGTGGCCGATTGAATTCTACCTCTCCTTCTTCGACCTCATTGGTAGTGATCTTCTTCAGGTCATTGAAGCTAGAAAGTTAACTGGTCAGATATATGATGGCTTTAATTCTACTTTCATCACCCTCATCCCCAAAATAGATAAAAACCTATCTTTCAATGAAAATCGCCCTATATCTTTGTGTAATTGCATCTACAAGATTATAGCCAAGATTATTTCCAATCACATCAAGCCCATTATCTCCCAGCATATAGCCAAAGAATAATTTTCATTTCTCAATCATAGGAAAATCCACGAAGGGATTGGTACTGCTCAAGAGGCCTTGCACTCTATTAAACTCAGGAGCATCAAATGCAATATCCTAAAAATATGATCTGGAAAAAGCCTTTGACTGTGCCAATTGGAGCTATCTTCAAATTATCCTCATTCATATAGAATTCCCACACTCCCTCACAAACTGGATTATGGGATGTATCTCTAATGCCTCTTTCAACATACTTATAAATAGTGCATCAACTGATTTTTTCCATGCAGGTCGGGGACTTCTGCAATGATGCCCACTCTCTCCTTTACTATTTTTAATTATCCTGGAAGGGCTATCCACTCTTATGGCTAAAGCTAAAGAAGAAGGGTCCATTCATGGTGTCATAATTTTTGATTTTGTACATCTGGCCACCTGCTTTTTGTGGATGATGTTCTAATATTTCTGGATGGCACTCCTCATGAAAATATTAATTTCTTGAATTTACTCAATCTGTTTTGTAAAGCTAAGGGTATGGATCCTAACAAAAGTAAATCTACCATCATCTTACTGAGATGCATAGATTTTGAAAGTAGACATGCCCTGACACTCTTCAATTTTTCTTGTATGGAGTTGGAAGATGGAATCAAATATCTTGGATTTCATTTTAAACCAAACAACTATCGCATTAATGGCTAGAACTGGCTTATTTCTAAACTAGAGCGCAAAGTCAATATTTGGTAGCAAAGATGGCTCTCCAAGGCTGGAAGGTTGGTTCTTATCAAATCTGTTCTTGAAGCTATCCCTATGTACTAGATGGCCCTTTCTTGGATCCCCAAAGGATTTACGACTCTAATTCAACAAATCTGTAGGCGATTCCTTTGGAGAGGCAAGCATGATTGCCGCACTTATGCTTGGATCACTTGGAGTAAGATTGATAAACCTAAAATATGGGGGGGATGGGGATTAAAATACCTTAACCTTTTTGCCTCAGCATTGGCTGCCAAAATGGGATGGCGCCTCATCACCGACAATAGTTTGTGGCAGGAAGTCACATATTACAAATAAATTTCTCCCAAATCCACCATGGACTGGATTAGAGGTCGCATGCAACCATCTCTGGGCTCCTCGATCATTTGGAAAGCCATCACTCGATCTATCCGACTCATCAAAAATGGTTTGGCCTGGCGCATTGGTTCGGGTGATCAGGTTAAAATTGGGATTGAGGCATGGTCGGGTAGTGTATAGGATTACCATCTGCCGGTGGGCATCAGGCAACACCTTGCCAAGTCTGGGCATCTATTCATTTCGCATATTGCAGACCCACTGCTCACTACTTGGGCATCTCAAGCATGGAAGTCGGTTGAAGCACTGGATATCCCGGAAGATTGGAGGCAGAATTGGAACCATTTTATCAGAGCTCTCAGGGCATCTAATATCATACTGACTGACTGGGATGATGAAATTATCTGGGCCATTTCCCCAGTAGAAGATACACCCCAAAAGTGGGGTACTTGACTCTTTGTGAACCACTCGAGCCACACCTGAAACTATAGTGGTGGAAACACTTATGGAAGCTAAAAGCACACCCCAAAGCCAGATTGCTCATGTGGTGCATCCTCACCAACTGTACAACCACAGAGGACAATCTCAACAAAAGCGATTTTCATGGACCATCAAGATGAAGTCTTTGTCACCTACAGGCTGACAGTGTAAACCACCTATTTCTTGATTGTCCTGCTAGCATGCATCTCTGGCATCTTACGACTACATCTTTGGGTTGTTCTCTCTCTTGGAATGGCTCCTCGGTTGGATTGGCTTGGGAAAGCTGGTGGCAAGCTACTACCATACTAAAAGGAACCCAATTTCCCTCTCCTCATCACTTTGGGGCTTTGGCTAGCCAGAAATCGGGCCATTTTCTGGGGCATGGCTTCAGATTGGGATAGCATCAATAGACATATATCTTCAATTTACCATCTCATCCCAAATGATGACCCGTCGTCTCACACCTGTATCATCATCCCCGAAGCTGTAGACATAACCATTCCATGGGCATACTTTGATGACTCATCCAATGTGAACGGTTGTGGGAACGGGGCAGTTCTCCACCTAACATACACACACTCTTTCCAACTCAAGATGGGACTTGGACCCAATACCAACAACTATGCTAAACTTAACAGCCTTAGACTTCTTCTCCTATTTTCCCAAGAAAAAAGTTGCAACAGAATTTAGATCTTCGAGGACTCTCAAATTATAGTCAATTGGTTTAATCTTGCGGTACTATGTCATGCACACATTCTTAGAGCATTACTAGATGATGTCCTTCATTTAAAATCTCTTTTTTATTTTATATCTGTTACTCATATTTATAGGTAGAGGAACCAAATTGCTGACAAACTATCCAAAGAATCCGCGCAGCTATATTGGGGCAGATGGCACATTTTTGAACATGATGGTATGCTGGAGTACCAATACTATCATCGACCATTCATTGATGGAATGACTGATCCAGGGGTTGCCTAGACACAGGTTGCACATTTTTTATTTTTGGATATTATGCGACAGGATCATACCCATTATATTTATGTACATATATATGTAAATATCTTTATGTTATTTTTATTAGCTACTGCATTTACTAGACAATGACATTGGTGACTATATACTGCACAAAGTAATTGATATTTCCATGATATTTTCATAGATGAATTATGTTGATGATGCGATATGTAATTTTTCTTCTTTAATGAAAAATTGTGACTTTTTACCTTGGAAAAAAGAAGAAGATAAAAAGGTAGCTCTTTGTCTTGGTTTCAAGGAATGACACTAAATGGTGATAAATTATATGCTGCCTCAATGGTAATGGTTTTTTTCCAAGTGTTATCCATGAAGTTGTCCTCCAGGTGTCATTTTCAGTTAGTTGTTGCACTTTTTTTGGAGGAATTTTTTCCAGGAAACGAGGAGCAGTTAGCCACCTCAGCTCAGCCATTTCGATTTCCATATTATCATGTTTTGTCTTCATGCATGTGTAAACCAAATATTGTATTCTAGACTACCTTTCTCTTATTTTTAGGATAATATTTTCTATATTTAGAATATTGTAATAAAGTTCCTACAACAAACTTGCACTTTTTGTGGAGCTTTAATAGAACACCTTTTTGTATATATACTATGAAAATCAATGAGGAAGGGTTCGTGAGTTGTCTATCTCATTGCATCTTGTATTATGTATTTTTCAACTTATAATATCCAGATACAGTCTTGCAGACTTATTAATGATTTGATGTGTGTATTTTCTATTTCCTTATGTGTTTCTATATTTTACAGTTTCATTTCCAGATTGTGATCTACATATGATGTCTCATGTTTTTTTCAGTCTTATGATATAGTTGTACATGATTATCTATTTTTATTAGTCTTGTTTTACAATATTTATGGATAAAATATGTATGGTAAGTCTATTCATAAGCTTTCCCCTATAAAATGTATGATGAGATTTTTGTAAGTCTTGAAGAAGCTTTCTTTCATCAATACATTATAGGTCTGAAATCTTCTGTCTTCTTTTCTTCTTAACAGTGGAATTATATCATATAGACCTACTATTATTTCACATTCTCCTAACCATTATAATAAAAACTTATCCTTTCTACCACATCAAACATTAGTACCCTCATATGTGTGAGTGATTTATCAGTTTGAAATCCTTGTAGGAATTTATAGGGTTAGTTCCTTAGATCAAAAACCAAAGGTAACTGCTCACAAACAGATCACAAATCAATACACCAGTATTATCACGTGGTTAAAACCCTTGAAGAGGGAAATATTCCACGGCCTGAGCCAACGCGGCCACTTCAGGAATTTTATTAATATAAAAATAAAAGTTACATATGTTTCTCTCATAAATGGGTTACTAGAAAAATGACCCTCCATGCTCTTTAAATAGATATCATGGACCAATCGGGTGTTTAGCCACAGATCAAGTGTCGTTAATACCCAGGAGAGAGTGAATCGTCAGATCACTACAAATCGTGACCATCGGATTATAAGTTACAAATGTACATAGTAAAGAAACACACTTTACTTAACTCTACACTAGACTAAGTTATTCTTAACTATTTCCTATGTGTCGGAATATCCTAACATCCCCCCTTAAGAACAAATTGGGATAGGATTGAAGGATTTACAAAGGTGACACAAAAGGAACCTATTTCCTATGTGTCGAAATATACTAACATCCCTCCTTAAGAACAAATTGGGATAGGATTGAAGGATTTACAAAGGTGACACAATACGAGAAGGAAGGAGGAATTAGAGCCTATCCCCCCTTAATGATAAATTTCCTGAACTCCAATCATGGATCAAAGTTTGGTAAACTTCACTTTTGTGAGAGCCTTTATAAAGATATCGGCTACTTGATCATTGGTTGGCCAATACTGCACTTCAAGAACACGATCATGATTGAGCTTTTCGATGAAGTGTATGTGGAGCTCAATTGTTTCATACACTGATGTTGAACTGGATCTTTACATAGCTGAATGGAACTCTGATTATCACACCAAAGTGTAGTTGGATGCTGCTGATGAAGACCAAATTCATACAGGATTTGACGAAGCCACATGGCTTCCTTGCTGGCTTCAACTGCACCACGATACTCTGCTTCTGCTGAAGAAAGAGAGATGGCACTTTGTTTCTTACAAGACCATGTAATAGGTCCTGAACCAAGAGTGAATACATATCCTGTAGTAGACTTTCGATCATCAGGGTCACCACACTACAAGGAAAAGACCCTCTAGCGGAGGTTATAAAGGAGGTTTTTAGTGTTATAAAACTGGCCAAAATTGTCAAAAAAACATTTGCTACAACATCCGTTTATGATTACAGAGGTTTTGGTGAAGCTTTTAATGAAAATTCAACACAAATAAAAACAAATGGGTGGTTGGAGGTTATTACGGATGTTTTTTCATCAGTGTGCTACTCTGGATTTAATGCACCGGTGTGTACATGAAGACGGCGCCCCAGGGCTATCTCAGTTGAACGAACGCACTGGGATGTTTAGGTGTAAAACCGCACCGAGCGTAGTGTTGGTCATACAACACACAGGGCCATTCTAATTAGTCTTGGGATTTGTGTAGTGCCCATAGGTTGCATCAACGCATCGGTGCGTATACCTTTATGATGCACAGGTGTGTCGTATCACAGAAAGGCACCGAGATTTATAATTGGTATCGGTATTCGTGCGGTGCCCATTGATTGTAAAAATGCACCGGTGCTTATAGTTACATAAACGCCCACGTACGTAGTATCACACAAACGCACCGATATTTATAACTGGTATCGGTATTTGTGCGGTGCCCATAAATCATACAACGACATCGGTGCGTATAGACACATAAACGCACCGGTCGACAATTACTGACACACACCGGTTTTCATTTTGTTTTTTTTAGAAACATTGACCTGTGACAGTCCAATTATTGTGATTGTTTTAAATTCATTATTCATCAAAAGTTGACACATCTTATAACAATATTCATATTAATTAAAATTTTATTAATGCGTTTGAATGTGCTGTTTGGATTAATTTGTTATATCATATAAGAATTATTGTGGTTTTTAAAAATTCATTATTCACCAAAAGTCGACACATATATATCTTATAACAATATTCATATGAATTAAATTTTTATTAGTTCATTTGAGAACAACAATGGAGAACGCAATAGCGACAATGGAGAACACAATAGAATAAATTAAAACATATTATATATATATATATATATATATATATATATATATATATATATATATATATATATATATATATATATATATATATATATATATATCTATATCTATCTATATCTCTCTCTCTCTCTCTCTCTCTCTCTCTCTCTCTCTCTATATATATATATATATATATATATATATAAGACAATCTTTATCATATTAAATGGGACAGTTATTCGTATCCCTTTGTCTTTCAATTGCGACACTATGGCCATTACATTAAAAAAAATGTCTGATTTTACAGACATATTTCAAAAAATAAAATGTCTTGCTTTGATATCCAAACATAGTGATCATCATTCTTCGTTTGAATTGTTGTCACTGCTAGAGCTACTTCCATGACTTGTGTTATTTTCATGAATGTTTTGTTCACGACATTGATTGTTTTCTTCTTCTTCACCTTCCATCTACAAACATAAAAATAAACTGAAATGAGTGTATATACATTGCTGAGAATAATGAAAATTGCAATATTAAATAATATACATCAATGTAAATCGAAAATAAAAATGACGTACCATAGAAACAATTGACTCGTAAACTATACACATTCTTTCAAAACCATGTACCATCCCATATTTCAAATTTTATCTGTTGGCGCAGTTCCATACTTTGTTTACTGCAAGTTTTAGACCCCATAAAAAATCATATATTTAATATAAAATATGTTTTTATTCTATTAATTATAGACGGAGCTAAGTAAAACAAGATCGATAAATGCTTACAAATTCCACAATTAATTTATGATATGCCAACATATACTCACAACCCATATTTAACTCAATTTCAATCAATTCATCTGATGGTTCTTCTTTGTATGTTACCACCTGTTTGAAGAAATTCAATGATGATTTTTATAAAACAACTTAAAAAATGAAAAAATGAAATCTATTTAAGTTATTATAAGGAAGTAACAACTACTCACAAACTTAGATATCAATCATTTTCTTCCTTGTCGTCCTGTTTTATGTGTTGAATGGGTTCCATTTTATTTTCTTTTCTGTAAGAAAATACTTGAAAATTAATATTTAATGCTAAATTGTTTATTTATTTTACCTAATGATCGGAAAATTAAATGATTACATATTACATTTGAAGCAAGTTGTTGTTGAGATGGCTCCTCCAGCAATGCAATTTTGTCCATTTCTTTGACCATCTCCTTGTACACCTTTTTGGACATTCCTATTGGCATATTTCTGATATCAGCTTGTTCATCTTTTGAGATTTTCATAATCTTCATGAAAATGTAACATGACAATAAACTATTTAATTTTTATATTGTTATATGAAAAATAAGTATAACAAAAGTGATATTTATAAATAATTTTAGACAAACATTTAAAGGAATATTACTTTTTCATTCATTCTTTTTTTTTGTTGTACGTTTTTGCTATTATAAGTCTGACATGTCTCATTGACCAATTCTCTGGAAACTCTTCCTGTAGTTTACATAAAATTTGGTTCTTGGAATCATTGGATTGGTTTTTGTGTTGTAAGTGGAAAGAACGTCTATACATTTGTTCCACTAGATCCCTCAAACTTTGGTAAAATTTTTTCCCCCTTTCGTTAACTTCCAGCACCACTCCAGATGAGCTAAGGAGCAATTCATTTTTATTTGCATGTTCTATTTTTTTTTTCTTTTCTTGGAACAACATTCCTTTTCTGAGTTGTTGGTCCCTATAGAACATTAAACAACTGTGAATTAGTAGAATTTTTGACACATGTTATATAATAATTTTAAGTATATTATTAATGATAATTAAAAAAAGAAACTCATATTGGATTGATAGTATTTTTTCATTCACCTGATTCATCCTTTTGCAATTTTTCCATTAAAATTTTACGCTCTTATGGTCCTCGATAAAAAATAATCATATCGAGCTTCATCATTTTGTGGCTCTACATGATACACAGTAAACAATACATATTAGTTAAACTTACATATAGTTCAAAAATAATATTTTTTATAAAGAATTTACAAAACACTTGCCCTTTTTTTCTTTTCTTGATGTGTTATCAGTATTTTTGTTACTTGATCTCTTGTCAGTCATTTCTTTATCAATCTGAAACCTGTACCATATCATTCATTAATATATTTATAAATAAATTCTCAACTTTTCACGAAGAAAATAAATCTCAACACACCAGTGTGCCTTTCATGAGGTACACACCGCAACCGGTGCGTGGGGATATTAAAAACGCACCGCAAAAGAGTATAATAGACCATACAGTGCGTTGGGTATTATAAACGCACCGCAAAAATAGTGTAATAGACCATACGGTGCGTGGGGTATTATAAACGCACCACAAAAATAGTGTAATACACTGTACGATGCTATCTTCGTTAAATGGAGCACCGGTGCCCTATTTCAGATATGGTGCATGGTTTTAGAAAAAAATGTTTTCAATTTTTTTATTACACAGTACTTGCACGGTGCGCTATATAATACAACACACTGGTGTGGTAGGGTATGCAGGGTGCACCAATAAAGAAAAATCGATTTTTTCCAAAAATTCATGTAATGGCCAAATGGATTGGGATCCGACTATGCAAGTCGTCTCGTGGTTTGGACGTGTTATCACTCTAGTAATTCTAAAGTTGTGAGATTTTGGTTTTTATTCAAAGAATACTAGAGGTAACAAAAAACCAACTTCAACCTCTAGGATCTAGCCTTCCTAGGGTTCAGAGAGGGCTCTCTCTTTAAAATTTAACTTTGTTTCAATTTTTAAATATTAGGCTATTTATGAAAGTGTAGCTTTGGTTTTGGTTTTGGTAGATTTGGTGGGAAAAATCACTTGAAAGGAAGGATAATAAGAAATATATTTGTCCATTGGGCTAAGGATTCAAAATCAAGCAAATAGAACTGGCATCAAGGTCAAAAGGTCAAATGTTTTCAAGGAAAGATAGATAACCCTTGAAGATCTTGGAAAGTTGGTTTAATGAGGTGATATGATCGGGATAAAGGGAAATTAAGAATCCTTTGATCCAGAAAAGGAAGTAGTAGGAATAGGTCAAACGAGGGAGGGAGCAATTAAGGGTTCCCTACACTAGAAATCAGAGGAAAATATAAATGATAACTAGTTAAAAATAGGGTGCTTTTAACAAATCCTGTAGTGATGCACCTAGTTATACATTCAGATTTAGAATAAACATAAATGGATGCATGTAAAAAAGAAATATAACAATGACAAGTGAAGAAACACTTCACTCCAAATAGCTCATCACAGGAATCCTGAAGTATGATTCCAATGGGTTTGATCCAGCCTGCTAACTCAAAATTTGACACAGAAAAGCTTTGAAGTCAAAGAAGAAATGACTATAACAATCCCAACAATTTTATTCCACACAAAATACTTCTAAAGATGAAGTATTTATACATATTTCTTTACAAAATATCCTAGAAAGCTTCTACAAATTTTCTTAGGAAAATAAAATATCTTTACAACAATAATAGAGACAGCTGCTTAAAAAATCATCAAGCTGTCCTATTTATCCAAAAGAAATAGAAATTGCTTTGAGGATAAGATGCAACTGGCTGCCTTGGTGTCCTCCTGGCTGGCTTTTTAGATATTTTTTGGAATCTGATCTACCTTGTCTGATATTCTTTCCCTGATTCTCTTTATTCACCGATACTCTTTAACCATAATAAAAAACTGTTTACTGCTGTAAAAATTCTGTTTTGACTGTAAATCAGAAAACAATTTTCTTCTCATTTCATCTCTTTGTCTTTTATTCTTCATAAGAAATCTGTGAGTGCTTTCCAATCCTCATCTTTAGGAATTTGTATCTTTTTTAATTTCCTGAAGTTTTCATCAGCTTCAGTATATCTAGAAAAGGTTGGCTTGATGACAAATAAGTGTTCTATCTCATGTTGCAAGTAGAATAAGTCTTCAAAACTCTTGAGTAACACTTTTCCAGTTGGAATGCCTTGACCTGATGGTTTATTTACCTGTTCTTTGGTAAAATCTCTAATATTTTTATCATAGTAATTCTCAGGCATCAATTTCTCATTAATGACCATAATGTCAGGCAGTCCTTTTTGTCTCAAATTTGTGAACTTAACCATAAATCTGGTTATGGAAGTATTCATACTTTCGCACTTTTCTTCAAGTTGCCTCATCATATTTTTATTTGTAGTAACTTTCCTAATTTCTAGGATAGTTTCAGTTCTGTCTTTAATCTTTAGTTCTTCTAACTCCTGTTTGTTTTTGTTGTTAAGGAAGGTGATTAGCCTTAAAGATTGCTCTAGTTTTTCAGCCAGTTCAGTTTGAGTCTTTTGAATTTCTGCTTGTGCTTTTAGTAATAACTCTCTTTGCTCAAAAAATACCTAAATTGAAGGCCACACATTATGGATGGCTTCAATGACATTGTTCCAAAGGTGATTTTTGAAATATGGTATTTGCTCCTTTAATGTCATTTCCTTCTGCAATTTCTTCAAATCTTCATTCAGTCTGATGGAATTTTGTTCATGTGTCTTTGCATTTATCTGAGCCAATTTATTTGACTTCTCAATATTTTCTACCATATTTGTCAACCTGTTAATCTCATTTGTCTTTAAAGACATTTCTTCCATAGCTTTCAATATTTTTCTGGCCTCATCTGTAGGCTGTACTGCTGTTGTAGATGATTCAATAGCTAATGTTGTGGAAGAAGTCACTGGCACTGTAGTAGCCAATGGTTCTTTGGGTGCCAACTTTTCAGCGAAATTTGAAGGCATTGATGTAGTGATAACTGGAATAACTGTAGGAATCTCTAGTTATTTCACTGTTTCCTTTTCTTGCACAAGTTTGTCCATCTGTATTTCCATCTCCTTAACCTGGGCTGTCAACTGAAGAATTAAATTCATCATGTCATATTTTTCACTCTGTTCTTGTATGATTTATTTTGTTTGAGGATGTTCACTTTGAGGAAGTTTGAGATTTTTCCTCAAAGCTGCTATATCTTCATTTTTATTCTTCACCAATAATTCTTCTCCTTTGATATTAGCAGGGTCATATCCCACCTGCAACACTAGTTCTTCTAAAGCTTTTATCCTTAGATCCTTGGCATACAATGAGGCTTTCTCCATCTTCATCTAATCTTGCATGTTGGAGATGGTGTTTTGGAGCTTCTGAGCACTCATGGATTTATTTGTGACAATAGAATATAACATTTTAGAGGTCTGTCTATGGAAATCAATTTGATCAAGAGCATGGATCTTATCTGTCTAGACTTCCAAATCAACTTTCTTATAATCTGCCATTGTCTTTGGAGATTTGACTGTGGGCTGTAACAATGACATGATTAGCTTTTGATTAGAATAATCAAATGCAGAAAGGAGCCTATTTTGCACACTTGGAGTCTGTTTGAGATATTGAGAATAAATATTATTCTTTATCTCTTCATTCTTCAGTTTAATCTGATTATATTTTTCTTTGATATCCAAATCCTTTTCCTCAGCTGCCTGTGAGGAAGAGGCTTCCATGCTTTGCTGTCTTTCCATCAACTGTGTGTCTTCATTGTTGATTTGTTCTTCATTCTGATTTTTAGTAGTTGGCTCATTGATAATCACAGTAGCAACATTTGTCTCTAGCAAATCTGTATTGGTATTTAAAAGCTCTGTTTCTTCCACATCAATTGTCACTTTTCCTTTACTTACTGAATCTAATTTTGGCCTTTTGTTATATATGAGCTTGAACTTAGTTTCAGTTGTGGTTTCTGCCACATAGGCTCCTTCTTCCCTTACTTCCCTTACTCTTTTAGTGGACTTATCTGTATGATTTGCAGTCTCTAAGGTATGACTAGTATTACCTTTGTTCACTGCATCTATTAAAGTGTTTTCAGTCCATTCAATATGATTTGAAATTTTTTATATTTCTGGTTTTTCTTCATGGATGAAGGGTGTTAACTTGAATTTAACCCTTAGCTTACTCAAGATCCATTGTGGATCATAATTCCAATGAAAACTTTCTTCAAATTTATATTCCAATAACTGACTTGCTGCTTCTTTCTCTACATCCATGTGATTGCATATGAATGGCCCTATCTGATTCTTTAATTTGAATTGTGTCTTCTTCTTAGCTGCCATGAAATTTATGGAATCAGAGTTTAGGATCTGCCTGATATACTCCAAGGCAAAGATCCTCATTGAAGGATGTTTGGGTAACTTGTAAGGTAACAAGTTTGACCCAAAGACTCTGATCTCAGTATATTTTTCATATAAATACCAGTCACTAACCTTACTCTACTCTGACAACTGAAATATCTTTTTCATTTCTTCATTTATTCTTGGCTGCTCTGCTTTGGTTAATATTGTGATCAATGGATGTAAAAATGACTCTGAAAATTTTGAATAACTAAAATATGTACATTCTTTCCTGAGCAAGGATGTCCAAAAAATGACAGAAAGAGGATTTCCTTCTATGTCAAGTTTTTGGAGAGTAACTAGAAAATTATCTGACTGGAAGTATAAAAACATATGGAAAATGAAGGAGGTATATCTGAACACTCCCTAAATTTTCAAATTTATCAATTGATAATGAATATTATCAGCAATGAAACCAACATAATCAAATATTACTGATGGTGGTTGACCCGGGGAGAAAGTGGATAAGAATCCCAAGATGGACTCATCTGTGTGTTCATCAGTAAAATATCCAAGGATGAAGGAAAGCATGGAAATCACATGTCTTGAAACTTTAGGGAATTTAGCAGTAGAATATGGGGGATTTAACTTAGGAATTTCTACATGCAAAGGAATACATGTTTGAAAAATCATAAATCTGTTGGGAAAATATAGGCCAATATATAACTTGGTGAGGGCCTCTATAGAAAAAGGGACTGATTGGGGGTCAGGCTGAAGCTGTAACATATGGTTAATTGATTCTACAGTAATTGTAAAAAGAACTTCTTTTTTGGCATTTACAATGGCTCTTTTCTCAGGAACATAATACTGCTAACACAATCTAATGACCTCCTGACATGGGTGAGTTAATGGGACAACATATTTGGGAAATTGAGATTCCCAAATATGGACCCCTTCTTCATTATCTAATGACTTTCCATAGCTCTAGTTATGGATATCTAGCAGGTTAAATTCAACAATGGGATTTGCTATCTTATAATCAATATTAGCTAGTGGGATGTGTTCAATATCCACAACAAGTGGTTGAAAAGGATTTACAACAATAGAAATATTTGAAGTCATGGTAGGGGTTGGTTTAGGTACTTTGGAATCTTCAGGCTTGCTAGAGCTCTATTTTTTATGCATTTTGGGCTACTTCTGCAAGTTTAGACAGTTTGCAGAAGTAATTTGTTTTAACAGAGGATTTCTTGGACAAATTTGGCAAAGTATAGCTTTTTCTTTGGGCTTTCTTTCCAATCAGGTTTGTGAAAGAGGTTTATAGGATTTTAACTGGTTTTAAAACAAGAAACAAGAGTTTCTTGAGTATCTTGCTTAGAAATAGGGTCGAAAATCTCCTGAAATAGGTTACAGAGGCTTAGGATACCTACAGAGGTTTTTTGGTTTGATTTAAAGCTTGAAACAGTTCATTAAGCTATGAAAACTTACAAATTTCTTCAAAAATTGGGTGCAGCAGAGAAAAAAGGTTTATGGAAAATAATTGACAAGGTTTGGCTTGTTTTTGGGGCTTTTTGATAGTTTCATTCAATTGATTCTTGAAGTCTAAGTGTGTTTTTGTTCTTTTAAAATGTTTTACAACTTGAGTGTTGGTTCAAATTTAAGAAAAATACCTTTTGTATGCAGCTATTTGGCTTCGGAAGAGTTTTAGAGGTTTTTGAATGAGTTGATACTTCTGTAGCTTTTTTGGAGCAATGTACAGCTCCTCGAAAGTCTTCAAAGGTCACAGGGTAAATCTTTGCGGGCTTTTGGTATGAAAATGGCGGAAAATGGCTGAAAAAGGATGTTTTTACAGTCAGGAAGGCTTGCACAGAGCTTATGTTAATGTGCAGGAAAGGTAAGGAATAAATTACATTTCCAATGTTTTGTTATGAATTTTGGGGCTAATGGGAAATGGAATTTAATTGCAGTCACATCGGGTGGGAAATGGCAGTTTCAGGCCTTAAAGGATTGAAACAATTAGTGGTTATCGTGCTGCATTACGGCGGTAAGCAGTTTTTGCTTGAACCTATGTAATCCAATAAGTAAAGGGCACATGGAGGAGATATAGAATTGCGAAACCACCCATTTTGTGTAGATTTGGAGCTTGGGTGATTTCACAACGTTTCTACGCGATATTCTGTTTTAGCTGTTGGATATGAGCTTTGAATGCGAACGGTCCTGTTGGAACTGGGTCTCCTACAAGCTGTGAAACTGGTCCATTTTGAATATTTTTGATTAGATTTAGTTTAGCAGAGGGGTTTTGGGGTGGGTAAAAGCCCCGAAAGTGTTGTAATGGGTAAAAGGGTAAACCAGGGGTCCGAAAACCACGCTTTGTGGACTATAGGAAAGTCTAGCCTAGATTGCTATAAATAGAGGGACATTTTTTATTGTAAAGGATAGGAATGATAAGCTATTGATGCGAATTGTGGTTTAAGCTATCTGTTTGGGTTTTGGGGAAAGGACTCTTGTTGGCTGTGTGCGCGGAGATCCAAGTCCAGGTGTGTGCGGACCCTACTGCTATGTGCGTAGGTTGGGAAGGGAATTGTAAGGAAGGATTGATGAATGAATGAATAAGAAAGATTGATAGAGAACTGAATCTGTGAGTATTCTTGTGAGAATTTTTGGTAATTGCTGCACTGTGTATTTTCTGTGTTTAAGCTGCGAAGATCTGTGTAAGTGTGTTTTCAATATCTGGATTGGTTCTGTTTTGTTTTGTTCTGTTTATGTAATGTTGTGTTACTATCATAAAGGAATATAATTATAGATCTAGCGCACGTGGATGCGAATGGAGACCTAAGTGACCCTACGCAGAACGAGGTAATCTGGGAATTACAGGGTCTAATGCAACCCTGCTTGCTTTACCTATCCTTTCTCAGGGTGTGAAAACCTGGTTCCAACACCCACCCATACTACTTTGGGTGAGACTTTGACCTACGAAAGCAGGTCACTGCCGAAAGGGCCAGTAGTATAAGGGTTTGTTGGAAAACCTTAAGCTCCAAACCTGGGTTAGGACCCCTCGAGCCAACAAATGGTTCCGTTGCCGAGACCAGAAGAAGTCTGAGAAAGGGATCAGGTAATGACAAAAGAATACTAGAAGCCTGAAAGAAAGGAAATCGAAGACTGGTTCGAAAGGCAGATCCAGGAATTCGAAGTAAAAGAAAATCGTAGTGAGAAGTTAACAACGGAAAGGTGGAAAAATAGGTACATCCTTACGGAGAGCTACGAAATATTTTTGTGATATTTGCGATTGAGCTCCAGGAGTGGCTGGCCATACTTGTAGAATTCTAGAAGTACAAGAAGGACGAGTGAGTCACTCAGTGGACTCCGGAGCTGATTCAACAACTGGAGAGGAGTGATAATAATATCACACGCACAGTCGATCACTGGGTGGACAGTGTACTGGGAGGATTTGTGACAGAATTTGCCATTGATCAGTTTGTCTCATACTCTGAGGCTGAACGACAATTATTTAAATGGTTCCGGGGAAATTTTTTGAGGACACTACCATTGCTGATTAAGATATTACTGTGTGAAAAGAGAATTCTGTGTAGTCATACCAACTAAATGACCCCGGATCTGGACGAAAGTGCGACGCACAGTGGTAAATACTATCGGACCAACCTTGATGGGCGAAGATCCACCTATAATCCGTTGCAATAACCAGCTGCGCAAGATCCCCCAGCTACACTGCTACCTAGGCAACACATAGGTAAGAACTCTCCCATACCACCAACCTCGCCGGGCAGTGATATGGTTGCGCACCTGAGATTACCTACTTTAAAAGGGGTAGGGGATGAAGATATGGACCGCTTTTGGTTTGTTGTAGACTCCGTCTAGACTGCACGGAATGTGAAAAATGATACGGTAAAGAGGGCGCAGCTGTCGTTGGCATTCAAGGACAGGGCCCTGGACTGGTATATGCGATACATTGCCCAGAATGGGAGCACATCCATTCAGGATATCAAGGATGCTCTAAAGCAAAAGTTCCTAAAACCGAAATCTTATTTCCAGCTGGTAGCGGAAGTAAAGGACTTTAAACAAAGTGTGTCTGAGTCAGTATAGGAGGCTGATCAGTGATTGAAGAAGGAAATCAGGGAAGGAGGATTCGAGTATGATGATAGAAAGCATACAGAATGGTTCATAGCTATGTTGTTACCTCACATGCGCATGCCAATGAGTCATCAGACCTTTGAGTCACATGAGAAAGCTGTGGAGGTCGCTATGAAACTAGAAGCTGCACCCTACAAGGATACGTCGGTAGGGTTACATAAAATCCAGGAACAACTTGGGGCTATGTATATGGAAATACAGAACCTGCGAAAGGAGCGAGGAAAGGACGGCTGCGCAGATCTATGGTGCATACGATGTCGGGTGTCTGGCCACACAAAGGACCAGTGCCCTCTATTGGAAGATTACATGCAAGTGGGAGGACCTAGTCCGGTGCAACCAAGAGAAAATAGGGAACCCATCCTGTCACGACCAGGATCGAGCAGACCTATGCTGTGGTGTGACGACTGTCGTGTAGCAGGACTGCATGATACAAACCATTGCCCTTGGTTAGGTGCATATGTCCCAGAACTGAAGCAACAATGGTGTAGGTTCTGCCAGTCGGTGGGACATGATGAGCAGAATTGTTGTACTTATGACTTGATGATAGATCATGGGAATTTTATAGGGTGAAATCAGACCCTGCGTCACCAAGAGGGTCTGTGCACTTCGAAGGATCTCCAGCCCGGGGCAGAGGAGGTTGGGGAGGGAGTGCAGGAAGAGGACGTGGGTAGCTAATTTGTTATAACTGTGGAGAGATGGGACACTTCGCCAGAGAATGCCCAAATCCCACCACGCCATTGTGCAAGTATTGTAGGCAGCTAGACCATGTGGTAGAGGATTGCCCAATTTTAATAGCCAAGATGCAGGAAAAACAACCCACCGCTACGTAGAATGTGCAATGAGTTAAAACCAAACTAAGGAGTGCAGATCCGAGCATAAAGGTCATGACACACATCGGGATGGTCACCCAGGGAGAAAAGGAGGAGCTTGCCCCTCGAGAAGGAGTGAGCTTCAAAGGACAAGAACCACTGGCAGCCCCCGCGTAGCTACCAACACACCTCAAGATAGAGGAAGGGATTGAGCCCTTTCTGCAGGCATGTATAAAGCTGTTATGAAACCCACAGACCGTAGGAAACCTCCAAGCACTACTGAATACCTATGCAGCTCAGCCCAATTTGATTCCTGGGACCAAGGATGTACAAAAACTGTAAAACTATAAGAAATTCACCGGAAAAGAAATGCGGTTGACTGCACAGATTGGTGACTACGAGATGGATTAGGTTATCTTAGATCTTGGATCAGATATGAATGTGTTACCAAAGAAGACATGGAAATGAATAGGAGAGCCTAAATTAGAATGGCCCACCATCCAAATGCGAATGGTAAATCAACAAAATATCATTCCTCCAGGCAGGATACCAAAAGTCTTGGTTGATATCGCAGGGGTAAGAGTCCTAGCTGACTTCGAAGTAATAGAAATTATGGAAGATGTGGATCCCTACCCTGCGCTCCTAGGACTGGACTGGGCTATAGACATGGGGGGTGTCATCAATCTCAAAAGACACAGCATGGTGTTCGAGAACAATGGTACGCCCGTAATAGTACCACTAGACCTAGCAGAAGGTGCGCGGTATACAGAGCTAGCCTACGAGGAGGAGGGAATAGATCACATCTACAGATTGACTACGCGGGATGAAGATCAGGTTAACCCCACGAACAAAGGAGTACTCTACTGGGAAAAGGACAGTGAGTGTTTCTCCTACTGTGATGAGGAACTGAAAAATTGGCAAGGATTATTGCACGAGGTGTCAGCGCTGCGATGTCTTCGGACCACTAGGAATTTCCGCCGCATCTCTACCAAGGTAAGAGTCCTACCCTACCATGATAACACAGGTAATGCCATGACGTTGGTTGAAACCTAGATTCCCAAGGAACGCAGGCTAGGGGCACGGCCGCTAACCTTGTATGAAGCATCTGCGCATTGGAGGGGTACGCAAGAGAAGTACTGAGGGAGGATGATCCTGTGCTTAAGGACCCCAGCTGACAGATGGGCCCCGAGGTCAGTATACCGATGTAGATACTTTCTAACATACGACACTCAAGGGTGCGATAGGACCCCGCCCGAATAGGCTCCCCTGGTTATCAATGACCTAGGACTACGGTTGACCACGGAGGTACACAAACCCACGTGCATCTGGGAGAATTTGTGAACAATTAAAATGATGGATGGCACGCAGATGCTTGATGCAGCCCTGCCATACAGGAACGTCCCGTCCAAGGGAGAGGCAATTCAATCGAGAAGTTTGGTGGGCAAGTTACTAAGATGGTACCTGAACTGTGTTACAAAACACTTGGCACCAGCCCTAATTAGGGATCCACGAACGGCACGTAGGCATCATCCAAGGTCTAACGATTCATGGGAGTGTCCTCAGGTACAGTTAACGATCGTCAGCCCACCCCAAATTGATACGAAATGAACCTTACTATTATGCAAAAGGGGCGGCAGACCATCAATGCGGCCATTTATGGTAAGCCGGATTCGAACGAACAATGGTAAGTTTCGTGTACGGGCTACTCCACCATTAAATAGCGCCAGACGATGTACAAATAATAGGATAAATTCGCAACAGGCTACTTATTATCTCTACACCATGCCCATATTATCCGACGACTGGCTTACTTGGATCGTTGACATCTCCTGGGATGCAAGTCTTTCTGTTCCTATGGCGGATCCTAACTGCCGAATGTTTCGGTCCCTGGCTGTTCAACACCCACAGACATCATATTGAGGGGACATGGGAATTCCGAGTTAGATCAACTGATTGGGCGTTGGCCCCCTGTAGAAGGAAATTCCTGTGAATCCCACATGGAGAGGCAACCTAGCTGTGCGACAGGAGGTCCTGACCTTCACATCTTAGGGACGACTGTAGGACCCAGGCGGATGGCCTCAGAGGATACAACAGAAGAAGGTACGCTATCCCCCACTAACAGTGTCACCATCAGGTCAAGACTAATTCTGTGCCCGGAAGGAACGATGCAATATAGGGATATGTTGTGATTCCTCCGCAATTCCAGAGTACCGACCAGCAGAAGCCACATCTGTTCGCTACCCCGCGCTATCCTAGTTAACGATCATGCTCCAACTGCTACAGACATCCAAATAGATTTGGCACAACTATCCCGCACGACACTACAAGGATAATACACCGAAGTGTTGTAAGAGGTCCATCACTAAGACCAGACTACGTGACAGCAGGGTGAAATACCTCCAGTAGTACGGGCACAGCGGGACAACAGTCCGGCACCATTCTATGCTTCAGCATATCCAGAAGGAATTACGATAGGCAGAAGCTACTCTTGATCATGTCAGAGCTTCCTCACCCTCAAACATCTCCGCGCAACATCTAGCCATCATGGACATGGCTGAGAACCTTCGCCGCACCAAGAATGTCATCCAAAAACGGTTGAAACCTTGGGCCAAAACCGCAGTCCAACTCTCCCAAGATGCTCAGTTCGCCATTGCGCGCCTCCACCGGCTGCTAGAACGGATTACCGCAGCTCCAGACTACCTTGCCTCCTTGACACTTTTCAACATTGCACAACGAGCTGCTGCCCAGATTCAGGAAGTGCTCCCTCCGCTCATCCGCGCCCTTGATACCTTATGTGCACATATCAAGGCCGCACCACTGCAATGACTCAGGACGAGTCACAAGATTGTGTTGGGGGACTGTTGGAACAGGGTCTCCTACAAGTTGCGAAACTAGTCCATTTTGAATATTTTTTATTAGACTTAGTTTAGCGGAGGGGTTTTGGGGTGGGTCAAAGCCCCGAAAGCGTTGTAATGGGTAAAAGGGTAAACCAGGGGTCTGAAAACCACAATTTTCATACCATAGGAAAGTCTAGGCTAGATTGCTATAAATAGAGGGACATTTTGTATTGTAAAGGATAGGACTATTAAGTTATTGATGCAAATTATGGTTTAAGCTATTTTTTTGAGTTTTGGGGAAAGGACTCCTGCTGGCTGTTGAAGATCGAAACAAGAAACAGTGAACGAGGCATCCTGAAACATCTTTCCTGATCCTAGTTGGAAAGTGATCACCTAAACTAGGTGGGGGCCACACAGGTGATTTTTGGTGCAAAGTCTATTTTTAGACATATGGATCATGGTCTATGAGTTGCAGGATGCTATTTATGGATGATTGGTCAAGTTGGTAAAAATAGATGGACCTCTATTTTTAGACATTGGGCAAAGTCTATTTTTAGACTGCCAGTCTAAAAATAGATCAGTCGAATCTTATTAGCTCTTAATAATATTTGGACTATAAACATTATCTTATCCTCTTGGAGCACTTTAGTTCGAGCTACGGATGTGGCACATGCAGCTGACAGAAGGAATTACGCTATTCCTAGGGGTTAGTTGAGCTATTGCATGGTTGACTTCAGTTAGAACTCATGTGGCAGAGTTTGGTGGAGTTGATGAGACAGTTGGTGGAGTTGTGTTCGGTTTAACTTAGTTGAACTAGTTGTATTTAGTCTAACTGATAAATACACTAGTGATGAGTGGTGTGAATTAATTATTAATTAATTCACTAATTATTAACTCATAAATCAACTAAAGAATACATCAGTTAACTGCAGTGCATGGACATTTCAGTGGAGACCAGTGTTAGAGGTGGGTGAAAGGGTGAGGTTGACTATCAGTTGTGACTATACTGGTGCATGAGATTTGCACACACATTGATTGAGATTGCCAATGAGGATTGCGCAGTACAAGCCAAGGGGATTCGAACTTGGATCTCACAATTAACCATCTTGGATTGCGCAGTAGAGGCAGGCTAATAGGTGGAGGAGATTTGAACTTGTGACTTGTTCATATCTGAGCTTGTGTAGTGTGTAACAATTGGAGATAGTGCTGAGAGCTTGTGAGGAGTTTGTACTATGATTGTTACATGTTCTCTATCATTATAATATACAGATAGTTGGGGGTTTTGAGCTGTAAGATTTCCCCATTACATACTGTGTTGATTTTTATGATTGATTAATGTTTCAATGTGCGCATGCGATTGTTTTTAATTCTGAAAATTGATGATCAATGGTAGAAGAGGTTATGTATTATGCATGAAGCTCAAATAGTGTGTAATCAGGATAATCTCGGTGAATAAATCATCTATTATTCAAATTTCTACATGGTATCAGAGCGAAAGTTGATCATCAGATCTATTATAGTGATTACATTTTATTTCGGTAGACAGAGTCTGTAAGAGGGCCAGGTAGCCTCTGGATTCATCCTTTCTTTGAAAGGTGAAAAATCCAGTAAATTCCCCTACAGTCGATCTCTGTGCTAGAAATACTTTGTTCTCACAGATCAGAAGCGGTTGAGTTTTGAGCTGGTGGAATTCGAATTTGCAGCAGTGTTTTCTTGGTGTCGAAAGTCAAGATGTCTTTCAACGGATTGCGATTAGAGTATGCCCTTGAGGGCAGCTTGAATTATGTTGCATGGAAGGACAGGATGGAGGCGGTGTTAGAGGACAATGGGCTGAAGGAGTTCATAGATGTTGAAGTCCCAAAGCCTACTGATGCTGCTCAAGTTGAGGCTTGGCAAAAGAAGACAGCAAAATGTCGAAGGATTCTGTTGGAGGGCGTGAAGGATCACATTGTATCCAGCCTGCATGGTAAAGCTTCTCCATACTTGATGTGGAAAGCATTGACAGATTTATTCCAAAGCAAGAGCGACCAGAGGAAGTTGGCGCTCAAGGATAAACTCGGGAAAATAAAGATGGAGAAGAATGACACTATTCCGGTATACTTGACAAAGTTTGTCCACTGCAGGGATGAGCTTGGGAGTGTAGGAGTTAGTGTGGATGAAGAAGACTTGGTGAGCTTGGCTCTCCTTGGGCTTCCGAAGAGTTGGCATAGCTACGAGGACTCTGTCAATGGTCGGGAGAAATTGCTAGGATGGGAGCGACTTTGGTCGGATCTTGTGCAAGAGGAGATAAGGCAGAGTACCAGGGATGGATCTTCATCAAAGGCATCTGATGAAGAGGATTGCGCTTTGGCTACCAAAGCAAGGAAGGGGAAGGGCCTAGTAGTAGTAGTAGTAGGAATTTCTACATGCAAAGGCATACATGTCTGAAAAATCATAAATCTCTTGGGAAAATCTAGGCTAATATGTAACTTGGTGAGGGCCTCTATAGACAAAGGGATTACTTGGGGGTCAGGCTGAAGCTGTAACATATGGTTAATTGATTCTGCAGTAATGGTAAAAAGCACTTATTTTTTGGAATTTACAATGGCTCTTTTCTCAGGAACATAATACTGCTAACACAATTTAATGACCTCCTGACATGAGTGAGTTAATGGGACAACATATTTGGGAAAATGAGATTCCCAAATATGGACCTCTTCTTCATTATCTAATGAATTTTCATAGCACCAGTTATGGATATCTAGCAGGTTAAATTCAATAATGGGAGCTGCTATCTTATAATCAGTATCAACTAGTGGGATGTGTGCAATATCAACAATAGGTGGTTGAAGATTATTTACAACAATAGCAGTATTTGAAGTCATGGTAGGGGTTGGTTTAGGTACTTTGGAACCTTTAGGCTTGCTAGAGCTCTGCTTTTTAGCCATTTTGGGCTACTTCTGCAAGTTTAGACAGTTTGCAGAAGTAATTTTTTTTAGCAGAGCGTTTCTTGGACAAATTTGGCAAAGTATAGCTTTTTCTTTGGGCTTTATTTCCAATTAGGTCTGTGAAAAAGCTTTATAGGCTTTTAACTAGTTTTAAAAAAAGAAACAAGGGTTTCTTGAACATCTTGTTGAGAAATATGGCTGAAAATATCCTGAAATAGGTTACAGAAGCTTAGGATACCTGCAGAGGTTTTTTGGTTTGATTTAAAGCTTGAAACAGTTCATCAAGCTGTGAAAACTTACAAATTTCTTCAAAAATTGTGCACAGCAGAGAAACAGGGTTTCTGGAAAAAAATTTGACAGGGTCTGGCCTGTTTTTGGGGCTTTTTGACAATTTATTTCAATTGATTCTTGAAGTCTAAGTGTGTTTTAATTCTTTAAAAATGTTTTACAACTTGATTGCTGGTTCAAATTTTAGAAAAATACCTTTTGTATGCAGGTATTTGGCTTCAAAAGAGTTTCAGAGGTTTTTGAATGAGTTGATAACTTATGTAGATTTTCTGGAGCAATGTACACCTCCTCGAAAGTCTTTAAAGGTCACAGGGTAAATCTTTGCGGGATTTTGGTATGAAAATGGCGGAAAATCGCTGAAAAATGATGTTTTTACAGTCGGGAAGGCTTGCACAGAGCTTAGGTTAATGCGCAGAAAAGGTAAGGAATGAATTACATTTCCAATGTTTTGTTATGCATTTTGGGGCTAATGGGAAATGGCATTTAATTGCAGTCACATCGGGCGGGAAATGGTGGTTTTGGGCCTCAAAGGATTGAAACAATCAGTGGTTATCGCACTGCATTACGACGGTAAGCGGTTTTGGCTTGAACCCATGTGATCCAATAAGTAAAGGGCATGTGGAGGAGAGATAGAATTGCGAAACCACCCATTTCGCGTAGGTTTGGAGCTTGGGTGATCGCAAAAATTTTCTACGCGATATTATGTTTTAGCCATCGGATTTGAGCTTTGAATGCGAACAGTCCAGATTGGTTTGAGAGTTACATTGAAATGGGAGTGGGGCCAGGGTGTTTGCATGTGCGGCGGGATATGACTTTAAACTTTATAACAATGTGTTTTTAATAAAGTTTAAAGTTCGGGCATTATGAAAATAGGTGGGGGGTAATGTTTTATGCGTTAATTAAAACAATTTCAAATTTTTTAATTATACATGTGGACGTGGTATTACATATTATATAGTTTTTCAACGTTGAATATGTTAGGATGAATCCTTAGTGTAAGTGTACGACAAAAGACCCTTTTAGCTGTGCATAAAAAATAGCCCTAACAACAAAATATGGCTGCTAATATCTTCAGATCTGCAGTTAGTTGATCAAGACAAATGTCGCAAAAATCCAGATCTACGCATAAGAAGACATTAAGCAGTAAAATAAGGTTTTGCTCCATGCATCCAATAGACAAGACAAGAACAATATTTTTGAAGAATTTTATATTAATGGTACCTGGGAGGAAAACAAGAAAGGTGTTTCCAATTCTCCTCAATGGGATGGGTTCTTGGAAGTCCTCAGCACTTTAGATCTAGAATTTCTCTCTCTTGTTGGTGTAGAAAACCCAGACAAACATAGAACTCAAAGGGAGCTCACAAAGCAAATAATGGAAAATATGACAATGATAATGGCTCAAAGTCAGACCAAGAGTATAGATCCAGAGTGATCTAAGAGGCAACAAAAGGTGATGAATGGTAGGAAAAACCCTTCT
The DNA here is from genome assembly GCA_034641835.2 of Pinus albicaulis. Lineage (NCBI taxonomy): Eukaryota > Viridiplantae > Streptophyta > Pinopsida > Pinales > Pinaceae > Pinus > Pinus albicaulis. Next base: position 357,336,714 of record CM076571.1, on the reverse strand, counting down.
ATTTGTAACAAAATATTAGGTCATTCTAGATCTTGGTGCATGATTAAAATAATATTAACCAAATCTAGATCCACCTTTTATGGAATATTTTATTATATTTGTTGGATGGGAAAGGAATTTGACTTGGGTCAAATCCCTTTATTTGTAAATAATAAATAAATAAATGATTTATTTATCATTTTAAGGAAGTGGTTGAATGATAATTAAATTAATAATGATTTATTCAATTATTTATAAATGATTTAGTGAAATTTAACAAGGAATATTATTTAAATAAGGTTTAAATAATTATTCCTAGAAAATAATAAGATAAATAAGGATTTATCTAATTAATTTCCTTGTTTTGGGTTAAATGTGACCAGGAATAATAATTAAATTACTGTTTAATTAATTATTCCATGACGAAAACCAAACAAATGTAGATTTGTTTAATATTTCCTCTTGGAGTTTCCTGTTTAGACCATAAACAACCTAATAAATGTGTTTTATTAAGTTATTTTACATAGTGAAAGCAATTTTACTTAGGGTAAAATTGGTCTTACATGGTGTACTTGGGTCCATCTAATGATAATAGGTTAGATGACCAAAAAATGGTGTAACAGAATAGTTGTTTTAAACTATAAGGGATGGATATTCACATATAGATATGTTTAGACCAGAACGAAAATTGGGCTGGGTTTTTATATTTGCGCACATGGGATATAAAACTTTGGTCTAAACTTTAAAATAGTGGGTTAAGGGGGTTATTTTAAATATAAGACGATTAGTAACATACAGATAGGTGTAGTTAGGGATTTAATAAAATAAGTTAATTGTTAATATGAAAAAGGTTAGTAAAATGGAAACAAAACACATGTTAATCTCTAAGTAAAGTGTAAATCATAGACAAAGTAAAACATGGTTTCCTTTTAATATTATTTCACTTATACTTAGGATAAGTGCATTTTTAGGATTTTATGAATTATTTTGAAAGGGAATGAGGTTAATTATTTAGGATTTTACTTTTACTAAGTAAAAATGGGTTTTACTTAGGAAAAAGGGATTATGATTTATGAATGAAGGTTTAAATGCTGTTGAATGTGGATTAAATGTAAGAATTCAATATTTTTAACTAACCAGTCATCGAGCCTTGGGTCCGGTTCCAACAAAAGTTAGAGAAATGCTCTGAGCCTTTTTGACTGATAGTTTAGAATACTGAATACTTGTAGGAGAGGGGACATTAGTGATTTTTTCCCGATAATGCTTTATTACATGATTTCTCAACTTCTTTCTACCGACCTATCTTTATTTCTAAAAATTTTTCTTCATCTTTATAGGTGCATTTAAGCTTGCAACCTTAAATTTATTTTATTTAAAAGCATAAAACTATCTAATTCTACCTTATTTCTTCTGAGGGTTCAGATTAAACTGTTGAGCTCCACATTATTCACTACATATATACTGATTTGTCAAGTTTATATTGTTTTAAAAATATTTATTCTCTATCTAAAACATGAAATTGAAAGCATGAAAAGTTAAGATTAAACTGTTTAACTGATCATGGATTATGGAATTTATTGACACTTTGCACATAATCATTATTCTTACTATTGAAAATGCAACAAGATGATGGAGCTTAGTGAAAAGAAGTCGCCTTCACTAAGTGGGCCCGCAGGCTATTTTTGGCGCAAAGTCTATTTTTAGACTATGTCTATTTTTAGACATATGGATCATGGTCTATGAGTTGCAGGATGCTATTTATGGATGATTGGTCAAGTTGGTAAAAATAGATGGACCTTTATTTTTAGAAATTGGGCGAAGTCTATTTTTAGACTGCCAGCCTAAAAATAGATCAGTCAAATATTATTAGCCCTTAATAATATTTGGACTATAAACATTATCTTATCCTCCTAGAGCACTTCAGTTTGATGCTTGGATGTGGCACATGCAGCTGACAGAAGGAAATATGCTTTTCCTAAGGGTTAGTTGAGCTATTTCATGGTTGACTTTAGTTAGAACTCATGTGGCAGAGTTTGGTGGAGTTGATGAGACAGTTGGTGGAGTTGTGTTCGGTTTAACTTAGTTGAACTAGTTGTATTTAGTCTAATTGATAAATACACTAGTGATGAGTGGTGTGAATTAATTATTAATTAATTCACTAATTATTAACTCATAAATCAACTAAAGAACACATCAGTTAACTGCAATGCATGGACAGTTCAGTGGAGACCAGTGTTAGAGGTGGGTGAAAGGGTGAGTGTGGCTATCAGTTGTGACTATGGCTGTGCATGAGATTTGCACACACATTGATTGAGATTGCCAATGAGGATTGCGCAGTTGAAGCTAGTGGGATTCGAACTTGGATCTCATCATTATTCATCTTGGATTGCGTAGTAGAGGCAGGCAGACTTGTGGAGGAGATTTGAACCCGTGACTTGTTCATCTTCCGTGCTAGTTTGTGTGTAGCATGTGAGATAGTGCTGAGAGCTGTGAGAGCTTTGTGCTATGTATTGTTACATGTTCTCTATCATTATAATATACAGATAGTTGGGGGTTTTCAGCTGTATGCTTTCCCCATTACATACTGTGTTTTATGTGTGCTTGATTATGTTTTAATGTGCGCATGCGACTGCTTCTATTTCCGCAAATTGATGATCAATTGTAGAAGAGGTTATGTATTATGCATGAAGCTTAAATAGTGTGTAATTAGGATAATCTTGGTGAATAATTCAGCTATTATTCAAATTTCTACATGGTATCGGAGCGAAATTGATCATCGGATCTATTACAGTGATTACAATTTATTTCGGTAGACAGAGTCTGTAAGCGGGCCAGGTAGCCTCTGGATCCATCCTTTCTTTGAAAGGTGATATATCCAGTAAATGCCCCTACAGTCGATCTCTGTGCTAGAAATACTTTTTTCTCACAGATCAGAAGTGGTTGAGTTTTGAGCTGGTGGAATTCGAATTTGCAGCAGTGTTTTCTTGGTGTCGAAGTCAAAATGTCTTTCAACGGATTGCGATTGGAGTATGCCCTTGAGGGCAGCTCGAATTATATTGCATGGAAGGACAGGATGGAGGCGGTGTTAGATGAAAATGGGCTGAAGGAGTTCATAGATGCTGAAGTCCCAAAGCCTACTGATGCTGCTCAAGTTGAGGCTTGGCAAAAGAAGACAGCAAAATGTCGAAGGATTCTGTTGGAGGGTGTGAAGGATCACATTGTATCCATCTTGCATGGTAAAACTTCTCCATACTTGATGTGGAAAGCGTTGACAGATTTATTCCAAAGCAAGAGCGACCAGAGGAAGTTGGCGCTCAAGGATAAACTAAGAAACATAAAGATGGAGAAAGGCGACAGTATACCCAAGTACCTCATGAAGTTCACCCAATGCAGGGATGAGCTGGGAAGTGTGGGGGTGACTGTAGATGAAGAGGACTTGGTGGAATTGGCTCTCCTTGGTCTTTCGAAGAGTTGGAATTCCTATCAGGACTCTGTCAATGGTCGGGAGAAATTGCCAGGATGGGAGCGAGCGACTTTGGTCGGATCTTATGCAAGAGGAGATAAGGCGGAGTACCAGGGACGGACCTTCATCAAAGGCATCTGATGAAGAAAATTGCGCTTTGGCTGCCAAAGCAAAGAAGGGGAAGAGAAAGAAAGCTTCTCATTCCGGTGCGAAAGGCAAGAAGCAGGACATGTCCAAGGTGAAGTGATTTCCCTATCACCAACACGGACATTATGAAACAAATTGTCCGCAGAAGAAGAAAAATAAGCATGCTGCTGGATCTGCAGTGGGAGAGGCCTTAGCCTCATAGTTTGAGCTGGATTTTTCACTGATCGCATGCTTGGTCTCAAGTGTGATGGGATCAGTTTGGTTCTTGGACAGTGGTGCGTCTTTTCACATGACTGGAGATCGAGATTTTTTTTCCGATCTCGATGAGAAAGATCTTGGAGTGCACATCGAGATGGGCGATGATGGTAGATACAATGCGACCGATATCGGTACCATTTCCTTTGAGAGGGATTTTGGTAAACCCTTCGTATTGAAGGAAGTGATGCATGTTCCAGGATTGAAGAAGAATCTTATCTCTGTGGCGATGTTAGAAGAAAAGGGATATGATGTTGTCTTCAGTGAGGGAAAGGCTTTCCTGCGCAGTAAGACAACTGGAGAAACCCGGAAGATAGGGGTTCGAGTCAAGAACCTTTATCAATTGTAAGTAGATGGCTATGCAACAATGGCATGCAAGGCAGAAGGAGTGGTGAGCCGGGATGATGGCGAGTTGTGGCACCGGAGATTGGGCCACCTTCACCATGGAGCTTTGAAGATACTGCATTAGATTTCTACTGGGCTTCCTAAGGGCACTCTTGCGCAGTCAGATCAGTGCAAGGGGTGTACCTTGGGAAAATTTGTGAAAGCCACCTTTCACGAGAAGGATAGTCACGCCACGACGATCCTTGAGAGAATTCACACAGACGTGTGTGGACCTTTCTCAGTAGCTTCGACAGCAAAGCACAAGTACTGTGTGATCTTTGTTGATGATTATTCTCAGAAGTGCTGGATCTTCTTCATGCAGAAGAAGAGAAAGACATACTCAAAGTTCTGTGAGTTCAAGGCGCTGGTTGAGAAGGAATTGGGGAAGCATGTGAAGGCTCTTAGGAGCGACAATGGTGGTGAATTCATCTCTGCTGAATTCAAGGACTTTTGCAACAGAACAACAGAAGAAAAATTCGAAGAGAGCTCATAGCACCTCATAACCCACAACAAGAACGGGTTAAGCCGAAAAGAAGAACGGTAATGACAGGGTGTCAGACGGCGATAAGCCGTATGATCGTGGCCTACTCCATTCACTTGTGGGGCTGAGGCATGCAATTACCGCAAAGATAGGCATCGTTGTCCTCACAAGATACTTGGCATGAGTAACCAGAGGAAGCGTTTTCCGGTAAGAGGCCCGATATTTCCCATTTTAGGATTTTTGGTTCACCTGTCTACATTCATGTGACAAAGGATGCCAAGAAGAAGCTGGAGCCGACTACAGAGGTTGGGATATTTTTTGGGCACACTGATACACCCCACAACTATCGTGTGTATTTTCCAGACAGTCACAAGACTGTTGTGCGACGGGATATCAAATTTCATGAGGAGAAAGCCATGAAGTGTTCGCTTGAGAGGGAGCCTTGCTTGCACATGAGGAGCTATTAGTTCCTAAGGATGAGCTTCAGGATGTGGATCAGCCACAAGAGGAATTTCATGGAGTGGAAGATACCACTCATGCAGCACCAACCATCAGAGGGCTCAAGTGCACTACAGAAGCTGAGCGACTGGCTCAAGATGCAGAGAAGGTTGTAGGACCACCTACAGTACAGCACAGATAGAGACAGTCACCGGATCGGTACACCGGATACATGGCTCTTGTGAGAAATTGTGTCACGACAGAGCCATCCTCTTTCGAGGAAGCTGTGGAGGACCCCGCATGGGTAGATGCCATGGTGGAAGAGTATGATTCGATTGTCAGAAACAGTGCATGGGAGATTGTCCCAAGGCCGGAGGGGAAATCAGTGGTGGGTTCGAGATGGATCTACAAAGTGAAGCAGGCAGCTGACGGGAGTGTGGAGAAGTACAAGGCAAGATTTTTTGCCCGAGGCTTTTCACAAATTGAGGGGATCGATTATGAGAAGACCTTTGCACCTGTCACAAGGTATTCTTCCATATGGACGATTCTTGCTCTCTCAGCAAAGATGGGGTGGCACACTCATCAGATGGATGTGAAGACTGCATTCCTCAACGAAGTCATTGAGGAGGAGGTGCACATAGAGCAGCCCGAAGGTTTCGAGATCTTCAGCAGCGAGTCACATGTGTGCAGGCTCAAGAGAGCGTTGTATGGGTTGAAACAAGCACCTCGTGCTTGGTACACCATGAATGGCGTTATTTCGACCGGACTTGGATTCCTCCAAGAGTGAGGCGAGATGCAAACCTATACCGCATTGTGGTGGAGGGTAAGTTGCTGATCATTGTACTTTATGTAGATGATTTGATTCCGAGCGATTTTGTGATGAGCCGTTGATACTTTCATGCAAGGAGGATCTTACTAAAGAGTTTGAGATGAAGGACTTGGGCCTCCTTCATTATTTCCTGGGATTGGAAATTTGGCAGCGCAGTGATGGACTATTTGTTTCTCAGGGTAAGTATGCCCGGGAGATACTGGAGAGGTTCAACATGCATGGCCGCAAGCCTGTTGATACTCCTCTTCCTGGTGGATGGAGGAAGGAGGATGCTACTTCAGCGGAGGTAGTGGATGCCACTGTTTATCGACAGTTGGTGGGGTCGCTTATGTATCCGGTCAATACACAACCCAACATATGCTATGCTGTTAAGCAGCTTTCGCAAGCTATGGTTAAGCCTACCAAGCTCTTTTGGAAGGCAGGCAATCATGTATTGCGTTATATTAGAGGCAAATTGGGATATGGATTGTGGTACAAACAGAGGGATAGGTAAGCCGTGTGGCTTCAACGATGCGTATTAGGTAGAGCCCAACGGACGTAAAGAGCACATCCGGAGGGATCTTCGCACGGTCGACAAAAGTTTCGCACAGTTATAGGCAGAGATCCGTGGCACTCGCTTAGCAGTAGGCCGAGTATATGGCGGTGCCAGTTTGGTCGCATGCGAGGCCATATGGATGAGGAAGATCCTAGTCGGGTTGTTCGGGTCACACTTGGAGCCTATTGTGATTTATTGTGATAACCAGAGTTGCATTAAACTCTCGGCTAATCCAGTATTTCATGATAGATCCAAACACATCGACATCAGGTACCATCATATCAGAGATTGTGTGCAGCAGAAAATCATGTTACTTTCATATATTCCCACGGAGGATCAGGATGCTGACATCTTGACGAAGGCGCTCACCAGGAGAAAATTCGAATACCACAGAGGCAGGATAGGGGTTGCAGATAATCCATATATTTTTTAGAGGGAGTGTTGAAAATGAAACAAGATGATGGAGCTTAGTGAAATGAAGTCGCCTTCACTAAGTGGGCCTGCAGGCTATTTTTGGCGCAAAGTCTATTTTTAAACTATGTCTATTTTTAGACATAGGGATCATGGTCTATGAGTTGCAGGATGCTATTTATGGATGATTGGTCGGGTTGGTAAAATATACACCTCTATTTTTAGATATTGGGCGAAGCTCATATTTAGACCGCCACTAAAATAGATCACCAAATATTATTAGCCCTTAATAATATTTTGGACTATAAACATTATCTTATCCTCTTGGAGCACTTCACTTTGATGCCTGATGTGGTACATGCAGCCTACGAAGGAAATACACTTTTCAAGAAGGTTAGTTGGAGTTATTGCATGGTTGACTTCATTAGAACTCATGTGGCGTAGCTTGGTGGAGTGATGAGACAATTGGTGGAGTTGTGTTCCGGTTTAACTTAGTTGAACTAGTTGTATTTAGTCCAATCGAAAAATACACCGGTGATGAGTGGTGTGAATTAATTATTAATTAATTCACTAATTATTAATTCATAAATCAACTAAAGAATACATCATTTAACTCAATGCATGGATACCAAAGGAGACCAAAGGTTAGAGGTGGGTGACAGGGTGAGTCTACTATCAGTTGTGACTATGGCCGTGCATGAGATTTGCACACACATTGATTGAGATTTCCAATGAGGATTGCGCAGTTGAAGCTAGTGGGATTTGAACTTGGATCTCACCATTATTCATATTGGATTGCGCAGTAGAGGCAGGCAGACTTGTGGAGGAGATTTGAACTTGTGACTTGTTCATATCTGAGCTAGTTTGTGTGTAGCATGTGAGATAGTGCTGAGAGTTGTGAGAAGCTTTGTGCTATGTATTGTTACATGTTCTCTATCATTATAATATACAAATAGTTGGGGGTTTTCAGCTGTAAGATTTCCCCATTACATACTGTGTTGTATGTGTGCTTGATTATGTTTTAATGTGCGCATGCGATTGCTTCTATTTCTGAAAATTGATGATCAATTGTAGAAGAGGTTATGTATTATGCATGAAGCTTAAATAGTGAGTAATCAAGATAATCTCGGTGAATAATTCAGCTATTATTCAAATTTCTACACTTACAGTAAAAGTAAAAGTAGTGGCATTTGGACTTTCTCACTTTCATGTCTTATTTTATCTCTTTTTCTTTTGGGGTCTATATTTTTCTAAGTCCTTTGATATTTTTTTAGGACTTTTTACCCTCTTTTTGGATTTTTATAATTTTTCATTTTTTCAAAATATGGGAAAACAAGTTGCAGAAAGCAAGGTATGTACATATTTGGAAGACTACCAAAGTCAATTCAAAATTTATGAACCCTATTATTATAGGACCCTAACATGACGTCAATATAAAATGAAAAACCCTATTTCTGAAATCACAGAAATAGGAAGAAGAAATGGCAAAAACAAAAAAAATGAAGGGTTTAGGGTAAAAATGGATAAAAGTGCAGAAAAAGTAAAAATACTACAGAAAAAGGTAAAAAAAATATTCAGATTTAATCACGAGATGGTTTGAAATTCTATGTTACAGGGTTTGAATCACTAGAGACTTGGTTTCTAATTGTCTGAATACTTCTATTCGAACGTATTTCGCTGCTCCACAGTGCGCTCGTGCTCTCTTGCTCTAGCTCTGTCTCCTGCAAATATCTGGCTGAAAATTTTAGCAAAAATAGTGAAATGATGAAAAGTGTTTAGTATTTAAAGTATTATTTTATGAAATTAGATTTTTGAAAATATTTTGCCACCCATTTTTCAAATTGCCATTTTTTTTTTCACTTAAAGAAAATAGAGTTGCGTTTTTTTATTTGCGTTTATTTGTGACCAGTGCTGAAGAGTTGTGAAGCACCGGTGTGTCTTCGTAATACGACGCACCGATGCGTATTATGATGATAAGCGCACCAGACTGTATAAAGTTCTTTTTTTTGTATGTAAGATCATAATAAAATAATGATAATTATAAAGTACATGAATTTATTTTCATTATTTTCTAAACTTTATTATGTTACAAAAATTCGTATTATTCTAGATTTGTTATTTTACAATTATTTGCAAATTTACAAATTTAAATATTCTAATAAAATCATTTCACGTTAATACAATTAAAATTTTCACATTAATAGAATTAAAATTTTACAAATATTTTACATACAATTACAATTACAATTAGAATTAGGATTACAATTACAATTTTACATTAATTTCAGGTACATGAATTACGATTAGAATTACAATTACAATTTTAATTTTACATAAAATTACATTTACAATTTTACATAGAATTACTTTTACAATTACAATTACAATTTTACAAATATTTCACATACAATTCAATTAAAATTACAATTACAAATACAATTACAATTTTAGAATTTTACATACAATTAGAATTACAATTACAATTTAACAATTTTTCATATATACAATTACAATCATTTCACAAAAAATTAAATATTACAATTACAATTAAAATTTTACATTAAATATTTTACATACAATTACAGTTAAAATTACAATTAGTACAAATACAAATACAATTTTACAATTTTACATACAATTAAAATTTAAATTTAAATTACAATCACGACATAATATTTAATAAATATCATGGTCATTTAATATTAAATTAATTAATAAAAATCATCACGATCATGATAAACATCGTACAAACATCATATTCGACTAAAAAACACATTCAAACATCAAATTAACATTATATATTAACATCATCACAACACAAACATAAAATATACATCTCATGTCAAATAACTCATGCTATCACATATACACATATATCTGCATGCTAAACATTAAATGAACATATCTAACATGACCTAACAATATGCGCCACATCATGATGATCACCAACATGTAAATTAAGTACATCTGCAACATGAACATAAAATACATGGACCATATATATATATATATATATATAACTGAATAATGTTAAAAATATACAATTGTAATATAAATGTCATGGATCAGCTGGTGGTAGTATAACAACATCAATAGCATTACAAGTGGAGGCCTGGTTAGTAAAGGGTGCAGCCTCAACTGTCGATGGTCGAGCTTGCTCATGATCATGATTACTAGTACTGATGCATGCATCAATTGGTGGTACTACAACATCGATATAAGTAGTAGTAGTGGAGGCCTGCTCAGTCAATAGTGCAGCCTCGACGGTCGATGGTCCAGCCTGATGATGATCATAACTAGTACTAATGGATGCTGCAGGCTGCTGACTAGACGTGGCCTATGGTCTAACTTCATCTCCATGATGACTGCTAGATGCTGCTAGTGGAGCCTCATGCTCATCAGGCGCAACGCGAGGTGAACGATCATGAGATGATGAGTTGCTGCTCGTGGACTGTCCATCACGTGCTGCGACTCGACTACGCCTATAGCTACGGATAGTCCTCCTTAGCCGCGTAACAACTGTCGTAGCTCCTACGACATGCCGCATCAGGCTGTACATGTCACGCGACATGCCTCTCCACATCTGTAATAGCCTATCATCGACCTGTATGTCTCTGTAATGAGCGGGCCTGATGCTCGCCTCAACAATCAATGCACTGAGTTGGTTGCCCAACTCCATCCTATATTTATTCTCAGGTCGACCGCGCCTAGCAAAAGGCGGTACTGGTGCACCAATAGGAGCATGTATCTCTGCTGCAACGACCTCATCCTGATCATGATCATCCTCGACAATGGCCATGTCCTGATCGTTATCAGGATCCACACCTGGATCATGTGGTGGATTTATCATCTCCTCGCCATAAAAAGAGCCAATGTCTGCAAAATATATACAATTACACAACAATAATTTGACAATTTCATTACACAATTTAATAAAAACAAGTTAAAGAACATGTTAGAATAAATATAAATAAAATAGTAATATTACCTCTATCATCTGGCGGCTCATCATCTATGAAGAGGATGTTGAGACGCCCTCGCCAATCTAATCCAACATAAGGACATGGGACCATAATGAAGGGATGCAGCCCATAAACACTGGCTAGTAAGTCCAGTGCATCATGCGATATCCTGGCTGGAAGCATAGTGTCTCCCGTCTTGGGCATCATCTACCCCCACATGTGCATCCGGGCCTCGAACATCGGCCTACGAGGCTATCGAACAAAACTAGGTCTCATCTCTGGAAACCTCTCAAAAAATAAACAAAACATCTCTGAAGCAAAAGGGAAGTTGACCCTCCCTTGTGCATGAGCACGACATCTATCTAAGGCCGTACAAAACTCCCGCAAAAAAAATGGCAGACCACTTGACAAGTCGTGGCTGCTGTACTAAAGAATCAACGTAATATAAAAGCGAGCAACTAATGCATTTCCTTTCACTGGTGTTGTGCGAAATGGTCGAAATGATAAGTGAGAGGCACTGCACGTCTTGTCTACCAAATGCACCTATATGTAACTGACCTCCAGGTACCCGAAACTCTGAAGGAGACAATACATGTGCTCCAATGTATCTCTAGGAGTAAACTAACTTACTCCCTACTACACAACCAGCTGGCACGTCTGGGAATGAGGGAAAATCCACCCCTCTCCTCGATAGTCCTGTAATAAAATAAATATCCTCCTCAGTGGGTGTGTACCACTGGTCAAGACCAACTTGGAAATCTTATTGGTGGGCATTCCACCTGCGGATAAGATATCTCAAAAACACACTATGGGCCTTTAGGGAAGTAGCCTCCTCATAGAACTTGAGGAGGCCTACCTACCTAAGGATCCCCTGGGTATCTGCTGTAATAGGGCGAGGTTATGCATCTCTCTCCCTCTCTTGGGCCTCCCATTGGAAAATCATGTCATACTATTCTGCCTGTTGTTGTTGCTGTTCCTCCTCTTCTCTCTAAATCATTGACATATTAAATAATTTTTTTTATATTAAAACAGACATGTATTTAGGAATATATATATATTTTGAAAAAAAAATCAGACCAGTCTGTTAGCCACCTATAAAAATTTGTCATACCAAATGGTGGCTAAATATTTTTTAGCCTTCAAGAAACAATTCATTTTCAAATTGTGAGTTCTTGAAGTCTTATGATGATAATTATCCTTGGAATTAATCTTCACTGCTGTTTCACTATCAATCCTAAAGTACCTGCTATTTACCAAGGGAAAAAACTGTTCAAAGAGGCTCCATTTTTCATCATTTCACTCCTCCTCTTACTCATAAACAACCCCATTTTCATCCTTATTCCCTTCATAAAATCCCTCCATTTAACCTTCATTTTAACCTCCAAAAGCATCGAAACCCTTTTAAAACCTTATATTTCGACCTTATTTGGTTTAAAAACCCCTCCTCTCACCTATCGGAACCCTTCCTCGGCCTCAAAAAACTCTGTTTTTGGCCTAAAAACGGTCTTCTAAGCACTATGAGGCATTTAAGCCCCCGAGATCTTATACCCTTTAGCTATTTCTCTCATATGTCCTAGAGCCTGCAATCGGGCACTTAGAACATAAAACCCCATGCAAAAAACTCCTTTTCCCTTCTATTTTCCGCTCCCGACATAAAATTTGAAAACAAATTTGGACCGTTGATCTCTGCAGATCAACGGCCATCAGGCCTTCCTTCCCTCCACTCGTTTAACTTACCGTGCTTTCCTCCTTTCCAATAACTCGCTCCATCTTTAAATCTCCACCGTCCATTCGAGAAGATCGGACGATCGAGACTAAACCTGATAACCCAATAAACCCGTCTGCTACGTGACAAAGGCGCTGACGCAATCGTCGGTCCCACCATCCCTCATCCACGAATCTTTTCCCTTGTCGCGTGCTTTCCGCACCGTTCGATCTACCTTCGATGTTCCGACGACTTATACTGCATATCGCAAAATTTTTGCGCCTAAAGGTTAATGCCAAATTTTTTTGCGAAATGGGCGGTATTCAGAGGGATGCGTGTCAGGTGATGTATGGTATCGCGTTCCAAATGCTAATACCGCCTACCCCTCCAAATGAAATGTGAAAACCATTAATGGTTTTCCCAAAACCACTTCCGCCAAATCGTGCCAGAAATGGTTTAAACTGTGTTTTTAGCCCGTTTTTCTCCACAGGACTTCTCCACCTGCATAATCAGCCTTCATTCTCACAGCTCCCGACCACTTCCATACACCATCCAATTTAGTTTTACCACTATTCCCGCGGGTTTTCTTAATGAGTTTTTTTGTGTTTTGCAGGGGTTAGTGGTGTTCGATCTATGTATTTCCACAGTCACAGACAAGTGAACATATGAGTATAGGGTGACGATCCTGTGTCTTATATCCACAAAGAAAGGAACCAACAGGGTTTCAGACTCTTAATTGCATTGGTGGAGCACGATCCTTGATCCCAGATGAAACCCTCCAACTGCATAAAACCATTTGTGCTAGTGAAGACAAAACAACAAAGTGTTTCAGAGTGAAGAAATTAACAATAAAGGGATTAATGCCTAAGATTGAAAATCAAAGTTTTAATCCATAGGTTAAAGAGATTAAGACAGTGTTAAAGAATGAAGACCCGAAGACGAAAATCAAGGCTAATTAAGCTTAAACATAGACCAAAAGCAAATTAAAAGTGTTTAAAGATAAACAGAGAAAAATATCAGTAAAAGAGGCCTCCACTGCCACATTAGAGGCCATTTATCCTCTTCAACTACTAAAAGTGCCACCTGCAGCCTCAATAAATCAGAAGAAGGCATAATTATTGCCTAGTTAGTGATATTTTGTTTAAAGACAACCAGAGTTATTGCCAGCCTGCCTAAAGAGTTTTAAAGTCAACAAAATCTGCCAAGTAGCTCAATACTTAATGAAAACCAATTAATTCAGAGGAAATATCAGAAAAATTCTCTATTGAACCCCTCAAAGACAAAGAAGCATTAACTTGTATCAATTGAACTAGAGACCTTTTCTTTCATCCCACCTCCTCTTTCTTCTATAAATACTTCTGAAGAAGATGAGATGTTGTTGGTTGTTGGAATTTGATGTAATACTTGCTGCTCAAAACTTTCTGCATGTAAATAGTTCTTAGAGGCTGTTGAAGCTCAGTTTGTAATCAAAGAAGTTAGGCTAAGAAGAGAAGTTGTTGCTGTATTGAAACATTGGACTTGAAGTATGTAACTGGATTGACATCAATGCACAAGCTGATTCATGGGATCATGGTCTATACCATTGGTGATGTACCTCTCATTGTACTTGTTTTCCTTCTTATGTTTTCCATAAAATTGTCCATTTTTCTTTGATAAAGAACAACAAATATAGAGCTAGGATTTACTCTTAAAAGTACCCTACTCTCACTGATAAGCTTTATCTTTATGTTTTCCTCCTTTGTGTATTTAAGAATGATTTAATACAGTCCAAACAGTTAAGGAATGTTGGTGAGCCCATGTCTTACTGTCTAAAATTTAAACATTGTTCTTGAATGATATTTTCATTACATGCTAAGTAGAGTTAAACTAGAAAAGTTTATGGTTTGCCCTGTCTTCTAGTTCTTTCTCCAAAGGTTGTTTGAAAGTTTCCCTAAGAGTATGCTGAAAGAAAGTCTAGATTTTAATGATATCTTACTTGATCTTAAGCTACACTTTGTTTTCTTATATGTTTTCATCCTTTCTGAAAGTAGTCATGTGGATTACTGGATTGTTTGTCTAATAAGTTAGCTTTAATACAAGCTTGTCCAAAGAAGTCTATGGTTAGCCCTGTCCTTTGGCTGGTTTCAAACAGTTACTTAAAAAGGCTTTTTCTTGTTTGGAAAGTTGACAAATCCTTGTTGAAATTATTGGATTTTTCCACTTTCACAACACTTTTAATGTTCCATTCCATCATTTAATCTAAAATATCCTTTGTTATAGATGACTTGCCCCATGGACCACCCTTGAAAAATGTTGTACAATTAAAACCTTTTATGACTCCATAGCCCAATGGATTAAGTGCTGTTTCATGCCTATCCTATCAGCTAAACCTTGTTTTGATTATTCACACCTTCACCCCTCTAAAACCCTTTCATTTTCAGGACTTTCCACTCAATTAAAAATCACACCCAACCAAACAAAAAAAACCCTTGTTCTTAATAACTAGCCTAAAATCACATTTTCAAGCCATAAAGATAAATCAATCTTTGCACTTATAGAGAGCTCCCTCTCTGGATTAAGGAGGGCTAGATCCTAGAATCCCAAAGTGGTTCATATGTAGGCTTTGCAGTGTTTTTATTTGCCACTCTTGCAAACTACAGAGACCTAACACATTCGGTGCACCACAAAAATAGTCACACACCAGTTCCGGTGCGGCTTAAGTTTGTAGCGCACCGGTGGCGGTGCCCCTAATGAAATACAACGCACCGACCTCGGTGCAGCTATCTTTTTTTCAAGCACCATTGACTATATCTAAGGTCAGAATAGCGGTGCGTTGACAGAAATATACTCCCCGGAGCGTATAGTCGTGTCAGCGCACCGACTTCATGACAATTGCATAGTCGACGGTGTGGTCTTTTATCCGGTTGCACCGTTGACCCTCTTGGAATGCCGAATGCAGTGCGCTGACATACACTAGGGTGAATAATTCCGTCAATGCACCGCACTGCGATTCCAATGGTCAATGATGCACCTAGCTAAATGAGCACACTGCATTTTTTTTTAAAATTTAAAATTATGCGAGGCGCCTTTCTGTACCGCCCTGGAAACGGTGCAGATATCGTTAGCACCAATGGCGGTGCGGGTTGTAAATTTGACAGGCAGCACCGCTATCCTGTGCGAGTCTAATGGCTCAGGCGCACCGTGCGACAAATTTTTTTTTTTTTTAATGGTTATTTCAAATTCTAATCCGCTAAAAGGCTTGATTATGGAAAAACTAGAAAAATACATGTACATTTTGTCGTCGAGGAGGCATATTGGCTGTAAAATTTGCAAAATAAAATTTGCTCACCTTTTTTCAAAATGCAAGCTGGAGATTGGTCGACAATGCAGAGTAGCAGTGCGTGCAATGGGTGCAATGAGAGCACCGATGTCAGGGAAAATCAGAGAAGGGGAAATGGCACCGGTGCTTGAGAGCTCTGGAGCACTGAGGAAAGTGAAAAATGTGGTATTTTGGCCATAATTATTATTTTTATATAACCCTGTTCCAGTGCGCGGGCTTTTATAGGCACACCGGTATGCTTACTTACAACCGCACCGGGCGGTGTCAGATTTGGCGCGTTGTTTATGATGCACCGAGGTGGTTCCCTAATACCGCACCAGGATGTTTTAGTTTTGGCACGATGTTTTGATGATGCACCAAGGCGGAATATTCGTAAAGCACCGGTGCAGAATAGTCATAAAGCACCGGTTTTTTGGCCTTAATTTTTTTTTTTTAATGCTATTCTGGTGCGTGATTTTTATAGGCGCACTGGTGGTCTTGGATAGTAACGCACCGAAAATTTTCTATTTTGGCGCAGTGTTTTATGATGCACTAGCGTGGAAGAGTAGTGAAGCACCAGTGCGTTACCATTATAGGATGCCCTGGGCGGGTGTGTACGTTGCACACACTTTCCGGTGTGCCAATTTTTTGTGCTCACCAGTGCATTCTATGGTAGAGCACACTGGTAATTGAGAGCTCAGGAGCACTGGAAAAATTAAAAATCCGGGTTTTTTTCCATAGTTTTATTTATTTTTTATTTAACCCTTTACCAATGCACGTGGTTTATATATGCACCAGTTCAGTTTCTTATGAACACATCGGTCGGTTTATGTTTTGGCGCGTTGTTTTATGATGCACTGGTGCTGTTTCTTTCTACCGTACCAGGTGGTTTCAGTTTTGGCATGGTGTTTTATAATTCACCAGCCCAGAAGATTTATGATGCACCGGTGCTATAGAATAATACGACGCACCGGGTGGGTGTGTATGGAGTGCATAGTGTCCGGTGTGCCGATGTTTTTGTGTGCATCAGTGATTTCGCGATTCCAGAGCACTGGGGCGACGTTTAATGATAAGTGCACCGAGTGGAAAACATATGCAAAACCCTTCGCCTTCCAACCTCCTCTAATAACCTCCGCTAGAAACAGATGTATGGGGTATTTTTCTCTGGGTTCCTCAAAAACATCCACTGGAGGGTCTTTTCCTTGTAGTGCCAGTGCAATCAAAATCAGTGAAACTAATCAACAATGGAGATGATCTTGCATTGTAATGAATCCCAAAATGAACAGTTCCTTGAATATATAAAAGTATTCTTTTAGCTTCTTTCCAGTGACTTTCATGAGGTTGCTGCATAAACCGAGCAACAAGACCAACGACAAAGGAAATGTTAGGATGGATATGGGTTAGATACAGAAGTTTACCAACAAGTTGACGGTATAAGGTAGAATTAACTTCAGGGGTAGTACAAGTGACTGAAAGCTTGACTCCACACTGAAAGGGAGAAGGGGCTGGCTTATAGTCTTCCATGTTAAAGTAGTGTAGAATATCATAGGCATACTTGGACTGAGAGAGGGTAATACCTTCTTCGGATTTCAAGACTTGAAGACCAAGGAAATAATGCAAGTGTCCTAAGTCTGTCATCTCAAACTTTTTTTTGAGGCTAGAATTCACATGGTTTATATGGTTAGGATCACTACCAGTAAGGATAAGATCATCAACATAAAGAACAAGGATGGTGAAGGACTTACCCACTTTCTTGGTGTAGACAGTGTTGTCAGAATGACACCTAGAAAAGCCATTATCTAATAAAAATCTATCCATTTTGGCATACCAAGCCCGAGGAGCTTGTTTGAGACCATAGAGAGACTTCCTAAGGCGAAAAACAAGGCTGGAGTCGTTTTGGATAAAGCCAGGGATTTTTTTCCATGTAGATTTCTTCATGCAAATCTCCATGTAAGAATGCGGATTTAACATCGATACGATGGAATTCCCATTTAAAGGAGGCAACAAGGGAAAGAACAAGGCAGATAGAATTCATTTTGGCAACAGGGGAGAAGTTTTCAGTATAGTCTACGCCTTCAACTTGTGAAAATACTTTAGCAACAAGACGAGCTTTTTGTGTATCCACTTTTCCATATGGTCCAAACTTGGTTTTGTAAACCCATCCGCATTTGACAAGTTTTCTTCCTTTTGGAAGAGGAAGAAGATCCTAGTTATCATACGCCAATAAGGAACGATATTCTTCATTCGTAGCTTCATCCAAATCTGGATGACCAGAGGCTTCTTCAAAGGTTTCTAGATAGGATTTTCTGGAACTTGAGCCAATAAGGAAGAAGCTCTTTCGAATTGAGAAAGCGTACGTCATCGATCGACAGGGTCACCTGCAAGAGAACCTATTGTATCCTGAGTAGAGCAGACCCATCTTGGAAGCTATGGAGTAAAAGGAATAACTTCAAGAGGTGGAGGAGGATTTTCATCCTTGATATCATCATTTGAACTAGAAGGAATGCTATTAAAAATAGAAGAGAGAGAGAGAGAGGTGGCACAAATGCTGAATTAGGTTCGCAGGCCAAAGGTGGCACACCCACCATACTAGGATCGCAAGGTGATATTTTTTCATCAAATTTTACATCTCTTCTAATGATTATATTTTTGGATTTTGGTTGAAGAAGTATATATCCTTTGACATCTTAAGAATATCCAACATAAATGATTTTTTCACTCTTAGGTTCTAAGGCTTTATGTTTCGCATCTGGAATATGGGCCCAAGCATCACTTCCAAAAACATGAAAGTGACTTACATCTGGTTTGATTGAGCTCCAAGATTTTCTGGAGTTATATTCTTTAAAACATTAGTAGGAGTGCGATTTACTATGTAATTTTCACAGTTAATTTCTTCTGCCCAAAAATTGAGACTAAGTCCTTTAGATTGAAGCATATGATTAGCCATTTCTTTTAAGGTGCGATTCTTCCTTTCAGCTACACCATTTTGTTGTGGAGTTTATGGAATAGTATGTTGCAATTGAATGCCATGCTTAGTGTAGAAGTTGATAATTTGTTTGTTAACATATTCTCCTCCATTTCCTGATGTTAACTTGAGAATTTGATGTCCAGATTGTTTCTCAACAAATGCCTTAAAGGCCAAGAACATGTTAAAAACTTCACTCTTGAGTTTTAATAAGTATACCCAAGTGCATCTGGAAAAATCATCAATGAAAGTTAAGAATCACTTGCAACCAGAGAAAGAGACAACAGGAAGTGGACCACATAAATCACTGTGCACAAGCTGCAAAGGGGGTGAAGTGTGCCAAGAGGCACGTTTGTCAAAACTATCCCGATGATGTTTTCCGAGTACACATTTGGACCAAACACCATCTCGGCAAGATACCATAGGAATAACTGTCACCATATTTTCCTTACATAGAGTTTGAAGAGAGCGATAGTTTAAGTGACCAAATGGCTCATGCCAAAGTTTGCTCACTTCATCATTATGAGCAACAAAAACGGAGGGAAGACATGATGACCCAAAGTTGTCAAACTTATACAAACTTGTGGAATCATCAACAATGCCAGTAGCTAAAATATGTCTAGGATCTTTGACGTCCTTGATTACAACATCATGAGGTAATAATTCTACCATTTTCCCTTCACCTGAATGAGTTATTTGATAAACAGAGAGAAGGTTTCATGACAAGGTAGGAAAACATAGTACATCATTAAACTGACCATTATCTAGATGAATGGTTCCAGATCCTACAACACTAAGATATCTATCATCACCAACATAAATATTTTTGGTGTTACAATAATTTAAAGAAGAAAACATGGCTTTATTTTGGCCATGTGGTAAGAAGCTCCAGAATCAATGAGCCACTCATGAGAATGAGAAGAAGAAGATACAGTTAATGCATAACCAGATCTTGATGCTTGACAACCACAAGAAAAAAGTGCCATTCCTGAAGATGAAGGTGAAGAGTGCTCCAAATTGATGTTGTGCTTATTCATTGCTGCTTCTAAGGTTTCCATATTCTTAAAACATTTGGACTCTATATGGCCATCACAATTACAAAAGTTGCAATGTCTATCTGTCTTCTTCCCTTTGTTTTTATTTGCCTTATAATTTTGGTGAGTTGTTTTTTTTTTTTTTTTTTTTCAGTTTGCGGATGAAATTTCTTAGGACCCTTGTTTGGTTTTGGACCATACTTTTTAGGATACCGCTTCTTGGGATTATTTTGATATGATTGCTGTTGGGTTGCTAAGGCTTTCTTAGAAGCTTTTCCAGAAGTGATAAGACCAAGGTGTAATATTTTTTCTTGTTCTCTTATGAAAGAATCACAAAAGGCATCAAAAGAGAGGTTCTTGTAGGTGGTTCTTGAAGAAATGATGGCTTCTCTAGTGGAATGGAAGGTGGAAAAAAATACAGATTATGCAGGGCCAAGCTTAACAAGAATGCAATAGATGAGACTCCCATCTTCCTTTTTGACCTTACAACCTTCTAAAATAAGTCTAAGGGTCTTGAATTTGGACAAAAAATCTTCAATAGAGGAGAAATTATTGGGGTCCAAAGTAAGCAACTCATTTTCAAGCTGGTGGCCCCTGATTTGATTTTGAATGCCAAAGACAGTATTTAGCTTTTCCAGGGCTTCATGAGGGGTGTCAATGTCAAGGATATGAAATCGAAGATCTTGAGCAATGGACATTCCTATCAACCCTCATGATTGATCTTGTTTATTTTCCCATTTAGCGACTTTATCATCATCAGAAGGTTTAGTTTCTTGTCCTGTGGCTATTCTATAAAGCCCTTTACTTGTAAGTATATCTACCATGTGAGGTAGCCTGATCAGGAGCTCAAATCTGAGCTTGGGAAAAAGCTCAAAAATGAAAGTGCTCGAATTGACTTGGAACCTGAGTGACGAGATAGGCCTCGGCGATACAATCCCAACACCGTGAACAACACTGGAAACTGACGTTGTATGAAGAAGTTATTCAACTTTGAAGTTCTTCAATTTCAGTAAAAAAAAAAAGGCCAGTTTTACTTTAGAAATTGGAAAATATTAAAAAAATAATATTCCAGGAATATTCCTCGAAATATTCTGAGAATATTCTTTGGAATATTCCCTGTGGACCAATTGCATTGCGACAAGTGGCAATCTGTCATTTGATACAGGTTTGACTTTTCATAAGTTTGACCAATTACGGGCTGCCACGTGGCAGGCCTGGAGGGCGCCACGTGGCACCCTGGTCGGTGAAATGGCGTATTAAAAGTTATGCGTATTTGTGGTTTGAACCTGCGACCTACGATTCACAAGTGAAACGTTTTACCATTGGCCCACCACCTTTGGTGTTGACATATGAACCACAAAAATTATATTTGAGTTTAATGTGACAGTTAGGTTCACGTTTAATGCGCCGGTTTCCACGTTGACACATGTGTTCGCCACTAAATCCAACATTAAATTTGACTGTTAGTGGTTACGCTTATTTTGGTGGAGCGCGCCAATTTAGGCGGATTCTCCACATTTAACTGCAGTTAACTACAGTTGGCCCACAATTAGTGAGATTTTTGCCTAACATTGGGCAAAGACTGTTTGGATGATATATTTCACATGGGAGATCCTTTTGGAGTGATTTTTTTTTGATTTTGGGTCTCTTCGACCTTCTGGACTCAATGGAGCAGGTATGAAATCTAACAGAGGTCATCTTCAGAGGTTTAAGCATCGAAGAAGAAGAAGGAGCCATCAGGGCCTGGAAGGAGAAGGCTGTGTATTGGACTGTGTTTCTCTGTTTAAGGTAAATGAATAGGAATTATTACTATTTCATGCCATTTGAATCTGTTTAGATGGTTTTCAAAGCCTGTTAAGAACTTTAGAAAGCCGAAAAGCTTCATTTAAGTTCTAGAGGCCATTTTCCAAACAGAGTGTGTATGCGAAACCAGAGCAGCCGGAGGCCGTTTTTGATGAAAAAAAACTCTATATTGACTATTTTAGTCATTCTGGAATCAATGGAAGTAGTTTCAGATCATTTTGAGTACTTTTACAGCTCGAGAAGTTGATATGAAGTCGTGGGAAGCCTTGGGCAAACCATGGAGGAGAGCCATGTTTGGGGATGTTGTGCTTAATGTAAGCAATTTATCAGTTAATATTTGATGTCTGATCATTATTATATGTAGAAGTAGTGGTATCAGGGACAAATATAAATCTGAGGGAGTTTGTGCCATTTAGAAGCTCATAGAAGCTTAGTGCACCGACAGAAGGATGTGTGTCCATGGAAATCTAAAGCTGTTTGCAGGAATTGGATAGCCATTAAAGGGATTTAAAATGGTATTCTCAGCCCTTTGAATCAGTTTTGTATTCATTTTGGTTAAGTGTGGAGCTTGTAAAATAATTTAAGTACCTTAATCCCAAAGAGTCTAGTCATGTTGACGAAGCTCAAAGGAGATGTAGCCCAAGAGTTAGGGTGAACTCCTATATTATATTGCTGTTGTGTTTTGTTATTCTATGGCTGAATTATGTTGCTGATATACATGTTAAGTTTCAGCAAAAACAAATAAAATTAAAACACATAAACAGAAGAAAAGACTTACACCTCTTCCAAGCAAAAAATTTGCATAATGTCAAGTTTGAGTAAGGTCATTTTAATTAAGTCTGAGTGTTTACTTCTATTATTTCTTTAAGCAGAGTCTGTAAGAGGGCCAGGTAGCTTCTGGATTCATCCTTTCTTTGAAAGGTGACATATCTAGTAAATGCCCCTATAGTCTATATTTGTATTAGAAATAAGAAGTTCTCACATTTTCAGATTTAAAATTTGGAGCATTTGCACTCATTTACATAAATGAAAATGGATACCTTGCACCCTTTTCAAGTACATTCCATTTTCAAATCAGATGGTATCAGAGCTCAGGTTGAGAATTTGTTATTGTGAAAAAGGTTTTAAAACAGTGTAAGAGATTTACTGTTTTATTGGTTGCAAAATGGCTGCTTGAATGAGAAGGGGTCTTTACTGACATTTGGTTAAAAGCTTGTCGTTTGTTTGAAAGCTTTGAGGAATTTTCTTTGGAAGTTCCTTTTGGTTGTTTTGACCATTTACATAATGTCAACTTCTTCTGCAAGTGAAGTTTCCTCCTTCAAGAAACTCTTCAGTGATGACATGAAAGAAGAGTTCATTAAGGTGAAGGACATGGTGTAGATTCTCCTTGAGGATCAAAGGGAAAGTGTTCAACTTCGTGCACAATTGCTAGCTATGCAAGAAGAGAAAGAAGCCATTCTTCAAAGACTGCATGATATGGAGTTGCAGCTTCTTCAAGCTCAAGAAGCTTTGTCCAAGAAAATACCTCATTTTCAGGATGTAAATCATGAGGCAAATCATTCTGATTTGTCTTCAGTTTCCTCTATTGAAAAGTGTGTTGGTTCTTTTGAAAGGCATACAAGAGGTATTGGGTCCAAATTGATGTTGAAAATGGGCTATCAAGAAGGAAAAGGTTTGGGCAAGCATGCACAAGGCATTGTTGAGCCTATTTGTGTTGTGGAGCATCCCAATAATATTGGTCTTGGCTATGAGCAGCTTAATGGCGAAGCTTTGAGCACATTTATCAAGAATGTGATGCAAATTTGAAGAGAACATTTCTCCCAAGTTCTCAATTACATCAATGTCATGATGGAAATCTTCCTTACCATTGTTTGAAGCCTTTGTTGCAGCAAGAAGATGGTAGACATGCAGCTTATGGCAAGCATGCAAAGCAACATAAGAGGATTTCTTGTACATATTGTGGTCGATTTAACCATCATGTTTCGAGATGCTGGATGAGGAAGAAGGCACACAAGAAGCAGATGAAGCAAAGACTACCTTCAAAGAAGGTGCATATGATTTTCACTTTTTGCCAAAAGAAGGGACATGTTGTCTGTCATTGTTGGACTTTGCATCCAACTCGTCGTCCCATGCACATGCAGCAAGAGGAAAAAAATATTGGCGAAGGTGGAACCTCAGATTCCATTATTGATGTGGAAAGGGAAGTTTCACATGAGGAAAAGTTGCAGCAGCAAAAATCACCATGGAATTGGCTTGGTGAGAAGTGGATGGACTTCTTGACACAGTAAGATGTACTCCTTTTGTACATATGCAAATTTCGGATGTTTGCATGTATTTTGTTGTAATATCTTTTTTGTTTTGAGCCACCTTAGATCATTGATCAAGGCTGCATTGTATAGTTTCACTCTTTAAATTTCTCGCCAGAAATTTCTGTGAGAGTTCAAGAAGGTCAGTTGTGGACAGTTGTGGACAAGCGCATTCAGAAAGGAAAATGTCGATTTATTTTCATTTGTGGTTCAAATTCACTTGCTTTGTAAGGAAAAAGTCTTTGAAGGGCTGAAGAGAAGAGGATTTTTATTCTCTCATTTGTTGTACTACAGTTCAGTTCTTCATTTCAGTAAGCTTCTGGGGACCAAAAGCCTCTCATTTGGGAGGTGTGATCAGGAGCTCAAATTTGAGCTTGGGAAAAATCTCAAAAATGAAAGTGCTCAAATTGATTTGGAACTTGAGCGACGGGATAGGCCTTGGCGATACGATCCCAACTCCGTGAATGACACTGAAAACTAACGCTGTATGAAGAAGTTATTCAACTTTGAAGTTCTTCAATTTCAGTTAAAAAAAAGGCCAGTTTGACTTTAGAAATTGGAAAATATTAAAAAAAGAATATTCCAGGAATATTCCTCAAAATATTCTGAGAATATTCTTTGGAATATTCCATGGAATATTCCCTGTGGACCAATTTCATTGCGACAAGTGGCAATCTGTCATTTGATACAGGTTTGACTTTTCATAAGTTTGACCAATTACGGGCTGCCACGTGGCAGGCCCGGAGGGCGCCACATGGCACCCTCGTCGGTGAAATGGCGTATTAAAAGTTATGCGCATTTGTGGTTTGAACCCACGACCTGCGATTCACAAGTGCAATGTTTTACCATTGGCCCACCGCCTTTGGTGTTGACATATGAACCACAAAAATTATATTTGAGTGACAATTAAGTTCACGTTTAATGTGCCGGTTTCCACGTTGACACATGTGTTCGCCACTAAATCCAACATTAAATTTTACTGTTAGTGGTTACGCTTATTTTTGCGGAGCGCGCCAATTTAGGCGGATTCTCCACATTTAACTGCAGTTAACTACAGTTGGCCCACAATTAGAGGGATTTTTGCCTAACATTGGGCAAAGACTGTTTGGATGATATCTTTCACATGGGAGATCCTTTTGGAGTGAATTTTTTTTGATTTTGGGTCTCTTCGACCTTCTGGACTCAATGGAGTAGGTCTGAAATCTAACAGAGGTCATCTTCAGAGGTTTAAGCATCGAAGAAGAAGAAGGAGCCATCAGGGCCTGGAAGGAGAAGGCTGTGTATTGGACTGTGTTTCTCTGTTTAAGGTAAGTTAATAGGCATTATTAGATATTTCATGCATTTTGAATCTTTTTATATGGTTTTCAGAGCCTGTTAAGAACTTTAGAAAGCCGAAAAGCTTCATTTAAGTTCTAGAGGCCATTTTCCAAACAGAGTGTGCAGGCGAAACCGGAGCAGTCGGAGGCCGTTTTTGATGAAACAAAACTCTATATTGACTATTTCAGTCATTTTGGAATCAATGGAAGTGGTTTCAGATTATTTTGAGTACTTAAATAGCTCTAGAAGTTGATATGAAGTTGTGGGAAGCCCTGGGCAAACCGTGGAGGAGAGCCATTTTTGGGGATGTTGTGCTTAATGTAAGCAATTTATCAGTTGATATTTGATGTCTGATCATTATTATATGCAGCAGTAGTGGTATCAGGGACAGAAATAGAAATATGAGGGAGTTTGTGCCATTTAGAAGCTCAGAGAAGCTTAGTGCACCGATAGAAGAATGTGCATCCATGGAAGTCTAAAGCTGTTTGCAGGAATTGGATAGCCATTAAAGGGATTTAAAATGGTATTCTCAGCACTTTGAGTCATTTTTGTATTCATTTTGGTTAAGTGTGGAGCTTGTAAAAGAATTTAAGTACCTTAATCCCAAAGAGTCTAGTCATGTTGACGAAGCTCAAAGGAGATGTAGGCCAAGAGTTAGGGTGAACTCCTATATTGTATTGTTGTTGTGTTTTGTTATTCTATGGCTGAATTATGTTACTGATATACATGTTAAGTTTCAGCAAAAACAAATAAAATTAAAACACATAAACAGAAGAAAATACTTACACCTCTTCCAAGCAAAAATACTGCATAATGTCAAGTTTGAGTAAGGTCATTTTAATTAAGTCTAAGTGTTTAATTCTATTATTTATTTAGGCAGAGTCTGTAAGAGGGCCAGGCAGCTTCTGGATTCATCCTTTCTTTGAAAGGTGACATATTCGATAAATGCCCCTACAGTCTATCTCTGTATTAGAAATAATAAGTTCTCACATTTTCAGATTTAAAATTTGGAGCATTTGCACTCATTTACATAAATGAAAATGGATACCTTGCACCCTTTTCAAGTACATTCCAATTTCAGATCATAGCCATTGGAAATAATTGGTGCTGTTAAGAATAATCGGGCATGCACTTTCCATTTTTTTTTTTAAAACTAAAGCTAAAAGAGTTTGAAACTATCTGCTCCAATGGAAATATCTCGAAAAATTAGGCTAATTAAAAAAAAACGGCTCGAAAAACGACTTCCGGATGAAGAAGTTATGCCTTTTTAAAAAACTGAGTTGTAGATGCCGAATAGTTATGGGAACAATTTGAAATTTGATGATGAAGTTCAACTTTAAAAAAAAATCCCGCCCCTTTAACAATTTTTTTTTACAAAAGAAGCTTGAGAAAGAGACTTGAACCCAAGACCTCTATTCTCATAAACTAACTTCTCACCAAGTGAGATAGTAAAAGGATTCTGTAATTGTTTGAAAGGAGGAAGGGTTTTTTTTTTTTTGTCTTCGGTGTGTGTGCTTTTTTGTGTACAAAAAACACAAAAAATCCGAGCAAAAAAATAAATAAATGCAAGCCTTACGACAGAATGTTAGATTTTCGGTTAGCCTTACCGGCGACTATCTATTTTTTCACTATTTATAATTTCCCGAGATCGCACAAAGACGCGGGGAAAGAGCATACGTAGCAAAAAAAATCCCTTCCTCCTATTTCTGATTTTCTGAGATCGCACACAGTGTAGACCAAAGAGCATACATAGAGAAGAGGGTATAGATTTGGCAAATAAATAAAACTTAAAAACTGAAATAAACAGAGGGAGCCGAAATAAGTAGAACTATTAACAAATATAACTGCAAAACAGATACTTTATACCTCCACATATAAAATGACATAACTTGGGCAAACAGAAACCTTTTCGCAGGAAACGAAAGGTGTTCCTCACAGTAACAGACGCTCCAGACACAATAGAGCTATTCTCCAGGCTTGAAAATGTTCAAAAATAGTAGATCTAGAAAACGATAGTCGCAAGCAGTCAAACCGGCTTTGGATTTGGATCAACAACGTATGCGACCCTCAAAATAGCTCTGATACCATGTATGAATTTATAGGGTTAGTTCCTTAGATCAAAAAACAAAGGTCACCGCTCACAAATAGATCACAAATCAGTACACCAGTATTATCATGTGGTTAAAACCCTCGAAGAGGGAAACAATCCACAGAATGAGCCAACACGGCCACTTCAGGAAATTTATTAATATAAAAATAAAAGTTACATATGTTTCTCTCATAAACGGGATACCAGACAAATGACCTTCCATGATCTTTAAATAGATATTAGGGACCAATCGGGTGCTAAGCCATAGATCCAGTGTCGTTAATACCAAGGAGAGAGTGAACCGTCGGATCACTACAAATAGTGACCGTCAGATTAAAAGTTACAAATGTAAATAGTAAAGAAACACACTTTACCTAACTCTACACTAGACTAAGTGATTCTTAACTATTTCCTATGTGTTGTAATATCCTAACAATCCTTTGTTTTCGAGTGAGTGAGAATTTCAAACACTTTTCAAATCATTATCCAACTATAAGAAAATCCCTTGAGCTTAATATGTGTCTAGCCAGGCACTTGTTACAATCCAAGTACTGATTCCAGTGCTAACACCATGAATGAGATGCATTTGAGAGAGAAAAAAATTTCAACCTACTTGTACAACCTGTGTTGAGGTTCTTGGACATGGAGAGGATGAACACGAGTTATATACCATCATTAGATACACACAAAAAGGGAGGATAGATTTGGATGATGCCTATGATGCATTTATAAATACATTAGTTTATGACACTTGGTTTCATCTTCCAAGTGGAATCTTGAACTCTTGATGACTCTTCACACTCCCTTGAGACTCTTCATGTTCTTTCTTAAGAGAATAATACATTTACCATAATCCATAAGGATTAGGTTTTGAACATTCTACTATCAATAACCACACTTAATGATGCTAATGTGCAAGATATTTTCTTTGACAAAATGTGTAAGATGATATGAGGAGCTATGGTAGGATTGTTAAGGGTATTCATTTGGGAACTTTGTTCTAGCTTGATTCATGAACTATTGAGCATAATAGTTCTTTGATTTCTGTGTAGAGAGATCTATATGATCTATGACTTCATAATCAAAACCTTCCAATCAAGTTCTTGCTTCAGAGAACAAGTTACCTATAGAGAGGACAATGTTATGGCACCAAATATTGGGCCATATAGGTGAGAAGGGCCCATTGACCTTGAAAAATATAAATATTTCTAATGGATTCGATGAATTTTCTCTTGAATTTGATTTTTGGAAGCATCACTTAAATGGAAAATATAATTGTGTTCAATTTTATTTTATTTCTCACAAATCTTATGGCTTGTTGGACTTGATTCATTCTTATGTATATTTTCAAATTAAAGTTCCTATAATTTATAAGGCTTTGTATTATGTGTTATTAATTGATAATTATTCTAAAAGGCTATTAATATTTTTTGTTAGAAGTAAATTTGAGGATTAAGTCGATTTAAGGAGCTTAAATCTCTCCTAGAAAATTATACTAGAATGAAATTAAGGTTTTAAGGATTTATAATGGTAGTGAGTTTGTTTTGCAATGTTTGATGAGTTGTGTATGGATAATGGCATTTAAATGCATATAAAAGATCCATATAGCCATTATTTTAATGGAGTTATAAAACGAATGAATGTAACATTGATGGAGAGATTTGGAGTATGCTCAATGGACTTGGATTAGAGAATAAGTTTTGGGTAGAAGCGGTTGCTACTGCATGTTGTTGGAAATTGTAACTAGATTCAGTATTCATAATTGTCATTATATATTATATAACAAGAAAAATAACAAATAAACATATGATTTTCTAGCATGAGTTTCATGCTCTATTTGATTGGTCTACTAGGTCAAGCATGTTCTTCACGCTTATAGGAGTTTTTAAGTCAAAATAATATTTTTCATGAGTCAAGAGAGTCATTAGTATTTGTATAAGACCCATTTGGGCATTTTTAACAAGAAAAATGATTGATTTTTGAGTATATAAAGTCAAATTGACCTCCAAGACCAAGTTGGCCCTGCCAGTGAAAAGTTGGCCTAGGAGAGGCTATTCGACCTCATGAGAAGCATATATATAGAAAGAGCTTCGACCTCATTAAAACTCACTTTTTTAGGTTGATACCAAGCAATAAAGAAGAAGAAAAAGAGAGTGGAGGTCTAGGAGAAGGAAGCATCTCAATAAAAGAACAAAAATCTGAATTTTGTGATCATTTTATCTCACACGTACGAATATTCTATGGTTTTTGCAGCAGGTGCAGAGCCGAGAGTTGCAGGCGAAATTTGCAATTCTGAAATAAGGGCTGAAACCTTGTTTGAAGCAGACTTTGAATAGGTTCACCTTCGTTGGATTTGGTTGACCTTGTCTTGTCTTGAAGGGGATATTTTGGAGGGTTGACTTGGTGCTTGGAGGAGGTCTTGGTCTTGAATTTTAGGTCTTGGTTTTCTCAATTGACTTGATTCTATAAGAAGGGAAGAGATTATTACTGGGTTTTCCCATTGGAGGGGTTTTTCTCTGGCTTGGAGCCTACTTCTTGTGTCGACTGTCTCTATTATTTACGATCTTGATAATTGTTTGATGAAAGAATATAATAAAGAACAATGAGAAGCTAACTAAAGTTCACAACCAATTGTTAAGGATAAGGAGAATTGTTTAATTAGTTTCCCTACTAGATTCTCCAACACATGTTACTTGATTGACAAGATTCCTTCATCAAATCTTATGGATAAGACCCTTATGGAGTTTTGGATGGGAAAGAAGGCCTCACTTAAACATCTTTTATTTTTTGGTTGTGAGCCATATACTCATGTGCCTAAGAAGAATTGATCGAAGCTGGATACCAAGGTAGTGAATGTTGGGTGTAGGAATTACACTCAAGAAAACTCCTCAACAATTAATTTGTCAACCCGGGGGATTCATAAACTTAGAGACGAAGCACATACAATGCCAGAGATGGTATGAATATTTCCAATGTAAATCCCTACTTTCTCAAAGGACAGACTGTAGAATCAAATCAAAAGAGAAAAAGGCAACTTGAACCATAAAAAATAATCTAAGATTGGAACGAAAAAGTATGCATTTGCAAGAGAGAATTAAAGATAAAAGGAAATCACTTCAGCTAATGGTTGTTTAATCTATTGAGTGTGTATTTTCCTTTAGCAGAGACACATTAGCAGTCTCGTAGATGGGCCCTTAACATGCTTCCTTAAATATGTTCTTCTTGAAATAATTTGTCTTGCACTAGTGCAGGATCAGAGAGTTATGTAGGAGGTATAAATTGTGTCTTTACTGAAAGCTTTTTTTACTTCATGCAAGGGCTCGAACTTTTCAAGGTTCAGAGCACTCAGATCCTGTGGCAATAAACTAGTTCATGCACCTGATCAGAGCTTCATGCACTTAGCTTTTAATCCTTAAAACAAGTGTTCAATTATTGTAAATGCTATTTCACTATAAAATCAAATTGCACACATAAAAGTGAATGTTTCTGATTTTAATAAAATGTAGAAGTAAAGAAACAATCATTTATCCTGTCATAAGTGTTTAAAGAAAGAAATAAAATCGCGAAAAGTAGATTAAGAAAACTTGCTGCATCACACCAACGTGCACTGGTGCAGGTTTGCTTCTCCTGCTTGTACCAGGTGGTGGAAAACCAATTAAACAGAACTGTAGGAAAACGAAATGTCACACCAACATGCACTGGTGCAGGTTTGCTTCTCCTGCTTGTACCAGGTGGTGGAAAACCAAATAAAAATAACTGCAAGAAAAAGGAAATGTCACACCAACGTGCCTGGTGCAGGTCTGCTTCTCCTGCTTGTACCAGATGGGGAAATCTAATCTGAAATTAAATGCAGGAAAGTAATTTGCAGGGAAAGAAAATGTAACTAATTCACATGACAGATCCATTTTCAATAAGACAGGAATACATGTGCTGAAAATTGAATCACACTTTAATAATTTAAACACACATTACAGGAAACAAAAAATAGGGTAAACGTGCTGGGTTCGCTGGGCCCTAGCCAACCAGTGCGTTTCCCTTTTTAAATTAAACGCTGCTCAGTAAAACAGTTAATTCATCAGCTTAAAAGAACATAAACATAATTTCTGAAACATGAGGTGGAAAAACCTTTTATTAATTTATTGAGACGAATACATACCTCGATACAATGTCTAGCCCAGATTCGGGCGATAACAAAAGACTGGTTACCGCCTATCGACTTCAATCTAAAATCTACTCCAAAATTCTCCTCCTACGTCCTATTTACACTTTACATTATATAGATCTGTTGGCCGAAGGCCAAAACAGATCGTTCAACTAATTCATAAAAAAATGCAGAATTTAGTCTGGGCCTTCACGATAAGACGATTTTGCAAAACTGGCCGTAGCTAACCAGCTTTCTCCCTTCACGGATTAGTCTCGGCTGCCTTTGAATCATTCGTTGTCGTGGCTAAAATGGCTTAAGATGGGGCGGTGATTGAGGAGGTTCGAATCTGCCGCAAAGATCTGTTGTGCTGGCAATAGTGCATATCCAATCCTGCACTAAGATCAACGGTCACGATAAGTACTTTAACCATCAAATAACCTTTGGAGATATCAATTAGTTACAAAAGTGATTTAGAAATAAGAAATCATGTGATAAATATTTAATTAATGCTAAATTTAATTAAAACATGAAAAATAAAGGTTTATACGAAATGTGTCACCATGCTTGGACTAGTGCAGGATGAGAATGCATAAAGGAGGTGAAACAGGGGTAAATGTTTATAATTTAGGAAGGGAAAAGTGGTAAAAAGAGAGAAAATTATGGGGCTAACATCCTCCCATCCCTAAGCTATTGTGTGTCCTCACAAAACTCTTTACCTCTGCAAAAAAATTCAAAATTTTGAGCGTTCCAGCTCACTCCTGCTCCGGCATACTATCATCAGTCTGCAGTGTTTCAGACTTCATCTTTTTGCTGCTCTTCAGTCTCTTCATCACCTTTTTAAGCCATTTGAAACATTGTGAAGCATGGTAATTCCATATCCTAACTTATCCTTTCTTCTTTTGGATCTCTGCCGTGAAATATTCCTTATTTTGTTCTTTTTCCTCCTGTGTTTTGGCTACGAGCTGCTCTAAATTCTGTACTTGAAGCTCGAGCTCAAGTATCCGAGTAGTAGAAGCTACCAATTCTTCTTTATTTTCTATCTCAATAGGGGATGTATTTTCTTCAGGGACCTTAGTATCCCTTGGAGTTTCAGTAAACACCTCTTCCTCTTCCGGTTCTTTTTCTTCTTCTAACTCTTCTGGTTATTCTTCTTCTTCTTGCTCTTCCAGTTCTTCTTCTTCTCCTCTACTTCTTTCGGCTCTTCTTCGTCTTCTTGATCTTCTAGTTCTTATTCTTCTTCCAGCCCTTCTTTGTCTTCTAACTCTTCTGGTTCTTCTTCTTCTTCTAACTCTTCTGGTTCTTCTTCTTCTTGTGCCGGTTCTTCCTTTTCCTGTGCCGGTTCTTTTGGTTCTGGTTCGTCTTGCACTGGTGTAGGTGGGGATTCAACATTCTGTGGGGACTGCGGTTCTGCACCAGGTTCTTCATTATTTTTTTGGCCCTTAATAAAGTCAGCCAACAGGGTGTCATCTTCGATTTCCACAGATTTTGTTGCGTCCGCAAGGACTGACGACAAATCGTCTTCTTCAGGGGTCTGTTCATGTACTGGGAGCGTCGGAGGAGTTTCTTCGATAGGTGCACCGACTGTCTTCTGTTTCGTTGGAGATGGGACCTTTTCTTCTGCTAATTTCCCAGTTCATTTCCTTCTTGCACTGGTGCAAGAAGGAATTCTCTTTACACTTGGACCCTTGCTCGTGCTGGTGGGGGTCTCTATTTTCTTCTCAACAGCTATCTTCTTTCCTGCAGAGGGCGTTTTGTCTAGCTGCTTCAGCAACTCATTCTAGGTCATACCCTTAATTTCCAATTGTTTCTGGACCAGGATTTTGATCAGGCTGTGATGATACAATTTCTTATCGCCCTGGTTCGCCCGTGCTCCCTGCACGCCCTTGGCCATCTTTTCTAAACTCTTAAGAAAAAAGTAAGTGAAATCCATCCTCCACCGGACATGCTGGCCGGGTTCAAAGTGTTTCAGCATCCTAAAATGATACACAAAGGTGAGGGAGTACCTCCCCTCAC
Organism: Pinus albicaulis; assembly: GCA_034641835.2. Lineage (NCBI taxonomy): Eukaryota > Viridiplantae > Streptophyta > Pinopsida > Pinales > Pinaceae > Pinus > Pinus albicaulis. The sequence goes on along the minus strand of CM076571.1, from coordinate 357,303,156 downwards.
AAGTCACAAATTTCTAGAGAATAAAAAGGAGGTCTCGCCATTGTCCCAGCAGGGCGTTGCGCAAAACTCCTTTCTTCTAGTTTACGTTCATGTCTTTATCAACAATTAAACACTGCCAGCGCTTCCTCTCGAGCTTTTGATTTTTAAAGTACTGCGCACCAGTGTTATGTAAGGCCGTCGCTGCTGCTATCGATTTTTCCGTGACTTTAAATCTTAGGGGCCCAATCTTTACACGACCATTTTTAAAACTCTGTGTGAACTGTAGGGCCACTTCACTGTTGTGCCCATAAAATTTCTGCAAAAATGGAAGAAAGCCTGAGTCTCGCAATAGTGCAAGACTATTGTGAAACTCGGCGGTCTGATCTACCTCACTGAGGGATGACGGTTCACATCCAACATGCGACATCTTTGATTTACAGTCACGAATAGTCAAATAATTTGCATGTAATACCGGAAAACTTAACTCTTTATAGATAGGGATAAAACATCCATCATCCCTTCTGTCTTATCACTAATCCATCCCACCAAAATAGCCATAGATGCACGACATGTTTAGAATCGTGCGGGATTGGTACTTGCAGCGGTGTGTTTAACGAATAAGTGAGGTAATCAACATAAGTGAAGGACGTTTAGGATCATGGCAGAAAGAGTAATCATATCCAAGCAACGGTTTAAACATTTCCGCATTCCTTTATAATTCAAAAAACTTTAGCATTTATTAAAAATGATCATGATTCTTAACTAAAAAAACACTTTGTACTTTAAATACTTTTCTCCTAATTAATATGATAGCATAAGTACTTTATCAAATAAGTGAAAAAAACTGCTTGTAAACTTATATGATGACCACTTCTTATGACATATGCTCAAAAAACAAATTGTATGCTGCTTCTGTCAAGGTGCATGCTTGCACCGATCTGTTTACACTGCTTACTGTACTGCTCTGCTGGTACCATTATGATTATACTGTTATATAGGACAATATGCTTGCACTAGTGCAAGCATATTGTCTAAAAAAGAACAGAGAATTTAAGTAGAATATAGGCTGGACTTTTAACATAGCTTTCCTCAACTGATACTGAAAATTTTCTTTGCCCTTCCTTGATGCTTCAGGGCATCTTTTTTCTCTTTATGTATGAGATCCTGCAATGAATTCATGGGGGAACAAAGAAGTGGGAAAGGGGAAAATTTCAGAATGGGAAGGAATTTTGTTACAGGGACTCCAGGAATAGTACCAAAGAGGGGATAAACAGAAGTGGGATAGGGAAAAAAATTCAAGGGTAAAGTGGGATTTTTACGAAGCGGGTAGGGTAAACAAAAGAATGTGGGAAGGTTAATCATTCTGGGATTTAAAGAAGAAAACTGAGGGAATATTATTAAATGGGATATGAAGAAAGGCAGAAAATTTTCTGGAAGGTCTGCCTGCACTAGTGCAAGAAAAAAACAACTGCAGCGAGAATTAAGTGTTACTTGAATAAAAATATCCATGCTAATTACCCCAATGTATAAAGGCCTGCTGAACCTGTTTTTACTCGGTGGTTGCTAGCATATCTAATGATTAAGAAAAATTCTCTTTTTATTAGAAATTTTTTATCTCCCTGCCAGCAAGCTGGTTTTCAGGTTGACCCTTCTGCAATCATGTCAGCAAACTGATTTTCACAATTACATGAAAATATTTTTTCTTTACTTTTTATTTTTATTTTTATTTTTTATTAATTTTTTTTTCTTTTTTCTTTTGAGAAGAAGAAGAGTTCATGTTTTCAAAAGGTTTGTTTTACTGTTTACCACTACCATCCCAAATTTATGTTTGAATTGCTATGTAAAATCTTTCTTGGCAAGTGACTGAAAATACTTCTTTAATCTATGCCCATTTACCAAGAATACTGAATCTTGTCCATCAATAGTTTTGACTTCTACTGCTCCATTCTCAAATACTCGGATCACTTCATAAAGTCCCATCGAACTTGTATGGAACTTCCCTTTAAAAATTTTAAATCTAGAATCATAGAGGAGCACCCAATCACCTGGTTGGAGCTGCTTTTTTTGAATAGTCTTGTCATGCCACATTTTTCGTTGTTGCTGAATTAGGATGTTTTTCTGAACAAAATCTCTGCAAAATTCATCTAACTCATTTAATTGGAGAAGACGTTGTTGTTGTGCCTTGGAGAGATCTAGTCCTAACTGAACTATAGTTCTGAAGATTTTGATCTGGAACTCAATCGGTAACATAACCTGTTTTCCATATACCAACTCATATGTTGTATGTCCTGTGCTATTTCTCCAAGTGGTTCTGTATGCCCACAAAGCTTCTGGTAGTATTTCAGCCCAATATTTCCGATGCATATTGAATGTCTTTGTAAGAATGGACTCGATCACTTTGTTTGTAGATTCCACCTGGCCATTTGTTTGCGAGTGATACGGCGTGGATTCCCTGTGCCAGATCTTGTATTTCTCCATCACACCCTGTACCAGATTAGAAATAAACTATGGACCATTGTCAAAAACAATTTCTCTAGGCACACCAAATCTAGTAAATATTTCAGAAAAAAGAAAATCAACAACAAATTTTTCTGTAGCAAAAGAAACAGCTTTAGCTTCTACCCATTTTGTAACAAAATATGTACAAACCAGAATATTATTTTTACTTAAAGATGTTGGATTTATTGGCCCTATAAAATAAATAGCCCATTTTTCAAAATGCTCAAACATAACTTGGGGGCATAAAGGCATTTCATTGGTTTGATTAGGCTGGCCCATTCGTTGACAGCTATCACATCGCCTGACATACTGTTTGGCATCCTTAAACAAGGAAGGCCAAAAGTAACCAGCACGTAATACTTTATATGCAGTCCGCTTATCAGCGAAGTGGCCTCCACAAGGTTCATCATGAGTATATTTCAATATGTCAAACACTTCCTCTCTCTTACACATCTACAGATGATCAGATTTGGACCATTGTAAAATAGGTCTCCTTGAATCCAGGAATATGTAGCACTCTTCTGAATAATATTCCGCTTTTCACGAGCGGACAAGTGGGGTGGTGTCTTCCCAGTAACCAAGTAATTAGCAATGTCAGAAAACCACATAGAATCTGTAGACATAGCAAAAATATGTTCATTTGGAAAATCATCATTAACAAGAGTTACTTCACTAGGATTATCTAATCTAGAAAGAAAATTTGCTACGACATTAGATTTCCCTGGTCTATCAACAATAGTAACATTAAACTCCTGTAACAATAGTAACCACCTAGTCACTCTACCGCTTGTCAATGGTTTGTTCATCAAATATTTAGTCGCGGAATGATCAGTATGTACAAATACTTCATATCTTGTAATATAGTGTCTGAACTTATTAATTGAAAAAATTATAGCTAAAAACTCCTTCTCTGTAACTGTATAATTCAATTCAGCAGAAGACAAGTTTTTAATAATATAATAAATAACATAGGATTTCTTATTTTCCTCTTGTCCTAAAGCTGTGCCAATAGCCAAATCTGAAGCATTAGAGGAAATGTGAAAAGGCAGGGACCAGTTTGGACCTTGCAAAACTGGTGCCTGTACCAACTTTTCCTTCAATGTTTCAAAAGACTGTTGGCAAGCCGTGGACCAAGAAAATTCACTATCCTTAGCTAAAAGTCAGAAAAGAGGAGCAACTATATTTGAAAAAATTTCAATGAATATTCTATAGTAACCAACATTTCCTAGAAAACCTCTTACTTCCCTTTGAGTTTTGGGTGCAGGAAGATGCAGAATGATTTCAATCTTTGCCGGATCAACCTGGATACATTTTTCAGAAATCAAATGGCCAAGAACCAATCCCACTTTGCACATTAATCTACATTTCTTATCACTAAAAGCGATATGGGCTTCCTGAAAACGAAGAAGTACTTTCTCCAAATATTTGAGAGCTTCTTGAAAAGAATCACCAAACACAGAAAAGTCATCCATATAAATTTCTACAAATTCTAGATCAGGAAATATAGCCAGGACTGCCCTTTGAAAGGTAGCCGGGGCATTACATAAACCAAAGGGAAGTTATAAGGGAAGTTATAAAGGGAAGACCGCCCTTTATCCTGATCTTCGAGTGCAATCTGTATCTAGTTATAACCACTGAAGCCATCCAAAAAGGAGAAATATTTCTTTTCTATAAGGGTATTAAGCACCTGATCAATGAAAGGGAGAGGGAAGTAATATTTAAGAGTGGCTTTATTCAATTCTCGATAATCAATACAAATATGCCATCTTCCATATTTCTTAGGTACTAGTACTAATGGAGAGACCCACTGACTGTCGGAAATAGGATAAATAAAACTAGCATCTAAGAGTTTCTGTACTTCTTCCTTCACAATGTCTCTTAGAGCTAGATTCATTCGCCTTTGAGGTTGTCGGACAGGTTGGGTTCCTTCCTGAATATATATGTGATGTGTACAAGTTTTAGGAGGGATACCCTTCATATCTTCATAGCCCCAAGCAAAGGCACTAAGATGGTTTTGCAACAAATTCACAAGCTGCTCTTGCTGAGATGAGTCCAAATCTGAACTAATATGCAAGGATTTACCAGGGATAATCTCAACAAGAGTGGTATCAATCTCAGGAGTACTTATGGGAGTGGTCAAATGCAGTGCTACAGAAGAATGAGAATCATGATTTTCTTGAAAATCTAGGCTGAAAATTTGGCTCAAAGGCTCATAATTAGGCATAATGTCTAGATTATTCAGGAAATATTGAATCTCATCTTCTTGTGAAGACCCAATATAATGATGGATAAGGGAAATATACTGAGTCTCCTCATCACTGATTTGATCCAACCATAAAGTATCTCGAAGGTCCTGAATGGATCTGGCAGGGGGGTATAAGGTAAATTTCTTCCTAGAATCTCCATGTGAGATATACATATCACCGGAATGACATCCAATATATGCATCAGCTATAGCAAGCCATGGTCGACCCAAGATCAAGGGATTTCCTCCTACTGGGTTCTTTGGCTCAAGCATAGTGAAATCAGTAGGATATTCCCAAGAATCTAATGAGATGATCACATCGTCCAATACTCCTTCTGGTTTAATTTTAGATCTATCTGCTAATTCAAGCATAGTAGGAGTAGGGCGAAGATGAGATAACTGAATTTGATCCATGGTTTTCTCAGTCATGAAATTAATGGGTGCCCCTAGGTCTATAAGAAAATTAGAGACAAGGACATTACCAATCTGAAATGAGACAACAGGGTTTCCAGGATCTGTATTTTTTTCCACAAACACACATCCCGTCATTAACTCTGCTGCCCTACCAAAAAATTGAATGGTTCGGGGTTCCAATCTCTTCCTCTCGGGTTTCTTGAGATAGATTTCCTTAATAATCTTGGTACAAATGGGGATCTCTTTGATGGCTTGAAGCAAAGGTATCTTAATGAAAATATTTCGAAGTTCAGATGCGAAACTAGTCTCAGAAACAGGCTCACTCCTTTTTATTACTAGCCTCTTTGGGAAGGGAGGCTAGTTGGAAGAATATGACAAGGATTCATAGGGTAAGGGCTGCTTAGTGACAGCTTTCGGGGAATGGTTGAGAGCTTCCTCTTCTCCTTTCTCTTCAACAATCACCACAGGTTGCTTCTGATTTTCTGATGTTATAGTCCTCGATCTTAATTGAATATCGTGAACCCCAACTGGAATAGACTGGTATTTGAATGGTAAAGGTGGGTTTGTTACGTAGATCATTTTCACTGCTCTATTATTATTAGGATTGGGCATAGGTTGAGCAGGAAACTGAGGAGATCGAAAGGGTGGAGGTAAAGGTAATGGTGGAGTGGAATGACTCGGAAGTTGAGGCATTGAATAAGGTGCATGTGTAGATGGGTATGACTGCATAGGTGGCTGGTAGGAATATGGAGAATGAGTTGGCCCTCTCCAACCTTGTTGCCATGGCTGAGAAGGTTTCCCATGCTGATATTGATTCCCATACTGCCGCTGCTTATGAGAGTAAGGATAAGAATATGCATACGAATTATAACCAAAATAGTGTGGAGAAAATTCAGAAGCCATACCTGTACTTACATGAGGCCAATTCCTTCTCGCTCCCATAGCATTCAAGTATTCAGCTTCAGGCTGTCCCCCTGTAAATACAGTTTTAAGTCCTGGTATAGAGGGACATTTTTCTGTGATATGGTCTTCTGCACAAATATCACACTTATTAGTTTCTTTCAAATTAAGAGGACACTCTTTAGGGGGATGCTTGTCTCTACATTTAGGACAGAAAATACATAATGACTCTTGTTCCTTCATAAGTTTCTGCTAAAATTTTAAGGAGTCTAACTGTTTGGTAAAAATGTTCATTATATCAATTTTCATGTTTTAAATTTTATTTTATAGTCCAATAATCATAGCATCAGTAGATTCAGTTTTTCTATTTCTATTTCGAGTGCCTCTACCGGATCTGTACTGGTTTCTTGAAAATTTCCGGAATAATTCACAATTTTGATCAAAAGTTTGCTGAGAAATATCACCTTGTCCTAACAGATTCAAATTATTTCTAGCATTATCAGTAAGTCCTCTTAAGAACAAAGTTCTAATAGTGTTGAGATCAAGCTTAAGTTTTGACCTTTGTAAAATATACAGAAATCTTTCCAAATAATCTTCAAGCATTTCATCATCATCTTGTATGATTGTAAAATTTTCATCCCGCATGTCCCGAGTTTTGCAATATTCTTGATATTTAGACATAAAGACTCTCTTCATATGATCCCAAGAGGTTATGGTGTTTCCTCCTAACCCCATAAACCAAAGAAGAGCTAAGTCCTTGAGGGTAATAAGAAATAATCTTAACTTCTGAGCCTCAGTTGCATAATCATAACTTCTACACAAAATATCAAACTCAAATAGAAAAGAGTCAGGATCTTCATGAAATTTACCATGGAAATGAGGGAGAGATGATGGTGGAATATTCTTCATATGTGACACAGTATCAGGATCCACAATTGGAAACACAAAATTGGATTGTACTTCACTTACCTGGTTGTCACCAGTCCCTTCCAAATGATCTTCTTGGTCCACCATTGTTCCCCTCTTACTTGTACCGCTCTCCATAGGCTAATCCACACCTGAGTTGTTATTACAAGAATCCAGGTGGATTGTTCCTGCGTGATGGGTTTGAATTGGATTGGGCTTCCTATTGACAGAAGGAGACCCAATATGAAAATTGTTTTCAAAATTCTTTCGACCCTTAGTGGGCTTCGAACCCTTACCTTTCCTAGGCATTCATTTCAAAAGAAAAGAAAAAAGAAAAACAAACAATTTCTAAAAAATGCTGTCAGAAATCAATTAACACCAGTAAAATTCCTTCAAATAAACAACACTGCAAAAATAAAGAAAAATGACCTCTATTGCATAATCAGAAAATTCTTACCAAATCAAATTGCCTCCCTAGCAACGGCGCCAAAATGTTGGGTGCAGGAATTACACTTAAGCAAACTCCTCAACACTTAATTTGTCAACCCGGGGGATTCGTAAACTTAGAGACGAAACAAAAAAAATTCCAGAGATGGTATGAATCTTTCTAATGTAAATCCCTACTTTCTTAAAGGAAATATTGCAAAATCAAATCAAAAGAGAAAAATGAAACTTGAACCATAAAAAATAATCTAAGACTGGAATGAAAAAGTATGCATTTGCAAGAGAGAATTAAATATAAAAGGCAATCACTTCAGCTAATAGTTTTTTAATGTACTGAGTGTGTATTTTCCTTTAGCAGAGACACCTTAGCAGTCTCGTTAGATGGGCCCTTAACCTGCTTCCTTAAAGATGTCCTTCTTGCAATAATCTGTCCTGCACTAGTGTAGGATCAGAGAGTTATGTAGGAGGTATAAATTGTGTCTTTACCAAAGGATTTTTTTACTTCATGCAAGGGCTCAAAATTTTCAAGGTTCAGAGCACTCATATCCTATGGCAAGAAACTAGTTCCTGCACCTGATCAGAGTTTCCTGCACTTAGATTTTAATCTTTAAAACAAGCGTTCAATTATTGTAAATTCTATTTCACTATCAAATCAAATTGCACACATAAAAGTGAATGTTTCTGACTTTAATAAAATGCATAAGTAAAGAAAAAATCATTTATCTTGTCGTAAGTGTTTAAATAAAGAAATAAAATCACAAAAATTAGATTGAGAAAACTTGCTGCATCACACCAACGTGCATTGGTGCAGGTTTGCTTCTCCTGCTTGTACCAGGCAGTGGAAAACCAAATAAACAGAACTGTAGGAAAATGAAATGTCACACCAACATGCACTGGTGTAGGTTTGCTTCTTCTGCTTGTATCAGGCACTGGAAAACCAAATAAACATAACTGCAAGAAAAAAGGAAATGTCACACCAACGTGCCTGGTGCAGGTCTGCTTCTCCTTCTTGTACCAGACAGGGAAATCCAATCTAAAATTAAATGCAGGAAAGTAATTTGCAGGGAAAGAAAATGTAACTACTTCACACGATGGATCCGTTTTCAATAAGACAGGAATACATGTGCTGAAAATTGAATCACACTTTAATAATTTAAACACACATTACAAGAAACAGAAAATAGGGTAAACGTGCTGGGTTGGATGGGCCCTAGCCAACCAACACGTTTCCCTTTTTAAATTAAACGCTGCTCAGTAAACCAGTTAATTCATCAGCTTAAAAGAACAGAAACATAATTTCTGAAACATGAAGCGGAAAAACCTTTTATTAATTTATTGAGGCGAATACATACGTCGATACAATGTCTAGCCCAAATTCGGGCGATAACAAAAGACCGGTTATTGCCTATCGACTTCAATCTAAACTCTACTCCAAAATTATCCTCCTAGGTCCTATTTACACTTTACATTATATAGATCTGTTGGTCGAAGGCCAAAACAGATCGTTCAACTAATTCATAACAAAATGCAGAATTAGTCTCGGCCTTCAAGATAAGACGATTTTGCAAAAATGGTCGTAGCTAACCAACTTTCTCCCTTCACGGATTAGTCTCGGATGCCTTTGAATCATTCGCTGTCATGGCTGAAATGGCTTAAGACGGGGCGATGATTGAGGAGGTTCGGATCTGCCGCAAAGATCTGTTGTGCTGGCAATAGTGCAGATCCAATCCTGCACTAAGATCAGCGGTCATGATAAGCACTTTAACCATCAAATAACCTTTGGAGATATTGATTAGTTACAAAAGTGATTTAGAAATAAGAAATCATGTGATAAATATTTAATTAATGCTAAATTTAATTAAAACAATGAAAAATAAAGGTTTATACGAAATGTGTCACCATGCTTGGACTGGTGCAGGATGAGGGTGCATAAAGGAGGTGAAACAGGGGTAAATAGTTATAATTTAGGAAGGGAAAAGTGGTAAAAAGAGATCAAATTAGGGGGCTAACAATGAAATGTATTTTTATCCTCTAGTGTTGTTGGAAAGGGTACAAGCTTTAGAATACCGTGGTTGGAAAAGTTTTGTATAACAAGAATGTTATTACGAGAGAAGTTATGTTTCAATATAAATAAGAGTATGAGAATTTATTGTTATAAATATTTTTCGAGAATAAGAAAGTTGAACCAAAAAATAAAAAAAATATCTTCATGATGGACCTATTGAGGAGGGTTCAAAGAGTTCAAACAATAGTCCACTTTTAAAGTGGTCCACTCAAAAATAAGGAAATTAGATAGGTATATGTATAGTCCAACTATATATATATATATATATATATATATATATATATATATATATATATATATATATATATATATATTCAAACATTGGTGAGCCTAGAACAATGAACGAAGCATTGGAGATAGAAGATCAAGAACCTTGGAGATTGGCCATGGGTGAGAAAATGGTTGCACTTTAAAAAATGATACATAGAACTTGGTCCGATTGCGCAATGGATAGAAACCTATTAGATGCAAATGGGTATTCAAAAAGAAAATATATTAATATGACAATGTTGAAAATCACAAGGCAAAGCTAGTTGCAAAAGGATATTCCTAGGTTAAGGGGTTAGATTTCGGTGAGATATTTTCCCTTGTTTCTAAGTGAATATCCATCATGTGCCTATTATATGTAGCAATATCATTTTATTTAGAGATAAAACAGATGGATGTGAAAACAACATTCCACATGGTGACTTGAAGGAGGAGATCTACATGACATAACCAAAGCAACATGTTGAAAAAGGTAAAGAGTCACTGGTTTGCAAATTAAAAAAAAGCCTTTATATGGTCTCAAATAGTGTCCAAATGTGGTATAAGAGTTTGATTCTTTTGTGTTGGTATTATAATTATATGATTCAAGTTAGATCATTATGTGTATTATACAATATGATGGTAATTTCCTTGTTATCACTTTATTCATAGATGATATGTTATTCATTAGTAATAGTAAGGATGTGATTTGTGATTTGAAATTTACATTATTAACACAATTTGATATGAAAGACTTGGGGGTTACAAAATATATCTTAGGAATGGATATCAAGAGGGATAAAGTGGATAAAAGGATTTGGTTGATTTTAAGTAAGTATTTAAACTCCACGTTACAATGTTTTCGCATGGTAGATAGTATGCCATTAAGTGATCGGATTTTTGTGGGAAAACATTTAGTTAATAAATACCCTGCCACACTTGCAGAGATGGAAGATATGGATTTTTTCCTTATGGTAATGTAGTTGGTAGTTTAATGTATGTTATGGTTTGTACTAGACTAGAAATTTCACAAGTAGTGTGAGTTTTAGGTTGATTCATGGCTAATCTTGGATGAAAAAATTAGGCTACAATGAAGAGGGTATTTAGTTATTTGAGAGGTACTTAGAAATATTCAATTCATTGTCATAGTGATCTTTCAAGGGACAAGCTGATATGTGTTTTTTCCATTTGGTGGCACAATGAATTGGATGAGAAAGTGACATGCTATAGTCACTTTTTCCATTGTATAGGCAGAGTGTTTAACAACAACCCATGAATATAAGGAGGTAATCTGGTTTGTGAAACAATGTTCAAAATAAGGCTAAGTTAGAAAGCTATGAAAATTTAATGTAATAGTAATAGTGTCATTTGTTTTGCTAAGAACCATAATTTTCATGGAAAGACCAAGGATATATATATCCAATACCATTTCGTTAGGGAAATGGTATAATATGGAAAGGTGATACTAGAGAAAGTTTACACCTTAAATGATGTTGCAGATGAATTGGTGAAACTAGTGAGAATTTATAAATTCAAGTGGTGTTATGAGTCTATGGGCTTTATGGGTGCTAACAATTAACTTGTATTATGATGCATTCTCATGTATACCCTTGCGAGGTATATGACAAGCCAAAGAATGTTGGGATAAGTGTGTCATGTACCTTGGAATGTTATAGTGGAGCATATAATAATCTAGTGTTGTAGTGGAGCAAAGAATAATTGCAACACTGTAATGGAGAAGATAGCAATGTAGAGAAGTGGCAAGGAATACCTTGCTGGTGGTTTCTAACAAGAATAATTGGAAAAACATGAATGATATATGGTGTTATTAATGATTATTTATATAATACTAAGGCCAAAAGAAAACAGGGTGAGTTTTTATCTTTATTATGCTTCCATTTTTTTTTCATAATTATGTTACCATTGAATACTCTTATTGAGTGTTGAGATTCAACAAGATGACAAGCTTAGTGAAAATTAAGCACCTTCACTAAGTGGGGTCCGTAGGCTATTTTTATGTGTATGTATATTTTTAGACATGGTGAGCATATTCTATAAGTTGCAGGATGCTATTTTTAGATGGTTGATCAAATGTGAAAAATAGATGAAATTCTATTTTTAGAATATTGGGAAAAGTCTATTTATAGATCATCAATCTAAAAATAGGTGCATGTCGATTATTATTAGCCCTTAATAATAATCCGACAATAAATATCAACTTATTCCCTTGGAGTACTTTATTTCAGTGAACATATTTGGAAAATCAGTGGGTTGAAGGAATTACACAATTCCTAGGGTTATTGGTGACTCATGCATGGAGGACTCAGTTAGAATTGAAGTGGCAAAGTTATGACAGAGTTGGAAGAGTAGTTAATGGAGTTGTTATTCAGTTTAACTCAGTTAAGTGAGTTAAACTCAGTTGAGCTAGTTGTATATAGTCTAACTGAAAGATACACTAGTGAGAGTTTATTGAATTAATTATTTAATTAATTCATAACTAGAGACTCACTTGCAAATGAACAAATACAACAGTTAACTACTTGCATGTCAGTTCCAGTGGATACCTAGTGGAGAGATAGGTGAATGGGTGAGATGGACTATCTGTTGACACTATTATGATGCATTCAATGCATCTGACACACATTGGAGATGCCAATGAGGATTGCGTAGTCAAGGCAAGGCCAATTCGAATTCATTCTGAGGTCTTCTTCAGCAGGGGTTGCGTAGTGGAGGTAGGTTGTCAGGAGGCAAGAAATTGGTGCATAGATATGCAAATTTCTGCATGACAATGTGTAATGATTGTTGATTTTATTGAGAGATTGATGTACTAATATTTGTATGACATTATTACAAGATCCATTGATATACATAAAATATGATAGTTGGGGTTGTTAGCTTTAAGCTTTCCCGTTAAACAGTTGTGTTTATGTGCGATTGATTTGCTTCATATGTGTTTGCAATTGGCGATTTAATTTCTGCAAATAATTAAGTGGAAGGATTATGTATTTAACATAAGTTTAATTTGTTAGATCAGGAGCATTTGGTAATACTATCAAAATTAATAAATTTCTACATGGTATCAAAGTAGTGTTAATAACTGGAGATTGCAATAGTGAATAGGTGCTGAGTTTTGTGCTGGTGGACAATTCGAATTCGCTGCAGAAATTTCTTGGTGCAACAGTTGAGTATTCATTGAAATGTCTTTCAATGGGTTGTGATTGTAGTATGCCCTTGAGGGTAGCTCGAATTAAATAGTCTGGAAGGAACAGATGGAGGCGGTGCTTGAAGATAATGGACTGAAGGAGTTCATCGATAGCGATGCTCCTAAGCCTACTTCTAGCGATGCTGCATTACTTGATGCAGGGAAAAAGAAGGTAGAAAATATAAGAAGAATTCTGTTGGAAGATGTGAAAGACCATATTGTGTCAAGCCTTCACGGGAAAGCCACTCCATTTGCAATGTGGAAGGATTTGACAGATATTTTCCAAAGCAGCAACGACCATAGGAAGTTGGCGCTGAAAGATAAGCTCAGAAAAATCAAAATGGAGAAGGGCGACAATTATCACAAAGTTTTTCCAATGTAGGGATGAGCTGGGGAGTGTGGGAATTATAGTTGTAGATGATGAATTGGTGAGCTTGGCTCTTCTTGGGCTTTCGAAGAGTTCACACAGCTACGAAGACTTTGTCAATGGAAGGGAGAAACTGCTGGATTGGGAGTGACTTTGGTTGGATCTTGTGCAGGAGGAGATGAGGCGAAATAACAGGGATGAATCTTCATCGAAGAATGATGATGAAGAGAATTACGCTTTGTTTTCCAAAGCAAGGAGAGGGAAGGGGAAGAAACCCCATCCAAAATCCGAGGCTAAAGGAACAAAGCTGGATTTTTCCAAGGTGAAGTGTTTTCACTGTCATGAACATGGGCATCTCGCCGCTAACTACCCACAAAAAAAAGAAGAACAAGAAGGCTGCTGGAGTTGCAGCGGGTGAGGCCTTAGCCTCGCAATTTGAACTTGATTTCTCTTTGATCGCATGCTTGGTTTCAAGCTCAATGGGATCGGTGTGGTATCTTGATAGTGGTGCTTCCTTCCCTATGACGAGAGACAAGGAGTTTTTTAGTGACTTGGAGGAGAAGGATCTCAAAATGCATATAGAGATGGGCGACGATGGTAGATACAATGCGACCGACATTGGAACCATTACCTTTGAGAGGGAGTCAGGTAAACCATTTCTATTGAAAGATGTTATGCATGTTCTAGGTCTAAAGAAGAACTTGGTATTGGTCACAATGTTGGAGGACAGAGGTTATGACGTTGTTTTCAGCGAGGGAAAAGCCTTCCTACGACATAAAACAACGGGTCAAACCAACAGGATAGGGATTCGAGTTAAGAATATCTACAAGATGGAGGTAGATGGCTGCGCTACAATGATGGGCAAAGTAGAAGAAGTGGTGAGTCGAGATGAGGACGAATTATGGCATAGGATATTGGGCCATATTCACCATGGCGCCTTGAATATTTTGCAGCAGATTTCTACTGGACTTCCCAAGGGTACTCTTGCGCAGTCATATCAGTGCAAGGGATGTACTATGGGTAAGTTTGTGAAGACCACCTTTCATGAGAAGGAGAACCGTGCTTTAGTGATCCTGGAGAGAATTCACACAGATGTATGTGGACCTTTCTCGGTTTCTTCAATAGCAAAACACATGAATTATGATATATTTGTTGATGACTATTCTCGTAGATGCTGGATCTTCTTCATGCAGAAGAAGTGAGAAACATTCTCAAAGTTCTGTGAGTTTAAAGCATTGGAAGAGAAGAAGTCGTGGAAGCAAGTGAAGGCTCTGTGGAGTGATAATAGTGGTGAATATATCTCTAACGAATTCAATGCAGGGATAATTTTAAGGATGGAAAATTATCTTGAAGTTTAAAAAATTGGCGAATCTCACTAGTCCCTAATATGCAAATTATAAAATATTTATTGATGTATTTGTAAAATTATTCAAATTTATAATGATATTATATATGTTGTCTATATAATGTTGGCAATTTTTAACGTAAAATAATTTTATATTGTAAAATTTGGGCAAATCATTTTTATAAAAAAATGGAAATTAGCGAATCTTTGTTTTGGAAAAACCATGGAAAATTAGCCCACTTGCGAATATTAGCGCCTAAAATTTTCCATGATTCAAAGAATTCTATAGCAATGAAGGAATTCGAAGAGAACTCATAGCGCCTCATAACCCACAAAAGAATGGGGTCGTAGAGAGGAAGAACAAAATGATCGTAGGTGTTGCATGAACTATGCTGCATGACCAGGGCCTACCGATGCACTTGTGGGCGGAAGCATGCAACACTGCAATTTATGTGCAAAACCGTTGTCCTCATAGAGTACTTGGCATGAGTACACCTGAAGAAGATTTTACTGGTAAAAAGCCTGATATTTCTCATCTAAATATTTTTGGCTCATCTATTTACATTCATGTGACAAAGGATGCCAGGAAGAATCTAGAGCCGACTACAGAAGTTGGTATATTTGTGGGGTACACAGAAACACCCCATAATTATCGTGTGTATTTTAAAAACAATTGAACGATTGTGATGCGACAAGATATAAAATTCAATGAGGTGAAAGCCATGAAGTTGTTGCTTGAGAGGGAGCTACACTTGCATGTAGAGGAGGAGCTACTTGTTCCCAAAGATGAGCCTCTAGATGTGGATCAGCCACAGTAGGAGATTCATGGAGTGGAAAAGTCCACTCATGCAGAACCAAAAATTAGAACAAACAGAAGGCATACCACAGAAGCTGAGAGACTGAAGCTTGATGCGGCAGAGAATGTAGGAGTCCCTACATCACAGCACAGGCAGAGACAATCACTTGAACAATTTACTGGATACATGGATCTTATGAGCAACTGTATCATGACAGAGACATCTTCTTTTGAAGAAGCAGCGCAGGAGCCCACATGGGTAGATGCCATGGTGGAGAAGTATGAATCTATTGTCGGAAATAATGCTTGGGAGATTGTTCCAAGGCCGGTGGGTAAATCAGTGGTAGGTTCAAGATGGATCTACAAGGTAAAGCAAGTTGTTTATGGGAGCGTCGAGAAGTATAAGGCAAGATTTGTTGCTCGGGGCTTCTCACACATCGAGGGGATTGATTATGAAGAAACCTTTGCACCTGTCGCATGGTATTCTTCCATAAGGACCATCCTTGCTCTCTCAACACAAATAGGTTGGCACATTCATCAGATGGATGTGAAGACTGCGTTCCTTAATGGGATCATTGAGGAAGAGGTGTACATTGAGCAGCCTGAAGGATTTGAGATCTTCAGCAGCGAGTCGCATGTGTGCAGACTCAAAAGAGCGTTGTATGGGCTGAAGCAAGAACCCCGTGCTTGGTACACATAGATCGACAGCTATTTCACCGAACTTGGCTTCACCAAGAGTGAGGTGGATGAAAACTTGTACCAAATTGTGGTGGAGGGTAAGCTTTTAATCATTGTTCTTTATGTTGATGATTTAATACTAACGGGTGATGAGCATTTGATACACTCATGCAAGGAATATCTTGCAAAGGAGTTTGAGATGAAGGATTTGGGCCTCCTTCATTATTTCCTTGGATTGGAAATATGGTAGCAAGAAGGTGAACTGTTTGTGTCTCAAGGTAAGTATGCTCGGGAGATACTTGGTAAGTTTCACATGGATAACTTCAAGCCCATGGATACTCCTCTTCCAGGAAATTGGAGGAAAGAGGATGCTACATTGGTAGAGGTAGTGGGTGCCACTGTTTATCGATAGTTGGTGGGTTCACTCATGTATTTAATTAATACAAGACTGAACATATGCTATGCGGTGAACCAGCTTAATCAAGCGATGGTTAAGCCTACCAAGCTCTTTTGGAAGGCAGGAAAGCATGTCCTGAGGTATCTCAGGGGCACATCTAAGTATGGCTTATGGTACAGATAGATGGATGAGGTAAAGTTGCATTGATTCATGGATGCAGATTAGGCAGGCAGCCCAACAGACAAAAAGAGCACATCAAGACGGGTTTTAAGTATTGGATCTAAAATATTTTCTTGGTACAACATGAAACAAATATCTGTGGCACTCAGTTAAGCGGAATTAGAATACATGACTGCAAGTCAAGCTGCATGTGAGGCTATCTGGATGAGGAAGATCCTGGTCAGTTTGTTCAACTCTCATTTAGATCCTACAGTGATACATTGTGATAATCAGAGTTGCATTAAACTCTCAATTAATCCTGTGTTTCATGATAGATCTAAACATATTGATATCCGGTATCATCATATCAGAGATTGTGTGCAGCGGAAGATCATGTTGCTTCAGTACATTCCTACGGAAGATCAGGATGCAGATATTCTGACAAAGGCGCTCAGTAGGAGAAAATTCGAATACCATAGAGGCAAGTTCAGGGTGAAGGATAATCCTATCTTGTTGAGAGGGAGTGTTGAGATTCAACAAGATGATGAGCTTAGTGAAAATTAAGCACCTTCACTAAGTGAGGCCTGCAGGCTATTTTTAGGTGTATGTCCATTTTTAGACATGGTGAGAATATTCTATAAGTTGCACGATGATATTTTTAGATGGTTGATAAAATGTGAAAAATAGATGAAATTCTATTTTTAGAATATTGGACGGAGTCTATTAATAGATCTTCAATCTAAAAATAGGTGCATGTCGATTATTATTAGCCCTTAATAATAATCCAACAATAAATATCAACTTATTCTCTTGGATCACTTTATTTCAGTGAACATATTCGGAAAATCAGTGGGCTAAAGGAATTACGCAATTCCTAGGGTTATTGGTGACTCATGCATGGAGGACTCAATTAGAATTGAAGTGGCAAAGTTATGACAGAGTTGGAAGAGTAGTTAATGGAGTTGTTATTCAGTTTAACTCAGTTAAGTAAGTTAAACTTAGTTGAGCTAGTTGTATCTAGTCTAACTGAAAGATACACTAGTGAGAATTTAGTGAATTAAATATTTTATTAATTCATAACTAGAGACTCACTTGCAACTGAGCAAATACAACAGTTAACTACTTGCATGTCAGTTCCAATGGAGACCTAGTGGAGAGATAGGTGAAAGGGTGATATGGACTATCTGTTGTGACTATAGTGATGCATTAAATGCATTTGACACACATTGGAGATGCCAATGAGGATTGTGCAGTAACGGCAAGGACAATTCAAATTCATTCTGAGGTCTTCTTTTGCAGGGATTGCGTAGTGGAGGCATGCTGTCAGGAGGCAATAAATTGGTGCATAGATATGCAAATTTCTGCATGAGAGTGTGCAATGATTGTTGATTCTACCAAGAGCTTGATGTACTAAGCTTTGTATGATATTATTACATGATCCATTGATATACATAATATATGATAGTTGGGATTTTTAGCTTTAAGATTTCCCTTTAAACAACTGTGTTTATGTGCGATTGATATGCTTCATATGTGTTTGCAATTGGCGATTTAATTTCCGCAAAGAATTAAGTGGAAGGATTATGTATTCAACATAAGATTAATTAGTTAGATCAAGAGAATCCAGTAATACTATCAGTATTAATAAATTTTTACATTGAGAGCATAAATATTGTGTTGTATTAAGTGCCTCAGAAGGTGCTCCAAAATCCTCAACTAAAAGCCATAACCCAAACATAAAAATTAAACTCAAACATTCTTCCGACTAAGCCTCCTCTTAAGCTTGGCGTAACTCCAAAAGGTCATTGACAAATTTAGAGAGATAATTTACCTTGAAGTGCATCGGATTGTTGTGAAATGGATGCCTTTCTATAGAGGTTGTGGAGGCTTCTAGGAGGAGTCGAATTGGACAAATTGGAGGGAATATGACTTGAATTTTGAAATTGAAATTTAATTTTGGAGCCAAAATTTAGTTCTCCTTGGAGGCCAAAATAATTTTGATTAAATTTTCCCTTAACCATTTTTGAAGTATTTAAATTAATTTGAAATAAAGATGCCAAAAATAAACCAATATAAAGGCTACTTGCCACACCATCTTTGGGGATTATTTACCACAAGAATGGGTTCCAACTTATATCAAACATATCTCCTTAATTGTGAGGAGTTATGTGACATGACACCTATCGTTGGAATCATCATGATGAGGACCATCAAATGAGGGTGATCATTACCCCAAAGAACCAAAAATTCCTTGTCATTTTTTTTTGGACATTGGGTTAATCACTCCCCATGTGTTTTGCGACATGGACTAACTGCCTCTCATGGATCATAACTCTGGCGATTTTAGTGGAGACTAACGCCTGTGGGTTTTGGTCTAACGGAAATCGTGATTCCAAAAATTGGTATCAGAGTGACAGGTCTCGAGTTTGAAACACACCCGACTCGTGTTGGGGTGGAGATTGTTGGAAATTGGGTTCAATGCTCCCTGTGTGTTTTCGCAACATGGACTAACCGCCTCTCGTGGATCCTAACTCTAGCGATTGTAGCGGAGACTAATGCTTGCGGGTTTTGGTCTAACGACAATCATGATTCCAACAATTTTTTCATTGAAAGTGGGGATTCTTCTGTTTTTTCTTGGGTTGGCATCAATGACAACCAATTCAACTGTTAATGGTTTGATGTTTATTTCATGTGTTTTCGATTGTTTTGTTTGTTATTTTTGCACATTTTTCTATCATGGATTAGTGTAGGAAGGATATTACACACCTCCTCTTCCTTTCATATATATTTCTTATATTTCTTGAGGGTCAATATCCATAATGGAGATTGGTATATTTCTTGTAGCCCCTCTAGGTACATAATATTCTATAACAAAGTTGGTCAGTTAACTATGGCATTGTCTAACTATTCTACGTTTTAGGTTTTTTGGCCTAGACGAATGATGTGATTGTGGTGTGACATTTGGTTGTTTAGAATTGATTTATTTATTTCATAAATGGATTCAACACCTTAAAAAACCCTTGGAGCACCTGGATTATGCAAATTTCACAACTCAAGCTTGTAATTTTAACAAATATTTGCTAGATTTTTGGGAAAAATTGGCTAGAAAATATGCTTGAAAAAACTCCAAAATGTAGAATAGTTAAACTACAACATCAACTATTATTATTGTTGTTGATGCTTTTTTAATAAATTACATGTGTTTGTTTCATTTACACTCACTTCATATTCTAGAAGTTGATTTGGCATCATCACACTACCTATCAATTGATAATAATTTTAAAGTTGCTTATGGGAATTGAGTATTCACAATGAAAACTTTAAGTAATGAAAGATTTAGAATTGTGTTATGGATGATATATATATATATATATATATATATATATATATATATATATATATATATATATATATTCATAGTGGAGGTTTGGGTGGTAATTTTGGTATTGACAAGACCACAACATTAGTGAAGGAAAGATACTTTTGACATAATGTCAACAAGGATGTTAATAAATTTGCTATGTTATAGGTTTTGTTAGCTAGTGAAAGGAAGAAATCAAAACATATGGTTATATACACCACTATTAGGTAGTATGTAAGTAGGGAATTGAATTTTTGGATTGCTTAGAACACAAAGAGGTCATGACTTTGTAATGGTTGTAATAGACAAGTTTTCAAAGATGGAATATTTTCTACCATGCAAGAAAAATAATGTTGTTATTGAAGTGATTTTTTTGTTCTTCCGAAAAATTGTGATATTACATGGAATACCGAGTATAAATTTTCGATAGAGATACAAGATTATTTAGACATTTTGAAGGCTACTTTGGAAGAAATTAGAATCCAAGTTGTTGTACAACTTTTCATACCATCCATAAACAAACATATAGATTAGGTTGGTTAACCAAATCCTTGGGAATTTGTTGGGAAGTTTGACTGGAAAAAACTGGGAAAATAGGATTTTCTTTTGGCTCAGGCTACATTTTCTTACAAAAATTCAATTAATAAGTTTGTTGGAAAGTTTTAATCTCATATTAGTTGTGGAAAGTCACCAAAGGGAGTTTTGGATTTAGTTAAGTTGCTAAATTTGGAGGATATAAAAAATGTTGACGCAAACTAAAGCTACAACAAAGCAATGTTAGAAATAAGGCAGGGGTAGAATTGCAAAGAAGACAAAAGGATTTTGAAGAAAAATACCCAATGATGGTGCATTTAAGGAAAAAAATATTTCCTAAAGTTACATATAGTAAACTCAAATACAAGAAAATCAAACCATGTTAAGATTGGCTTTCCTCCTCTATCACACATTTACAGTTTCATCCACATGAGCAGGAAGCTCATGTTTTTCTTACTGAGGAAGTTTGATGAAGGAGCATGTTTGACCTAGAGAAATCAATATTGGTTGATTTTTAGTTAGCAGTTTAGATGATGAAATGAGAGTTTTGCAACTTCACTGTGTTGCTAGAATGTTGCAACTCTTCTACAAAACTATCGATCATGCCTTGATATGATTCCACACGTTGTTCGAGGACTTCATAGAAAATCAATGGGCTACGTATGTGAGGAAATAAAAATTGTTTTGGGAAATAGATGAGGAAGTTAAAATATTGCAATTGTCCAACTTCTAACCCATCATTTAAAATATAGGAATAGATGAAGGATTAAAGAAATAAAAAGGAGATAAGAGATCATGGAGCTAGGAATAAGGAATGTAGATAGATTTTAAGAATAAATTGGTGTTTATATAAATAAGAAATAAATTTTAAAATGTAGTTTTCACTTATCTTGTTTCCTATAACTCTCAATTCCTTATTGCATTTGATACTTTTTAATTTATGTTAAGCACTATTATATGTAGAAATTTGATAGAAATTGCAACTGCTCAATAAATCGAATTGAAATTAGGAGACAAAAATTATACTCTATTGATCTGCGAAATGAAAATCACAATTTAGAACAAAATGCATAGATAAGCAACAGGAAAAACCACCACAATTACACAATTATTTCTAGGGGAACCCAAAACGGACAAACCACTCAAGCCTCTTTGCATTAATTAGCTGAATAAATAAACTATTATAATTGCATGCTCCAACTTTGAGCACCACCTGCAAAAGCAAATTTGTTCTCTTTGCTGAATGAGAACCTCTGGCAAACACTTAGCCAATTCTTGCCTCCTCCAACCTCCTAATTCCTTGTTCAATTCTGAGCTAATTTGAGCTACTAAACAAATTATGAGGAAGTCCTTATTTCCTTGCGCAATTTTCAATGAATTGATCTCCTAACTACATGCAAAAATTTTACACACAACTAGTTTACAATTAATGTTACATTAGCCTTTGTCTCCTCCACTCCAGTTGAGAAATTCAATTTCCATGCATGTCTAGGATATTTTGGGATGATTGATTAGTTAACAGACATATCTCTGAGTTAGTTTTTTGTCTCATAGCTCAACTGACCTTCAACTGACTCTATTAACTGTCAAAGGTCAGTTAATTGAGTACAACTAAAAATAAATTAAATAGATTTCTAAAATTTAGTAATCAACACATGCATAACTAAACTCCAAGCCCACTAAATCAAATTTATTTATCTGACTGAGTGACAAGATCCATGTCACACTAGTTAATTGCCTCCAAGTTTTCCTACTGATGTGGAAATTCGATTTACTCAATCTGACTAAGGCTAAAGTCAAACTAAGCCTTTCTTGCTACACTTTATAACATTATATAATCAATTGTGTGCTCAGTGAGTAGAGACTAGGTACTTGTATTTGGTCCTGCACATGATTTTTAATGGTCACCCACATCAATCTACGCCCACTCAAAAACATGCTCTTAGCACATGTTATATATATGAAATATTTTGGATTTAGTAGTGATCCATTAACATCAATATTTTTCATAGTCTTAGTCTTCAGAAATATGAGTACCTCTCCATGAATATGAGAGTTTATTATATAAATAATAAAATTAATTATTAATAAAAATATGATTATCCTTGTCCATGGTCGTTCCATGAAGGATCATTTTTATTACCAAACTATTAGTGCTTAAGGACTTACTAGTAGTATGATAAATTTATATGTGATTTTCTTTCTTTGAATCAATATAATTGACATGTGAATAAATATTGATGGTAGTTTAGAAATAATTGGAAAATAATTATTTTAGTAAGAATGATTTATGATTATTTGGATGACTTTTATCTAAGGAATTTGCTTCTTGAGAGGGGAGAATGGTAATAAATTAACTTAATTAAATTGGAACAAATAGTGCCACCTTGAACAAGATCTCCTTTATATACATTAATATGTATTTTAAATGATATCTAGTGTAATAAATATACATCAATTTTAATTTTGTATGTTCACTTGGGCTAAGCTAAATGTGAGTAAGTTTCTTCTCTAAAGAAAATTAATGCAACACAATAATGTATTATCCATTAGATAATTAATGACATTCATTACTGCATTATTACATTTTTGCATTATGTTACATCTAGAAAGAAGATAATGGAATTATGTCATGGTCATGCACTATTGAGTGTGTGAGAGGAACCAACATGTATCATAAGTAGTTCCCATATGTTTTTTTTTTAAGCAAGATGACCACTTTCTTTGGAGGAGGTGCATTGGGCATCTTGGATAAGGTTGTTGAGCCCTGTATGGCATGGGCACCTTATATATACTTAAATATTTGACACAGACGTTGAAAAGAGGCCATTTGATATGAAGTGCTATATAATCACATAACATGTGGATCTGACCGAGGTAATATAGGGAATTAAAGAATACATTAGCTATTCAAGCAAGACGTGGAGAAATTATAATGATCAAACAAAGAGAATGCTATTTCAATCCCCTAAACATACACATCAAATAAAGTTGAAACTAGAAGTGATAAATTTTAAGATAGTATGCAACTCCCTTGGAAGGACAATAAGCATATTATTATAATTTCCAATACCAATCCAGATTGATTTATACCTCAACAATTTTAATACCCAAAAAATCATTAAATAAAATTTTGAACTGTTGTGAAAGTTAATATAAAATGTGTTTAACTTCTGAAATAAAATATTTGCAGTAGAAAAATAAAATCAGAGAGATCAATCACATCACAATTTTCCTTCATTAAAATCCTTAGGAAAATATAGGCCTAGAACTACACAGAAAATTGCACATCTCGAACCTGTAAATCACCCCCCAATGGAAAACTCGACCCACTAGAAAATCAACTCCTAAAGAATTCAACCCTAGAAAAACTCAACCTCCACCACTAGAAAATAGAACCTATCCTTTCCTCATATGAACCTTGTGCACTCAAGAAAATTGGTCATTGGATAAATCAATCTCTCCACAACTTAGCCTCCTCTACACTTCAGCTACTCAACCTCTCAATTTCATGAACTCGACCTCTTGGAAATACTCCTGAAATTTTCCTGCACCCTTCCTCCCTTCTCTTCAATCTAGTTGAGCCTCTTTCTCTAGAGAAAATAATTTCCTCCACTTATATGTATTCACCTCTCCCTTAGCCTTATTTTATAACTTCATTAAGCCAAATCACTAACCCTAATCTCCTAAGTGATTGACGATCAAGGTTAGATCTCGCATTACTTGATATCAATGGTTGAGATCATATCTAAGTCACTTAAGTAATTTTATTATTTATCCTTAATACTTTGGCTCAATATTATAAATAATTAATGGATTTAATTATTTTACCTTTCCTAAGTTAAACTTAGGAAATAAGTCATAAATTACTCACTCCACCAAGAAATCGCCTAAAAAGGAAATGAACCATCTCTTACATGCTAAGATACCAAGTGCATGTAGAAGACCTTGCGAAGCTACCAATAACTTCAATATAGTATGTAATGATTTTAAGAAATAAAAGAAAGTTTCTAAGCTTGATCCTTGTTAGAAAATTATATATTACAGAGCAATGGAACAAATAAAATATATGCGGAAACACAAACACATAAAACCAGATAGACACAGATATACGTGGTTCACCCAGTTTGGGCTACGTCCACCCCGAATAGCCAATCCTTCCTTTCTATTATCCAGCAAAATGAAGAGACACAACCTACAAAATATCCGTTGTAATATATTCTGTTCTCTCTTACAGTCTCCCTATCTATTTCTCTCTATGAGAATACACATACAATACACAGCCACAATAAAAATACCCTCATACAAAGCGAGGGGTTTCCTTCTAGGGAAAAATACCCTAAACTAAACATAACTTCTACCATTAGATTATACGCATAATGAACGACCCAGATTGACTAGAAATTACTATACTTTTACAAGGCAATTTTAAATCTGTTTTTAGCTTCGGGGGCGTAGCCACCCCCCCTGGACCCCCCAGGCAGGGTTTTATTATAGGCGGCATTGCTACCCCATTAAGGTGTACAGGGGTCCAATGCTTTGATACAAAATAAACAAGATAATCAGGCTCCACACGCAACAATCTCCCACTTGGAGACTGATTGTAGCAACTCCATTTGCTGGACAATGATTCCTCTTTGGACTTGGCTGTTTCTCATATTAATCGTCATCCTTGAAGACCAATTGAAACTGAGCATAACCTCAGTTTCTTCCTGGTTACAATTTTTTTTAGCATATCTTCAAGATTCTGGCTAGTGTGTATCTTTTCCAACTTCAACTGTCCATCTTCCAATACTGACCGTATGAAATGGTACTTGAGCTGTATGTGTTTAGTCCTAGAATGAAATGTTGAGTTCTTTGCAAGATGAATGGCACTTTGGCTATCACTGTATAACATGCCCATGTCATGCTTCTTACCCAATTCATCCATAAACCTTTGTAACCAAATCATTTCTTTACTAGCCTCTGTAGCAACAACATACTCTGCTTCTGTTGTTGAAAGTGCAACAACAGTTTGGATTTTTGAAACTCAACTGACAGCTGTTACACCTACAGTAAATAAATATCTTGTAGTGCTCCTCCTGTTGTCTCTGTCACTTGCCATATTTGCATCAACATATCACTGTAGAGCCATGTTTGAACCACCAAAGCATAATGCTTGATTTGTGGTACCTCTCAAATATATGAGAATCCATTTCACTACCATCCAATGTTATTTTCCTGGATTGTTCATGTTCTTGCTTACAAATCCCACTGCATGTGCAATATTAGGCCTTGTACAAAACATTGCATACATTAAGCTTCCAACTGTTGATGCATATGGAACTTTAGACATATAGTCCATTTCTTCTTGGGTCTTGGGGCACATCTCCTTGCTAAGTTTGAAATGGCCAGCAAAAGGTGTACTAACTAGTTTTGCATTCTGCATATTAAATATTTTCAACACCTTTTGTATGTAATCATTCTGAGACAGTGTTAATTTGTGATTTTTCCTCTCTCTAGTTATTCTCATACCAAGGATTTGTTTTGCAGCTCCCAAATCCTTCATTGGAAATGAATTTGCCAATTTTTTTTTGAGCACATTTATTTCTTGCATGTTAGACCCTGCAACAAGCATGTCATCTACATACAATAACAATATAATATAGCTCTCGTTCATTTTTCTTTTTCAGATAAACACAATGATCAAAGTGACATCTAGTATAACCTTGTTCAGACATAAACCAGTCAAATTTTAGATACCACTGCCTTAGATCCTGTTTTAAGCCATACAAGCTCTTCTTTAACCTGCACACTAATTTTTCTTTCCCTTTGACCTCATATCTTTCTGGTTGCTCCATATAGATCTCTTCCTCCAAATCTCCATGGAGAAATGTTGTATTTACATCTAACTGTTCAAGATGTAAATCTTCCACTGCCATAGGACTTAAAATAGTTCTAATTGAAGTCATATTAACAATAGGAGAAACTATTTCATCAAAATCAATACCTTTCTTTTGTGCAACCCCCTTCACCACATGTCTAGCTTTGTACCTTTTTTTTCCTCCATCTTCTTCCTTCAACCTGTAAACCCATTTATTTTGAAATTTAATTTTACCTGTAGGAAACCCGACTAAGTCCCAAGTCTGGTTATGCATTAAGGAGTCCATCTCTTCTTCCATGGCTAGCTCCCACTTCTTCCTGCCTTCAACCCACATTGCTTCTTCATAACATTCAGGTTCACCAGAATCAGTCAACAATAAATAATATAATGAAGGAGAGTATCGTTCAGAGGGTCTACTTATCCTGTTAGATCTTCTGATACCACTTTTAGGTGTTTAAGGTGCCTGTTGCTGTTGTGGTGGTTGTTGTTGTTGTGGCTGTTGATTATTATTATTATTTTCAGGCACCTTTACTTTTTCAGTGATCTCATCAAGAACTGTGTATTCCTTGTTTTCTTTTTCCTGTTTCTTTTCCTGCAAATGATCCTTATATAATAAATTTTCATTGAATATTACATCTCTGCTCCTAATGATTTTGTGATTTTCATAATCATATAAGCGATAACCAAAATCATTAACACCATATCCAATAAAGGTACATTTCTTTGATTTTGCCTCAAGCTTTGTTCTGTTTTCTTTATTAATATGGACAAAGGCCTCACAGCCCAAAGGCTTTAAAAAAGAGTAGTTTACCTTTTTACCTGTCCATGCTTCCTTTGGAATACCACCATCCAAGGAACTTGAAGGCCCTATGTTTATTAGATAAACAACAATATTTACAACATCTGCCCAAAATTGTAAAGGCAATCTTGCATGCAATCTCACTCACCTTGCACACTCCATGATTGTTCTGTTCATCCTTTCCGACACACCATTTTCTTGTGATGTTCTTGGAACCTGCCTTCTCTCACATTCCATGCTCCGAATAAAATTTTATCAAACTCTTTGCCGCAATATTCACCTCCATTGTCCGATCTCGAGACACTTCAACCTCTCCCGTCTCAATCTCAACCAAAGCTTTCCATTTCTTGAAAGTATAAAATACATTAGATTTATTTTGAATACAATAAATCCAAGTCTTTTCTAGTTGCATCATCAATAAAAAGTAACATAATAACGAGAGCCACCAAGAGATGATACCTAAGCAAAAGGTCCTCATACATCCTATGCACAAGTCGAATTTTTTGCTCTTTTTTTTTCTTTCCCAACTCTAAGAAATCTGACTCTCTTCTATTTTCCATAAATGCAATTCTCATAGAAATCCAAATCAACATTCTTCAAACTCGGCAAAAAATTTCTTGAGTGAAGAATATTCATCCCCTTCTCACTCATGTGTCCGAGCCTATGATGCCATAATGTTGCATCTCCTCTTTTAGAAGTTAAAGCATTAACAGAGTTAGAACTACCATTGCATAAATACAATGTACCAACCTATTCGCCTTTTCCTATTACCAAGGCTCCTTTGGTGACCTTCCAGGTTTTATCTGTGAAAGTTGTCACACAACCTTCACTGCCTAACTGACCTGTTGAAATCGGATTTTTCTTTAGATCTAGAACATGCCTTACCTCCTTTAATAGCCATTGGTTTCCATTATGCTGTTTTACAAGAACCTTACCCATTCCAACAATTTTACAGGGTTTATCATCACCCAAACGAACTTGTCCAAAATCTCCTTGAACATAGTCATGAAAATATTTCTTATCAGGTGTTGCATGGAATGAGGCCCCTGAATCTACCACCCAGGAATCAATAACATTTTCAAAAGAAAGAATCAAAGAATCTTGTAACACATCACCTATCACATTCGCTTCATGACTATTTTCTTTCTGTGCATCTCCTTCTTTTCCCTTCCGAGATCTACAGTCTTTCTTCAGGTGTCCTTTCTTTCCACATTTCTAGCACACTATCCCAGATATAGACTTGGATCTACCTTTCCTTGATTTACTGTGATATCTTGAGCTCTTTCCTCTTTCCATTTTTCTTCCCCTAGACTCTGCACTCAAAGCATTACCTGATGTCTCACCAGAGCTTTTCCATCGCATTTCCTCGCTAATGATAGCACCAACGACATCAACAAAATTTAAAGTACTAGATCCAGAGACAGAGTTACTAATGGCCATAACTAAACCATTCTAGCTTTCTGGCAATGAGCACAGAAATAAAAGAGGCCTAACTTTATCATCAAAGTTTACCCCTACAGAACTTAACTGACTGGTAACTGTATTAAAATCATTTAAATGTTCTGCAATAGATCCACCTTCTGACATCTTCATATTAAGTAAATGTTTCATAAGAAATATCTTGTTTTAGGCCAAGGGTTTTTCATATAGTTTCACCAATGCCTTAATCAAACCCTCTGTTGTTGTTTCCTTCGAAATATTGAAGGCTACCAACGCCGCGAGGCACAACTGTACTGTTACGAGTGCCTTTCTATTGAGTATCTCCCATTCTGCGTCTGTCATACCCGTCAAATTCTTTATTTTTCCGCTCAATGGTAGGTACAGATCTTTCTGATACATATGATATTCCATCTGCATCTTCCACAGTGGGAAGTTTTGGCCGTTAAATTTATCGACCCTAAACTTACCATCTTCCGCCATTGCTCCCACTCGAACCAGGAACCCTTCTTTCCTGCGAGTTTATCAACCAAATAGACCTTCAACTTTGATACCAGTTGTTAGAAAATTATATATTACAAAGCAATGGAAAAAATACAATATATGGAGAAACACAAACACAAGAAACACATAAAACCAGAGAGACACAGATATACGTGGTTCACCCAGTTTGGGCTACGTCCACCCTGAACAGCTAGTCCTTCCTTTCTATTATCCAGCAAAATGAAGAGACACAACCTACAACAGATCCGTTGTAATATCCTCTGTTCTCTCTCACAGTCTTCCTATTTTTTTCTCGTTCTTAGAATAAAAATACAATACATAGCCGCAATACAAATACCCTCATACAAAGCGAGGGGTTGCCTTCTAAGGAAAAAAACCATAAACTAAACATAACTTCTACAGTCAGATCATTCGCCTAATGAACGGCCCAGATTGAATAGAAATTACTATACTTTTACAAGGCAATTTTACATCTATTTTTAGCTTCGAGGGCGCTGCCCTCGAAACCCCCTGCCAGGGGGGCTCCATAAAGTCACAGCCGCCCCCCCTCCTGGACCCCCCAGGCAGCGTTTAATTATGGGTGGCGTTTCCGCCCCATTAAGGTACAGGGGTCCAATGCTGTGATACAAAATAAAAAAGATAATCAAGCTCCACACTCAACAATCCCCAACATTAGCACCAAAAATTTGATAAGTTATATTATGGAGGAAGGGAAAATGAGGAAGTTTCAATTTTTCTAATGGTGATAATGAATGCTAGCCCTACAACCATGAAAAACTTGGGATGATGAGATGAACAAAAGAGAGAACTAGATATATACTTAAAAATGAGCGAGCGAGAGTTTCACAAATGAGTGCCATAAATCAAAAAGCATTAGTAGCCCATTCTAAAAAATTATGGAAGATTTTGGATTGAAAAACATGACTGGTGGTTAAAATTTCTCTATTTATACTTTTATTACACTCCCCCATTCCATCCTTCAACTTAGAGTTCGTTAGTTTTTTTTTTAAATGAAATATTCTCCCACGGAACTGGAAAAACCCTAGAGACCGACCAAAGCAATCTAGACTGCTAGGGGATCCATATGAGAGTGAGGATGAGATCCCAACAAGGATAGTTGGTAAGGGTTATAGTGCTAACCTATAAATTTTTTAAAGTGTGAATATAAGAATTATGGACACTTGTAATTTATGAGGAATGACATGATATACCGGGAAAAGGTTTAAAGGTATAAATGATTGGAGATAATAACTATCTACTTTTTCACAAAGGAGATAGACGGTGTGATAAATTGAGTCTTAGAGTGATCCTAACTTAGACAGGAATGCAACAAAATAAAAAGATAGCCATAAATATAGAGATGCAACAGGAATAACACTTCATTGCATTAATATCAAAGAACTGAAATATGCTTACAAACATAATGGAAATAAACTAGCTCGGGTGATGGTAGCTTATCTCTGAGAAGAGATGTGGCGGATACATGCCTCTGAAATGTGTTACAATGAGGCTCAAAGGCCTATTTATTATTTAGAAATAATGGAAAACCCTTAAAATCCAAAAACGTAGCCCTAGGAGATGAATTGCCAAATATGTGGGTCTCGTTGGGTAAATTGGGACATCAACTTCTCGGGGTTGTAACTTTGGCATACTATCTCTATTTGATGTGCACAATACCTCGTTAGAAATATCTATCTCAGGACTACAACTTTTCCTATTTTCCCAAAAAATATTTTTTAGGGCCTCAAAACGGCTCTGGAAGTTCAGGTTCCTAAAAACTACCAAAAATAGTAAACTATGCTACAATTAAGAAACTGAAAGAAAAAATGGTGGGGGTCCAAGCGGATTAGGCAGACAACCACCAGTATCCACCTAGATCAGTTCTCCCCCCTTAGGAAGCAATGGTCCCCATTACATCTGAGTGCCTCTATGAGATGGGGAAACTTTTGTTGAACTTGGTCCTTGTTGAGCCACTTGCCTTGGTGCAGGAGTTGGCTAGTTTTGACAACCTGATATAGTTGGATCCTCTGCTAGTGAGTGTTCTTGATATTTGTGTCCATGATTCGATCAGTGGTGGAATGTTCCATGCAAAATGGGTTTAACTTCGCTAGTGTGAGTTGTTATGCAATGTCAGATGGGTTCAGTAATGGTGGAAAGTATGGATGAAGGTGGTCCACATTGAACACTGGTTGTAGGCCAAGGAACGATAGAATGTTGAGCTCGAAAGAGTTATCTCCTATAGCTTTGGTGATGGTGTATGTCCCATATCGAAGCGACTGAAGCTTATGGTGGTGCCAAGTGAGGTGAGCCTTCTGCAAATGTAGCCAAACTTTGTCGCCCACCTAGAACTTGTGTGACACCCAATGTTGATCATCTCACTGCTTGTAATTAGCATTGGCTTTGTCCAATATTTCATGGAACTATTGGCAAATGAGATGGATTTTCTCAATGAAGTTGTTAGCCCTGTCGGTTTCAGACTGGACATGGGAAAAATTTGTTTGAGTAGCTACAAATGGTATTTCCACATCAATGGGACATAGTGTCTGGAATCCCACCCCACCTAAAAGGGGTTATGGCCAGTTGAGCTATGGAGAGCTCTATTGTAGTTGTGCTAGACACATGGGAGGCTTTCGTCCCATGTGCGAGGATGCTTCAAGTTTTACATGCAAAGAATGTGTATGATCATCATGTTTATGACCTCTGTTTGGACATCAGTTTGGGGTTGGAAAGTCGTGGAATTAGTGAGCTTGGTATCCAACATCGACCAGAGAATTTACCAAAATGTACTTCGGAACCAGTTTTCTTGATATGAGATAATGGATTTTGGGATCCCAAAGTGTACCCACACTCATTCAAAGAATATCTTAGCAATGGCTTCTTCTGTGATACTCTTCTTGCAGGCCGCCAAAATGGCCATCTTAGAGAATTTGTCGACGACCATGAAAACACAATCATTGCCATGCCTAGTCGAAGGGAGGCCCAACATGTAATCCATGGAGATGGATTCCCAAGGTTGGCTAGGATTAGGTAGAGGAGTATATAGGCCTTTATTCTTGATGGTAATTTGAAAATGGCGTAAGCAGTGCATGATCTGATGTACTTCACAACATCCCGTCAAAGGTTTAGCCAATAAAAATACTTATGTAACACTACCACTATTTTCTCTACTCTGAAGTTTCCAACGACTCAATTGTAGTGTGCCTCCCAAATAATATTGTCTCACTCGCTTGAACGAACACAAAGGTGTCCTAGGTGATGTTATCACTCCACCAGATTCCCAAGGCTGAGGAAGGAATCCCAATAGAGGTAACCATAAACCAAGATTTTGACTTGATAACTAGCCCTTTCAAGCCGGAGAGGGCTCTCTCCAAAGGTTAATAGCCAAGAAAGCTAGAGAAAGTAGGATTTTAGTCTAGATAATGGGTGTAAGGGTTTGATTTGATTTGGGGTTGGGTTCACTGAAACGAGGAATAAGTCAATGCGACTAGATTAGGGCCAATGAGATGAAATTGCAGTCCATTCGATGGGGCAAGGTAGGTAGGAAGGTTTAACACTTAAAGGTGATTTTGGTGAGATGAATAGACCAGTGAGGAGCTAGGAAGAGCATATGAGATGAATTCTCCCTAAATTGAATAAAATGGACAAATTATGCAAAATTCCCCAAAACAGAGCATGAAAAACATGAATTCTGCCTTTCAACTTGAAATTAAGCATATCATAGACATGAAAATGGTTTATGTGTTTACAATACATTCATAAAAATGATCACAGAGAAGAAACTAAGTCAAACATTTATACCACATGAATCCCAAAGAAATAGCTGCAATTTGTCATTAATATCCAGGCCAAAATGTTTCTTGATAAATACACAAAATTTCAAACTGATGCCCACTTCCACCCTTGACTCCTATGAAAACCTAAGCTAAATAGACCTCAAACCACCTCCTCGCATCCTCAAGGGTCGAATCCATGAGGTGAGGGAGATATTACATGAAAATCTGAACTGAAAGCTAGAGTGTAGGATGAGAAAAGTGACTCATTCCTATCTCTAGGAACTGATTCATTACACCTCAACTGATTGACTTACCTAATGTATCTACCCCAGATAAAAGTAAAAACATGAATTTTACATTCATTTAACCATTTACGTTAGTCATTTTTCATTTTCCTAAGGTGAAAAGTCAAACTGGAGAAAAATTGCTGAAGACTGTGAAAATTGGAAATTTCCTGGTAAACGCGCAACATGCAAGCATAAAAAATAGCTTGTTTTAAAAACTGGTTTTGAGTGCCTTCCCGATGTCCCAATAAGCTCCATGATAGCTCATTGGAAAGATCCCTAAGTCTAGTTTCCAAAATGGTTCTCATTTTCCCTATCAAAAACTTGATCTCCCAAGACTGGTAAACGCGCAACGAGCAAGCCAAAAAGGAGGTAGAAACATGAAATTTTGGTAGTTTTTTGCATTTTTGAGGGACCATTTCTCCTCCAAATCTACTGAAACTTGCTAGGGTTGATGTAATAATCATTATGAACATGATGGTGGTGGAAAATTTTCAATTGGAGGCCCCAAAAAATAGCACATCGTGTAGGTCACTGCACCTTTGGAAAATTTTCTGAGTGCAAAAATACTCAAAAACACAAAATTTTCACCTTTTTGAAGACCACATTTGGAGGCCTTCCCGGTGTCCAAATTGGGCCCAGGATATCTCGTTGGAAATACCTTCAAGTATAATTTCTAAATATTCCTTTTTTTTCTTATTGGATTTGATTTACCATTTCGAAAGTTGATTTTCCCAAGACTGGTTAAAAAGTGTTGAATAAGGGTGCAAAAATGCAGAGTTCTGTTGCTGGCAACTTTTGGAGGCCTTAATCAACTCCAAATTGAGCTCGTGATATCCCAATGGAAATATATATCTATCTAGTTATCATTTTATTCATCAAGGAAGTCACTTGGACACCCCAGCTATGATAAAACTTGATTTTCCCAAGGTCACTCCAGAAGTGTAGCAACCCTCTCAGGGCACTTGTATTTTTGAAATTTCTCTAAAACCATGATACCTGTGTAATATATGAAGGATTTTTTTCTTCCTTGACATATGGTAGACAAAAACCTCTCTCAGGTTTGTTAAATTCATCTCTGTTTGGTCGGAAACATAGTTTTAAGTGAAACTGGCCCTGTGTGGGGAAAATGATTTGTCTCTTGGAATGAATTCTCAAAAAATGATGGATACATGATGTTTTGAGTTGGAATGGCCTCATAATTACTGATATGACCTACCTTGTGGCTCCTCTACTGAAATGTCTCGTTTCCATAGCAAACCCTAGCTCAGTGGGAGAGGAAATTAGGGTTTGGTGCTTGTGAACAATGATGACTTGGGCACCTTTGGGAAAAGACAACTCCCTTGTAAATTTGATCAATTTTATGAACTAAAAAATCTTTCACTTTGACATTTCATTTGTTGGCATGTGGAAATCTGAGTTGGAAGCCTTTGGGAGACTGAATACTTATTACATTTGAATTGGCATAAAATTACATGAATAAATAAAAATTACATCTTGGAATGAAACTCACATTAGAAATCAAATTACAACTTTAGAAACCATCTTGGAGGTCATATTTACATGGTAAAGAGACATTATTGGGATCACTCCCATAATTTTCTGACCTTATGCAAATGAAACAGTGCATTTTTGGACCTTGAAAGACAAAACCCTAATGACCTAATAAGAATTTGAATAACCTGAATTCCATGGTTGAATTTAACTGAGACAAGAAATGGTGAAATGAGCATTTAATAGGTGTTATTATGCTCAATAATACATGGAAGTGAGTCAACAATGTGAATCTATGAGGGAGAGTGAAGTTTTATTGAGGGAGGCTACCATCAGTGAAACAATTTTTAGCATGACCTAATGGAATGATCTAAAAATTTCAGAGTGAGACACCTAAAATGATAATGAAATGAGTGATTTTGATCACTGATGGCAGAATGCATATTATGACACTAACATTAGGCTTATTGGGGATGGCAACTCTAACAGAGGTGTCAAGAACTGTAGATCTCTGAGTTGAGCAGATCAGTGCTTTATTCCCTTGGGCCAAATACGGTAAAAAATAACTGAAGCTGAAATGAAGGACTGACTATTTGACAACTTAATGACATAGATTGAATGAAAATGAATCAATTTGACTTGACTTGATTGAAACAAGACTCAAAAACTGAACTTACCCTACTTATTGATGGCAGTACATCACCGAGACTTGAGGGCTTCAAATTCTGATGACAACCACCTACCTATTGAAGACATATGTACAATCATGTGACATTAGAGAATTTGGCGGAAATTCCGACGGCCAATTCGTCGCTATTCCGACACATATTCGTCGCAAGAGCGACAGTTCAAGGGCGGACAAACCGTGGTTTCTCCTGCCGTCGCCGTTCCGACGCAAGTAAAAAGTGTCGCACTATCGACACTTATTCCGATGTTCCGAACAGGCGTCACTCTTCCGACGTCTCACAAACCGTCGCGGCTCCGACGTTTTAAACGTGGTTCTTCCGACGCTCATTAACCGTCGCAGTTCCGACTACACGTGGTCCGACGTTTTGGCGTCGCTCTTCCGACGCTTGTAAACTGTTGCAATTCCGACTAAACGTGGTCCGATGTTTTGGACGTCACTCTTCCGACGTCTGGAAGATGTCGTAATTCCGACGATATGTGGTCCGACGTTTGGAACGTCGCGCTTCCGACGTTTTCATACTGTCTCTCTTCCGACGTTTCTGGGTTGTCGCAGTTCCGACGTTTAGCACGTCGCGCTTCAGACGTTTTCATACTGTCTCTCGTCCGACGTTTCTGGATTGTCGCAGTTCCGACGTCTACAAGGCGTCGGTAGACCGACGGAGGGTTCAATTTTAAAAAAAAAATTAAAATTTTAAAAGACGAGAAACGTTGTTTTGAAGATATTATATGAAGTAAAACAGTCCATGAAAGTGAAATAGCAGTATGTAGAATAGTAAAGCAACAGATAGAGTACCGACGTCCATTGTTTCAAATACAAATTAAAGTACCCAAAACCCTACAACAGTGAAGTAAAACAGTCCATGAAAGTGAAGATATTATATGAAGTAAAACAGTCCATGAAAGTGAAGATATTATATGAAGTAAAACAATCCATGAAAGTGAAGATATTATATGAAGTAAAACAGTCCATGAAAGTGAAGATATTATATGAAGTAAAACAATCCATGAAAGTAGTTGAATATTATATGATAAAACGAGTCCATGAAAGTAGAGAAGATCTTATGTAAATAAAACAGTCCATGAAAGTGAAGATATTATATGAAGTAAAGCAGTCCATGAAAGTGAAGATATTATATGAAGTAAAACAGTCCATGAAAGTGAAGATATTATATGAAGTAAAACAGTCCATGAAAGTGAAGATATTATATGAAGTAAAAGAGTCCATGAAAGTGAAATAGCAGTATGTAGAATAGTAAAGCAACAGATAGAGTACCGACGTCCATTGTTCCAAATACAAATTAAAGTACCCAAACCCCTACAACAGTGAAGTAAAACAGTCCATGAAAGTGAAATAGCAGTATGTAGAATAGTAAAGCAACAGATAGAGTACCGACGTCCATTGTTCCAAATACAATTTAAAGTACCCAAGACCCTACAACAGTGAAGTAAAACAGTCCATGAAAGTGAAGATATTATATGAAGTAAAACAATCCATGAAAGTGAAATAGCAGTATGTAGAATAGTAAAGCAACAGATAGAGTACCGACGTCCATTGTTCCAAATACAAATTAAAGTACCCAAAACCATGCAACAGAGAAAAATGCTAATCATGTGAGGAGTGTGATATGTCCAAAATATAAAAAGACCATCAGACCATATCAATAAACCAGCAACATAGACCAGCATCGCTAGTTTTGAAGGCAGAGTGATAAACATTAATCATTTTTTTTTTCACAAGAAAAAAAACGATGTTTTGAATATATTGTATGAAGTAAAACAGTCCATGAAGTCATTACATTTTCACATCTTAAGATTGGAACCCAAATATCCATCCAGAAAAGTGGAAGTCCCACCCCAGACAATGATAGAAAAATACCCCATGTCATATACAACGACTTGATATAAAACCCAGTAACGGTCCACATGGAGATTATCGACAATCTGAGAAAGCATCCAAATATGCCCGAGGCATCTATAAGAAAGTGAAATAGCAGTATGTAGAATAGTAAAGCAACGGATAGAGTACCGACGTCCATTGTTCCAAATACAAATTAAAGTACCCAAAATCCTGCAACAGAGAAAAACGCTAATCATGTGAGGAGTGTTATATGTCCAAAATATAAAAAGACTATCGGACCATATCAATAAACCAGCAACATAGACCATCATCGCTAGTTTTGAAGGCAGAGTGATAAACATTAATCATTTTTTTTCACAAGAGAAAAAACGATGTTTTCAATATATTGTATGAAGTAAAACAGTCCATGAAGTCATTACATTTTCACATCTTAAGATTGGAACCCAAATATCCATCCAAAAAAGTGGAAGTCCCACCCCAGACAATGATAGAAAAATACCCCATGTCACATACAGCGACTTGATATAAAACCCGGTAACGGTCCACATGGAGATTATCGACAATATGAGAAAGCATCCAAATATGCCCAAGGCATCTATAAGAAAGTGAAATAGCAGTATGTAGAATAGTAAAGCAACAGATAGAGTACGTACCGACGTCCATTGTTCCAAATACAAATTAAAGTACCCAAAATCCTTGAACGGAGAAAAACGCTAATCATGTGAGGAGTGTGATATGTCCAAAATATAAAAAGACCATCAGACCATATCAATAAACCAGCAACATAGACCCGCATCGCTAGTTTTGAAGGCAGAATGATAAACATTAATCATTTTTTTTTCAGAAGAGAAAAAATGCTATTTTGAATATATTATATAAAGTAAAACAGTCCATGAAGTCATTACATTTTCACATCTGAAGATTGGAACCCAAATATCCATCCAGAAAAGTGGAAGTCCCACCCCAGACAATGATAGAAAAATACCCCATGTCACATACAGGGACATGATATAAAATCCGGTAACGGTCCACATGGAGATTATCGACAATCTGAGAAAGCATTCAAATATTCCCGAGGCATCTATAAGAAAGTGAAATAGTAGTATGTAGAACAGTAAAGCAACAGATAGAGTACCGACGCCCATTGTTCCAAATACAAATTAAAGTACCCAAAATCCTTGAACAGATCAAGAAAAACGCTAATCATGTGAGAATTCAAAGTAAAGTTAATCTATTAACATTGCGAATAAAATTACACCGAAGTCAAAAACATTGCCTGGCCATACTCATGGCAAATTTGTCATCAAAAATCAAAAAATTAAGAAGACTGCCCTCATACGGGGAAACCAGTCTTGAACGTTTAATTTACAGAATTCAAAAATATTACTTAAAGGTCCAGCACAGTAAAATAAACTAAAAGAAGCCCAATTAACTGGGCCTGCTAAGCAAGAAAAACAAATCAACCAAACTAATCCTCCGCTGGTTCCTCCACGATTCGGCACCACCCTTCGGAAGGTCCAGGATCGCTAGGTGCTACCTCCACATGCATGCCACGGCTCCCCTCCTGAAGGCCCGAATGCTGGCCGGCTTTTTCCGAGCTCAGACCCGCCGGACGGGTGCATTCTTCCTCCGTTTGGGCCTCCTCGCGGAAGACCACAGTGACTACGGCTGTGATTCGCGGGCGGTTGAGAGTGCAATCAAAGGAAAATTGCGCAGTGCGTGTCGTGGGAGAAGGTGAACTAGCGGTGGGGAAGCCAGGAGCAGGGGAATCCATATGGTGGCCAGATGCTACAAGCCGACCCCACCCACTCCTAGTATTTGGATATCGACCTAAGTAATAATCACTGGACTGGCCAGAAGTCATCTCTGTTGAGGTGCTGGAGGGAGCGCGCCGGGATTGACCTCTAGTGCTCCCCCTCCGGCAACGCATCCTATGACGCACCCGAGGCATGGGTGCAATCTCAGGCGCAGGCGCATTGGGCACAAGAGACGAAGAAGCAGAATTCCAATTAACAGAGGAAGACAGACAGAGACAGAACCGAGAGAAATGGAAATATGCAGCAAAGTCTAGGCAGAAATTCCTCTGGCCACTTCTCTTTATAGTCACAGTTACCAGACAGTGTAATCCAGCAACCGGCTTGTCTGAAAAACCATGGCTAAACGCCATTTTTTATGTCGACCCGTCTGAAATGCAATTAAAGGACGACCGTCATAATGAATCTCTGATCATTAATAATGAGAGCCGAAGGCCGGATCAAATTGGAGCGTGCGGAATCGCTCAGAGGAGTGGAGGTCCGATCTTGAACTGTGTTAAAAATTAATTAATGTAGATTTTATGTGAAAACTTAATTGAACAGCGTTAAATGTTAATGCGAATGATATGAAATCGCCATATCCATGTCCCATCACCTTAAACGCCATCGAATGCACCCGCAGCCGGGAGCAGGGCAAGTTTTTATTGAGGACACGTGGCAAAAATTGACTGGAGCGGATATTTGTTTGGGCCGCTTGCGCAGTGGAAATCCGGACCCGTAAAATATTAGGGCGAATTTGATAAGAAATTCGCGTCACAAAATTGGCCGACGTCAGCAGGCTATTTTGGAACGCGAATTTGGTTTTAATTATGGTTTATCGCCGTTTGAAGTCCGGCGGGCTCGACTTTTGAACAATTTTCTTATAAAATTTGTGTTGGTTTTCTTTGATAATACACATATTAAAATCCAGCTTAATAAAGAGACAAAATTGTTGTGCTTTCGGAACCTGACCCGAGGATTGGACATGAGTTAACAAACAAAAGGATAGCGGAACCAGACATGCACCCGTGGTCAAGCCCTCTACCAAAACCACTAGCGGAATCACAAAAGCGGGTTGCCCATATCGCACCGCTTTTGCGGAGTAGGCGGTATTTCCTATTCGCGAGCGATTCCATAGGGAATGCGACACGTGGCGAAGTGACCCCGGAAAACAAACGTTTAACCCACGCCATCGCACGTTAAATCCCGACGTTGGAAGCCGAGCGAAATTGCCAAGAGTCGTTGATTTGGAGAAGGGCCATCGGACGGTGGTCGCACGTTGAACTTGCCCGGAGGTTAACTAAGGTGTGCGGAGGATAGCCAGGTACGATACGAGTTTTTGATTGGTTATTGATATATATAGGTGGGGCCGGAGTATAATGAAATTGTTTAATTAAACGATTGGCAGATAATTAGCATAAGTCTGGAGCGTGATTGTTGTAAGGCTGGGTGGTGAAATATAGAGCCGAAAGTTCACTACAAGTTATTTATTTAAAAAGAAACGTGGAGTATAAATACAAAGTGTTGAAAGTTAAACATTGGTTATAAGGATTGGAGATAATATAAAATCGGGAATATAAATTAAAGTCCAACCATTGTGGATAGTATTTATTTATCAAATTCTACGAATTTGATAAATAAACCCGAAGAAAGAAGAAGTCAATTAAGACTCAGGCTGGAGGAAAAGAACGGGGTAAACCAAGGGAAAATGCTGACAGAGCGATTGCAGACACACCAGCTCTCCTTAGGGGTCCAATTTCAGTTTTGTTGTGTCACACGATGATCTCTCTTCTATGGCATTTACTTGTATTGAAGATCACTATTCTAGGAATAAGGAGTTATTTTCTCCAAAAATAACCCTAGCCAAACATTGACAATGCATCAAGGATATCTTTCTATGCTTCATAAGCACATTTGTTCTACTTCTAAATCATGTCTTGGAAGTGGTTGTTGTGCTGGAAATTATTCACCGGTTGGTTTCATACCAAAGTCTTTTTCACATTTTCAGCATCCAATACATGAAAAAGATAATGGTTTAAAACAACATAAATATTTGAAATTTTGCAAGAATTGTCTAGCACACTTTGAATATAAATTTTGAAGTCAAGTGCATGATGCTGTATAGGATCAAGTGTCATTTTGAATACCAAATGTTTCACAAGAAACTTCTCAACATGCTACTCTGCAGTAAGGATTAAATGACAATATTGCATCAACTATTTCCATAATAAAAGTGCACCTCGGCCATAAGACTAAACAACTACAAATGTTGTAGATCTAACAAGACCACACAATCAAATGTATTCCACAAGGCCAATACTGTATGAAAAATGAAAAGGAGTTTGCAACCAAAAATACCTTGGGCAACTAATTCAATTAGATACACCAAACCATCAGCAAAAAGGAAAACCAGCCTACTCAAAAGGCAAGCGTTTACCTCCTTTGACAAAATTTTGAGTTATGAAACAAGGGCCTTTATTGTCTTGTCAATGCCCCTAGTAATTTGAATGGGGTTTGCACCTGCTGCAACAACCTAAACAAAAAGGTTTCATTTCAAATTATTTTCCACAAATTTAAGATACAACCATTGTCAGTTTTGTATTTCCTAACACGCTCATAAATTTTGACAAAAGAACCAAAATTTTTTAATACCTGATAGCAATTTTTTCACTCAAAAACTATCTTAGACTCAATAAACCCAACCCAAAACTAAAAAACCAAACACCATAAGACCCTACAAAAATGAATAGATGATCTTAATCCGGTACCATCGACAAAAAGTTACCTTTACACCCTCACTTATTAAACCCTGTGCTGTTGAATTTTAACTTCAACTGCTGCAGCAGAAGGACGGATGCAGCAGCAACATTTTTTTTTGGAGGTTGCTTGCATGCCATCCAGAAATTTAATTCAACATTTAAAATTCCTGCAAGTTTTTTTTGTAGACGGCCACAACCATATTTCTGTACAGGATTGTATTTAAACACAACAGCCAGCATTAACGCAATTCACCAACCAGAAATTAAACAAACAGAAATTTACCCGACAGTTTTGTAAATTCAAAAGGAGGACAAGTGGAGCATTAATATTGGATCGCATGAAATTGAAGGGAATCTGAAAACCTGAAAACCGGACCCGAATTTTTTATAGGGCACATTGGATTGAGAATTCGAGTTAAAATTAGGCAGACGTCAGCATCCCATTTTGGAATGCGAATTTGGTTTGAAATTCAATCTATTCAGACTTTTGAAGTCCAACGGAAAGGGTTCTTTAATGTTTTGATAGTTTAATATATACATATGTTTTAAACATATGTTATATATATATCATATGCGAAATGAAGGTGGGCCATAGAATTTAGTTTTAATTTTATTTTTTTTTAAAGAGGGTTTATTATAATATGTTTTATATGTTACGGCATATAAAAATAAAAAGGACGAAAAAGCTTGGTAGTTTTTTTTATAGACAGTACGTAAATTTTTTATTACACAGCAGTGTGTAAAAAGTGAAAGACTGAGTGTAACTTTTTAAGTGTGTATGCACAACAGTGCAAAAGGGAAAAACACAACAGAGTGTTTTAGAGACAGAGTATGTTTGTTTTGAACAGACAGTGAGTTGGTTTTATGCACTGCGTTTTGTAGCAGTCATAATTTTGTAATCCCTCTTAGTGAGGAAGAAGTGTAATAGTTTTTTTTTTGAGTTATTGAAGGGAATAGAAGTTTGTTTTCAAAGTATTGAAACTCTGTCTCCTGTCAAAGAAATTTTTATTTTCTCTGTGTTAGAGGAAGGGAGATTTATGGGTGGTTCTTATGAATCAACCAACCATTCATAACATGCTCATCAATCCAAACCATAAGTATTATGTGACAATATTCAAGCAGGCACTCAATCGGATTTCTGAAGCTATGTTAGAGAAACCCTAAACTCTCACTGAAAATAGGTGAAATGTGGCACCACTCAGAGATTGACATGTGCCAATTGGTACAAGTGGTAGAAAATTGGCATGCTCAAACAACGAGGTGATGCGGGAATGACATGAGGGAGAAAATATCAGAAAAGCCCCAAATCTGGAGAAATAAAGCTCATCACCAACCTGAGATTGACAACTTTACATGATGTAACCTATGAAATCGTAAATGGAGAAATCATAGTAACAATAAAGTAACCTATGTAACAATAAAGTCGGATTCATCCTGGGAGTGGTAATGGGAGAAATCATGGTGAACAACAGGAAACATGCATAGTTGCTTACAATCAAATAGATGAAAAAACACATACAAAAAACCTAGATAATAATCGTGAACAAGCTTAATATTGAATTATGAACTGTAAAGGAACTTACAAAATGTGACATTACGAACCTGGTCAAGCGCACAAGCAAAAATATCTGGACATGACCCTGGTTGACAAGTTGTATTGCTCATGATGCAAGAGGATTTGTACCTGCACTGCCAAGTCAATCAAAATCCATCATTATCTATACAATAAATACAAGTAATTGATGTAGTATTTTTACTCTAAGATGCATTCTTATGATAATGTTAGAACATATGTTGAAAATGTCAAAACATACCTGAATAAGCTCCTCTTCGTTTCAAGAACAATTGATTGGAGTCGCATGAACTTGGAACAAGCCTCCCACGATCTGAAAGAGTAGCAACTAAGTCAACAGTGACTTTTTTGTTGCTACGCTGGATCAAGGGAGGTT
The DNA here is from genome assembly GCA_034641835.2 of Pinus albicaulis. Taxonomy (NCBI): domain Eukaryota; kingdom Viridiplantae; phylum Streptophyta; class Pinopsida; order Pinales; family Pinaceae; genus Pinus; species Pinus albicaulis. The sequence goes on along the minus strand of CM076571.1, from coordinate 357,259,419 downwards.
TGCTCCAAGATTAAATCGCTCCAATAAATTATTCTCTACTAAACAAGGCCAACCACGTGAAGTTGGAAGCTCTTATGGCCCCTCCCCCCCCCTCACATCACTCTCAATTCCCAAATACCCAATCTATATTTCATTTTTTACTTTCATGAGCATAAAAAAAAATATTCAATAACTAGTAAAAAAACAATTCAACAAAAAGTACGCAAGGAAACATTCCAATTAATGCTTGACATAAAAATAGTATGATAAATGAGTTTTTTATATAACGCAAAAAAATGTTCCAAGTATGGTAACGTTTGTCTTATAATAATACAATATTTTACATTGTCAAATTTTCTTTTTCTTCTTCCTATTTTAAAGCTCCTAATTACATCATCAATATCATCGTGCTCTGCTCCTGTTTCGTGCCTTTCAACCCGCACTGCTGACCTAGTTGCGTATTCACGATGTCTGGGCTCATCCAGTGACGGGGCATCGCCTACAAAAATAGATAATATTAAATTTTAATTGTCGGTTTTTAAATATCATTGAACTAGTTCGGTAATATTAATAAAAAAATTGCAATGAGATTATTTACCTGGTGCACCAGTTGTCGCCGCTGACCTAGTTGCATTGTCACGATGTCTGGTCTCATCCAGTGACGGGGCATCGCCTCCAAAAACAGATAATAATTAAATTTTAATTATCGGTTTTTAAATATCATTGAACTATTTCGGTAATATTAATAAAAAAAATTGCAATGAGATTATTTACCTGGTGCACCAGTTGTCGCCGTTGGGACTGTTGCCCTGTCTTCCTCTCTGGTGGTAAGATCCTCAAGGGAAACATTCTCTGTCATTTAAACAAAAAACGTTATAAGGACAAACATCAAGGTATAATTAGAAAAAAATATAAGTGGAAATTAATTACCGTCACGACCCTCACTGATAGTAGCATTGTCGGCCTGGTCCCCACTACAATGATCAGGTTGCACGAGAGGATCATCTACATCTGGCTCTAAAACTGGGTTATTTACCTCGTCGGTATTGTTGCTCCCCTGATTTAAACAAAGTTGTTAGACATTAAATTTATGGACGAAAACAAAAATATTGAAAGGTTAATGTTTTACCTTATCAGGCATTGTAGATCTTGGGACTTGCCCCAAGCTTCTGCGACGTTCAACTACAGCTTGATAGCCAAAACGGAAAGCAATATTTTTATCTTCCTTTGTAGTTATTGTTCCAAAGTCATCACCCTACATTATATATGATTGTGTATTTTTAATCATATCTGATAGGATTACAAAAACGTCGGAAGGCGATACAATTAATTATAAGATGTTTAGCTACTTAATTACAATTCTTGCAACTAATTTCAAGTAGCCACCCTGGCCGAGCTTGTGATGGCCCTTTTTCTCAATCCTAGCTTTGGTTGCCTTTGAGGTGTCAGGCAACCTAGCATCAAAAGATTGAAGTCAGATATGACGTAGCACACTTTTATTTTAGACATAGAGAAAATTAAAGCTATTGAATTAAAGTTATAATTTACCTTGCGGGTCCAGTTGGCATTTTTCCTTCTTTCTTTGCCCTTTTCTCTTTTCCGTCATGGATGAGTGCTCTCCACTCACTCTATGAAACTGCGAGAGGACGCTCATATCTAGGGTTAAATTGCAATTGCGTCCTATAGGTGTCCCTGGTATATTTCAAATATTTGCCGGCTACCTGAGCCACCGCTTTTCTGTCAAATGTGCCGACCCCAAAAGGGCTTCTAGATAATCTAAAAGTTCTTTTTTCAGGTTGGAATTCTGGGAATTCCACCCTGTACGTATGGTTGGGCCAAAAATTACCAACGCATGGCTCTCCAGAATCCTGTAGAACTCATTGTTTCCTACACAGAATAAAACCAAAAAAAGAAAAAGATATTATCATTAATTTAAAAATAAAAATCATGATAAATATGTTTTAGATAAAGTACATGAAATAGTTAAAATATTAAAATTTACCTGGGAGTTGTACATGCTTTATGGGGACACCCTCATCGTTCACCAACAACGTGCCATTAATGGTCCCTGTGGAGCTGACACGTGTAGCTCCAGGAAACGCAATAATGTAGTTGGCCATATCAGCCTCATCATTGCCAACACGTTCAGTGGTTGGCTGGGTGTCTGCTTGGGCAGAGTGTGTTTCTTGGCTAGCACCTAAAGGAGTAGAAGGTGTACGAGAGGGTTTTTGGGCAATATCTTGCCCTTGTGTTCCACTACCACCAACACCAGGTTCAAAAAATGCCAGAAAACGCTACATACAAAAGAACTTTTTGTTAGTTTAGTCAATGTAAAAAATAAAAATCAAACTATCACAATTCATCTCATGCAGAACAAAAAAAATATCCTTTTGACTTTTTATTATTACCTGATATCTATTTAGCTGCCTCATAAGATGTTGTATCCTCTCTTCTGTTTCAGGTGTTTGAGGCGCATCTATCAAAGCATTAAGTTCCGACGTTGCATCTCGTGCCTTTTTTTGCAACAACAACACTGGAGATAGGGATGAAAAAAGCTCTTCCTCAAAGAGGGAATCATCAGGCGTACCATGGCTGGGTGTCTGCATATTTGAACAAAATTAATATTATTTCAATTATGTAAATAACTAAAATACCTAAAGATAGAGCAATGCTGGCACTTTACATGTTCTTCCGCTGGCCTCTTCATGATCATCACAGCCCGGGGGTTGTTCTGCTGCACTCTGATCGATGCCTTACATTTGCAATAAAATTATAAATGTAAAAACTTGAAAACAATATCTAACTTGAAAACACAAAATGAAAACTGAAATAATTTCTATTAAAATTATAGGAGGCAGGAGACAAGTTTCAATATGCACATTCTAGATTAGATCCTGGAAACATGTGTTACATTAAAAGAACACCCAAACATTCATTAAATGATATATTTAAGTAGGCTTCTCCTATTCTGGGAAAACACCATACCTATAATGCATTCACTTGCATGTATAAAGGGAAAGGAAAACATGTTTTCATACAACGGTGACTAAGGCATCTTGGGGAAAGGTATCTTCACTTTTTATTTATGTTGTTCACCCACACCACTCTCGTGTTTTCACTAATCCTGTTTTGTCATTTTTGGATTCAAATTAAGTTAAAGCCTTAAGTATTTTTTGACCTTTCGGTGTAGTTTTTATAAGTGGCATGTATGGATTTTCCATTAATTCTGCACTTTTTCTCTTCATGCGCATGTTTCCCTGGAAATCAAATGCATGATTTAGTCCCATACATTTAACAAGTTTTTGGATCAACTCCATAGGAAATATCATGTTTCCTATTCAATCAAAATTTATCTTAGTTAGGGTAGGTAGGAAGGTTTTCCCTTTGTATTAATAGGGCACTTCTAGCTTGCATTTTTGTTATATCTTTCAAATTTAGTGTCGTTTCAATTAGGGCATGATTTTTTGCAACTTTCAAGGTGAGAATGAACAAAGACAAATTTTTGTGATGGATGACTGTATATGACTCCATGGCTAGAGGAAAAGGCACTAATCTACTTCTTCAAATATCTATAGTTCTCATTCACCTCATACGAAGATGGTCCCTGATTTTGAGGCAAATGTTGCAGCAAAAAGTTCCCCCCCTCCATAATTTGATAGTCAATGGAAATTTCTTAAATTGATGATGGGGCAAGATTATGGAACATTGGCACATACATATGTAATGGATTCCAAGATCATGATATATGTTTGCATATGTTTATGGAAATGTTCCACCAAGTCCCCTGGAGGTGGGAGCGAGGGGACGAGGGAGCGCGGGAGCGGCCTATGCAAAAGCTCCCTACCAATTTTCAAGAAACGTGGGGGGACGTCGGGGTCATAAAAATTATAAAATTTAATATTTAAAATGGAACTATATTTTTGCAAGGAATGTATATACAATCATCATACACTTGCATCATGAAAGATAAATCATAAATGATAAAATTACAAATCGATGAATGATGAATCATATAATTGAAACAAATTTAAAAGTTAAAAGTTAAAACATACATCATACAATCATGCATGTAAGTTTGTAAGTTTGTAAATATATAATCATTAATGTAACTACTAACAATGTACAATGAAAATAAAGTTTAAGATATCATATGACATATTATATCAAGATTCAAAATAGAGTTTAAACTGAAGTTTACAACTCAAGTCTGAAACATAAAACTTAAACGCAAATAAGTTGTGTCTGAAACATAAAACATAAAACATAAAACATAACATATGAATATCAAATGATATCATCATACTGATAAATGAGCATAAATGCTCAAGTTAATGCCCCACTAGTCTCTGCATCCAACTTCTGCCCGAATATATCAAGATCAACCATGTCACCATCTGAATCAGAATCACTTGGATTCTCAAATATGCTAAGTGGCACATCAACTTTTAACACGAAACCATAAACTAAAAGGGGCGGTGAGGAGACGTGAGGGGGCGTGAGGGAAACATCCCCTAGAAGTCCCCAAGACCCCGGAGCGCGAGGGGGTGAGGAATCTAGACCCCTAGGTGGGGGGGCGAGACCCCGTGTAACACTGGTTTATGGAGGTGGTGGAGCAAAAAAGAGCTCAAATAGAGCTGAATTTTTTCACATAAAAAGGACCGTGGGCTTGACTAATGGTTCCATTTAAAAAATGATATCTAGACAGAGAATAAGTGTAGCATGCAAACATGCATTGAAAATCCATCTGAGTTTGCATTGTATTACTTATGATGGATTCAAATTTGGGTTTCAAAATGCCAGGTTATGGCATGATTTGTCGAGAAACCCTTAGTTGGATTCTCATGTTGGTTTAATTTATATTTTAAGTTTGTTTTGCAATCTTTGGGTGATAGTAACTCATGAACTAGGTTACCAATGTGTAACAATCATATTTCAAGAATAAAGTTGTGATTTTTTTATATTATTATTATTATCTATTAGCTACGAGTATTGACACTAATGCCTGGAATTTTGACATCTTGATAGCATGGATAATTTCGAAAATGTTTCTAGTAATGTTAACATAATAACTATCATTACATGTCTTCACTTTTTTCACCATAATAGACCTGTGATATGGACTCATCACACAACTTCATATGCTATGTCCCAACAAGTTCAAACTGGTTGAACCTACCTCATAGTGTGGTTATTAAGGACAAGTTTCTTGATATATAACTCGATAGCATAGACCGCGTTGCAGTTCTAAAAAGAATCCTCAAGTGTCAAAAAAAACTTCACAATATGTTCTACTATAAAGCCTTTTGGGATACCTGAAATAATATATGTATCATTGATGACTTTTAAAGTATGACAAGATCCAGAGGGAAAAGAAATCAATGGAAGAGTGATCCACCAATGAGAACCTAGAATTTAGCATCAGATGAGTTAGAGTCTAGGAAATTGAAAGCCTATAATTTTAATTAGTGATGAAGGACATCACATAGGTAATTATATTTTCATGTAGAATAATCTGTTAATTCAAATTTAAACTACATAACATGAAAGGCATACCATAAATTTTTCCACGTAAGTCCAAACAACCTATAAAAATGGAAAACCTTCTTTTTCCATGGGAAATAATTTACCTTTCCTTTTTCAGGGCAATCTAAATCACAAAAAATATGAACTATACTGCACACATTCTTGGATAATGTGAAAGTGGAAAAGGAATACCCTACACAAGTGATGCACACATGTACTTTTGAACACTAATAGATTTTTGTAGTTGAAATGCAATGCTTGTTTTCATTTAAATGTAGGGTTTTTAAAGCAGGGAGAAATAATGGCCGCCAAATTAATAAGCGTTTCTTTGGGAAAAATTTAAATCTTGTATTGGGTGATGAAGATAATAGAGGGTATTGAATCTTGATTCTTGACATCTAGAGAGAACCATACGGCCTAACACAATCCAATGGAATTGACCAAAAAAACCCAAATAGAGTCAACCCTACTATAGGAGGAAGGGCCTGCAGTAATAACTTACCATTTTGCAAGAGGCCCAAAGGGTGAATGTTGCGCTGAGGCTAACGCCGAGGGCGACGTTGCCCCAAGAGCCGAGGGCGAACGCCGAGGGCGAATGCTGGAGGGCAAAGGCTGTTCTCACAAGAGCCGGGTGCCAATGCGGTGGCGAATGCCGCCCAAAAGAGCCGGAGGTGGGAATCCAGGTGAATGTCACCAAGTAAGAGCTCGTGGCGACGTCGGGAGGATGCACGTCGGCTCGCAAGAGCTCGGTGGCGACGTCGAAGGCGAATGCCGTTTCCGCAAGAGCCGAAGGGCGAATGCCGAGGGCGAATGGTGTTCGTAAGAGCGCAGGGCTAATGCGACGTGATATCGTACGTTAATGTAGCACACATGTACATTTGGAACACTACTGTATTTTTGTAGTTGAAATGCAATGCTTGCTTTCATTTAAATGTAGGGTTTTTAAAGCAGGGAGAAATAATGGCTGCCAAATTAATAAGCGTTTCTTTGGGAAAAATTTAAATCTTGTATTGGGTGATGAAGATAATAGAGGGTATTGAATCTTGATTCTTGAAATCTAGAGAGAACCCTACAGCCTAACAAAATCCAATGGAATTGACCAAAAAAACCCAAATAGAGTCAAACCTACTATAGGAGGAAGGGCCTGCAGTAAGAACTTACCATTTTGCAAGAGCTGAGGGCGAATGCTGTTCTGCAAGAGCTGAGGGCGAACGCTGAGGGCGAATGCTGTTCTGCAAGAGCTGAGGGCGAACGCTGAGTGCGAATGCTGTTCTGCAAGAGCTGAGGGCGAACGCTGAGGGCGAATGCTGAGGGCAAATGCTGTTCTGCAAGAGCTGAGCTCGAATGCTGACCGCAAATGCTGTTCTGCAAGAGCAGAGAGCGAATGCGCGCGTGATATCAAACGTAGCTATTGCGACAAATACCAAAATTTTTTATGTAGCGCGCATATAAGTTTCAAATTTTTATGTAGCGCCCATATAAGTTTGGTATTTTTATGTAGCGCGAAAATAACTATCGCTATACCGACGGCGGAAAAGGCGTCGCTATTAGGACGGTGCCTCCAAATGTCGCAATGGCGACACCTAGACATTGTGTCGCCGTTGCGACGTTTAGAGTCGTCTCAATAGCGACGCTTTGGGCCATGGTGTCGCAATTGCGACGTCTTCCTTTAAACGTCGTAATTGCGACACTAGTTTAAGTGTCGGTATTACGACACTTTTCTATAGACGTCGGTATAGCGACGGTTTCGGGCGGGACTGTAATATGAATTTTCAGGAGTTGATCTATCTCATCTTCAGACAGAGGAGAAAGTACTTTTTGTTTTCTTTTGATAACACAATAACTGTCTTCTTTTTCTCCTAAAGATTCACAAGTATGCTTAATATCTTCTTTAACCTTTGGTTGATCAACTTGTTGTACTGCTACAAGAATTTTTTCCTGTGGGCATTCTTTATGTACATCAAGACAATATACATCATCTTTTTCTTCCATGAGAGAAAACACTTGCTCTTTTTGGTGATGAAAAGGATTGTCATGCAAAGGCTCAAGGATCTCTTCATCCAGGGAGGAAACTGCTATTTCTTGTTGGGAAGAAAAATCATTAAGGGATTCTATGAGCTCATCATATAGACACTCTTCATTCCCATACAAATTTTCAAGAAACTCAATGAAATTATCAGAGATCTCACAACAACTATCAATCATTTACATGGACGAATTAAAGCTTTGATAATTTTGAAAGAAAACTGAATGAAAGTCTTTTAGAGAATATAAACTAGCAGATGGTAGATCCTCATACCATGTTCTCTCTTTTTCCTCCAAGGTAGCCATAAACATCTTCATCAGACAATCTTCAGGAAACTCAATCTTTAGTCTATGAATATGCAAATGAAATTTGACCAAATGCAAACTAGCATCTTCACTGTCTTGACCCTTAAACTTTGACAGTCCCGATTTCCAATATATATGAGCAATACGGTTCAGAAAACCATGAATATGAGCTCGATTCGTAGGAGCATACCTTCTAGAAATCAAGTCGATCTTGACAACAGTGAGTTCACTAAGAATATCTTTAGACTACTGGTTCTTGAAGAGTGGAGTCACCATGAGAATTCTGAATCTTGGGGTTTTTCGACACTGGAGTCGCCAAGTGAATTATGCACAGCTTTCTTGTGCCTAACCATTGTTCACCATCAACAATCAGATCTGATCTTTGTCGTACACCCAGGGAAAAGTTTTTATTTTCAGTCCCCGACAATGGCGCTATTATGTTATCACTCCGCCAGATTCCCAAGGCTGAAGAAGGAATCCCAACAGAGGTAACCACAAACCAAGATTTTGACTTGATAGATAGCCCTATCAAGTCGGAGAGGGCTCTTTCCAAAAGGGTCATAGCTAGGAGGGCTGGAGAAATTAGGGTTTTAGGCTAGATAATGGGTGTAAGGGTTTGATTTGATTTGGGGTTGGGCTCACTGAAATGAGGATTAGGTCAACACGACTAGATTAGGGCTAATGAGATGAAATTGCAATCTATTCGGTGGGGCAAGGTAGGTAGGAAGGTTTAACACTTAAAGGTGATTTTGGTGAGATGAATAGACCGGTGAGGAGCTAGGAAGAGCATATGAGATGAATTCTCCCTAAACTGAAGAAAATGGACAAATTATGCAAAATTCCCCAAAATAGAGCATGAAAAACATGAATTCTGCCTTTCAACTTGAAATTAAGCATATCATAGACATGAAAATGGTTTATGAGTTTAAAATAAATTCATACAAATTATCCCAGAGAAGAAACTAAGTCAAACATTCATACCACATGAATCCCAAAGAAATAGTTGCAATTTTTCATTAATATCTAGGCCAAAATGTTTCTTGATCAACACACAAACTTTCAAACTGATGCCCACTTCCACCCTTGACTCCTCTGAAAACCTAAGCTAAATAGACCTCAAACCACCTCCTCTCATCCTCAGGGGTCGAATCCATGAGGTGAGGGAGATATTACATGAAACGTTGAACTGAAAGCTAGAGTGTAGGATGAGAAAAGTGACACCTTCCTATCTCTAGGAATTGATTCATTACACCTCAACTGATTGAATTACCTAATGTATCTACCCTAGATAAAAGTAAAAACATGAATTTTACATTAATATTGACCATTTACATTAGTAATTTTTCATTTTCCCAAGGTAAAAAGTCAAACTAGAGAAAAATTGCTAAAGACTTTGAAAATTGGAAATTTCCTGGTAAACGCGCAACGTGCAAGCAGAAAAATAGCCTGTTTTAAAAACTGGTTTTGAGTGCCTTCCCGGGGTCCAAATCAGCTCCATGATAGCTCATTGGAAAGATCTCTGAGTCTAGTTTCCAAATATACCTCTAGTTTCTAAAAATTTTCTTATTTTACCTATAAAAACTTGATATCCCAAGACTGGTAAACGCGCAGCGAGCAGGCCAAACAGGAGGCAGAAACATGAAATTTTGGTAGTTTTTTGCATTTTTGAGGGACCAGTTCTGCTCCAAATATTCTAAAAATTTCTAGGGTTGATGTAATAATCATTATGAACATTATATTGGTGGCCATTTTTCAATTGGAGGCCCCAAAAAATAGCGCAACGTGCAGGTCGCTGCGCCTTTGGAAAATTTTCTGAGTGCAAAAATACTCAAAAACACAAAATTTTCACCTTTTTGAAGACCACATTTGGAGGCATTCCTGGTGTAAAAAATGGGCCCATGATAGATCATTGAAAGCCCTTACATTATAATATCCAAATATGCCTTTTTTTTCTTATTGGAGTTGATTTTCCTTGTCAAAATTGATTTTCCCAAGACTAGTCAAAAAGCTCTGAATGAGGGTGCAGAAATGCAAAGTTCTGTTGCTGGAAACTTTTAGAGGTCTTAATCAACTCCAAATTGATCTCATGATAGCTCAGTGGAAATATATCTCTGTCTAGTTATCATTTGACTCATCAAGGAAGTCATTTGGACACTCCAGCTATGAGAAAACTTGATTTTCCCAAGGTCACTCCAGAAGTGCAACAACTCTCCCATGGCTCCTGTATTTTTGAAATTTATATAAAACCATGTTTCCTGTATAAAATATGATGGAGGTGTTTCTTCCTTGACCTATGATGGACAAAAAAATCTCTCACGTTTGTCAAATTCATCACTGTTTGGTCGAAAACATAGTTTGAAGCGAAACTCACCCTATTTGTGGCAAATGATTTGTCTCTTGGAATGACATATCAAAAATTGATGGATACATAATATTTTGAGTTGAAATGGCCTCATACTTACTGATATGACCTACCTTGTGGCACCTCTGCTCAAATGTCTCGTTTCCATAGAAAACCCTAGCTCAGTGGGAGAGGAAATTAGGGTTTGTTGCTTGTGAATAATGATGACTTGGGCACCTTTGGGAAAAGACAACTCCCTTTGAAATTTGATCAATTTGATGAACTAAAAAATATTTCACTTTGACATTTCATGTGTTGGCATGTGGCAATCTGATTTTTCAGCCTTTGGGAGACTGAATACTTATTACATTTGAATTGACATAAAATTACATGAATAAATAAAAATTACATCTTGGAATAAAACTCACACTTGAAATCAAATTACAACTTTAGAAACCATATTTGAGGTCATATTTACATGGTAAAGAGACATTATTGGGATCACTCTCATACTTTGCTGACTTTATGCAAATGAAATGGTGCATTTTTGGACCTTGAAAGACAAAACCCTAATGACCTAATAAGACTTTGAATAACCTGACTTCCATGGTTGACTTTAACTGAGACAAGACATGGTGAAATGAGATTTTCATAGGTGTTATTATGCTCAAGAAGACATGGAAGTGAGTCAGCAATGTGAATCTCTGAGGGAGAGTGAAGTTTTATCGAGGGAGGCTACCATCAGTGAAACCATTTTTATCGTGACCTAATGGAATGATATAGAAATTTCATAGTGAGACACCTAAAATGATAATGAAATGAGTGATTTTGATCATTGATGGCAGAATTCATATTCTGAAACTAACAGGTGACATAATAGTGTATCATGGAGGTGAAAATTTGGAACTTGCTTTCCTTCCAGGAGTGTCTGGTATGTGTTGTCGAATTATGGATCACTCTTGTACAGATGTGGCTACTCTGAAGTCTCATGCCCACAAGAGTCGAGCACAGTGGTCAGCGACATGACCGGTAATCGGTTGAGGTAGTCTGCAACATTATTGGCGCTACCCTTCTTGTACTTAATTTTCAAGTGGAACTGTTGCAGTTATGTGGACCATTTCTAATGGAGATCGTTTTGCAACTTCCCTTGTGTTTGTAGGAACTGTAGGGGTCGGTGGTCTATGTGGTGACCATTTCCTTCCCTAGAATGTAATGCTTCCATTGTTGGCAGGCTTGCACAATGGAATCCATATATTTGTCATAGGTGGGATACTTTCAGACTATGACTGAAAGTGCCTCACTGTGATATGCCACTAGATGCCCCTGTTGAGTGAGAAATGCACCAATAGCATAGCCGTAAGCATATGTATCGATCTTAAATGGTTGTTGCAGGTTTGGTAATGTGAGCACTGGTGCAGAGCATAAGCAATGATTCAACTCAAAAAACACCTTTTGTTGGGATTTAGACCAAAATAATTTTTCTTTCACTCCACCCTTGGTGGCTTGACTCAAAGGCCAAGTGATATGAGAGAACCCCAACACGAACGTACAGTATAAATAGGAAAGACCTAGAAAGCTGCGAAGATTTGTTAGAGTGGTTGGGGTTGGACAATCCCAAATTACTTGTACCTTTGTTGGGTCCACATGCACACCCTAATCATCAATGATGTACCCCATATATTGAACTTGGGTCATACCAAAAGTGTATTTCTCCAAATTGGCACACAACTTGTGTTGTCGCAGAGTTTGGAGAACTTGTAGAATATGGCAGAGGTGCTCTTCCCAAATCTGGATGAAGATCAGGATGACATCCAAATACACCACCATGAATGAGTTGGTGAAGGGTCTCAAGATGTCCTCAACCTCATGAAGGTTGTGGGGTCATTCGTCAACTTGAAAGGCATGACTATCCATTCGAAAAGGCCCTCCTTGGATTTGAAGACAATCTTCCACACATCAGAGGGTTCGAATGGTACCTGGTGATACCCAGACTTCAAGTTGATATTGCTGAAATATTTGGCCCCTTTGAGATGGTAAAAAAGGTCATCAATCCATGGGATTGGATACCTATTCGAGATAGTGATCTTGTTCAATACCCGATAGTCAATACAGAGTCTCCAGGTCTCGTTCTTCTTCTGTACCAACACGATCAGGATCCCACATGGTGATGAACTTGTCCTGATGTGCCATTTCTCCAAAAAATCTTGAATCTACCTCTTGATTTCATCATTCTCCATAACAGAGTGTCGATAGATCGATCCAATCGGCGGCGGAGCACTTGGGGTAAGATCAATGGGGTTCCTAACCTGACAATGTAGAGGTACCCCTATGGGTGAGGTGAAGATGTCCCTGTACTCCTCTATGACTTTGTCCATCTCTTACTGTCATGCAGAGGAGCCCTATCTGGATACTATGGCCATAATAGTATTCTTTCCCTGAGGGCGAATCATACGCAAAAAAAATTTCCCAGTCTGGGAAATGGGCTTACTGCATTGTTTCGTAGTGATCAAAGAGATGGTGGTAAGCGGTGCTACCTCTGATATCCTATACAAATTATTTCCCAAAGTAATAATAATAGTGTGATTCCTAGACACATACACATAATTTTGATTCCATAAGTATGGTTTTCCTAATAATACATCACAAACTTCAAGAGGATAAACATCACACAGTACCTCATCTGTGAAGGGCTTGATTTTGTAGGGAAGGCAACACTATTGGCTGATGCAAAGATCTCATCCTTGGTGAAGCCACCCTATGGTGTACAGCTGCGGGTGTGTTGTGGTCGGTAGACCCAGATGCCTCACAACCTCTATTGAAATTAGGTTCTTTTGGCTTCTGCTGGATTTAATTAACTACAATGGAGAACCCTTTCCCTTTCCCTTGCTTTAGATTCACATATCCAAAGTATCGCTTCTTATTTTTAAATTTTTGCTCGATCTTGGCAGCATATCGATATGCTACACCAAGTGGGGAGAGGTTGAGGAAATCCATTTCCTCCTGAATGTATTTATGCAAAAAAATGTGGTACTTAAGCACCAGATGTTTCTCCGAATATTTGATACCCAACTTTGTGCATAGGGTATTAAATAGATTCATCAACTCATGCACATCTTGATTCATTTGCTGCCACAACGTATTCCATTATATGTACTTGTCCTCATAGCTCCCTACGGGGTAATATTGTTCCTTGATGGCATCTCGAAAATAATTCCAAGTGGTTTATGCTAAAAATAACGAGGGTTATCTCTCATCCCTATGTTCGTAGTAGGTTTCCCACCAGTCCTTGACATGGGGGGCGACTTTGAGGAGCACAAAAGTAATCTTTTCCCTATTGGAAAAATCATGAATTGAAAAATATCCTTCCAACATATTTAACCATATATATATGACATCTGCATCTATCTGGCCTTCAACTATGGGAGTTTCAAAGTTGAGTTGTACCTTGAAGGGAGTGGCACCTCCATAGTGATTTCTGGACGAAGATGTGTCACCTATAGGAATTCGCTGAAGGATCTGGGCAAATTTGTCCATCATCGTGTTCCTTTATCACTCAAGGGATTCTTCAAGCAATATTTTTAAAGGATCTCCTACTCCATTGTCTTTATTTTATTTCGCCATGGGAGGTTATCGGGGTTTGCGAGGTTGATTTTGCAAAGGTTCAACCAGTTTGATCCCTAACTCCTTATACCCTGACCTCGTTGGGGACATGCAAAGAAAAACAGAGAAAGAGCAGATCGCTCTGATACTGCTGATTTGAACTTAGAAAAGAACTAAATAGCAGACAAATATGACCATAAATATAGATATGAAACATAAATAACATTTCCTTTCAGTAATATTAAAGAACTGAGATATTCTTACAAACATAATGGAAATAAACTAGCTTGAGTGATGATAGCTTATCTCTGAGAAGAGATGTGGTGGCTACATGCCTTTGAACTGTGTTATATTAAGGCTCAAAGTCCTATTTATTATTGAGAAACAATGGAAAATCCTAAACATTCAAATACCTAACCCTAGGCGATGAATCGCCACATTTGTGCGCCCTGTTAGGGTAAATTGGTACATCAACTTCCTGAGGTCGTAACTTTGGTATACAATCTCTATTTGACATGCACAATACCTCGTTAGAAATATATCAGAAATATATATCCTAGGACTACAAATTTCAACTACAACCACGAGTCCTATACTCATGTTTTATCATTTTCCAAAAAAATGTCGTTTAGGGCCTCAAAACAACTCTGGAAGTTCAGGACCCGAAAAAATGCCAAAAATAGTAAATTGTGCTAAAATTAAGGAAACTGAAAAACCGAAAGAAACAATGGTGCTGTCCAAGTGGAATAGGCGGGTGGCCACCAATATCCACCTAGATCATAAAGACTAACAGGAAAACATATAGCATGAAGAAGAATAAACTTATGTTCCCATGACATGTTATGTGTTAAGAATATACGAGCCAATATTTCTGAGAATGAACAATGATGCCCTAGTGGTTACGTCTTGTTAGGTATTGTGGTCTATAATGGATAAAAAAAATATGTAAAGTGATGTAAGAACCATGGGAAATGATGAAAATATATATAATGCCAAAAATTTTAATTTTAGTATTGATGATTTATGGAATGTTAGTAAGACCAATAATAACTTAATGTTGGATTTCACCAAGAATTACTTAGATAGGAAAGGATAAATGACTATATATGGTGGCCCTATGTGATGTGGGTTTACTTGAAAAATTTAATAGTGCATTTATGTTATGGAATATATTGAACTTCAACATGTTGACTAGGTGATTATACCTACCTCGTGAATTGTCCACTTGCTTGTTGAAAGAAAAAGAAATGATTAGTGAAAAGAAATCGGTATCTTGGTGAGAACATAACACTCATATTGTTAATGATATGAACTAATATCATATGGATGTTAAGTGATATTATTGCATAAAATGTAATAGTTGATATTCATGTTTTATGCAACCTAATTTACTTGATTTTGCTGATAAATCACGAAAAGAATGCACACAATGTTTTATTGCTCTACATGTGACATGTGTTGAGATGATTATCATATTTTTATGTTACACTATGATGTTATGTTAATATGTGGTTTCATATATTATGTTGTTGTAATTCTAAATCCTTGATAAATATAAGTTGATGTTATAATATTATGAAGTTATTTCATTATGTGAAGGCATGTGGTAATTGTGTGCAATTTTATCTTGAGATAGATGACATGTGTAAGCGTGTGGTGTCGTACTATTCAGGATATTGTGACCAATAACTAGTTGATATAAATGTTTAAAAGTGACTTGGCTTGTAAAAAAATTCAAGTGTGAATGCTTAAACTTAAACCAACAGTTAACTTAAATCAAACTTAAAGGACATTAATGAAGTTGTGATAAAAAATAAATGTAGAAGATCAAGGAGAAGAAAATAGGAACAATAACCAATTGATAACGAAGTTCATCTCGTGTGGACTACATCTTCATGTCATGCCTCCAAAGGAGTGGCTTCTGTATTAATCAATTGTTAAGCATTAACACTCTTTTTTACATAAATTAGTCTTCAATTTTCTACAAGGAAGCTACAAAAATGCTACTAAGGTAGTGGTGTTTGTAAGTTACTTTCATACCTTATTTATACCAAATAAGAGGCTCAAAAACACCCTGTCTACAAATTACACCTTAATTACAAATGAATCCTTAAAAACCTACAACAAAAAAAAGCTCCTCTGCTACCAAGAAGTGGCTTAAAATACCACCAAAAACCCCCTTCGGTTGCTCCAAAAACTTGTTTACAAACAACTTGCAGGCTTAAAATTTCCTTTAGAAAGACTTTCCTCTATAGAACTGACACACGTTTTTGACAGGTTGCACTGGTTAAATATTAATATTTAAAATATTGGCTTCCAACCTCTTGGAAATACTAAGAGGGGGGCTGAATCAGTATTTCTTTCAATTAGAGCATTAGTTAATCTTCAATTATTATCAGTGTTTGTAAAATGATAGCAGCAAACAAGAGGAGCACAAATGCACACAGTTTTTAAGGTGGAAACCCACTCCGGAACAAAAACCACCTAATGCTTTTCTAATAATTCTTTTCAACTCCAATTGAAAATAAAGCTCCAACTCCCTAGAATCTAGAAAAGCATTCTTCTCTAGCTCCCACTGGATGGACGCTCCAACGCTCGAGATTCTTCAGTAGTCACTTAATGGATGACCCAACACCCAATGAACTACAACTCACCCTAGCACCACCCTACCACCCTATAGAAGAATAAAAGAAGAATGGACTCCCGTACCAGGAAAAATGGTCCACTTTACATTGATATAGAATGATGTAGAAGAAGAAGATATACTAGATGATAACCCCAACTTTGACACAACCACCTAATGATGATCCTAGACCTCCCAACACTGCCTCTTCAACCCTTGGCAGATAGACACTAGTACAATTTGTACAATAATGTATTTACAATGACTAAGTGCAATGATACCTTTACAATAATTGTATGCAGTGCTGCCCACTTGAAGACTTCATATGATGAACTTCTTGCTACTGTTATGCACCTTGGTTTCTGCTCTTATCATGCTACCCTCTGCTGCACCTTGCTTTGCTTTTCTGCCATAGAAATTCTGGTCCTTTGCAACCCTTGACAACACATGATCTAGCATTTTTTTTTTTCCTTCTAGGAGCTCAATATTGAATCTGGTGTATCTCTATTATTTCAGATCTTCAATATCTGATTTTCGGTCCTGTAGTAGTACTCTGAGTCTTATTTCCAATGCCATAGGTATGACCCAATTTGGATTCTTCAAGAGAGAGTTATACCCAATTTCTCACACTGCCCTAATTATGGACTGTTTCAGCAGAGCGCACTTGTATGACGTGCCACGTGTCACCGTTTCTTCATTTTCCTATGAAATTAATAGAGTGAAAACTAAAGACTATGCACTATCTTCCACCTTTTACTTAATTCCAATCCGATACTCATAGAGAGAGTTATGAATATTTTACCAAGGTCACTTCTTCGAGATGAATTTCAGGAGCCTGCAAAAACCCTTACTTCCACAGATCATATCTCCAAACATATTGTGCAACTTGATCTGAAATATTTATTACATCTTCCTCAGAATTTCGGCTTCGCCTCATAAAAATTTTAGCTTCTGAGCCTTCGTAGAAAAAAAGTTAGAGCGAAAATTCCACGATGACATGTTTCAGATGGCCAAATCCCATACATAAGGAGGAAATGAAGATCACAATTTATATGAATGCTTAAGTTGAGAGGGGCTTCAACAAGTGAACATGGGAGGGATCTTAGGAGCTTAAAAAATATTAATTATTACTTTTCAATGACCCATGCCCCAACCCCATGGGGTTTTAGCCCACTAACTGGGGGTACAAACTTCAAACATGAATATCTCTCAAACCGTGAAGAATTACATGGCGTGCCATATATCAATGGAAACATATTGAAAATTAGAAACCATAAAAAACATTATTGACCTAGAATATATTAATTTGGTAAGTCAAAATTCCCATGCAATATTGGGTTAGCTCCTGGTGTTACTTGGGTTGACATCAATGACAACCGCTGATCAAAAATCTCCCCCTTTGGCATTGATGGCAACACAAGTACTCCCCCTGCGATCATGGCACCTCTTCCTACAACATTCTCTCCCCCTTTGACATCAATGGAAAAGGGTAACTCCCCCTGAAACACAACCATCCTGCGGACCTGTACACACTTCCACTCTCGCTGACACACAATCGTCTTGCAGACCTGTACACACTTCCACTCCCGCTTTATATTCTTGAAAAAATAAAAATCTAATGAGAACTTGGGAGAATCCCAAGCTTTTGACGAAGATATTCAAATGCTTCACGAGGTAAAGGTTTAGTGAAGATATCAGCAATTTGTTCTTTTGTACAAACATACTCAAGTTTGATATTCTTTTTAGCGACTTGTTCTCTAACAAAATGATATTTGATCAGAATGTGTTTTGTTTTTGAATGCATGACAGGATTCTTAGAGATGCTGATGGCACTAGTGTTGTCACAGAATATGGGAATAGGCTCACTGAATTTTACTTGAAGATCTTGCAAAGTTTGTTTCATCCAAAGGAATTGAGTACAACATGATGCTGCTGCAATGTATTCTGCTTCCGCTGTAGATAACGAGATTGAAGTTTTCTTTTTGCTCAACCATGATACGAGACAACCACCTAGATAGAATGCTGCTCCACTAGTACTCTTACGATCATCAATGCTTCCTGCCCAATCTGCATCTGTAAAGGCTTGAATAATGAGATTTTTACCCTTGGGATACCACAAGCCATATTCTTCTGTGCCCTTTAGATATCGAAGAATTATTTTGACGACAATAATATGTGATTCTTTTGGTGCTGCTTGGAATCTTGCTACTTGTCCAACTGCTTGCATAACATCTGGCCGAGAGGCTGTTACATATAGAAGACTACCAATCATAGATCTGTACAACTTCTGATCCACATCCTTAGATGAGTCATCTATGCTCAATTTGCAACCTGTTACCATTGGAGTAAGGACGGGTTTGAAATCTTCCATTTTGAATTTCTTGAGCATTTCCTTGATGTACTTGGCTTGACATATAAATATTCTTTTCTCTTGCTGAGATATTTGAAGCCCTAAGAAGTATGTCAGCTCACCACGTAAAGACATCTCAAACTCACTTTGCATCTTTGTAGAAAATTTCTTACTTAGTCGATCATCATTGCTACCAAATATTATATCATCCACATATACCTCAACAATTGTTAAATTATTTTTATCTATTTGTACATAAATATTGCTATCAACAGTACCTTTCTTGAACCCTTGTTGACGTAGATATCCATCAAGACGAGCATACCATGCTCTGGGAGCCTGCTTGAGGCCATATAGAGCCTTCTTTAACCTGTAGACATAGTCTTCTTTTTGTGATAGTAGAAAACCTTCAGGTTGTTCGATGTAAACTTCTTCTTCTAATTCTCCATTCAGAAATGCTGACTTAACATCCATTTGGTAGACTTTGATTTTTCTTGAACATGCATAGGCGAAAAAAATTCGGATGGCTTCCATTCTAGCAACTGGTGCAAATGTTTCGTCGAAATCAATTCCTTCCACTTGTGCATAGCCTTTGCAAACCAATCTTGCTTTGTTTCTGGTAATCTGCCAATATTCATTCAATTTGTTCCTGAACACCCATTTAGTGCCAATGACATTTTTATCTTTTGTTCGTGGAACTAATTCCCAGGTGTTATTCTTCTCAATTTGATCCAATTCTTCATTCATAGTTGCTACCCAATGTTCATTTTGGCTGGCTTCCTCAAAACTACTAGGCTCAAAGGTTGCTAGAAAAGCAACGTGAGCTTGTTGTGATGAACGAAGCTGTCGACCTTAATTTATGTCACCAATGATTTGATTTGATGGATGGTTCTTTTGAATCCACTCTTTTGTTCTCCTTGGAGGCGCTTCTTGTTGTTGTTTTGGTATATCTTGATGATCATTGTTTACTTCTTTCTCGTTGATAGTTGCTTCTTGTTAGACAATTTTATCTGTGTCTTTTTCAGCCTATGTCTCAAGTTTCAAAGATTCTAGATCCTCATCATTACTTGCTAGAACACCATCTTCATCAAATGTAACATTTATGCTCTCCAATATCTGTTTTTGTCTTAGATTATAGAATTTATAGGCCTTTCTTTTGCGTGAGTAACCAACAAAGATACCTTCATCAACACGTGATTCAAACTTACCCAAATTTTGATCTTCTCTTTTGATATAACATTTTCTTCCGAAGATTCTGAAATATTTTACATTAGCTGGTTTTCCTTTCCATAATTCATATGGAGTCTTGTTGCAATTATTTCTGAGAAGACTTCAGTTGATAATGAAGACTGTCGTATCAATTGCTTGAACCAAGAAATTTTCATCCAATTTTGAGTCCTTCAACATTGTTCTACCCTTTTCATGTACAGTTCTATTCTTTCTTTCAGCAACTCCATTTTGCTGAGGTGTTCGTGCTGTTGAAAATTTCCTTTTTATTCTATTTTCTTCACAGTATTGCTGAAATAATTTGGAAGTGAATTCTCCACCATTATCTGATCTTAAACACTTTATTTTCAAATCAGTTTCATTTTCAACCAACTCCTTGTAGATCTTAAAGCACTCAAATGCTTCAGATTTTTTCTTTAGGAAATTGACGGCTGTCATCCTGGTATAGTCATATATCATTAACATGAAATATAATTCTCCATCTAAGCCTTTTGTTCTCACAGGACCACATAGATCAGTATGTATCAATTCCAATGGATGTGATGAAAAGTGTTCTTTTGTTTTAAATTGGACTTTTGTCTACTTGCCATACCGACATGCCTCACATAGTGTGTTGGAAGGTTTTGAGATTTTTGGCATTTCTCGTACTGCTTCCTTTTTGCTTATCCTGACAAGATTGTCAAAGTTTATGTGACCCATTCGTTTGTGCCATAACCAACTTTCATCTTCTTTAGCTAGTAGAAATGCTTTAGTTGCTTCATCCAGAACATATATGTCGTTTGGAGCTTGACTTGCTATAGCCACAATTTTACCATACCTGCCTTTCCTGATTTCACATTTTCTGGAGTTGAATAGCATTGTGTGTCCTTGATCACACATTTTTCCAACACTCAGTAGATTGTGATTCATGTTTTCGACCAATAGAACATTCTTGGCTATAACATATTTGCTTCCGAGAGTGACGGTACCTGATCCTATAACATTTGAAGATCCATCATTTCCAAAGGATATGGTTCCATCCTTCTTCTCTTTCAGAGATACAAATTTCCTTCTATCTCCAGTCATATGCGTTGAGAAACCGCTGTCAACATACCACACATCTTTCTTTTTTTGAGTCTTGAGAGCGAGAGCACAATTATCAGTCTTCTTCTTCTTCCATGTTCGTTCATTCTGTGGCTTCGAAGATTCTTCTGGAGGATTTTCAAGTCTGCAGTCTCTAGCTATGTGTCCAAAGTTCTGACATTTGTAACATTCCATATTATTTCTTAAATTTTCAAATCTATTGATGTTTCTTTGAGCCCTCGGAGGTTCATATTTGAAGAATCTCTTGGATTTGTATTGGTTCATAGGGTACGTGCGACATTCTACAACTTTATGACCAAATTTTCCACATGAATAAAAATAGCCATGAAAAATATGTTGGTACCTGGATGAAAATCTTCGTCGAGGAATCATCTTCCAAGGATGTGCTTGCAAATCTTGTCCAATGAAGTCTTCATGTATGTCAGATCTCATAGGTTCATTGTATTTTGTTGTAGAAGGTCCTGATTCTTCTTCTTTGTAACCGAGGCCAGTTCTATGATTGTAAGATCGTTGATTGTTGATGAGTTCTTCTAATGCCCTTGCACTGTTGGCATAATTTTGGATAGTTTTTCCCTTTTTCACTTCCTTACGCAGCGAGACTACTTCGGCTTCTAATGCTTCCCTTTCTTGGTTGCTTTCTTCCAACTTCTTTTGAAGTGACTCTTCAATATATTTGTGTTCTTCAACCTCAATTTTGAGACCTTAAACTTGTTCTTCAAGAGTGTTGGAACGGATCTTCTCAGCATTGAGATCTTTTGTAAGCTATACTTCTTGTTTATTGTGCTTGGCCATAAACAATACTTTCTCATTGGCTTCTTCTTTGCTGCCACTTTCTTCATCGTATGAGGAGCTATCTTCTTTAGAGAGAAAGTTCCTTTTGGATCCTTTATTTTTTCCTTGCTTGTTGAATTTCTTAAAGCCTTTCTTCCCCTTTGAGTTGCCATCACTTTTGTTCGGACATTTTGCTACAAAATTCCCAACCTCACCACAACCGAAACATATCAATGGAAGTTTACCTTTGAATTTTCCCTTACCAGGTTTTAGTTTTCTTGTGAAGTAAGCATATTCTTCATCTAAAAGACCTTCTTCATCATCTCCCTTTTCTTCACACTTGCAGGTGCATGTCTTTTCAATTGAAGGTTGTTTATGCTTATTGGTTTTCTTAGATGCAACGAACGCAGTTTCTAGATGTGAAGTACCCTCTTGTTCATCAAGTCTCATTTCATATGCTATGAGAACTCCATGTAATTCCTCTTTGCTGAGTTTGTCCAGATTTGCACTGTATTCTAAGACCGATACCTTTGGGTTGAATCTCCCTGGTAACGTTCTAAGAATCTTCCGTATAATAGTCTTCTCATCAACTGGCTCTCCCAATCCTTCCAGAGTATTGGTTATTTCATCAACGTATTGGAAGTATGCAACAATGTTGCAATCTTCTTTCATTCCGAGTTGCTCAAATTTTTCTCTATAGATTTGAAGCTTTGCTTCTTTGACATTTGAGTCACCTGCATATATATTCTCAAGCTTGTCCCATACATTTTTGGCGGTTTTACAACCCAACACCTTATGATAAGCAGATTCAATAATTCCACTGATAATAATATTCTTTTTTTTTGCATCATTTACCAAATTCTTCTTACCTTGTTCATCCGTGGTTGATGTAAATCCATTTTGAACAGTGTCCCATACTTCGTAACCTTGTGCCAAGAGATAAACCTCCATTCTTCCTTTCCAAAGTGCATAATTATTTTCATTGAATAGAGGTACACCATTCTTGGTATGCTCCATTACCTCCTTCCAGCTGTTAAACTACTATTGAAGGAACCAAGCTCTGAAACCAATTGTTATCAATACTGAGAGGGGGGGGGGGTGAATCAGTATTTCTTTCAATTAGAGAATTAGTTAATCTTCAATTATTATCAGTGTTTGTACAATGATAGCAGCAAACAAGAGGAACACAAATGCAAACAATTTTTAAGGTGGAAACCCACTTCGGGACAAAAACCACCTAACGCTTTTCTAATAATTCTTTTCAACTCCAATTGAAAATAAAGTTCCAACTTCCTAGAATCTAGAAAATCATTCTTCTCCAGATTCCACTGGATGGACGCTCTAACACCCGAGATTCTTCAGTAGTCACTGAACGGATGCCCCAACACCCAATGAGCTACAAATCACCCTAGCACTACCCTACCACCCTATAGAAGAATAAAAGAATAATGGACTCTCGTACCAAGGAAAATGGTCCACTTTACAATGATATAGAATGATGTAGAAGAAGAAGATATACTAGACCATATCCCCAAATTTGACACAACCACCTAATGATGATCCTAGACCTCCCAACACTGCCTCTTCAACCCTTGGCAGATAGACACTAGTACAATTTGTACAATAATGTATTTACAGTGACTAAGTACAATGATACCTTTA
The DNA here is from genome assembly GCA_034641835.2 of Pinus albicaulis. Lineage (NCBI taxonomy): Eukaryota > Viridiplantae > Streptophyta > Pinopsida > Pinales > Pinaceae > Pinus > Pinus albicaulis. The sequence goes on along the minus strand of CM076571.1, from coordinate 357,235,929 downwards.
CAATGATTGTATGCAGTGCTGCCCACTTGAAGACTTCATATGATGAACTTCTTGCTGCTATTATGCACCTTGGTTTATGCTCTTATCATGCTACCCTCTGCTGCACCTTGCTTTGCTTTTCTGTCATAGAAATTCTGGTCCTTTGCAACCCTTGACAACACATGATCTAGATTTTTTTTTTTTCCTTCTAGGAGCTCAATATTGAATCTGGTGTATCTCTGTTATTTCATATCTTCAATATCTAATTTTCGGTCCTGTATTATTCCTCTGAGTCCTCTTTCCAATGCCGTGGGTCTGACCCAATTTGGATTCTTCAAGAGAGATTTATACCCAATTTCTCACACTGCCCTAATTATAAACTATTTCATCAAAGCGCACTTGTACGGCGTGCCACATGTCACTGTTTCTTCATTTTCCTCTGAAATTGATAGAGCGAAAACTACAGACTGTGCACTATCTTCCAATTTTTACATAATTCCAATCCTATACTCAGAGAGAGAGTTATGACGATTTTACCAAGGTCACTTCTTTGAGATAAATTTTAGGAGCCTGTAAAACCCTTACTTCCACAGATCTTATCTCCAAAAATATTGCGCAACTTGATCTAAAATTTTTACTGCAATGTCCTCAGGATTTCAGCTTCACCTCATAACAATTTCAGCTTCTGAGCCTTCGTAGAAACAAAGTTAGAGCGCAAATTCCACGATGACCTGTTTTAGATGGCCAAATCCCATACATAAGGAGGAAATGAAGATCACAATTTATATGAATGCTTAAGTTGAGAGGGGATTCAACAAGTGAACGTGGGTGGGATCTTAAAAGCTTAAAAAATATTAATTATTACTTTTCAATGACCCATGCCCCAACCCCATGGGGTTTTAGCCCACTAACTGGGGGTACAAACTTCAAACATGAATATCTCTCAAACCGTGAAGAATTACATGGCATGCCATATATCAATGGAAGCATCTCGACAAGTAGAAACCATAAAAAACATTATTGACCTAGAATATATTAATTTGGTAAGTCAAAATTCCCATGCAATATTGGGTTAGCCCCTGGTGCTGCTTGGGTTGACATCAATGACAACCGCTGATCAACACAACCAACCTAAGGTAAAACCCACGGAGGTGGAATTTTTTATACTTGTTTTGACAAATTCAAATCATATGGTTACTCGCAAATAAACCTTTGACATATTTCTTGTGCATATAACCAATCGAGCTTACATATATTAACAAATATAACTCAAAGTGGTCCATACAATATGCAACATGGTATTAATTCATTGTGATATTCATATTATGTAACAACCCTGGTAAAAATTCCATGTAAGTAAAGTTAATAAAGGAAAAATAATAACCAAGGTCAGGGGACACATATTCCAAGCTAAATGTGTTGATCAATGGTTGTCATTGATGTCAACCCAAGCAGCACCAGGGGCTACCCCGATCTTGCATGGGAATTTCGACCTACCAAATTACTATATTCTGAGTCAAGGATATTTTTTATGGTTTTATCGAGATGTTTCCGTTGATATATGGCACACCACGTAATTCTTCACGGTTTGAGAGATATTCATGTTTGAAGTTAGTAACCCCAGTTAGTGGGCTAAAAACCCATGGGGTTGTGGCATGGGTCATTGAACATTCAATAATTAATAATTTTTAAGCTCCTAAAATCCCTCCCATGTTCACTTGTTGAAGTCCCTCTCAACCTAAGCATTTATATAAATTGTGATCCTCATATCCTCCTCATGCAGGGATTTCACTACCTGAAACAGGTCATCATGGAATTTTCGATATAAATTTGTTTCTACAAAGGTTCAGAAGATGAAATTTTTATTAGGAGAAACGAAAATCCTAAGGAAGCTCCTGTAAAAATTTCAGATCATGGTGTGCAATATTTTCAGAGATATGATCTGTGGAAGTTAGGGTTGTTGCAAGCTCCTGAACTTCATCTCAAACAAGTGACCTTGGTGAAATCATCATAAGTCTCTCTCTGAGTATTATATTATAATTCTGTAAAACTTGGAGGATATTGTACGGACTATAGTTTTCTGTGTATCAATTTCAGATCCAAATGAGGAAACAATGACACGTGGCATGACGTACAAGTTATCTCTACTGAATGAGTCCATAATTAGGTCATTGTGATAGATTGGGCATAAATTTTCTTTGAAGAATCCAAATTGGGTCAGACCTATGGAATTGGAAAGAAGACTCAGAGGAATACTAAAAGACCAAAAATCAAATATTGGGGATCTGAAATAACAGAGATGCACCAGATTCAATATCGAGCTCCTAGAAGGCAAGAAAAATCTAGATCATGTGTTCTCAAGGGTTGCAAAGGATCAGACTTTCTAAGGCAGAAAAGAAAATAAAGGAGAAGCAGAGGTAAGCTACAAGTAAGTATATTATGTATATTCATGTTCATCTCTTAATTGCATTAGGTTCTTTGTATTCTAATTTTTTATTTTTTATTTTTAGCACTGACATATGCTCTACAGGATGAGGTAAGTTTTTCTTTTATCATGTCATGGGTATTAACTTGAAGACTTTTTGTAGGTATTATATATTCATGAAGATAATACTCAATGCATGATCTAATGTTCTAAAGAGTGAGAAAGGGTAGCATGACAAAAGCAAAAATCAAGGTACATAACAACAACAAGAAGTTCACCACATGAAGTCTTCACATGGGCAGCACTGCATATAGTCATTGTAAAAGAATCATTGTAAAATTTGTAAAAGTTTCTATCTACCAAGAATTGAAGAGGCAGTGTCGGGAGGTCTAGGATCATCATTAGGTGTTTGTGTCATAGTTGGGGTTATGGTCTAGTGTGTCTTCTTCTTCTACATCATTCTATATCATTGTAAAGTGGACCATTTTCCCTAGTATGAGAGTCCATTATTCTTTTATTATTCTATAGGGTGGTAGGGTGGTGCTAGGCTAGTTCATGAAGTCACCAACAGGTTCAAGCCTATGAAAAATTCAGGGTGGTAGGGTGGTACTAGGGTGTGTTATAGCTCATTGAGTGTTGGGGCATCCGTTCAGTTGACTACTGAAGGATCTCGGGTGTTGGAGCGTCCACCCAATAGGCGCTGGAGAAGAATGTTTTTCTAGATTCTAGGAATTTGGAGCTTTATTTTCAATTAGAGTTGAATATTAAAGAATGATTAGAAAAAAAATTCAGGTGGTTTTCGTTTTAGAGGGGGTTTCCACCTTAAAAATGTGTGTATTTGTGTTCCTTTTGTTTACTTAGATCATTGTAAAAAAATTGATAATAATTGAATATTAACTAATGCTATGAAAGATTAATAATAATACTAATTGAAAGTAATACTGATTCGCCCCCCCTCTCAGTATTTCCAACAATTGGTATTAGAGCTTGGTTCCTTCAATATCAGTTTAACAGCTTGAAGGAGGTCATGGGGCATACCAAGAATGGTGTACCTCTATTCAATGAAAATAATTATGCACTCTAGAAAGGAAGAATTGAGGTGTATCTCTTGGCACAAGGTTACGAAGTATGGGACACTGTTCAAAATGGCTTTACACCAACCGCAGATGAACAAGGTAAGAATAATTTGGTAAATGATGCAAAAGAAAAGAATATTATTATCAGTGGACTTATTGAATCTACTTATCATAAATTGTTGGGTTGTAAAACGGAAAAAAATGTATGGGACAAGCTTGAAACTATATATGCAGGTGACTCAAATTTCAAAGAAGCAAAGCTTCAAATCTACAGAGAAAAGTTTGAGCAACTCAGAATGAAACAAGATAACAACATTGTTGCATACTTCCAACACGTATACAAAGACTATTGGGAGAGCCTGTTGACGAGAAGACTATTATACAAAAGGTTATTAGAACGTTACCAGGGAGATTCAACCCAAATGTATCAATCTTATAATATAGTGCATATCTGGACAAACTCAGCAAAGAGGAATTACATGGAGTTCTCATAGCATATGAAATGAGACTTGATGAAGAAGAGGGTACTTCACATCTAGAAACTGCATTTGTTGCATTTAAGAAAAACAATAAGGACAAACAACCTTCAAAGGCAAAGACCTGCACCTGCAAGTGTGAAGAAAAGGAAGATGATGAAAAAGGTATTTCAGATGGAGAATATGCTTACTTTACGAGAAAACTAAAAATTGGTAAGGGAAAATTCTTAAACTTCCATTGATATGTTTCGGCTATGGTGAGGTTGGGAATTTTGCAGCAAAATGTCCGAACAGAAGTGATGGCAACTCAAAAGGAAAGAAAGGCTTTAAGAAATTCAACAAGCCAGGCAAAAAGAAAGGATTCAAAAGGAACTTTCTCTCTAAAGAAGATACTCATCATCCGATGAAGACAATGACAGCGAAGAATAAACCAATGAGAGACTATTTTTTATGGCCAAGCACAATAAACAAGAGGTATCAAACAACGGAGAAGAAGGGTTGACCATAGAAGAATTTTCTAAGGAGGCAATCAAGCTTATAAAAGAGCTCAAGGCTAAGAAGATCAGTTCCAATACCCTTGAAGAACAAGTTCAAGGTCTCAAAATTGAAGTCAAAGAACACAAATGTATTGAAGATTCACTTCAAAAGAAGTTGGAAGAAAGCAACCAAGAAAGGGAAACATTAGAAGCCGAAGTAATCTCGCTGCGTAAGGAAGTGAAGAAGGGAAAAAATGTCCAAAACTATGCCAACAACTCAAGGGCATTGGAAGAACTCATCAACAACAACGATCTTACAAAGACAGAACTAACCTCAGTTAAAAAGAAGAAGAAGAAGGACCTTATACAAAAAAATACAATAAACCTATGAGATCTGACATGCATGTATACTTCATTGAACAAGATTCGCAAGAACAGCCTTGGAAAAAAATTCCTCGACGAAGATTTGCATCGAGGTACCAAATTACTTTTCATGGCTATTGTTGTACATGTGGAAAATTTGGTCATAAAGTTGTAGAATGTCGCGCGTACCCTAGGAACCAATACAATTCCAAGAGATATTTCAAATATGAACCTCCTAGTGCTCAATGAAACATCAATAGATTTTAAAATTTAAGAAATGATATGGAATGTTACAAATGTCAAAAATTTGGACACATAGCTAGAGACTGCAGACTTGAAAATCCTCCACATCTTCAAAGACACAGAACGAACGAACATGGAAGAAGAAGAAGACTGATAATTGTGCTCTCGCCTTCAAGGCTCAAACCAAAAAATATGTGTGGTATGTTGATAGCAGTTGCTCAACACATATGACCGGAGATAGAAAGTAATTTTTATCTCTAAAAGAGAAGAAGGATGGAACTGTATCCTTTGGAAATGATGGATCTTCAAATGTTATAGGATCAGGTACCATCACTCTCAGAAGAAAATATGTTCTAGCCAATAATGTTCTATTGGTTGAAAAAATGAATCACAATCTACTCAGTGTTGGACAAATGTGTGATCAAGGACACACAATGCTATTCAACTCCACAAAATGTGAAATCAGGAAAGGCAGGTATGGTAAAATTGTGGCTACAACAAGTCGAGCTCCAAACGACATATATGTTATAGATGAAGCAGCTAAAGCATGTCTACTAGCTAAAGAAGATGAAAGCTAGTTATGGCACAAATGAATGGGTCACATAAACTTTGACAATCTTGTCAAGATAAGCAAAAAGGAAGAAATACGAGAAATGCTGAAAATCTCAAAACCTTCCAACACACTATGTGAGGCCCATCGGCACGACAAGCCAACAAAAGTCAAATTTAAAACAAAATAACACTTTTCATCACATCCATTGAAATTTATACATACTGATATATGTGGTCTTGTGAGAACAAAAGGCTTAGATGGAGAATTATATTTCATGTTAATGATAGATGACTATACCAGGATGATAGCTGTGATTTTCCTAAAGTAAAAATATGAAGCATTTGAGTGCTTTAAGATCTACAAGGAGTTGGTAAAAAATGAAACTGAATTTAAAATAACGTGCCTAAGATCAAAAAATGGTGGAGAATTCACTTCCAAATTATTTCAGCAATACTGTGATGAAAATGGAATAAAAATAAAATTTTCAATAGCACGAACACCTTAGCAAAATGGAGTTGTTGAAAGAAAGAACAAAAAAGTACAGGAAATGGGTAGAACAATGTTGAAGGACTCAAAATTGGATGAAAAATTCTGGGTTCAAGCAATTGATATGACAATCTTCATTATTAACCAAATTCTTCTCAGAAATAATTGCAACAAGACCCCATATGAATTATGGAAAGGAAAACCGGCTAATGTAAAATATTTTAGAAGCTTTGGAAGCAAATGTTATATCAAAAGAGAAGATCAAAAGTTGGGTAATTTTGAATCACGTGTTGATGAAGGTATCTTTGCTGGTTACTCACGCAAAAGAAAGGCCTATAAATGCTATAATCTAAGACGAAAACAAATAATGGAGAGCATAAATGTTACATTTGACAAAGATGGTGTTCTAACGAATAATGATGAGGATATAGAGTCTTTGAAACTTGAGATAGAGGTTGGAAAAGACACAAAGAAAATTATAGAACAAGAAGCAACTGTCAACCAGGAAGAAGTAAATAATGATCATCAAGATATACAAGAACAACAACAAGAAGCTCCTCCAAAGAGAAAAAAAAGAATCGATTCAAAAGAACCATCCATCAAATGAAATCATTGGTGACATAAATGAAGGTCGACAACTTTGTTCATCACAAAAAGCTCACATTTCCTTTCTAGCAACCTTTAAGCCTAGTAGTTTTGAGGAAGCGAACCAGAATGAATATTGGGTAGCAGCTATGAATGAAGAATTGGATCAAATCAAGAAGAATAACACCTAGGAATTAGTTCCACGACCAAAAGATAAAAATGTAATTGGGAATAAATGGGTGTTTAGGAACAAAATGAATGAAGATGGACATGTTACCAGAAACAGAGCAATATTGGTTTGCAAAAGCTATGCACAAGTGGAAGGAATTGATTTCGACGAAATATTTGCACCAGTTGTTGGAATGGAAGCCATCCTAATGTTTCTCGCCTATGCTTGTTCAAGAAAAATCAAATTCTACCAAATGGATGTTAAGTCAGCATTTTGTTGGGTGTGGAGCCTGATTATCTTGTTTAATTTGTATCACAGCATTGGACCCTTATACCTTCAAAGGGGAGGCAATGCTGCCCGTAATTAATCGCTACCGTGGGGGGTCTAGGGGGGGTGGCAGCGCTTTTCGGAGCCCCCCCCTGGCGGGGGTTTTCGAGGGCAACGCCCCCGAAGCTAAAAACAGATGTAAAATTGCCTTGTAAAAGTATAGTAATTTCTAGTCAATCTGGGCCGTTCATTAGGCAAATGATCTGACTGTAGAATTTATGTTTATATTAGGGTTTTTTGCCCTAGAAGGCAACCCCCTTGTATATATGAGGGTATTGTATTGCGGCTGTGTATTATGTGTGTATTCTCGGAGCGAGAAACAGAGAGGGAGACTGTGAGAAAGAACAAAGGATATTACAACGGATCTGTTGTAGGTTTTTTCTCTTCATTTTTGCTGGATAATAGAAAGGAAGGACTGGCTGTTCGGGGTGGACGTAGCCCAAACTGGGTGAACCACGTATATCTGTGTCTCTCTGGTTTTATGTGTTTTGTGTGCTTGTATTTTTCTGCATATTTTATGTGTTGCATTGCTCCATAATATATAATTCTATAACACATTTGTGAATGGCGAATTAGAAGAAGAAGTTTACTTTGAATAACTTGAAGGTTTTCTACTATAAGAAAAAGAAGACTATGTTTGCAGGTTAAAGAAGGCTATATATGGTCTCAAGCAGGCTCCCAGAGTATGATATGCTCGTCTTGATGGATATCTACGTCAACAAGGGTTCAAGAAAGGTATTGCTGATAGCAATATTTAAGTACAAATAGATAAATATAATTTAACAATCGTTGAGGTATATGTGGATGATATAATATTTGGTAGCAATGATGATCCACTAAGTAAGAACTTTTCTACAAAGATGAAAAGTGAGTTCGAGATGTATTTACTTAGTGAGCTGACATACTTCTTAGGGCTTCAAATATCTCAACAAGAGAAAGGAATATTTATATGTCAAGCCAAGTACATCAAGGAAATGCTCAAGAAATTCAAAATGGAAGATTATAAACCCATCCTTACTTCGATGGTAACAGGTTGCAAATTTAGCGTAGATGACTCATCTAAGGATGTGGATCAGAGGTTGTACAAATCTATGATTGGTAGTCTTCTATATGTAACAACCTCCCGACCAGATATTATGCAAGCAGTTGGACAAGTATCAATATTCCAAGCAACACCTAAAGAATCACATATTATTGCCGTTAAAATAATTCTTCGATATCTAAAGGGCACAAGAGAATATGGCTTGTGGTATCCCAAGGGTAACAATCTCATTATTCAAGCCTTTATAGATGCAGATTGGGCAGGAAGCATTGATAATCGTAAGAGTACTAGTGGAGCAGCATTCTATCAAGGTGGTTGTCTCGTATCATGGTTGAGCAAAAAGAAAACGTCAACCTCGTTATCTACAACGGAAGTAGGATACATTGCGGCGGCAACTTGTTGTACTCAGGTCCTTTGGATGAAACAAACTTTGCAATATCTTCAAGTACAATTTAGTGAGCCTATTCCCATCTTCTATGATAACACCAGTTCCATCAACATCTCCAAGAATCCTGTCATGCATTCAAAAACAAAACACATTATGATCAAATATCATTTTGTTAGAGAACAAGTCGCGGAAAAGAATATTAAACTTGAATATGTTGGTACAAAAGAAAAAATCACTGATATCTTCACTAAACCTTTACCTCATGAAGCATTTGAATATCTTCGCTAGAGGGATTATCCCAAGCTCTCATTATATTTTTCCTTATTCAGAATATAAAAGGGGAGTGGAAGTGTGTACAGGTCCACAGGATGGTTGTGGGTTAGGGGGAGTTTCCCTTTTCCATTGATTGCAATGGGGGAGGGAATGTTTTAGGAAGAAGTTTCATGATTACAAGGGGGAGGACTTGTGTTTCCATCAATGCCAAAGGGGGAGATTGTTGATCAATGGTTGTCATTGATGTCAACCAAAACAGCACTAGGGGCTACCCCGATCTTTCATGGGAATTTTGACCTACCAAATTACTATATTCTGATTCAAGGATATTTTTTATGGTTTCTTATTGTCTATATGTTTCCGTTGATATATGGCACGCCACGTAATTCTTCACGGTTTGAGATATATTCATGTTTGAATTTAGTAACCCTAGTTAGTGGGATAAAAACCCATATGGTTGTGGCATGGGTCATTGAATAGTCAATAATTAATCATTTTTAAGCTCCTAAAATCCCTCCCACGTCCACTTGTTGAAGACCCTCTCAACCTAAGAATTTATATAAATTGTGATCCCTATATCCTCCTGATGCAGGGATTTTGCTACCTGAAACAGGTCATCGTGGACTTTGCGATATAAATTTTTTTCTACGAAGTTTAAGAAGCTGAAATTTTTATGAGGAAAAACAGAAATCCTGAGGAAGCTCCTGTAAAAATTTTAGATCATGGTGCTTAATATTTTTAGGGATATGATCTGTGGAAGCTAGGTGTTACACCATTTTTTGGTCATCTAACCTATTATTATTAGATGAACCCAAGTACACCATGTAAGACCAATTTTACCCTAAGTAAAATTGCTTTCACCATATGAAATAGCTTATTTGTTTATATTTCCCGGTCATATTTAACCCAAAACAAAGAAATTAATTAAATAAATCCTTATTTATTTAATTATTCCCTAAGAATAAGTTATTTAAATATTATTCTTAGTTAAATTTGACTAAATCATCCATAAATAATTAAATAAACCATTATTTATTTAATTATATTCCCATCATTTCCCTAAAATGATAAATAAATCATTTATTTATTTATTATTTATAAATAAAGGAATTGACCCAAGTCAAAAATCCTTTTCCCTCCAACAAATATAATAAAATATTCCTAAAGGGTGGTTCTAGAATTCGATTAATAATATTTTATTCATGCACCGAATCCTAGATCGCCCTAATATTTTGTTATAAATAGAAGGGTTTTCCCCATTCATTAGTCACCTCCATTGCATTAGATCACTCTGGATCTACTCTTGGTCACCATTTTCCATTTTTACCTTGTGAGCTCCCATTGAGTTCTATGTTTGTCTGGGTTTTCTACACCAATAAGAGAGAGGAATCTTAGATCTGAAACGCTGAGGACTTTCAAAAACCCATCCCATTGAGGAGAACCAGAAAACACCTTTCTTGTTTTCCTCTCAAGTGCCCCCTTCTTAATATAATACAAAAATTATTTCAAATACATTTTTCTTGCCTTGTCTATTGAATGCATGGAGCCATATTTTACTTTATCTACTTAATATCTTTTATGCTTAGATCTGGATTTGTGCAGTATTACTTGGATCATATAATTACATATTTAAAGATGTTTGGCAGCCATAATCGATGTTATGGCTATTTGTTATGCGTAGCTAAAGTGATCTTTTACGATGAAAGATTCATACTAACACTAGGGTTGTTGCAGGATCTTGAACTTCATCTCAAACAGGTGACTTTGGGAAAGTCATCATAAATCTCTCTCTGAGTATCGGATTAGAATTATGTAAAAAGTGGTGAATAGTGTATGGGCTGTAGTTTTATGTGTATCAATTTCAGAGCTGAATGAGGAAACAATGATATGTGGCACGCCGTACAAGTTCGCTCTACTGAACTAGTCCATAATTAGGTCATTGTGATAGATTGGGCATAAATTTGCCTTGAAAAATCTAATTTGGGTTAGACCCATGGAATTGGAAAGAAGACTCAGAGGAATAATATAGGATGAAAAATCACATATTGGGGATCTAAATAACAGAGATACACCAGATTCAATATCGAGCTCCTAGAAGGCAAGAAAACGCTAGATCGTGTGTTGTCAAGAATTGCAAAGGATTAGACTTTCTAGGGAAGAAAAGCAAAGCAAGGAGCATCATAGGTAAAATCCAGGTAAGTATATTATATTTATGCATGTTCATCTCTTAATTTCATTAGGTTATTTGTATTCTAATTTGTTTTTTTTTTGTTTAGCACTGACATATGCTCTGCAGGATGAGGTAAGTTTTTCTATTATCATGTCATGGGTATTTCCTTGAAGAATTTTTGTAGGTACTATATATTCATCAAGATAAGACTCAATGCATGATCTAATGTTCTGAAGAGTGAGAAAGGGTAGCATGACAAGAGCAATAATATTCAAGGTGCAGAACACAGTAAGAAGTTCACCACATGAAGTCTTCACGTGGGTAGCACTGCATACAGTCATTGTAAAGGTATCATTGCACTGAGTCATTCTAAAATCATCATTGTAAAATTTGTACAAGTGTCTATCTGCCAAGAATTGAAGAGGCAGTGCCGGGAGGTCTAGGATCATCATTAGGTATTTGTGTCATAGTTTTGGTTATGGTATAGTGTGTCTTCTTCTTTTACATCATTATATATCATTGTAAAGTGGACCATTTTCCCTGGTACGTGAGTCCATTCTTCTGGTGCATGAAGTCACCAACAGGTTCAAGACTGTGAAAAATTCAGGGTGGTAGGGTGGTGCTAGGGTGTGTTGTATATCATTGGGTGTTGAGGCATTTGTTTAATTGATTATTGAAGAATCTCAGGCATTGGAGCGTCCATCCGGTGGGAGCTAGAGAAGAATGCTTTTCTAGATTCTAGGAATTTGGAGCTCTATTTTCAATTGGAGTTGAATATTAAATAATTATTAGAAAAACATTCATGTGGTTTTCATCCCGGAGAGGGTTTCCACCTTAAAAATTGTGTGCATTTGTGTTCCTTTTCTTTACTGCTATCATTGTACAAACACTGATAATAATTGAAGATTAACTAATGCTCTGAAAGATTAATAATAATACTAATTGAAAGGAATATTGATTCACCCCTCCTCTCAGTATTTCCAACAATTGGTATCAGAGCTTGGTTCCTTCAATAGCAAGAGTTTAATAGCTGGAAGGAGGTCATGGAGCATACCAATAATGGTGTACCTCTGTCAATAAAATAATTATGCACTATGGAAAGGAAGAATGGAGGTGTATCTCTTGGCACAAGGTTACGAAGTATGGGACACTATTCAAAATTCTTTACACCAACCGCGGATGAACAAGGTAAGAAGAATTTGGTAAAGTATGCAAAAGAAAAGAATATTATTATCAGTGGACTTATTGAATCTTCTTATCATAAGGTGTTGGGTTGTAAAACTACAAAAAATGTATGGGACAAGCTTGAAAATATATATGCAGGTGACTCAAATGTCAAAGAAGAAAAGCTTCAAATCTAAAGAGAAAAATTTGAGCAACTCAGAATGAAAGAAGATAACAACATTGTTGCATACTTCCAACACATTGATGAAATAACCAACACTCTGGAAGGATTATGAGAGCCTGTTGATGAGAATACTATTATACGAAAGATTCTTAGAACGTTACCAGGGAGATTCAACCCAAAGGTATCGATCTTAGAATATAGTGTAAATCTGGACAAACTCAACAAAGAGGAATTACATGGATTTCTCATAGAATATGAAATGAGACTTGATGAAGAAGAGGGTACTTCGCATCTAGAAATTACATTCCCTGAATCTAAGAAAACAAATAAGGAAAAACAACCTTCAAGGGCAAAGACCTGCACTTGAAAGTGTGAAGAAAAGGAAGATGATGAAGAAGGTCTCTCAGATGGAGAATATGCTTACTTTACGATAAAACTAAAAATTGGTAAGGGAAAATTCAAAGGTAAACTTCCATTGATATGTTTCAGCTGTGGTGAGGTTGGGAATTTCGTAGCAAAATTTCCAAACAAAAAAGATGGCAACTCAAAAGGAAAGAAAGGCTTTAAGAAATTAAACAAGCAAGGAAAAAAGAAAGGATTCAAAAGGAAATTCCTCTCTAAAGAAGATAGCTTATCATCCGATGAATACAGTGAAAATGAAGAAGAAGCCAATGAGAGAGTATTGTTTATGTCCAAGCACAATAAACAAGGTATCAAATAGCAAAGAAGATGGGATGACCATAGAATAATTTTCTAAGGAGGCAATTAGGCTTATAAAATAGCTCAAGGTTGAGAAGATCCGTTCCAATACTCTTGAAGAACAAGTTCAAGGTCTCAAAATTGAAGTCAAAGAACACAAATGTATTGAAGAGTCACTTCAAAAGAAGTTTGAATAGAGCAACCAAGAAATGGAAGCATTAGAAGCCAAAGTAGTCTCGCTGCGTAAGGAAGTGAAGAAGGGAAAAATTGTCCAAAACTATGCCAACAACTCAAGGGAATTGGAAGAACTTGTCAAAAATCTGTTAGGGTCCTATATTTCATAGGATCTCAAGGTGACTGAGTTTATTCTTTCTCTCAAATCTACCTTGTGAAATGATTTCCAATCTGTAAATAATTTTCAAAATAAATAAAAAAGGGAGATAACATAAAAAATCAAAAGAGTGTATATGTTATAAATAAAAAATGCAAGATGTGAACCCCATCAAAAAGAAGAAAAAACAATAAATCCTAAAAATTTTGCACATCCAAATTCCACTACTCTTAGTTTAGCTTATTTCTGAAAATAAATTGTGTGCAGCTTGTTTAAATGCCACAAAAGTTCAATAAAATTCAATCATATAGTTTAAGCATGATTGAATTAGGTTTAAATTTCTTGTTAATAGACAGTGAAAAATAATTTTTCAAACTATTTAATCTTGACATATTAATGAGTTAGGTAGAAAATAAAACTGGTTCAATATTTTAATCTGAACCAAGGAAGGTGTTGTAACATCATTTGTTTTGATAAGTTAGCATAAGTAGTTGAATAAGTTCAAAATGATAAAGTAGGATATGGATGCAAAATAATGAAAAAGTTTAAAATGTTAGGAAGATTATTATTTTTGTAAGCATCCATGTAAATAAAATTTTAGGTGTGAGATGCCCTAAATAAAGAAGGCAAAATAAAATTTTAGGTGTTAGATGCTCTAAACAAAGGAGGCAAAACAAAACGTTAGGGAAGCAAGAAAGAAAAATAAAAGCTTCATTTTTTTTTAAAGGTTTTGATTGGCTGTTAGTCTAAATGCACCAATGGAAAAGTTATTTGTATGGTTTAAATTATGATTATTAATTTATATCCTAAAGTTTTAAACCATAGCATATTTTCCCCCTACTTTCATTTCATTCATTTCCTTCCCCGCTCATATATTTCCACACATTTCATTATAATCCTGCACATTCAAAATCACTTTTCCCATAGATCAAAACCCAAAATCATTTACATTTTCGTCTCCTACAAACCTTTCGAAGGATTATATACAATGAAGTGGGACCCATTCTACACCATGCTTCCTTTTTCATTTCATTTTCCAATGAAAATCATTAAACTTAACCCTTTTTCTACCTTTCCGCGTTACCCTTCCACCTTTACCTTTTCATCGCTTTTCACTTACTCTATTGCCTTATTTCCCTAATCATGATTAAAGTGGGTCCCTCATCGCATTTCGCATATTTTACATGTTTCGTATCGCAACAAAACTTAAAAACTATGATCGTCGATTTGCGATTTTTCACATCACCAATTTGCACTGCATCGCATCGCATATGTTTTAACTTACCTTTGAAAGCACCCACAATCTATTTTTTTTAACTTGCGATGTGGTAGGTTGGCCCCACCTCAGCAGCTCCGCCCCCCACATTACAGCCTTTGCAATACAATGATATATTATGAAAACATGAAAAAACCTTACCTTACCACATAAAACTCCGCCAATTGCAATGGGCTCCATTTCTCCTTGACACCTCATCCTCCAAATAGCACAAATCACACTTCGAGAGTTTAAGCATTTACATTATTTTCCAAGTGCTAAATTTTGCAATGTGCGATGCGGGTAGGTCCCTCTCCCCGCATTTCAAAAATTTTAGATGTTAACCTCGCGTTTAATAACTAAAACTTAAAAACTGCAATCTGCGCTACGGTCCGGTCCCACTTTTTCCCTGCCACATCACTTACCTCCTCCCTCACGCTTCTCACTTTGCTATTTTTAGTGTTTACATCCTCCGCACTTATAACTAAAACTTAAAACCTACGATCTGCGCAGCGACCTAGTCCTACCAATCCCTCCACGTCATCTCCCACTACACATCGCATCTTCGACAACATTCTTCATAAACTTAAGCTCTAAATGTTGCGAAGTGCACGGATGCGATGCGACTTCAGAATTGAAATTTAAAATATTTCAAGTCTGATATATTGGTTTTTTACACTGTTTTATTTACAAAAAAGGTTTTAACTCGGCAAAAACTACTCGGGTAGCAAATAAACGCTACAGGTCAAGTCGGGAAAAATTTTTGTGGAAAAGAAGATTATGTTGTAACTGCAAGAGCACAGGGAATTCATACAATAGATATACCAGCACAACACTCAGTTTATTCTATCAGCATATCAGAAAATTGTGGTCCACGTTCTAACTATCCCACTACATTAGCACCTGCTCTGCACAACACATTCCACCGAAACTATAATTTTGCAATAGTTAGAGACTGTTTCATTGTAATTTTTTGTATAAATACTTCATTTTTGAAAGTATGAAAGGTCGATTGATTGAGATCAGAATCATTACTATCTTTTGGAGTAATGTAAGCTTTTCCAAAGCACTGGAGAATCAATAATAATCAGACCATTCATAGGATTCTTGTGGCTTAAATACTGGTGATGTATTTCTTCGGTTAGTATTGTTTCATTGTCCTCTTTTATTGTAAACATATGAATTCTAATTGTAAATAAGAAAGCATGATGAATAGGATTTACTTTTGAGTACCTTATTCCGGCTGCCTTTACGATCATTATGTTTTCCACTGAAAGCCAAACTAAAGAATTCTTAATCGATCTTTAGTTCTGCTGAATCTATTCATATTTCTATCATAAATATGTTTATAAATTCAAGGGATCCAGTAAATATTCCTAGCTTTCCCTGTGTTTACTCTGTGAAAAATTTATGCAACCATCCAGTTATATTTTGACTCCATTGCCCAATAGATATTAATCCATTGAATACAATAAATCTTCCAAAATCCAAAACAAACCCAAAACCCAAGTACTATCATAACTAGCCTAAAACTTATTTAAAAAAAGCTATATCTTGTAGAGAGAGCCCTATCTGAATCTAGCAAGGCTAGGTCCTAGATTCCAAAGTTGGTTTGATGTTGGCCTATGTGATTATTTATCACAATCTCTTGTAAATTACAGAACACTAACCTAGTGTCGACCATACTGGGGAAGAATTGAAATCAATCGTAATTTCTTTCAAATTCGATCTCTGGTTAAATAATCATTGTATTAATATCCCATAGATATTGCTATCTTTTTAGTTTTTTGTAAATAAAGTTTAAAGTTATATTTTATAGCGTGTTTTTTTATTTTCAAAACTGGCTTCCAAGGGAACTTATACAAGATCACATCCTGATCCCAAACCTCCTGAAATAGTGGATGATCCTCAAAGGATTGGAAGAAGAACTAAATATACTTCAAAGAAATCAGTTAAACAGATAAGTTCATCAAAAATCCTAGGAAGTAATAATCCTCTCCCAAGAACACAATCCCTTCTTGTTAAGCTTGATACCTTACAAGATATCAAATTTGACTTGAAGTTTGAGCAAATCCTCTTTAGAAGAAAATCCCTAAATTGGGTAGATAAAATAGTCCTTGACTAATATATTTTGCATCCAGCTTCACCTAAAAGTATGTCTTCTTTAAAAAAATTTGATCAAGAAATTGTCCATGATTTTAATATCCTCAAATATTTGGTATTAGACTTCACTTCAGCAGTTACAGATGCCTATCTCCAACAATCAGTAGAATTTTCTGCATTAAATATTGATGCTTCATCCATTACATCCCAAACAATTCAACAAATATCTGTGAGTCCAACCCCTTCTAAAAAATCTTCTACTTATCCTCTCATAAAAACTCAAAGGCCTTCATCTCCATCACTTTATCCCTCCTCTCCTTCACATATAGTTCATCATCTGCCACCTATTAATCCACTACCATTCAACCCTCCACCCCCAATCATGGCTGCACGTTATGCTCCCTTTTTTCTTCCTCAAAATCTAGGGTCTATGCCCCAAGACTATCAATCCAAAATACCCTAGTTCGATAGCACCCAACACATTACTGCTCAGCAACATGTTGACATAATGAATGATTTCTTTGATCGATATGATATTGATGCCGATGATGCTATGATGAGGTTATTCGTTCAAACCCTTGGAGGCGAGGTTAGGAAATGGTTTAGAGCTTTAACAGTTGCTTCCATCAATGATCTAGCAGTTCTACAGCGTCAGTTTCTAGATATATGGCAAGTTAAAAAGAACCCCCTCAAAATTCTATCAGAATATGAAAATATCAAAAGAGAAACTGGAGAAAGTGTGCCAGATTATTGTGCTATATTCAATTCTATTTATAATTCTATTCCTGCTCGCATAAAACCACCCGAAGAATTAGTGTTGATTAATTTTCCATATGGTTTTGAAACATGCATAGCTTATCAGTTAAGAGAGATGAATCCTAGCACTTTAGAGGAAATGCAGACCACAACAGTTAGTGTAGAAGCCAATTTATTGGCTGAAAGAGATAGGATGAGAGCTTAGAAGAGAGTTACCATAAAAGAAGAAGAATCAACCTCTAGTAATGATGCCAAGATAGATTATTTAGTGAGGGAAATGGAAAGAATGATGATTGATAGAAACATCCCTAGGAAAAATCAAAACCTTCCCCAAAACTTCAATCAAAACAATAGGAGGAATCAACCACAGATTAAACAAAGGGGACCTGACAAAAAAATTACACCCCCTTTTAAAGACAATTATGTTGATGAAAATGGAGAGGTCATTCAACAGGAAGAAGACAACCAAACAAATTTTTTTGGTTTACAAAATAATGATACTATTTTTCTCACAGAAGAAGACCAGAAGCTATTTTCATTAGCCCAAACAGAGCTTGAACCAAATGAATCTAAAGAATATAAACAAGGATTTGAAAAAATCATTATGGAGGTTCACAAACAATATAATCTTAGGAGTAGAAAAAGTTCTGACAATACTGCTAAAAAGAATATTGATCAACCTCCCAAAATTACCTCTTATTCAGATCCTAAGAAAATAGTAGAAAAGTCTTCTAAGAAATCTTCTGAAACTCCTGGTAAGAAACCTTCAGAATTTTCTACTAAAAATACAGTCAATTTTGTTTCTAAAACAACTCAAACTGATGTTCCAACCACCTGTCAGCAAACCATACTTAAATCTAAAGAAACTGTCATTGTACCTGACATTCCTAATGTTGTAAAGATTCAATCATAATTTAATATTGAAAACGAACTAGCTAAAGTCAAAATTCCCATCCCTTTGACAAAGCTAATGAATAAACAAACATACATAACTCAGGTAATGGAAGTACTGAAGATAGGGGAAACAACTGACACTCTCAATCTGAATGATGATCAACCTGAATTGTTGTTTGGTCCAAAAGTAGATGGTAAGTTACAAGAAGGAGCAGTCCCTCCTTTCTATGTCATCTTAAACATACATGATAAAATCCTACATAATGCTATGCTGGATTCAAGGGCTTAACACAACTTAATGCCCAAAGTTGTAATGAAAAAGTTAGGTCTTGACATCACTAGGCCCTACAAAGATCTATACTCATTTGATTCAAGTAAAGTGAAGTGTTTAGGTCTTGTTGTGGACGATTTTGTCACCCTCCTAGGACATCTTAATATAGCAAGGAGTCCTTTATAGTTTGGGTTGTCAATCCAAGGGGCTCACCTACTATCTCTTGTTCTAAACAAGGAAATGAAATTAGATTTAATGGGTCCAAATTCTCTCTCAGAAACTGATACAAAGATAGGAGTAAAGTAAAGACACCATGTAAAACTTCAGCATGAGAATATCAGACACTTAAGAGACCGCTTTACTGTAATGAGGGCCGGTTCATATAATATACCACAGAAATCAGATATCAAGAGGTGCAGGCAGTGAGGAAACATAAGAAGATATTACTGACAAAAGGGCGCATCAATTTACGAATCCTTAAGCCACTAATATAGCGCAAAATTAAGAAAAGAGTGAATCATGGAACAAAGATATCACTTCTAGGGCCTATTTAAAGCGCTTGACTAATTCCGTAAAGGGCACCACTTAAGATGAATCCTTCCCGCAAACTAGTGAGCCACTTATTCTAGAACATGATACAAGAAGGAAGTTTGTATGAAAAAGGATGATATATTAACACATGAGAAAAGTTACATACTGTAATATACCAAAGACCAGAATCCTCAATACAGTCATAACCCCTCCTCACTGAGACCCTACGGGCTCTGAAACTTCATACCGAAATATCACAAGATGAATACAGTAGTCTTCTCGCTGCTCAGCTTGCTTACAGAAATCTGGAACCTTTACAATATCTTCTTTTTTGGTATTTATAGAAAAGACTGAAACTTCTAGAGGAGAGGGGAGGAGAGAAAGGAGCAATTAATGACTACATTTCAATCCCATGGCGGAAAACACTCGCGCCTTTTTTTTGAATGACAAGTTATAAATAAATACCTAACCACCTGTATACAGAAATTAATGCTGGGAGATAAAAATCTCCTTATGTACAAGACAGAAATAATAAAATATATACATCGGGATGCTTCTAGCTGAAGCCAAATCTGTTGTCATGAGAGTCCTGGGCAAATCTTCCATTTAGTACTGTACGCCCGGCATTAGATTTTGAGTTAGAGTCCCGAGCCTTAAATAAGAAGTGAATTTTTCTGGAGGGTTCTGAGAATTTGCATCTGTATTTTCTTTAATGGCTGTCATTTCATGCATCTGCTCTCAGCTTCTTCATTAAATTTCGCCCGTAGGATATCACCTTCTGATATATTCTTGTTTCTCTGGAATGAAGGCGGCGGGTTTAGACGCCTCATCTACCATTTAGAACCTGCAAAACCCAGAAACTGTTAGAAAAACTGACTCAGACGAGGGCGGAGGTGACGGAAGTGTGAATGGAGGAGATGATGGGGACACAGACTAAAAACGGTGACATATAGGGTGTTGGGAGCGAACAATGAAGGTTTTTCGCGAAAAGAACGAGAGGTCACACAGTGGGGTCGAGAGGAAAAACTAGCGGCAAATGCGAATGAAACACATATAAATATATATATATATATATATATATATATATATATATATATATATATATTGGCGTAGAGGGATGTACGGGGGGAGACACGTAGGTTAGCAGGCGGTGAATGGGAGGCGACGTGGCGAGTGGGTTAATGGGCGGAGGTTGGTGGAAGCGACACGGTGGCGGGCCACATAATACGGCGGAGGTAGAATAACATGCGAGCAACTTAAGAGGAATTCCACCGTCAGATCGGGCTTGACAGATCCAACGGCCCCAACAAATTCCGCTACCCAGCCACGGTATGATCTTTATCGCGCGGGGAAAAAGCGGTTTTCCGCTCGTACCCAAAACACGTGGCACCTCCTGGATGGGATCGCTGCTCTCGTGGGCAATACCGCCTTGTCGATGAAGGTGGTGCGGGGAAGATACCGACCGTTTCTCAGGCGCCGGGTATGTATGCTGGCCTCCATATAAGTTCAATGCCGCACCGTTGATTTAATTGAATCTGGAACGGCTGCGACGACGCCCCGGACTCAAATGATAAGCCCCCCTATTCTCTTTTCCGTCCGTGGTCCCGGACTTAGTCATATGAAAATCAAGGCGGGAGGGGCTAAAGCCCAAGGGGCTCCGGCCCAACATATAAAATATGTATTTTGAACATTTGAACAGCGTATTTTTTAGAGCGGCATGGGGGATTTTTAGCCATGAAATATAATGAAAACAGGTTTGAAAGGGATCGATGGCTAAATCCGAAAGGAGGGGAACAATGTACAACATCGGCTCCATCTGGGGATGGCATGCTCGACCTCGGGCATGTCGAGAACACGCAGACCATTCAAAATTTCCATTTTGTCGCTCAATTTCTTCTGCGCTTCACCTTCCGGTAACTCTCAGCATTCTTTTTTCCTTTGCAAAAACTAAAAATGAAAACAATTTATATACAGTATATACAGTCTGGCATTCTTCACCTGGGTCAGAATTGAAAATATGGCTTGAGGAATTGGCCATTCACGGGCGCATCTAACAAATCACCCTGTAGATTCTCCAACATAAAAGTATTATTCCCCCCTTTACTCACGATTCTGAATGGACCAAACCATAATGGATCAAACTTAGCGTGTTTGCCCTTTTCTGCTCTGCGAACATCCCACCTAAGAACCAGGTCTCCAATTTGAAAATTTCTATCCTTTGCGTGCTGATCAAAGACCCTCTTCATTTTCTCCTGGTATTCCATTAATCTCTGGTCTACCTGGTTCCTGGTTTCCTCCAGTTCTACCAGCTGATTAATTCTCCTAGTCATCTCATCTGGCTCATCCTGGTTTTCCTGCAAGAAACGTGCCACTGGCAATGCCAATTGCACAGGAAACACTGCAGCCCGCCCATACACCAGCTCATATGGAGACCTGCCTGTTGCTCTTTTGCTGGTTATCCTGTTTGCCCACAGGGCAAACTTCAATTGAGAGTCCCAATTTTTCTGATTTTCAGCTATTGTTTTCTTCAGGGCCCTCACCAGGGTTTTATTAGATGATTCTGCCAAACCATTCCCCTGGGGGTAATATGCCGTGGAATGAGTTAATACAATATTATACCTTTGGCAGAAACTTACAAATCTGGCAGACTTAAAAGCTTGAGCATTATCAGTTACAATCCTTACAGGACAGCCAAACCTAGATATGATATTATCTTCTATAAAATTCATGATTACAGCGTCTGTAGCTCTTCTTGTAGGTATGGCTTCCACCCATTTCGTAAAATAGTCTGTGGCTGTCAGTATCCATTTATGTTGGCCACTTGATGGGGGGTGTATTTCTCCTATAAAGTCTAATCCCCATTTCTGGAAGGGTTCATTTACATGAATGGGAATCAAGGGAAAAGATGCTAACTTCTGTCTTTCTGCGAACCTTTGGCACTTGTCACATGCTCTGACCCAAGCAAAGGTATCTGAATACAATTTTGGCCAGTAAAAACCAGCCTTCAAGATTTTATTGGTTGTAGCCCTCCAGCTGTAGTGTCCTCCACATATCCCCTCATGGAATTCTGTCATTATACTCTGCACTTCATTTTCTGTGAGGCATAACAGCAATATACCCAAAGGGTCTCTCCAATAGAGCTGTCCATTGGCAATGACATACTTCTGAGATCTCATCCTTACAGCTCTGTACTTTACCTTGTCACATCCTGGAGGACAGCTAAGTGTCAACAGATATTCAACTATTTGCTTATACCAAGGACTAGTCAGATATTTCACATGTACCTTTTGTGTGGCCATTTCTAGTCCATGTTGCTCCTCTTCTTTTTCTGATTCTTCATTTGCCACCATGGATAGATTAATGCCCAGAGCCTGATGATTAGATTCAGATAACATCTTGGCAAGTCCCTGTCCCTTGATCAATTTAGTAGGCTTTATGTCTAGGTCATACTCCTGGATTTTTGCAATCCATCTTCCCCTTCTGCCCTCACTGTCTCCCTGAACTAGAATGTATTTTACAGCTGTTGTGGGAACATAAGCAGTAATATGGGATTGCAAAATATAAACTCTAAAAGCTTTAAGGGACTTTACCAGGGCATATGCTTGCTTCTCCAGTATATTATATTTCAGTTCAGCATCATACAATACCTGACTGAAAAATGCTATGGGCTGTTCATATCCTTCTTCGTTTTTCTGTAATAACACTCCAGCAATTGTGTGAGGTGAAGAAAATGAAAATACCATAAATGGCTTACTATAATTTGGTCCTGCTAGCACGGGAGCTTCAGCAAATGCTTGTTTAATTCTTGTAAATGCATCCCTAGACTCCTGGGACCACTTAACTTCACTGTCCTTTTTCAACATATTGGTTATGTGCCTAACTATCTCTGCATAGTTAGGAATGAATCTTCTTAAAAAGTTTATTCGGCCCAGAAACACCTGTACTTCTTTCTTATTTCTTGGCAGAGAAATGTTGTTTATTACTTCCACTCTCTTAGGATCAATTTTTACACCATCCTTAGTCACGATATGTCCTAAGAGTTTTCCTTCATCTAATGCAAACAAAGATTTTTGAGGGTTCAGAGAAAGGCCGTACCTTCTGCATTTTTCAAAATTTCTTCTCAAATGTGCAATATGTTCATCATCATTCTTTGAGAACACTGTGATGTCATCAAGATATACTACTAGAAACTTGTCCTGTTCTCCCACAAAGGCTATGTCCATTGCCCTTTGAAAAGTAGCACCTGCATTAATCAGTCCAAATGGCATCCTTGCATACATAAAGGTTCCCCATGGCGTGGTGAACGCAGTCTTCTTCTGATCCTCTGGGAAAACAGCTACCTGATTGTAGCCTGAAAATCCATCCATCATTGACATTCTGGATGCTCCCACCACTTTCTGCAGGATGTGATCCATTTTAGGCAGTGGGTAATTATCTTTGAGAGATGCTCTATTCAAATTTCTGAAGTCTACACACAGCCTGATTTCTCCATTCTTTTTTCTGACAGGAACAAGATTCGCTATCCATTCTGAGTACCTCAAGGGCACAATTATTTTGGCCTTCAACAATTTTCTGATTTCTTTTTCAATTGAGGGAAGAAGCAGGGGATTAATCTGCCTGAGCTTCTGTTTGTATGGCTTTGCATCTTCCCTGAGTGGGATCTTGTGTTGTATAATATTTACATCAAAAGTTTTTAGGTCCTCATAGGACCAGGCAAAAACATCTTTATAAGACTGAAATAATTTGAAATACTTTTCCTTGTATTCTTCTGAGATTCTTTTGGATAATTTAACAATTTTGGGGTCAGTAGCAGTACCCAGATCCAAATCTCTCATTTGGTCTTCTTCTACTGCTTTGTTTGGCTGCATGGGAACATCGTTCTTATTGAATAATCTCTCTAGAGGCACTAGACCTCTAGGGATGACATTTCCTTTTAACTGCAGCACTTTATTTCCTGCTATATTCTCTTCCCATTTTCCTTCAGCAATATTTTCAGCTTCTTCCTCCTCATCATCATCAATTTCCATACCTGTGAATTCTCCCACTGTCTCCATGAATCTTTTCATCTGTTCGTCATCTTCAAAGACCTGCCAATGCTTTATATTGTCTGGGATAGATGGTCTGTAACGTAACTCCACTTCATATCTTAACAATGGGTTCTGAGGAGGCCGGAACGTACTGGCAGCCACAGCAAGAGAGTCTGCTATTCTGTTATGCTCCCGGGGCATGAACTGTATGTTAAACGCTGCGAAGAAATTTTCTATCATGTCCCATACTTCGTTTCTATATGCTCTGAGCCGAGGATGTTTAGCTTGACATTCATTCTTAATCTGTCTCACTATTAGCTCAGAGTCCCCGAACACTTTCAAACATTGGATGCCCATATTTCTAGCTGTCTGTAGGCCCAGTAACAATGCTTCATACTCAGCTAGATTGTTTGTAGCTTCATACTCCAGTTTGAAAGACAACGGTATCCATTTTCCTGTGGGGGAGGTTAACAATACCCCAGCCCCATTACCTTCCCTGGAATTTGCTCCATCAAAATGCAAAGTCCACACTTCTGATTCCTGACCTTCCTTGGATTGCTCGGCTTGGAATTGACCAGAGAGGGACTCATGTGCATAATCTTGACTCTCTTCTAACACAAAACATGAGAAATCACCCTCTTTATTATAAACTGGAGAATTGTCTGAGCAATCAGCAGTGGTCACCATTTTAACAAATCTGGTCTCCCTATACAGCCTCCTCTCCTGACCACCAAAGACTGGGACAGTAGCATATGTCAAATCCAATTTAATCGATCCCCCAATCTTAGTACCCCAGGACCTTGACAACAGCATGCCAAAGCGAGCTGGGATATCGGCGACCACAATGTCCATGACCACACTTTTTGCTGGGATTTGAGCTAGATTGACCACTAGATCTTTAATCATTCCCAAGCATTTAACCCTCTTAGAATCAAATGAATATAAATCTTTCTATGGCCTTGTAATCTACAGCCCCAGTTGCTCCATGACGGACAAAGGCATAAGATTATGGGAAGCCCCAGAATCTAGCATACAATTGTGAAGCAGCAGGTCATGAATTACTAGGGACACATAGAAGGGAGGAGTAGAAGGGTCTATCTCCTCAACGTGTGGGCCAAAGACTACCATTGGTCTCTCTTCTTGAAGGTTTAGACTATCAGGTGTAATTGGAGGTTCAGGAAGAGGTATGAAAGAGGTAACCTGAGACTGATATACAGGCTGTTTTAACAATTCAGTCAGAGGAACAGGAATCTTAATCTTTTCAAGCTCTCTTTGCAAATTAAAAGCAGATGTGGACTTTTCTATCATTACCTCTTTTGACTCCTTATTCTCAACTGAGGACTTGACTTCTTTTGACACTGACTCAGCATTAGGAGGGCTGGCTATTTTGGAAGAAGACGGAATTTGATCATTTGACTGCAAGGGGGTATTTAGAAAATTCTTACCTTTTTCCACATTCTTCTTTGTTGCAGACTCCTTCTGAGCAGATGCTTCTTTCTAAGGTATTTCTTCCTCTTGCTCCTGGGTTCTGGTCCTCTTCCTTGAGGATCTGAGATCATATCTGACGTTGAATTGGGCTTCCATGAAATCAGCAAATTGCTTGCAGTAATGGTCAATTTCTGCTTCTTCTTCTTCATCTTGCAGTGGGCACTCCAAATCATCATTATTTGAAAAGGCCAGATTGGAGTCTTCTAATCCATAGGCTGCCTCTCCAGTGGAGTCATCTGCTGGTCCTTCCAGGTACAAGGGGTGAGGTACCTGATCTTGCTGCTCCCTTGTCTCTCTCGGCAATATTTGGAGAGGTGGCCTCTTATATTGGGGGTAGTACCCTCTGTTCGGAGCATTGTAATAATTCTTGGGAGCTGCATTTTTAGCTTCTAGTTCCATCTTGACCATCTTCTTTATCATTTTACCTATTTCATCCATTTTATCTGAATCTTTATCCTGGTTAGAAGTAGAAACTTCCTCTTTACCTTTCCTCCTGGCATCTGGTTCGATTTTCCCTTTTAACTTTCCTGTAGAGGCAAAGTTTGCTTCTAGTTTCAGAGCATCTGATTGTGCATCATCAAGTGTGGCAGGTTTTCTTTCCCTTAAGGAGAATCCGAAGTCAAAGTCGAAGGCTGCTATGAAGATTATCTTGGCAGCAGCTTCATTTGGCTTCATTTCCGGAGGCAAGCTTAGATATAGCTTGTTGAATCTTTTGATGAATTCTGATACTCCTTCATTCTGTTTCTTCTTGATAGTATTAAACTCAGTAAGGCACATTCCATAATCCTTCTTTTCTCCCCACTTCCTGAGAAAAACGTTTTCCATCTGATCCCAGGTTGTCACAGAACGATTTCCCAATGTCTTAAACCATTTTCTGGCTTCTCCTTCCAAAGACTGCACAAATAATCTCAAAACCACATCCAGGTGTTCAACATTCAAATTTTCTGCAAAAGAGCAGAAGGTCTCGAGATGTTTCTGAGCATCAATATCATTTTCACCATTGAACCTCGGCAGAATCTTTAGATAATCCTGCGGCATATCATTCAACACCTGGGGTAAAGCCAGAGGAGCATATTTGTTCAGGAGGAAAGCAGGAACATTGGCCATTTGAGGCGGTGGGGGTTGCACAACAATATGAGGTACAAATGAAGGGAGTGGAGTAGGAGGAAGCGGGGTATGAATAACAATGGGAATATATTGCACAGAGGTCTGAGGTGTAGATGGGAATAGCTCACGGTTAACAGCAACTACCTCAGTGACTTCTTTAATTTCTTCAGCCTCAAAAACAGGATAAGATTCTTCCCCAATTAAAGCACTTCCCCTACGTGGGGTTTCTAAATAAAACTCGGGATTTTCTGTTCTAACTTCTTGAGAAGAAGAGGGCGGATAATCTTCAACAGAACACTCAGGATTTTCAGCACGGGCTGACTTCCTCTCCTTCCAAACTCTTTTATGAATAATTTTCTCTGGGTCAGACACGTAGGGTGTTTTCAGTTGAGCTGTATCTGACCTCAAATGCGGCCTACGAGGAGCCAGGACTACCGATAAGATTTATCAAATAAGGACCAGTGGAGTCGCCAAGGTGAGAAATCTGCAACTCTTCACCTCTCTATGCTCACCCGATTAGAGAGTGAAATAAGATGTCGAAAACCCAGGGAAACTGATATTCTTGAATTCGTGTCCCCGGCAACGGCGCCAGAAAGATGTTGTGGATGATTTTGTCACCCTCCTAGAGACAGCCTAGAGTTGCCATAGACCAGTGCCTAGGACATCTTAATATAGCAAGGAGCCCTTTATAGTTTGGGTTGTCAATCCAAGGGACTCACCTACTATCTCTTGTTCTAAACAAGGAAATGAAATTAGATTTAATGGGTCCAAATTCTCTCTCAGAAACTGATACAAAGATAGGAATAAAGTAAAGACATCATGTAAAACTTCAGCATGAAAATATCAGACAGCTAAGAGACCGCTTTACTGTAATGAGGGCCGATTCAAATAATATATCACAGAACTCAGATATCAAGAGGTGCAGGCAGTGAGGAAACATAAGAAGATATTACTGACAAAAGGGCGCATCAATTTACGAATCCTTAAGCCACTAATATAGCAGAAACTATGAAAAGAGTGAATCATGGAACAGCATATCACTTCTAGGCCTATTTAAAGCGCTTGACTAATTCCAGAAAGGGCACCACTCAAGATGAATCCTTCCTGCAAACTAGTGAGCCACTCGCATTCTAGAACATGATACAAGAAGGAAGTTTGTATGAAAAAGGATGATATATTAACACATGAGAAAAGTTACATACTGTAATATACCAAAGACCAGAATCCTCAATACAGTCATAACCCCTCCTCACTGAGACCCTACGGGCTCTGAAACTTCATACAGAAATGTCACAAGATGAATACAATAGTCTTCTCGCTGCACAGCTTGCTTACAGAAATCTGGAACCCTAACAATGTCTTCTTTTTTGGTATTTATAGAGAAGACCGAAACTTCTAGAGGAGGGTGAAAGGAAAAGGAGCAATTAATGACTACATTTCAATCCAATGGCGGAAAACACTCGCGCCCCTTTTTTTTTATGAATGACAAGTTATAAATAAATACCTAACCACCTATATACAGAAATTAATGCTGGGAGATAAAAATCTCCTTATGTACAAGACAAAAATAATAAAATATATACATCGGGATGCTTATAGATGAAGGCAAATCTGCTACCATGAGAGTTCTGAGAAAATCTTCCATTCAGTACTGTACGCCTAGCTTTTGATTTTGAACTGGAGTCCCGGACCTTAAATGCGAGGTGAATTTTTCTGGAGGGTTCCGAGAATTTGCATCTGTATTTTCTTTAATAGCTGTCATTTCATGCATCTGCTCTCAGCTTCTTCATTAAATTTCGCCCGTAGGAAATCACCTTCTGATATATTCTTGTTTCTCTGGAATGAAGGCGGCGGGTTTAGACGCCTCATCTACCAATTAGAACCTGCAAAACCCCGAAACTGTTAGAAAAACTGACTCAGACGAGGGCAGAGGTGACGGAAGTGTGAATGGAGGAGATGATGGGGACACAGACTAAAAACGGTGACATACAGGGTGTTGGGAGCGAACAATGAAGGTTTTTCGCGAAAAGAACGAGAGGTCACACAGTGGGGTCGAGAGGAAAAACTAGCGGCAAATGCGAATAAAACACATATAAATATATATATATATATATATATATATTGGCGCAGAGGGATGTACGGGGGGGAGACACGTAGGTTAGCAGGGGGTGAATGGGAGGCGACGTGGCGAGTGGGTTAATGGGCGGAGGTTGGTGGAAGTGACACGGTGGCGGGCCACATAATACGGCGGAGGTAGAATAACATGCGAGCAACTTAAGAGGAAGTCCATCGTCAGATCGGGCTTGACAGATCCAACGGCCCCAACAAATTCCGCTACCCGGCCACGGTATGATCTTTATCGCGCGGGGAAAAAGCGGTTTTCCGCTCGTACCCAAAACACGTGGCACCTCCTGGATGGGATCGCTGCTCTCGTGGGCAATACCGCCTTGTCGATGAAGGTGGTGCGGGGAAGATACCACCGGTTTCTTGTGCGCGGGGTATGTATGCGGGGCCCTCCATATAAGTTCGATGCCGCGCCATTGATTTATTTGAATCGGACGGTTATAACGACGCCCGGGACTTAAACGATAACCCCCTTTTTCTTCTGGCCTGTGGTCCTGGACTCGGGTCATATGAAAATCAAGGCGGGAGGGGCTAAAGCCCAAGGGGCTTTGGCCCAACATATAAAATATGTATTTTGAACATTTGAACAGCGTATTTTTTAGAGCGGCATGGGGGCTTTTTAGCCATGAAATATAATGAAAACAGGTTTGAAAGGGATCGATGGCTAAATCCGAAAGGAGGGGAACAATGTACAACAGGTCTCATCAACAACCTGTGTATAACTTTGCCTCAAATCCCAACCAAAAGCCTAGTTATGGACATTGTCATAGCATACATTCCTCCTAAACATGGCATGCTTTTATCACGTTCTTGGGGAGAAAAGTTACAAGGAACCCTTCAACTAGATATGACTTTTGCTGCAATACTAGTCTTTGGCCAGCAAAGAAGGTTGTATAGGGAAACTCTCATGAAATATATGGTAAGAAGTCAAGAAAAATATCATAATTACCCTCTATATTTTGTTCACACCGATGTGGATTGATTCATATTATTCAATGATACTGAAATTGAAGCACAATTTGAAAATTACCTGGATACACTTGAAAACACAGCTCTAATCGAACAATTAACTCCTACTTTAGAACTCTTCTGGAATATGACCTTTGACGGGGCGTGTAGTAAAGAAGGCTCTGGAGCAAGAATTTGGTTATCTAATCCATCTAATAATCATTGTGAAGGGAATTCCTATAAACTTAATTTTCAGTGCACCAACAATGTTGCTAAATATGAGCTTTGATGTTAGGTCTGCAGTTGCTTAAGAAATTAGGTGCCAAAATAATTACTATGCAGGAAGATTCTGAATTGATCATCAAACAAGTAAAAGGAGAATATGTTGCTGAACACCCTAGATTAAGAGCCTAAAGGAATGCAATGCTCGATTACTTACATATTTTTGTGGAATATGCTATAGCAGTAATTCCAAGAAGTCAAAATGTCATAGTTGATAGTCTTCTTGTTTCTACAAGCACTTGAAAAATACCTCACCTGAACAAACCACACATAATTGAAATTAAACATCGATTTGCAATACCAGATAACATCTGATACTGGCAGGTTTTAGGGAATGAAAAAAATATTGAAAACTTCTTGCTATCAAAAGAGGAGCTTGAGGAAACTCAGTTAGATTTGGATAATCAGGAACAAGATCAAATGAGACCAAAAGATCAGGTAAAACATCAAACAGTTGTATACAATCCTTTGGTAAACCAGTGTGATAGATTAGATGTAAATAATCATTTAGATGAAAGTGTGCATAAATTATAAATTCATGAAATAGATCCCAAAAAGGAAGATTTTAAAATGCTTCAACTAAACGATAACGTTTTTCCCCAGAGATTAGCTCCGTTAGAAGACCTTTTTGACTTCAATGATGTAGAGAAGAAGCCTAAAATTGAGCCCATTGGAGAAAAATTTGAGGAATGCAACATAGGTACTGAAAAAAACCAAAATATGATTAAATTGTTGAAAACATTACCTCTTATTACCAAACAGAAATATATAGCCTTATTATAAGAATACATTGATGTATTCGCTTGGAGTTATGATAATCTAAATTTTTTATGATTCTAGCATCATTCAACACAAAATTCCAATTAAAGAAGAACAAAATCCTTTCAAACAGAAACTTTGGAGGATAAATCAGTTTTTTTACCTTTAGTTGAGAAATAATTTAAACGAATGTATAACGCTAAAATAATTGACCCTCTCAGATATTCGAAATGGGTGTCAAACATAGTACCAACCAGAAAGAAAACTGGAGAAATCAGGTTGTGCATTGACTTTAGAAACCTGAATAAGGTTTCACTGAAAGATAACTATCCCTTACCCAAAATGGACCATATCTTACAAAAGGTGATAGGATCAACTAGGATATCATTGCTTGATGGTTTCTCTGGCTACAACCAAGTCTTGGTTGATCTAGAAGATCAAGATAAGACAACTTTTACCACTCCATGGGGCACTTTCATGTATGTGAAAATTCCTTTTGGTCTGATCAATGTTGGGGCCACGTTCCAAAGAGAAATGGAAATTTCTTTTTCAGAAGAGATTGGCCTCTTTATTGTAATATATCTGGATGATGTAACTATGTATTCAAATTCTGACGAAGAACACTTGATACATTTGAGACGAGTCTTTGAGAAATATAGGAAATTTGGCATATCTTTAAATCCTAAGAAAACATTATTTGGCCTAGAAGAAGGTAAATTGTTAGGACATATCATATCAAAATATGGAGTTAGAATTTACCCTAAGATAATTTAAGAAATCCTAAAGATTAGTCCCCTAATAAACATTAAAGAACTTCAATCCTTCGTAGGGAAAATAATTTTTTTGAGAATATTTATCCCTAATATTGTTGAACTTCTTAGAAACATAACCAATATGCTCAAGAAAGATTCTGAAATGAAATGGAGCATAGAAACCAAGAAATCTTTTGACATGGTAAAACAGGCATTAACTAAAGCACCAATGTTGATCAGTCCATATTTTACTAAATATTTTATAATATTTTCTTTTGCTTCTGAGTACAATGTTGCAGTTGTTTTACTGTAGAAAAACCTTGAAAGATTTGAGCAGCCAATAGCTTTCTTCAGCAAAGCTTTAAGAGATGCTTCTCTCAAGTATAACATCATGGAAAAATAGGCCTTTGCACTAATCAAAGAAATTAAATATTTTAGAGTTTATATTCTGCATTCACATATAATTTCTTATGTACCTAATGTTGTGGTAAAAGATACTTTTAACACAGAATGGATCAGATGGAAAAAGAGGAAAATGGATTGCAGTAATTTTGGAGTATGATCTAGAAATAAAACCTACCAAACTAATTAAAGGGCAAGGACTTGCACAGCTTATGGTTGAGTCCATTTTTCAAGCTCTTGACATAAATTTGATAGCAACTTTGGATGATCAAGAGGAGCAGGTGTCTCCATAAATCAATGAAGAATTTTTAAATTATCCCTAGTATGTAGGCCTACTTTATGTATTGTTCAATTTAAATGCTCCTCCTGGTCTTACAAAAACTAAAGCTAGATTTCTGAAATTAAAAGCAGTAAAATTTTGCATCATTGATAATGTCCTTTATTGGGAAGATTCTAGTGGCCTATTACTCAAATGTTTGTTGAAGAATGATGCAGACAAGATTATGAATGATTTTCATGAGGGATAATATGGTGGCCACCTGTATTGGAAGAATACTGTTAATAATATCCTCAGCGCTGGTTTTTACTGGCCCACCCTGTTTTCTGATGTCCACAAGAAAGTCACAGCCCGTCATAAGTGTCAAATTTTTCAAGGTAAAAATAAAATCCCACCCTTGCCTCTCAAACCCATTTATGTTGAAAGCCCATTCCAACAATGGGGTTTGGATTTCATAGGTGAAATCCATCCTCCTTCCTCTGCCCAATAAAAGTGGATTTTAATAGCCACATATTACTTCACTAAGTGGATAGAGGCCATTCCTTCCATAAATGCCACTGATGTTGTTATTACCAAGTTCCTTGAGACCCATATCCTGTCCAGATTTGGATGCCCAAGGAAACTCATCACTAAAAATGCAGCAACCTTTAAGTCCAAAAATGATCTGAAAATGGAACTATTTTTAATGCTATGCAAAGTATCCATTTCCATATAATTTAATGTGCAAAGTGTTCTCCATGGCTTGCACGTTAAACAAAGCAGTTTTGGTAATTTTTCTGAGTTTTATATGTGAGGATTTGTTATTTAAATTTACTGTTTAACATATCACAACAAAAATACACAGCAAGTAAAATTCACCATAACATAACACTGCAAATTGTTGAGGCAGTTCACCCCTCCTGGGCTACATCTATCAGTCCAATGCTCCCCAATGGCATGTCCTTGCTCTATTAATTTGCTCAAAATGGTTACACAATGAAAAATATGCCTAAATAGGAAAAAAAAAAAAATGTAAATTCGACTTTAGAAGATAGAAAATAGCTAGAAATGGCTTTTTTTTCACCTTAATCAGTGAAATACCACCCAAAACAGTGCCTCCTCCATGACAGCCCTGGTTGCGCCTTCATCTTCTCTGAAGAAAAATCTATTGTCGAACAACTCTGTTCACTCTGAAACCTATTCCAAACTCTCCAGAAGGTCAAAGAAACCCAAAAATGACTAAAATTTCATCTTTCTTGGTCGAAAATTGAGAAAGTTATGACCAAAACAAATTTTTTCCTAGTGGTACTAGAAAACCTCCTCCAAAACTGGAGGAACTCCAGTTAACTCCTTCAAAATAGTCGGACATCCATACTTGGCAGAACCGCACGCTAATTCTGGGAAACATTAAATTTAACTGTTTGTTTCATGGAACGTTCACATGCGGAAAAGGCGCTGGCAGTTTTGGTTGGGCGGATAAGGTTTGAACCCCCACATTAAACTTCGAAGTGGTCACATATGTTTGTTTAACGGTTTAAACCATTTACCGCCGAGTTATGGTTTTGCAAGTTGAAACCCCCTGTCATGAGATGCTGGACACATGAACATGGGGCTAGCTCTGAGGGCTAGCCCCTTCCATTTTCTCCACCGATAAAAAGCTTAAGCCCACGATTTTGGAGCTGAAGTCATATGCAACGGGGCTGGCTCTTAAGGGACTGGTCCCCAATGTTCTCTGTCCAAACGACGATGACCCAACTATCCATTCCATACCGCCCAACTCAAAATTTTCCACCCACTAACAAGACCCAACTCTCCGTTTACTCTGCCCACGTTCAACTGATCACCTGTATTGTACCGGTTGGGTCGGCCCTGCCCGAACTGTCAGGTCAGGGTTCGAATCCCTTAACTCCAAATTTTTTTTAACAAGATTTTTCAACCTTCGGCCTGGGGCCACGTGGCACCCACTAATAGGCCCAAAAACATTTAATAAAAAAAAATCAACTTTTCCATATAATTTTTTTGTAAAAATTGACAAAATCAATTAGTCAAAAAGTCATGTTTTGGAGGTCACTGGACGATTTAAAATCTCAGTAACTTTCTCATACGAACTCGGTTTTTAAAACCATTCATGGTGCTAGAATCACAGCGATGAGGCCTTTCCAGTTGTTCAAATTTCAACCATTTTTGAGCACTTCCATTTTTGAGCATTTTCTTCACTTGGACATGATCTCCTAATCACACCTCCCCATTGGGAATCTTTTGGACCCCAAAAGCCTTCAATTACTTGTTCAGAAGATGAGGGTACAGACCCCTTACCTTTTCCACCTCCATCCATTTTTCCTTACTCGATTTGCTGCCTTTTAGACCAATCCAAAGATAATCAACACTTCCCCTCTTCGAAGTGTGTGTCCTCCTGTCAAGGATAACATCCTCTTTCAACACATCCAAATATTCTGGCGATAAATCCTCTATGGATGGCAGCTGAATGTCACTCTCATGATCATCAATTAAAGGAGGTTCATACAAACGTAAATTTTCCACATTCACAACAGAATACATTTGCATATATGAAGGCAAATCTAGATGAAAAGCATTATTTCCAAATTTTTTAAGAATCTTGAATGGACCATAACGAATAGGCTTCAACTTTTTACCTTCTCCTTGCATTATTTCCTTACTAATATGCAGCCATACCTCATCTCCTTCTTGAAACTTATGATCAATTCTGTGTTTGTCATGCCTCTCCTTGTACTTGCCTTGACTTTTTTCAAGCTGTTCTTGAACCTGTTGATGTATGAGCTGAATTATTTCAATGAACATGTGAGCATTGTCAATGTCACTATGCCTATCAATGGAAACGTCCTTCTCAAGAATTAAATCTAAAGGTGACTTAGGCAAATACCCAAAACAAGCTTCAAAAGGTGAAGTATTTGTAGAAGAGTGCTTGGCCCGGTTGTAAGCATGTTGAATGTAATGCAAGTGCTCATCCCAAAGCTTGGGATGCTTGTTGCATTAACCTCTCAAGATATGTACAGTGGTTCTATTCACTACCTCTGTTTGGCCATCTGTTTGCGGATGGAAAGCAATACTCTTCTTCAACTTGGTGTCCATCATCTTCCATAAATTGGACCAAAAATTCCCAACAAATCTGGAATCCCTGTCACTAACAATAGAAGTAGGCAAGCCATAATGAACCCATACATGTTGAAATATAAATCAACAGTTATAGATTTCTTACATGGCATAAGAATACACATCTTGTTGAACATATCAACTACTACATAAAGATAATCATGTTGCTTTCTAGACAATGGTAGACCTCCAAAAAAATCCATAGAAACACTTTCCCATGGTCTAGAAGGTACCGATAATGGCATATGTAAACCAAGATTCCTATTGCTAGGCTTTCTTGTAGCACATAATGAACAACCTCTAATGAAACTTGAAACACTATCTACCATGCAAGGCCAATAACAATACCTCTGTAAATGTGCCACCATTTTGCTTACCTAGAAATGTCCAGAAATAAGAGAAGAATGAGCTTCTTTCATGACACTTAGTCTCTCTCTCTCTGGTATACATAACTTGCCCATATGAAACATAAATTATTATGCAAGTGATAATCATTCTCCTCAACATGATTCCCTTCACTCAAGTTAGCATACACATCCTTAAAATCAACATATGATGCATATTGTTCTATGTAACTCTCATGTACAATAGAATCATTCTTTAGTAAAGTAGTAGCACTAATAATAGGCCTTGAAATCATATCAGAAACTTTATTGAAAATACCTTTCTTGTACCTCATTACCAAGTGAAATTGTTGTAGGAAACCCATCCATATGAAATGTCGAGACTGTTGTAATTTACTTTGCGACCGCAAGTACTGTAAAGGCTGATGGTTGATATGAACAACTGTCTCTTTGCCCATCAAATAGTGTTTCCACTTTTTGACGCTTTGTACCAACGCATACAACTCCTTATCATATGTAGGATAATTCACTACAGCACCATTAAATGTCTCAGAATGAAATGCGATAGGCTTACCATGCTGTAAGAAAACTGCACCCAAGGCGTAATCACTAGCATCGGTCTGAATCTCGAATGGTTGTCTCAAGTCCGGTAATGCAAGGAATGGAGCTGAACTTATCTTCTCTTTCAAAGACTCGAAATATTTCCGTTGCTTGCCTCCCCATTGGAAATCACACTTCACACTTGTCATTGCATGCATAGGAGCTGTTATGGTAGAGAATTTAGAAATAAACTTCCTCCAATATTGAGTTGCACCCAAAAAAATTCTTACCTCTATAATGGATTTGGGAGTAGGCCAATTCACAATGGCTTCTACTTTAGAAGAATCAATTCTCAAAGCACCTCCTCCTACTATGTGTCCCAAAGAAACCAAACAAGTCTTTCCAAATTCACACTTTGACATTTTAAGAAATAACTGATTTTTCTTCAAAATATCAAGTACCTTTTTAACATGCATGACATGCTCTTCTCTAGTCTTGCTGAAAATTAAGATGTTATCTAAGTATAAAATAACGAAATCATCAAGAAAATGACGTAAGACATCATCCATTGCCCACATGAAAGTTTCAGGTGCATTGCATAAACCAAACGGCATAACAAGCCACTCAAAGAGTCCCTGTTTGGTTTTAAATGTTGTCTTCCAAATGTCACTCTGCAATTCTAACTTGATGGTAACCACTACGTAAGTCTAACTTAGTGAAATATTTAGCATCTTTCAGCTGATCTAACAAATCATCTATCCTTGGGAGTGGGTAACGATTCTTTACCGTTATTTTGTTCAATGCCCTGAAGTCCACACACATGCGCCAAGTTCCATGTTTCTTTGGAATCAACACTATCGGTGACCCACACGGCGAAGTGCTTGGTCTCATGAAACCTTTGTCCAACAAGTCCTTAATTTGCCTCTTTATTTCAGCATTATCCATGATATACATGTGGTACATTCCTATGTTAGGAAGAGGACAATCTTGTTGCAACTGTATTTCATGTTGAATCTCCCTTTTAGGAACCAAACCTGTTAGTTCCTGAAACATCTCATGATGTGCATCAACTACATCATATAAATCTGATTTTAACTTGGAATCACAAATTTCAAATGATTCGTGATTCACATCAACCTTAGGCTTAACCATAAGAAGTACAAAACTCTTACTAGAATTCACTAGCTTTTTTACCTGTCCCGCATTTACCATCGCTATATTTGTCTTCTTGTGATGTGATCTGACAATAAATTCCTTGCCATCTTTGAAAAGATGATACTTATTTTCATGGTTATGGAAGATCGCTTTCTTTTCAAATAAGTAAGGACTTCCAAAACAATTCCTGATATATCAAGCGGCACTACATCAAGTTCAATTGTGTCAATAAAGTGTGCAGTAATTGCAAAGCGCAATATGCACTTTCTTGAGACTTGTAAGTTTGCATCCTTGCATATCCATCTAAGTGGATATGGCTTTGGATGTGGAATGGTCTCAAGTTTTAGTTTTCTGACCAAGTCTTTTGATATGAGATTTTCTTGTGACCCACTGTCCTATGTCAGTTTTTGTATGTTTTGAGATTACCCTCACATGGAACAATTCAATTCTTTCTTCCTCATTTGGAGCTTGTACATGATAGTTTTAAGTACTAGTGCTTGGCTTAGTTTCAGTTTCCTTTCCCTTCATACTCTTCAAACCCATGGTTGTAATTTTGGTTTCGTCACCTAAATCATCACCTAAGTCTTGTTGTGTAGTTGTAATAGCTACAGTTTTCTTTTTCCGTTATTTTTGTTAAAATGAGTTATTTTTTCAGGATGAAGTTTCCAATAGTTTTTCTCTTTAAGGCCTTCTCTTGAACAGTGTTTACATATCACTTTCTCACCCTCTTTTTTGACAGATGCATTATTTTTTCCTTTTCCCTTAGAGGTTTTATCTTTTTTTTCCCCTTAAAAGGCTTGTTTCTACCCTCATCAAAAGTATTTTTCCCTCTAGCCTCTAAATGAGTGGCTTGTACACAAACCTCGTCTAGACTAGTAGGATTGAACATAAGGATAGTATGTCTAAGGTAGCCGTGCAAACCACCTATATATTTCAGCAAAGTATATTGACTTTGTAAGTCTACCCCTAATAAGAGTGCTCTTCTCCTAAACTCTTGGGTGTAGTCTTGTACATTTTGTCCCTTAAGTTGTCTGAAGTTTTGCCAATTCATGATAGCCTTTTGTAAATGAGCTAATGGATAAAATTGTTTTTTAATTATAGTAATAAATTCAGCCCATGATAAAGTGATCTTACCATGTTTTTTAATTTCATCCTTGGTCTTAGTCCCACCATACCAATGTTGCTCCATCCATTCTCAAAGAGGCTAACTAAATCTTGGTGTCGTCATCATGAAAGTTCTGTATCCTCAAGTAAACCTCCAGCTGCCTTATCCAATTGTCAAGTTTCTCTCCATTGACCTCACCATTAAACATAGGCAACTCAAATTTAAAATCAAGCTTTAAAAATTGACTTTTACTATTGGTTTTAGACTTGTGAGATTGATTCACCGAAGTAGAGGATGACGATGTAGATGAGGAGGATGAAGATGTGGATGGTGGATCACCATTTCCTCCGTGTCCTTTATTTGACTTGTCATCACTTTTATTTCCTCCTAAAGAACCCTCTCCTTCTTTCTAATGTTTAGACCCTTCTCCTACAATCCTGTCATTCCTTTCTTGGTAGAGTATCCTCACCATCTCCGTCATGTCCAAGAAAGCCTTTCGGAACACCCATTCTTCTTCTTTGGGATCAATGTCTTCAGGAACTTTTCCTTCTCTTGAAAACATGCTTGAGGCTTCTTCTATGGCTCTTGGAGGTGAATTAAAATGTGGAGTTAATGGCTCTCTAGCCCTCCTTGGTTGAGGATTAATTTGTGCTCTAACCAATTGTCCTTCCCCCCTCTTGAGCTTAAGCCTAGTAAGCATCAAAACTTGCAAACAGTCAACTATATATTTGCACAAGAACAAATGCAGAGTAAAACTCTAGCTTTTATACCAAATGATATGAAAATGGAACTATTTGTAATGCTATGCAAAGTATCTATTTCCATATAATTTAATGTGCAAAGTGTTCTCCATGGCTTGCAGGTTAAACAAAGTAGTTTTGGTAATGTTTCTGAGTTTTATGTGCAGGGATTTGTTATTTAAATTTATTGTTTAACATATCATAGCAGAAATACACAACAAGTAAAATTCACCATAACATAACACAGCGAATTGTTGAGGCATTTCACCCCTCCTAGGCTACATTTGTCAGTCCAAGGCTCCCCAATGGCATGCTCTTGCTCTATTAATTTGCTCAAAATGGTTACACAGTGAAAAATATGCGCAAAACCAACTGTAAATTCGACTTCAAAAGATAGAAAATAGCTATAAATGGGTTTTTTTTCACCTTAAACAGTGAAATACAACCCAAAACAATGCCTCCTCCATGATGGCCCTCGTGGCTCCTTCCTCTTCTCTGAAGAAAAATCTGCTGTAGAACACCTTTTTTCACTCTGAAACATATTCCAAACTCTCTAGAAGGTTGAAGAAACCCAAAATTGACTAAAATTTCATCTTGTTTGGTCGAAAATTGAGAAATTTATGACCAAAACAATTTTTTTCCCAGTGGCACTAGAAAACCTCCTCCAAAACTGGAGGAACTCCAGTTAACTCCTTCAAAATAGTCGGAAATCCATACTTGGTGAAACTACGTGCTAATTCAGGGGAAACATTAAATTTAACTGTTTTTTTAATGGTGCGTTCACATCCGGAAAAGGCGCTGGCAATTTTGGTTGGGCGGATAAGGTTTGAACCACCACATTAAACTTCAGAGTGGTCACATATGTTTGTTTAACTGTTTAAACCGTTTACCGCCGAGTTATTGTTTTGCAGGTTGAATCCCCTACTCACGAGCTGCTAGACACATGAAGATGGGGATAGCTCTGAGGACTAGCCCCTTCCATTTTCTCCGCCGATCAAAAGCTTAAGCCCGCGGTTTTGGAGCTGAAGTCATATGCAACGAGGCTGGCTCTTAAGGGGCTGGTCCCCAATATTCTCTGCCCAAATGAAGACAGCCCGACTATCCGTTCCATACTTCCTGACTCAAAAAATTTTGCCTGCCAACATGACCAGACTCTCCATTTACTCCGCCCACGTTCAACTGTTCACCTGTAGCGTGTCGGTCGGGTCGGCCCTGCCCGAACTGTCAAGTCAGGGTTCGAATCCCTTAACTCCAATTTTTTTTTAACAAGCCTTTTCAACCTTCGGCCTGGGGCCACGTGGCACCCACTGATAGGCCCAAAAACATTTAATAAAAAAAAAATCAACTTTTCCATATAATGTTTTTGTAAAAATTAACAAAATCAATTAGTCCAAAAGTCTTGTTTTAGAGGTCACTGGACTATTTCAAACCTCAGTAACTCTCTCATACAAACTCAATTTTGAGAACCATTCATGGTGCCAGAATTACAGTGACAAGGCCTTTCCATTCATTCAAATTGCAACAATTTCTGAGCACTTCCATTTTTGAGTATTTTCTTCACTTGGACATGATCTCCTGATCAAAAAGGACGGTTGAATTATGTCATAAATATCATATTTCTTTAGGAAATTCAACAACCTATTACCCACAAGGTAATGGACTGGTTGAATCATCCAATAAGAGTTTGGTAAACATCATCAAGAAGTTATTAGAATAGAATAAAAAGTCTTGGAATAATAAGTTAATCAGTGCACTTTGGGCTGACAGACTTACTACAAAGAAGTTCATTGGTATGTCACCATACCAACTTGTCTATGGAATGGATGTTGTTTTTCCATCTTCTCTAGCACAGCCAGTAATGAACATAATGAAAGAGTTACAAGTGGAACCAAATGATGCAATCAGAAGGATCCATCAAACCATTCAGTTGCAGCCACGCTTCCTTTTTCATTTCATTTTCCATTGAAAATCATTAAACTTACCCTTTTTTCTGCCTTTTAGCTTTACCCTTCCACATTTACCTTTTCATCACTTTTCATTTATACAACTTCCTTATTTCCCCGATCACGATTAAAGTGGAGCCCTCATCGCATTTTGTAGATTTTACATGTTTCCCATCGCATCAAAACTTAAAAAATGCGATTGCTAATTTGCAATTTTTCACATCACCAATTTGCAGT
The DNA here is from genome assembly GCA_034641835.2 of Pinus albicaulis. NCBI lineage: Eukaryota > Viridiplantae > Streptophyta > Pinopsida > Pinales > Pinaceae > Pinus > Pinus albicaulis. The sequence continues at coordinate 357,194,369 of CM076571.1, read as the reverse complement.
ACATCGCATCACATATGTTTTAACTTACCTTTGAAAGTGCCCACAATGTATTTTTTTTAACTTGCGATGCAACAAGTTGGCCCCATCTCAGCAGCTCCTTCCCCCCACTTTACAGCCTTTGCAATACATTGATATATTATGAAAACATCACAAAACCTTACCTTACCACATAAAACTCTTGTTGGAACCATGATTGTCGTTAGACCAAAACCTGCAGGCGTTAGTCTCTGCTACAATCTCCAGATTTAGGATCCACGAGAGGCAGTTAGTCCATGTCACGAAACACACGGGGAGCGTTGAACCCAATGTCCAACAATCTTCCCCCCAATGCGAGCCGGGTGAGTTTCAAACTCAAGACCAGTCGCTCTGATACCACTTGTTGGAATCACGATTTCCATTAGACCAAAACCCGGGCATTAGTCTCCGCTACAATCGGCAAATTTAGGATCCACGAGAGGCGGTTAGTCCATGTCGCGAAACACATGGGGAGCGTTGAACCCAATGTCCAACAACTCCTCCGATTGTAGTGGGATCCATTTCTCGTTGACCCGTCATCCTCCAAATAGTGCAAATTTCACTTCACGATTTTAAGCATTTACATTATTTTCCAAGTGCTAAATTCTGCAATGTGCTATGAGGGTAGGTTCCTCTCCTCACATTTCACAAATTTTAGTTGTTAACCCCGCGCTTCTCACTTCATTGTTTTTAGTGTTTACATCCTCCACACTTATAAATAAAACTTAAAACTTGCGATATGTGATGCGACCTGGTCCTATCAATCCCTCCACTTCATCTCCCACTACGCAACGCATCTCCGACATCATTCTTCATAAACTTAAAGTCTAAATGTTGCAAAGTGTGCGGATGCGATGCGACTTCAGAATCGAAATTTAAAATATTTCAGGTCTGGTATATTGGTTTTTAACACTATTTTATTTACAAAAAAGATTTTAACTCAGCATAAATGACTCGGGTAGCAAATAAACACTACATGTCAAGTCAGGCAATTTTTTTGTGGAAAAGAAGATTATGTTGTAACTGCAAGAACTCAGGGCATTCATACGGTAGATATGCCAACACAACACTCAATTTAGTCTACCAACATATCAAAAAATTGTGGTCCACGTCCTAACTATCCCACGACATCAACGCCTACTCTGCATAGCTCATTCCACTGAAACTTTAATATTGTAATAGTTAGATTTTTTAGTTCAAGTATGTTAGAGACTGTTTCATTGTAATTTTTTGTATAAATACTTCAGTTTTGGAAGTATCAGAGGTCGATTGATTGAGATCAAAATCATTACTATCTTTTGGAGTATTGTAAGCTTTTCCAAAGCACTAGAGCATCAATAATAATCAGACCATTCACAGGATTCTTGTGGCTTAAATATTGGTGATGTCTTTCTTTGGTTAGTATTGTTTCATTGTCCTCTTTTAAAGTAAACATATGAATTATAATTGTAAAGCAGAAAGAGTGATGAATAGGATTTACTTTTGAGTACCTTATTCTTGTTTCCTTTATGATCATTATGTTTTCCACTGAAATCCAAACTAAATAATTCTTAATTGCTCTTTAGTTCTGCTGAATCTGTTCATATTTTTGTCATAAATCCATTTATAAATTCAAGAGATCCAGTAAATATCCCTAGATTTCCCTTTGTTTACTCTGTGAAAAATTGATGTAACCATCCAGTTATATTTTGACTCCATTGCCCATAGATATTAATCCATTGAATACAATCCATCTTCCAAAATCCAAAACAAACCCAAAACCCAAGTACTATCATAACTAGCCTAAAACTTATTTAAACAAAGTTATATCTTACAGAGAGAGCCCTCTCTAAATCTAGGAAGGCTAGGTCTTGGATTCTAAAGTTGGTTTGATGTTGCCCAAGTGAATTGGTTGATCGGTTGCTGTTGCGGGATGATTGAATGCGGAAGCAGCCGCGGAGAAATCAGACTTGTTCTCGCAATTGGTTTCTACTCTATATGTTTTGTATTCTCTGTTCTTAGATTCATCTGTATCTGATATATGGGTTATCAGAGAAGGAAGCTGTGTAATCTTGTATTTGGCTGAAGACTAATGAAAGAAGGATTGCTGTCGTTATGTTTATGTGTTAAGATGTGTTTACCATGCTTTAAAATTTTTAAGTTGCGACTGTCAATATACTTGATTGGTGATCTTGCATGAATATTCTGGTATATGTAACGGAGTCTCTTTCTTTCTGTGGTTGCGGGTTTATTCCTCGTCTGTGATTTCTTCCCCTTTCCCATGTGGTCGCGGCACGCCTCGGGTGAGACGCTCTGTTCTTCCCGAACAGGGTGAAAATGCCGGCGTGTTACTAGACTACACCGGACCCTTGTTGGCCACAACCATGTGAACCTGGGTCTTGCCCGCGAGACCTTATTTTTCGCCAACAAATGGTTCTGTTGCCGGGACCTGCATGTTCTGAGGGGATCTAGATCATGGTCTCGAGGATCTTTGAAGGAGCAATACGGCGATGGTGGGATGATCATCTTGACCATTTTATTACTCAGCAGGCGGAGCTGATTAAGAAAAAGGAGGCGGTGGTCAGGGAGCTTGTTCTTTTCTCTGACTCAGCTAGCGATACGTACGAAATTTTCTGGGGAAGATTTCCCACAGATCTTTACAACTGGTTGTGGAGGTTACGAACGAAGGCGGCCCAAGAAGGCTTGCGGGAGATAAACCGCAGGTGGGCGCGCGAAGACTTGGTAGCGCTACACCGGGTAGATACTGAACTAACCCGCGCAGTGGAGTTTTGGGTCAAGACCACGTTGGAAGGATACGTTGTGGAGTTTGCCGCTGAGTGTTACCAATCTTTCTCAAAGGCTGAGGCTGTGTTTCACTCAGGGCTGAGGGGAAAACTGTTGAAGGAAATTCCGCTGTGGATCAAGGCCCTAATGGTGGACGAAGGGTTGATTGAATTCCACAAAACGAGTATGGAAGCGTAAGCCACCCGTACTGGGGGAAGGATTGAGGGGACCGATGCTGTGTAGACTGGAGGAGTAGGGAACGGGGGATGGACGTTGAGGCCGCATGCAAGTTGCGGGAGTTACGTGCACATCGGCGGGCACAGATCGCCGATAGGTGGCGAAGAAGGGTAATGAGAGAGACCGGCTTGTAACAAATTAAAAATGAAGAGCGGCGCGGCCTGCCCGGCACGGACCGCAACAACAGTAACTCACAGGGCCAACCCAAGGCCCAAGCATCGTTACATA